>CM066731.1:11827500-13056250 GCA_033961575.1 Aselliscus stoliczkanus | reverse complement strand
CCCACACTGGCTACATTCAAAAGCTTCTTTCAAGTACTCCCTTAAGTTCGTTAAAGCAGAGTGGTTTTTAAAGCCATTTTGTATTTCTTACATTCATAAGGTCTCTCTGGTGTGAATTGTCCCATGTTGGATAACTTCGGGGCTTTAGCTAAGTCCCTCTCCATATCGACTACATTTAAAGAGTTACTCTCTGGTCTGAATTCGGTGGCGTTGAATCAGTTATTGACTTGGGTAAAGGCCTTTTCACATTATATTCATGCAGTTTTTCTCTGGTATGCATTCTCTGATGTTGAGCAAGATTTGAGCATTTGCTAAAGACCTTTCCGCAGTGACTCCACATTCACCATGACAGCAGTAATGATGAGTACAAGGACTGCAAAAGGCTTCACTAATAAGTTAAGTATGGGCGCACTTAGAACAGATGCTGGGCTTAATGTGCCCAAACAGGAAACAAACCACAGGAGAATTTGAGCAAGGAAAGTTAAATGGAAAGAGTTATTAAACTATAATAGGAGAATAGCTTTAAAGATATAAAGAATTCTAAAGGGAGAGTAAAGAAAGGGCAATTTGGAAGGGAGGCCCCTCCCAGAGGCTCAGGTTCAGACCTCATGGGAGAAGGTGTGGTTGCGAATCACCGGATACCGGAAGTGTTCACTGGGTCGGCTAGGTCAGAGCTGGCCCGCAGTGTCCCAGCCTCAGGACGCCATCCAAGGCTGCTAGGCAAAAGCACAGGGAGTCAGGGCATTGGCCCCTGAGTGGTGTGCACACTGGCCAGCACTGGCCATGTTGGGAGGGCCATAGGAATCCAACCAAGGCTGGAAAGCAATAGGTGCTCAGAGCGTCTGGGCGCTGCTGCTGGCACTAGACCTGGAACATGCCACGTCCGTGTTGGGACGACTGCAGCAAAGCAGTCATCGGGCTGAGGATGTGAAGTCACTAAGATTGTGTGCTCTGGGCACACGGCCAGGGCAGAGCACCCCTGGGTGTGTACACAAACACAGACACACAGACACACACACACACACACACACACACACTCACACGGCTGATGGACCATGAAGCAGGAACAAGAATAAACACAACAGCACACTGGAGCTAGGAAGAGACGCCCATGCCTCCTGCTGTGTCCGCCAGCACCTCCCACTGACTGCTGAACATGACTCAGTGAGAAAGGCTTGAAGCGTCTCATCCATTATTAGGGAGCAGGTACTGACGAGTGCACTGGAGCTGAAAGGCAACACATCGATAACTGTCAATGTGGCTCTTGGATGCACTTGGATGTGGCTCTAATAGTTGCTTGCTTGGCAGAAATGTGGACTCAATGTCGGCCTCTGTTTAATCAGATTGACATGCCACAATTAACCTGACATGATGTAGATGAACTTATCCAAAGCCTTCGGAAAGCAGGAATGTATTAAAGCAGTAGATGTATCACATACGAACCCCTCCCCTCCCAACTACATGCTCAGCCCAAAAGGCATTCCCTTCATTAAGGCACTGAGTGAAGGGACTATCTGAAGACTTGAAAAGCTGTGTGGTGGCTCTCTGGTGGTGACGAGTGATGGTTAGACGCCACCCTTGTGCTGCCTGACTTCCTGGGGGATGGTGGGATTCCATAGGAGCAGAGGCCAAGGGGCAGCATTTAACTACCACAGGCAATTATTTCCAATAAAGGGCAGCAGGGAAGTAGAAGTAGTAAGGGATTTGGGGCTATTGGTAATGATTATGTCGCCCCTAAGAATGAAATAGATAGGCAGCCCACTAAAATGTTGCTTGATATATGTATCAGGAAAAACCATATCTGGTGGCCAAAAACCTGACTTGAGTCACCACAATGGAGAGCCATGCCTGTCATCCATTTTTTTCCAGACCTAAACTCATTTCCAAATCCAAAGCCTCTTGATTGAAGGGGAGGCCAGGTCCCCTTGAGGAAGGATCCTACAGCGGTCAGTGCCACATGGATATGCTGTAAATAATCCCCCAAGCCTTTCCAAAGGGACCTGCTGCCATTTACTTGAATGACTATGTCGAATGGAAAACACCAGACCTTACAGCGATTACTGGACACTGGCTCCAAATTGGCACTAATGACTGTGGCCCACCAAAGTCAGGGCCTATGATGGTCAGATGATGAAGGAGTCTTGGACCAAATTTGAATTTGCAGCGGATGCAGTGATGCCATGACACCAATTGTGGTTATTTTCTGAGTACCTAAATGTATAACTGAATAATTTGACACATGGCAGACGCTCCACACTTGGCACTACGTCCCATTGAGTAAAGTTTATTACAGTAGAAAGAGGTAAGTGAAAGCCTCTGAGAGGTCCTCAAGGCCAAGACAGTAAAACAAAAGTATTATCACATCCCCGAAGGGAGAATTGTAGAGATTAGTGCCGCCCTCACAAACATAAAAGATGAAGGAGTGGTTAGCGCTCTCACATCGCTGTGGAATGACTGAATTATCAGACACTTAATCGGCGATGACTGCAATTGAGCAACCGTTTCAGATGCAGGAACAGCACCGCCCTGTCCTGTTATGTCCCAGCAGGTGCTTCAGGACCTCCCTGAGACCCCCACCCCGCCCCCAGGCCCTGCCTCGTGCAGCCACGTCCCAGCTTCCCGGCCCAAACGCCACACCATGGTGTCCAGCGCCCTCCAGTGTCCGGCCTCTCATCACACGCCCCCCACCTCCCACAGCCCCCGGGACACGTCCCTGGAGTCGGATGTCAGGAATCAGGCCCTTTCCGCAGGGGGAGTCCCCCCCGCTTATCGTCTCGAGCAAATAAAACCCCTTTCCCTGTAGGAGCACAGACCTACAGCGAACAAAAGTATTGTGCCCCGTGTGAGGATCGAACTCACGACCTTCAGATTATGAGACTGACGCGCTACCTACTGCGCTAACGAGGCACCTACCAGCAAAGCTCGGCCCTGGAGTAATGAGCTTGCACGGCGGCCCCGTGCGCATGCTTAGACAACCCCGGTTTCATTTCTATGTTTCCTGGCTCCTGCTCGGGAACCTTCAAAGTTCTAGGCCTCAGGGCCCGCGTGGGAGGGCGCCCTGGCAGAACCGCCCACTCCGAGCCCCGGTCTTCCTCCTCCTGCAGGTCTGTTTGTCAGTCAACCAACACTGCGCTGCGCTGAGTAAGGGGGACCCCCGGGAATTGGATGCTTGGCGTTGTAAACGCTTATGTTTGTATAATGCTTACAAAGCGTTGGCACCTTTGTGGTCTCGGGAAACACGTAAGGGGCCCCTCCTGTGCTCCCAGCCCTGTGCTCGGCGCTGCGCTCAGAGGGACACCCCAGGAGCGCAGATGCCGTGATCGGAAACGGCGCAGGTGCACACCATTCCTGTCGCACCGCGGCCCGGGCTCCAGCTGCGTCCCCAGCCTCTCCCGGCGCCACCGACAGAGGCCAGGCTTCCATCGGCGTCCACCGCGCGGAAACGAAACCTGGAGCCACGGCCTCCGCGTCTTGGAAGACCCCCGCCCCCTGCCTCTCCACGTCTCCCAGCGCTTTGCACAGCTCATTGAAATACAGTCACTGCTCAAGGGGGCTTGATGTCCCTATCATAAATAGACAACGGGTTTTTTTCCCCCCAATACATGTTTGAATAAATACATAACTATTAAATAAAAAAAATGCTTGTCCACGTACCATCTAAAATCAGGCAGACTGCCGCACACTTACGACTTGTATATTTTGCTGTATGGAAATTGTACCCTTGAAAAAAAAAAAAAGGTAAATTAAAACTGGCTCCAGCCAATAGCAGGCACACAGAAGAGTTTGGGGGAATCTAGTGATGTCTACGATTTTGAAGGTCTTTCAAAGCCAAGGCGGTTAAACGGACAGACGGACCTAAGGACAGAGAGGTGGACAGATTCGGGGAACCTCGGAGTCCTAAGACGTTAATGTAGATTTAGGTGGGGGAGGTATGCATAGTCACTGTGCGATTCGTTCAACGTTGCTGTTTATCTGAAAAAATTTAATTATAACATGTTGGAAGAATTTTTTAAATCACTCAAAATTCGGGAGATGAGGTGGAAATGTTAAGGGGGCGAGTGGCAATATGAGCGTGAGAAGAAAACGATGTCTTAAGAGCAGTCACCAGAATTCCTGGAAGTTGTGGGGAGAGAACATTGGTGGATTGGGGTGTGGATCTCTCTATATTTGGAAAGAAGCCGGCGGAGTAGGAGGTCAGCACGGCCCAGACCAGGCACAACTGGGCAGGTGAAGCCCCGGCAGGTTGCCGAGAGGAGGGGGTGGGCTCCTTAGAGTATCTTCCTGTCTCCTTACGGGGAGTAACGGATGGGGGCAGGTTGCCCTGACCCCAGACCTGGAGGGTTGGATGGAACTTCCCACCCTCAAGGGCCCCAGTGGAATCCTACGACCTTCCAATCCTCAGGAAACTCTGCCACTCACGCTCCCCGGCGGTGGGAACCTGACAGAGGGGCAGTGTTGGGGATACGGTTAACCATGGCCATAGGACCACCCCGCAGAGGCAGGAGGGCAGATGGGTTAGGAAGGGGACCCCCCACACACACACACACACACAAACACTCACAGGAATCCTTGCAGGGTCCCTGAACCCCGTGGACTGCAAACTCTGGGTGTCACGGGTTTCACCCAGATCTCCAGGCCCGAAGAGTGCTGATGGATTAAGTCCAATGGCCCTGTCTCCCACGATTACAAACTCACGGGTCCGGCAGTCCCACGACTTAGGTGTCCAACAGACAAACTCACGGTTATTCCCTGAAGTCGTGTCAGAACTGCAAATAACTGGAAACAACTCAGATATCCATCAACAGGAAACTGATCACAGGAATGACTGTCAGTCCCAGCTGTAAACAAGAACAGTGGACACGAAACGAGTGAAGAGAGCTGAGCAGAGCTGGGTGTGGTGTGTGCCACCATTTCTGTAAAAGGGGGGCGGGTATATTCACATTTGCTAGTGTTTGCACACTAAATCAGTGTGCAGGAGCGCTGGGCCAAGGGGTCTCCGCCACCCCCCAGGGGCTTTGGTTTGTCCCTGCTCTGGAACGGGGGAGAAGGGATGCAGAGTAATCATTTTGGTACTAGGGGTTTCTTGGGCCCAAAGCCCCCGGGATAGGGCTGGGGAGGGGACAGGAAGAATGGAGGAGGCTGCCACACAGACACATTGCGCTACTACCGTATGTAGGGTATCAAACCGAGGGGGTGACCACTGTTATCACCCAGCCCTGTTTATGGGCCGTAGACAACACGAATGGAGAAGCGGTGCAAGTAATCCACTAAAGTGTTTCCGTCTTTGCATACTTGTGCCACCAGTTTTCAAAGGCTTATCTGAACACATCAGTATAATGAAACACACACGTGCTTCCTCACTGCTCAGGCAGATTGCTGCCGAGGAATCCAGATTGCTGCGGAGGAATTCAGATTGCTGCAGAGGAATCCGCGGGTTGCACCCCAATTGAGTCAGTGCTACATGCCCACCACGGTCGCAGGCACAGAGGCTCCTGCAGGAGGTGACCCCCAGGCCTGGCTAGGAGTGACTGATGGCCAAAGGAGAGCAGGGAGGGAAAGGACTTCCCGTTGTGCTTGTTGAGTGGGAGGCGGAGAAATTCCGGGAACAACTGCTTCCCACCTTCAGGCCTTTGCACCGGATGTTCCCTCCACCAGATATGCCCTCTCCTCCATCAAGCCCTTTTTTTGTTGCTATTATGGGGATCTCTTCCTTGCCTCTCTTCACCTAGGTCAAAGTTCCCCTCCTCTGCCAAAACCTGATCTCCATGTCCTTCCTCATTTGCCTCTCCCGCACCCTACTTGGGTGAATGAAGGTGCTCCTTCCTCCCTGCTCATTTACTTCCAGAACAAACTAAAGGGGTCAGTATTACGACCGCCCTTCATATACAGACATGCGAACTCAAAGACATGGGAGACATGGCCAATTTAAAACGCTGGAGGTAGGGGAGGCAGCCTCAGGGTTCCATCCTGAGTCGAATAACTACACTGGGCCTTTCGCCATCACTCAATCCAACCCAGCAGCGTTTTCCAAAAGTGTTTCCTCACTTCTGCACCCTGTAAAATAATTTTGAAAAACACCTATGTACCTGCTTGCATAATAAGTTGATAACCTAAACTTTCTCGTAAATTCAAAGAGTTACAAAGGATGTGATTTCCAGTAGATTGTATATGATGATTAAAAATAAAACAGCATACATGCATTCAGTGAAATCGAAATATCCTATGGCTTCCATACAAACTACAATCTATTTTAACCCAGGTCTCGGCTGTGAGTTTCAGTTTCCGACGGTGCGTTTTGATTGCTAGACGATGTTAGGGGAGGCAAACCAGGTTGTCGAAAAGAGCGTTAAGCTCCATAAAAGATTAAGAAAGGGAAAAGAAAGATGAAAGCAAGACGATAACATTTCTTTGGGAATAACCCTCTATATTCACAAAAGATTGCCTAGTGGTTTGAAAGAGTGGGCCTAAAAAAGAGTCATATTCACATTTATATTAGGGTCTCTAGATGATGACTTATTTTTTCCCCTTACACATTTGAAACCAGTTTTCACCTTATTCAGGAAAACATAAGGAAACGTGGACTCCAGAATAAGATTTTAGTTATAGGGAGCAAGTATGACAGTTTTTAAGTCACATGTTTCAGGTTGATTTAGTTTCCTAAGTGTTTGGTAAGTTTCTTAAGGCTACTTTGACCCCTGGCATTTGAATTATTGCAAGTTTCTCAGTCTTTTCCCACAGGTGGCATCTTATTTCATTTTTTGCCTTCCTTTTTTGGTTTCTCTTTATTCCACTAAAATAATTATTTGACAAAGAACTACTAAGAAAGCCTGTCTGTGGCATGAGAAACATTATAAAATGGTTTTTATTTTGTGTGTGTGTGGTTCTAAAAGGTACCAAGACATAATATATTCAACAACCATATAGTGTCATTTCTCATTCCATTATATCCATGTCCATTGCAAGGTTAAGTAAGAATGTAGGTTAACGAGTTGAGAAGGCCCTCTCAGCATTCCATTTTATGGTATTTGATCGATTATACTTGGGTTTCTGACATTTGCTGAAACCTATGTTTTAATGTATATGCTATATTTTTGTGATTTTTAAAAATCTTAACTTTTTTTTCCTTTGGATATTGAAGGCAATCCAGCAGACTAGAAATTACAACAGAAGGTGTGTGGTGCAGTGGTTCCACTAATAGGCAAATTAAAGAAATTCTACGAATTTTCTCAGAGGTCAGATCAGTCGAAAGTTTTGTAATTAATGACTTCTCTGTTGAAAAAGACATTTACTGACCAGAAGTAATTTTGAGTATTTTTGTATTCACATTGCTAAGTTTATATATTACATAGCTTGTTTGACTACAAGATTACAGCATAACCGTATCATCCCTGTCAACCAGGTCTTTAATTTATTCAGACCATTCTCCTTGACAAATTGTGATTTCCACAAGAAAATCTCTGCTTTCATTGCAGTCAAAAAGGTCCTAATAAGAGAAACCACTTGCTAGAATTTCTCTCCAGTCTACAGTAAATGCTTTCCCATATGTGGGAATGAATCCCCAGACCCCTGGATTATTTCGATTTTCGTGTTCTTAACATCATTGCTGATTATGAGCAGTTCCTATATAAAACTGTACAAAATGAGAAATAGGGAGCTAATGATATACCCAAAGTTACCGAGGGAGCTATTAAAGCAAAAAGAAGTCAGAACCATGTGCTTTGTCCCTCGCATGGGAAAAATTATTGAGACCAGAACTGTGCCTTCGGTGCACTAGTGAGCAAAGCAGGACCTGTCTTGGAGAAGGCGGAGGCAGAGCAGGTAAGATTTAGCCATTTAGCTGCAATGTGATTCGAAAGATGGAAACGCGAGTGGCTTTTCTGGGTGAAGTTGTGGCCGTAGAGGAGGAGGGGTGTCGATGCGTCAGAAATGTGAAATATTTAAGTTCTAGACCCATGTTTTATATAGTTTTGATGTTTGGATCCCCAAAACATGTTATATATTCTACATGAATAGAAATAATTGAGTAAGAAGACCATACTGTCAGGTAGAAGTCAAACTAGGGGCTCGTAGCTAAATCCCACCTGAGGTGGGATTTGTTTGGCACACATGGTTTTTAACAATTCCTAATTAGTTGCCAGGTTTAGAAATGGGTAGTTATTGGTTTCAGGTGTAGGGCACAATGGGTAGACATTTATGTAATTTATGCAGTGATCTCCCTGATTAGGCCGGCACCCACCTGGCCCCATCCAGCTATTACAGTATTATTGACTGTATTCCCTATGCTGTACTCTACATCCCCATGACTGTAGGAACTTATATTGAATGCCAGCTGTAACTGAAGGAAAAATAATTTTTAAACATTGGTAATGATTTGGATTAGGGGTTTTGTTTTTAAGTCTCCCTTGCTTTGAGAAACTCCGTAGCTAAGACATGAGATCTTCAGCCTCCAGGCACTCCAGTTTTTCGTCAAGAGATTCACTATGGAATCAGTGAGCGGTCTCAGCCCATCTTGTCCAGAGAGCCCAGCCTAGGAAACGTGAGGGGATTCTGTGGGAGGGTGGACACGCACCATTTGATGAAACTCACGCGCTCGTATCGGACAGATACGTCATGGCTGTGAGGACTAGTGGTGAACAGATCGCTGGTACTTGTGGAACTGTAGAGTTTTCTAAGTGTTTCCTATCACATGACCTGTCTCCTTTATGCTGAAGGAAAGGTGGCACAGGTGGTGACACCAGGTTCAAGTCAGGAATAGCAACAACAGTGATACTGCCACTAATAATAGGCGTTGTTGTAGCTGAGCAGCTTTTTAGAAATAGTCTTCTTTCCATCCACCCCAAGTCAGAATACCACATTCATTTTGCAGATAAAGAACTTGCCCAGCTGGATTTGAAGTCATTTTTAACTAATTCCAGGTCTCCTGCCTTTTTCAGTTTTGCCCATGTCAGCCTCTATTTGCTTTCAGATATCCAGGAGTGGTTTTCAGGGTATTTGAGAAAAATGAGAGGCACAGATGGTTTGCACTGGGGCAGGGTTTCAAATTTAAAGAGGATTATGGCAAGGAACCCCAGAATTGGTGGGTAGAATTGAAATTCTAACTGCAGACCAGTTTGAGGAGGTATACACTTACTGGGGCACAGTGTCGTATTGTTCACACATTCCTTTCTTGGCCAGAGGAGATGGGAGGAGGAGCAGATATATAACATAAACTTCAAATAAAACTGAAACAAGCATTGGTGGCAGCAGTGTGGGCTCTGGTGAATCCAGTCAAGGATGAAACACCCTGCTGTTCACCATCCCAGCTTGTTGTAGTAATCTTTATCCCTCGCATCTGTAGAGCTGAGGGTATATGCACACTCAATACCCTCAGCTGCAGCTGGAAGAGATCTGTACAGTCATTTTGACACACCCACCACTTTATAAGCGATGGCAGCAAGGTCCAAGGTGAGACCATCAGTTATTAGGAGAGAAAGCTCTGGAATCCAGGGCTCCTGGAATGGAGTTAGTTATTCACTGACTCTAGGTTTTTAATAACGGTTCATGTTTATCTAGCCATATGTACAGAATGGAAGGAGCTACCGGCCCAACGGAGGTGACAGGCATTAGATGACAACTTAGAATAGAGGGAAGAACAGAACACACGCACAATCAAAGTCTAAATTGATTTCCAGGCTAGCGGGAGACCTTCTTGGAGTGGATGGAAGTCTAGTGCTGGCTGGGATGCTCTCACCTGCTCCATGGTGTAGCATAGGGTGACTGAGGCTCAGAGAACTCAAACTTAGCCCAAGCTAGTAGGGGCTGGATTTGCTCCAAGTCACAGAAGCTTCCAGATGCAGGATGACCTGATTAGTATGTAGAAAAAGAGGTAGGATTTTCTTCTGGATGACTCATGCTGTAAAAGCCTGTGATCTGTCAACCACACGTGAGCCAGTGACTTCCAGGTACAGCCCTCTAACTGCCTGCTCTGGCCATCTGGTGTCTCCCCAGAAACTCAACCAAAGGTGACTACTTATTTACTGATTTTTTAGAAGGCCTCTCAACACTTCACTTTACCAGAGACAGTCATCCTTTGCATATGGGGCCTTATGAAGGCCTCTTTTAGTTAGCTCAAATACTTGCCTACCTGATACTGGTGAGCACTTTCCTGGAGGCACACAGCCCATTCAGTACAGCCAACACTGATAGACAAAACACCTCAAGGTCTCCCAGTGGCTTTCCTGTGCACAAAGCACTTGCCCTTATCGTCCCTCTTCATGTGAGGCAACTGAAGGCCAAGATCCCGTAGCCAGTGGGGTATCAATGGGACTCAGCCTCTCATTCTCTTTTCTGCTCAAGATACCTTGTCCTAGAGGCCTTCTCTGAACATTCCTTATACTATCTATAGCGCCATCATCCCATTTTTACTTTGTATGACATAATGTGTTGGTTTTGTTTCCCTACTAGAAGGTAGGAAGCTCATGAGAGCGGGACATTGTCACTCCTGAATTGGCAGTGCACATAGTAGGCCCTTAGTAAATATTTGTTGACAGTGAGCTGATGCATTTTCATTTGACAACTATATGGCTACTTCTCTGTGCCAGGCCCAGTGCCAAGACAAGGCCTGTGCCTTGGGGCACTCCGTTGCCGTTGGGGTTAAGGATCAGAGAACAGACTGTAATCATAGATGGCAGGAACTCAGTGGGGGGGTGGGAGGCCACAGGGCCAGCCTTCCGCCCTAAGGGGGCTTATTTGGCAGGTGAGTATTGATGTGGCTTTTGGCGGCTCCAATTACAGGAGCCAATCCAGTGGTGCTTCCCAAGGGCCTAGCTAGCGCTCCTCCCCGCACCCTTTTTTTTAAAAATCAATTTCATCCGCCATCAATGGTGAGAAATTAAATGGGTTCTTTGGACAAAGTATATAGATTGAGCTAGTTAGAAACACAGCCATCTGCCAGGGCCGAGGAATGAGCAATGTGTTGGTACCTTTTTCGGCAGAAATTTTGGCATCTGCTGAGCGTTGTACGCCATTTGCACCCCGGGAAATGCGTTTTACGCCCCGACCCTCGTCTTTCCTCCAGATTAAAAAAAAAAAAAGTGCAAATGAAAGATTGGAAACTTGTAAAAAAGCAAACTCCTTTGTCGTCACTCAGCATTTCAGCGGCCTGAGTAACCGCGCACAGCTCGCCTTTCAGCGGCGCCCCGCGAAGGGAATGAGAGCGGGGCCCGGCGGGCTCCTCGCTGCAGCCCAGAGGCGCCCCGCGCCCCTGCAGCAGGAGGCGGCTCTCCGGCCTGGCTTCCTGCACCCGCACGGACTGAAAAAGCGCGCACAGCTTTCTTTGGTCGCCATCGCTAAACCCTTGTGCAACATGGTCACTGAATTCAGCACCCCCGAGAGGGCCCCGAGACCCACGCGCGCACGTTGGAAGGTGGCTCGGGAGCCAGCGCGCTTCCGGGGGCGTGACCGCGGGAGACAGGGGGCGTGACCGTGGGGTGGGGTGTGTGGCCTCGAGGCCGAGGCGTGACCGCGGGCAGCAGGGGCGTGGCCGCGGGATGGGGGTGTGGCCTCGGGGACGGGGCGGGGTCCGCGGCGGACGGCGGCGCGTGCGCAGAGCCCCGCACCGCCTCCTGCCGCCCCCCGCCGGGGACGCGAGCCGCGCCGGGCCGGGCGGGGGGCGTTGTGCGCGGGGCGTCCCTGCGCCGTGACTCACCCGCGCGCCCGCCCGTGTGTCGCCTCCCCGGCAGGATGCCGGACCAGATCTCGGTCTCCGAGTTCATCGCGGAGACCACCGAGGACTACAACTCGCCCACCACGTCCAGCTTCTCCACGCGCCTGCACAGCTGCCGGCACACGGTCACACTGCTGGAGGAGGTAGGCCGCCCCCGGCCCCGACTCCCGACCCCGGGCGCCCCCCGGTCCCGACCCCGGGTACCAGGCAGTCTCTCCCTGCCGTGCACCCTCCCCGGGTACCAGGCAGTCTCTCCCTGCCGTGCACCCTCCCCGGGTACCAGGCAGTCTCTCCCTGCCGTGCACCCTCCCCGGGTACCAGGCAGTCTTCTCTGAGCTCCCACATCACTGGGACCCCCTCATAATCCATGAAGCAGGTGGTGTCAGGCCACCGAGGGCAGCGGGAAGCGAAGCTCCGTGGCCAAGGTCACCGGCAGGGACAGGGTGATGGTCAGGGACGCACCTCTCCAGGGCCCGGCTAAGCAGGCGTAGCCGCCTAGGCAAGGGCGGTGGGAAAATCCGTGAGGAGTCCGAGGGGACGGGCTGGGACTGCCTGCACCTCAGGATTCCTGCTCTGGTCCCTGGTGCCTGAAGCCCTGGCTGGAAAGAGAGATCCGTGTAGACAGGTCCCCCACAGGGCTCCCCTGGAGCCAGGGTGTGGCCATGCTGGAGGCCGCTGTGTGTGCCAGTAGGACCTGCCCGCAGGGCGCTCATACGCTGTGACAGACCTGATGCCAGTGCTGCCTGGAGGTCTGGGAGGAGAGAGGCCTGGCGCTGCTGGAAGAACAGCTCGAGCAGCCCCTCCTGTCTGGACCCTCCAGGGAACTGTTGTGGGTGTCTGGGGACAGGCCCAAGGGCATATCGATTTCCTATAAAATTTTAAGTGAATTAGTGATAGGGTGGGTGGTAGGTAAGGAGGAACCCAGAAGCCCAAGAGCTGCAGAAGCCTCTAGACCTCACTGAAAATAGGACATTTGCCCTGGAAGTCTGCACCATCTGTAAGTGCCACAAAACACCACTCCCCTCCAAACAAACCAGACCTATTTCAGCTGAAAAAGAGAACATTGGGGGAAGTTAGGAAGGCGGATCTTTTTTCCCCTGGGTGGATTATCATGTGGTTGGTGTATTTGAGGTTTGGAGAGCTCTTTCTGATTTAAGCTCTCCGTGGCCAGTCATGTGTAGCATCGAGAGGCTTGGGCTTCGGTGGGCAAACTGTTCTTGAGATGGGGCTTTGACACTCGCTCTGCAGACCAGGTTACATGCAGAACTGGTATTCTGAAGCACAGGGCTCCTAAATGTTAGGAAGAGAGAGATTTCTGGTAATGTTGCCCCCCCCTCGCCCCCGCCTTGCCTGCCAGATGCTGCAAATTAGCCTGAACCTTTTATGCCAGTGGAGGATGCTTCTAGAGCTCTCTCTGAAGTTAATGTTGGGTTATGGAACTGAATTTTTTTTTTTTTTTTGAGGGCAGTGTCCCAAGCCAGCGCTTAACCACCGCGCCCCTCGGCCGGCCCTTGGAACTGAATTTTGAAAGTGTGTTGGAGAAGTATCACCTAACTAGGTTTGTTTGAAAGCCAGAGGGAAATGGATCTCTCTCCTTTTTTTTTTTTTCTTTGTGCACTGTCAGTCTGTTGCACTAGTGACTAGTGTTGTGGACTAAGTGGAGTTGCCCATCATGCCACCCCATGGCGGGTCTGTCCTTGATGTCTGGGCCAGGGAGGAAGGGGATGTTGGGATGTTGGGGTCTAGGACCCTCGTCCATGCTCCCAAGTGTATGGGGGACCTCAGATGTGCAGCCCCTGCCCCATTCACTTAATCGTGATAAATTGGAACATGCTGACATGGGAGCATTCTGCATCCTTTTTCTGTGCTGATTGTATGTGCCCCTAAAAGGTGTGACAGTGATTAGACTGAGCGGCTATTTTCCTTCTAGATAACTTCCTCAGCGCCTGCTAATAGAGCTAGCTGTCAGTTAGTTTAACTTTCCCTTTCTGCACATTCAGGAACTGTTACTGTATTCTGTTTGGGTGGGGTATGATAAAGATAAGTAGTGATGCTATTTGTAGGGGAATATACCCATATTTTGCAGCAACACTGGAAGATAGGATTAAATGTTCAGTTACAGGCAGCTGCTCTTGAACTGGGCTTGAGGTAACTAAATTTAAAAGCAAATACAAGGGATATATTGTGTGTGTGTGCGTGTGTGTGTGTGTGTGTGTGTGTGTTGCTATTTCGCAGGGTTAGGTGGAAAAACACTGGGTTGTCGGAAAAGTCATGACGTATTTTATCTATGTTTTTCAAAGGTCATTTATTTGTATAAAGAACAAAGATCAATCAATGATATATTGCCTGTTTTGTTTGATAACCTTTTGCCATCTTTCAGCGAGCTTCATAAATTCCTTGTTCACAGAAAGGACCTGTCTTTACTTGCGAAAAACTGAACAAGGTGCTGATTTACAGCCTCATCTGAATTGGACGTTATACCACGCAAGGAGTTTTGAAGAGAGCAAAACAAGTGGAAGTCTGATGGAGCAAGGTCAGGCAAGTGTGGTGGGTCTGGCAACACATCCCATCCAAGCTCCAGTAATTTTTGACGGGTGACCAAACTTGTATGTGGTCTCATGTTGTCGCAATGGAACACAACTCCTTTACGATTAATAAGCTCTGGATGTTTCTGGATGATGGATTCGTTCAAACTGTCCAATTGCTGACAGCACACATTCGAATTGATTGTTTGGTTCTTTGGTAGGACCTTGAAAAACACGACACCTTTAAAATCCCACCACACTGAGAGCATTGGATGAATAATATAGGACATTAACCCCAGCAATACAAGCTCGATCGCTCAAACTACCATCCCGTCAGTATACAAACTGTCCAGCGCCTGTTGGGTGCCCAGCAGTGAGCTAGGTCCTGGGGATATGCAGGTGAACAAGCCTGCCCTCAGAAGTGCTCAGTCTAAGCTTTCTTATGGGGGCTGACATTCAAGTGTGGGTCCTGCATTAGATCATGGGGGTCTTAATGTATGCAGGTGATGTGTTCAGTCCTTTCTGAAGGCAAAGAGACGTTTGGCTGAATGGAGAAATGAATGAAGGTGTGGAGTGTCCATTATCAAGGCCTCTTTTCATAATAACAGTCGTGACCAGTTATTAGTGTTCCTACTATGTGCAAGCCCCTTTCATACTGTTACTAATGCTTACATTCCTCGTACTGTTATCGTTGACCCCCTCTTAACAACAGTTAAGTCTTTTGCCCAAGGTCACACCAACAGTAATTGGTGGATTTGAGACCTAGTTCCATCTCTATGGTGTCTCCACGCATGCCACTCAGACTTCACATGTGTTTCCTCGCTCTCCATGTAATTTTTCATTTTTACCCATGTTCTTTTGGGAACCTTCTTCCATGCTGCTGACTAGAGGTCCTCAGTCGCTAATACATGCGTTTAGGCCTGCCAGTGCTTTTCCGTGGCATCTCACACATAGGACCTCTGTGGCCAGGGGCTGGAGGGCTGACCTTGTTCATTGGCTCCCAGTGTTGCAGAATGCATGTATTGGGTTGTCGGAAAAGTCATGATAGAGGTTGATGATGACAAAATAAAGGCATTGATCGAGTCAAACCCACGTTACACGACACGAGAGATTGCAGAAACATTGAGCATCCATCATTCAAGTGTTCACGACCACCTGAAGAAGCTGGGATACGTAAGCAAGCTCGATATTTGGGTTCTGCATGAACTCAAAGAAGTTCATTTTACAGCGAGTATAAACATCTGCAATATGCTCATTAAATGTGAGGAAAACGATCCTTTTTAGAAGTGACTGATAACTGGTGGTGAGAAGTGGATTGTTTACAACAATGTGGTGCAAAAATGGTCTTGGTCCCGATGTGATGATTCGCTTCAAACGACATCGAAAGCAGACATTCATCAGAGGAAGGTTATGCTCTCAGTGTGGTGGGATTTTAAAGGTGTTGTGTTTTTTGAGCTTCTACCAAGGAACTAAACAATCAATTCAAATGTGTATTGGCAATTGGACAGTTTGAATGAATCCATCATCTAGAAACGTCCAGAGCTTGTTAATTGTAAAGGAGTTGTGTTCATCACAACAACTCGAGACCACACACAAGTTTGATCACCCGTCAGAAATTATTGGAGCTTGGATGGGATGTGTTGCCACACCCACCGTACTTGCCTGACCTTGTGCCGTCAGACTTCCACTTATTTTGCTCTCTTCAAAGCTCTTCGCGTGGTATAATGTTCAATTCAGATGAGGCTGTAAATTAGTGCCTTGTTCAGTTTTTCGTAAATAAAGACAGGTCCTTCTATGAACGAGGAATTATGAAGTTCACTGAAAGATGGCAAAAGGTTATCGAACAAAACAGGCAATATATCATTGATTGGTCGTTGTTCTTTATATAAATAAATGACCTTTGAAAAACATAGACAAAATACGTCATAACTTTGCCGAAGACCCAATAGCTAATGTTTGTTGAGAGCTGCCACTCACTGTCCCAGGCACGACGCGAAACACTTCATTTACGTGGTTGCCTCACTGAATCCACAGAACTCTGTGAGGGCTTACTGAGGGAGAAACTGAGGCACAGCTGGGTTCCCTGACTGGACCAGGTGGTGTTGTTAGTAAGTAGTGGGGCTAGAGTTGCACCTCAGGCAGTCCGGTTCTTAATCACCACATTAAAATCCCAGCATTTATTTTGCAGTTACATAACTCTCCTTTTTTAGATAAAATTGTGTGATTAAGACTAAATGGCTCTAAACCCTCAGTACCATATTTTGAATCATAGTGTCAAGACCCAGACATACAGGTCTAGTGGGACATTATAGCAGCCCAGAGCTGGTAGGAAGCTAGCTTCAAGGCTGATAACAAGCTCAATGGTTCCTGATCTGTTCGCCAGCAAAAATGGCTCTGTTATAAAGTAGGATAAATTCCTGATCAATTCTAAAGACCCTGAAAGATTGGTCTCAGGAAACTCCTTTCCAGCCTAGGTTCTCATTCTTTTAAGGAGCTCTCAGTGTGATGTGACATGGAAATGGTGTTTTCATGACGGTTTCTTGGTCTTTAAATACCTGGTTGTACCTATAATCATTATTTTCCTAAGAATGGAGCTGATATTGCATAACGATGAAAGAGCCATGGTGCTTGTGGGTGGGTGTGCTACGCCGAACTTCAGAACTACAACAGAAATTAGATTCACAAGGTAATTGCTGTGATTACAGTTTTCTCTTTGGCCCCAGACAGGAGCTCTTGAAACACAATATTCTACTAATTTTTTAAATGTGCAGTTTGCAAGGCAACAAGGCAATTACTGAGAGTACGTACTAGTCTTCATTCTCTTTGAAAGTTGTCTTGGGTATCGTGCATTTGCTGAGGAAACAGCAGACGTTGAAAGTATTACAAGACACTGTTCAAAGGCTTCAAATTTTACTAGATCAACCTTATAATGTTGTATAAGGAATGTTGTATAATGTTGTATAAGGAAATTATTTTAAAAGAAGTATTTCCTACTCATAATGGTTCTAGCTAGCAATTGCTTTTAAACTCTCTGTGTACCTCTCTATAAATTTTACATTTCTAGATAATTCCCGTCTTTATAGTATATGTATTGTACTTTTACATTCCAAAGAAGGGTATTTCATAGTTTTGCACGTATCACATAATAGACCCTCAGCAACTGGCAGCCCTTAGCCTTTCTAATTGTTGCATTCCTAATTTTTAGTGATCATATAATAAGTCCTCTCACTATTTGTTTCATATTTATTTTGCCATTTCCCTGTTGTTGGATTTAGATTATTTTGAGCTTTTTACAAGGTAAAAACTGGTGATGTGCTTTCCAGTATCTTCTTTTTCTTTATTACTCAGGGAGTGGTGGTAGTTTTGATAGGATTTATCAGGAGTGTGGTTACTGTGTCAAATGTGAGTTGGATACAATTTGTCCTTTTCGCGGATTGTGACTATTTCTCTGAAGCCTCTCTATTCATTGTTTTTATCACTTTTTCTATTTTTTATAGCTTTAGAAGGATAAAAGACACTTAAGTATTGTTTTACTTGGAATTTTAAAATTACCAGTGTGATTGAAATTATTTGCATACGTTTATTTTCAATTTCTTGTTTTCATGTCTTTTGTCTTTATTCTTCTGGATCTCTATAGCAGCAAAATAGATTTCCATGTACTAATTATATGTTACAGACGTCAACGTTTTTCTTTTTTCTTTTTTGCTGTTGTTGCAATTATGTTTCCCTCTTAGTTCTTTCTTTCTTTTTTTTTAAATTGGAGAATTGGTGGGGGGATGGGTGGGTGAACAGTGTTGGGGAATTGGGAAAGGGGACCAACCAAGTTGTTGTTCTTCAATCTTAGCTGTGGAGGGCGCCAGTCGTCATCTGGCTGCCCATTGGCAGCACGTGGCCTATAAGCTCAAGGTGTTGTATTCAGTCTTAATTGTGGGTGGGCGTAGCCACCATCCCATGTGGGAGTCGAACCAGCAGCCTTGTTAAGAGCACACGCTTGTATCTTCTGAGCCATCCAGGCGGCAGCTCAGCTCAAGGTGCCAAGTTCAGTCTTAGTTGTGGGTGGGCATAGACCACCATCGAACAGGCAGTCTTATTGTTAGGAGCACATGCTCTCACCAGCTGAGCCATCCTGCCACATCTCAGTGGCATCTCAGTGGCACCTCAGCTCGGGTGCAGCATCACTGGCCCACGTGGGAATCGAAACAGCGGTCCTGTTGCTCAGCGCTCGCACTCTTAACCAACTGAGCCACTGGGCTGGCCCTCTCTCTTAGTTCTTTTATCTTGGTTTTGTTAAAAATTCATTGAAGTCATTTATCTTTTTCCTAATAGTATCTGTTGTTGACCTTAGAAAATCATTAGACCTCTTTAACTCATATACATAGTATGTTATTTGAGGTTTGACATTTTTTTTTTAATAAAGATTTTTATTGGGGAATTGGGGAAGGGAAACAGACAAGTTGCTGTCCTTTTGTTCTTCAGTCTAGTTGTGGAGGACGTCACTTCACTGGCCTGTGTTGGTATTATCATTGCACTTTTCCCAGGTGAAGCAGATCGGTCGACAGTCTATGGATGGTCGCTCACCGCGGCTATTGGCAGCTCACTCCAGCTGCCGGCTGCTCACGCTGGCTGCGGACCACTCACTGTGGCCTATGGCAGTCCACTGCAGCAGGGGCTGCAGCCTACACCATGGCCGGACTCGTGCAGCCCAGCTCCAGGTGGAGCTGTTGTTCACCATCTTAGCTGTAGAGGGCAGTGTCACTGGCCCTTACATGTGGGATCTGAACCAGGGCTGCTGGTGTCCCAAGCCAGCTCTTAACCAACGCACCACTCGGCCGGCCTGAGGTTTAACTTTATTAGATTTTTTAAAAATATAGAATATGCTATATTGATGTCCCAACATTGTTCTACAGATGTGCAAAAAAAAAAAATTCTGATTTTAGTTAATTAAGTTACTTTAATTGTGAATTGCTGGGTTATAAAGTTATATATATTGCTTTATCCCAGTCTTTGGTGTTCTGATGGGTATTTAATATCCAGAAGAAAGGCATAATTAGCATATGATGTGTGGTACAAATTTGTCATGGCCTCTTTTTCCCCAGAACACTTTCCAGCATCTCTCAGAAACAGTTTTCTACAGCTCACAGTGTGAGAAATGCCACTTTAGTTCATTTCATTGTATTTTAACAGTAAATCAGTCTTTTCAACAATCATTTTTTTCCTTGAGAAACAGCCCTTCATTTTTAGTAATCGTCTTCATGAAAATGTGTAGCTGGGGTTTCTTGGTCTTCTCTGTCAAATTAGGTCTGTCTTTCTTAATAAAAAACACCACTTAGCAATGACCAGACCTGCAGTCAGCAGCTCTGAGGTTTGTTTTGGGGAACACACCAGAGGTCTAGACTTGGCTGAAACAAAGACATCACCAATGGCGTAGAGCTTGTACACCCTTGACCTACCTCGTTGTAGATCCAAGACAGTGAGTCCTGGAGAGACCCTGTGGTAGCCTCTCTAGCTCTGCCCACTCGGGCAGACGCACCCCGGGGACTTCGTGGTGCTTTATGGTATGCTCCCACCTCTTACTGGGACTGTCCCTTACCCCAGGGTGATCTGTTAACCAGCTGTGCATTCTTCAAGGTGCTGCTCAGTTATCGTCTCTTGTGAAACCTAACCTGCTCCATCCAAGATTTGCGGCATGTCCATTTATCAGATATTAAGTGGGTGCTTGTAGTGAGTCAAATTCAATGAACAATATATTTTCATACAGAGGAAAGAAAATCAAGTTAGCATTTTTTTTTTTTTTTGAGGGCACTGTCACTGTCCCTCATATGTGGGACCGAACCGGGGCCGCTGGCTTCCCAAGCCAGCACTTAACCACCGCACCACTCGGCCGGCCCTAGAAAATCAAGTTAGAGCTCTTCCTCCTGCCATACAGATAAATCCATTGCTGATGAATTATTTCAATATTAAAACAAGATTAAAACTAAACTAGGGCTGACCGAGTGGTGCATTGGTTAAGTGCTGGTTTGGGATGCCAGCGGCCCCAGTTTGGATCCCACATATGAGGGCCAGTGACACTGCCCTCTACAGCTAAGATGGTGAACAACAGCTCCACCTGGAGCTGGGCTGCTGTGAGTCCCCAGGGACAGCAAGCTGCAGCCCCTGCTGCAGTGGGCTGCCATAGGCTGCAGGGAGTGGCCGGCAGCCAGCATGAGCTGCCTAGAGCTGCTGTGAGCAGGTCCTGAGGCTGGCGACCTATCTGCCTCACCCAGGAAGAGCGCAATGATAAACCAACCTGGGCCAGTGAAGCCACATCCTCCACAACTAGACTGAAGAACAAAAGGACAGCAACTTGTCTGTTCCCCTCCCCCAATTCCCCAATAAAATCTTAATAAAGAAACCCAAAAAACTAAATATTAGGAGGTTTAGGAATATACTTGAACGTTAGACCCCTTCCTCACGTTATATAAACAAATACCTTGCACTAGATTGAAAATTTATATGTTTGTTTGTTTTTTTAATATTAAACATTAAAAGATTTAGGAACACAAGCAAGGCAGGAAACACAAAAGCCTTTTGAGTAAAGATTGGAATATTTAACTACTTGAAATTTCAGAAGTTCTGTGTGGCAAAGGGCACCATAAAGTTAAAAGAGAAATGGGAGAAAATATTTGCCACACATATTACAAAATACTACTATCCCTTATATAATTCAGTCCTCTTACAACTTGATATGAAAAGACAATTTAGGCTAAGTATGTGAACAGGCAGAAAAGGAAACGTGAATGGACAATAAAATACAAAACGATACGCAGATTTACTCTAGTCAAGCTTTTCACATCCATGTGGCAAGAATTTTTGAAAACTGATAACGATGTGCTGGTGAAGTCATAGAGTAATATTCCCTTTTAAGAGAAATAGCCTGGCTGTTGGAGATGTGAATTGCTACAGCCAACCTCTTTGGAAAGGATCGTGGCAATATTAGTAAAAATTTAAAATGTACATCCTACCCCTCAACAGTCCTGCTTTTGTAAATATCTCTTCAGAGATAAAATAACCGTATGTAAGAGCTTGCATATAAGAATATTGTTTTTTGGTGGCAAAAACTGGAAATAGTTATACAAATTGTGGTATCATTTTGGAATATAATCACAGTTAAAAAAAATAATTAGATTTAATTATTTTGATCTTTATTCACTAGGGTAAAAAGCAAACAATGGTCTTATATATAATATCCCATTTGGTTTTTTTTAAGTGGCAAAAGGAAAGCAAACCCCTATACTTGTGTGTGTCTGTATGTTTTGAGCATGGAGAAAGCTTTGCTAAGATACACTCCAGAGTCTTAGCTTTGCTTATTTCAAGGAGATGGGATTGGAGAAGGGGAAGGGGGAAATAATAATTTGTATTTTGATACATCTTAGTGTATGAGTGATCTTTGTAATTTTAAAAACAAATGGAATTAAAATTTTAAAAGTGTGAATGGTGCTACAAAGTATGTGTAGGATAGAATAAAAGAATTTATCACTTCCTTCTCTATGCCAGCGCTCTAATTTATAACTCATATGACATGGCTTTACTATTGCAGTTATAGCTTATTGTATTTTTTTTTTATCTTCACCAATAAAGCTTTATTTAAAATCTTACAATGTAGCTGAAGCCATTTTAAATTTAGAAACTTTCCTTAAACCAAATTTGAGTTCCAGAGTGATAAAGTGCTTTCTATTTTGCTATCCATTCTTTTATTATTATTATTTTTATTTTATTATTATTATTGTTAGTTACAGATGTACAAAACAATGCAGTAGTTATCTTTTTCACCCCTTACCCCCCACCCCTGTCCTCCACCCCTGATATCATACATATCTATTACAATTCCATCGACTACATCCCCACCCTATATTCCACATCCCATGACTATATATATGTTAAATTATAGTCAACCTCTAATATTATTCAGCAGCAGCTTCAGATATACAGTGCAGTGGTCAGGCCACTACACCGTCCATGAAGTGGTCTCCCTGACAAGACATGAGTCCTTCTGATCCCCTAAGCTCATTGTATTTTATATGCCTGGCACAGAGCCAATGCTAAGTATTTTTTGAAGGAAGGACAAAGACTTTTTCTGAGAGGTGTCACTGCACACCGAGCATTTTACTGAGCACTTTTGTGCCCTTTGCCAACTGTGTGCCCAATGCTGGGACCTGGGGATACACCAGATTAGGTCAATCTGGGAACCTGAGCATTGAAAGAGGCTGAGGAGAGAGTGAACTGCAAGCTTGCCTGGGAGGTGACACTTATATCTGACCTTGAAAGAGGCAGGCTGAGGCCTGGAGTTGCGATGGAGCTTTGGCTGGGCTATATGACTCGTGGAATAATGCCTGTCTCCAAGCCATGCTCCAGGGAACCTTTCCAAGCCCGGGAGGGTAAAACGATAGACACAGGTTGCCCAGGACTCTTGGCACAGAAGATAACTTGCATAAAGACCCTGGCAAAGAAGCTAGGATCCCAGGCAGCACACGGGAAGCTAAGGAAGTGGGATTCACTTTGGAGGCAGGGATGGTACCTCGCGTGTCATAGACACCCAGCTTAGGCCGGAAACTGGACGAGGTACGTTGCATGCTTTTCTCATCCAGTTCTCGTGATAACCCTACCGAGTAGGTACCACTGCAGCGGAGAAGGCAGAGGCAGAGGTCACATAGAAATCGTGCCGGAGGGCCGGCCGAGTGGCGCATTGGTTAAGCGCTGGTTTTGGGATGCCAGCGGCCCCGGTTCAGATCCCACATGAGGGCCAGTGACACTGCCCTCTGCAGCTAACAACAGCTCCACCTGGAGCTGGGCTGTGCGAGCCCCGGTGATGGTGTGGGCTGAAGCCCCTGCTGCAGTGGGCTGCCATAGGCTACAGTGAGTGGCCCGCAGCCAGCGTGAGCGGCTGGCAGCCAAGCATGAGCTGCCAATAGCCACGGTGAGCGACATCCAGAGGCCAGCGACCGATCTGCCTCATCCGGGAAGAGCGCAATGACGATACCAACAGTGAAGCAACATCCTCCGCAGCTAAACTGAAGAACAAAAAGACAGCAACTTGTCTGTTCCCCTTCCCCGATTCCCCAATGCTGTTCCCCTCCGCCAATTCCCCAATAAAATGTTTAAAAAAAAAAAAAGAAATCGTGCCGCAGCCACAGCGGGTCAGTGGAAGACCACAGTTGTCTGATCTATCCTGGAGCCCTCCAAAAAATACCATGATATCAGGTTATACCCGAGCGTCCATTAACGTCACAATGTCAGCCCTAAGTCTCAGGGTGAGTGACAGTGACAAAAGTAAAGACACTTTTAGAGGCTCACCATGTACTTGGCCAATATTATCTATCGCGCTGCACACAGGAAATCGAAGTCCCTTTTCCAAGGTCACATATGGCCATTGGGGACCAGAGGGAGATGGAAACCAGGGCCCAGGCCTGTGTCCCTCCACCGTGCGATGCCTCAGTGAGCATCAGGTGTGTGTGGTCAGGCTGGGTGCTCTCTGGTGGGAGGATTTATTATGTGTGCCTTTGAGGCCCACACTCATTCCACAGAAATATTCTTTGTGGTTTTATAGTGTTCTCTGTTGTTGCTGCTGTTTTCCCAAAAGAGCTTTCATATTAATTATGACATCTTTACTCCTTAGCAGTCGCCCCGTAGGACCCAGCGAGGTAGGTATGATTAGACCTGTTCTACAGGTGAAATGAAGGCCCCTGAGGGCCTTAGTTGCCTGACCAGGGTCACACGGTAGTGGCTTGAGCTGAGACCTAGATTTTTAGGTTCCTGGATCACTTGACATCTGGCTCAAGTTATTAGAGAACTTCTAGGAGTTCCAACACTTGACCAAGCATATTGGTAAGAGCACAGGCTCTGCAGTCAGTGCCTAGCTGTGTGACCTTAGGCAACTGGTTTAACCTCTCTGAACCATTTTCCGCATCTATAAAATGGGTTGTGAGCATTGACTGAATTGATGCAGGAAAAGTATTAGCACAGTTCCTGGCACATTAAGTAATCAAAAATTTTGGCTGTAATTATTATTGTTGCAATTATTATCATTTTAAAAATTATTTCATTGTCATTTTGATGGGACTGGAGGCCTTTCTTACTCCCCCTGTTTTCCGGGTGTTTATCATTCAGGCTTTCAGATACCAGGTTCTGGTCTCCATGACAGTCTTGCCCAGAGTCTGTCAGCAGAAAAGGGCAGGGTTTGGAATCAGGAAGGCTGCCTTCTAATCTGGACTCGCCAGGAGTTTCACTTTCTTACCTGCAAAACCCGGGCCTGGAAGGAATTTAGGACCTTCCCTTTGATGGACCCCACCACACAGGCAGCTGTAGTTATAGCAACAGAATCAGAGGTTTGGCTGGCAGGCCGGGTGGGAGGTTTCCTGAAAGCGTCCCCATCTGGTAAGGTCTAACGCAGAGTGACAATTAGGCCAATACCCCTCAGAGAATGGCCTGTTTAATAATGGCAGTGGTCCTGAAAATTCTGAGGAGGGCCTCACTGGAGAACCGACAAGGTATTTTTAAAGAATACTGAACTTTCGTGCATTCCCAAGGCCCTTGTTGTTGCCCGCCCCGAGGAGGGTAAACTCTGAGGGCTGTCACTGGCTTCAGAGTATTGCCGGGAGCCTCTGCCACCGGGCCACCTCTGGCCGACTCCACGGCAGTGCCCCAGGATGGGCAGCCTGGTGGGCCACCTCTGGCCAACTCCACAGCGGTGCCCCAGGATGGGGAGCCTGGTGTCATCATCGTTGTTGTCCTTGTCATCATAAACACTTACGGAGCTTATGGTGTACCGTGCAGTATCTTACTGTATCTCCACAATACCTCAGTGAAGTAAGTACCATTATTATTCCCGTCTCACAGCAGGGGACGGTGAGGATTAGAAAGGTGAAATTACAGGACCACAGTACCATGCCCAGTAAGCGATAGACCTGGAATTTGAACCCAGGACTGTCCCCCTTTAGGATATGGGGAGAGATGAAAAAGACTTGCAGTGAAGTTTTCCTGTTTATGAGCTGTATGACCTTGGGCACGTTTTTGTGTTTATGCAACGAGGACAATAACAGTGCTTATCAACTAGGCTTGTTAATAAGGGTGAGTGAAGTAAAATGTATGTGTAAAGTGCTAAATGCAGTCATGTCACTAGCGTACACTGAATTCTCAGCAAACCAGCTATTATCACTATTATTACTGGGAGAGTAAATCACTGCTTAGGTATCGCCCAGGGGGTGAAATGTTGGAATGTATGTAAAGGCCCCTTCAAGCTGCGTGGAACTTATTAAGTGCTTAGTACCTTTTAGTCATCCGCCCAAGAAATACCAGCCGCCAAAATCCCGACTGAGTGGCCCATTCTGGTTCAGTGGGTAAAACTATATTATTTTGTTCCTTTTTCACAACTGAAAGGAGTCATGGAGCTCTTAGAATTATCTTACGCTCTACAGCAGAACCATGAATGCCAGAAATTCCCTATAAATATTTGAAAAGCTTGGGTCTCCCTAATGAATGGATCACATTTCTCTTTTTCCCTTTCTTTTATCCAACCGCTCTCCTCACCTACTTTTCCCAGCCCCCACTTTACCAACCTCCCAGAAGGCCTCCAGCTCTCAAATGTAGTAAGGATCTTAACACAGCCTCATCCTGCTCCCTGAAATGCCCTGAACAGGTCAGGCTGTTTCCTGCCTCGTGGGTCTCACTCCTTCAGTCACACCCAGGCCTGTGACAGGGCCCCCCCCCCCCCCCCGGTGCCCCCCAAAGCCCTTTATTGTCCTCCTCTCCAAACCCCTGAATCTACATTCCATTCAGATGGCTTCCTGGACCCTGTAAAGCTCCCTCCCTTGGGCCCCTGCCCTCACTCTGTCTTCCCCCAGTCATGAATCCTTGTCCTCTGACCCTGTGCCCATTGAAAACCTGCATGGTAAACCCTTAAATTTGTACAAAGGGACAGTGTGTTTATATAATCTTTCCAGTGAGTCAGCACTGTTAGATTTATAATGCAGCTTTAACCATGAGACATGTTGCTATGTCCTTTGATATTAAATAGGTCTCTCTGCATTTAGCTAATAATCATGGGTATAGAGGTAATAACAGCTGATATTTGCCAAGGGGATGGGCATACCAGACACTGTTCTAAGCATCTTACATTTCCTTCTCATCATTTCCACCCTCAATAGGATTTTTAATATTATTCCAAGACATAGTTCACTGAATTAGCTGTTTTATTTATTTATTTATTTTTTTTAGCTGAGCCATCCTTCCACATGTTGGCAGCTCAGCGGCAGCTCAGCTCGGGCTGGGCATCGAACTGCTGTTGCTCAGAGCTTAGCTCGCACTCTTGAGCGAGCTCTTAACCAGCTGAGCCGGCCCTAGATGTTATATTTTAAAATGTGTGTCTACACTAGGACATTTCACGTACATATGTATGTATGTGTGATTAATACACATACATAGATATTATATATAGTATATATATTGACTACGGTTATTGAGGTGTGGAATCAGCAAGACAGAGGATCTCTGACCTCCCCTGTACGTTATCCAGCCTCACCTTCTGCCTCTCCAACATCACGTTTCACGTTTCATCTGCCGCTTCCCCTGCAGAGTCCTGCCGAAGGTTGAATATGATGCTGAGCAAAGCATGTGGGTCAGAGAAGGCTCGAAACAAATGCCCGAGCTCCCTTCCTGTGGCCTGTCTCTGCGTCAGACAGTCCGTCTTTCTCTTGGACGAGTCCGTCATCCCTGATGGGCCACTTCTCATAACTCTCTAACCCCGGCATGAACATCCACATTCGGGATGAGGACTGTGTCCAGGGAGGGAGGGAGAGGTTGGGACTGGGTAGCGGGCCAGGGTGGGGAAGAGCAAGCATCTGTGACACTTTCTTAACTGGGTGGTGGGGACACGGATATTCTGTGACTCTAAATTAGATTTTTATGTTACTTGGAATATTGTATAATTTGAAGCAAACACACCCAAAGCCTGATACTTAGGTTTTATAGGGTTGTTGGAACAGTCATGATGTATTTTTTCTATGTTTTTCATTGCAAAAATGCATCATGACTGTTCCGACAACCCAGTATTTACCACTGAGACACTTCTCTTGAAAGCGGTTGAATGGACAGGCAGCTGGGTTCTGTCTTTGCTGGGCTCCGAAAGCGGGAAACGGTGTCCGGTGGGGTGGGATTCTCCGTGTTGAGTGAGGCTCCTTGGCCCCGGACAGGAGGCGTCCCGGTAGCTGCAGCCCGGGAGGGAGACGAGACCCACGCCCACTCTGTCCGTGAGCTGATGTGGCCTTCCCTTGTTTCTCTGCGCCACTTCTCTGAGCGAAGCTGGGCAGTAACCAGAGCTGCGTCTTGTCTTTGTCAGTATCTCAGCCTGAAATGCTGGCTGCCACTGTGGGCATCGTGGATTTTCAATGTGGCGATGACCGGAAGGCTGCTGGGGCCCGTTCTGTCCCCCTGGACCGCTGGGACACGCGCTTCCTGGGGGCACCGGGACGCCCTTCCCCAGGCCAGACCCGGGTCTGTTTCATGACATCCATTGCTCCCGCTCAGTCACTCAGGGCGTGTGCCAGAGTGACAGGTTCAAATTCCATCTACGCTATTGAAGCGGGGAATGCTTCTTAAGTTCCCTGAAAGGGAAATCAACACATCCAAGTCAACAGCTGTTTACCGAACCCCAGCTTCAGAAGCCTGGCTCACAGAACCACGCAGTGAGTGGTTCGTGGGGTGGCGAGGCAGCGGGGAGCCAGAGGCAATCCCTGCAGCTCGTGGTCTGGCGGCTGGAAAGGTCTGCACTTACACAGACTCGGTACGATGTGGTGGAAAATGGCGCCGAGGAGTACAGAGAATTCCGGGCAAGGGCGGGCCGTTGCTAATAAGGGAAGGATTTCTAAAGGAAAGGGTGGAATGAAGCCTTTAAAAAGATATGGTTGTGGGCCGGTCGAGTGGCGCAGTGGTTAAGCGCTGGCTTGGGAAGCCGGCGACCCCGGTTCAGGTCCCACATATGAGGGCCAGTGACGCTGCCCTCAAAAAAAAAAAAAAAAGATATGGTTGTGAGAGAGGGGTTCTGTTACACTTAGTTGTTCATTTATTCCTTCAGTGAATATTATGCATCTGCTGTGGGCCTCCATGCGAATTCGTGCTTCCCTTTATGTTGCGACAGGGAGAGAGAAGTGGAGAGATGAACACTGCCGTTAGAAGTACTTGTGTGTGGGCCGGCCGAGCGGCGCATTGGTTAAGCTCTGGTTTTGGGATGCCAGCGGCCCCGGTTCGGATCCCACATGAGGGCCAGTGACACTGCCCTCTACAGCTAACAACAGCTCCACCTAGAGCTGGGCTGTGCGAGCCCCGGTGATGGTGTGGGCTGCGGCCCCTGCTGCAGTGGGCTGCCATAGGCTACAGTGAGTGGCCCGCAGCCAGCGTAAGCGGCTGACCAGTGTGAGCTGCCAATAGCCGCGATGAGCGACATCCAGAGGCCAGCGACCGATCTGCCTCATCCGGGAAGAGCGCAATGACGATACCAACAGTGAAGCAACATCCTCCGCAACTAAACTGAAGAACAAAAAGACAGCAACTTGTCTGTTCCCCTTCCCCGATTCCCCAACGCTGTTCCCCTCCGCCAATTCCCCAATAAAATCTTTAAAAAAAAAAAAAAAAGAAGTACTTCTGTGTGAAAGCGGCACCCATCACCTCCACTCACGTGTCCTTGGTCGGGGCAAGTCTCGTCCCAGGCCGCGTTGCTTCTCCGGGGTGGGGCTATGCGGTTGTCTCGTCCCAGGCCGAGTTCCTTCTCCGGGGTGGGGCTGTGCATCGTCTTTTCCATAATCCTGCAAGGCCTGGGGACCTAGATGTCCGAGAGGATGGTAGTGTCTGCTGTAAGAGTCCCAAGATCCGATGCACAACTTTATAGGATCACACTGGGTGCTGTACGGATAACAGACTGGAAGAAAGCAAGAGCTGCGGGAAATAGACTCTTGAAGGAAGTTTTTGCAGCGATCAAGGCAAGAGATGATATTGGATAAGATTGACAGTCATGGGGATGGTGAGATGTTCTCAGATTTGGGATATAATTGGAAGGTGGAGCCATCAGCGTTTGCCAGTGGATTGCATCTGAGATACGGGAAAGAAAAATCAAGTGTGACATGATGGGTTTCAGCCTGAACAATTATAAGAATGTATTTGCCATTCACTGAGATATAGGGGGGACTGCAGAGAAAGGAGGGTTGGGGCAGCATCAAGGGTTTGTGTTTGGCATGTGAAGATTGAACATAGTTATTAGGCATCCTCGTGGAAATACTGAGTAGGCAGTTGATTCATAAGCCTGCATTTCAGGGGTGGGGTCTGGGCTGGGGATGTCAGTTTGGGAGTTGTCAGCTAATAGGAGGTACTGAAAGCTGTAAGGTTAGGGGAGATCCCAAGAGAGTGAGCACTGATAAAAAGAATAAAACTCCAAAGATGGGTCAGGGCCCTGCCACATGAGGAGGTCAGAGAGATGGATGCCCGACGAAGACAGCGGGGAAGGTGACCCGTGAGGTCGGAGGACAGTGAGGACAGTGTGATGCCCTGGAAGCCGAGTGAATGAAGCATTTTCACAAACGCATAGGCACAGGCAGCAGTATGAAGGTTACCAGAGGGCTGGCGGGGGGGTCAGATATATGGTTAAGGGGGAGATCAGAGAGGGTGGGGAGCACACGGGGGGGTCAGATATACGGTGAGGGGGGAGATCAGAGAGGGTGGGGAGCACAGAGGGCGATGTACAGGTGATGTATTTCAGAATTGTACCCTTAAAACCTATATAATGGTATTAACCAGTGTCACCCCAACAAATTCATTTTTTTAAAAAAACAAGTGTTTCAAGGAGGTGGGAGTTGTGATTTATGAAGCATTCATTTACTCTTACAAGAAACTTTCGTGTATTTTGTCTCAGCTCATCAGCACCACAATCTTGTAAAGCACATATTAACTCCATTTCATATAGATCAGAAAACCAGAGCTCAGAGGGAGGAATTGTGTTCACAGATATTTTATTTATCTATTTATTTATTTATTTATTTATTTATTTATTTATTTATTTACTTACTTATTTATTTATTTATTTATTCATTGAGGGCAGTGTCACTAGCCCTCATATGTGGGACCGAACCGGGGCTGCTGGCTTCCCAGGCCAGCACTTAACCACCGTGCCACTTGGCCGGCCCCTGTTCACAGATATTTTATTAAGACCTTTTCTGTGCCAGCTGGGATAGCAGCCATAGAAGATAAAACACTAAGGTAGCAGCAAGCTCCCAGGTGGTGAGGCCAGACCTGAGACCCAGCTCCGTCTGATCCACACCAGCATGCTTTGCACCAAGAGATGGTCTGAGAAAGTCCTGGGGCTTAGACTGAGTTGAAGGAAATGAACATTAGAACACATGGATTTTTCTTTTGCCCTCCAAGGTTGGTTTTTTAAGAATGTGCCTCGGTTTCCTCATCATCTTAGTTTCCTAATTGCTTAAAATGTGCTGCTAATTTGACCCCTCAGCCTATGGGGAGTCCGTGGCTCAGGGAGGCCTCAGCGAGCTAATTGCTGTGGTAGAGAAAGGGGCCACCTCCTTCAGTAGAGAGGGGGCGAGAACACCCAGTGCCCTGCCCACCCGCTCCTGGATGTGCTCAGTAGATGGTCGATGCTGCTTCTCTTTGCTTTCCTTTGAGAGTGTCTGGTGATCAGTTGATGTTCCAAATAACTCATCATTGTGGCAAATAATAGCTCAGTCTCGTCTTTCTCCTTCTGTTTTAGATCATGTACAAAATGAAGAAAACTACGCACAAGTTCTTGAAAACTTGGGCGGTGACTTTTTAATCCAAGACAGCCCAGATTTTGGCACTGCTTTTGTCAAGTTTTCTACTTTCACCAAAGAACTTTCCACACTGCAGAATAACCTGGTAAGCCACTTCATAAGTGACTTTTTTAATGACAGCCAAAAAGTCTTTTAGGCCTAGGCATGGAGTCACGAGTAAAGAAAATACCACTGAAATTCCTAGAATGTGTACCCCTGGCCCAGCTGATAGCAGGGTGGATTTATTGAATCTGAGAGAAATGGGTTAGCCTGAATTCTTTTCCATGTTCTACCGCTGTTTTGTTTTTGTTTCAGGAAACTTTTAGCAACTCCAGCTAGTTGAAAGAGTGATGATAATCTCTGTGTCAAACATACCTGTTCCATCTCACTTGTGTGAAGATGATCCCCGATTTACAACTAATTAACCTCTCCCAACTCCCCACATCCTTTTAACCCCCTACCAAGAAAAAGATTTTGTGATTTAGAGAACCTCTAATTGCAGAAGGAGATGGCAAGAAAAATCTCTAAAAATCTGGGACACTGGAGGTGCAGGCCCTGGGAGGCAGACACAAGGGGGCGGGGGGTTATTTGCCAGGCAGTGTTATCTGGGTGTCAGCAGACTTGCCCACCCCCCGCCATACACTGTGTCCACCCTGAGAAAGGTCCATTCTGTGGGGCACGAAACCCACACCCGCCCCTGCCCCCGTGGGTAATTTATTCAAGCCTCTTTACTCCTAAGTCCCAAGAGATGGGGGTACAGGGAGGTTGAAAGTTGCCCAAAGGAACACTGTATCCTGCTTTCCTCAGCCTTCTCCCCGCTCCCAGTCTCACAGGATTGCTCCTGCGCCTCCTGCAAGGTCCCCCAGCCCAAACTCAACATGTCATGGCCCAGGGTCAGTTACTCAGATATCAGATAGGCTACTGTGGCCTTATGTGAGAATCTTGTCACAAATCAATTTGATACAAATGGCTAGCTTACAGATGACTACGCCCTCTCAGAAATGAAAACCAATATTCCATAATATATTAACCTGAATATTTGACTAATCAGAATATTCTTTTTTTCCCTATCATACCTGATAGCTATATGTGTAGGTGTGTCTGTCTTACTGACAATTTAATTCTATTTAGTGGTGTAGGACATCAAGTTAGTCCACACAGAGACAACTAATCTTAAAGAAAATGAAGGTTGAAAGAAATTTGTCTTATTTTCAAAAACTTGAAAAAGGATCATTTTGAATTCAGTACCTACATATTCCTACACTCTGGGGTTTCTTTGCTACACCTGTGATATTTCTAGAAACCTTAGATTATTTAAATCTCTTTTATTGAGAAGGGGACCCTCTCACCTCTCCCCGCTCTGAGTACAGGCTGCCTTTTTGCTGTTGGCTTTGCCCAAAGGGTGGTGTGGTGGGAAAGGAAGTGAAAGCCTCTGACAGCTCCCTTTGGTAATAAGCCGTGAAAGGTTTCCATGGGGGGAAGCTGTGCTTTCCCCGAGTAGGTGTTCCCACAGCAACGTCTTGCTAACCTTCCGTTTCCAGGAAACCAAGTGTATTTGGCTCCAGTCAAGAGCCATCACTTCCACATTTCCTGGACTATTCAGTTTCTACCCGTGCCCACCCTGCAGGTCCCTGCCCTCTGTGTGTGTCTGCCATCCACAGCGTCAGCGGCCACTCGGGATCACTCACTGCCTGTCCCTGCCCATCTAATAATGCGTTTGCTGACTGCCCGGCAAAATCAGCTGATACTTAGTGCCCACTTCCGGAACCTGGGAATGCGTGTAATGTGGGGATTTCTTACTAACGACTTATAACAATCCTCTGGTTATTCTACCTTTAGCCCAGATGAGGCAGCGGAGGCACACTGAGATTATGTAACTTGTTCGGGCACCCTGTGAGTGAGGAGACGTGAGCCCAGACACTCTGTCTCTGCCACCATCGTCTCCCCGCCCTACTCTGTGTGCCCCTGTCACCACCCGCCCTGGGGCTTGTCTCCCTAACTGTTATATAATAGAAGTGCCCATCCAGCGATGCCCCTAAACGTACCCAAGCTGCAGGCCGCCTTTTTCTGTGTCTGCTCCCCTTTAAGGAGTAGAAGCCTAAGGAAGATCTAACATTGCAAGGAGACCCAGCACGTTTAATTAAAAATGTGAACACAAACATTTCCCCTTTGAAGTGGGAGCAGATAGAAGACTCAGTTTGTACGTTAGTTGGTTACTAAAGGAACGCGCTTCTGAGTGAATAAAAAGTCAGGCCCAGGAGTGTGTGCGTCCTGACAACAACCAGCAGCTTGCTGCTTCCCCGCGCTGGTTTGCCAGGAAAGGGAAGATGGGGCTTTGCCTTGGAGCACAGGGTGCAGAGGAAACGAAGCCCCCCAGGGAAGGAGGGGTTTCTGGGTCGGCTTGCAGCACCCATGGTCCCAGGCTGAGGATTTGGGGGCGTACTCCCCCTTGCTCAAGCTCTGGAACATCCGCTAGGGAACCAGCCTTTCTCAGACAAGTCACTAAAATGTTACTCACTTAGGTTAGTGAAGGCTGGAAACATGAAGCAGAGCGGATACGGTTGCAATTTAGAAAGTAAGATTCAAAAAGGGCACATTCATATTTTTTAGACTTTCTGATTGTATGCTCAATTCAACCAGCAAATACCAAATGTCTCTGTTTTGTTCCAGGGTCTATAGTCAATACTGAAAAATAGCAGTTTCTAATTAAGATATTGCTTACAATGGTCATTGTAACAGTTTATATGAAAATCTTATTTTATGGAGGAAAATGAAAGGGTAGATTTTGGGGTCAGGTCTAGCTTTCTATTTTTGACTAAGTACATAGGGAAAAAGATGTACTTTTTAAAATGTGCTCTTCAATCTCTTGTCATTCGGAATCATTTAAAGAACTTACGTTGATTCAACTTTATCAGGAAAGGAAAGGAAATGGTGCCACAGGAGGTCTGTCCTCCATATTGTTGGGTTGTCGGAAAAGTTATTACGTATTTTTCCTGTGTTCTTCTGTGCAAAAATGCGTCATGACTTTTCTGACAACCCAATATTGTATCACAGTGGCCACGTCAGAGGTCGTGATTAGATGTCAGTTTGCAAGGCTTGCTCAGGCCATGCAAAGGGGTCCTGAAAAGATTAGAAAAATAAATAATTTTTTTAAAAGACAGGAAAATTATGGAGTCTGTCAACTGTGAAGTCATGTGATTCATCCCTGTCACAGAGCAATATCTTAAGCTATCTGAGAAAATAGCTTCTGTCTCCAAGGAAGGGAATTTTGTTTTGCCCCCTCAGTAAGTCATCCCTAAATGTTTCCTCCTCTTGTGATTGGTCTGCTTTCTCTGTGCCTTCTTTCTGTATCTTTATAATGGCAGGTAGTTACAATTCACTTTTCAGTGAAAACAGTCTCCTTTTTCAGCCCGTTTTTCTAAATGACCCTCCTTTTTCCTGGGAAGGAAGCTGGGAAGAGTTTGCAAGTTTTAAATCTGTTTCCTGTGGCCTTTTCATATAGGCTTGTCACTTGGGACGATTCTGGAGTTAGAATACACAATATTTTGCCTTCTTGGTTTCTCATCAGCCCCCAAGAGTATGTGTGTGGATACCACAAAGAAATTTTTTTTTTTAATTGAAAACAACAATGAAGTTTCATTTATTTTCCTGGTTCTTATTCTGCGCCTCTGTTGGGCGCCAGGGATCCAGACAAGAGTCAGACACAGTCCGTTCCTGTAGTGATCATTATGATTGGCTCATTCTTTTCACAAATAAGTCTGGAGAACCTACTATGTGTGAGACATCGCTCTAGGCACTGGGGATACAACAGTTAACAAAACAGACATACCTTCCTGGAGCTTACATTCTGATGGATTGTTGGAAAAGTCATGGGGGCATTTTTGCAGCGAAAAACAGAAAAAAATACATCATGACTTTTCTGACAACCCAATATTAGGGGCAGAAAGACAAATAAATATGTAGAATATATAGTATTTTGGATGGTTCTAACAGCCAGGACGAAAAATAAAGCAGGGAAGAGAGACAGGAAGTGTCAGTGAAATAGAAAGGTCAGGAAGGGCCCCTCGAGGAAGGTGATTTTTGAGCCAAGACCTTGCATTTTCACAAAAACGAGAGCATTCCAGGTAGAGGGAAGAACAAGTGCAAAAGCCCTGAGGCTGGAGTGTGCTTGGTGTGACCCAGGAACAGCACAGAGGCCAGTGTAACTGGGGCAGAGTGAGCATTATAAGAATGTTGACTTTTATTCTAAGTAAGATGGGTAGCCATTAGAGGGTTTTGAACCAATTAGTGATATGATCTACTTTATGAAGTCACAGTTTCATTCTGGTAGCTGTATTGATAATAGACCGAAGGAGGATAAGCGTGGAAGTAGGGAGACCGGTGAGGAGGCTATTGCAGTAATCCAAGGGAGAGAATATGATGGCTTGGATCAGGATGATAGAAGTAGAGGTAGTAAGTGGTCTTATTCTGGAAACAAGGCATTCTAAAGGTAGAACTTGGTAAGTTTCCTGCTGGATCAAATAGGGGTATGAAAGAGTAGAGTCAAGGTGACACCAAAGTTTTACCTTAAGGAAACAGAAGAATGAAATTGTAATTTACTTTGATGAATAAGACTGAGGAAGAAGCAAGTTTTAAAGGAAAGATCTGGAGTTCAGTTTGAACATATTAAGCTTTATACTATGAATATTAAATATTTAGGTAGAGATGATGAATAGGCAATTGGATATATGGATCTGGAGTTCAGGGAAGAGGTCCAGGCCAAAGATAAAAAAATTGGGATTCATCAGTATATAGATAATATTTGAAGCCACATGAGGCCACCAAGGAAGTGAGCATATATAAGAAAAAAGGCCAAGGATTGAGCTCTGGGCACTCCAACATTTGGAGGTCAGGAGGTAAAAACCAGAAAAGGAGGCTGAGGAGGACTTATTAAAATTAGAAAGAAAACCAGTAGAGGGTAGATTCTAGAAATAAAATGAAGAAAATGTTTCTAGGAAAAGGTAGTAACTCAGTCATGTGCTCCTGAGAATGACTCTCAGACTTAACAATATGGAAGTTATTGGTGACCTTGACAAGAGAAAGTCTGGCAGAGTTAGAGGCATAGCCAGACTAGAAACATTTGAGATTTAGAGGAAAGGAAGTGGACACAGTGAGAGAAGATAAGACTTTTGAGGATTTTTGTTAGTAAAGAGGAACAGGGAATAGGGTTGAAGTTGGAAGGCGATGTGGAGTCAGGGGAGGATGATTTTTTTTTTTCCCCCCACAAAGAAATTCTTAATTCTTTAAGGGTTTTCCATCAGGGCATCTACAGCCCACCGCCTCCTGTCCCATGCCTGACCACGATGACGGCAGTGAATGGTTGAGACATGTCATGGTCAGTCCATGGCTTTTGAGGGACTTTTCCTTCCAAACAACCCCTCTCCCATTCAGTACTAACCACAGAATTTCATAATCCTTTTATTGTTATTTTTCTCATACAGCTTTCAGATGAAGGTAGCAATAACATTATGGGTTTTGGGTTTGTTTTTTTTTCCCTGCTTCATTTCACAAAAGGTTTGAGGCATTGGTAACTAAAACATTAGAAGTGGTTTATAAGCACTGTCTTTTCATTTTTTTTTTTAGAATATTTACTTTTTTGAATAAACAATATAGTACGTGGGACCAAACTTTTTTTAAAATGCAAAGAAAAAGAAAATACAGAATAAAAAGCTGCCCTCCCACCCTCTCCCCTTGCCCACCCAGTTTCCATCCCTGGCGGGAACCAGTATCAGCAGTTTTCTGTATCCTTTCTGAACTATATTAGGCTAGACATATTTTTTTCCTCTTTTTATACCAATTTTTATACACCATGAATACTGTTTTATACTTTACTTTTATCACATAACTTATCTTGGAGGTGTTTTTAATGTTAGACATAAGGAGCTTTCTCATATTTATGGCTTTTTAGAACTTGCATAATCTATTAGCCAGTCCCCTGTTGGAAAGTACTAACTAACCTTTCCATCAGTGTAAACAGGCCTGTAAAGAACCTTATACACACACGAGTCTGTATTTCCTTTATTCTGCATGTATTTATTGAGCCTCTGCTCTGGGCTAGGCCGTGTTCTAAATTCTGGAAATACAGCGGTGAACATACAGACCTTACTCTCAAAGGGCTTTCATGCAAACTGGGGACACAGCAAACAAGGAAAGAAATGCATATAGAAGTGGTTGGGTCGTTTTGTTATAGCATTGATGAGGCGCTGTGGGAACTTAACTCCTATGTATATCAATTAGCCCATGGTAAAGCTGGCTTCATTGTATACATATAACAATGAAGTGAGGACTTGCAATATAGTAGGAATCCCCTTGAAGACAAACTATGAAATCTTCTCAGTCCTTCTTTTGCACGTACCCATCCCTCCCGTGGCTTCCCTGCTGCCCTTCTCTCCACTGAGCAGCAGCTTCACCTCTCTGCTCCGTAGACTCCTCTTTGTACCATCTTAAAATCAAGGAGATGCCAGTCACTGCCTCGGAACAGTGAAAAAACCTGCACCCCTGTTGTGATGGCACTTCCTAGACACGGTGTGTTTTTCACAGAGTCCAGGCACTCAGGATACACTTGTGAGCAGGACCGCTGAAGGCCCGCCCCCCTCCCCGCTGAGCTTTGTTCTGGTGGGGGAGACAATACACTTACAAAGTGGGTAATTTCAGAGAGTGGTAAGCACCAGTGGTATATTCCCCTCCTGACACTGCTGGAGGCATATGAGGAAAAGTCGGATCAAGATCTCCCATTTCAGTAGGGGAAACAAGGGAAGTTCTAAATAGGATTTGAGGAATTACCTGTCCACATGTCCATATGCTGCAGCATGTGGCTCCGCTCGTAGCTCTCCACTCCCGGCTGGAGAATGGGGCAGCCTGACCGTGGACGGGTCCTGCCTGGTCGTGGGATTTCGTGGGTGAAGCCCTCACACAGCGCTGGACCTGTGTGTGGGATGCGCAGTGAGCGCCAGCCTGGCTCGCTGTTCCGCGTGCACTTGCTCTCCTTGGTAACTCTCCCGGTCTTTGCTTTGTTTTTCAGCTCCAGCGTCTGGGCCGCAGTATCATCTTTAGCTTGGACTCCTTGCTCAAAGGTGACTTGAAAGAAATCAAATGAGTAAGTGTTGAGAACGTTGATTTTCACTGTAACTTGAAAGGATGGGGTGTTTTTTTCTCTTCCAAGATTGTAGTGGTACTTGTATTGGAAAGGCACTATGAATATTTTTAGCATGAAAGGTGTTGTTGGCAAATGATCATTGGGAAAGGTGTGCCACTTCACATAATGTTACTGACTGAGGGAGAAGGTCGGTGGGAGCCTCAGTGGGTGGGGGCAGAATCTGCACCCAGACACCCCCCATCACACAAAGCTTTGTGTGTAATACATAGTGCATTGTGTGTGCAAGTGTCTTGTGTAAAATTTCAAACATCCTATAAAGGAAAGTATTTTTGCTAAACTTTCAAAATTATTTATTCTCCTTTAAGCAAAAGTACATCCAATTTCAATTTCAATTTCATTTTCCCTTTCCTAGGACCTAAAGAAGCCTTTTGACAAAGCTTTAGAGGATTATGAGACAAAGTTTTTTTTTTTTTTTTTTTTTTTTAAAGATTTTATTGGGGAATTGGCGGAGGGGAACAGCGTTGGGAAATCGGGGAAGGGGAACAGACAAGTTGCTGTCTTTTTGTTCTTCAGTTTAGTTGCGGAGGATGTTGCTTCACTGTTGGTATCGTCATTGCGCTCTTCCCGGATGAGGCAGATCGGTCGCTGGCCTCTGGATGTCGCTCACCGCGGCTATTGGCAGCTCACTCTTGGCTGCCAGCCGCTCACGCTGGCTGCGGGCCACTCACTGTAGCCTATGGCAGCCCACACCATCACCGGGGCTCGCACAGCCCAGCTCCAGGTGGAGCTGTTGTTAGCTGTAGAGGGCAGTGTCACTGGCCCTCATGTGGGATCCGAACCGGGGCCGCTGGCATCCCAAAACCAGCGCTTAACCAATGCGCCACTCGGCCGGCCCGAGACAAAGTTTTAAGTGGCTTTTTGTTTTGTTTTTGTTTGGTTTGGTTTTTGTTATATTGTCGTGAGTTTCCAAAGATAAAGAATAACTGGAAGAAAGACAGAACCCTTGACTAATATCTTCCAAACAAAAAACTGTAGGGCTAAGTGTTGGGTATGCCGCCCTGATTGAAAGCGGTCACCTCTCGGTGCTAGGTGTCTGGAGGGAGCTGTAGGCATTTTACTCTCACGTCCTTTGGCGTTCACAGCTGACACCGACTATCAAGTTGTAGGTTTATGACTGTTGCAACTTTTCTCTCATCATCGTTAGCATATAGCTATAAACATTCACACTTCTGGACAGCACAGCAGTTGGGAAATAATAAAAACATAGCTAGGCCTGTGACATCGTTCCTCCTGCCCGGACCTGTGGGAAGCGTTTCGCGGGCATGACCTCCTGGCACCAACCCCACCCATGGGCCGCTCTCGCTGTCTGTTTATGGACCTGGAAACTGAAACCTAGAGAGGCTCAGGGGCTTACAGAAGGTCATGAAACCATGTGACCCCGGAACCAGAACAGTGCCCTACCTGGCGGGGTTGTTGTGAGGGATCAGGGAGTGGATGCACACGGGACACTTGGCGTGGCCGGCCACATTTCTTAATCACTGTTATTCTGAGACATTGCTGACGCTGACTGTGGAAGGGGATGGGAGGAGAAATGTATTCTAAAGCGTTTAATGAAAAATCTTGGCTGTAAACTTGGATAACTACAAACAGAAGAGAATAAAAGCATTTCCAGAGGCAACAGTAACAGCACAGTGGAAACACAAGCAAAAGAAAAACAAATTCAGGATGAAATGTTTTCCTCCCAAACTCCTGTCATAATTGCTTACGTAACACATGCGTTGTTGGAGGCTTGCTGTGTTAGGAATACTTTTGTGCATTGACAGTTATAAATGCAGCGGAGAACAGAAATGCCCTCACGGTGGTCATCAAATGCAAATAATTGCTGCGGGCCATGGTGACTTTGTCTCTGAAAGTGGGTCCTGAGCGCTTTCACTTGTGAGCTAAGTCCTTCTCTGCCCAGAGGCACTTTGTGCACTTGGTCCAGGATAGAATTAAGTACTTACAAGAGAGGGCGGGGATCCACAAAAGGTAGAAAAACATTTTGCTCTAGACTTGTCGTGGAATATAGCTCCTCTGTAGGACATAGGAACGACAAAACAAAATAAGTGCTTTGTCAACTACAATGCTACCAATATTGGTGATTCAACTGTATTTGTCTAAAAATCTGTGTGTTGGTTGAAGACTTTGTGGTGCCTGGTGGTCAGTATTGGGACGGTCATAGGACAGGAAACACGCTAAGATGACCCAGACGCCCTTCATAGCACCTCTCTCCCGGGCTGTAGGAACGTGTGTGCTCACTTGTCCATGTTGTCCTCAGAATCTGACCTTGGTGAATGGATGTTGCAGCTGCCAACACAGGGTTCCCTACATTGCCACCCCTGCCATTTTTTGTTTTGATCTCTCACTTTCACTTTGGATCCTTTTCTCAGTGACCTTATACTCCTCGACTGCCTAGTCACATTGCAGAGTCAGCAGCCCAACGTTGATTGAAAGTTCATATATCAGCAAGGCTGTATCAAGACAGCAGTGAACTGCCTTTTTTAGGTTTTAGGTTTTAGAATGTCAAGACAGCTTTTCTATCAGGAGTGTTTTAAGTGTCAACACCCAGAAGCCTATCTTCTGGGACCATTCAGTTCCCTCAGCCCCCTGTCTAGTGGTTGGATATGATGACTTTTTCCTGGAAGCTACACAGGCCAGGAAGGCAGGGAGCCCTATCATTTGGGGTGCAGACTTTCTCCTTTTAGACCTGCTCTTCCAAATATTCATAGAATTCTCTCATCCTTTTTTGCTTCCAATTCTTGTCTTTGGAGCATTTTACTTTTTTAATGACTTTTTCATTTTAGTGGGATTGCAGACAAAAGAAGAAATAAACACATGTGGTCAGGTCACCGTGTTAACCCGGAAGTCTATTATTACTACTAAGTTATCCTGCCCCTCTTCTCAAGTGTCTGTAGCATCCTGCTTCTCTTCCTACCCAGGCCAGTGGAGAGAGAGCTGAGGTTTATCTTCTTTCTGGTAAAATCCCTGAAGTCACGCCTGTGTGACTGCCAAGGTGACATGATGAAAGAGTTGCTTAGACATGGCATTAGTATATTAGCGTGAATCCCAACCGGGTTTATAGTGCGTTTTCCATTGACTGGTTTGATGGGTTGAATTCCCACTGTTTGTATATAGACAAGGACATTGGCTTTCTTTGGGCTTGATTCCCCCCCACCACCCCCACCACAATTTAAAGGAAGCGTTGAAGCCTAAGTCAGTTAGCCTTTGCATTCACAACTAGAAATTACAGGCTGTTTCTGAAGTTAAAAGTCTGTTTTCAAGTTAAATGGCTTTTTGGAAAGAGGGCTGTAACCATTCGTGTTATTACGAGGGTGTCATCTATCCTAGGCAAGCATTAGCTTTGGATTCTGTGGGATTAATGTGGGAACTCCTTCTTCTTTTCTGGTTCCCTCCCATCCCCTTCCCCACTGAAAAATATTTTCATAGGATTCTAAATTACAGACTGCGATTTCTCCCAGGCCTCATTTTGTACGATCCAGGACCAGGTGGTTGGATGATTAAAATGTGTTCCTGGATGTGGAAACAGTCTGGATTTAGAGGAATATTGGAACGGACCTTTGACTAACTTTTGTGTACACCCACAAAGACCGACCCATGATATTCCTTGTCTTGCAAAAGTCTCATCCCCTGTTGATAATCAACATATGCCCCAGTTCCCCGACTTTCTCATTCTTTGGCATCATAAAATACTTTTCCCAAGAAAAAGTAAACTGTCAAAATGTCTTCATGCCAGCCAACATGTACGAATGTTATATGAATCCATCCCTGGGTGAGATCAAAGTTAAGATGTAAAAAGTTTCCTAGGTGAAAAGTCGGACAGTGTGTTTGTTGCCTTTGAACTTATTGCTGTTCCCAACTGAGGAGCTCCTGCCACTTCACTCTGGTAATTAAGAAATGAAGCAGCTGGGCCGGCCGAGTGGCGCGGTGGTTGGACGCTGGTTTGGGAAGCCAGTAGCCCTGGTTCAGGTCCCGCATATGAGGGCCAGTGACACTGCCCTCAAAGAAAAAAAAAAAGAAATGAAGCAGCTGTCTTTGAAGGAAAGATGCACATGCGTGGGTGTGTGCGTGTGCGCGCACGTACGTTTTAACCATGCCATCTGCTCTGGTTACAGTACAAAAATTGAAAAGGAAAAGAGAGAACATGCCAAACAGCATGGCATGATCCGCACAGAGATCACCAGAGCCGAGATTGCCGAAGAAATGGAAAAGGAACGGCACCTGTTTCAGCTCCAGATGTGCGAGGTGAGAACGGACTCTTCACTCATTGGCCAGGATTTCATTCACTGTCATCCTTCAGGCCAGTCAGCGGTTTTGATGCTGGCAGTCAGGCTGGGTGTGATTGTTACAGGAGGGGGCTGTTTCTTAAGGATTCTAATCTCCATTTTTCTCCAAGCCTTTTGGGACCGGCTGTTGCACTGTTATCTCATATTTTGAGCCTGGGTCCTGTGGGGCTCTATAAGTTAAAGCAGGATTCTTTGGTGAGAACATTAACGCTGCTTGTGAGTGAGTTTGAAAAAAAAATTGGGGGTGAGGGGTAACAGCAGTGAATATTAAGTTTTACTGGTACAGGCCTAGAGCATGTTTTTTTTTTTTTTAATCGTGTGTCCTGTTTGAATGAAAGCTCAAACAAAGTAGTCATTAAGAAAGTCTATGAGCTCATGAAAAAAAACAACAACCAATGAACAGCATGTAGCCTTGAGCTTAGAGCAGTGGTTCTCAAACTGTGTTCCATTGAACACTGGCTTTCCTTAACCTGGAGATCAGCCAGTTTTTCTTTCTTAAGTGTTTGTTTTTTTTTCCCCTCATCAACTTCTGGCTCCTCCTTGAACTCGTCTGCTCACGAACACTTCCACCCAATAACACAAGTGAACAGGAAGCAAACAGCAGCATCAGGAAACCTAAGCTCGTTGTGCAAGTCAGAGCCCCCAGTGTTTGTGCAAAAACTAACAATGTGTTATTTTTATTCTTTCATTTTTTTTTTTTTCGTAGCAAACATTCTTTCTAATTCACCTCCTTGGTCTAAAAGTTCTAATACCTTCTGGCATTTTCCTTGAAGAGAATGCTGTTTGACTTGATTTCTGCCAAGAACAGGCCATCTCTTTTGGGCTTTGGCCATGTGAAGTCTGAGTTTGAGACCCTCTGCACCAGAGGAAATAATTATTCCGAAATGTTTTGCTGTGTTTGACTTCGGTGTGTCTAGTGAACTGATCTTCCGCATTTATGAAGCGCTAACACACTAACCGGTGTGGTTTGCACACTGTGACTATGCCAGGTCAGCATTCCCTAAACTCAGCTCACACTGTCTGAAGGTCAGAAGCCTGTGCAGATTCACGGGTGGTGTGCTGCCACCGAAACCAGGACTGAAGAACCCATCTGTAATGATCGATATCCAATTCTGTTTTCTTTCCACAATATCTCATTAAAGTTAATGAAATCAAGACTAAAAAGGGTGTGGATCTGCTACAAAACCTTATCAAGTATTACCACGCACAATGCAAGTAAGTGGAGTATTATCCTTGTGACCATTGGCCCCACTAAGGCCCCTTCACTGCACTGGTTTTCTGAAGTCTCTTTACTGTCTTACTTTGGTCGCTGTATATAGTGACAAATAACCTTCCACAGCCAAATGATAAGTGATATTCTCTTCCATCTTCAGTGTTTCCTGTAAATCAGTAACTCAGTCTAGTACAACTAGTTGGCTACTTGAAAATGCTGTCTCACTGACAAATGCTGACGTCAGCCTTGAGAGCCGCCGGAGCTCCTGTCACAGATCCTGAGTTCCTGTCACTGACCAGGCCTTCCTGGTGACCCCTCCCTCTGCCTCTTCCTGGGCATCTGACCTGTTATTGCATCACTTGTACCACACACTCGTACTTGGGATTTTGTTTTGTTTTTTCATCATCTAAATTAAGTGAAATTAAATAATTTTGGCATTAAGAATACTCTGCATTTCTACTTGGATTCCTTGATGATTGCTGGCACATATTGAGAGAAATCCATTGGACCTTACCGGCCCCGTTTTTGTTTGTTCACATTGCAGGGCTACTTTTTTATTGTTTGAGATCCTATTGTTTGAGAGCAAAGGCACCACCTTTGCTTATTTACTTCTTGTTTTCTTATTGGGTTAGCTTTTGGTGGTTTTCTGGTAAAGTGTTTATGGGAAGTGCACAGGCCTGAGTCAGACAGAGAGGAGTTCAGATCCTGGCTCTCCAGGTGAGTGACCACGAACTTTCTCAGGCGTGTTTCTACACCTCAGTGCCGTCATCTGTCTAGTGGGGTTATGGCTCGTAGACCCAGCTTGGGTTTTGCTAGAACGTGAGAATTCAATGAGATGATAATGCATATGCAGTGCTCATCCCGGGCCTGCCACACTCAATGCGTTTGCTGCCATGACGATTCTAAGTGGCATGAAAATAAGCCTCTCATGGACTTGATTGTACAGAGGTGTTTCTCTTCAGGTCAAGTTTTTTAATGATCCAGTTGATATTTATATAAATTTGATTGAACTTTTTTCCTCTTTTCAAAGTAAATTCCATCTAGTACAAATGTGTTTCCAATATAAAAATAATATATTGCAGTGGAAACACGTTCATGTTGAAGCATAACTTCCCCTTTGGAAGGCTCGCACTGGAGACCTGGACTCATCTTTGGCTCCATAGTGTAGTGGGGCACGTGGGAGACTTTGAAATGTGGTGTGGGGTCCCTGATTGGGGTTTAGGGTGAACTTTTTCATTTTTCATCAATTTTAGTTTTCCTAGAAACGTATCATTGCTTTGCATCTTTTACAGAAATAAATTAACTTTTCAGTCATCTCAATTACAACACTTTGGCCTCAAATCTGATTTCACCTGATTTTAGAGCTCTCTCTTGATCTGAAAGTCTCTAAGTCAGTAGAGAAGAGTTTAACCTACTCAAACATGAGTTTTCCAAAATGTAAGATGTTTTGTAAACTATGCATTTATTAGCCTCTGTTAGTAAAGATGAAAAAGAAAGAACAAGTCTAACCTACCATGTTTCCCCGAAAATAAGACCCGGTCTTATATTAATTTTTGCTCCAACAGATGCATTTTATTCATTGTTTCATGTACAAAAATCTACATTTATTTAAATACAGTCATACCTGGCTAATGATCTTAACTGGGGCTTATTTTGGGGTAGGGCTTATATTATGAGCACCCTGAAAATCATGCTAGGGTTAATTTTCCAGTTAGGTCTTATTTTGGGGGAAACATGGTATATAGCTAATGCATCCTCCCTTATTCCTCACTTTTTCCCTTTCCACAAATAGTTATTCATCTTTTTAATGAAAGCTGGGTACTTTTGCTAGGTTCTGGGGCAGAGATGAAACAGGGCTTCTGCCCTCAGGAGTGAACTATCTGGTACAGGAAGCAAGTCGGGTTCATCAGTAACCATAATGGGGCTGGGCAGTGACGGAGAACAAGGGGCATCAGGAGAAGGAGAGGCTCCTGGCCCGAGAGACTGAGCAGGGCTCCTTGAAGGAGGCGGTGGCACTTGGGACTGGAGTTGGAGGATGGCTAGCATTTGGCCCTTGGAACCTGGCGGAAGGGTCGACCCCCAGGGCAGGGAGAGATCAGTAGGAGGAAACCCTACCCAGGGCAAACCTCCTTGCGGGGAGCAGTATTCAGAGACACCCAGTAGTAGAAGTGGGTTATAATGGGCTTCAGCCCGGCCGCCCCATGGTTGAACCTCAGGAACTGTGTCATGGCAAGAAGCCAGCCTCGTTTTCTTGTGAGGACTACTCTTATTCTTCCCTGCTTCATTCAAGCCTTCCACATGCTTAATAGACGTACAATGCACCTGTAAAACTTCCTGTCCTTAGATTTAAAAAGAGGAGAGTTTTCATAGTCTCCGTACTTGTTCCACTTCCCAAAGTGATTTTCAGTACAAAGTCAGGTGGTACTCAAGAGCGAACTTGCCCGGTAATCCCTGCGTAGTCATAGCACCTGGGGGTGACGCAACTGCTAGAAGGGAAGAACAAAGGGAGCTAAAAAGAAGAGCTTTTGACTTCTTACCCATTGCAGCTCACCCACAGCAGTAACCCTTCACTCTCAAGCATGAACAGTGTCAGCAACAGCCTGCTTTCCAAACAAACGTATTATCCTGGTGCTCACCCACTGCTTTTAGCAAGCACCATTATGATCTGCAGAATAGAGAGCACTCACAAACATTACTGTATTATCCTTCGTTTTATAGATAATGATCGTTAACATTGATCCAGAGCAGTCAGGAAATTGTGGCTCAGAAAAGATGAGGCGCTTGCCCAGAGTCCCATTCGTTCATTTAATAGATGTGCAGTAAACGTGTCAAAACAGACAAAGCACAAGGAACCAAAGAGAGGAAAAACAGATAAATTGGACTTAAAAATTCAAGACTTCTGTGAGTGAAAGGACACTATTAAGTGGAAAAACAACTCACAAAACGAGAGAAAATGTTTGGAAATCACTTATCTGATAGGAGACTAGCATCCAGAATATATAAAGAACTCTTACAACTCAACAACAGAAAGATAACCCAATTCAAAAATGGGCAAATAGGGCTGGCTGAGTGGCGTGTTGGTTAAGAGCTGGCATGGGACGCCAGCAGCCCCAGTTCAGATCCCACATATGAGGGCCATTGATACTGCCCTCTACAGCTAAGATGGTGAAAAACAGCTCCACCTGGAGCTGGGCTGCTGTGAGTCCGTGGGACAGCATAGCTGCAGCCCCTGCTGAAGTGGGCTGCTATAGGCTACAGTGAGTGGCTGGCAGCCAGCTTGAGTGGCTGGCAGCTGGTGTGAGCTGCCAATAGCCGCTGTGAGTGGCTGTCCAGAGGCTGGCAACTGATCTGCCTCACCTGGGAAGAGCCCAATGACAATACCGACATGGGCCAGTGAAGCAACATCCTCTACAACTAGACTGAAGAACAAAAAGACAGCAACTTGTCTGTTCCCCTTCCTCAATGCCCCAACGCTGTTCCCCTCCCCCAATTCCCCAATAAAATCTTTTAAAAAAAAAAAAAAGGGCAAAGAATTTGAATAGCCATTTCTTCAAAAAAAGGTATACAAATGGCCAAAAAGCACATGAACCAAAATGCTCAACATTAGTCATTTGGGAAATACAAAGCAAAATCACAATGTGATAACCACTTCACATCCACTAGAATGGCTATGATTAAAAACAGCAACAGAATGGAGAATAAGTCTTGGTGAGAATAGGGAGAAATTGGAACCCCCAATACACTGCTGGTATAAATGTCAGCACAGCTGCTTTAGAAAACAGTTTGGCATTTCCTCAAAAAGTTAAATACAGACTAATTTGGCTTAGCAGCCCTCTTCCTTACAGTTATACCCAAGATGACTGAAAATGAATATTTAAGCAAAAGTGTCTTAATGAGTGCTCATAGCAGCATTATTCACCATAGCCAAACTGGAAACACCCAAACACCCATCAGCTGATGGATGGGTGAACAAAATACAGAGTAGCAATACAGTGGAGTATATTATTCATCCATTAAAAGTGAATGAGTATTGATAAATGCCACAGGTGGTGGACATTTAAACATCATTCTAATGAAAGAAGCCAGACAAAAATTGGATCATACTGTAGATTAAAATGATTTATCACGTCAGTTTCTCTTAGTCTGTTTGTAATGTGATGAAGAATTTAACTGCAGGCAAATAGACTTGTTTGGGTCTTTCTTCAGGAATTTCTTCCCCATCCAGCTTGCTCTCACCACTGTTAAAAAACTTCATTTTTATCAGTGCCATCTCAAACTAAAACTGCCCTTTTCCTCCTTAAAATGTATGTTTTATAGCATCTGTATGCTGTTCAAATATCAATTTGCTTATTCTTCGTGTTCAATAGAACTTTTTGTGATTATGCAATTGTTGATATTCTTTGCTGTTTAACATGTCACTGGGTGGCTAGTAAGACTCCATGAACTGAATTCTGAATTGATTTTAATTGAATCAGGTGCATGTGACCAGTGGCGAGCATTGTATTGGAAAATGCAGGTGTAAAGCATTCTCGTTTAAATCCATCTTTCTTTCTTAACATAGTGATCAAATTCCCTTCATGTTGAAAGTGAAAATGGAACACCTTTACCAAAATATCTTCCAAGAATCTGTACCCCCTGGGAAAAAAATAAGCCCTTATCTGATAAACCTGTGTGGCTCCAGGGATTAAAACCAACGTTTATCAAGCACATCTTACCTGCCCAACACTTTGCTGAGCGGTTTCCTATGTGCTGTCTGTATCATTCACCCCACTTAATACAGATAGCCTGAGTAGACAGTAAATGACTTGCCAAGGTCCCTTAGCTAGGAAATCCGAGAGCCCAGGTTCTAGGCCTTCCTGCTCTGCTTTTCCTGTTGTAAGAAGGCCTGACAGCATCCACCTAACATGGAGGTGTTCTACTTTCCAACCTTCTCCAGAAATCCTTTACGTGCAGTATCAGAGGTCACAAGTTGGTTTTGCGATGATGAACTTTGTAGCCGCACTTCGCTGAGGTAGAAGATGCTGGTTCGGGCTCACCCTTATGGATGACCGGCTCCGTGCAGAACCTGGCTGGCCTCTCTAGGGCTGACATTAGGCCCGGACACAAGCACCTGCTCAGAGATGCCATCCCCTTGACTGGCAAGACCAGGGAAAGCTACTGGGGGGAGGGGGGTAGGGACTGAGTTGAGCTGCAAGAGAAGGAGAGAGCTTGGCACGCGAGTATCGTGGGGAACATTGCGTGTAAAGGCTGGGGAGACACTAGAAATCATGTAGCATGGCTGGAGCCCAGAGTTCTTAAGAGAAAATGGTAGGACATAAAAGCAGAAAGGTATTCAGGGGCCAGAACATAAACATTACTCACTTTAACTTCCATCCCCATAGGCAGTGATGAAAACCTGAATGTCAGAAATCAGGGTTTAAATGTAGCTTTCCAGTTAAATGGTGACCGAAACCACCCTCTTTTCTCCCGTTCCTGTAGCTGAAAGACTTTCTAAAAATAATATTTCTCTTCCTTATTTTAGCAAGGGTTCTATGCTGAAGATGTGGACCTTAAATTCGAATAAGGATGTATTGTTACCATTGAATGTACAAATTAAGCAAAAAATCTGTATGTATGGATCCCAAGGACGTGCCCATAATTCTCGAGATGCTTCATTCTTAGCCACTAACTGAGGCTCTGCTTTCCACTGGGATATGGAGATGAGAGACAGTCCTCGTCCTCATCAGCCTCATCCTTTCCTGGTCCCTTTCAGCAACCCAGAAAAAAGCGTGTTGAGAAATAATCTGCCATGGGGTCAGCTTCCCACTGGGTAGAGAAAGTTCTAGACACTGAAACAAATGGGCTCCTGAGTGGAAGTGGTCAGAGAGGAAATCTTCACTTGGTAGCTGAGAGCAGGACCTGAACCTGAATCCCAGCTGTGCCTCAGTTTACTCTTTAAAATGGAGATGCAGTTGACATGCTTGTTAACTCCCTTGGGTTGTTGTGAGCAGCATGTGAATTAACTCATGTCAAGTCCTAGCCTGCTGGGCATGTGACATGTGCCCAACCAGTGGCAGTGCTGGTTCCATTCAGGCTGAAATAAGGCTGCGTTCTTATACATGTGGTAGGATAGAGCTTTCCGGGTGCACAGCCCCATTGATTCCACGTCCTGGGTTTCATGTGTGTGCTGGGCCACGGGACCTTTGGGGAACTGAAAGAGTGCTGCCTCTCCTGCAGCCTTTATTTCTCATTCCGTCCCACCTCTCCTTAGAGCCTCCAGTTGGACTTGATGATACCCTACTGGTTAACGTATCTTTCTCTCTCTTTTGAATGTCAATATGGCCCATCCAGGAGTCATTGTACTGTGTTAGGTGGGCACACATATGATGAACTCACTGTGTTGGGACCACAGCTGTAATTTGCAGTGTCTGTGTGACGTCACTAGCATATGTCAAGGGGTCCCTATCATGTGTGTGTTGGTGCATCTGTATAAAATACTGAAGTTAGTTTCTAAGGATTTCATGTAGATACATGGGTAGACAGTAAATATATAAGTATTGTCAGATTTTTCATGTATTATGCTTCATCCCTTTTTTTAACTGGGGGAGGGGAACAGCATTGGGAAGCCAGGGAAGGGGAACAGACAAGTTGCTGTCCTTTTGTTCTTCAGTCTAGTTGTGGAGGATGTTGCTTCACTGGCCCATGTTGGTATCATCATTGAGCTCTTCCCGGGTGAGGCAGGTCTGTCTCTGGCCTCTGGATGGCCGCTCACAGTGGCTCTTGGCAGCTCACACCGGCTGCCGGCCACTCACTGTAGCCTATGGCAGCCCACTGCAGCGGGGGCTGCAGCTATGTCATCTCTGGGGACTCACAGCAGCCCAGCTCCAGGTGGAGCTGTTGTTCACCATCTTAGCTGTAGAGGGCAGTGTCACTGGCCCTCATATGTGGGATCCGAACTGGGCTGCTGGTGTCCTAAGCCAGCTCTTAACCAATGCGCCATTCCTCCAGCCCTCATCCCTTTTTTATACTGCTAGTTAATGTCTGGTGTTTCCTATTACAGGTTCTTTCAAGAAGGCCTGAAAAGGGCTGAAGAGCTGAAGTGATATATTGAAAAACTGTCTGCTGACGTATGTAATGTAAGTTCTTTATAAAATACATGTATTTTAACTTGCTTGTGTTAGGTGCCTCTCAGTACACTTCAAATCTGTATTAAAAGAGTATGAAATAAAAGAAGACAAGTTAAGTGATATGTCAGTATAAACCTAAGGCAGATAAGCCTTCAGTTTAACTAAGAGAAGTCATGAATGGTCAAACCTTCCAGAGTTTTTGTGGGGAGCTTAGGAAGAGCAGGGAGGGGAGTGGTAACCATTGGTTCTAGATGACTGTCCCTTTAGGTTTCAGCAACATCATGGGTGCCTTTTGGTCAGAAGTTGTGTAAAGAATGTTTTGTCAGGGAAGGACAAAAATTAAGCGGTTGTGTCTGAGTAGGCTGCTTTTTAATTGAATTTTATTTAACTTATTTGTTTATTGATTTTTGGCTTGCTTGTTTTATATTTTCTCTCTATATTGTCTAATATCTCGGTTTTGCTTTTATCACTGCAAAATCAAAAGGAAAACATTTTTGAAGAAAAAAACTAAATACATGTGTATAAATGTCAACCTTGATTCCTATAACCCACTTGGCAATGGATAATATTAAAATGAGTAATATTTAAAGTATATGTTTTAGGTTGGCCGAGTGGCGCATTGGTTAAGAGCTGGCTTGGGACTCCAGCAGCCCCGGTTCAGATCCCACATATGAGGGCCAGTGACACTGCCCTCTACAGCTAAGATGGTGAACAACAGCTCCACCTGGAGCTGGGCTGCTGTGAGTCCCCGGGGATGGCATAGCTGCAGCCCCTGCTGCAGTGGGCTGCCATAGGCTACAGTGAGTGGCTGGCATCCAGCGTGAGTGGCTGGCACAGCCGGTGTGAACTGCCAAGAGCCGCTGTGAGTGACCATCCAGAGGGTGGTGACCCTTCTGCCTCACCTGAGAAGAACACAATGATGATACCAACATGGGCCGGTGAAGCGACATCCTCCATAACTAGACTGAAGAACAAAAGGACAGCAACATGTCTGTTCCCCTTTCCCGGTTCCCCCATGCTGTTCTCCTCCACCAATTCCCCAGTAAAATCTTAAAAAATAAATAAATAAAGTATATGTTTTATCAGTGCAACTACACATGGTCAAATAAGGTTTTGGAATTACAAATGATGTATTCCTATACAATTTTAAAAATACACAGCTGATTCAGTGTTACTTCTTAACTTTATTTAAGATGGCACTTCAGATTTAAGCATCTAGCTGAAATGAATTATTTAATAAGAAAGCATATTGCATTCCTCACTAATTTCAGAACTCACTGGTACTTTCGTAAGTTGAGAAAAGTGTGCCCATCCTATGAAAAATGAGCCTGTGTGAAGGACTTTATTGAGTAAATCAACTTATATCATTGAATTGTTTGATGAGTGGTATATATGGATGACTTACATTCTGCTCATAAATGTATAAAAAGACAAGTGACAGAAGTGATTTTTTTCCTCTCATAGATAAGACAGACACAGGATGAAGAAAAGAAACAGCTAACTTCACTTCGAGACTTAATCAAATCGTCTCTTCAACCTGAGCAGAAAGAAGTAGGTGCTGTCCATGTTTCCTTGAGGACTAACTGCTTGGGAAGGCTTTGGGTTTCCTGAGATGCAGACAGGCACCTTGACAGCTTCCTGCCGGGGTGGTGGTGGGGACGGAGGGGAAAAACGATACAGATGTGTACCTACTGTGTTGCCCAGGTTAGAAACTGGGTTTCAGTTCCCTTTCTCTCCTTTCAGAAAAGATGTCCTTAAGCCCAATCTCCAATCCCATGACTAGATTTTCCAGCCTGGCTTTGAAGATGTGTGTTTCAGGAGTGCATAGACCATGACACACCCCTGTCCCCTTTAGATGGTCTCTGTCTTTCCGGGCAGCCAAAGGGGGCCTGCCTGTTATTTGTCAGGAAAACGGAGAAATAGTCTGATGCAGAATCCTATAGGAGTTTTGCCCCCCGGTTAGGAAAATAAAGGTGAGATAGTCCTAGGATATTGCATACAATGCATGGTAAATATTAGGTGCATGTTGTACCCGATCCTTAATTATAAATTTCATTTGTTCATTTGTTCAGACGTTTAATTAATACCTACTATGTGCCAGCAATGGTTCTAGGCAGTAAGCGTTAGTCCCTTCCATCAAGGAGCTCATTGTCTGATAGAAATGAGAGTCAGCAGTTGTACGTAAAGTGGCGTTGATGTTGTAGGACATACATTGGGAGTTGTTGTGCCAAAAAGACAGGAAACCGCAAAGACTCAATGGCACCATGCTAAGGGTCTGGTTGCCTGCCGCTGGAAAAAGTTAAAAATCGGGAGACCAGGTTGGTGGGAAGAAACGTAGATTTACTCAGAATGCCGGCATTTTAGGAGGATGGCGGACTCCTGTCCAAAGGCCGTCTGCCGTTCCTAGACCTGTGAGAAGGCGTTATAGGTACAGAAGATGCAGAACAAAGGAAAGGGGAAGTCTGTCAGGCAGGTCTGAGGGCTGACATCGCTTCTGGGGTCTGGTCTGTTTGAAGATGACTCCGTCACCAAGGGCTGGAGCTTTATGTGTCACCAGTAAAAACTGCAAAGGAATTGCAAAATGGATTCTGCTGGCCTGGACTCCTGAGGAGTAAGATATTGTTCTTTTCAGGTTAGGATTCTGTTGATTAAATGGATTAACGAAGTACTGTAGATTTAGGAAAGGGAAGAGTTCCTAGTTCGATTAGTGAGAGGAGAAAGAAAAACAGCTGAATTTCAGGGTGGATCAAACTGCAGACTAAATCTAACTACAGGTGGTCAGATAGCGAGATGTGAGGTGAGTTCATTTCAAAGGAGGTAATTCTATGTGCGTTATTGATTCCCCGAATTTCACCCCTACATGGAGAGATGGAAAACTGTGCCTGGCATCTTCCGAGGCTACAATTTGGGGCAAGGTGGGTAGACAGGCGTGAGATGCAGTTTCTGGGATTCAAACTCAGGCCTGATTACGGAGGACCTTGGGTGCACACTGACTTCATGATAAAAGGGTCGATTGAAAAGTGAGCGCCATGTGTTTCATGGTGAATTAGTATGTATTATATGATGAACTTAGTTTATATTATGAAATCAGTATGTGTGGAATTTAAGTGCATTACCTAAGTGCAATATTTCATAATAATCACATAAAATACAGCATTTTTTATGTTGTCAGTTGCTTGCGATATTATCTCACAATGTTGGACTGACAGTGTGTAAATTCCTAAAATTTCTGAAAGGAGTTCATGGGTCAAAACCAAACAAAGCAAACCCCTTCAGACTTGGGCAGCCCTGCCCCAGCAACCTGGAGGGCCCCCTTTCCTGAGTGAATCCAGCCCTCTGTTCTTCGGCTTCCGGTTTTCATACGCGTGTCGGGTTTGGGAAGGAGAGAAGGTCTTTCACACCGGGCCCCTGGTAACCTGTGGATGGAGGCATCAGTGGTCAGGACTGTGTGTGTGTGTGTGCTGTGTGCCACGTCCAGTGCCTCAGCCAGCATCTGCACTGGGCTCTGAGGCCCCCTTCAGGGTGCCTATTGTTGGCGTACAAGACTCTTAAGAAGTGTCTCCTTTCCTTGATGGATTACTCAGTGTACGAGCAATAGGAAAACCCACATCCAGGGGTGAGAGCTCTGTCCGGGGAGAAATTTGCAAGGTTTTGTTTACTGACCGGTGTGCCCTTAACTGCTTCCTACCTTTGGTCACACAGCATTACCTCCTTCCTGTATATGGAAGCTTTCTGGAAAGAGAAAAAAACGGTGAGGGTACCATCACAGTTCCTTTTTGTGTTGCATAGAGACTGATGTATTTTGCTCAATGTAGCTAAAGAATAAAGCTGCCTATAAGCCAAAGGAGTGTGCACACAAGGAAATGCATATGATTTGATTTAACTTTATCCCAAATCAATAAATAATGAATTTCTATGAGCACCATGTCGAGTATTTTACAAGTAAAATAGATCCTTCACAGCATGCCTATTCCATTCTCATGCTATTTATCATCTCTCATTCCATGTTGAGAAGGTAATGATTTTTAATGACTTCAATTAAATATGAATAGAGACTATCTACCCGAGAGTTCCCCCCATATAGCTACTATTCCAGGAGAGTGTAAGGTCATCGAAAAAAAATGACCTGAGAAATTAAAGCACCCAACAAATCATTGAACAGCCTCATCCCCACCTGTTGGCAGCTCGGCTCCGGCTGGGCATCGAACTGCTGTTGCTGAGAGCTCAGCTCATACTCTTTTTTTTTTTTTTTTTTTTTAAGATGGCAATGTCACTGGCACTCACATGTGGAACCCGAACTGGAGCCGCTTGCATCCCAGGCCAGCTCCCAACCACCATGCCATTCGGCCAGCCCAAATGACTTTATTTATTTATTTATTTATTTATTTATTTATTTATTTATTTTTTGAGGGCAGTGTCACTGACCCTCACATGTGGGACCTGAACCGGGGCTGCTGGCTTCCCAAGCCAGTGCTTAACCACCGCGCCACTCCGCCAGCCCTCAGCTCATACTCTTGAGCAAGCTCTTAACCAACTGAGCCACTCGGCCGGCCCCCCAGATTTTTCATAGACTCATCTTTTTTCTTGTCAGCATAAAATTCTTTATTGACTTTTGACAGATGTTCTATGAAATTAATTATCTTAAGTTTTTATAATGGCCTAATCTCCCAAAAGAACTGTTTGCTACCCAAGTATTTTTTAGGGTTGAAAATATTTTTAATGACAGTATCCATAAATCATTCTAAAAATTCCAACTTTTTGTTTGAGTCTCTCTCAATAGCCCATTATAGTGTAGTTTGCAAGTTGTTAGATCCTGCATTTTGTTCATCTCTCTCTTCACAGTATCTGGCACATTGCCAGGCACCCAAAAGCTACTTAGTAAATATTTAGTGAGATGAAACAGGACTCTTGCCTGCTCTATTCATACCTTACATTAGAGACTGGAAGTTTCTCTAACAGAGTTTTAGTTTTAGATTGGATGCTGGAAACATTTACAACCCCATTAAACCAGTGAGAGTGTAATTGCTTGCAGCTTAAAAAGGCTTGAGGTTTTACTCCTTAATAGTGCATTTTACATGTTAATGAGGTTTTCGAATAAGAAAGTTAGGTAATTTATTCTGCTAATAGAGACTGGAATATTGAACCAAAAAATAATACCATAGTTTCCTTCTGTAGCTTACATTTCTTGGCTCATATCATAAAATTTCCCCAAGGTTTCATTTTAAGTTCATTGTTTAAGTCTAGTTGTACATTTTTTTGCTTGAATGAGTTTCTCATTTGCGTTTCTCTTTCCTGAATACATGTTGATTTTTATTATGCTCTCAAAGAATTCAGAACCTATTTCATTCCTTTGATTTTGCTGTGTTTTTAATTATTACTAGTGTTAACAGTTCTCCAAGATTTACTCTCTCAAAAGAGAAAACCCCCTTTTCGTTTATGTGGCGTGTCCTGCTAAGCAAGCTGAATGCCATCATTTCTCAGAGTGCAGGAAGGATCATTTGTGTGACTTTTCTTAAGCCACCAAACTCATGAGTCATTAATTTAGGGTTGTTAATGCTAGATTTCTGAAACTTCCTTCCTACTCAGTTTAACGGAATAGGTTTCTGAGGTCAAAGCTAAAGAGTTCAGTCACCTGTAAGAGCATATTTGGCGGAAATCAAGGCCCATTTAATCCGCTTGCGATTCAGAATTTAAAGTTTAGGCTTGCGATAAATACGTGTCAGGAATGTCTTGATGGTAAGTTTACAGAATGTAACAGTTTTCATTAGTTATCAACATCCAAATTTGTGTTAAAAAGTATAAATAGTTTTATTTTAAAATGTAGCCTTTTATTTTAAAGGTTAGCAAAAGGATTGTGGTTAGAGAGGCATAATTTTAAAGCTTTCTGACAGACTAGGAATTATGTGGGCAGATGAAGAGAAGATCCTTAGTTCCATGAAAAGGTTTTCAAGGAAGAGAGTTATTCTTTTATTAAGAATTGATATCCAAGAAGATTGTAGATTTAGTTTTTCATGTTTTGGGGAGGTAGAAATGTGGCAAAGACCCCTGAGTCCAAATCCATGCTTGAGTCATTGTCATGTGATTTTACTGGCTGAAAGCAGACAGCGCTGTGGATTTCCTTTATCCCGCCTCTTCTTTTGTTCATGCCTCAGTTCTCTAACCACCTGGTCTAATTTTCTGTCTTCATGGTTATTAGTGTTATGGCCACATTGCTGCCTCCTCACACAAAACCATGTGTGTCACCGCTGTTGTCCTGTCGATGTCACTAGAGGCACTAGGAGGGGAAGGTTGCTCGCTCTGCCTGCCTGATAGGTAGTACAGTCCCTCCATCATATCTGCCTCCAGCAAACATGAAAGTCCCTATCAGGCAGGATGAGGGAGCCAAATTCCTGTGCAGTCAAGGCTGGGGTTCCTGATGGGTTTCAGCGGGAGGGAAGCTGGCTGGTTAAAGACACAGAAAGGACCCCGGTTCAGAGAATGACTGGAATCCGTGACCTCTTCAGTACGAGTCAGCCTTCCTCTGAAGGGCACAGTCAGCCCTCATCCCCACTCGAGAGCAGGACAGTGTGTGGTCAGAGTGTGGGCGTCCACCTCAGAGACGGGTTCTGTCCCGGACAGTGTGTGGTCAGAGTGTGAGCGTCCACCTCACAGGCGGGTTCTGTCCCGGACAGTGTGCGGTCAGAGTGTGGGCGTCCACCTGACAGACGGGTTCTGTCCCGGACAGTGTGTGGTCAGAGTGTGAGTGTCCACCTCACAGACGGGTTCTGTCCCAGACAGTGTGCGGTCAGAGTGTGGGCGTCCACCTCAGAGACGGGTTCTGTCCCGGACAGTGTGTGGTCAGAGTGTGAACGTCCACCTCACAGGCGGGTTCTGTCCCGGACAGTGTGTGGTCAGAGTGTGGGCGTCCACCTGACAGACGGGTTCTGTCCCGGACAGTGTGTGGTCAGAGTGTGGGCGTCCACCTCAGAGACGGGTTCTGTCCCGGACAGTGTGTGGTCAGAGTGTGAGTGTCCACCTCACAGACGGGTTCTGTCCCGGACAGTGTGCGGTCAGAGTGTGGGCGTCCACCTCAGAGATGGGTTCTGTCCCGGACAGTGTGTGGTCAGAGTGTGGGCGTCCACCTGACAGACGGGTTCTGTCCCGGACAGTGTGTGGTCAGAGTGTGAGCGTCCACCTCACAGACGGGTTCTGTCCCAGTCCTGTCCTCAGTGCTATCACGGTACCTGGCCTTTAGGTGTCCGGGACATGCTTTGGAACAAACCCATCACATGGAGAACAGCCTTACAGAGGGGCGCTGTCCTAGTGGCCAGAAGTAGGCCACCTGACCTTGAAGGCTTGCTGTGCAGCCGCCATCGGGAAACAACCAGTGGCTACTTTCGCTTCCCGCCTCCTCACCATCACATGTCCAGTGTGACTGGGATATTTGTATTAAGTTCTCTTCCCTTGGAAAACAAAACAAAACAAAGCCTCCTGAAACGTGTGGCTCTTTTGAGATTTACTTAGTCATTCACTAGGGGTTTCTCAGCGCGCACACTGGGAGGTTTGTCCCCCATTTTTCCTTCGTGAAACGGGTACCAGTGTTCCTCCACTTAGCCCTGTCTCCGTTCTCACTCAAATGACCTGAAATTAAACTTGGTAACGGTAAAGATACTTTATTGTCCCAAAGTTTATCATGGTTCTAAAGGGGGTGTGTGTGTCCTGCTGTAATTATGTTTACAAGGATGTTTTCCCTGCATGCTATAAAAAGTGCTTAAATTATGAACCATAAGACTATCAATGAAACTCACTATCTTTTCACATGTTCTGCCTTTTTTCTCTGTGCTCTTGCCCTTCCTGATCGAAGTCTAGGAGAGTAAGTGAATCAGTACTTTTTGCGAGACTGCCTTGCCCCACTTCTATGTGTAACGCCCACGTTCTCACTGTAGAGTCCAGCGTTGTCCGTTTATTTCCTCCATGTGCGCAGTAGCCACCGCGTCTAGCCCTGCAGCCCTTCCAGACGCCGGCAATCACTGGAGCGTCACATTCAGTCCAGCTGGTTTGCGTCCGCGGTGTTCTGTTGGCCCTTGTCACCCTTTTCGTTCCATGACACATTTTTCACTGTAATAGAATCATCTTTTTTAATTAAAAGAATGGTTGTCGGTATACTTTACAGGGGACTAGTTAGTTAACAGAACTTGTTTTCAAAAAGAACTTCATTTCAATTCCTAATATCGAAGGTGCACTTTTCATTGTGGTGCTTTAAGAGAAGGTGGGCAGGGAGCTGTGCCTGAGGGAAGAGCGCCTCAGGCTGCCTGAGCTTGTTTAGTGGCCCACTCCCGCCTCCCAGCCTTCCTGGGCTGCCTCTGCTGCCCGTGTAGACTGTTGGTCCTGGAATGGTCTGTCACTGCAGCGTGTTGGACGTAGAGCTGGGTTCTGAACTAGACACAGAAGACGTGCGCCTCAGGCCCCAGCTCTGCCTCCGACTTGCTTGTGACTCTGGCGATTGTTTATGTGCCCAGCTTTCTCCTCTAAAACAAAGGCAAGGACCTGACAGACAGCTCTTAAAGTCCTGTAATTCTGTCAGCCCCAGACCAATGGGCAGTGGTGCAAGGGCAGAACAGAGTCAAGGATTTGAGAACTGTCTCCAGCATTTGCCTCAGCTTTGATTTCTTTTTTCCAGGACTCCCAGTGTCGCCAAGTGGGCTATAGCATGCATCAGCTCCATGGCAATAAGGAGCACGGGAGCGAGAAGACGGGATACCTACTGAAGAAAAGTGATGGGTATGTATGCGCCCATCCCAGTGTCCCTGTGGAACTTAGCACACTTCCTGGGTGTCGTAACCTGGGAACTCCTTCCTGCCTCTCAAATAGGAAAACACCGGGCCGGCCGAGTGGCGCATTGATTGGTTAAGCGCTGGTTTTGGGATGCCAGCGGCCCTGGTTCAGATCCCACATGAGGGCCAGTGACACTGCCCTCTACAGCTAACAACACTCCGCCTGGAGCTGGGCTGTGCAAGCCCCGGTGATGGTGTGGGCTGCAGCCCCTGCTGCAGTGGGCTGCCGTAGGCTACAGTGAGTGGCCCACAGCCAGCGTGAGCGGCTGGCAGTCAAGAGCGAGCTGCCAATAGCCGCGGTGAGCGACATCCGGAGGCCAGCGACCTATCTGCCTCATCCGGGAAGAGCGCAATGACGATACCAACAGTGAAGCAACATCCTCCGCAACTAGACTGAAGAACAAAAAGACAGCAACTTGTCTGTTCCCCTTCCCCGATTCCCCAACGCTGTTCCCCTCCGCCAATTCCCCAATAAAATCTTAAAAAAAAAAAAAAAAAAGGAAAACACCCTTACAGGTTTTCTAATGCATGAACTTCAGACGTATAACAAACTGGTTTTCCACAAGTAAGTCTGAGAGTTAAGCTACTGTGTTCGGAAGAAGCAGTAATTGTTTTGTGGTCCCTGAGTGACACCTGTGACTTAACACATGAAGTTCTAGACAGGCAGGAACTGAGCAGAGCATGCAGCAAGCAAGTGGCTTGCTGACGTCATACTCTCCCACCTCTCTGCTTTTCTTCGTTGTAGTTTCCTCTCTCTGGGGTGCCCACCTGGCCGCCCAGCCCCCAACCCTGGGAGTCAGCCTTGACTCTTTTTCCCCTTATATCGCAGCCAATCTAACAACAGCCTCTTCCATTTCTAACAAGAAATATTAGGTCTTCGGAAAAGTCATGATACAAATTTGCAACAGATGGCACTAATTCATTTTTGAAAGTACTAGAGTCATTTGCATCTATGTTATTCCTATATCATTTGAAAGCTGACAGTTCTAGCTTCATTCTGAAAAAAAATTGAGCGATTTGGTTGAGTTTTAGAGATTTTACAACAAGTTGAAGATGGAAGATCAAACTGTGCATTTTTGTTATGTTTTACTGTTTTACTTCCATAAAGGGAAGAACGTGCATCAAGCTTGTGAAAAGTTGCATAAAGTGTAAGGTGACAATGCTCTATAAGAACGTCAGTGCCAACGATGGTTCACAAAATTCTGTGCTGGTGATTTTGATCTCAACAATGTTCCTCCGTCAGGGAGGCCCACCGAGGTTGATGATGACAAAATAAAGGCATTGATCGAATCAAAGACATGTTACACAACACAAGAGATTGCAGAAACATTGAACGTCCATCATTCAAGCGTTTACAACCACCTGAAGAAGCTGGGATATGTAAGCAAGCTCGATATTTGGGTTCCGCATGAACTCAAAGAAGTTCATTTGACCGCGCGTATAAACATCTGCAATATGCTCGTTAAACGTGAGGAAAATGATCCCTTTTTGAAGCGACTGATAACTGGTGATGAGAAGTGGGTTGTTTACAACAATGTGGTGCACAAGCAGTCTTGGTCCCGACGTGATGATTCACCTCAAACGACAGTGAAAGCAGACATTCATCAGAGGAAGGTTATGCTCTCAGTGTGGTGGGATTGTAAAGGTGTTGTATTTTTTGAGCTCCTAGCAAGGAACCAAACAATCAATTTGAATGTGTGCTGTCAGCAATTGGACAGTTTGAACGAATCCATCATCCAGAAACATCCAGAGCTTGTTGATCGTAAAGTAGTTGTGTTCCATTGCAACAACACGAGACCACACACAAGTTTGATCAACCGTCAAAAATTACTGGAGCTTGGATGGGATGTGTTGCCACACCCACCATACTCGCCTGACGTTGCGCCATCAGACTTCCACTTGTTTCACTCTCTTTAAAACTCCTTGCATGGTATAACATTCATTCAGATGAGGCTGTAAATCAGCAGTTCTTCGTAAATTAAAGACAAGTCTTTCTATGAATGAGGAATTATGAAGCTTACTGAAAGATGGCAAAAGGTTATCGAACAAAATGGGAAATGTATCATTGATTGATCTTTGTTCTTTATATAAATAAATGACCTTTGAAAAACATAGACAAAATACATCATGACTTTTCCGACAACCCAATAGATAGGCAAAATACCATAATGCTTGAGGAAAGAAAAATAAAGACAGACTGCAGTCAAAGGGAAAATTTCAGTAATATCAGTGCCACTGATAAAATGCACAGTGGTGGGTTCTGCTGAATCCAGTTTCTTGAACTCTTTTCAATAAAAGGATTTCTAGTTTCTCACTTGAGACTAAGTGGTAGAAAAAGTGCTATTCAATTTAAAAGGTATTAAGTGACCACCTCCTCATTCCTAGACTGTTGGTTTTGGGGTGTTGAGTTTTGTGCATCACAGTAGAAAAGCTAAGCTGTGAAAATGTATTTTCTCGTAACGTGCTAGAGGTGAGCGCCCCCTGGAGTCAAAGGTATGACTTGCAGGTCACATACTCCAGGGAATTTGGATTGTCTTTTGATTACCATTGCTGTCTCTATTATTCAAAACCTTTTATAGACAGTCCTTTGTTTCATATCCATTTGATCCTACAAGACACCAAACAACTAGAGACTTGGTTCTGTCTGGACCTCTGTATTTTCTGCCAAGAGTAGATATTAGCTGTCTCTGCAGTAAGTGAGAACACTGGTTTGGAAACGGTTTTTATTTTCTTCTTAAGAAAATGACTTGGGCTTATTTTCCTCATTCATGAAAGAAAGACAAGCTCCTTCTAGACAGGGAAAACTACAGAAAGGCAGGCACAGAGTAGAGCAATCCATCTATTTTTTTCCTATAGAAAACCACTCAAGGACAACCAGTATTAACACTTTGTGAATTTCCTTCTAGCCTTTTCATTCCCCAAGGAGAAATGCATAATACAGACCTACATTTAAATTTGGGGTTCTATATCCTATAACATTGTTTCCTGTTTATCTCATAAAACATGACACTGTGAGCGTGTCCCCATTGTCATGCAAAGATTAGTTCAACACTTAGATTTAAAGAACTGTTCCACTTTGTGGTTTGGTTATTTCATGCTTTATTAATCAGCCCCTTGTTGTTAGGTACTTAGGGTCTTATACGAGTAGGTTGGTAGCAAAGGATTGTTTTGTTTGGTGCATATTGTGATCAAACTGCATATATAGTTTCAACAGCATCTCTTTTCCTTTCATACAATAAGTGTCAGCATGTTTCCATGTTAATATACCTTTTTTCTTTTATTAGCTGAGCCATCCTGCCACCTGTTGGCAGCTTAGCAGCAGCTCAGCTTGGGCTGGGCATCGAACTGCTGTTGCTCAGAGTTCAGCTCACGCTCTTGAGCGAGCTCTTAACCAACTGAGCCACTAGGCTGGCCCACAATATACCTTTTCTATAAGCACAAATTTCTGTGGCCACTAATGAAGTGTCCTGTTCATTTTCACTACATGCCCTCCCTCTCTGACATGGCCGTCCAGAGCGCAGAGGCCTTTCGCTGAGCTCTTCCCGGCTCCTCCCCATTTCCCACCCGTTCTCTCTCATGCCCTCATTGGGTGGGTCCCTCGCTGAGTCCTCTTCTTTCTGACAGCCCCTTTATTCTGTCCAAATGGAAACGCAGTGTCTGTGTAGCCGTGCAAGTCCTCAGGGATGGTGACCTCGACCTTGCTCATTTCCCCCACTTTCTCCTTTGTGCTGCTTTTCAGTCTTTAACTCCCTCTTTCCTTTAGGTTGAATTTCTTTCATTTTCCCTCACTTTTTTGCTCTTTCAGGGTGGGGTCTCTGGGGATTTCTTGGTGAACACAGATCATTAGCAGTAGGAGGAGGGAACAGTGGCCATGGCCTTATGCCTCCTTCCTCCCGTTTTTTGACAACAGGTGGATATCAGTGTTGATGAATAGCAAAGAGGAGGCCCTGGCCATGGCCTTCCGCGGGGAGCAGGACACCGGGGAGAACAGCCTGGAGGACCTGACCAAGGCCATCATTGAGGACGTCCAGCGGCTCCCTGGGAACGACGTCTGCTGTGACTGTGGCTCACCCGGTACTGTCTCCGAGTGGAGCTGGCTTGCTACACACCCTTTCTCTGCCTGTAGAGTATACGTGAGCCTCCTCTCCGTACGGACACAGACACACAGCCGTCACGTATTCTCCACTTCAGTGGTCCCACCCATGCTGCTTTCTCCACCTGGAAAGCCCCCGCCTGCTCTCCCTGGCATCACCTGCCACAGTGCTGCCTTTCCTAGTAAGGTCTGGTTCAGTAGCGCCATGGACAGTATGGACAGAGCACTGGACATGGAGTCCATCGTCCTGGCTTTGAATCGGTCACCAGCCTGCCACTGAGCCTGAACACCTCATGCTAAGTCCCTTTACTATTCAGACCTTCAGTTTCCTCATCCTAAAATTGGGATAATAAACCCTGTTGTTATGGGTCCTGACACAGGGCACATTACCTGCCTTCCTGCTTAGTGAGACTTCTCCAACCTCCTTATCACACCCCACATTAGCGCTGTGAGCTAATAGTCATATTATCCCATTTTACAGATGAGAAAACCAGGAGACTCAGCGAAGTTCAGTGACTGGCCTGACGTCACACATCAATAGGGGTCAGGCCTTGGATGCAAACCTCCTCTTCTTAAGCGTTAGAATATGTGATGTTTCACTTGTGAAAATGGCCTTCTCTACACAACATGCCATAAGCACCTCAGAGACACGTGTCATGTTTTCTACTATTTGTATGTGTGTGACAGTGATTCACAGTGTGAGGATATGGCAGAGGAGTGGTAAATACGTAGGTATTAACCAGTGAAATAGAAGCTTGCCACAGAGGAGAACTCTAAAGGTCTTGGCAATAGAAATATGTGTTCCTGCTATGGGTTCCTGTTGTAGGAAAAGCTTAGATCTCTAAAAGGAACATTGGCCATTCAGGATTCACAGCTACCTGTTACCAAGAGGTGCTGTGGAGAAGCTATAACCAAGATGATGGGGTAATTAATGCGAATTGTAACTTGGAGGTTAAGATGGCTGCAGAACCCAGTCCCTTGAAAGCTGTTCTTACCAGCCCTGCAATCTGTCTCCATCAGAGGTGACCTCTTGCCAGGCCTAAGGATGTTTCGTAGGACCTTGCAGAGACGTCTTTCTGACATTTCACAAGAATAAAGAAATAAATATTGTTTTCAATTCAGTATCGAAAGGAAATTTTTAAAAACTTCTCTTAACCACACTTTGCTGTCCAACAAGCTACTAACTTTTATAATAGCCCTTCGGATAAACTGCAAGCCTCCATTTCTTCCATTTAAATCCTGCCTTTGTAATTCTTAAAAAGTTTTACTAGTGTTGTTCTAGCTTCCTCTGCAGTTTGCTAAAATTAAATATCTTGTTTGTTCATTGTCTTCAAAATCTTTTCCACAGAGCCCACCTGGCTTTCAATGAACCTGTGTATTTTGACCTGTATAGAATGTTCCGGCATCCATAGAGAACTGGGAGTTCACATTTCTCGCATTCAATCTTTGGAGCTAGGCAAATTAGGAACTTCTGAATGCTTAGTAAGTAGTGACCTGTACTTTGGAAGAAAGCTTTAAGTTTGTCATCATAAATATATGTAATATATTGCTTTGAGGTTTTTGTTCCTGCTAAGTACAGATTATTCTAATTCCTGAATGTAGTGAATTTGCATAGAGATTTAAAATGTAAATTTTGTGGTATGTAATGTTGACTAGTTCTGTTTCCTGTTTGAAGAACTGGTGAATCATGTTTCTGTAATTAGTTCAACTAAACTGGCTCTTTTCTTCTGGGATGGACTTTTTCAAGACGACAGTCTTTTGAATTTAGATTTATATGATTCACTATGATAGCAGTGAAGGGATTTAGGGTTTGAACTCACATGTTCACTTTTCCTAGGGGCTTTTGTTATTAAAAATAATGACTAAAGAGTTTTTTCTCTGTTTTCACTGTTTGTAAGCTTGTAAAAGTACAACTGAGACTGGCCTGTCAGTTAACTGCCGTAAAACCAGTCACTTCCTAATCTATAGCTTCTGTAGGCAGTAAGGAAAAAACTGTGTGAAGGTGTGCTTAGCTTTACAATATGGAAGAGGGTTAAAACGCTCAAAAGATTTATAACCCTTCCCTTCCCATTATGATTCAGCCAAAGTTGGAACCCCATGGGGTCCGAGTTGAATTAGTCCCCACAATACACAAATAAAGGAGGGAAAGGCCTGCGTGAGGTCTCCCATAATGCCTTGCGGTCATAAGCCCTGTCTTGTGTAATTTGAACCCTGTAAACTTATTGGAGAGTCTTTATACTAACAGTGAGAGTGTGTGAAGTAAACTAGGGCTCTTGAGCAGAACCTGAGTGAGCCTGAGGCTCCAAAAACCTGAAAGCCTCGCTTGTCACTAGCCTTGTCTGGAGAAAAGTACCCAAAAGTCAGGGCAGTTAGCCCCCCAGCCAGCAACCGTTGCCATCTGAGCATCCATTAAACAATGATGGTCTGTCTTGGATGAGCCCCTTGATTTAGGAAGTAACATGCTGAGGATACTCGCTCCCGAATGGCTGCAGGACTGCGGAGAAGAGGCTCAGAGCTCATAGCTGAAGCTTCCTTCTTGAGTGTGGACATGGTGTCACTCCGTCTCCTTGACCTGTATTCATGAAACTCAGTTTGACAGCTAGAAATGGGGAGAGTCCACATCGAAAACACTTGCCCCCATGATAAACTCAAGATATTCCCCGCCATAGACCTGATTGCATGAATGTTTCTTTTCTTTCTTTTTTTTTTTTTTAAGCTGAGCCATCCTGCCACCTGTTGGCAGCTCAGCAGCAACTCAGCTCAGGCTGGGCATCGAACTGCTGTTGCTCAGAGCTCAGCTTGCACTCTTGAGCGAGCTCTTAACCAACTGAGCCATTCGGCCGGCCCCTGCATGAATGTTTCTTAAACTGCACATCAATCCCAAAATTAACTGAATGACCAAAGGACACATTTTCTTGGAAGGGTCTTGAGCCCAGAAGCAAAGTGCTTGCTGGGGCTTCTTTAGTTACCTTCCGCATCTTAATTTGTATCCCAGATATAAAGGAACCCTGCATTCTTTTTTGTCCCATAAGAGTAACTCTGCTCAATCTAAAATGAGGCCTGATGGTAGTTGCAAAGCTGTTGGTCATCAAGCACCTAACCTGGATTCATATGTGAAACCTGCTGAGTCTAATCTCTGATAATTTGTGTATATGCATATGACCGCATCCTATGCTGTCCTAGCATTGATCACACTGTATTTGTAAGAATTATTGGTTTTCTTCTCAATGGTCCTGCTGGCCCATTAGTCCCTATGGGAGGGAGCTAAGTGCTCAGCAAATATTTGTACCATGTGGAAGGATTCTGAGTGAAATGAGGGAATGCCCATGTTCAGAAATCTCAAAAGCCAAATGATAGGAAACTTTTAAACTAGTGGTCAGGAATTTGCTATGTTGTGTTTTGTTTGTCTTACAGCTGGCCAAAAATATAGGAAACAACAGTTTCAATGATATTATGGAGGCAAATTTACCTAGCCCATCACCAAAACCCACCCCTTCAAGTGACATGTAAGTACTTCTCATGTATTGAATTCTTTTTTTTTTTTTTTTTGAGGGCAGTATCACTGGCACTCACTCACATTTGGGATCTGAACCGGGGCCGCTGGCGTCCTAAGCCAGCTCTTAACCACCGCGCCACTCAGCCGGCCCTCATGTATAGAATTCTTGACTTGAATTCCGTAATGGTTTTCTACCCTCCAGAAAAGCTTCTTAGTGGTTTAGTAGTTTTCCCCCCAGCAGGAACCCCATGATGCACAGGGAGGGACTTTGAGATACGTTTCTGGAACGTACAGGTTATTTTCACCATTACCTTCCCTGAGGGTGTTGCAGCTGCTCTGAGGATAAATCTTCATGAGGACGATTGTCTCTAGATCATGGCATGTTGTGACACATAAGAGACACACACCAGCAGTGGGAGGTGCCTGTCAGATTGGCCAAGGCCCAGCAGCCCACTCAGCAAGGCTGTGGCCGAGCAGATCCTCTCCCGTGTGCTGCCGGTGGGGGCACAACACGGTGTGCTCCCGGGAGGAGCGACTCAGCCTCTTTACCACAATTACAGATGGTGTTTGCCGCTTACTTAGAAGGCCTGCTTCTGGGGGTACATTCTTTTTCCATGATAGAAAAAGATTGGGAGCAAAACAGGTGTCTGTGTGTAGGCATCTGATGAAATAATTGATGGTGTAGCCACACAACGAAACACTGCAGACGTAAAAAAGAATAAGGACGTTTCTTATGTCCTGCTTCGGGCCGCTCTCCGGGATTACTGTTAAGTTAAAAACAAAACAAACAAACAAACAAACACGGTACAGAGTCCTGTACGAAAGAGACTGCCTTTGAGGCAGGGAAGGGAGGAAGGCAGCGTGGGGCCTGCACACCTATCCCTCTGGACACAGACAAGCCATCCAAACTCAGGAACTGAATTTGGGGTCAATTTGCTGATAAATCCCTCACTTTTGAACTGTCACTACTCACTGTCTGGACTCAGACACCAAATAGGTTTGGACAGTGGAGGGTACATAAACATATGTATTTACCAAAAATAGTGTCTGCTTGAAGAAACACTGGAAAATACACAAGTAACTCAAGTGCTTACTCTGGGGTGGGTGTGAGTGTGAGTGTGAGACAACTCAGTAAACACCTTTTTTTTGTTTTGTTTTTTTTTTTTTTTTTTTTTAAAGATTTTATTGGGGAATTGGCGGAGGGGAACAGCGTTGGGGAATCGGGGAAGGGGAACAGACAAGTTGCTGTCTTTTTGTTCTTCAGTTTAGTTGTGGAGAATGTTGCTTCACTGTTGGTATCGTCATTGCGCTCTTCCCGGATGAGGCAGATCGGTCGCTGGCCTCTGGATGTCGCTCACCGCGGCTATTGGCAGCTCACTCTTGGCTGCCAGCTGCTCACGCTGGCTGCGGGCCACTCACTATAGCCTATGGCAGCCCATTGCAGCAGGGGCTGCAGTCCACACCATCACCAGGGCTCGCACAGCCCAGCTCCAGGTGGAGCTGTTGTTAGCTGTAGAGGGCAGTGTCACTGGCCCTCATGTGGGATCCGAACCGGGGCCGCTGGCATCCCAAAACCAGTGCTTAACCAATGTGCCACTCGGCCGGCCCAAGTAAACACCTTTTGATAGCATTTTTATTTGGGAATCGTGAATCTTTTCACCTGTTCAAAATTTTTTACATTGAATTTACACTTAAAATTTTTTGATTACTGTGGATGAACAGGAGGAAAAAGATTTAATTTCAACTCGAGTGATCAGGGAAGGCTGTGTGAAGTAGACACCCGCCTAAGTGTTTTGCCAGCCCCTCCTTGGTGGTTATTCAGGCACCAGATTTGCAAAGCACTAAAACTATTATGGGGCACATTCAAGGAACATGTTTTCTCCCCACTCTGAAGTCATGAAATAAAATCTCCCAGTAGGCCTCTTGCAGTTGCCTCTTTTTTTTGAACTCATCATATTGTACATTCCCTCTGTGCCTCATTTGTGTTAGATTCTGGGTAGACAGCAAAACACAAACTAGATGTAGACCCTGTTCTCATGTGGAGTCCGGAGAGGAAGACAGTAACCAAGAAGTTAAACAATGTAGTCATCGTTGTGGTAAGTGTCACAGAAGGAAAGTCAGGGATGTTGGGGGCATATCTAACACCCTGATCTGACCTGGGGGCGTGTGGCTTAACCTCAGCATTCGAGCATCCTCCTAGCACCGAAACTGCTTGGATGCCTTTTTCACACTAAGGAGCACAAATTACAGAGACATAAGGTTTTAAGGACAACCTTGCTGAGCCTCCGTTTCCTTACCTGTTAAAAATGGAGTGATGTCAGATGACTCAAGCCGTTTCCCCAAAGGTCTGAAAACTTTTAATTGGTCATTTAGAATTGTTTTAACTTCCTAAATTTTTCAGTTTCTTTCTGTACTTCCATGTGTCTGAGTTTAAAGTGATAGCAAATAGCAGATACTGCTGTCTCTCATACTGTCTCTCAAGGCGGGAAAGAAATCTGCTGGGATCTGCGTGCCCATTAACTTTGTCACTATACGTTGCCCGCATATGCTAGTAAATACATAGCCAGTTTCTTCATTCTTTCTCTATTGGAATAAGCTGGTCTAAAACCTGGTTTGCTTGGGGCTGGCCGAGAGGCGCGGTGGTTAAGTGCTGGCTTCGGAAGCCAGCGACCCCGGTTCAGTCCCACATATGAGGGCCAGTGACACTGCCCTCAAAAAAAAAAATAAAAGCCCTAAAACTTGGTTTTCTTTTTTTTTTCTTAATTTGTATTTATTTATTTATTTATTTATTTATTTATTTTTATTAGTTTCAGGTGTACAACACAATGCAATAGTTATACTCTTTACCCCACAAAGTGAAAAACCCTCTCCCCCAGTTTGCCACCCCACTCCCCCCCATATCATACATATTTATCACAACTCCCCTGACTCCCCTCCACAGTATACTCCACATCCCGTGACCATCCACATATTCAGTTGCAGTTGGCATACAATACTATACAACATCAGCTTCAGGTGTACAGTGCAGTGATCAAGCCTCTACTCCATCCATGAAGTGGTCTCCCTAACAAGACATGTGACTATCTGACAAGCCACAAAATTTTTACAACATTATTATATTCCCTGAACTGTGTTTCATATCCCTGTGGCAATATTGTAGTTGTCTATTTATGCTGTCTAATCCCTTCCCCTTCCCCCCCATCCCCACCCCGCTCCCAACTAGCAACCCTCAGTTTTTCCTCTACATCTACGAGTCTGTTTACTTTGATCGTTCACTCAGCTCTTTAGACTCCACAAACAAGTGATCTCACATGGTACCTGTCCTTCTCTGACTGACTTATTTCTCGCAACATAATAGTCTCTTCACAACATTATCAATTACATTCCCAGAACTGCCCCCATATCCCTGCAGGAACATTGTAGCCCCACATACACTGTCCAAAACCTTCCCCCTCTCCCTCTTCCCCACTCCCTCCCAGCCAGCAACCATCAGTTTTTCCTTTATATCTGCTTGATATGACTTCAATCTTCTTAAATTGTCTCTCTGGGTTAGCTTGTTTACCCCTTTCTTTTGTTTAAAAAAGCCCTTTTAACATTTCTTGCAATGCTGGCTTGGTGGTAATGAATTCCTTAAGCTTATTCTTTTCTGAGAAGCTCTTTGTTTCTCCTTCAATTTTAAGTGATAGCCGTGCTGGGTAGAGCAATCTTGGTTGTAGGCCTTTATTTTGTGTCACTTTGAGTATCTCCTGCCACCCCCTTCTGGCCTGCAGAGTTTCTGTAGACAAGTCAGCTGTTAGTCTAACAGGAGTTCCTTTGTATGTAACCTGCTGTCTTTCTCTTGCAGCCTCTAGGATTCTGTCTGTCTTTAACCTTTGCCATTTTAACTATGATGTGTCTTGGTGTGGACCTGTTTGGGTTCAGCTTGTTTGGAACCCTCTGCACTTCCTGGGCATGTATGTTGATTTCCTTCACCAGGGTAGGGAAGTTTTCAGTCATTATTTTTTCAAATACATTTTCGACCCCTTGCTTCTTCTCTTCTCCTTCTGGTATCCCTATGATTCGAAGGTGGTTGCGTTTCACCTTGTCCCATGGGGCTCTTAAACTATTTTCATTGTTTTTTATTCTTTGGTCTTTTTGCTGTGCCAACTGGGTGAGTTCTGCTATTTTATCTTCCAAATCACTGATCCGCTCCTCTGCTTCATCTACTCTACTGGTGATTCCTTCGAGTGTGTTCTTCATTTCAGTTATTGTATTCTTTAGTTCTAACAGGTTGTTTTTTATGGTTTCCCTATCCTTCTTTATGTCCTCGCTAAGTTCCTTAAACATTCTTATCATCAGTGTTCTACACTCTGTCTCTGAAAGGTTGGATCCCTCTGTTTCATTTGGTTCCATTTCTGGAGGTTTCTTCTGATCTTTTACTTGTGACATGTTTCTTTGTTTCCCCATTCTGGCTGTCGCTCTGGGATTGCTTTGATGTATTAGATAGATCACCAGGAGAGCCCTGACTGGATCATGCAGGCACACAGCTCACGGCCCAACACTCCCAGGAAAACTCCCAGTCTCAGCCTGTCCCAATCAGCCGCTTGCAGATCAGGCCGAGCAGCCCGACAACCAATCACCAGCCTGGCAACTCAGCAAGCGCAGTGCGGAGAGCGGGACCCGAGGCAGCTTGCGCACTCCCGCGTCTCAGTGAGCAGCCTGTTGGAGCTGGATCACTCCCACTAGGCGTAAAACTTGGTTTTCTTGAATGTGGAAAAGAAGTGTCTTAATTAAAATAACTTCTCAGAGAGCTGACGGAGAATTGTTTGTCAGGAAAATGTCAATCTTTCGTAGCTCTTGGAAAACTAAAATTCGTTGTTCGTATTATGCTGTGTTTTAGGACTATATGGAAAGAATACATCATTGCAAAGTACGTGGATCATAGCTTTTCTCGGAAGACCTGTTCATCATCATCAGTTAAACTGAGTGAATTGCTGGAGGCCATCAGGTCCAGGGACTTACTTGCACTAATCCAAGTCTATGCCAAGGGGGTGGAGCTGACGGAACCACTGTTGGAACCCGGGCAGGTGAGGCTACATGGAAACCAGAGGATAAAAAGGAATGTGGAAAACCCATTGAAAAGGCGACTCATTTTATGATAGTGGGATTCTAAGCCGTGGAGCAACCACGTCTAAATCAGGACAAGTTGAGAGTGAAAGGGGTACTGTTAATAATGCCTTTGGGGTCACTGATGTAAACGAAGCTGCTGTGGGCAGAGCAGGACACGTGACCACCCTGTTGATACTTCTTCTCTCCTTTTGAAAGGAGCCCGGGGAAACAGCACTGCATCTTGCAGTCCGAACCGCAGACCAGACGTCTCTCCATTTGGTTGATTTCCTTGTACAAAACTAGTATGGTTTTTGTTTTCTCGGCATATGTTCTGTACGTGAACACAAACCAGTCCTATTAATGGCCTAGCTCAGGAATCAGCGCGCTTTTTCGGTAAAGAGCCAGGTACCATTTCAGGCCTTGCAGGCCATGAGGCCTGTGTCACAGCCGTCCCCCTCTGCCGCTGCAGTAGGAAAGCAGCCATAGACGATATGGAAGTGAGCGCGTGTGGCATGTTCCCATAAAACTTTATTTACAGGAAATAAGTGCAGGGCCAAATGAGGCCTGCAGGTTCTGGTGTGCCAGCCCCTGGCGTAGATAGGTGTAAAATCCTGTCTCCATGTCCAAACCCTGCTTCACTAGCAGAGGCTGAGAGAAGACTGAACAGTGCGGTCAGCAGGCCCTGTGAGTTTTCGTTGTACATAAGTTTATTAGAAGAAAGCAGTGTGTGTGGCTGACCCGACAGCTAGTTCAAATTGGGACATACTAATAGTATAATATTAAATACAGGAGATTTGAACTTACTAGAATCTTTACTGGGTAGACCTGTAAGCCAGAGAAACTGGAGCTTATCCAAAGGAGAGAGCAAAATGGTGAGGGGATTTGAACCTACGTAGGAAGAACGGTGCTGGACACAAGCCAAACTCAGTGTCCAAGCCCCTTACTTAGAGGTCAGTGGTTAAGAGCGTTGGCTCTGGAGAGAAACCACCCGTATTCAGATCCCTGCTCCGTCATCCGTGTCCTGATGATCTTAAAAACGAGCCCTTCAGCCTCTCTGTGCCTCAGTGTTTTCATCTGTGAAGTAAAAGTTATAATAGCACCTACTCCGTCGGGTGGTTGTGAGGATTAGATGAGTTAAGACATGGAAAAGCTAAGAGACGGTGTCTGTCCTGTCGTGGCCACTCAATAAATGATGACTGTTACTATCATTGGGTTGCTTGTACATAAGTGTGTAATGTTAGAAACATAAGCTTCCCTGCTTATAAGAAATCGGTCCGAGACTTCACTCAGTTGTTAGCATGGAAGTAAGTGGTTAACCTGTAGTGTTAAGTTGTAGCATACGTAAGTCATTGTTTCCTAAGCATAACTCCATTTTTCAGTGTTCACCTGGAGAAGCAGACGGCTGCGGGCAATACAGCTCTCCACTACTACAGCATGTACGACAAACCGGAGTGCCTGAAGCTGCTGCTCAGGAGCAAACCCGCCTTGGATATGGGTAAGGCTGTGGCCACGCGGCTCTCACTAAGTGTGGTGCAAGCATTTGTGGGCCTAGATTGAGGCTTGCGTGTTGCATTATTGTTGCCTTTCCAAGATAGATCCTCAAAAATGATGCACATTGACACAAAATAAAGGCCTACAACCAAGATTGCTCTACCCAGCACGGCTATCACTTAAAATTGAAGGAGAAATAAAGAGCTTCTCAGAAAAGAATAAGCTTAAGGAATTCATTACCACCAAGCCAGCATTGCAAGAAATGTTAAAAGGGCTTTTTTAAACAAAAGAAAGGGGTAAACAAGCTAACCCAGAGAGACAATTTAAGAAGATTGAAGTCATATCAAGCAGATATAAAGGAAAAACTGATGGTTGCTGGTTGGGAGGGAGTGGGGAAGAGGGAGAGGGGGAAGGTTTTGGACAGTGTATGTGGGTCTACAATGTTGCTGCAGGGAGATGGGGGCAGTTCTGGGAATGTAATTGATAATGTTGTGAAGAGACTATTACGTTGTGTGATATAAGTCAGTCGGAGAAGGACAGGTACCATGTGATCTCACTTGTGTGTGGAGTCTGAAGAGCTCAGTGAACGATCAAAGTAAACAGATTCGTAGATGTAGAGGAAAAACTGAGGGTTGCTAGTTGGGAGGGGGGTGGGGATGGGGGGAAGGGGAAGGGATTAGACAGCATAAATAGACAACTACAATATTGCCACAGGGATATGAAACACAGTTCGGGGAATATAATAATGTAAAAATTTTATGGCGTGTCAGATAGTCACATGTCTTGTTAGGGAGACCACTTCATGGATGGAGTAGAGGCTTGATCACTGCACTGTATACCTGAAGCTGATGTTGTATAGTATTGTATGCCAACTGCAACTGAATATGTGGGTAGTCACGGGATGTGGAGTATGCTGTGGAGGCGAGTCAGGGGAGTTGTGATGGATATGTATGATATGGGGGAGGAGTGGGGTGGCGAACTGGGGGAGGGGGGTTTTCACTTTGAGGGGTAAAGGGTATAACTACTGCATTGTGTTGTACACCTGAAACTAATAAAAAAAAATCAAAAAAAGAAAAAAATGATGCACATTTCTTTCCCTCCTATTTTAGTTAACCAGGCTGGAGAGACTACCCTCGACATAGCAAAGAGACTAAAAGCTACTCAGTGTGAAGATTTGGTAAGCTAACATGGACATGGGGCATTTACTAAGACATAAACTGCCTTAAAATGTCATTCTCAGAAACTGGAATTAGAGAGAAAAGAAACAGGTTCCCTATTTTTGAACATTGGCTACAGAAATTCAGACAAGCGCTGTGGCTGTGTTTGAAAAAATGAAAAACTTGTCATCTACCTGTCTTTTGAGTGCAGTTATGATGTGGGAGCTAAAGGCATTGAGGAGGCATTATTACCAGGTGGGCTCGTGGTTGACGTCATGCATTTTATTTGCTAGAACGTCAGGCTTTCGCTGTAGCTTAACAGTAAAGAAGAATTATTTAGGAAGCCAATTCCAAAAACTGGGCAAGTGAAGCTCAGAGTATAATGGTTTTTAAAATGTTCAAGACGCTGTTCTCCCCTCCCCATTCCTCTGAACCTTTTTTTGAACCCACTAATTCCAGCTTATAACTCCGGACCGTAGCATAGCATGATTCTCTTAACCATGGGAAAGGATGAAGTAGGAAAGATGAGCTACCTGCCCTTGACTTCCTGCTAAGTGCCAACTTCCAGGCCAGCAGTTGTACTTTGTCTTTCTTACAAGACTTGTTGCCCCCATGGGTGAATAAGGAAAGTGGGGTGTGGGTTGAGCTGGGACTGTCCCAACTTTACAGGCCCACCTCTCGCACTCTACCAACTCTTATTTTTGCCTTTCTGGCCTAGAATTTACAGTTTTGAGAGTCATTTTAATCATACTGAAGAAAGCTGTGAAATTCAGAGAGAAGCCGAGTTACTAAAGTTAAAAAAAAGCTATGTCTGTAATTCTCTGCAGATTCTCTCGGGCCTGTCTTGTGGCAGCCCAGCTTCCATAGTCAGAGTTTTGTCTCTAATGCAGTTCTTGGTGGTTAATTTGAAACCAGGAATAAGGTGGGATTCTGGCAGTGTTTCTGTAATACTGGGGTGTTTGGCATTAACATGAAAATGGTTACACCTGCCGTCATTTTCAGCTAAATCTGGAAACCTCAATCTATGTGTCCACATGGACTATGAATGGAGCCTTCGACCGGAGGACATGGATGAGAGTGACGATGACCTTGATGACAAAGTGAGGGTGCAAAACGCCTCTGAATTGTTTAGTGCTTCTCCCAACTTTTCTGCACCATGCAGACAAGACCTGTTCTTTGCGAGCTTGTGTTTGGTGTCATGACCTGGTGTAGGAGGGCCATTTTCTTTGCTCGAACCAATGGGATATGTATACATAGAGAGTGAGAGCATGAATTGATTTTAAGGAACTGGCTCACACAACTTGTGAGGGCTGACAAGCCCAAAATTTATGGGGCAGGCAGGCAGACTGGAACTCCCAGCCAGAGTTCATGGTGTAGGCAAGAGTGGAGGTAGAATTCATTTGCTGGGTGGGGCTCAGTCTTTTCTCTTAAGCCCTTCAACTAATTGGATAAGGCTTACCCTCATTATGGAGGATAATCCCCTTTACTCAAAGTCTAATTTAAATGTTAAACACACCTAAAAAATACATTCACAGCAACACTTAGAATGGTATTTGACCAAACACCTGGGCACCATAGTTAAGCCAAGCTGACACAAAACGAGCCATCAAAACAGATAATTAGTTAATAAGTTGTCATTTATTCAGTATCTACAGACAGACTAGACAACAGTCGACACGTTGCCTTGTCACCTCAGCTTATTTCTACCAAATGCCCACTGTGCCATGGTTACTGACCCCAGGTTACCAAAGAGAAAACTGACACACAGAAATTTGGCAACTTGTCTAAAGTCTCAGTGATAGTAGACTCTCAGGGATCAAACCTAGTTCTGTCTGACACCCACTGATACTTCTTAACCTCTGAAGGTCATGCATGCTTTTTTCTTTGGGTGTATGTTGAGCAGGACGTAAAGAATGGTCAAAGATGGTCATATATATAGGCATCTGAAGGCATTCACCACTTTGAGAGGAGACACATTATAATACAGTAGATGAACATTATAGTAAGAGTTTGGGGAAATTCCTGAGAGGACTCAGAGGACAGAGCAACTGGATCAGCCTTGCCAGACAGCGAAGCCCTTGTCCAGGAAGCACAGGTGGAGGTGGGTTTCCGGGGTGGGATGGGGGGGGGCGGGGAGGAGCCTGCCAGGCAAAGAAGTAGTGAGGGATGATTAGAAGCAGAGGGCATTGAGGTGACCTTCACGTGGCGACAGTAGTCTGCCCTGCGGGGTCAGGCAGACCCGATCAGGGAGGGCACCGTGGGCCAAGTGTGTCCTTTTGTGTCATCCAAGCGGTCAGAAGCCAACAGAGATTTCTCGTTGGAAGAGCAAGGTTTCTTACCAGCTCTGGTGTCCATGTGGAAAACGGGCTGGAGTTCACAGAAACTGGAACCTGGCTGTTCAGGAGGCCAGCGTTTCAGTGGGAAGTGGTGAGTGCACTGGGAATGTTCCGAGGGACATGCCTGAGCTCTCCCTGCAGTATCAGTGGCCCTGGGTGACAGTGAGGGTCTGAACTTGGAAAGCTGTACGGATGCTAAAGCACCAGGAGTGCAAACACGCTTAGGTGACAGAAAATGGTTTGGAACCCAGGACGCCAGGGTTGGACTCACAGGCCTGAGTCCTCAGCGTAGGTGTCAGCCAAAGCCCCCAGCCCGTGTGCACGTGATGACTTTCTAAGAGGACGTGAACTGAGAAGAGGATTGAGAACTTCAGCGCTAAACGGTTGAGCAGAGAGGAACATTTAATGTAGTAACTGCGAATAGGTGAAAAAGCTGTTCAGATGCTGGTGAAAGTGTCCTGCACGGGGATTTGTTGGCTAAAGGTTAGCTCTGACCTCACGCTTCTGAATCCTGCGGATCCCTCCCCCGGGCTCCGTAACGTGGCCCTGGTAACCGTGACATGTCTGCATCCTTCCCTGTACTGTGTTGTGACTCTCTGGCTGTCGTTATGGGCTACCTCATAAGGCTCAGAGAGCCACAGGAGCCCAGATTCCCATAGGAGGTCTGCCTGCAGGGGTCCTCTCGACACCTGACATGTCGTTTTCATGATCGTCTCACCTGCTGCAGTGTTGTCTGTCCGCCAGCCGAGCCCCATCAAGAAAGAACGCTCACCAAAACCCCAGAACTTCTGTCACTCCTCCAGCACCTCCCCCTAGGACAAGCTGTCCCTACCGGGACTCGGCACTCCATGGAACAAATGGCGCATGTCCGTATACCTGCCTCTGCTGCCTCCTAGAAAACACCGGGAAAGGTACAGGAAGGGCCTTGTGACTCCAGCCTCAAAGCTGGGAGTCTGCCCAGCTGTGGGGGGAAAATTGCAGTGGCAGAGAATGGGGGGCGATGCCCACCCAGCACCCGCAGCGAGACGGACAGTGTTGTGGGCACTCCTTGTACGTTCTCGTGTTAATCTCACGCATGTGGTTTTTGTGCCCATTTCACAGATGAGGAGACTGAGGCTTGTGGAGGGAGAGTGACTTGCCCAAGGCTACATAGCTGGTAGGTGGTAGAGTTGAGAGTCAGTTCAAAGCCCACATAGGCTCCAAGGCCTGTGCTCTGTCCTCTCTAATAGGAGGTGGAACTTGACTTCTCTGAAAAGTGGCACTCCTCTACACTGAAATGCCTCTCCTCTGAAGATGGGTGTAGGGACTGTGGTTAATAGTTAGGAAGCCCTGGAGGCCTCAGCCCGGCACCTCTCATGTCATGTCTGCAAAACGAGGCAGGTACGACAGCGGCCAGCACCGTGCAGACGAGGGGCTGTGGTTCGGGGGTGCCGAGTCATCACTCGGCCTAAGTTTCTCGGCAATTCGGGGTGCTCACCCAGGTGCTGTGTGACCTGAGCCCGCCCTGCTCTGCTGTCCAATGAGCCGTGTCTGGGGGCAGGAGTGGACCTAGAGGGGGGTTACTAGGCAGAGTACGGTCAAGTGCCCGCGGGGCTGGCACCAGGGGCGGACGGTCCCCACCCTGTTCCGTAGCAACAGAGCCCTTGTCCGGGGCCCTGAATCCACAGAAAGTCAGTGTGCTCCCAACAGGGCAGGGACACGTGGAGGCACAGAAATGCCAACACGAAAGGGTCACCCCAGCCAGGCGGCGTGGAGGGGTCCCCAGAGCCATAGCTTCGGGTTTGTCCTCAGCCAGTACGACCACATGCAGGGTTCCTGTGTGCTCAGCTCCTGCCAACACAGGTTTCCAGGGCCTCTCGGTACACAATGCCATGCCTGTTTGAATCACACTGGGGCCATTTTCTGGGAAATGTGAGCTTTACTCAAAACAGTGTTTTTTCAGAGCTTATTCTCCATTGAAATGGTGTTATAAATGGGAGCAGTGTTCTTAGAGAGACCCCAAATGGCCTCATCGATCATAAAATAACAGAGGAAAATTGTATTTAAGGCTTCGGCATGAATGGTACTCATCAAAGATAACCGGGGACAGTAACAGCACGTGTAAGCCAGAGGTTTAGCCTGCCAGTGTGTTCCTTCCTGCGCCATACCTGAGTGAGGCATCGAATCCTTTTAGCCCACTAACATGCCGAGCTGCAGGCCTGTGCCGTAGAGCGTTGTGTCACCACTCACCTGACTCTGAGAGGGTTCCTGTCCTCTCACCATGGTTACCAGCGTCGCAGTGATGACCCATCTAGACGGGCAGGGCCTGTACCTGTTCTGAGAGCCTTCAGGTAACTGAGAATCCTGAAAAGGCTCTAGAGGAGAGAATGATACCAGAGTCCTGGGGGCCAAGCGGCCCCCTCACCTCCCTTCACCCTTTTCTGTAATTTTATCTCAAGGGAACACAGAAACCCATAACTGACTCAATGCCACGCGTATCTCTCCTGCCTTGAATAAATTCTAACTAGTTCTTTACCAAAAGCGCAGAAGACAAAGACCAAATTTATTGAGTGAGCCAGCTGCTGAAACGAGTACTCAGGACTTGGCCATCGCAACCGTGGTCAGCCAGGGATAGACTACCCTCCCCTTCCCCCCCCAAAAAATGGACAAAAACCCCATAACTGAAAAGAGATGTCCCTCCCTACTAAAATCAGCATGTTCTTCCAGGCTGCACACAGTAGGCCTTCCGATGGGAGATTTGGCCTTATGCTGGTGAGACAAGTACAGCCTTCTCGTGACTTTGTAAGGGACCTGAAATATGAGAGATTCCTGCCGCTAGCTAGGCTCTCATGCCCCTCCATTTGGAAGAGTCCTGATGTTTAGAGTGGAGTTCTTAGAAGACAGTGTTGGCAGTCAGCTGGTACTCTGTGCAGAGATGATCCCCTCCTGTTTTGTAAACCATACATTTTTTCCATTTCATTCTGTTGAACTGATAGACCCATTTGCATGAAAACAAGGGTGTCTTGAATCTGCCACTCGGGTTGCTCATTTTCCGAGGCAGGTAGAGCAGAGGTCTGTCTGCTTGCAGCAGGAGTCCTTCCCACACCACGAGCGTTGGGGTCTGAAGGATGATGGCTTCTGGGAAGGCAGAAACAGACACCCATGCTAAAGTCCCCACGCACCAGGGGAATACAGAGGGGAAACGTAGAAAGAATCTTTCTGGGCCGGCCGAGTGGCGCATTGGTTGAGCGCTGGTTTGGGGATGCCAGCGGCCCCGGTTCGGATCCCGCGTGAGGGCCGGTGACACTGCCCTCTACAGCTAACAACAGCTCCACCTGGAGCTGGGCTGTGCGAGCCCCGGTGATGGTGTGGGCTGCAGCCCCTGCTGCAGTGGCCTGCCATAGGCTACAGTGAGTGGCCGGCAGCCAAGCGTGAGCTGCCAATAGCCGCGGTGAGCGACATCCAGAGGCCAGCGACCGATCTGCCTCATCCGGGAAGAGCGCAATGACGATACCAACAGTGAAGCAATATCCTCCGCAACTAGACTGAAGAACAAAAGGACAGCAACTTGTCTGTTCCCCTTCCCCGATTCCCCAACGCTATTCCCCTCCCCCAATTCCCCAATAAAATCTTTAAAAAAAAAAAAAGTAAAAGATAATAATAAATTCTGTGTTGTGATTCTGAATCCCCTTGGAGTATTGTCCAGTATTCCCCTTGGGCATATTATGTAAAGCACCCATCTTCAAGCACTTTAGACCATGCACCCTGTCATTTAAAATAATAATAGTAGGATGGATGGATGAATGGATGGCTGGACGGATGGACGGATGGACCATTTATACAATACATAGTTTATTAACCAACAGTGAAGCAACATCCTCCGCAACTAAACTGAAGAACAAAAAGACAGCAACTTGTCTGTTCCCCTTCCCCGATTCCCCAACGCTGTTCCCCTCCACCAATTCCCCAATAAAATCTTTAAAAAAAAAAAAAGAATCTTTCTGAATCTAGCTCAGGAGTATTTTCCAGAAACTCCAGCTGCCTCATCAAAATGCAAGAACATTTGATTTAAATTGTCATCCAGCAAAGGCCCCCTGTGCTTGCCAGGCTTCCAGTTATTCTGGAAGACTCACCACCGTGAAGCCTTAGACCCTGCTGCAGATGTGAGGTCTAGCAGGATGAAATCAAAGCCGTAAATTTAAGCGTGCACAGGTTTCTCCCTGGGGCTCAGCAACCCCCTCTGTCGTTCCCCCCACCCCACCCCTTTACGTGTATTAAGACTAGCCGTTCTTCAGGCTTTCCAAGATTGGTTTGCCTTTCATCTTTAAAATGAGATTATGTCACAGAACTTGAGAGCGAGAAGGATTCTGAAAAATTAACCTAATCTGCAACCCACTGGAAAGGTGAAGGAGCTTACTGCGGGCCACACAGTGGCTGAATTAGGAGAGAAAGTTACAATGGGCCTTAGGATTGGTCTAAGCCCGATCTTCTAGCTTCTTCTTTTCCGTATTGAGGAAGATGGTCCATTTCTGTCACACCCTCCTCATGGAATTGTCATCAGAATCTTGGATACAATATACAGAGAAAGTACGTTCTTGGAAAATGCAAGGCCCTGACGACTGGGAGAGACCCCTGTATTGTCAGGTGGGGACCTGCACGATGTTTCGGGAGTATGACTAACGTGGTGAGCAGCCTGGTGCCCGTCCTGCAGAACAGGCCCCGAAAACAGATATTACTTGCATCTAGTTTGTTTGATTTCACTATGTTTTTAAATGATTTTAAGCTGTGGAACCGCCGTTGGCCTTAGGCCTTGTGGAGGTGCAGAGAAGGAGCAGTGGCTTTCCACACGGGGGATGGACTCCAGGAGGCCCAGAATGAGGTTATATTGGAGTTGAGCCTTCCCAGATGAGGGTGGGGAGGGGAGGGGCCAGGGTTGTCTGTGAAGCCTCCAGCAGGGAGGACGTGATGCCATTCTCAGAAAGAGACGCAGAAAGAGTGCTTCTGGTCCAGGCTGAGCCAGGCCTGCAGCCACACAGCTGTGACGGCCAGTGTCCTAAGCGCCCTGAGCCGTGGGTCTCTTACCCTGAAATCGATGGCCCTGATCACAGTACTACTTTCTAAGGCGAGTTCTAGGTAATGTGTGTAACACCCCTGAGTGTGGGGCCAGGCACACCATGCTCTCAGGAAATGGTAGCTGGAGAATTTAGGAAACAGAGGAGGGGAGTCGAAAAGCACACTGATTGTGATTTTAGGAATGAATTCTTTTAATATCCATATTTAGATGGAAGTGAATAATTTTTCAGGACAGTTTTCTGAGCTTAAATGGATTGTTGAGGGCCATGGTCCCCAATATTGAGGGGCATGCAGGCTGGCTTTAGTGGGCTTGGTGAATCATAAACTTGTCTATCTGCTCCTATTGTTTCCTTGCTGCACCTGGAAGGTGCTCACTATTTACTAAGGAATGTGGTGAGGATGGCCGGATCCTTGGGACACAAAAGAAAGATGGCTATCTGGGTTAATGGAAGAAAACAGCTTAAGAAACTAACCAAGGTTTCACTGACCTTTAGACTATTGGTAAACAGTTAATGATCTACTGAGGTAATGCATATTTTTCCTACATGTACCCTTGCACGTACCCCCTACCTAAAAACTGTATATAAAGCCTGTGAGAAATAAACCGGAGAGCTCTTCCTCCATTTTCTGTCTTTACTGTTAACTCGTTTCTGTCTTTATTTTATCACCTAAGCCGTGTCCACCTTCTCGAACCCTGGTCAGCGGAGGCTGGTCCCCCGCAATGGATAGATTTCCTTGGGGAAGATGGCATCTTATCTTGGTGAGGCTTTATTCAAACGACTTCTATAAGAATATATTTTCCCATAAGAGGGCTAAGAAAAGCCCAGCTTCTGGGAGGGCCTCGGGAAGTAGCCGCAGCCTTTTGAGAGGAAATGGTCGGGCCCAGGAGCCCAGAACCAGGGCCCCCGTGGGCTTCTGAGGTGCAGTGTGGTCAGGTGCCCGAGCACTGGCCACACGCTGGGCCCACTTGACGTGTAACCCTCAGTTGGGGTCTCTTGGAGCTGATGACGTTAAAGCATGCTCGAAGCAGCACCGCTCGGGGCTTCAGCGGGGACTGTGAGAGCTGAAGGCATGGCAGGATGTCCAAATGGAGTGACCAAGAGGCTGTAGGAGATACGGACAGTGGCCCAGGCGTGTCGCAACCTCAGGAAGAGCAGGGGTACAGTCCGCTACGTATGAGAAGAACTCATGTAACTACCCTCAGTGTTATTTATAGTGGCTTTGGAAGACTAGACCCCTACTTCTAAGAAAAAGAATTAGAAGACAATTGAATATAATAGCCAATATTAGTGGCCAATGCATTTTGGGGCGTTTTTTCCTTCCTTCCACAGGCGCTTACAGAGTTAAGGAGAGAAAACTGGCTCTTTGAGTCTTCTCCCCCACCTATTACTCTCGCCTCCCACTCCTTTTTGAGTTTGTTTGATACTGTTTATTCTTTGCTATTTTTGTTTTGTTTTAGTTTTCTTTATCCTGCCATGATTGCTTCTTTTCTGTCTGAGCCAATACTGATTTATGTTGCATAAAACATCCCCTGTGGTGCTTAGAGACTAGTTACCCATTTTGGAAGTCTTCTGAACTCTTTAAATCTTAAAAAGTTTTTAATCTGCTTTCCTGGAGTCTCATGTAATTTTCAACCTTTTTTAACCCATGCCCTACGAGCCAAGATTTTGTGGCATCTTGCTTTCTATAGCTTCTATTACGAAACAACAGGTAGGTCTCTGTGTGTGTTTTCTATGAAGTTAGATTATAGTATTAAATATTCTTTTTCGAACTCAATACCTTCCCTCCCTGTTTCCTCTCTCTCCCTGGTTTTTGATCGGGCATCCTAAGTGAGACATACTGTCATCTTTAAGTATCACTAGCATTGAAACGATAGAAATAGCAGTTTATGCATCCATTTATTCAATATTAAATTACTAAATTCAACCTACTCTGCCAGACCAGAGAGCAGCCTGGCCCTAACAGAACCTGCAGCGCGGTGAGGGAGACAGGCCATAAACAAAGGCAGATAATTACAGACTGCAGTCGCTGATACGGAGACAGTACACGACATGGGGGAGCACTGATCCCTTCGTTCACAGAATGGCTCAGGAGGCTTGCTTTTGCCTGGTTTGAGGTTACAACCCGGCTCTGGCTTCAGGACGACTCCTGAAAGTGCACACACAACCTTACTCAGAGACAGCTCCGTTAGCATGCTGTCTTGGGCAGTTTGTTTCCAGGCAGGATTGGGACCTGAGTGAAGGACCCTTCAGATGCAGTGCCTCAGCACCCCACTAGGTGGCGATACAGATGAACTTGCTGGAGAATCTCCTCGTGGTCTATTACCTCTTCTCCATTGATTTCCAAGAGGAAAGTTTCCTAATACTGAGCATTTGTTGTTGTTTTTCCCGTGTGCCAAGCGCAGGAAATGCTGCCCTGGCTTTGAGGAACAGCAGCATCGTGTGATGGGGTGAGCACCTCGCTGTCCCCGAGACCTGCCGGTGGTCCCAGCTCCGCCCCTCATGGCTGTGTAACCTTAGTCACACCAAGCCCCCACTTTCCTGGCTGCAAAATGGGGACTGCAAGACCCCACACACACACCTCACAGGGTTGTTACGGAAATCACGGGAAATAGCTTATAGAGCTCGTTTTGAAAACTGCAAACACTATACGAGTGCAAGGCTGTGCTAACAATGACTTGATTGTGACAAACGTTGTTTCAGAAAGTGCAGTGATGGGTGCCATCATTAGGCGTTGCCTTGGGGTTACGGTAAGGCTTCCATCACATATCCCACCATAGGACTGAGGGAATAAATTACATAGCTAGGGCCATGTAATCCTAAAGCAGATGATGATTTTACTGAGACTGAGTATTTACTTCCAGGAGAAGCCAATCTTTGGCAAACAGTGGTTTAAGTTGATGTTGGTACTGACCAGTCATTGATAGTGGGAAATTTCAAAGCCTTTTCACCAAGGACGGAGGCCAGCAGTAATTAATCTCTTCTTTTAATACACAGAATGTAGAAAGCTCTTTTGAGAGCCTTTCTGGATCACCAGCACCTAGATCCTGGGTTAACTTAGTGTGGCGGTGCTCTTAGCTTTCCTTTGTTTCTTTCCCTTTTAAGAAAAAGTTTTTTATGGGCAGAGGATATGAGGAGGCATTTCTCTAAAGAGGACATACAGATGGCCAACAGGCATATGAAAAAATGTTCAACCTCACCAATCATCAGAGAAATGCAAATAAAAACCACAATGAGGTACCACCTCACTTCAGTCAGAATGGCTATCATCAACAAATCAACAAACAACAAGTGTTGGCGAGGGTGTGGAGAAAAGGGAACCCTGGTGCACTGTTGGTGGGACTGCAAATTGGTGCAGCCACTATGAAAATCAGTATGGAGGTATCTCAAAAAACTGGAAATGGAATTACCTTTTGACCCAGCAATTCCACTCTTGTGTATCTACCCAGAGAAATCCAAGACGCTAATTCGAAAAAATATATGCACCCCTATGTTTATTGCAGCACTATTTACAATAGCCAAGACTTGGAAACAACCGAAATGCCCATCGGTAGATGACTGGATTAAGAAACTGTGATACATTTATACAATGGAGTATTACTCCTCTATAAAGAAGAATGAAATTGTACCATTTGCAACGATATGGATGGACCTAGAGACTATTATGTTAAGTGAAATAAGTCAGTCGGAGAAAGACAAATACCATATGATCTCACTTATATGTGGAATTTGAAAAACTGAATGAATGAGCAAGGTAAACAGAAACAGTCTCATAAATATAGAGGAAAAACAGGGTTGCTAGTCGGGAGGGGGTGGGGATGAGGGAGAAGGGGAAGGGATTAGACAGCATAAATAGGTATCTACAGTATTGTCACAGGGATATGAAAGACAGTTCATGGAATATAATAATGTAAAAATTTTGTGGGGTGTCAGATGGTCACATGTCTTGTTAGGGAGACCACTTCATGGATGGAGTAGAGGCTTGATCACTGCACTGTATACCTGAAACTGATGTTGTATTATATTGTATGCCAACTATAATTGAATATATAGTCACAGGATGTGGATTATACGGTGGAAGGGAGTCAAAGGAATTGTAATAGATAGTATGATATGGGGGGAAGAGTGGGGTGGTGAATTGGGGGAGGGGCGTTGTCACTTTGAGTGGTAAAAAGTATAACTATTGCACTGTGTTGTACACCTGAAGCTAATTAAAATAAATAAATTTATAAAATAAATAAATAAAATTTAAAAAAAAATAAGAAGAAGTTTTTTATGCTTGTGGAAGTAGTTGTCCATGAAAAACACAGTTAAAGCACATACCTTATGATAATCATAAAGACATGTGTCAAAGTGCCCGGCATGTAGTGCCTGGTACACACCAGCCACTCCTGTGTCACTTTGCATAAACAAAACTAATGATATATATATATATATATATATATATATATATATATATATATATATATATATACACACACACCCCTCTCATCATCGCTCTTACAAATGAACTCTGTTTTGTTTTTTCTTAAAACGTTAGTCCAAAAAAGTAAAAACTTTTGCAGTTATGTTTTATCTGTGTGTGTCTGTGTGTGTGTGTGTGTGATAATAGGATTACTGCTACCCTGCCTTTACCACCGAAGAAAGTTCAATCTTTTTAAAAATCTATAGAAATCTGCATCTAATTTATAGAACTTGTTCAGACTTTGAATATCATAGATGCTTTATGATTTCTAGAATAATTACGAATTGGAGGAGAAAGGGGTTTCTGGATTTCTCTTTTTTCTGAGGAGCTCTTTAATTAGATCCTTATTATCTATAGTTATTTAAAAAAAACAACGAAGACTTCAGGCAGTTTGCTGACTACAAGGAAAAGTGATGGTGGAGAGAAAAGGCCTAGTCTGTGAACATGACGGTTCAGCCTGTGCACTACTCGTCCCCTGTGATTTTGGTGGCGGTGCCGTGTGCCTTCTTCCTCGGTAGAGTTGGCGATGATTCCAGTGACGTATTGGTTTAGAATGTGTGTGTTTTCTTTTTCCCTAAATGATCTAAATGTTGTACCTAAATGATCTAAATGCATTAGCATTCCATGTTGACCGGGATTTTGTTCCTTGAAAGCACACACTCCTTTGTTGTAATTTCTTTTTTTAAAAACCCATGTTTGTGTGTTACTGGATCGATGGAGCTGGCCATATCCAGCCTTGTGCTCTTGTGTCTGGGTAACGTACCGCATTTGATGTGTGGAAGTAACTGCTTCCTGGCTGTTCTGAGAGACTGGCATTCACCTGCCTGCCCCATTCGATTCCTCTAGGTCCAGCTGGCCCACCTTCAACGCTCCCTCTAAGCACCCAGACCTCTAGTGGCAGCTCCACCCTGTCCAAGAAGAGGCCTCCTCCCCCACCACGGAGACACAAGAGAGCGCTGTCTGACCCTCCCAGCCCACTACCTCACGGGCCCCCAAACAAAGGCGCCGTTTCTTGGGGTAAGTCATCCTGAAGTCAAGGCCAGCGCTGCCCGGGGCCGGGCATTGTGGGGGGCTCCGTGGGCAGTGGACACTTAGCAGAGGCCCGCCTGAGCTGCTCTGCTGTCCCAGCCCCTTTACTGCCCCACCAGCCGCCTTCTGCTTCGGGGTCCAGCAGCCTCTTTCCCTCCGGGGGCCGTCCGCCTCCTGCGCCTCTGCCAGCCCTTCGCGAGGCTGGCTGCCTTTTGTCCTCCTCAGCTTGCATGTCTGTCCCCTGGCCCTCCTCTGAAGGCACTTCCTCCCCACCCATTTCCTTCAGAGCACCTTATCGCAGTGGGGAAGTAGTTTGTGTTGGGTTTTTTGGTCTCGGTAAGCTCCAGGAGAGCAGGGGTCTGGTCTCTCTTGTTCTCTTCTGTGTTTTTTGACCCAAGAATCATCGTTCTCTTGGATTTCTTTCACATCCTCAGCAGTAGGACTAGCAGCTGGTGGTTTTTTGTTTGTTTTTTGGCTTAGTTTGGGTTTTGTTTTCTTTTTCTGTGAATGCGGGCATTTTGTCACTAAACAGCAAAGTTGCTGCCGTATGACAGTGAGTTAGTGCCACCAGACAATGATCCAGGAGCAGCTGAGCCCCCGAAGCTGAGCGCGCTGAGCGTCTGCTGGTCTCTCTCACCAGCTAGAGCCTCCCACCTCCAACCAGCCTGGAGGGACAGAAACCGAAAGTGACAGTTGCCCACGTCCCAGACATTGGTGGTCGCCGACAGACAACCCCAGAGGGTAATTCTGGGGTTATCAGGGCCGCTCCTTCTGTGTTGGGGGGTGCATGCAGATGGGAGGTACACCTACAGGCACCTGCAGACACAGGTCCGTGACGGGCGCGTGTGCACCCACAGCTGCCTGCTCGTTGGGCCGGGTAAAGTCGCTCTGACCCTGGCTTCATGCTCCTGTCCTATGATCACTGCCTGGTTTTATTTCTATCTGTGTCCCACTAGCACTGTGTTCCAGAAGCCAGAGGCGGGGGCCAGACGGGGTACCGATAAAGCACGTGGGTCAGCAGACTCCTAGGCAGCCCGTACGGTGCCAGCAGCTTCCCTCTGTGAGCCCATCTCTCCAGTGCTCCGATGTCCCCTGAACTGCCCTGAGGTGAGGGCCTCTGGACTGTCTGATCGGGACCAGGGCCTGGAGGAGGGTACACACCAGGCAGGCCAGCTGGGCAGGCACAGCCTCTTAGCTCTCCCCGGGCCTCAGCTGCCAACCCCTGAAACAGGACATGCCGGTCATGCTGAGGCACACAGGTCCCCGCTGCCCTCTTTCCCCGAAGAGCTGCGCCTTTGCTCATAGTGTGACCTCAGCCTAGAAGGTTCTGCTCATCTCTGTGAGTGTTTAGTCATCGTTCCAGATTTACTCTCCAGGAGCCTGCCTGAAGGCCTTCGCCAGTCCAGTCGTTTCCCCTGCCCACCCCGGGTTCCCTCGGGCTCAGGATTGTCACAGCCACTCTCTTTGCCTCTCTGCCTTGCCCAGTGCATTGTCACCTCCTTACCGGGGCACGTGCCGTTTCTGTCCCCGCAGAGCAGAGCGCTGCCGTGTGGACCCTGTGTCACAGGCCTGGATTCTCACCCAGCCCTACCTGTATCCCTGTGGCTTTCAGCACATATCTTTGAATTGTTTCTTACCTCAGTTTCTCCAACTGTAAAATGGGCCAGTTAACAGTGCTCACCTCATGCTTAACCACAGTCCCACAGGCTGGGAAACGCTGGCACCTCGACTTGAAGGACCCAGACTCAGAAAGGTTAAGTCACCTGCCCAGGTTCTCCCAGCTTGCCGGTGGGGAGCCTGTGCCCTCCCCCTCTCCATGCTCTGCTGTGTTGTGCACGTGACAGATCGCTGATGCCGGCCGTTCCCCGTCTCAGGAGCTGTGTCTTTGCCTGTGAAATGGACACGGGAGAAGGTGCCCGGCACACTCTGCCTGGCTGTGCTTCTTATCCACCTCTAGCACAGAGCCCTGCTGTGTTGGGGGGTCGCTTTGGGCCTCCCCCTGTCAGAGCCACAGCATCCACAACCCCAAAATAGCGCAGGCATCACATTACTGAGGACCTGTGAGGAATGCGTCCATCTGCCTCAGGAGATGGCGAGGGCAGGCTTTTGATCAGAAAACAGACAGGCCAGTGGGCAGGTCTGGGTTTTGTGGGGACTTTGATTTTTGAAGTGGCATGTCATTAAATTTCACCTTTGGGGATAAAATAATGTGCTTATAACCTACTTTTAAGAGACCAACACATATTTTAACACAATTTAAATACAATTAATAAGAAAATGAGGACAAGGGGAGAATATAGATAGCAAAGAAAGATAAAGTCCAGAATGTTATCTCTCTTCAAAATAGCATAAAATCACATACGGTGGCTAAAAATAGGCCCTGGGTTTGACACTGAGGTTGTTACAGGCAAGAGCAAGGAAAAACAGCTAATTATGAATTCGTGGTGGCCATAAGATTAACCCTCTTCTCACACTTGAGAGTCTTGTAATTAATACCCAAGAGCAATTCCCCGGGGACCTCCATCCTCTGGCAGATACTCAGAGACGCCCTACAGCGCCCCTGGGGTAGCCCAGCATGTGCCCTGAACGACTGCTATGGAAATCTCTCACATTCCTCCTCTGTGGCCACAGGGACCTAAAGTCATATGGGCATCATAGTGGAAGCAGCATTGGCTTGCCAAAGAGCCTTTGGTAGGAACGGCCGAGTGGCGCGGTGGTTAAGAGCTGGCTTGGGAAGCCAGCGGCCCCGGTTCGGGTCCCACACGTGAGGGCCGGTGACACTGCCCTCAAAAAAAAAAAGAAAAAGAAAAAGAAAAGAGCCTTTGGTAGAGATTTCCTTATCCATCTTTTTTCTTGGACTTTTCCACCCATTTTCATGTCTGCCCCTCCCACCCCATCCTACATGCAGTCCTAGAAATAGTGATGGCTACCGCCTTTTATAGATTGTTTGCCAGGTCCCAGGTGCCATTCACTTGTTCATACTTGATTCTATTTAGCCGCCACAACCATCCCAGAAAATAGGGACTGTCACTGTCCCTACTTTACTGATGAGGAAACTGAAGCACAGAGAAGTCAAACGACGTATATCAGTCACGATCCAGAGACTGACGAGCTGGCGTTTGGAGCCATTCTGAGCCTGAGGCTCATGTAATAATTATCGACTGTTCTGGAAGAGCCCTGGAGCCTCTGTGCCAGTCACTGCTGGGCCAGCGCCCGCCTCTCTCCCCACAAGCTCTTGGCCCGCAGCGCCTGAGCTGTAGTGAGTGACCTCAAGTCTTGGCCACAACTTTTTCAGTTGCCTGCCCAGCATCTGTCTTCAGCTGTCTCTTATGCACATCTGTATAATAGGCTAGAGTCCTTTCCCAAACTGCACGGAGAAGAAAGAAGAATTTAGCTGCTCCCATGTTTTTGCCCCTCCCTCCAGTACTATCCTAGTCTCAGGAGTGTGTCTAAAGCACACTTGTCTCCCTAGGCCTGGCAGGTAGCCTTTGCCAAGCGGTGAGCATGACACGGTTCCTGTCTGCCAGGCCACAGGTGCTGCCCACCCGGTGTGTGAGAAATCAAGCTGGGGGCAGCGAGTGGCTAGTCACGCTGTCGGTCTTCATTCAGCAGGCACTGCTGCATGTCGGGTGCTGGGCTGGATGGTGGGGTTCCACAATGAACTTGGCAGAATCCCTATCTCTGAGATGCTCATCATTGAGCAAATCGTCATTTCTGTGACATCCCCTCAGAGAGCTATGAGAGGTAGGAATTACCACCAGTGTCATGCTCCCTGCGGCCCAGCCCTGTGCTTCACGCTCCCGAGTTTATCTCTTGTGCTGTTCATATCCATCTAGTAGAATAGGTACTGTCATGCCCATTTTATAGATGAGGAAACCGAGGCTCCGTCGCAAAAGCTACACTCATACCCACTGGTCCAGGTTACCTCTGAAATTCAAAACCATGCCTGCGTCGCAGCAGAATTTGCACCCTGAACCAGTCCTCTGATCAGTGTTGTAGGCATAAAGCAGGAAGGGGTCATCGAGTCCAGCGGGGGAAGAATTCTCGGAAACTGATCTCGGAAACTGTTCAGTGAAGGTTGCGTAGGAATTCACCACAAGTAGGAGAGGCTAGGTAGGTGTTGCAGGGAGAAGGAACAGCAGGCAAAGTTACAGAGGCACAAAAACACACGATGTCTTTGGAGAGCGGAGAGTTGTCTCACGGGGCCAGAGAGGAAGGCTAAGCTGGACATTTGGGCTGTGGTGTCAGGCACAGCCCCTGGTGGGAGGGCTCCTCAGTGTGACACCAGGCAGAGCCAAGGGCCAAATTTTGCAGCCCTGATGGCCTTATAGGTATTTGGTCTCACCATAACGAGGTTCCAGATCACTGGTTTGGGATGTTTCCTGCCTAAAAAGGGAATTCACAGATGTGACAGCTTATTCCCCAAGCACAGGACTGCGTTTGGCATTTGATCGTTAGGGCTCCTTTAAGACTGACTGTATGAGACATGATGTCCAGCCCCAGAGACGCACACCGAGCACCGTGCTGAGAATAAACGCCCATCTTAAAGGAAGTCACAGATCAGTGGGGGTTCATGAGAGGCTGCCAGGGACGTCCTTGGACATTAAGCTACAGGCTCGTGGAAACAGTCATGAGTAGGAGGAGTGCCCTGTTAAAGTCAAACTGGATTTGAAAGTCTTTGGCCCTGGTGAGGCCCGTTGAGCGTGTTCCTCCTTGTGGCGACGTGGCAGAGTCACAGACCGTCCTGTCGGGGAGCGCCGTCCCAGCGCTCAGCCAGCCTCTCCCTGCGCAGGGGGTCCAGGGGGCAGGGTGGGGGGCGATGGACTGGTCGTTTGGCACAGACCCTGGCAGCGGGCTGCTCAGCTTTGCATCCCCCCTCGGGCCGTTAGCAGCCTCTTGACCTTAGGCTTTTCTTCTCTCTGTGTGTTTCTTCCTGTATAACATGGAGGGCGATTATCTTATGTGTCTTGTAAACATAATTACCGTGAGGTACTTAGCACAGTACCTTACCCACAGCAAGTGCTCAGTAAACAGTAGTCACTGTTGTTAAGGTTTCTATGGGGGCGTCATGAAGAGCATGCCCACTTGTGGTCGGGATTCCGGGCCCATCATTTAGCCATGCGACCTGCGTCGTTTCCTCATTTAAAGTGAGGATAACGGCGCCAGCTCCTCGGGGCGCTGTGAGGAGGAAAAATGTTAGGCCGCTGTTGGTGCCGCGCAGCAGACGCCGGGCGGTGAGCGTGCTCAGCCCCGTCCTGATTTTGAGCCGCCCCAGCCAGCCCCTTCCAGTGCCACCTGGCAGGTGTCACGGGCGTCCAGGCAGGGGAGGAATGGGGTGCCGAGAAGGACGCTTGGGGTTCCCAGGGCAGTCATTGGAAAGGCAGCAAGGAAAAGGACGCGAGTCTGAGAGCCAGCCGCAGGTTTCTGGGATCCCTCTGGGGCCTGGGCAGCTTGGCCTCAGAACTGCCCTGCCCGCCTCCCACCGGGAAGGCTCACAGGGCAGCCCACTCCTCTTCTCGCCAGTCTTCCGACCTCCTCCTGGACAAAGCCCACGTGCCTGCTGCTCCCCCATTAGAGAGTGCCCCACTGTTCAGGTGCCATGTCCCCACAGCCCCGCTCACCAGGTAGATTTGCTCTTCACAGCACCCAACACTAGTCCACATCCATCTCGTTCCATGTCATTGGTGTAGTTCGTACGTGTGCACCTCCCCATCCAGATCGTAAATTCTGCAAGAGCAGTGACACTTTCTGTGCCTTTGTGCCTCCTGCCCCACGTGCGTGCCAGGCACATAGTAGGTGCTTAATAAATGTTAATGTTTGAATGAATGATGAGTGAGTGAGTGACCGAGGGCCTTGTTTCTTCTGAGTCTGGATCCCAGAGGGCAGCCTCCTGGCGTGGGAGCCTCTGGGGGAACTTAACGCACACTGTTCTGCCTTCAGTCCTTTAAATTCCTTTTTGGAACCTGAGGGGCGTCTGTCTGCGAAATCCTCTATCCCCATATTCCAGTCCCCTGTCTGAAGATGCAACCTCTGACACCTGCTTTCCCCTGTAGGTAATGATGTGGGTCCATCCTCAACAAACAAGACCGCAACAAACAAGTTTGAGGGACTGTCTCAGCAGTCCAGGTAAGCCACCTGTGTCCTGCTGTCCTTAGGGCTGCAGGGCCCAGAGTTAGAGCAGGGGGTCTGAGCGGCAGCCCTCCCCAAGTGCGGCCTGCGGCGGGTGCTGCCTGAGCACAAGCTCAGTGTTTACTCTCAGTGTGCAGACACCCCTTGCTGCTGTGCCAGAATCAGCAGCTCTCGGCAGGCACGGTCTGCAGCCCGTGGTTTTGAGTTTTTCTCCTCCATACTGGTTCCAGCTGGGAATGGACCTCACGCCGCTGATGACCACAGAGTCTGTCAGAATGAGTTTTTGTTTTTCATCTTTTAATTAAGTAATTTTATTGTGTTACTGTCTCTCTCAGTTCCATTTTGCAGTTTGGGGAATCAAAAGATAGTCCTCTGGGAAATCCGATGGCCCAGAGATTTCCAAATGTCAAAATATGACTCTTTCTAGGTACCCTATTTGTAAAATTTTTTCCGGCTGTGCTAGAAGCAGCACCCCTTTCTTTCCTTATTTCAATGAAACTTTGGGATACTTTGGAACGCCTTCTCTGGGCAGCGTTTATCCAGTCCTAACATGGAGGATTTTCTCTAGAGGCGCGATCCAAGATAAGGACACACGGTGCCACTTCCAGACCCAAATCCTCAGGGAGAAAGAGTCAGCTGGTGTGTGGGGATTCTTTTCCAGTTTATCAAAGATAAAAAAGACCAAAAGCCTCATTTCTTTTAATGCCACTATCTTGTTTAGTCTTTACAGCCCTGTGATATGGTAGGTCCTATTACTGCTACATTCCGTTTTATAGATGAGGAAACGGATCCCCGAGAGGTCAGGTGGTGGCAGGTCTCAGAGCCGGACTCAAATCCGTGCTGCCCCAGACGCCACGTCCCTGGTGCCCTGCCTGGCATCCCCGCACAGTGCCCCTCTTTCAGCCCTGCTCTGGGGCCTCAAACTGCAGTTCTGAGGGGGAGTGGTACTCACATGGAGAGAGTGCCCACTGAATGGTTTTCAGTGAGACCGGCCCCCGTGGACACGTGTGCGTGCACACACGTGCACACAGCCCCGCCAGCAGCAGTGGCCCAGGGTACGTTTCCCCAGGAAGAAGCCCAGGGCCACACATGCAGTGCAGACCCCAGGCCTTCTGTGCAAGGCGTTTCCGAACCTCTAGGCCTGGCCTCAGGAACTCGCCCAGGAATAACCATCGTACTCACGTCAGTAATTGGCAGGCGTGCGTCCCTGAGAAGATGCTGAGGCAGGCCCTGAGAAAAACACTCCAAAAATGTCCACAGCACAGCCCGCTGGTGTTTGCTGTTTCTAGTTTAGGAATGGCTTTATCTTGACAATATTACCCTCCAGTAGCCCAGAGGCAGTTGGGCTTCAAGTGGGCTGAGGACAGAGCAGTTAAGACCAAGCGTGACGTGAGGGCCGGAATAGAAGATGACAGCACATGCGTGTCATCTCTCTGTGACTCAGCTTTTGTTTGGTTGGTTTTTCCTGTTCTTTTAAATGCAATTAGGATAGAAGGGAAAAGAAGCCAATTCTTAGGACATGAAAGGGCAGAAGAGGAGACGTGAGATGTTCCACGGGGCCCTTGGCTGCTTGCTGGTTGGGTCTGCAGCGCTCCTGTGTCGTCTGAGAGTCATCGTAGCCTCTTGGTAGAGGGAACTGGTGGGCTCCACCTCATAGCTGCCACCCCCAGCCGTGGCATCTCAGTGGTGGCCGGGCTGTGGGGCTAACGTTTGATTATTCAGAGGACACGAGGTAGACTTCTGTCCCAGGGCCCCGGGTGGTTTTCCCTGCTCGTTCACACGTCCTCCGAAAAGAGGGGAGGAAGCCCGGGTCCGTCGAGGTCTGAGACCCCAGCTGGTCGCGTGGGTGCAGCGGAGGACGTCGGAGCTCTGGGGTCAAGCGGACCTCGCTTTGCTTTTCCATGTCACCACAGACCGGCGTCGGGACCAGCCCAGTGTCCTCGTCTGAAAATGGGGACAGGGACAGTTAACGTTGCGGAGTCACTGAGATTAATTGCTTGGGGACACATCCTAGTGTGCCAGGGGCTTTCATCAACATGAAATTACCTCAGGGAAAAGGTTTCAGGAGGAGGACTAAGCTTTGTTATTTAGAAATGCCCTTTCCTCATCCTTCCCCAGGAGGCAAACTCTGAATTATGGAAAATAGACTATAACTTTTTGCCAAAGAAATTCTTCTTTTTTTTGAAAAGTTAAAAATTCCTTAATTTTTTATTCCTGGTACCACTACCATAATTTACAGAGCAATATACCTGATGTAATGAAAAGAAAAAGAAAAAGACAAAGCTACAACAGATAAAAGACCTCAGGAATGTACATCTAATTGACACTACATTGCATTAATCAATAGCTGCACTTCTTGCAAACTGTGGCTATGACAGTCCTGAACAAGAAGGGTTCCTGTTTAAGCTGCAGTAACTTTTCTGACTATGGATCATCGTTCCTTCTGTGGCAGATTGTTACAGTTCCTCTAATGTATTTGGGACGACTGTCTCAAAGTAACCTGTAGCTTTCCTGACAACTCCTCGCTCTCTCTCCGGCTAAGAACTGTAGCCCTTTTCTGCTGAGTTTTTAGAACCTTCTGCTACTATACCCACCACTTCCACCACCAGATCCATAGCCACCACCATAGGGACTGCCCGGGCTTCTTCCACCAAAACTGCCCCCCGCTTTCATGGGTCCATAATTTGATTGTTGTTGTCCACTATAATTTCCAAAATCATTGTAGTTCCCACCACCATAGTTACCACCAAAATTTCCCCTTTCATTGTAACCATCATATCCACCACCACCACCATATCCACCACCTTGGTTTCCATATCCTGGCGCTCCACCACCACCGTAGCCTCCTCTGCTGCTATAACCAGGACCACCGCCATGGTTGCCACCATCACCTCCAAATCTATTATATCCAGCATCACCTCCTCCATAACTACCTCTGCTGCCACCTCCACCACCATAGCCTCCTCTTCCTCCAGAGTTTCCACCACGGCCAAAGTTACCCCCACCACCTCCGAAGTTTCCTCCGCAACCCATAAAGTTGCCAGATCCACCACCACGACCTCTTTGTGATCCAGCAGACTGCATTTCTTGTTTAGAAAGGGCCTTTTTCACTTCACAATTATGCCCATTAATAGTGTGGTATTTCTGAACAACAAATTTATCAACTGTATCATGATCATCAAAAGTTACAAAAGCAAATCCTCTTTTTCTCCCACTCTGCCTGTCTTCCATAACTTCTATGGTTTCAATCTTGCCATACTTTTCAAAGTAATCTCTCAAATTATATCCTTCTGTATCTTCTTTAATACCACCAACAAAAATTTTCTTCACTGTTAGATGGGCACCAGGCTTTACAGAATCCTCTCTAGAAACAGCTCTCTTTGGTTCCACTACACGCCCATCAACCTTGTGTGGTCTAGCGCACATCGCTGCATCCACCTCTTCAACACAAGAGTAAGTAACAAAAACAAAGCCCCTGGAACATTTTGTTTGGGGATCTCTCATCACCACACAATCCATGAGTGTGCCCCGTTTCTCAAAATGTTCTCTTAAACTGTCATCTGTAGTTTCAAAGCTCAGACCACCAATAAACAGTTTTCTCAACTGCTCTGCTTCCTTTGGATCATGGCCCTCCATTTTGAGACCGGACTCGCCTCTTCCAACTCGAGTTCAATATAAAGAAATTCTTAAAGAGTTTCAATTATAGTTAATTCTGTAGACGCCTATGATTTCCATGAATAATCCATCACTACCGGTATTATAGCACCTTTACATCTAACTTATTATAATTCTTATTAACTAGCACTGGATCTGCAAAGACAGCCCTCGGCCCAAGAGTTCTTCCTAAACTACCTCAGAAAGGTAAGATTTCTCTTTCTCGTATTCACATGTAATTAGTGTCGCTGTGCCCTCCAAGGGGACAAGGGGTCTGTAACCCCTGCTGCTTTGCCAAGGGGGACACTCAGCTCTGTGACCACATCTTCTCCAGTCCTGTCCGAGCTTTCCGTCTGTAAGACCGAAATGCCCGTGTCCTTATCACCGCAGAGCTGACAGGGCTCCTTGCTTCCGTTGCTCTGCTTTAGCGCGGCAGGACCCCCGCAGGGGCCTCTGGCCCGTTCCGTCCGTCCTCCCCTCCAGCAGACACACAGTGAGACCTCTGACCCCAGATGTCAGACCCGGGTGAGTGGTGGGAAGCTGGCATTCACCACTCTCCCCAGATCGTCAACAAGGTGACGTATTTGGAGGGGCGTTGGCTGGTCAGGCCAGGCCCCTGTGCAGGACGATGAGGGAAGTCAGACAACTGCCAGTTCACTCCATGGGACACAGAGGAAGGCTTCCCCTGGGTTTACTGAGTCTTTAGCTAGTCGTTGGTTGTGTTTATTTAACCTCAGCCCAGAGAGTTATCCTGATCTCACAGCAGTTTGAGCCAAGTTTCCCAGGCGCTGGCCCCCGTGTCTGCAGCCTGCCCTCCTGCATTCCTGCCCTGTCCCCCCGTATCTGCAGTCATGCACCCAGGACTGCCCCCTCCAGTCCTGCGTCATCCACCCATTGATCACGGGCTGCCATGAATCCCGTCCACCTGCCTGTCCAGCTCCCTTCCTCACACCCAAACCCCAGTGATTCTTAGGCCCCGCTGGGACCTACCGTGACTTCTGCTGCCTTTGCACTGTCCCACATCCCCTCGTGCCCTCCTCCTGAGCCGGCATCACTCCTAACTTTCTCCCTCGTCTCCCACGCCCTCCTGGGCTCTGACCCACTCCCCCGGCTGACCAGGCCTGGCTGCAGAAGCACCATCGGGACGGCGGTTCTGCGCTGCTTTGTGACTGAGCGGTCCTCTCTGCCTGATGTCCCTTCCTCCAGCAGCGCACTGCGTAGTCAGTTTCGGGGGCACGTTTGCTTGTCTGCCCTTCAGAGTTAAGAATGTAGTTCAGAAAGGACTTTAAATTGGAGAGGAGGAAACACCAAACCTGTGGGAAACACAGTGGCAAAGGTTGGGCCGGCTCCCATAGAGGAGAGACTTGTCTCTTTTTTTATTTTCTTCTTATTATAAAAGTAATATATATCCATTCTAGAAGGTTTAAAAATGAAGAAAATACCGCCCAAGGTCTTATCACCAAGGTAGACAGTTGGGTATTTTGTTTTAGTCTCTTTCCTGTGCTTTTGTTTGTTTTAAGTTTCCATTTAAGCTGACTTTTTCCACATGGTAAGTCAGAAACATTTTCCGTAACATGAATGACATGACCGCAGAGCTCTTGCTGGCTGCACAGCATTCCGTTGTCTGGTACCGTGATCGGCTCAGCAGCCTCTGCGAGCTGAATGCAGTACCTCGGACATCTCGGTGCCTGGCTTTAGGTGTGTTTTTTTCGGATAAATTTCTAGAATCTGGGTTGTGTGTTTTGAGAGTTTGGGCTGCCCAGCACTTAGTTTCTGTTCCTGATAAATGTGACTCACAGCAAGGCACTCCAGCCCCACTGCTTTAGGGGATCCCCCAGGTTTCCCCATCACTGCCTGCCCCAGCCTTCTGTTTGCCGGATTTCAAACTTCCAGGAGAGGAATCTGATGGGCTACTTTAACTTTCTGAGCGCAGCCCCGGCGGCTGAAACGAAAGGGGCCAGCCTGGGAGCAGGGTGCCCTTGAACCTCAGTTCCTCAGGAAAGGAGGGGGCTGCGCAGGCCATGGCGCAAACAGCCGCGTGCAGCTTGTGGCGGTTTAAAACACGAGGTGTAGGGCCGGCCGAGTGGCGCATTGGTTAAGCGCTGGTTTTGGGATGCCAGCGGCCCCGGTTCAGATCCCACATGAGGGCCAGTGACACTGCCCTCTACAGCTAACAACAGCTCCACCTGGAGCTGGGCTGTGCGAGCCCCGGTGATGGTGTGGGCTGCAGCCCCTGCTGCAGTGGGCTGCCATAGGCTGCAGTGAGTGGCCGGCAGCCAGCGTGAGTGGCCGGCAGCCAGCGTGAGCTGCCAGTAGCCGCGCTGAGCGACATCCAGACGCCAGCATCCGATCTGCCTCATCCGGGAAGAGCGCAATGACGATACCAACAGTGAAGCAACATCCTCCGCAACTAAACTGAAGAACAAAAAGACAGCAACTTGTCTGTTCCCCTTCCCCGATTCCCCAACGCTGTTCCCCTCCGCCAGTTCCCCAATAAAATCTTAATAAAAACAAACAAAAAAAAAAACTCGAGGTGTACCTTTTGGTTCTTGTTTTTTGTTTTTCTTTAATTTTCAGAATATCTTTTTTTTTTTTTTAAAGATTTTATTGGGGAATTGGGGGAGGGGAACAGCATTGGGGAGTGGGGGAAGGAGAACAGACAAGTTGCTCTCCTTTTGTTCTTCAGTCTAGTTGCGGAGGACGTTGCTTCACTGGCCCATGTTGGTATCATCATTGCGCTCTTCCCAGATGAGTTAGATCGGTCCACGGCCTCTGGATGTCGCTCACCGCGGCTATTGGCAGCTCACACTGGCTGCCAGCCGCTCATGCTGGCTGCCGGCCACTCACTGTAGCCTATGGCAGCCCACTGCAGCAGGGGCTGCAGCTACACCATCTCCGAGGCCCGCAGCCCAGCTCCAGGTGGAGCTGTTGTTAGCTGTAGAGGGCAGTGTCACTGGCCCACATATGTGGGATCTGAACCGGGGCCGCTGGCATCCCAAAACCAGCTCTTAACCAATGCGCCACTCGGCCGGCCCAAATTTTCAGAATATCTTTTTATGAATATGTTGTATTTTTAGGATAACACTCTGTGTGACTCACTCAGTGGGCCTTGGTCAGCTGTTTCCTTGCCGAGCACCTACTATGTGCTTGGTTCCTGCACCGGGAGCCAGAATTACAAGAATAAGGAAAAATACGAATCGTGGCCTCAAGGAACCCAGTCTAATAGTCATGATAAGAGTACTCTAATGTCTTACTTAGACCCTGCCAGGCCCTGGTGGCAATTCTTTCCATATACTAACTCATGCTAGAGATGAGGAAGGTGAGGCACAGAGAGGTTGTGTAATTTGCCCAAGGTCACTCAGCTGGTAAGCAGTGAGGCCCAAGTTGGAGGTGTGTCCCTTGTGTCCTGAGTTCTGCTGGACAGAGCCGTGCAGAGCTGTGGGCATGGTTCCGCAGACTGTGGCACCCTGGCACCCCCAGGCTGTGGAGTGGTACGCAGCCAGGAAAGAGAATAAGAAGGAACTGACTTAGAAACCCTCCCAGACATAGTAAGTGGGGGGGCAAGCAAAGTCACAGAGAATGTATGTATTGTAACCCCATTCATGGCTTTTAAAAGATACACTCATGGGCCGGCCGAGTGGCGAGGTGGTTAAGCGCTGGCTTGGGAAGCCAGCGGCCCCGGTTCGGGTCCCACATAGGAGGGCCAGTGACACTGCCCTCAAAAAAAAAAAAAAAAAGAAAGAAATTACAAAATCTTTTAAAAAAAAAAAAAAAAAAAAAAAGATACACTCATGAGTACACACCGTATGTAATGGAACGGCAGGCGGCGGTGGCAAGAGGAGAAACCTCCTCCCTCTTACCTTCTATAGGAGGGGAAACACAAAACGTGGGGAGCTAGTAATAAATTCTGATACAGCTACAGAGTGGAACAGAATGCAATATTAAAAACTACGTGCCGTGAACGAAGAATTTTATTAACATGGTAAACAGTATATAGACAAAAGCAGAAAAAAGTTTTATCTGTGGAAAAGACATGGAAAAGTCATGAAGAAAGATATGCAAATTATTTGAAATGGTCACCCTTAGGTGGTAGGCTTATGGAAAACTTCTGTTTTCACTCGACGCTTTTCAGTTCTCTCCAATCTGTATTATGTTTGTAGTTACGGGTTTTTTTTTAAAATTCTGGATTAGTGTGGACCTCCTGTTCTTATGTGACTGAGGCATAAAAGCCTTCCAGGCCTCCAGCTTATATCTTTTTAAAAATAGGCAGCCTGGGCTGGGCCTCTGAGCTCCTCCTTTCCAGGTCCTCACATTAGGTCGGTCTCTTCGAGGTGACTGTGACAGAGGCAGCATCGCGTCCCCACCTCATGTTCCATTCCAATGATGTCCCTCTTTGTGGTTGCTTCCCACAGAGTCCTTGAAGAAAAACAAAAGAAAATCAAAGAGCCATCATCTAGACAAATCCACCACCGCACCCGAAATCTTGCAGAAATTGGCACAGTTGGCAGAGTGACCATCAAAGCCACCACCTAGAGACCTGCTGCCAAAACCCACCGAACTGGCTCATGCCCACGTGCCTGGTGTCAGTTCAGAACCCACGAGGCGGCTAGGCAAAGTCTTACCATTAACTCCACTTTCCAGATGAGAAAACTATGCCCCGTGGCCCTGGGTGGCCGCCCAAGGTCACAGACCTGTGAGTGACGGCACCAGCCCTGGGCTGGACACTCAGTCCTGCTCCAGCTGCCCTCTGGCCTCGGGTAGTTCGTGGGGGAAGTGAGAGCTGGCCTGGCTCTCAGAGCCACCCTCCTCTCTCTGTTTGTCATCTGAAGCCAGTGTGCACATCTTGCTATTTTGCCCTCAGGATTCTCGCTAATGCCATTCCTGCTGATGTAACCGAGATCATTGGAAGCTTTTTGCGAATAACCGTGGATGACAGGCTTAGGCAGCAGACAGTGAAATTGTCGCAGACCACTGTCAGGCTCAGACCTTCGCTGTGTTCTGTCCCCGCGGCGACCAGAAGGCGCGTTCTTGGTGCAGAGCAGCCTTTCCATATGTAAAGTTTCTTATGTGCGCTCACCAGTCTGAGCGAAGGGATTTTTTTTTTTTTAGCCCCATTTTACAGACAAGAGGCTTAGCAAGCTGTCTGAAGTCACCCTGCAGGAAAGGCTGTCAAGGCCCCTGGTTAAGAGCAGGGCCTCCGGCATCTGCGGCCTGTGTGACACCGAGGATAGGCCATGCTGCCTCCCTGGGCCGCTGTCCCCCCCGTGTGTAAAATGAGGGTCCAGGAGTAGCGACCTCGCCTGGCTGCCACACGGGCCAAAGGAGACCCGTGGAATGGGGCTGAGCATGCTGTACATTCTGTCCTTGGCCATTTCGTCGTCATGGTTTTGTGATGTAGTTTCAGCTCTCCGTGGTTCCACAAAGGGTGACTGAGGGCGAGCACGCATCCCACCCAGTCTCCGGGAAACCCGGGGCGCGCTCTGACCCACCGGGCCAGGCCCGGGGCCCCTGCCGGCTGCCTCCAGCCTGGCGCCTTGCTTTTCTCCCCACAGATCGGGCACATCGAAGGACAGCCTGAAAGGAAGGGGGTCTTTCCGGTGTCCTTCGTTCACATCCTGTCCGACTAGCTACAAGCAGAACCTTCAGGCTGTGCTCATCTTTCATGCAAGACTGCTGCCTTCACCCCATCCTGTGCGCGACGTGTATAAGCTGCTGTTATGGAATGCAGTGCCCTCGGGAGGACCACCTCAGGGGAATGTAGTGTGTGCCATAATACCCGTCGCCCGTATTGGGGACCCTGGGACCTCAAGCGCCCGCCTGGTTTGCCGGGTCCTCTCTTGGCATCTAGCTCTTACATCCCTGCCTTTGCTGCCTTCCAAACAAACGAAAACGGGAATGTAGGAACTGCTGGCTTTTCAAATGCAAGTGGTCTCAGCAACTGTTGAAAGGCACAGAATTGGCAAAGCAGTATTCCTAGCTGCGTCACTGAAAATGCAACACTGGCCAAGAGGCAGCTTCTGTTTTCCAGGTGAAACTCGGCTCCCTGACAGACCAGCCTGTAGGTACCTGTGTGCACAGCTCAGCTATGGAAAGTGCTCAGTTAACCATAAGTGCTTCTCTCCCAAAATCTTTGGTGGCATGGTTTCGCCCACAGCCTCCTGCGGAGGCTTTGGGTCAGCGACTGTTTCACTGAGGGAACAACACTTGTGTTTGAGCACTTTTCTGTAATAAATATCAAAGTAGATATTCGCAGCTGTAAACTGCGCACACAGGTACCTCCAGGCTGGCCTGTCACGTAGCCAAGAGTTTCACCTGGAGAACAGAGCCCACCTGTTTGCCAGCAGTAACACGGCTGAGAACACCGCTTTATTAGGAAGAGAGAGTCAGTTCTGTGCCTTTCAATGGCTGCTGAGACACTTCCTGTTTGCAAAGTCAGCAGTTCCTGTGTTCATTTCTGTCGGCTTGGAAAACGGCATAGACGGGGATGTAAGAGCTGGATGCCAAGGCAGGCTTTGGCAAAGCATGGGGCACGCAGGGTCCCAGGCCCCCCAATACTGGAGAAGGCACAAGACCACAGGGATTTACAACACACACTGCACACCTACCCCTCTGCAAACCTTGCCACCTAATTAAGAACTTTGCATGGCAAACCGGGAATATATCAACTATTATTGCAAAATGAGTTCAAGCACTTGCCCCCTCAACATCACGGCACGTCTGAATTCCACACGGACAAAAACATCAAGGACCGCCCGACATCCCCTGTGTAGCTGACACTGCAATCTAAAGCACAACTCCTACCAAAACTTTAGGAAAAGCCTGATTTAATAGTCACAATGCAAAGTGAACATCCACTTGGTTCTGCTTACGTGGTTACTATGAAAACTTGGAAAAGCCACCTGTTAACCAGCCTTGCATGACAAACCTGCAACATATCAACTGTTATTGCAAAATGATTTCAAGCAGTTGCCCCCTCAACATCACGGCACGTCTGAATTCTACACTGACAAGAACATCGAGGACCAGCTGATGTCCCGTGTGTGGGAGACTGTTTGTAACTCGGGACTTAGCCACACTGGTGTCCGGACAGGAAGTCACCATCCCAAGTTACTTAATGTCTGTTTCATTACAAGTAAACCTTTCAAGTAACATTAAAGAGCTGTCCGGTTTTGTGGCCTACAGTATTTTCCACTGATCTCAAAAGTAACTGTTTATTTTTAAAATACAAAAAACTAAAATTACATGGAATCAATGTCTGTTCTTTTACCCTGTTAGCAGCAACTTAAACAAATGCATTTTTCAATACCTTTTCTTTTTTCAGGTTTTGTCTTTGTTTTGTCCATCAGGAGTCTGACTTCTCGCTAACACAGCGTACTGTGGGATACAGGAAAACTGGTATAAATGCCTGTACTGGTCTTGGCTGAGTTTAAATCTGATACTGTTCTTAAACTCAGTGAGCCAGTCTCTGCAATTTTTACAAGATATAGTATTTTGAAGGTATGGAAAGTTATGAAAAAAAAAATCTAATCAATTCTTTTTTTCCCCCCAGAGGGGAAAGTTATGTTCTGCAACGAATGTGTGTCTTACTTTACTGTTGAACAGCAATTGCTATTTATTTTTTTATTGCCTAGAACCTTTGACATGATGTGTAGGAATCCCACAGAGCCACCAGTTAAATTCCGAGTCCTCATCTGGGTGTGACACTCAAATATCAGTACACTTGTCATTTCACGTGTATTTCATGTGAGTTTTTCCAGGACCGTATGTGTTAATTTCTACTTTTTTTAATATTTAAAAATGCTTTTAAATAAACGTACTCCCAGTTGGTCCCAAACATCTGAAATCAGGCCATTTTGTGAGTTGTACTACTCTTCCATTTGGAGGAAATCGAGACGACTTTGGCTGTGCTTTCGGGGGTATCAATAACACAAGTCATTCTAACTCCAACTAAAAGCTCACTGTGGAGACAATATACCTCCGTTTCCCCGGCTTATAAACATGGCCCTCAGCGTTTTGCTCCCCTCCCCCCGAATCCCACTCCCACCCACAGCACCACTTCTGGTCCTCTGTATGTGAACAGGGCAGGAAAAGGGGGGTATCGGGGCATGGAAAGCTCTCAGGCAGCGCCCAGCACAGACCAAGTGTGGTGGTGTGTGCGTGTGTCACGTGGCCTGAGTCCTGGTGCTGCCCTGCAGTGAGGGCCCAGGGCCAGGCTCCTGCCTGCGGATCCCCCCTCGTCCTCAGCAAGCCTCTGAGACACAGGAACCCCTCAGCTTCACAGAGCCAGAACAGGAGGCCGATGGATGGCTGAGCAGGAGAAGGCATGGCGGGGGAGCGACCAAGTCAGGAGGCCGGACGGGTGGGTCTGGCTCCTAGGTCGCCGTTGGGATTTTCTACCACATGGAAAACAGTCCCCGTTACGAAATTCTAGCCAGAAACACAGCGGTGGAAAGCTGACCCAGGCGGTGGCATTGGAGATGCTGAAGTGTTGGTCTTATTTCCCGTCATGAAAGTGGGTAAATTTTAACACCTGTTCACACTGAGATAAGGTACCCACAGACCGTGCTGCCGGGTAAATAGCCTTGGCATGGAAACCAGGCACTAACAGGATATTTCTAGGAGAGGCTAACTTCATTATCTGGATAATGCAGTCAAAGGGGCTGTCAGCTTTCCATCTAATTACAAAATGGTCCCCTGTTGGCATAGTTTTAAACCTGGAACAGTATCTGTTTGAAATGAATGGACTCACCTTGTTGAAAGGAACCCCCCAGAATGCTGTAACCCCGAGGCCCGCTCTGAGCAATGCTAGTAACCAGAGGCGTGCCCTGAACCCTCTGCCTCTGTCCTTTGAGCACTTACGGTGGATGGAGGATTTCCTGCAGGTGCGTTCAGCCTGTGAGGCAGGGTGACTTGCTCCAGGGCACAGTATGAGCCCAAGCCTTTGTGGCCTGGGCGGCCACCCTCCCCTCCCCTCCCTCCCCCGCTGCTTTTTTTTCTCCCCATTCCTAACCATGTGTGGTCCTTGCCGGGTTATTGCCTTCCCCACTCCCGGGATGTGGGGCTACATTTGGCAGCGGTGGGTGGTAGTGATGATAATTATTAGGATAATCCCACCCACTGTACTTGCCCCACCCCACACATGTTCTCATCTGTCCTGAACAGCAGTCGTATTTCCCGACTCTGCAACATGAGGGTGCCTGTGAACGAATGGGCTCACCTCTCTAGCAGGGGTGTCTGGCTGAGAACGTGTCCCCTCCCTCCCACAGTGATGGACACAGCCAGAGCCTGGCGTGAAGGTAACCAGCTACACCATGTCACCTAACCCTAAACGTGTGTCAGGACTGTGCCAGGCTGGTGGTTGCAATGATGTGCCATATACCCTCTGTCCCTGAGAAGGTTGCAGGCAGGAGACAGTACGGCCACGTAACATTACCGTGGGACTCACCTGGCGGGGAGCTTCTTAGAGGAAGGGGGGTCCAAAAGCCTGCGTGGATTGAGCAGGTGAAGGCAATGGGCTGACGCAAAGGCTGCTGGGACAGTGTGTGACGTCCCTGAGACAGCTGGAGCGGGGAGCAGCAGACTGAAGAGTGGGACAGTGTGTGACGTCCCTGAGACGGAGCGGGGAGCAGACTGAAGACGGGGACATTGTGTGACGTCCCTGAGACAGCTGGAGCGGAGAGCAGCAGGCTGAAGATGGGGACAGTGTGTGACGTCCCTGAGACGGAGCGGGGAGCAGCAGACTGAAGACCCCGCAGGGGAGGCACTGCCACTACCTGCGTGTGCGGCCCACTCCGGCACTGGTGACCACTGACCGGCTCTGAGGACTCCAGGAGGGCGACGCACCGGCCCGAGGGCTTGATCAGCGCAGTCGTATTCGTCTCAGTAGCTACAAAGTAGAACTGTTATTGTCCCCATTGTAGAGTTTAGGAGACTGAGGCTCAGAGAGGGGAAGACTGAACTTGCCAAACATCAAGTTGCTGGTGAAGGGCAGAGGCCGGACGGGAGCCCTGAGGTCAGGCCCAGGCGGCTCCCAGCCGTGACCTTGTGCGGCCTCTGTGCTGCCTCTGCGCTGCGACCGTGTTCCCTGGCTGCCCTTTCTGGGAGAAGCTGGGTCAGAGCTAGCCCGGCCCAGCCCTCTCCCGACAGGTCAGCCCGCCAGGGAGGTGTAAACCACGAAACGCAATGACGTTTCCCATTCAGAGAAGTGACGGTGTCTGCCAGGAGGGCCCCACGATGAATGTTGCTTGGACGGCGGCTCTGTAGCCGGGAGCCAGAGGTCAGCCTGGCACGCAGGGTGTCCGGCTGCCTATAGAATGTGACCGAGAAGACAGTAGTGAGTGACGGAGCGTGTCTGTCTGAGCCCAGGAGCTCCGTAAGCAACCATTGACACACGGAAGCTCCTAAAAACAGGAATTCAAGCTCATAAACACAGCTGTTTTGCAAAAAATCTTATCACACAGCAAACTCTACTCAGAGGCTCAGAGGCCAAAACTTTGACCTTCTGCAAAACTTCCATGGAAGAAGCCTAGCTTGGCGTCTCACTTCAGCAGGCAGAATTTAAAATGCACTTTAGAGGTTCAAGCAAATTTGAGGATGAGAGATGGCAAACGTGTCATCTTCACCCTGGCCTGAAACTACATGAGTGCCAGGCTTTCAGATGTGGCAGCATCACCCTCAGTATTAAAATCAGATGCCTACGCCCTGATTGGGACTTTGGGAGTCAGCCTGAGTCTCAGAGAGGCCTGGGAATCTGCCTTTAGCCAGCATCCCCCCAGGTGATTCCCGGGCAACACAGGAGCATGGGCCCCTCCTGGACCATTGCTCAGCCCCCAGGAACCTGGAATTGACCCAGAAAGGGAGAATCACCCAGGTCCAGGACATTCCCGTAATGGCAAGACCCCTCTTTATGGGCTCAGCACTTACACACCTCCAATTGTCCCTTTCCTGTTATGTTAAGGTGCCGTGAAAAGGATACGAGATCTGGAGCTCAGCAGACCTAGTTCACCCCCTGCCTGCGCCACTTAACAGCTAATGTGTCCAACAGACATGTTGAGAGGCTGTCATGTGACCAGCTCCTCCCGGTATGACCTGAGGCCTGCCGGTTAAGCTGTGGGACTCCGTCTTCTGATGCACCACTGAGCTCGGAGGTTGTGGCCTTGCGGATGGAACTGTTTGGTAAACGGGCCCTGCGCCACACGCCCATTCCTGAAAAGCTAGCTGTGCATCTTCCCAGGCTCAGCGACTGGCTTCTTCAGTCCAGTGTGAGTCAGGATGCAGGGCCCGGGGCCCCTCGTCACCTGCAGCACAGCCTCTGCCCATGCCTAAGGGTGGCAGCTTTGTGGCCTGGCCAGTCCAGCCATGGCCATTTGTTATCTGGGCCTGAAGGGACAGCATGGTGGGAGGTTAAGAGTCAGGCTTGGGACTCAGAGAAACGGGGGCACTGAGCCTTCATCTCTCCAAGCCTCCGTTTCTTCCTCTGCCTCCGTGGGATAATAATAGTGCTAACGTAGAGCTGGTGTGAGAGTTAAATGACGTCACTATGAGGTGGGGTATGGAAAGTGCTTACTTAACCTAGTGCCTGGCTTATCGTAGCACCAAGTCATTAATTAGCAATGCCCTCTCAAAAATGACAGGAACTTTAAATGTCACGTCCAGTGACAAGTGGGAAATCAGAGACGCCCATCTACTCAATGCTTGACAGACAGCTGGTGATCACATGAAACCTGGTAAAAGTATCTACAAGATCACCTGCTGCTGAGAAGGGGGGTGATGTTAACACAGGGAACATCACGCTTTCAAAGGCATGGGGGGACCCACCCTGAGCGAGGGTCAACACCAGGATCCTCTGACCCACGTTGGCTCTGCCCACTTGGCCTGGACAGTGCTGAGTGCTGCCCAGTAAACAGGCGGCTGGACAATGCGCCCCTTTTCGTGGGGCTGCAGAACCCAGATTCACAAGAACACGTTGTCTGAGTGTGCCGGCTTCGCTAGGTGAGCTCGGCCGAGGCTCTCCTGCTCCAGCTCCGGAGACCAGCCGACTACTCCCCTCTCTGGGGCTCGTTTCAGGGCTCTGCCTCCATAAGAAGGTTCTAAAGCAAGTGTGCCCAGCTGTCGTGCCTTTCCTCCCGGACTCATGCCAAGGGCCTGGGGTCCCCTTTCCCACCTACCACCAAGGCCTAGCCTGGTCTGCACCAGAGCGAAGGTGCCAGGTCTGTGAGCCAGCTTGCCAGGCGAGGGGAAGTGAGGGGAGTCAGGGAAGAGGCAGAGAATAGGAACAGAGTCCAAGTGGAGCTGGCTGAGAACCTGCTAAACTCCTGACCATGTGCGTCCTGTGACCCACAGACTCCGGGGTCGGACTGTGTGCGTAAGGCCCACAGAACATGCCAGAGTGTGCAGAGCAGGCCTATTTACAAGAGTGTAGACGTGTAAACTCCCCAAGTGTCCATCAACAGTAAAATGGCTGCACACAGTGGGGATTAGCCACACCACCTTCGCAGTAGTGTGAGTGAACCCCACAACCATGCACTACAGTGTGGATGGGTGTCACAGACATGGTCGAGTGCAAGAAGCCAGACTCAAAATAATGCACCTTTGATGCTCCATAATGTGCAGAACTAGGTAATCGATGTGATTACACTTCAGAATCGTGTTTACCCAAAGGGGAACCTGAAGGGACGCTGGGCGGATGACTTTGGGGGTGCAGACACTGTTCTGTTTCTTTCTCTGGGTGCACATCAAACAGGTTTTATTCAGCTTGTGGCAATTCACTGAGCTGTTCACTTCTGATATTGCACTTTTCTGTATGTGTGTTATTCCCAGTGGTGTGCTGATAAATGCTTAACCAGCTCTCAAATATATACACAGGGGGGGCAAAAAAATGTATATACATGTTAAGAAAGGAAGAAACTGTATTAAAATTGTAATACTCAATATATACCAATAACAAAATATGAATACAAGTCATGTTTGACTTCTGCAATTAAAAGTGGTTACCATCAGGGTAATTTTAATACAGGTTTCTTTTCCTTAAAATGTGTATACATGGGCCGGCCGAGTGGCGCATTGGTTAAGCGTTGGTTTTGGGATGCCAGCGGCCCCGGTTCGGATCCCACATGAGGGCCAGTGACACTGCCCTCTACAGCTAACAACAGCTCCACCTGGAGCTGGGCTGTGCGAGCCCCGGTGATGGTGTGGGCTGCAGCCCCTGCTGCAGTGGGCTGCCATAGGCTACAGTGAGTGGCCCGCAGCCAGCGTGAGCTGCCAATAGCCGCGATGAGCGACATCCAGAGGCTGGCGACCAATCTGCCTCATCCGGGAAGAGCGCAATGACGATACCAACAGTGAAGCAACATCCTCCGCAACTAAACTGAAGAACAAGAAGACGGCAACTTGTCTGTTCCCCTTCCCCGATTCCCCAACGCTGCTCCCCTCCACCAATTCCCCAATAAAATCTTTAAAAAAAAAAAAAAAGTGTATACGTTTTTTTTGGCACTGTGTGTGTGTGTGTGTGTGTGTGTGTGTGTGTGTGTGTGTTTAAAGCCCTTATTTGTAGCATTTGCCAATTGCCATGTGTAAATTTTCCTATCATGACTGATTACAAGCTACCAAAGTGATGAGGCTGAATGCTGATTGAACCAGCTCTAGCAGACCACTGGTTATACTTCAATAAAAGTTTTTTCTTTTAAATCAAGTCTGCTAAAATGCAGAGGGGAGACTAAGTCCCTTCTGACCTAGCTACCTACTTAGACCCTGCTAGGAATGCCTGTCACCTACCTCCCCACCTCCCTGCACTCTTTTTAAAAAACAATGTGACAGCTTTATTGCAATATAATTCATATTCCATGCAATTCACCCACTTAAAACATACATGTCTATGGTTTTTAGTATAATCACAGAATTGTGCAAACATTACCACCATCAATTTTAGAATAATTTCACCCCAAAAAGAAACGCTGTTCTGTGAGCAGTCACTTCTCATGTTCCCCGAACCCGTGACAACCACTAATTTGCTTCCTGTCTCTATAGATTTGTCTCTCTTGAAAAATCTCATACAAGTGGAATGATACACTATGTGGCCCTCTGTGACTGGCCTCTTTTACTTAGCTATTGTTTTCAAGGTGTATCCATGTTGTAGCACGTGTCAGTATTTTGTTTCTTTTGATTGCCAAGTAGTATTTCACTGTATGGATATACTCAATTTGTTTATCCATTGATGAGCATTTGGGATGTTTCCACTGTTTTGATTATTTTGAATAATGCCACCATGAATATCTGTGTACACGTTTTTGTGTGGAGGCCTGTTTTCCTTTTCCTTGTATGTGTTCCTAGGAGCTGAATTGCTGGGTCATAGGGTAGCTCTGCGTGTAACCGTCTGAGGAGCTGCGTGACTGTTTTCCAAAGCAGCTGCGCCATGTCACATTCCCACCGGCACTTTGAGGGGCCCCCTTTCTCCACATCCTCCACACCACTTGTTATTATCCGTCCTTTTTATTAGCATAGCCAGCCAAGTGGGAGTGAAGTGGTGACTCATCGTGGTTTCGGTTGCTTCCCATGTGCTTACCGGCCATTGGGGTGTCTTCTTTGAAGAAGTGGCTGGATAGAATCTCCGCCCATTTTCATATTGGGTTATCTGTCTTCTTGGTATTGAGTTACAGGGGTTCATTATATATTCTAGACACAGGTCCCTTATCAGATGTGTGATTTGCAAACTTTTTCTCCCCTTCTGTGGGTTATTTTTTCCTTCCGCTGTCTTCTGGGCATGAAGGTGCCTCTGACACGATGGAAATTTGGGAATCACAAACTCCAAAGCCTTCAGAAGCCAGGCCAAGAACCTAACCATGGGAGGCGGCCTTTGGTTTTCCTCCCGTAACACTGTGGTTCGGGCTAAGCTAAGCATTCCTGGGGCTTCTGGGAGCGTAGATGAGGGCTTTGGGTTCCCTGGCCCTGGGCTCGATGCTGCATGGCCGTCGGAGCTGAGTGAACGTGGGCAAGTCCGCCAGCCCCCTGAGCCCTGAGTGTGCCTGTCCAGGGAATGTGGGCTCTATCGCTGCCCTCACAAGACAGACAGAGAACCACAACTTGGAACGTTTGAGACTAGGCCCTCCTGTATAATTTTTGACAATGTGTAGATTTTTCTTTGATAAATAGATTTAAACTGAAAACATAAGACCTGTATCTGGGGTAAATTAAAAGCTCCAGAGATGACAATCCCTCCCTCACCCTGCTGTTTATGCCAGAGAGCCTGCCTGGCACGGCTCCCTCCGCCCCATACCCCCAGAGCCTACTTAATGGTTCATAGCTGCTGGTAGCAGAGAAAGCTTGAGCCTACTTCCTCTTAGGGCAGTGGGGAGGTGAAAGGGCTAGTATCACTGCTTTTGCTTTTTATTATTATTTAAAAAGAGACAGACAAGCATTCTCAGCTTCTGAATTTTACCAACAATTGAAACCAAAAGCAAGTGTCATTTTGCTTTCTTTTGGGGGAAAACAGCTCTTTGGCCCCAGGAAGAGTTTCTCAGTCTCCCCTGCAGCACCCACCCCACCACCACCCACAGAGAGGGACCCGGTGGGACTTCTGTGCTCCCACAGCCTTTGGGCCTGATCGCCCCAATGACTCCGACAACCAGGTTGCGCAGTGGTCTGGGGGAGAGCAGCTGGTGGTCTCAGATTCTGGGGGGACCGTGGGTCTGACGGTTCTGAAGCCAGCAAACAGGCTTCCTCAGGAGTCACGGGGGTCACGGACACCCTGCCAAAGGCTAAACTGTGTTTAAAAAGAAAACTGACACTCTTATGGAGGTTCCTCATCTATGCCCCTAGGGCATTAACAGTAAAGTCACTCCCTTCCCTGAGTCAGGCTGAGAAATGCTGATATCATGATAACGCATCACCTCTGCTCAGAGAACTCTCCCTGCAAGGCAGGGTTCCTGGGGCCCAGACACACCCAGCTGCCAAGGTGCGGCGCCCCAGCACTCCGTGACACCCTTGGGGGCACAAAGTCTTCGGAGCCAACCCCCCCTGCTTCCCTGCCAGCCAACCCATTAGTTTCTGTCCAAGGTCTGCATCTTGGTGTCTCTCTCTGCTTCACCTGTGGGAAAAACAAAGAAGCTTGAGTGGGGAAAACGCACAGCCAGCAACCCAATCTCAGGCTCTGAGTCAGCAGGTCGGGTGGAACGGGTGTGGCCCAGGAGTCTGTCCTTCAGCACATCCGCCCAGGTGATTCTGAGGGACGTAATCACGGACTGACTGGCCTTTGAAAACTAACTTTCACATATTTGGAGGGCATTTTTTGTTTTGTTTTTAGTCAGAGAAACGTGGCTATTAAAGCAAAAGACGCCCTTAGGTGGAATGGCCTGGGCATAGCTGGCCTCCCTGACTCCTGTCAGGCCGTCTCACTCTTGCTAGTCCCTTCCTCACGCAGACGCCCCTCCAGCCCAAGCCAGCACCCTGCTCCTTAGCAGGCTCCCGACACCGTGTGATCTCCCGTGGCAGGTCTGAGGGATCAGGCGGCTGACCACACATTAGACTCCTAATAGGCACCCGCTACGTCTGCCCTTGCTGCTCCCTTCCATGGAGCACATAGTGGGGCCTCAGATCAATTCCTTAAGTAGGGGGGAGGGGGCACTAAAAACCTGACCCATCCCACCAACATTACACCAACAGAAGAATGACATGAGAATTACAAGAGGTGGTGTCTTTCCTTGTGACCTATCAGAGGGAATTCGAAAATAGTCTCTGCTCTGGAAATCAAATCCAATTGAACTATTGTAAGTAAAATCCTGTTGTGCCTGCATCCAATTAGAAGGGGAGACAGATACGGAGGGGCAGCCCTACGGGGCAGCAGACACAGGAGAACTGGGACCCACCGCTGAGATCGCCACCCCCAGGACTGTGGGACCCAAGGGGTGGAGCCTGGGTTCCCTACGTGGCTCCAGCCAACAGGATGAACTTGGGTAAGCCTTTCCCTTCTATGTTTTAGGTTCTTCATCTGGAAACCTGGGAATATATAGCTTTGGCCATATCCTGGCGCTATTGGGAGCACCCACGTGTGTGTGTGTGTGTGTGTGTGTGTGTGTGTGTGTGTGTGTGTGTGTAGGTGCTTGTGTGTTAACCTTTGAACATGCTAAACCACTGTTCTGTTAGATGATTCTTCCCCTTGCCCTGACCTTCTGGAAGGTGGGCGATCTCCTGTTGCTCACCTGGCTGCTCACTGGGGCTCCTTCGCTAATGAGCCCCAGTTCGCTTCCCCTCTGGTGCCTGAGGGAATTGGGCCGGAGCTTCAGGATGCTGAGCGCCCCCAGGCTGCAGGAAAATACCCATCCTGGCACCTTCCAGGGGCTCCTGACCGCAGAGGCTTACGGAACCTGCTAAAGGAGGCTGCAGTGGCTGGAGCTCACTGTCAGGGCGGACAGGGGCGGCTGGACTCCCTGAGGACATTGGCACTCACTCAGGAGGAGCCCTCCCTGAGCCGGGTGTCCCCCAGCCCAGGGAAGTCCTGGACTTGCCCAAGTGCCTATTAAATGCTTACTGTTTGCCAGGCATCCTTCTAAACACTGAAACAATCCTAGTGTGTGTTAGCCTCAAAGCAACTGTATAAACCATTGGGTTGTCGGAAAAGTCATGACGTATTTTTCCTATGTTTTTATTTGCAAAAATGCATCATTACTTTTCCGACAACCCTATAGGTTCTATTAATATTTCCACTGTACAGATGAGGCCACTGGGGCTTAGGGAGTGTAGTTTCTATAACAAATTACCACAAACATTATAGTTCACAACAATACATATTTACTCTCTTACTGACCTGGAGGTCAGCAGTCTAAGTCCAGGTGTCAGCAGGGCTGTGTTCCTTCTGGAGGCTTCGGGGGGAACGCATTTCCATGACTTTTCCAGGGTCTAGAGGCCATTCACATTCCTTGACTGCAGCCCCTCCCTCCATCTTCCAGGTGTATCACCCCAACGTCTGGTTACCTTGTCACACCTCCTTTTTCTGAGGTCGACCCTGTCCCCACCCTTTATAATCAATTGTGATTACACTGGCCCATCCAGAAACTCTCCCCATCTCAAGATCCTTAATCCCATCTGCAAAGTCCCTTTTGCTGTCCAAGATGACACGTTTACAGGTCCCAGGGAGAAGGACACGGACCTCTTTTTTGTTGGGGGTGAGGGCTTTAGGCTTTATTGTTTATCACAGAAACCCCCCAGTCACACAGCTGGCGAGAGGACAGCCTGGGTCAGACAGTGCCCGGGTGGCTTGCTCCCTCAAACCCCTTGTGATGACAGGCTTGTGATTTCTGAGCTCCACCCTCTTCTGTGACCAGCAGCTCTCAGATCAGCAGCAGGCCGGCTGGGCTGGCTCTAGGCTCTGCCCTTGCCCCGTCCCCCTAGAAGTACCCCTGCAGCCAGACGCAGACACGGAGGCAGGCCCCTTGGTGGCCCTCAGGTGGCCTTGAGGAACCACAGCCGAGCTTACCAGGTCTCCAGGTCTCTAACCCCTCCCAGCTTGAGGCAGCCTCTCCCAGTGCCCAGACACCCATCTTTTTAGACACACACCCCATCTTCTTCCCAGTCGCTTTGCTTTCTTTCAAGGAGCATTCGTTGGGCACATACTATGTGTCAGGCCCCAGGGACACAGAGGATAATAGACAGCACGTGTGCCTGTGTGGACCCTCAGAGTCAAGTCAGCAAAACCAATGCCCACAATACTTAAAGAAAGCAGTTTCCAGGAGGGGGGCAGTCTAAATGATAATAACCCTTTTGGCAATACATAAGAGGCACAAAAAATATTAGTACACTGACCACAATTCCAACTCATGGGAATTTTTCCTAAGAAAAATAAAAGATTTATACTATGCTGTAATTTTAAATAAACATGTGACTAGTTAATTATGGCACATCCACCCAATAAAATAATATGTAAACACACACACACAGGGGCTGGCTGAGTGGCTCAGTTGGTTAAGAGCTCGCTCAAGAGTGCAAGCTGAGCTCTGAGCAACAGCGGTTCGAGGCCAGCCCGAGCTGAGTTGCCGTTGAGCTGCCAACAGGTGGCAGGATGGCTCAGCTAAAAAAATAAAAATAAAAATAAACACATTTTGGGCCGGCCGAGTGGCGCATTGGTTAAGCGCTGGTTTTGGGATGCCAGCGGCCCTGGTTCGGATCCCACATGATGGCCAGTGACATTGCCCTCTACAGCTAACAACAGCTCCACCTGGAGCTGGGCTGTGCGAGCCCTGGTGATGGTGTGGGCTGCAGTGGGCTGCCATAGGCTACAGTGAGTGGCCCACAGCCAGCGTGAGCGGCTGGCAGCCAAGCATGAGCTGCCAATGGCCGCGGTGAGCGACATCCAGAGGCCAGCGACCGATCTGCCTCATCCGGGAAGAGCGCAATGACGATACCAACAGTGAAGCAACATCCTCCGCAACTAAACTGAAGAACAAAAAGACAGCAACTTGTCTGTTCCCCTTCCCTGATTCCCCAACGCTGTTCCCCTCCACCAATTCCCCAATAAAATCTTTAAAAAAAAATAAAATAAAATAAAATAAACACATTTTAAGAAAGGAAAAAGACTGTATTAAAATTATAATACTCAATATATACCAGTAACAAAAGGAACAACCTACATCTGTACTTTTCAAAATGTGTAATTGTGTGTGTGTATATATATATATATATATATATATATTTCACAGGATATATACAAAATATATAATAAATTGCTGATGACAAGTCTTGGCATACCCACTTTGGAAAGCAGGTGTAATAGGTAATAATTCGAAGCTAGGGGCTGGCCGAGTGGCTCAGTTGGTTAAGAGCTCGCTCAAGAGTGCGAGCTGAGCTCTGAGCAACAGCAGTTCAATGCCCAGCCGAAGCTGAGCTGCCACCCAAGCTGCCAACAGGTGGCAGGATGGCTCAGCTAAAAAAATAAAATAAAATAAATAATACGAAGCTACCCATATCTGCCTAACTACTCCACCCCTGGGTACCATGAGATCCTTTCTTATCTGTGCACAAGGAGATGCGGAAAAGAATATCCCTGCAAAAGCACGTTTTAAAAGAGCCAAATACTGGGATAACACAGATGTCACCCACAGAAAGCATGAACAAAACAACTGTGTTAAGTTTATACAGTGGGATCCTCCACAGCGCTGTTCATTCCTGGACCGGGTCGGTGGCATTTCCAGGGGCCGCTGTGTGCTGGGCACTGCCCTGGACCGGAAGCAGCCCTGCTCTCAGGCAGCTTGTGCGCTGATGGAGGGGGGCGGGGAGCAATATGAGACTGGTTTCACCTGCCGGAGCTGAGCGCTGTGAATCACTGCAGGAACAGGCCTGGGCTGCGTGCAGCGACATGAATAACCGGTGTGGAGCAGAAAGGAAGTTGCAGAAGGAGTCACACGGAATGAAACCATTTATATGAAGTTCTAAACATCTGCAAAATTCTACATGTTTATGCATATACAGGGATGATGAATCCCCAATTCAGGGTAGTGGTCACTTTGGAGTGGAGGGGAGGAAGGGAGGAAGGGAAGAAGGATAAAGGGAGGGAGGATGCAGGGAGGGAGGGAGAAAGAAAAGGAGGGAGGGAGGAGAGTTGATGCAAATACGGCATAACGTCCAGCTATGACGGACTGTGGAGAAGGTGGAACCAGAGTTGGTCCCTGGAGAGAAGGATATGATACACCGGAGTTTGGTGGCAAGAAGAGGAAAGGACATTCCAAGAGGGAAGAGTTGCCGGAACAGATCAGCGTTCTTTCTAGCAGTGTGTTGAAAGGCTTTCCCAACCTGAAAGAAATGAAAAAACAGTTTTTTCCCCCTGAACAGAAGCTGTGGACTCTGCTCAACCTCAGCTCGGTCAGTTTGCTTCTCTTCCTCTCTTGTCTACCCTTCTTGTGCAATTTTAGCACATGATTGGTGAGGAAGTACCTGGGATTCTCCCTAAAACCGTCTGCACACAGATGCGAACAGTCCAGGGCTCGGGAAGGTCTTGGCTTTAGGAGTCCTTTCAGGTAACACTTACAGAGCACCTGCGGGGGTAGGGGGTGGTGGGGGGCAGCAATAGGACAGACAAGGGCCCTATTTTCTTCAAGCTGACATTCAGTATTCAGTGGGAGGAGACAAAATAAATGATACCTGATAAGGTGTCATGGAGAATATGAAATGAGAGAACCTCACAGTGACTCATGTCACTTGGTCATTCCAGGGTAATTTCTTGGAGGCCTTTTTTTTTTTCCTCAACAAGGTTTAAAATGAACTTTTGTCTATTAAAAAAAAATGTGTTGTTAAGCGCTGGCTTAGGAAGCCAGCGGCCCCGGTTCGGTCCCACATGTGAGGGCCAGTGACACTGCCCTCAAAAAAAAAAAAAAATGTGTTTCGAAGGAATTGCGGTTAAAACAGTGTCACTTTCCCAACTGTTACTTGCTGGAAAGAATCGCATTATTTTCTGTCCTTCCGAAATAGCTTTGGTGTGCCAAGAATGTGACTTTTCCGAGCTGTACTTCTCCAAAGGTAATGTCTGTTCTTCCCCTGTTCTTGCCACAAATAGTATTACAGGGAGAAGCTTCTTTCTCTCGCCAATCAGGTGGCATAGTCAAGGTTTCACTTTTTTAAACAGTTGAACAAAAATATCAAGGTGGGGGTGGAGGGCTATGATGATTATTGGAACCTACCTCACTCTTTTTAAAGGCTTTTTTTCCCTTTTAAAGATAAAGGGCACAGAAAGAATCATTCATTCTTCTTTCCAGAAACATTTTGTGCACTCCATTCTGTGTGATGTTGGGTCTGGGATGTGAAATGATGGAAGATACCTCCTTGCAGTCGGGGTTCCCTGGCCACTGGGTCCCCAGACAGCCACACTGTGTAACAGAGAAGGGTAAATACCATGAGAGATGCACTGCTATAGAATTTGGGGCAAAACAGAGGTCACTTCCAGCGGGGGCAATCAAGGCATGCCGAGGGGAGCTGGTGGCCACAGAGCTGGGCTTTTAGGCTAGAAAGGATTCCTAAATGGGGTGCAGAGGCTGGGCGTGTGACCTTCTCTATCCTCTCTCAGGAATCACTGTCCTTGCTGTGTACTGCTCAGTGTCTTGAAACAGTATTTTCTCCATTTTTTTTTTCAGTTGGAGGATAAATCCAGTCCCTGTTACCCTGATTTTGGCCAGAAGACCCCCCAAACCTGTTTTCACTGGTGAAACCTCTTCCTCCTGGGATCCCTGCTCTCCTGTGGTGGTGGTCTCCCCGTGACTTGGTTACGAGGTATCCAGGGGCGAACTTGAAATCCTGGAATGGAGCTGAGTCCAGAGACCATGTTCTAGTTCAGCTTGTGCTCCTAAACAGATGACTTTGGCACATCATTTAGACTCACTGGCTGCCATTTCCTTTTCTGTCAGATGGCAGTAACCTTACCTGCTTCACCTCAGAGGAGGGGGTGTTTGGGGGTTAAAGAGGATATGTGTAAAATCCCTCTGCAAACTAGAAAGCCCCAGGTAATTGTAAGGTCCTTTTTTTTTTTTTGAGGGCAGTGTCACTGGCCCTCATATGTGGGACTGAACCGGGGCCACTGGCTTCCAAAGCTAGCGCTTAACCACTGCGCCACTCGGCCAGCCCTGTAAGGTCCTTTCATTAGCCATTTCTACAGGCCCCTGTTTCTGTCATCCAAACAAAGCTGGTGCTCAAGGAATAGTTTGATAGTAGCTTAAGCAACCTATAATCATAAATGGAAATGAAAAGCATTTACAATGTATTGAAAAAACTCATACGTGTCAAAGACACATGTAAATTGTGCAAGTATATGTGGCATTCATCTTTTGAGGATTACCTGTGCCATTCACCATGCCTTGGTCTTCATTTGAATGTATAACCAAAACCTTCGCTACAGATCATTTTTCTTAGAACCCTCAGGGGGATTTTCCTTTTGCATGAGTGTAGCAGAAGAATAGTTCTCACACGTGCACTTTTACCTCCAAATAGTGATAATGAAAGAAGATTAATGACCCCTAACCTCCTTGGTAATCTCCTCCTGTGCCGTGTGCCAAGCTAAGGACTTGAGAGGCTTTATCTTGATGAATCCTCACTAGGGCCCCGTGAACTGGACTGTGGTCATCCCCATTTTACTGATGAATGAACTGAGGCTTACAGAATTTCGGGAGTGAGTGCCAGATCCTGTTTCCAAAACCTTTCACTTTTAAAGCAAATCACGGTCGAATGCTTCCAACTTGAACTCTCAATTAAGTCTGTACACACACACATGTGCACATTTTTTCGGGCCCCGTCAACTTCAAGAAAAAAAGAGACAAATGACCAAGTGTGTGTTCCGTGCTGTTGAGTCAGCTCTGACTCCTGGCGACCCTGTCAGTGGGTGACATCCGTTGTGCCCTGTCCTCACAGCCCTGCTCAGCTCCTGTAGACTCAGCCTATAGTTTCTTTTATGGACTCGGTCCATCTCCTATTTCGTCTTCCTCTTTTCCTGCTGCCTTTAATTTTTCCCAACATGACTGTCTTTTCCAAAGAACCCTGCTTTCTGATGGTATGCCCAAAGTGGGACAGCTTCGATTTTGTCACTTTTGCTTCTGGCGATGTTTCAGGCTTCATGTGCTCGAGGGCCCACTTGCCCATCTTTTTGGAGGGCCTGGGTACCCATAGAGCTCTCCTCCAGCGCCATGTTCAAATGAATCCATTTCCCCCCATCAGCCTTCTTTTTTTTTTCTATAATGAATATGTACTACTGTCATAATTAGAAAAAATAACTCATATAAACATCCTCCTCTCCTTGTGTGTGTATGTACATTGGTGTGTGTGTGTGCGTGCGCGCGCACACACACACACACACACACACACACTCTTATTTTTGTGGACCAGGTGAGAGACACATTTTATGCATGGAGAAAAGACTCCTATTAAATTTAGAGAGTGGTTTTATTTCAGTGTCATCAGAGGGGGGACATGCCTGTCCCTTATGATGTACCATTTGATTTCTCACTGGGCATATCGCTGATACGAGGTCACCCCTCCACATAATTGAGTTTTTCTGGACAGTGAAAGCTGACCCATTTCTACAGCAATTCCTCCCATAGATAACCATATCCCAGCAATGTCTCTCAAACACATCACATTTCCCAGATTTTCTTGAGGATGTAGGCTCTTAGTAGAGGGTGAAGGGCCAGTTGCCCCCTCCACGAAGAGATCCCGGGGCATCTGCAGCATTTTCGCTTCGCCCTCTTGCTCCCAGTGTAATTGTCAGTTTCTAAGGCACCAGCGACATGCCGTGTATCCTCTTCACCATGACACCTACCGCTACCACGCACGGCACGCCAGTGCCTGGGCCATGGTGCGCCAGAGACAAGTGAGATTCCTCCTGTATGTGTCCGGACGTTTGAGATGGTTCAAGGCACTAGTGTCCAGGCAGTGGCCTCTGCAGTCCCCCCAGAACCCCTTTGGTTCATTGTCCCCAGGGGCCCATGTTTTGAAAAACTGTGTATGCCACAGAGTCATAACAACAACAGCCATTAATTAAGTACTTCTGGGTGAAATTCCACCATGCTAGCCCACTTGGTTCCCATGCCAATCCTATGGTGTAGAGGTCATTGTCACCCCGTGTTACCTAATGAGGAAGCACAAGGCACAGAGAGGTTAAATCCTTCTCCCAAGGTCCTGCAGTAGGTGAGAGCTAAAGTCAGGATTCAAATTCAGGTCTCTCTAACTCGACCCTGAGCTTTGCCACTGTGCCATGCTCTTATCTTTTTTCCAGAAACACAAATTGAGTTACAATAACAATACCAAAAGTGCCTTATTCAATACGAATTCCTTGTACTTACCAGTTGTCAAAGGATCACTTATATAGATAAATCTTTTTTTTTTTTTTTTTTTTTTAAAGATTTTATTGGGGAATTGGCGGAGGGGAACAGCGTTGGGAAATCGGGGAAGGGGAACAGACAAGTTGCTGTCTTTTTGTTCTTCAGTTTAGTTGCGGAGGATGTTGCTTCACTGTTGGTATCGTCACTGCGCTCTTCCCGGATGAGGCAGATCGGTCGCTGGCCTCTGGATGTCGCTCACCGCGGCTATTGGCAGCTCACTCTTGGCTGCCAGCCGCTCACGCTGGCTGCGGGCCACTCACTGTAGCCTATGGCAGCCCACACCATCACCGGGGCTCGCACAGCCCAGCTCCAGGTGGAGCTGCCGTTAGCTGTAGAGGGCAGTGTCACTGGCCCTCATGTGGGATCCGAACCGGGGCCGCTGGCATCCCAAAACCAGCGCTCAACCAATGCGCCACTCGGCCGGCCCAAGGATCACTTATATAGACGGCTGCTCACAAGGAGTTACAGCCAACAGTTGCTAAGATTCTGACATTTTGATTCCTTTGTGTAGCCCTATTGTGGATATATGGGAATACTGAAAATATATGAAGGGTCCTTCTCACTAGCTTCCCCCCACCCAATTTTTCTCCCTTCCTTGTTTTTAAATTCAAGTGAAATTTTCATAACCTATATTGAGCCATTTTAAAGTGAACAATTCAGTGGCATTTCGCACATTCACTGTGTTGGGCCACCAGCACCTCCATTTGGTCCAGAATATTTTCATCACCCAAAAGGTGTATCCAATTAGCAGTTATCCCCTGTTCGCCCCGCCGACCAGCCTCTGGAAACCATCACTCACTAAGTTTTGAAGCCCCAGGTTCTTCGTGCCCAGGTTAGGTTCCCATTCCAGCCTGAGGGCCAGCTTTCTCTCCACCTCCTAGAGCAGGATCCCCAGCCTGAAGGGACTGCCTGAGCCACCTGCAAGCCCCCTCCAGGTGGCCCTGCGGCAGTCCAGGACAGCAAGCCTCCAGCAGGCTGTGGCTCTGAGGCTGTTAGTTCTGGGTGGCTGAGAGGTGTGGGCACCCTGACAACCTGGTACGTAGAATGTTATTGAGTTTGCTTTTACCCACACAGGCTATGGAATCTGCTTAATTGCAAAATACTAACCAGCAGGACAAAACTTGAGTCCCAGTGTCCTGTAAAAACACAAACACTCAGCAGGAAAATGCCTACTTTTGAGGGGCTTTTGCTTACATGATGGAAAAAGCCAGCCACTGTGTGTGAAAGATGTGTGGCCTGTAATTTGCTGTGGGAGAAGAGGATGCGAAGCTTGACACTAAAATGTGCATGCTCTTTTATAGCTTATAAAGCATTAAAAATTCATGATCTCACACAGTCTTCTCAATGGAAGATAACATTATTATTCCCATTTCACAGACGAAGTCTAAGGAGTCAGAAGTTAAATGACTTGCCCAGGGTTGCAGAGCTGGAAATTGCAGGCAGGGCTTCTTGACTTAAACTCCGTGCTCTTTGCAGCTGCTAGGTGTTATGAATGGAGTATGTCTCCCCTCCCAATACACACACACACACACACACACACACACACACACACACACACACACTTCATATGTTGAAATCTAATCTCCCGTGTAATTGGGAGGTGGGGTCCTTGGGAGGCCATGAGGGTAGAGCCTTCATAAACGGGATTGAAGCCTAAGTCTAAGAGCCCCCAGAGAGCTCCCTCCCGTCTTGTGTCACGTGAGGACACAGTGAAGAAGGCTGTCTATGAACCAGGAGGCAGGTCCTCACCGGACACAAAACCACCGGTGCCTTGATCTGGGACTTCCAGGCCTCCAGCACCGTAGGAGAGAAATGTCTGTTGTTTAAGCCCTCAGTCCGTGCTGTTCTGTTACAGCAGCCCCAGCAGACTGAGACACTCGGCTTCTACCTGCCATTGTCAGGGAAACAGGGCAGGTCACCACAGTGGCGACTTCTCCAGCATTCCCAGGCATCACTCCCAGGTGTCTATTTGCTTGAATTTGCCCAGTCTATCAGGACCTGAGCGAATGAGCCAAGATCGGAGGCCAGAGTCGTCCTCTCAGCCTCGCCATCTCCAGCTCATGGAGACACATACATATATATGAGTTGGACTCCTCCTTGCAGGCATCTCTGAGTTCAGTGGAGTGCAGGGTGAGTGCGATCCACACCTTGCCCTCACCTTCCCCTGTTTTTCCCTGCTTCTGAACCCCCCACATTCACACTCCGTGTTACATTCACACCAAAATGTTTGCAGTCCTCAAGCATGTCAGAAAGTTCCTTACCCCTATGCCTTGAACAATTATTGGGCTGATAATAACACTGGTGATAGCTGTCTCCCGGGTCCCACTAACTACTAGGTTCTACACGTGTGCTATCTCATTTAACCCCCCACGACCTAACGAAGCAGTTATTGTCAGTCCCATTTTCCCGAGGAGCAAGCTGAGGCTCCAAGTGGCTAAGTGCTGGGCTTTGGAGCCAGACAATCTGGGGTTCACGCCCAGCTCCACCACTTGGGCAAGTTCCATCTCTCTCCCAGCTCCAGTGTCTTGTGTAACACTGAGCACGACGAACCTGCTTCCTGGGCCTGTAGTGAAAATTAAATTGGATGGGCACAAGGGTTGGCACCCGGTAGGCACTTCAACAATGTTTGGAATGATTAATGCCCACGTCGTAAGCCACCAAGAAAGACCCTAAACTGAGCTCAGCTCTGTCTGACTCCAAATCCTCCTCCTGCCTCTCTTCCTGTTTGTAGTTCAAGACCCAGCTGTTTCACACCTCCCTACTCTACCCAGCAAGGTGGTGCCCTCTTTGAGGGATCCGAGCTTTGAAGCTCAAGCAAGCTTCCAGGTGCTTCTTTTTTCCCACTTTGCCTAAATGCCTCCCAACACTTGGAGGCAGCGTTTCCTGACCTCCATTTCCTGCTCTCTTTGATTCCCTGCCTTCCAGGTTGAGTGCACACCCTTCCCGCTATCCCCTCTGTCCGCCGTCATCTGTGCTGCTTTCCTGCAGATACAGTCACACGGCACCCCACGTCCCCCTCAGGACCAGGAGCCCCTTGGAAATGCTGTTGGAATCACATCATAGGGGTGTCCCGCAGCTCCTAGCACTGGGCCTGGACAGGAAAAGGGCTTTGGACATCTTTGTTAAAGAAACGAGTGGGTTATAATCAGGTAAGTCTGAGCAACTCAATATTATTTGAGCACATCCCAACCACCCAACGGGACTCTTCACACATCTGGGATAGCTGGAGATGGAGGATGGAGAGACAATGAAAGCTTTTCCTGTAACTCTCTTGATGCCCTGCTGGAGGTCAGTGGACTTTAAAGGACATTGTCTATATTCCTGAGAAGTTTGGTTGAATTTCAAGAAAATGATAGGATGGACTTGAGGTCTGGGAGCAAGGCAGAGGGAAGACTCAGTTTCCTAGGCATGTGCTGTTCTGTGGAGAAAAGTGTCTTCTTTGCCATTATGGAGAAGGGGAACATTGGGGTCCCTGTTATACCTTAAGCTGGAATGATAGAGAGAAGCTTGTTGGGTGGGAATTTCTGTGCTAAGGGTCCTGGGAGAGCCACTTAGGTTAGCCCAGACACACCCCCTTCCCCCATGTAACCTCACAGCGCTAAGCACCAAACCATCAGGTATTTCATTGCCTGACCCAGGGGCACCCCCCAGCTGTATCTCCAGGGCCTAGAACAACCTGGCACTTAGTAGGCCCTCAGTGAATGTCTGTGGAGGGCTGAATGGATGTTTGCATGTGCGTGCACTCACTGACCCCCGCTGCGAGGTAGGCGGGCAGGGATGCGCATCATTCCCAAGGTACAGATGAAGGGGTCGCGCAACCAGGCACGGAAAGTCAGGGGCCTGGGATTTGAGCCTGCGCCCTGCCCACCCTGCTGTGACCTTGGGCCATCTCTGGGCCTTCGGGAGCTGGGGCTTTGGACACCGCGCCAGGAGAGCGATGAGCCTCCCCAGCGCACCCCCAACGCAGCCCACCGGCGGTGACTCGCCCAAGGTCACCCCAGCGCCAGGCTGCCCGGCCCCGGCTCGGGCGCGCAGCAGCAGATCGGTGCCCTGCGCCCCGCCGGTTTTGGGGTGGGGGCCGAGGCGGGGCGGTCCCGGGGCGCCGCGCGCGCTGACGCGGGGCCCACGGTGCGGCGGGGACCGGGCGTGGGGGGAGGCGCGTCGGCGGGCGTCCTCCTTTTGTGCGAGGGCCGGCGGATCGGCTTCGCAAGGTAAACAGCGTTTCCTCTTCCTCCTCGCCGCGTCTCTTCCTTTTATAGTGATTTCTCGCCTGGCACTCGCCAGGGCCGCCGCTGCTGCTGCTGCTGCTGCTGCGCCGGGGCCGTTTGCAAACCTGTGGCGGTGACGCGACACCCGCCAACCCGGAAACGGCGGCGGCGGCTCCGAGGCTCCGAGGCTCCGAGGCTCCGAGGCTCCGAGGCTCCTGCGCCCGCGGCCGCCCTGCCCTCGCTGCTCGTCCGGCCGCCAGGTACGCGCCCAGCGCTGCGCCGGCACCGACGCCTGGGCCGCCCGCGCGCGCCCTTGGAGCCGGTTGACACCCTCGAGGGCGCGGGGCGCGCGCGTGATGGATGCGGGGAGAGGCGGGGGTGCGCGGGGCGCCGCTGCGGCTGGAAAGGGGTTGTCGCCGGGGTGACGGCGGGCTGGGGGTGGGGGAGCACCCGGGGGATGTGCCTCGGCTGCGGCGGGAGGACGGGAGCAGTGCGCGCCGCGGGGCCGCCGCTGGGTGCCCCCTGCCGCTGGGAGCGCGCTGTGGCGCCTGGAGGCTGCAGGGCTGGGGGGCGGCTGTCCCGCCTCAGAGCCCCCCCTGCAGCCCAGGTGAGGGCGCAGGGGCTGACCCCAGGCCAACTTCCATTGGGGGCTTGAAGGCCAGTCCCTTATCATAAGGCACTAGAGCGGGGTGAACGAATTCTCCATTGGTCTCAAGACTTCCTCCTGGGGTAACCACCCGCCTACGTTGGAGGCGCACTTCCTCTTTGCCCTTTATCTTTTCATCATCTTTGTTTTTAAATGGAAGTTCAGGGTTAACGGTGGATGCCCTCGTAGCCTGCAGGGCGCTCCTGGGGCTGCGCGCGCACACATACACACACTGGGTCTCGAACCTGTGTCCTGTGTTGGGGGTGGGAGGAAAGAGGAACCTTAGCCTTCCCTTGCTAGAGCCCTAGGGGACAGTTTTCTTTTCTTTTCTTTTCTTTTTTTTTTTTTTTTTTGAGGACAGTATCACTGGCCCTCATATGTGGGAACTGAACCGGGGCCGCTGGCTTCCCAAGCCAGCGCTTAACCACAGCGCCACTCGGCTGGCCCAACAGTTTTTGATCTCCACCCTGTTGCAAGAAATGGAGCCAGTGGGGGAGGAGTTGAACGGGAAGCAGGCACTGCTGGGGAGTGCCACACAGACTTTGCACCTTCGTTTTAATTCCTGGTCCTGCCACTAACTGCCTGTGTGACCTTGGGCAAGTCGCTTTCCCTCTCTGAGTCTTCAGCACCTGCCTGTAAAATGGGCTGCTTTGAGTTGGGCCTAGAGAAAGTGAGTGTGATTTTTCCTGGCCTGGAGGGCGCACAGTAATGGAAAGTGTCATTGGCAGTCACCTTCAATTTCTGCATCCCCACCACCTAGAAGGAGTGCCTAGGGCACATAGGGAGTTCTCCTTAGATATTTGTGAAATGAATGGGTGGATGACTGGGTGTGGTTCCACGGTTTGGTTTCCTTGCTGTCACCTCCATCCCCAGAGAGCCACATTTTGCCACCTGGGATCTATGTAATCCATCCCCTCCCCAGGAGGATTATCTTGTGAAAATATTGACTCCTTGTGAAAAGGAGCTTAAACTCTGACTTGAGCCTCTCCCATTCTTGGAAGATTGCACTGGGTGGAAATGAAAAGGAAGCATCATTTTGATTGTCACTGCCAGATGACTGGCCCAGGCGGGCAGCCAGGGCTGACAGCTGGGCTGATTTCCCAGGCCTGGGGCTTCCTGTAAACGCGGAGGAAGCTGGGGAGAGGTGGCTTTTCTGTCTTGGTGGAGCATGCAGAAGTGGTCAGCAGGCCTGGGGATTCTTCCTGGGGAGGCATGTTGTAATTTGCATTTTCTAGATCCTTAATAGACTTTCAGCATGTCGGGGAGCAGAGTGTGTGTGCTGCAGGAGGCTGGGGTGCCTTAATGTGGAGGGGCACTTGGAAATGGCCTTCAGATAAAGGCCCAGTATGCCTCTCTGCCATTCTCTTGGGGAAATTTTTGAGTAATTTTGCTTTCTCGGATATCCGTCCCTTCTCCTGCTTTCTCAGCTCCCAAAGGCATCTGTGCACCTCTCTTAGGAGTCTTAGCTGGGTTTTTTCATATCTGGAGGGCAGGAGATGAGCCTGAGTGCTACTGTCATTTTAAGAGTCAGCAGCAGGTACCTCACTGCCGCTGCCAGCTGTCGTTTCAGCACTCGCAGATTCATTTTTAAGACTTGGAGTGGCCACGGTTACCTATGAGACCTTATTCTCATTTGGCAAGACTAAGAGAGAATGTAGGACTTGGCCCAAGACCTTCAGTCCGTAAGTGGCAGATTCAGTCTCCCTCCTGTAGACTTTGCTCCCATCTGAACAGCCTTTGTGTTTCCCCGGCACCTGGCAGGCTGTCTGACATATGCTAGATACATGGTACATGTTTTTTTGATAGAATGAACAAAAGAGCAATGGGTTTCCCCAACGCTCTCTATGGAGGTACATCCTGTCTCTACCTCAAGGTCAGTGCACTGGTCTGTAGGTGACCTTGGAATTGTTCTCTGGTGGTTCCTCCTAGATTACCCATTGCGCAGTCCCAGTCTCTGCCAGCTCTTACCTGAGGCTCCAGGGACCATGACAGGAGGGCATGCCAGTGTCAGGAGGTGGTGGCATCATGCTCAGCATTACCGCTATCTCCTTCACTGAAGAGACCACCTTCCTGTGGCTTTGGTGGTCTGGGACTTGGCCATTCTTGAACGAAACCATCTTCCAGCGAGTGTTGTGGAGGCAGTGTCGTGTCAGTGGAAAGTCAGATTTAAAGCCAATACACTTGAGATTTTAAGGCTGGCCAGGAAGCCTTAGAAAGGTCACCACCCTCTCGTAACACTCTTTTCCTCATCTGTGAACTGTTCCCACCCCACCCCGTCCGTTTCACAAGGTTCCTAGTAAGAGGACAAGATCCACAGTCACACCGCCTTCTTCTGCTGTTTGCATGTCACCGAGTTACATGCAAAGTTACAGGCTCAGAGCCTCAGTATTCTCACCTGTAAAACGATGTATCATGGGGTTGTTTTGCTCTTTCTGAGGGTGAGTGAAGCCCTTACTTAGCACGGGGCCCCAATGAATGGCCATCATCATCAGTGACTGTTTTCATCATCATCAATAGTAATAAGCGCTGTCTCCTCAGCTAGAGTACAAGCATCTCAAAGGCCAGAATCACTTCTCTGTGAACTTGGAGCTTCTCCAGAGAAGTCAGTTGAGTGGAGGAGGGGGAAGGTTGACTTAAACTCTTTTTCGCCTTCCTTACTGGGGACATGTGATAAAGGCCTGATGAAAAAGGAATCATTGTGATCTTGTTTTTCATCCATTTCTGAGGGTAAAGGGCCTTTTTTCCTCCTCTCTCATAAAGTCAACTCTTCATGAGCCTGTGACACTCATTTCATATCTTCTCATAATGTTCACATCGACTCCTTCCAGCTTTCAGCTGAGACGTGACTCCTCCAGATTCTCATATGGAAAATTGCTGTCAAGTTCCTGTTGCTTTGTAAAACTTGGGCGGATAAGTCTGATGGTCTGAAAAGGGGTGATTGGCCTCAGCAGGTTGAAAGAAAGGTAATTCTGTAGCCAAGGATGCGTGAGGTTAAGGACAATTGTATTTTCCTCTCACCTACTTTCAGAGGCAGCGTGTGTGTGTGTGTGTGTGTGTGTGTGTGTGTGTGTGTGTGTGTGTGTGGCTTTGGGGGCCAGATCAGCTGGGGTCACATCCTGGTTCTGCTGCTTACCAGCTCTGTGACCTTGGGCAAGATGCTTGCTCTCTCTGGGCCTTCATCTTTCAAATGAGGAATAATAATTGCCACCTGGAAAGGTTGTTGTGGAGATCAACCCAGAAGTTGTATGGAGCACAGTGCATGGCACATAGTAGGTGCTCAATACAGAGCATGGCACATAGTAGGTGCTCAGCAAATATTGGTTACTTTCCCCCCACCCCCAGGCTTTCTCTGTCCCTACCCAGTCCCATCATCCTGCCCCTCCACTAACAGAGCCCCAGCTCCCGCTAAGAATTGATCATTGTACCAGAGCTTGTCAAGAAGAGTAAATTGGGGAGTCATTGAGTTTATGTTTTCTCCCATTAATTTTTTCCCCCTCCTTTTCAAAGACTTACTAGCTGCCATCTGCTCCAAGGAAAGGAGACATCATGTTCATAAATATATAAATCATGGAAGTTGGTGAGGAGATTTATTTAATGAAGTGTTGCCGAGAGTGATTTTTATAAATATTTGAGATCATCTGCAGCCATTAGAGGAATTTCAGGGTTTATTAAAAAGCTGAAAACGTGTTTTGGAAAGTTTCCTTCTCTTTCCGTGTTGAATAAATGTCAAGAGTGGAGAATGAGGGAGGAGCAGTTTTGAGCATGGACACAGGACCCAGGAGGCGCAGGTGGGCCGCCCGCCTGTTGGTCACTGCTGGAGGTTGGCAGCTGTACAGTCACTCATATATGGGGGCTGTTGGGTAGAAAGATGAGGACCGCCAAATCCACAGAACCAAGAGTGGAAACGGATGTTGGTTGCAAACCAGCATTTGTGAAAGCTTCCTGTGCTTCCTAAGGCTCCGAGGGCCAGTGGTTAACGCATACCCGGAATCACCCTGGGGGCTGCACCTTTCAGATGCTGCTTGTGAGAGTCAGTGGCAGGCTTCTAGAAGGTTCCTAAGGTAAATGTCCTTTGGTCAATGACGTGCTGTGATTTCCTGCGTCCTGCGAAGGCCCGCCAGTGGGAGGCTTCTTGGTGGTCCAAGTGAGGGATGTGGGGTAAGGATGTGTCAGGAGTTGGGAGGGATTTTGTAGCAGTGCTTCCCAATCTGGAGTGTGCCCCCAAATCTCTTGGGGTCCCCCTTGCAGAACTCTGAGTCAGAGGCCTGCGGCCGGACAAGGTGCTGTATTTCTAACACTGTCCTGTGTGATGCCGTGGTTTGTTGTCCACACTTTGAGTAGGGAGAGCTCAGAGGTCCCTTCTCCCCCCACATTCATTCAGGACCTGGACTGGCTGAGGATACAAATCTGAATATGTCACCAGAGGTTCCCGAGGCAGCTGACTGCTTCGTTAGTGGAGGAGACAGCCATGTCAGAAATATGTATGATTAAATGATGGAGGCCCAGAGCAGCCTACGGTGAGAACACAGAGGGGACAGCCTCGTTCAGCAGCCAGAGCTGCTTAATAAGCCTGGCAGGGTGCTCTGAACAGTTGAGGTGGGGATGGAGCAGGGAGCAAAGAAAGAGAAGCAGTATGAGCCTCACAGGCTTTCACACGTGACTGTGGTCTGGAAAGAGTGAGTAGGACCTCATACTCATGGTTTCAGGTTTTAGATTTCCAGTTCTCTTAACAGATGAGGGGACTGGCACCCAGACGGGGAAGTATCTTGCCTAAGAAGAACCTAGGTCTTCCAGCTTTGAATCCGGGCCTTTCCTATGGCTCCACGGGGTCTGCCTGTGAACACTATGGGGCCATCCTAAGGGCAAGCTCTGAGATGTCCTTCCCCTGCTCCAAAGGTACATCTGTCCTTGACCTTCCTTTGGCAGGGGACTAAGCCTTACATCCACAGCGGAAAAAGAATGCCCAACAAGGGATAACTGACAGCTTTGAATTACACACTGTGTCGGGGACTAATGGCCTCCTCTCCCCACCAGCATCCTCAGATAAGTAGGGAGAAAAGACAGTGAGGTGTGGACATGCATAGGCATAAAGGATGGGAAGAAGCTTGGCAGCCGGAGGTCAGAAAGCTCCATCCTTTACTCATCTGCTTCACAGAGTCTGCATAGCCTCAGGCCACTTGGAGCTCTTTGGAATTTAAACCCAACACCCACTCATCAAATGCTGTCACCCTGAGGAGCTGAAGGACCCTGGCCCTGTCACTTCAGAGCTGTGTGACCTTGGGCAAATCATGGTACCTCGCTGTCAAGGGTAAAGCTGGGCAAACCACACTTCCTTCAGGGGAGTTTGGAGGACTAGATGAGATGAGGAGCAGGAAAGCTCCTAGCATAGCCTCTTGCAGAAACACCCCTTCCCCAAAAACATGGTTACAGGTGGGTGAGAAGCTAATTTCGGGCCAGAGGTCTCCCTCTGGCAGAGATATGGGGTATGAATTGGATGGGAAGGTAGGTATTTCATTAAGATAATTTCGAACTGCTACAGTGGCTTTATGCACAACCAAAGGTTAGTGTTGGCCCCTCTGGGGTTCTCCTTTGAAAGGGGCTGGAGTCAGGGTGAAGAACCGTGGACTTTGGGGCCACGTACGCCTCCATTCACACCTGACGCCATAGCTATGGAGCGTTTTGCAAATTGTCCAACTTGCCCCAGTATCACAGTGTGTGCTTTGTAGCTTGTTGTGGCTCTTAAGTCAGAAAATATCTGAATGTTCCTGGCTTCGGGCCTGGTAGTCTAAGAGGTACTCGGTCATTCGAGTCCTCTGTCCACATACCCTCAGGGGCTGGGATTGTGGAGAGGAGCCAGCCTATGCCAGGCCTTTACTGCTAGTCTCTGTGCTGGCCCCAGCTTTGCTCAAAACCAGAGTTGAAGTACAATTCAGAAGACAACGTGGAAGTGAAACTCGGGCAATAACATCCTAAAATGTCTGCTCTGCTCCCTTGAACTCTGGTTTTGTGTACTGCTCTGAGCTCCACAGGCACCAGAGACCGGCCAGGGTGCATACAGATCAAACGGGTTTGCGAATGAAAGTCAAGTGGTGTTTTGCAGTTATGTCTAAACACGCCTTCATAGCTACCAAGTGTTCAGTTCATTGTGGAGGGATCAGGTCCATCCTGCTAATCAACAACAATAAGTGAGGGCCCACTATGTGCTGGGCCCTGTCATGGGTCCATGTGGAGAATAAGTACTGTGTCCCACGCCACCCACACAAGTCCCCAAGGGCTTGAGCAGCTTAGAGAAGGAAGAATTTGGGGTTTGTTTCCTCGCATTAACCCAAACCCAGCTCCTCTAGGCCCATTCTTGTCCCTCAGGAATTGCAAACACTTTCTGACTAGGTTTGGAGATAGGATAAAAGAGCGAGCCAGGGACCCCAGAGAGAAGACAACAGCTGGTGATAGAACCGGGAGCAGGAGTTAGTGAGGCAGTGTTTTTGACCCCATCATGGAGGCATCTAAGGCCCAGACAAAAGACTCAATAATAACACACCTCCCATAAACATCATATTGTGGGTATTTGTGATTTGGGTGTCTTTGTTTGTCTGCCCTGTAATCATCACAACTTGCCCTCATTGAGACAAGCGAACAATATGTACTTTGCATGTTTTATTTCTTAACTTCACATTACCTCTGTGAGGCACGTACCATTATCCCCATATTACAGGTGAGGCAACTGCAGAGATGTAGAGGCCAAGGGAAAAAAAAAGAACTGGCGTTCAAATGCACCACGCCAGCTTCAGCCCCACCTGCCATTTTACCTCTTCTTTCACGAGAACCCCAAACCTCACTGGAAAAATTGCCAATAAGGAGTTGCCAATGATGAGGAGCACGCACACTGCTGCTGCTCAATGCCACAAGGAGAGAGGGTGGCGGTTTTCTGGGTGGGCGTCTTGGCAGCCACCGTTACCAGCCCCCACCTGGGAACTCGTCAACCAGCAAAATGCGCTTGTCCATGGATGTGAAGTTTCTGAAATTAAAACAAAAGGCGTTTGGCCCTCTGAGTGCAGTTGAAATAGCTAAATGAAATGAGTGTGTGTTGTAATCCCATCGTATGTTGTGACACACTGAGGATGTGTTTAGAGGGTGCAGTTGTCCTGACCCGGCGGTGGGTGACAGATATTACATGTGCAGTTATTCCAGGGGTCTCCCCTGCTTGAATGTCATTAACTTTGGAGAGGATTTTTTTGGGGGTCCAGCTGTCTAGTGTGGGGACCCAGTGAACGGGAAGCATGCAGCCTCTTGTGTCCTGGTGAGGCCTGACTCCATTTTTTTTTTTTTTGAATAAAAGTAGTCTTTTTGGTCACAACAGCTCCTGGATTTATTTAGGACCTTCATGACTCTCTTTGACCTGCTCATGGTGCACCTGTGGCCGAATGCCCCTTCCTGGAGTTGACCTGAAAGGGCCTTCTGGGCCCACGGGGGACCCCAGGCTTTGCAGATGGCCCACCTCCTTGAGGCCCCGACCTGAGTGGAACGGCCTCTTTCCTAAGCAGTGTTTCTCAAAGTTTCAATGATGCAATGCAGGGGAAATGTAGAAAGATGACATTTGCATATTTCTGACTTTACCCTGGCAGAAGTAAATGAGGAAAGAACAGGGGAGTGTCCCCCCACCCCTATTTCCCTAGGAGCCCCCCTCCCCCATGCTCATGACCTGCAATGTGGCTGGAAAATGCATCCCTCCAGATAAACTGATCCTTGTCTCAAGACCTTGGACACTTAAAACCGAGAGAAAGGAAACCCGATCGTTGGTTCCTGATCCTGTTACAATACATAGCTGTTGGGGTAGGAGGTTAGGAGGATTTGTGTCCAGCTTGAAGCAGACTCTCCATGCATTAGAGCTCCCCACTCAACAAGGGAAACCTGAAAACGATGTGCGGTGTCTGGAATGTTCCATAGAGTTTGCTCCAGAGAAAAATCCAACAAGTGCCCTTGTCCCCACCCCATGATGCCTGTGAAAGGCGTCACCCCCATAAAGTCACCTGTATCTTCTCCCTGGTGGCCAACAGAAGCTCTACTGTGTCCAGGGAAAGAAACTAAAGTTTAGATCATTTCATAAATGGTATATAACAAAACAGACCAATTACTAAAACTTAGGTCGGGGCATTCCTGAGGTTAAAATGCTAAATAGGCCTGATAAATAGGGGCATAGGACGACTAGAGAAAGATAGCGAGCAAATCTTGAATATAATAATTGCCATGGATGGACCAGACCCCCCTAGGCCTATGGGAAGACATTTGATAAATGAGGTAACCTGGGGTCCGAGAGACGTCTTGTGACTTTTCTAGAATCACAACACTCCCTCCAGGTTAGCAGCTGTTGGAGTGAAGAATGAGCGTCTAGAGAGACGGTAATACCAGTAACTCTTTGAATTATATGGACATCATTTGCAGGGAAAGGTAAGATGAATGACAGCTACCCATTAACCACAGCAAAATGTTTTCTGTGTGGATGATGTTGTCCAGGTAAATGTCAAAGCACAAGCGAACTTCCAGTTTAGTTGGGGAGCTGCCCTCCTGTGTATTCCCAGTGGAAGATAGATAACCTTAGTTCCACAGCTGTTGGGTCCCCTCACCGCCCCCCAAATCCTCCTTCATTTGACCTCTGTGGAGGAGAGGGACTGCTTGACCTGTGCTCGGTGGCAACACACAGGGGCCAGAGAGAAATGGATGCGTGTGCCTTAGAAACCTGTAAAAGCGCACCTTGATGGGTGGCTGAGCTGTAATCATTTAAGGGGTTGCCAGTTTCCAGTCTCTGTGGTATTTAAAATGCCATTTTCTCTTGCGTTCTGTGTCTGTCATGCAGCTTTGCCTGCATTTGGAGAGGTTCTGATTCAAAACTCTCTGTAGCCATTTTTTTTCAGGAAGGCACAAAACCCCGAAAAGTGCCTGCTACGTAGGTGCCCAATGTACGTTTGATGAAGAAGGGTAGGAATTTATTTTCTGTGCTGGGTGGAAAATTGAAACTGCAGGACTTTAAAATATTTCCGACGCCAGGATTCATACTTTGGATGTGTGTATACACGTGTTTCTATGATTAGATACAAAAGAGGAACCCATTTTTAGCATCTCAAGTAGGCGTTTATTGAGTGTCCAGAACATCCCTTTCTTTCCCCCGTTCCCTGCCCCCTCTGTTCTCCTGTCCAGCACCTGGACTGTCTGACATTCTAGAGGAAGTGATATGCAAATCAGTCAGTCATGCTGCTCTGGATAATCAAGGCAGAAATGCAGCCACAGGGACTGTTTGCCCCCTGAGCATGGGCCTGTGCTGCCCCGGCTGAGTCATGCATACCCCACCCCCCCACCCCCGCCAAAGTTTCGAGGGTCAGAGGAAGAAAATGAAGGCCCAGAACACAGAGTGAGAAAGCTGCTAATGACAGAGGTTTCCCGTGGCGTCCATCATCTCGTTTAAGCCTGATCACCACCTGCAGGGGAGATGGAGCTCAGCACAGCACATCCTTGCAGGCAGCCCGCCCCTCCGGTGTGAAGCAGGGCTGGGAAAAGGCAACTCCAGGGTTTTAATTAGCTGAGGGCATGGCTGTCACCTGCTTGCAAGGGCTGCAGGGACCCATGGGCCTCGCCCCTGCAGTGTGTTTGCAGCTCTGCCATTTGCTTTGAGCATGTCATGTCACGTAACTGAGCCTCCTTAGGTGTCAGAGGACACAGCTGGGGACCGGTGAGGCCCTCAGTGATAAGACACCTGTCTCCTCCCACCTCCCTGTCCCAGTGACCATACCCTGTGCCCTCCCAGAGGGGTGCGGCTGCGCTCTGGGGGAGGAGGATCCTCGCTGAGTCTGCCCCTGCTCTCCTGTGCCCCCTTCCTTTCCCGCCCTTCCCTCCCTACCCAGCTCATGCTCAGAGCATGGGACAATGCCTCTGTTGGAGTGAATAATTGAGAACTAACTCTAGGAACAGACGTCTATGAATAGATGTGCTGGAAGAAAGCATTTTGGCAAGTTTGAGCCAAGCTGAGTATTGTTGGTGATGAATTAAAGATGAGCTTCCTGGCTCTCTGTCCTACTTAGTCTTGACCAAACACTATGTCTTGAATCTTTTTTTAAAAAAAGGAAGAGAAAAAGTCAGAAAGGGGCTATATGGCTTATCTGATAGAAAAGAAAGCCTAATTAACAACGCCTTATATCCATCGAGTGCTTTGTGTTTACACAGTGGCCTCGTTCCTTTAAATATCCTCCAACCAGGAGTTGGGTCTTTTTCTGTCTTGGTCCACAGGTCAGGTTCATGGTCAGCCTTGCTCCAAGAGTGTTTGTAGAAGGAGTGTATAACTCTTTCAGAAAATTGAAGCCCAGAGAGGTTGAGTGACTTGCCCAAGGCTGCACAGCTGGTCAGGGCTTATTTTCTTAGCCTACGCAATTCCTAACCTCTCCCTGGTGGGCCAGTGCTCTTCAGGCTGGCAGGGAATTCAAAAGTCAAAAGACACAGCCTAGTTCATGAAAAAAGCATTATCCCTCCTTTATTCTGTGTTCTCCAAATGAGCCTGTTCGCTTGGTGACCATATAAACTGCTCTCCCTCTTCCCTTTCCCTACGCTACCTGTCTCATTTGTATGACACTCACTGGGGTTCTTACAAAGACTTGGGAAGCCACCTGGGGCATCTTATTTCATGAGCTGAAAGTGAGAGTGCAGCCTCTGCTGTAAGAACAGGAGCTGAAGGAAGGAAGACATTACCCCCCACCCCTAGTCCCCCCCCCCATCAGTGAGGACTCTGTTGCTCCCTCTTAGATGGTCCCCAAGTTGGGTCTCCTCTGGACCAAGCACACTTCCTTGTCCTGCCTCTCCTTTCTCTCATCTGTAGAAATGGTGGCTCACCACAGGCATCCACAGCCCCTACTGTGTGCTGGGTACACACTGGGAGTTCTGTTTCTCACAGTAAATGCTGAGCTTCCCTTCTACCAGCTCTGGGCAGGGTCTTACTTGGGTCCTATGCACCTTCAGACTCTAAGGATTGTCAGAGGCCTGCGGAGGACTGTATTGCAGATACACTGCACTGGGGAAGCCTTCTGCACCCCCTCTCCCCACTCCCCTTTTGGGTTCAGTGGGTGAAAACCCAGCCTTTCATGTTTTCTTACCTTCCCTTACTCTCATTTTTTATAAGCATGCATTAAGCATGAACTGTGTGCCAGGGTTTGGGTTAGGTGCCCAGACAGTGAGATTTGCAGGATGCAGCCACTGTTTAGGGGTGGGGGTCCTGAACTGTGGAAAGAGATGGAAATAAAAACAAATCATTGTTGGGCTGGCTGAGTGGCTCAGTTGGTTAAGAGCTCGTTTAAGAGTGTGAGCTGAGCTCTGAGCAACAGCAGTTCGATGCCCAGTCCAAGCTGAGCTGCCGCTGAGCTGCCAACAGGTAGCAGGAGGCTCAGCTTAAAAAACAAAACAAAAAACAAACAAACAAAAAATCATTGTATTAATACGCAAAGTATTCGGGTTATGAAAAATTTAAAACTTGCAAAGCAATGATATACTTTGTTTGCGAGGGTACAATCAGATGTAATAAAGGTATAAAGAAGTGAATGGTAGTGATAAATACCACATTCCGGATAGTTCTTACCCCTGGGGAATTGCAGAGCAATAGAATTGGGGCGGGGTACCCATGGCACTATGTATTTGCTGCATTTTATTCCTTAAACTGGGCTGTGGGTACAAGAGGTGGTTTGTGATTCTTTATGTACTTTTTATACATCTAACATCTTGCACAGTAAAATTTTAAAAATAGAATTGCAAGCAAGAGGTTATTTGGAGACACTAGCCTGGAGGGGCTCCAGCCAGACACAGAATTTTCTTCCCTCTGCACATCTAGCTGAGGCAGGGCTGAGCCAGGCTCACACACTCACAACATGTTGAACTGAGCTCTGTCAGGAGGAGCTGGGGAAGGCTTTATGGAGAAGGTGACAGTTTCCACTGAGTTATGAAGGCCAACGCTGGGAACAGCATTTCAGACAAAGGGGAACAGCATGTACAGAAAACAGGCAGGCAGGCCAGCATTCCAGGAACTGCGAAGTGTGAATGGGTGGATTGACTCAGCGTGGAGCAGCCCATCAGTATGCTTTGTTCCTGATCATTTATACTCCGAATGGCTCAGAATCCAGGTTGGTTTGGAGTTGCCTCAGGATGGACTCCACTCAGCTTCCAGAGAGGGCTTTGATGTTTGACCGGCACTTCAACATTGAGATGGGTTGCAGCTCAAGGACACTGGCTTCAGCCTCAAGGGCAGAAAGCCCCTGGTCAACTCAGACTGTGATACAGGGTGAGCCCTGCAGAGGGCACATGGTGAGAAGGAGTATCTTGTCCAGAAAAGAGCCCAGGTTGCTATTGTCTGATGTTAAAAAACCTCATCTGGGAAACGGCTGCCTGCTTCGAGGAGGGGAGGAGGCATGAGGGTCAATCTCTCTGTTTTGTGGCTTGGGGAATCATGTATATTCAGGATCGTTTTCTTTGAAAACATTGCAAAGCCAATGAAACTCCCTGGGGGAACCAGATTAAAGCAGTGATGGGGAATGTCATCAGTGTTTAATCAAAGACATCGACTGTTTCCTGGGCCTCACGGCTTGCCCTCCCATTGTTGTCTTTAATTGTGGAAACTCATTCATTAGGGTTTCATTAAGGCTGGCCCTGGGCGTCACCCCTCATTTTCCCCCTTTGATCTCCGGGAAGTCATCTGGGGGGACCCTGGGGGGTCCTTGGGGCTCCTTGCCATCTTTGCCACTCATGTTCAAATTCAGGCCAGACTCTCTCCCATATTTCAGAAGCCAGCTCCCTCTCACCCCAGGTTTCTGCCTGGATGGAGGAAGAATGTGGTTTACCTGAAATTGTCATTGGAAGGGGCTTTGGTCAGTTACAGGGAATGTTCTGGAAGGGGCGCAGCCTCAGCTTCTGACACTTCATTAAGGGCCTCCTTTCATCCGAGGGCAGGTTCTTCTTCAGAAGGCTGTCCCCAACTCATCCGCAAGTCCATGGGACTTGGAAATACAGCCTTGAGGAGCTATGTGACAACCTCGTGGCAGGAGCAGGGAGGGAAAACCACATTAGCTGCACTGTCCAGAAGAGGTTAGCACAGATCTCTCACTGGGGACCAATTAATTCTGCAGGAAGCGATGGTTTACATTTTATCCTGAAAACTCAGGCACGGCACACATTCACACTTCTTGGCTCTCACAGCATCTTTCCTGCATGCTTGTTTAATCATAGTCATGGTTGAAAATGCCCAGCGTTTCCCCATTTTTATTAGCTAGCCCTTACCCACATGTCATCTGCTTTCTCTTAAACACCGTTTTTTGGGCTCTGTGTTTATAGACCCTCCGTAAACACAAATCCTTGACTTTAATTAGGAAGCCTGCAATGGCTTGAAAAAGAGACTCGTTCTATCTACTTCTCATGCACTGTGGATGTTGAAAGGAGAATAAGGAAAGGCAGGGGATCCTCCATTAGCTAATTGAGTGACCTGGGGTTGACGAATTGTGTGGTCTCTCCCCACCTCACCCCCAACAGGCCATGTGTCCTGAGTCTGCTGAAGTTATATGTTGACATTATCTGCAATTCATCCATCCATCCATCTATCCGTCCACCCACCCACGTACCCATTCACCAAAGCGACACCACCTTTTTGTGACACTGTTTCGTGATCAGACCTTAAAGGGCAGCGACAATACCTGTGTTCACTCCAGCTTCTCTGCTCCTAGAAGGGAACATACCAGAGGTGCTCAGGAAATCTTTGTTCAATGAATAAATGACTACCCAATGTTCCATTATTGGGAACCCATTTCTCTGTTTTAATCGCAGGCTTCTATCTTCAAGGGTATCTTACTAAAATACCCCAAAGTGGGGCCGGCCGAGTGGCGTGGTGGTTAAGCGCTGGCTTGGGAAGCCAGCGGCCCCGGTTCGGATCCCACATATGAAGGCCAGTGACACTGCCCTCAAAAAAAAAAAAAACCCCAAAGGGAAGGTACAGATTACATTAGGTCCCCAACAGTAAGTTGGTCACAGGAAGAAGGCAGATGGAGTTCTGAGGTCCCTGGGGGAAGGGAGAGCCGGAAGTTGCCTGGGGTGTGGAGGCGGAATGGAAATTGGTATGAAGAGAGTGGGGTTAAAGGTTCCGCTGCTTTATTAGCCAGGATGGTTGGGGCAAGTCACCCCAGCTCTCTGAGACTTGTGATACCGAGGGGGGAATGACAATGCCAGACTCTTACTCTAAGAGTCTTACCTGTCCTGCCCCCTTGGTTTTGGTTCCTGACGGCCCCCTGTTCTCCCAGGTTATCCCACTGGTACTTAAAAGATATTCATTCTGTTCCCACTCTGTGCCAGGCCCTGGGGATACGGTGGTGTAAGGAGTCAATGAGCCCCTTTCTCAATCAGCCAGGGAATTTAGATCAAAAGACAGACAGTGATGATTCAGGGTACTGTGCTGTCGGGAAGCCTGAGGTGCTGTGGGACTATGGGGTGGGGGCGGCGGGGGGCATCAAACCCAGGTGGAGAGATCAAGGAGGGCTCCTCAGAGGAAGTGGCATCCACAGGGTAGGGGCTGGGCTTTATGACTCTGAGCAGAGTGCCTCGTTTAACAGGTGTTCAGTGAATGAATGAGCAAGCATGTGTAAAAGTGTTTTGTAAACCGGAAAGTGTGGTGTAAGTGGCAGGTGTTGGTATTAGGATTCGTGGAGGGTAGAGCAGGGGCACCTATGATAAACTTTATCGGCCTGTTTCCTGAGGACCAACTGTTGCCAAGAGCTAGGATCTGCCCTAGAACACAGCCTGTCACAGAGGTGACAGTCTCAGCCTCGGCCTCTTGTCCTACCCCACTCAGGGGGGCAGACTGCCCAACGCTTGCAATTTTTAGCCAACTCAGCAGCCAGCAGCCCTTCCTAACAGAGTCCAGATTTGGACATGCGGCTTTTGTCCTAGGGCTGGTGGCTGACTAAGGAGGTAGGTAGCTTAGTGTGTGTGTGTGTGTGTGTGTGTGTGTGTGTGTGTGTGTGTGTGTGTGTAGAAATGGAGTGGGGCCCAGCAAATGCTAAAATAGGTCTGAAACACACATCCCCATCACTAACCTCTAACCCTCCATCACAATCACCATCCCCAAAGCGAAACTCACTTCTTTTTGTCTTCTCCTCCAGCTGAACTGGCAGTCAGGGATGGTGACACATTCATCTTTGTACCCCAATACCCAGCCCAGGACCTGGCACATCTGGGCCTTGGGACAGCTTACAGAATGAATGAGCAAACGCATTGCAGATAATGGCAATTAAGTTATCTAGAGCGAAGCTGAAGCCGAGTGTCTTCATGGGGCAGAGGGGAAGGGTGCCCCTGGAAATGACCTTTAGCTACAGCTGTAGATGTTTTGCAACTACAGATACTTGAGGTTCTGTTTGACCCTTGCTCTCTGTGGTGAGAGAAGAAGAAACACTTCCTTTGTCCACACTTGGCTCTGGAGCGGTGTAGACACACAGAGGCCTCGTCTCTACTTCCACCACCCTGGGAACCTGTGAGTCCACTCTGTGAGGCCAACTATGGTGTGACAGGGCCTTTGGATGTACAGTTCTTTCATTCTACAGTTTGGTGAATTGGTGTGTCTCATGGGCACTTGCCGTATGTTGGGGAGCTCAGCATCCCTCCCACCTTCCTGTTTGGGGGAACTCCGTGTGTAGGACAGAGCTCTGGAGACTAAAGTAGACCAGACATTCTTTCTTCCTGCTTCCAGCTGCTGGGGTATCAGCATAAGGCCTCGGCGTGGCCTCGTGGCTTAGAATCTGGGCTGAGTGCCACAGCGATGCAGGGGCAGCCAGGGGTTCTTCAGAGAGTCCCACAGCGATGGCGACAGTCCTAAGCAGATGTCTTTGGCCACATTTCCCTTCTGCCCAGCCTCCTTTGCCTGGTTCTCTAGTCTGTCTGTTGATTTTGGGAGCGTTCCATCGTTTTCACATCACATTCATTTTTCCCATAAATTGTCATAGCTGACTTCTGTTGTCTGTAATCAGTCACTCTGACTGACACGTGTCGCAAAGGCCATAGTGAGGCTCCGGTCCCTAATAGGGACCTTGGCAACATGGCAAGCCGGTGAGCTTGTTTTGGGTGTCTCCTGCCTCTTTTTTCCGATTAGACACCACCCAGCCTGATCCCGTTCCTTGAAGACGGAGTCTGTGGCCATTGGCAGCAGTGAACGTTACGTCACTGACTGTGTGTCAGGCATTGTACGAAGCACAGGGACACAGAGATAAAGAAACTGTAACCTGGCCGGTCAGGGCTTACCTTCCAAGGTGGAGACAGGCAGGAGATGGCTGGATAAGTCTACTCAGGGTGGTCAGGGTGGTAGAGAATAGGGGCAGGGAAACCTCCTGTATTTGTACAAGGGGCTTCTAATCCTGATGGGGACCCACAAAGAAGAGGTGACACCTGAGCTGAAGTTAGTAAGATGTAAGGAGTCAGCTGGGCCAAATGAGGGCCCAGCACAACCAAACCCGGGAGGTGACAGGCGTTACAGTGGGCGGGGAGGCAGAGGGTGGTCGATGGTCAGCCTGGAAGGGAAGGCAGACGCCCAAATCGGGATGACCTGTGTGTCGGGGCAGTAAACATTTTCCGTAAAGAACCAGATGGTACATTTTTAGGCTTTGCAAGCCATATGGTGTCTGTCGCAACTGCTGTACTCCTCCATGATGGTGCTCTAGCAGCCAGAGACAATCCATCAGTGAGTGGGTGTGGCTGTGTTCCAATAAAACTTTATCTACAAAAACAGGTGGTGAGCCTTATTTGGCCTGTGAGCTGTAGTTTGCTGACTTCTGTTGTACACCATGCTAAGGAGTTTGTACCTTCTATTGGGATGATGGTGACTAGATGTGTTCCTGGTGGCTGATAACAAACAGTAAGCTCGACTCAGGCCAGCTCAGCTAGGAAAGGGAATTAATGAACACGTCTAACCGAAAGGTGCAAGGGTAGGGTGGGCTGTAGGCAGGGTTTGATCTGGGCCCTGGCTCGTTTCTCCTCTGTTCTTTCAGCTCTGCCCTCCTGTGTGAGCTTTGTCCTCAGGCTGCCTCCCTCATGGTGGTGACATGGCTTCAGCAGTTCCAGCCCTCACATCTACTCCACTTCCCCAGTTCTTGTGGGTCCAGCTTAGGGCCAATCCTGTGGGGCTGCCCTTAAGGGAAACATGGTCAGACCTTCTACCCAGAGGGAGAGAGTAGAGTGTGTCCACGCATGAGAGGATTGTAAGTGGAAGAGTGATGCAGCCAGGTCCACGATTTCTAGAAAAATCACTCTGGTGACATTGTGGAACGGAGCCAACCTAGAGGCAGGGACACCTTTAGGAGGTTGTTTCCGAGACTGGGTACCCAGTAGTTAGGCAGTGGTGCTGGACATTGGAAGGAGAGAATACATTTGAGAACTGTTTGGGGGATGGTACTGATAGCTCTTGTGACTCATTTCATGTGTGTGAAGTCAGTGATAGAAAGGGAGAAATATCAAGTTACCAAGAAATGACAATTTCTAGCATGGTAGCTAGAACTAGATGAGGACACATTCGTAAGGGAAGATGTTGGGCAAGATGAACTAGAGGGGCCTTTTCCCAAGGTTGCCCCTCCTTGCTCACCTCAGGCTTGCCCCCATTTTTGATTTTTAGAGTTTAGGGACGGCCAGGAAAAGTTGCGTTCCGGTAGAGGACAGGTTGTCCTTCCTCCTTACCCTGTATTCCCCTCTGCCGTGGCTCCCGGGAAGCTCAGAGCCACGTTTATGTTTAATCGCAGCAGATATAAGCAGTATTTGCTTCGTTCCACTGTTGTTTTCTTTTTATTATCATCATCGATCTCTTTTTTGTTGCATGCTGTGTCAGGTCTCTTTTAGAATGAGGCAAGGTATACACAAACAGATGATAAAGAAAGGAGGAAATAAGGACCTTGTGGATCCAAAGCTCTGAATCTCTGCCCCCTTTCAAAACTATTGGTCTGGGTTGAATTCTGCCAGTCTGTGCAAAGCTGGCTGCTCTCGAACAGGGGAGATTTTTGGCTCCCAGAGGCCAGGGCTTCTGTCCCCTTCATCTCAGTGTCTCCAGCATTTTTTTTTTTTAATCACAGTGCCTGGTGCATACTAGGTGCTCATTTAATGCCTTTGAAAAACAAGAGTGAATCAATGATGGCAGAGTCACGTGTTATCTTTCTGAGTGCTGTTCAAGGGCAGCCGGTAGGGTCATTTCTCACTCGTTGACAAGTGGGCAAGGTGCAGGGGCAACATTTTTCGCCCCCTCCAATTCATTCTTCATATTGCCCCTTCTAGATGTTTGGAAAATGTAAATCAGATCATACCATCATCCCTCAGCTGAAAACCCTTAATGGCTTCCTGTTGTCATTTAAAAAGTAAACAAAACCCAAGGTCTGGAGGGCCCCTCCCCTGCCTTCCTCTGAGCTCCCTGCTGCCTCTGCCCTTTGTCCCTGGCTGCAGGGCCCTTCCCACCCTTGGTGCACGCTGTTCTCTCTGCCTGGTATTGTATCGCTGTGTCTGCAAGGCAGTGCCCCCTTCCTCAGTTTCAGTCTCTTAGATCTTCCCCTTTACTGCATCTCAACACCCTGTTCCTTCCCTTCAAAGGCCTCCTCTGGATTAGTAGGTAGTGTGTGCAGTTTGCGCCCCTGTTTATTAGGTTTCCACCTTCTGCCCTGAAGGCAGAGACCACATCTGTCTGTTTATTCACCTCGGCCCCCGGAGCCAGGTGTAGTGTCTGGCAATTGTAAGACCTTGCTCAGTAACTGCTCATTGAATGGAACTAGGCTGGCTATTCATCCGTTCAACCAGTGTTTATTGAGCACATATTAAGTGCCAGGCAGGCAGGCTGCTAGGCCTCAGGGTTGCCGTGGAGCACAAAAGAGGCATCACGTTTACCCTCCAGCAGTTTCATGTCAGCTGCTCAGCCTGGTCTGCCTTTTAAGCATGTGCTGTTCCTTCCTTCATATGTGTGTGTGTGTGTGTGTGTGTGTGTGTGTGTGTGTGTGTATATGTAGTTGTTGGAAAAGTCATAGCGTATTTTTTTCTATGTTTTCCATTGCAAAAATGCATCATGACTTTTCTGACATGCTTTATACATGTGCACCTGTATATGAAAACAAGCATTTCTCGAATGCCAACTGTGTGCAACAAATAAAAACCTGTTTATAGATATAAAACATGCACACACAGAAAAAACACACATACAGTATATATACACCTGTGGATACATGAGTTTACTGAACGTCTACTGTGTGCCCACCCTGTGGCAGGCACCAGGGAGAACACACACTAGGAGCAGAGATAGAGGAGAGTTTACTGAACACCTACTGTGTGCCCACGCTGTGGCAGGCACCAGGGAGGACACACACTAGGAGCAGAGATGGAGGAGAGTTTACTGAACACCTACTGTGTGCCCACGCTGTGGCAGGCACCAGGGAGGACACACACTAGGAGCAGAGATGGAGGAGAACACACCATTTTCCTGCCCTGGGAAGGGCCCTGACCCTGCCGAGAGCCAGGCAGCGAGGTGGACCTCAGCTGCGTCATCATAAGGAGTGAACGGACAGGGCATCAGGGAGTCCCGGTGACTCTCCTCATAATATTACCTGGATAAGGATAGTCTGGCTGTGGTGCCTGCTGAGGAGCCACTCAGGGTGGCTCCTTACCTATTGATTTAGGTGCTTGCCAAAAACCACAGATCGTCTGAGAACTGACTGACTTTGGGTTCTTTTAAAATAATCAGTGGGATGGAAATTTCAGGACATCAAGAGACTTAGATCTCCACAGGCATGAAACTTCTTTTTCCTTGGAATCGACCTTGGGGGGAGTCAGGCTCGGGGGTAGTCAAGTCAGTGAAATCTAAAGGCATTTCTTCTACTCTCTTTTCATCTTGAACTTGACTAATTCTCTGGGGCCTCTTGCCAGGATTTGTCATTTTCTTGCCCCGTTCCCTCCTAGGTGTTGAAGCCAAAACAAGGGTCCGTTTAATTCATTTAGGCTGCATGTGATGTCCTAGCGCAGGGCTCCCGAGGGCTGCTTTGGCAGTGGGGTTCCAGACAGGTCACCTGTGTGAGCCCTGCATGCTGGCCACACCCTACACTGGCTCTTGGTGTGTTTTTGTAACAGCTTTAGTGAGCTATGTGGTAGACAGAATAATGGCCTTCCAAAGATGTCCGTTTCCTAATCCCCTGTGAATACATTACCTTACATGGCAGAAGGGACCTTTCAGATGTGCGACTAAATTCAGGATCTTGAGATGGAAAGATTTTCCAGGTGAGTCCGTTGTAACCACAAGGGTCCTTACTTATAAGAGGGAGACAGGAGATTCATTGTCAGGGAAGGAGGTGTGGGGATGGAAAGAGGGTCAGAATCAGAAACTTGAAGATGGCTACATGGCTGGCTTTGAAGATGGAGGAAGGGGCCACAAGCCAAGGGACGCCACAGCCACCAAGAACTGGTTAGCAGAGTGTCCCTAGAGCCTCTGGAAGGAGCATGGTCTGCTGACCCTTGAACTTCAGCCCAATGAAACCCATTCTGGATTTCTGACCTCCAGAATTAGATAATAAATTGGTGTTATTGTAAGTTACACTACACCTGTGGTGCCTTTGTTACAGCCGCAAGAGAAAACGAATACAGGATTTATTGTGTGTATCATTAAAATCCATTTCAAGTGTACAATTCAGCGATTTTTAGTCGCTTTACCAAGTGGTGCTGCTGTGACCATAATACAGTTGTTTTAGAATACTTTTAATACAGTTTTAGGACATTTTCATTCCCCAATACGATCCTTCATGCCCACTTATAGATAATCTCTGTCCTCATCCCTAGATAACTAGGAGCCTACTTTCTGTCTCAGTAAATTTGCCTGTTAAACTTGTCTTGGGGGCATTCCATGTAAGTGGGACCACATACTCTGTGGTGTCTTGTGTCTGGCTTCTTTTACTGAGCATAACATTTTCAGAGTTCACCCGCATGGTCAAGGGCATCGGTACTTTTTTCCTTTTTATTGTTGAGTAATATTCCATTGTATGGATGCACCTCATTTTGCCCCACTCACCTGTAGATGGACATTTGGGTGGTTTTCAGTTTGGGGCTGTTAAGAATAACGCTGCTTTGAGGGTTTGTGGGCAAGTCTTTGTGTGGACAGGTTTGCATTCCTCCTGGGTAGATACCTGGGATTGGAATTTGCTGGGTGGTGTGGAATTCTTCTGTGTTTAACTCTTTGAGAAACTGTCAAGCTGTTTTCCCAAGTGGCTGCGCTAGTTTTCATTCCATCAGCAATTTATGAGGGTTCCCACTGCGCTGGCTCTTAATTATCCAAGGATGGCGGGTAGCAAAAGGGACTGAGCACACACATGTGTGTATGCACGCCCATGCATGGGCACAGGTGTGTTCCTCTGTGCACACCTGGAGAACATTTTCAAGGTACTGTTTCTACCACTTGTAACTGGCTGTAGCAGGAGGTGAAGACGAGAAAAGCCGCTCATTTTTCTGGGCTTTGAAGAACGAAGCAGTTCCAGCAGCTTCTTCTGTGCCCTCCTTTTCCCAGCATAAGCCCCACAATGCAATAAATAAATGGCCTGTTAAGGTTCAAGATCCACGACCCTTAATCCAGCTCATGTTCTCTTATCCCCAGCTTTGTTTTGAGAATTTGCCAAAAGTTGGGATTTGGGCATTGGGTGAGAGCTAATATTGGTACTTTGTATGTAAACCATGAGGCAGGAAGTTCAGGTCTTAAGACACTTGCACGAGCCGTGGGCATCACTGCCCATGTCTTTGTTCTTTCCCCCAAGCTGCCTGGCACCACACTACCCCATCTTCTGGGTCCAGCTTCCGCTTGGGAGTTCCCCTTTTGCTCCCTTGTCTGAGGAAGTCTAGGCACCTCACTGGGAGGAGTCGGGGCTGGGAGCAGACACAGATGGTTCAGCCTGGAGATGGATGCTAGGTGTCTACTTGGAAGGGGTGGGGTGAGAGGCCCTGACCCTGCCCTGGTGGGGAGCGGGGGAGGGGCTGTGATTGGCAGGGGTGAGATCCAGATGGAAAGCCTGGTTATTCAATTCAGACTCAAGGGGCAGCCGACCTCCTTAAAATTAAGCTTGAACTGAGATCAGTAAAGGAATCTTGCAAGCATCACCCATTGTATATTAATCACAACATGTGGGACAGGCCTATAGAGACTTCTGTGACTTTCTTTATTTTATTTTATTTTTTTTTTTTTTGAGGGCAGTGTCACTGGCCCTCCTATGTGGGACCTGAACCGGGACCACTGGCTTCCCAAACCAGAGCTTAACCACCGCGCCACTTGGCCGGCCCTTCAGTGACTTACTTTAAATTCCATTTGATCCCCTGAGGAGAAGAGTAAGTCATGTTATGGGGACTGCTGGAGGTTTGCAGGCCTTTGAGGAGAACCGTGCCCATGGGGCGTCCAGACCACACCTGGATGGCCCAGTTGTAGAGCGGGAGCCCGGAGCTGCCAGGGCCTTGTGGGCATCTGAGCAAAGAGGCAGTCAGACCCCAGACAGGCAGGCTGGCAGCTACCTAGGATCTGACCCTGCACCGGCGGGGGTGTGGTTGGGATGGCGTTGACTGGGTTGAGTCTCTGAGGAGCGTGGCTGTAAGTTGGGCAGTTGATGGGCGGCAGGAGGGGAAAGACTCAGCGAATCCGAGGTGATGACCTGGGGCAGCAGAGCGGCCGAGCCCTAAAGTAAAGCCCGGGGGACTCTGTTCAGGGGATGGTGTTACTGCCATTTTGAAGATGAAGACGCTGAGGCTCAGAGAGGCTAAGTGACTTGTCTAAGGCCACACAGTGAAAGGAGCAGCCAGAAATTCACACTCTGCGCTGTTTTTGAAGTCATTGTCACCTTGCAAGATGCTTTTCCTTTAGAGGTTAATGAGATAGAAACAACACAGCACAGCACTGAGCCATGAATGAATGTCCTCACGGCAACATGCTGGGCCCAGGAGAGAACAGCTATTTCTGTTGTCACCACTGCCACCCGAGGAAGTAGGGACTGACTGCCTTTCGTTGCACAATCAGCAGCTGTTACCATCTGTGCTGCCAGTGTTGGCCTTGTTTACGGGCAGTTGAGAGGGTGAGAAACCACATGAAGTCGAAGGCCTGGAAAGCTCTGGTTGCTCTGCCAGGAAACACAGAGACCCCATTTTTTCAGACACCCAGTGAGATGTCCAAAGAGCAGAAAATATATGCAGAACTGCTGTGTGGTTTTCATTTTTTAGTGAGCACGTATTAATTAGGGTTGTAACAAAATACATTAAAATGTGGGTTTGTTTATTTACAAGTGTTGGGTGGGGAGGATGGGGGGAAGCAGAGGACCTGGTGTTTGTCCTGCTCCCCTGCCTCCTGACTGAGTGACCTTGGGGTGTCATCTCACTTCTTGGAATCTCAGTTTCCACTTCTGTTCAATGGGAAGGTTGTACCAGAAGATCCCTAAAATCTATCTTGAAATTAACTCTCGGCACATTGCAGTGATAAATGCTGTCAGTGTAGGTTCTGTGTCAAGACAAGTTTTATCCATCGACTTTTCCCTATGGTTTTGGATGAAATTTATGCAGGTGGCCATTTTTCAGTGTGTGTGGGGGCTTTAATTTACATCACAAAGGCTTAATTAACTCAGAGCCTCTTTATGTCTTAGGTGGGTCTTAGAAGGTTCTGGGAGGGCCTTTTGTTCATCCCAGGGAAGGGACTGTGTTTATGAGGTTCTTTCAGCAGTTACATCACCCCTATGAGGCGTGGGGGCTTTGACCTCAGTGGGTGGGAGTGGGTTACAGGACATGTGGGGTTTTTCTCGTCCTCCAAGAGCTTAGGGTGTCAACTGGAATTCTAAAAACTCCTACGGTTTGGAAACGCTGTTGCTGTAGGTGGCGTGTCGAATGCCTGAGGCCATGAGAGGTCTTGGTTTGTGTGGTTGAACCTAGTGGGTTCCTGTGGAGGAGAACACAAGTCCTAGGGGCCAGTGATGGTGGCCTTGTAAACTGTTAAAGGGTCTGCATCATCATTGGTAGGCAGTGTGGAGCTATTAAAGGCTTTGCGTGTTAGAAAAGGTAACCAGTGGCAACGTGGAGGGTGAGGGACCGGAGTCTAGGGTCCACACGAGAGGCCTAGACTCGCTGTGCACAAAGCAGATGGCTTTGGGTCTGGAGCCAGCCTCCCAGATGCCATCAAAGCCACCAAGTTAGATGCAGTGGCTGCCAGGGTAGGAAGTGAGGCCTGGTAGTAACCAGCAGTTGCTCATTAACCCATCGAGGATGGTATCAGTCGGTGTTCTGGGTTGCAAGTGACAGAAACCAAACTTAAGCTAGCCTGCGTTAAAAATAAAAAAGTACTATGTGAAGTCATTGAACAGTCAGGCGTGTCTGGTCCAGGGGCCCAAACCATGCTGGCTTCTATCGTGTTTGTCTTCTCTCTCTTGGCCCTGCTTTCTTCCCTGCCTATTTCTCAGGTGGTCTCTCTCTTTGAGACGGCAGGAGGCTGCCAGCAGCTTGCATTCAGGCTTACGTGCTCTCATGTTAACAGCCTTGTAGGGTGGCGGGGAAGGTATCCCTTTCCAGTGGTTGCTGCCCAAGTGCTAGGAAAGGCTTTTATTGGCCAGTTAGAGTCACATGCCCATTCTTGAACCTCAAGAGGACTCTTATGGCCACTTAGGGTCACATGCCTGTTCTGGAACAAACTGTTGGTTCCAGAAGGTTCTGTGCCGACTGCCCTCCCCTAAGGAAACATGCTGGTCCCTGGAGCACCTGAGGGGAGGGTTGAGGATGCTCTGTAGGAAAACTGGGTGCCATTGCTAGAAGAGGCATGGAAGCTGGGCAGGCGAGACGTCAGCTGTGCATCACAGGGAGCTCAGTGCTACGTGCCTTTGCCCAGTTTTGCCCAGGGAGCTCCTGCTTGCAGCGGTGACCTGAACTCGATGGAGTGAGTGGCCTGGTGGGAGGGAGGTGTGGTTCCGTGGCCTGTCCCTTGGTACCACTGCCACATGAATCAGCCTCTGTCTTCCTCTCCCTGCCCCTCCAGCAAGCATTTATTGAGGTCTTGTCCCTCGTCTGAATCCCTCAGAATTTTGTTTGCACTCTTCATGCCCCTTACCCATGCCCAGGGGCGGTGGTCAGAATGTGTAACATTGGCCACCCCTTGGAGTGCTTTCTGGAAGCCTCCACAGTGCCTGAGGGTAACTCTTTCCTTGCTGGGTCTTGGGGGAGGTCTGGCAGCCCTGGAGGAGATCCACTTAGGGAGAGGTGGCAATAAGAGCTCAGCAATTATTTCCCAACCTGTTTGAAGTATTTCAGTGTTTTTAACGACTGGTGCAGCCATACTGGTGTGAAGCAGCACTTCCTGATGGTTTGAAAGCAGCTTTCAGGGTGGGGCTGGAGTAGAATGTTCCTCACTTCATCCCTCCTGGCCCCAGCTCACCCTCATGCCCTCAGATGATTTTCAGTGAACCTTTCACAGAGTAAATGTGCCATTGATTTTTGAGGAGGCCAAATGAGAAAAGCAGGGGAGACTCTTCTGGAAATGGCGGCTTTCCCCTGCTCTGCCCACGCTGTCAGCAGGCTCTGTGCAGTTGTTCAAGGGTGTTCCTCTGAGGTTTGAGTAGGCCACCTCTGCCCACACCCACTCTCTTTGCACCTGAGCTTTTTTTTTTTTTTTTTTTTCCTGTGAACCATTCAGGTTTATAGGCCTTGGAGAGTGTGCAAATATTTGATTTTAATTAAGGAAGTCTGGAATGAGGAATAGAAAAATCTACTTCTTGTTTATTATTTCAGGGGGCCTGGAGGTGGGGGTGGGATGACATATGGTGCCTCCAGCCACATCATCAGTCCACCTGGTCCTCCAGGATGGTCCAGGCACCCACGAGAAGAGGCCATGTGAGGGGAAGTGGGGTGGGTCTGCTGGCCCAGGGTGGCCTGTGGTGAGAGAAGGGGGAGAATAAGGCAAGACGGTGCACACTGGGGAGGTTTTTGTAGTGATGAGAAGGATGGTGCCTGCCACCCAAATAATACCTATGGCCCCCATCCCTTTGACTGATCTCAAAAACCTCATCATCTTTAGTGACATATGATCACCCCCATTTTACAGCTGAGAAAGCTGAGCCCAGAGAAGTTATGGAACATATCCAAGATCACCCAGCTGTTAACGTGGCAACCTGTGTGTGTCAGGCTCCAACGTATGTAAAAACCACTCCCCTGTTGTGTAGTGCCCAAAGGTGTTCTTAGAAGACCTCTCCCACTGCATTTGAGGATAGATGAGGCCCTGTAAATGCCTTCAAATATTTGTTTTTTTTTGTTTTGTTTTGTTTTTTAGGGCAGTGTCACTGGCCCTCATATGTGGGACCTGAACCGGGGCCGCTGGCTTCCGAAGCCAGCGCTTAACCACCGCGCCACTCGGCCGGCCCTGCCTTCAAATATTAAATGAGGTTTTATCCGGACTGGTAGAGCCTGCATACTGGCTATAAGACAAGAGGAAAAAGTGGTGGTGGAGGTGGGGCGGAAGGAGGGTGAGGGTGGGGGAGGCGAAGTTCAGCAGCCTGGGGCATGGGGAAGAGAATGAACCCAGGAGCCCAGAGTTCCTGTCCCAGCCCTGCCCGCAGCGTCATGGGGCCTTGGTTGAGTCATACCATGTCTAGGAGCTGGTTTCCCCTTTAGCGAAATGAAGGTAACAACCACAATAATAGCGTTTCTTGTGGGCTTCCTTGGTGTCGGCATCAGGCGCGGGACACCAGGACAGAGAGGTGCATGGATTAGGGTTCTGTCTTTGGGTGCTCAGGGGTTCGTGGGGAAGGACCCTCCCCCCCAGTGCTGCCATCAGACATGGGACCGGAAGGCCCTGAAGCACCGAAAGGTGCTCTGCCAGTGGGACTGGGGGGGGGGTGAGGGGTGCTGCTGGAGTCCCAGCTCTGGCTTCAGGGCCCCGCGGCCATCTGACTGTTGTCCCTGCAGCCAGAGGGAGGGAATTAACTAGGGGACTTCTTCCTCCAGCCCTCCTAGTGCTTCTCTCGGCCTTTGCCCCTCCAGCCCCACCCCCACCGCAGGCTCGTCGTCAGAAGCACCTCCCAAGCATTCAGAGGGAAAATCCCGGGTCCCCAGCTGTGCAACATTGCCACCTGGGAGCTTTCTGCAAACACCGATTCCCAGTTCTGGGGAAGGCTGTTTTGAAAAAAAGCTCCCCGGGTGCTTCTGATGCGCAGCTTGCTGCTCCCGGGACCCACCGCCCATTCCTGCCGAGGAGATGGGTTCTTTAGGGCCGGGAGGGGCTCCGAGGAGGCTGTGCCGCTGGGAGCTGCGCAGCCGCGCCTTCCTTTTCGCAGCGTTCCCGTCCCCGCGGGAGGCAGCGGGGCGGCGTCCTTTGCAGATGCGCAGGCCCCACGCAGCTCGGGGAGCGCTCGCGGGCGGCCCCCAGGGCGCCCCGCGTCGGCCCTGGGTGCCGGGGCCACGTGCAGCAGCGCGCGGGTGAGCGCAGCAGGGACCCCAGGTGGCGGCCGCCTCCCTCCTCGCGCGACCTGGCGCGGCGTCCCCTAGTTCCCCAATACGCCCACTCCCCCTCCGCCTCCGTCAGCTCTGTGGCATCTTCTGGTAGAACTCAGTGACCGGTAGCCGCAGGCCTGGGACCGAAATAAGGCAGCGAGGGTCGGTGGGCCCACCTGGACAAACAGGGCAGTTTAGGATCAGAATTGAAACCTGAAGGGGACTGTGGCTCGGGTTGAAATATGCCCGCTGGGGCACTCTTTTCAGTTCAGAATCAGATTGGTTTTGTTTTTTGTTTTTTAGCATTTTTACGTAGACTTGGTTTAGTTGCTTCTAGAGGAATTCTATATCTTGAAACTCTGCCACGAGCCAGCTACTTTCCAAACATTCTCATAATAAATTTCTAAGGGTAATAGTTGAAGAAACAAGTGTCCGGAGAAGTTGGGGGACACATTAGCAAATGACTGGGTCAGGATTTGGGTCTTGCTCTGACTCGGAAGCTCATCCTTGTGCACAGAGCATGGTTCCCTGTAGGTAAGGCCAGAGCTGCTCTCTCCAGTATGGTAGCCACTAGCCACATGGGGCCATTTAAATTAATTAAAATGAAATGAACTCAGTTGTACTAACCAGAGCTGAGGTGCTCAGTAACCGCATGGCACCTGGTGCTGCTGTATTGGACAGTGCAGATACAGAACACTTCAATTCCTGGAAAGCAGTTAACCAGGCTTTGGCAGTGGGAGGAAGCTAAATGATCATCCCTGGGTAGTTGGGAGTTGGGCAGGTTGGTAGTTGGTCCTGATTCTGCTGTGATCTGATGGTCCGACCCCAGGCAAGTTCCTCTCCTTCCACGCTTCAGATTCTCTCACTTATAAAATCGGGCACTAGGACCAGATACCCAAAGTACTATTCAAGACCTTTACCAATGTCATTTCTTCAAATAAATAGTGGTATGTCTTCAAAAGGCGGCACATCCTTATACTTGAGTGTTTGATAATTGGTTCTCCATTCTTTCTGAAACACCGTCTTGACTTTGCTCATCTGTGAATCAGCTTCACTCCACTTTGAGGAGAGTAGGGTGAGGAGGGTAGCGCAAGATTCCAGGGTTAAGGTGTAATTGAGATGGTAATCAGTACGGGACAGTTCTTTCCCCACCTCCTTCACCTCCTCCTCACTCACCTTCATCTTGTTTCTTAAATCAACGGTATGCTGAACTGCACTTCTTGAAAAAGGAAGACCACTTGTTAGATAGTACGCAACAATAATTAACGTTAGTTTAAAGAGATGATTGGTTAAAACGTCAAAATATTTATTTTGAATATATACCAATATGTTAACTACCCTACCAAGTAGTCTCTTCCTTGCCCCTAAAATATCTGAGGATTCTTAAGGTTAAAGGCAGACGGTTCACTTGGGCATAGAGTTGCAAGTACTACGTTAAAAATATTTTTAAAAATGTATAAGCAGTAGATCATGACACGATGGAATAATTATTATAAATAGCTAACATTTATTGAGTATTTAGTACATATTAGCCACTGTTCTCGGAGAAAATTTCATTAAGTAAGTGATTAAGGATTGTTGGAAATACTGCAGAGCTCTTGTAATCGAACAGGATTATGGGTATACATTTCTAATTTTATTAACAGACAGAATGAATCCTGGCCAAGCAAAACCAGCAAATGGTAAACAAGCCAATAAAATTACAAGATGAATTCACGGAGGAGGAGGAGTAATGACTTGAGTTATATATTTTTTTGTTTAATTAACACTTATTAAGCGTCTTCTGGGTAACAGGCACTGGTAGGTAGCTTTACATCTGCTCTTTTATTTAATTACAATGGGATCTTCACTTCCAGATCAGATGTCCCATGGGCTTCCTTTGACTAATGAATTATCCTAGCTCAGTCCTGAGTCCCATCTGTGCATTACAAGTACCTGGGGGAGTGCTGGAAAATTCTGGTGCTGGGGTTTTCTCCTCAGAGAGGCTAATTGTGCAGGGCCAGCACCCAGCAGCAGTCCTTTTCAAACTTTTACTCCCTCCTCCGTCACCTCTGGGTAAGCTGGGCACTATGCTAGACTGACTATGGGAGATGTTATTTTAATTGCTGAAAAATATTGACTGAAACTCTTCAGCAGTAAGCAACGATTGTAGACTTTGCGGGGAGCGTTTGCTAGGCCAGGTGGAATGAAGGAAAACACCTGTTTTCCTTTGTATGCTTCTCATTAACTCTTGGGATGTGGGACTGACGTGTCAGAAGAGTTACTGAGGGAAACAGGCTAGAAAAAGTTCCCCTAAATGTCCCAGACCCAGAATTTCCAGATGCCTGCATTTTGCTGCGATATTTATCAGAAACATGTCAGTGACTTGCATTATAAGTGGTTTTTTTTTTTTGGTTTTTTTTAAAAGATTTTATTGGGGAATTGGCGGAGGGGAACAGCGTTGGGGAATCAGGGAAGGGGAACAGACAAGTTGCCATCTTCTTGTTCTTCAGTTTAGTTGCAGAGGATGTTGCTTCACTGTTGGTATCGTCATTGCGCTCTTCCCGGATGAGGCAGATCGGTCGCTGGCCTCTGGATGTCGCTCACCGCGGCTATTGGCAGCTCACGCTTGGCTGCCAGCCGCTCACGCTGGCTGCGGGCCACTCACTGTAGCCTATGGCAGCCCACTGCAGCAGGGGCTGCAGCCCACACCATCACCGGGGCTCGCACAGCCCAGCTCCAGGTGGAGCTGTTGTTAGCTGTAGAGGGCAGTGTCACTGGCCCTCATGTGGGATCCGAACCGGGGCCGCTGGCATCCCCAAACCAGCACTTAACCAATGCGCCACTCGGCTGGCCCGTTTTTTTTTTTTAAGAAAAAAGAATTCTAAGGAACTTCTACACTAGAGGTAATTCCTTTTAATGAAATACATATATAGGCACAGAGTACAGATCTGTGAATAAAACAGTTTAAGAGGACACAGAATGATGGAGTGGTTATAGGTTGAAATGGCTTCTTTAAAAACCATCTTTGATGTGCTAGTAAAGTAGTTTAATAACAAAACATTAAAAAATATGAAGGAATTAAATGGCTTGAGGAGTTGAACTTTTCTTTTAAAAATTGTTAGAGCCTTAGATCATCACATAGTAGAGAATGGACCTAAAAAATGATCCATAATCAAAAACATATCCAGTCCCTAAAAATATTCCTGGTTATCTTCATAAATAGATTTGCACCAATGGGAACTTTTGGTTTTGCCGAGGAAATCCCAGGAGTCCTGAGGGTGTGGTGTAAATGGAGGTCAGATAAAGGAAAGCTTCCATTAGACCTGCCAACATTAAGCATTTTCCCCTAAAATAAGCAATGTTTCTGGTAGGGGTGACTAGATACCCTTCCGTTTAAGAACATTGTACCCTTTTAAAAGCATTATATTGCAATTGGTGAGAGACTTCGGGCAAGTGACATCATTCTTTTGGACCTGGGGCTCTTCATGGGTGTAATGAGGGGATTTTTCAGTTTTCAGTGATACTGAGCCCCAGGTGTCATCTAAGAGAGCACTAGGGAGGACAGTTGGCAGGACTTTGGGTCTCTGGGTCTTGTGCCCTGGCCTCAGACAGAGCTACTGTTTGGGGGTGGGGGTGGGGCTCTGTATGGGTGTTCATTTGCAGAGAGGAAAATAAAAATCAATTCTGCATGCATTTTTGAGGACTTCTGTCCATCAGGCATAGTGAGATGCTGGGGACACCAGGATGACCAAAACACAGTGTCAGCCTCAGGTAGCTTAAAGTGTCCCAGAAGAGACAGGGACACAGAAAATTGCAGCATTTCTTCAGCTAGGTCAGGGGCTGGGTGGGAGAGGGGGGATAGTCCCATCAGAAGACTGTATGAGAGCCCTGGGTTTATTTTTTAGAAATAATTGACAAGTAGAGGACAGCGCCCTCCTTGAGTCACTGCCTAGTCATTCCTGAGGGGAAAAGAAAGAGGAAGGAGGAGTGCCCACGTGGCATGATTGGGACTTCCCTTATGCCCCTCAGTGGACTCAGGGAGTTGGCCTTCTGGCAAAGGGCTCTCAGGGAAAGAGGACGGGCTGGGTTCTCAGAACCACAGAATCAGCCCTTAGGGTTGGGAGGGACCTCGGGAGGTCACCTTATCCAGGCAAGTTACCCTGGCAAGCCCACTTACCTACCTGCCCAGTCTACACGGCCCACATCTCTCTTCCCACCTCTTGTGTTTGACCATGTGGACCAGCAACTTAGCCTGTGGGCCTTTGCCCGTGCTGTCATTCTGCTTGGATCCCCTGTTGCCTCGGCCAGGCAAATTCTAACTTGTCTTTTAGTTCCCAGCTTAGATACCACCTCCTTGGGGAAGCCTTTCCTATACCCATCACTTTTCATTTTGTGCTAAGTAATTAAATACCCTTTTCTGTGACTGCCCAGCACCTGCACTCATCCGTTATATCTCTTTTTCACCCTCCATTGTAATTGCTTGTCTGCCTGTAATTGCCCCATTAAGCCATGGGAGTGCCTGGGTGGCTGGGACAGTTTCATTCCTGGAATTATCTCCATGGCCACATGCTTAGCACATCACTCTGTAGATATAGTTGTTGAATGAATGAGTGTCCTCACTTGACAGCAGAGGCTGCAGGAGCTCAGAGAGCTTCAGCGACTTGCCTGAAGTCACACAGCTCTGAGAAACTGAGCAGGGGCAGGAGCCCATGGTGTGAGTCTATAGAGGAGAAAAAAATCCAAACAGTGTTTAGAGCCATAGTCCAGGTTCTCTCTGCCCATATTGCGAAAGTGAAAAAGAAGTCAGCCTTGTTTTGAGATGACCACTTCCAAGGTTGCTACACTCTGCCTCTTGGGTTTATTTCTAAGCGATGCATGAGCCAGCTTACTCTTCATGTTCTTAAAAGAAAGAAAGGGTTTTGTGAAGATGGGTTGGTGTCCTTTTTCTAATTTCTAGGACTTTTGCTCAAGGGAACAATTTGCCCCCATTTTCTATTTTGTAAATGTGGTCAAAGAATCAGAGAGGGAGAAAAAAAATCTTTTATGTAACTGGAAGACATAGTGGGAGGAGTCAGAAGAACTGAAATCATGTTTCCGGGCAGTGGGGTGTGTGTGTGTGTACATGTGTGCACATGGCATGTGTACACGTGTGCGCATGGCATGTGTACACACCCATGCAGGGGGTGTGTTGCACACATTTGAGGACATAACTTGTGAGTGTACTTTGATGGTTCTTAATTAAGTCCTTTCTTTCTTTGGCCACTGACCAGCTCTGTGATTATTATTTAAAAAGGAATTTGAAACCACACTCGTGCAAACCAAAACAACAAAAAGGAAACCTATACTGGCACACAAAAAGATGGCTGGCAAGAGCAGCAGAAGTGGTTGGACTGATCAGCTGATAGCGGTCTCTCAGGACAATCAGACAGACATGGTTCCCAAACCTTTTGTGAATAAGATGAGGCGGGTTAAGTGGCTTCCGGTAGTTTCAGCACCCGATGAAAAGCAAGAAGAAAACACGAATGCAGTAAAGATTGAATCAAAGGAAAGGCCAGCAGAAGGCATTCTGTTTCTTTTTGACGCGTAAGATTGTCTAACTCTAGGCACTGCTGACCTTGTTCACACCTTCATACTAAATGCTGGTGAATATGTTCGAATGGGATGCTGACTACCCCTGGTTTTTATGAAAACTCCCTTTGATACATAAGTGTCTGTCAAAATCTCTCTATAGGATTTGAGGGGGACAAGGGTGGTGTGATGTACATGTTTGTTTTCCTTTCTCTACAGTGTAGAAACCTAAAGCAGGAAGTGATTCAGGGGCAGAATGACTAACGCCAGTTCAAACCCAAGTTGAGCTGAGCATTTTGCTGGGACCAAGACTTGCCTCTTAGCGCGCAGAGTTCCAGCATGCTTTATCACAGATTTCCACACCTGAAAGGACAGCCTGGCCCCACCCTCCATCCCTGGCACAACACAGTCCAGCCCAGCTGTCCCTCAGTTGTAGGAGTTTGGTCTGGAACTTTGCTCTTTCCTTCCTGTGCAACCTTCAGCAAGTTACTGAACTTCTCTGAATCTCCATTTCTTTATTTGTAATACATAAAACTCTTTTGAACATTAAATGAGAAAAACGTTTGTGAAACATGCTCTGTGAACGCTGCTAATGGGCTGAAGAAATGGAATGTGGAGTTCGTATCCCCAGACCAGCTTTGGTATGGGGAAAAAATAATGGTGGCTAGGATTTATTGGGAGTTTAATGTGTGCTGAGGTCTGTTGTTACTCACTTAATCCTTGTTATAACTCTGTTTTACAGGAGAAGGAACTGAAGCCTGGAGTTTGAATAATTCATTCAAGGTTACCAACTTGGTAAGTAACAGAGCCTTATTTGACCATGGCTATCTTGCTTCAGCCCCTGTGCTCTTAACCATTTCACTATGAAGAAAACTGAAAGTGGATGGTTACATTAGGCCAGGACATAGATTTCCATTCGGTGACTCTGTTGAAATGAGAATCCATATGCATTCTTTTATTCACTCCATGAATATTTATTGAGGACCTACAAGGTTATCAGGCCAAATATTCAATTAAACAAGAACTATAACTTGGGAGGGAAGAAGACACACCCAGCCTCCTATCATTAGTAATAATAATGATAATAATAATAATAGCAGCTAACATTTATTGATGCTATTGAATAGCAGACCCTGTACTAAGGGCTTAGTCTGAATTATCTGGTTAACTTTACAACAGCCCTAGAAAGTGGAGGTTTGAAGCAGAGAAGTAAGTTGCTCAAGTTCACTCCACTAGTAAGTAGTTGTCTGAGCCCATTTGGGCTGCAGTAACAGAATACCACAGACCGGGGAGCATATAAACAACAGACACTTAATTCTCACAATTTTAGAGGCTGCAAGCCCAAGCATCAAGGTACCAGCAGATTTGGTATCTGAAGAAGGCCCGCTTCCTCGTTCATAGGTAGCCCTCTTTTTGCTGTAACCTCACCTGGCAGAAGCATCCAGGGAGCTCTCTGAGGTCTCTTTTATTAGGGCACTAATTCTATTCATAAGGCTCCTCCCTCATGACCCAATCACCTCCCAAAGGGCCCCACCTCCAAATGCCATCACGTTGGAGGGTAGGTTTCAACATATGAATTTTGGGGGGACAAAAATAGTCCCTTGCAGTGGTAGAGTCAGTTATCACATCCAAGTAGTCTGGCTTGAGAGCCAGTGATCTTAATTATTGTAAATGTGTCACTCTTGTAAGGCCCCTCATGGAAAACTAACTCTGTAGGCCTGAGTGCCCTGGGGACACTTCCCTTTTCTGCCTCTACTTTCCCTAGACTTCCTGGTTTTCGTCACTACCCTCCATTCAACTGACTAGCATCTGGAGAGGTTTAGCCATAGAATGGTGTGATACCTTGGCAGAATGTTATGCAGCAATATCTCAGGCATGCTTTCAACTTTTATTTTAATTGAGGTATAACTTCCATACTGTAATATGCACACATCGTAATCGTAGAGCTTGAGGAATTTTCAATACGTCACTCTCATCTTGCCACTACCCAGACCAGAGTATACAGTCTGTCCATCGTTCCAGCAAGCTCCCTCATGCCCCTGCCTCCAGACCTCATCACTGCTCCGACTGATGGAAGTCATATCTCTATCACGTTAGAGATGCCTGCTTCTAACTCATCCAGATCCAAATATACTTGCTCAGCAAAAACAAAAAGTAGAGATAAAAATAACCCTTTCCAGGGCGTGGGCGATCCTGTCATTCCACCCAACTGGCGTCTCTCTTGCAGTGAGTGTAAAAGAGAGGCGCAGATCTGCTCTCCCGTCTGTCGGTCTTTGTTCCTAGGGCTTTTTAGAGTGTGAGCATTTTGTGCCACCGATTGTGTTTCTCATATGTGTAGGTTTTAATGATCCTACAGCAAGCCCCCAAAATCCAAGCCGATGCTCACCCTAAGAAACCAGATCCAATGCTGACATAAATCAGGCTGTGTTGGACATAATGCTAGATGGTTTGTCAGTCTCCATTGTGAGACCTTACTATGGGATTTTCAAGGAGAATTTTGACTCCTTTCAATTTGCATGTTACATTACTGACTCTAGAAGTGAACCCTTGAGTAAGAGGCACTTGTAATGTGGACAGAACACAAGCATGGGTAGGTGGTGACCTTAGATTTGGTGATCGGGAATCAGTGTGGCAACATGGCGGACTCTGCTGATTGGTGGGAGTCATGCCTTATGTGGACAGAACTATACCCTGCGGAGCTCATCAGAAAGGGACGTCTACGAGTCTCAAAATTGCAGAGAGAACTTGAAGCCCAATAGTTATGTAAGCTGAAGCCATGACAGCCTATGGGGTTTTTGCACCCAGGAATAGGCAGTAGAGTCTGGGGTGTTAAGGTATCAATGCCACGGTGGGTCTAGAAATGAGACCTGGGCCCAAGGTGGGACTGAGCCCCTGGGAGCCTAAAACATCACACTTTTCCATGAAAAGGAGCTAGAAAAACTCTACCGTCTGGAGAAACAGAGAGGAAACTTGCCTTAGTGGAAAAAAGTCATTTTGTGAATTTGGGTGGAGAAATTGGCATACTAATTACATTATTGGTGACAATGAAAATGAGTACGTCTTTGAAGGACAATTTGGCACTATCACACAACATTTCAAATGCACGTACCTGTTGACTCTGTAATTCCACTTCAAAGATTTTATCTTATAAATCCCATCTTTCCTATAGTTACACATGTGTGTGCAGCTGTGTGTAATATATTTTCATTGCAGCATTGTTTGTAATAGCAAGACCCAAATGAAATGTATGTCAATTGGGGATTCATTGAATGAATTATGGTATACTCTTACAGTAGAAGACTGGGCCACTGTTTAAAATAATAGGTCATATATGCTAAAAAGGAATGACCTCCAGGTTACATTCTGAAGTTTAAAAAGGCATTATGCATAAAAATGGTATATGCCTAATGTAAAAAAATAGAAGGAAGTGTAAGTGCTTACACCCACCCACCCACACATATACACATGCTTGATTATGCACAGACTGTTGTTGGAAAGACACCAAGAAAGATGATCATTGTGAGGAATACTGGGAATACTGTTTACCTCGTGGGGAAAAAGGGATTGTGGGTCTAGGGTGGATGGAAGATACCTTACTGTGTATCCTTTTATATTCTTTTGAAGTTTTAAACATGTGCATGTAGTACTTTTTTTTTTAAAGATTTATTGGGGAATTGGGGGAGGGGAACAGCATTGGGGAATCTGGGAAGGGGAACAGACAAGTTGCTGTGCTTTCGTTCTTCAGTCTAGTTGTGGAGGACGTCGCTTCACTGGCCCATGTTGGTATTATGATCATTGTGCTCTTCCTGGGTGAGGCAGTTGGTCACCAGCCATTGGACTGCCACTCACGGCAGCTCTTGGCAGCTCACTCCGGTTGCTGGCTGCTCATGCTGTCTGCCCGGCCACTCACTGTAGCCCACTGCAGCAGGGACTGCAGCCTACGCTGTTGCTAGCGACTCATGGCAGCCCAGCTCCAGGTCTAGTTGTTGTTCACCATCTTAGCTGTAGAGGGCAGTGTCACTGGCCCTCATATGTGGGGTCCGAACCAGGGCCCTGCTGCTCAGAGCTGGAGTCCCAAGCCAGCTCGTAACTAATGTGCCACTCGGCCGGCCCGCATGTAGTATTTTTTTTGTGTTAAAAACAAACTAGTTAACAGAAAGCTTCACCCTGGGAGCTTTGAACATGAAAGCCCTCTTACTTTGAGAGGAGATTGGCAGGCCTCCATGGGGTTGCTAATCCCCACCGTTTATTGAGCATATGCCCAGCGCCAGGAAGGTCTGGTCTGGCCTAGTCCTCACATGCCCATACCTGTAGGTCTCTCTATTGCTTGGCTCCGCCTGGACCCTTGTAGTTGCCCGGTTAATGTATGATAAACGATCAATGTATGATAAATGAAAACCCTATTTCCAGGAAGAGGAGAGGAAAGACCTCTGTGTGAAGTCACATGGCAGGCAAGTAGAAGAAGGGAAATTCAACAGCAGTCGTAAAAGTGTTTTAGAAACGGGGTAACCCAGCTGCTTTGAAGAAATTCAAGTTATTGGGAAGGCATCACAAGCCTTTCTCTGTCCTGCTGCTAATCCCTGGTACCTCTCTGGAGACTACAGGGAAGTGTTTTGTCAGTATTAATTTTTCCAATTGGAAGAGTCTTTGCTCTGGAAAGTCGGAGCTGGGTGTCTAGACCAAATCAAGTGCCGATGTGCTCAGAAACAAAGGCAAGGAAATTTGTCCTGAGGTGTTCTCCCTTTTCTGACTTATTTGATCTTCACAGCACTCCTGTTGACTATGCATTATCCAAGGTCTAGGACACTAGCTCTGTTCACAAGAAAAGACCGACCTCCAGGGCCTTTCTTGGCAAAATAGGATTTCTGGTATTCCCAGAGGTGCTTCTAGTGGTATTATTGTTGTTTTTGGCAATGTGCCACATTTCTAATCCATCATGAAATGTTTTATGGAACCGGAAGCTTTCTCTCTTCTCTCTCCGTTTTTTATCGTTTGGTAATAAGTTTAGTGAATAGGTTATTCATCTTGAAAAGGCTGTTATTATGATGTTGTTGGGATTTGACCAACAGGAATCCAAATAGGCAAGAAAACGGGAGCGAAAAGTTAAATTTATAGAATCAAAATCACAAAACTGATCTGAGTGGGATTTAAGAGTAACATCATCTGTAACATTCCGATGAAATTCTTGTACATGAGGGCTGTTTGACCGCGGCACTTAGCTGTCTCTCCCAGGGCTATTTTGTGGGCTTATTCAGAGTACGCCCTAAAGCACTTTTAAGTATCACTTCCCGCAGTGCAATGTGGGATGTGGTGGTTTTAGTTTACTGGGAGATGACTGTGTATCAACAGTGTTATCTCAACTCCCCCAAACAGTAATTCTATCTTCCTGGCCTGAATGCAAATACAGAGTAGGTTTAAATGCTTTTTCTTGTGTGAGCCCTTTCCTGACTCCCCTCCCTGTGCTCCTATTGCTCTGTGTAGTATTTAATTCAAGAAGTTTTCTTATTGGCTTTAAATAATTGTAGTTGTTTGTAGCTATGTGCGCATCGGACTGAGTGCCAGGAAAGATGGCTTGGATCTTGTCGCTTCATCTGTTCATGGCTGACACACAGCATATGTCACAGCACTTCAAATTTCATTAGTCGGGATTCTTGTGACCTCAAAACAGAACCCCAACTCAAACTGGCTTCTGCAGCAAGAGGATTTGCTGGCTTATGTAATTGAAAAGTCCAGGGATGGAATGCAAGGCATGGGGGGCTTAAGTGGTGTCGCTAAGGCTTACAAAGTTTTTCTCCATCTCTCTGTGCTGTCTGCTGTTTCTTTTTGGATTGTGGTGGCAAGATGGCTGTCAGCAGTTCTAGCAGAGGGGAAAAAAGGCTACTTTTCCAACAGTTCAACAGAAATCTCAGAATTGAGTCTCAGTGTCTTGGATTGGTCTTCTCTGGGTAACATGCCCGTCTCTGAACCAATCCCTGTGGCTAGGCAAATACAGTGCTGTGATTGGCTATCCTGGATCAAATGCCCGCCCCTTGAAGAAGCTGGGGTAGGGTCTACACCTCACAGAACGCAAGGATTGAGAATGAAGGAAGGCTGATGTTCCCCAAGAAAAACTGGGAATCATTTGTGTATTGGGGCACACAAATGTGTGCCGGGTGGTGGGTAGCGGGTAGGCAAAAGCTAGGCTGTCCAATATAGTAGGTTTTTAATCAGCCTTCACTCAATGAATGAATTAACAGATGAATGAGCAAGCGAGAGCAGGCTGCTGATTCTGTGAGCCGGTTATATAATACTCGGAGTAGGGTTTTAACAGATGGAGCCTTTGCAGAGAGGAGGGATAAAAGAGAGGCTTGAAATCAAGTCATATAAAGATGGCATTCAATTAGCTGAAATATTTAACAAGAAACAGGAGATAGAGGGGACCTGTAAGAGCTGTTTCCAAGTGTGTGAAGGGCATTCCTACAGATGAAACATTTGCTAGGCCCCTACTTTATGCCGTAGGTGCTGGGGGAGACGCTTTCACTGACATCACTCCACATTTCATTCTTTTTTTAAATTTTTCATTAAAGATTTTATTGGGGAATTGGGGGAGGGGAACAGCATTGGGGAATCTGGGAAGGGGAACAGACAAGCCACTGTCCTTTTGTTCTTCGGTCTAGTTGTGGAGGATGTTGCTTCACTGGCCCATGTTGGCATCGTCACTGCGCTTCTTCTGGATGAGGCAGATGGGTCGCCGGCCTCTGGATGGTCGCTCACCCTGGCTATTGGCAGCTCACGCTTGGCTGCCAGCTGCTCACGCTGGCTGCCGGCCCCCCACTGCAGCCCATGGCAGCCCACTGCAGCAGGGGCTGCAGCCTACACCGTCGCCGGGGCTCGCAGCCCAGCTCCAGGTGGAGCTGTTGTTAGCTGTAGAGGGCAGTGTCACTGGCCCTCATATGTGGAATCCGAATCAGGGACGCTGGCATCCCAAGTCAGCTCCTAACCAATGCGCCACTCGGCCGGCCCTCATTCTATTTTTATTAGACAACCAATTTATGTTCATTATAGAAAATTCAGAAATACCCCCAAAAGAGAAAAATGAGTCCTCCTGTAATCTTACCACCTAGGGCTCATGGATATTAACATTTTGGCGTATATCTTTTCAACTTTTCTCCCTATTTATAGCTGCATTTAAAATATTTTTAAATTTAATCTTGATAATTGTGTTTGTCAGAGAAAGAAACTGTGGCTCAGAGAGTTGAAGAAGTTGCCTGAGGTCCCAGACCTGGACACTAGAACGCTAGGGCCAGAATTTACTCCACATATGTTAGGCTCAGAAACCCTTGTCTCGTTTCTGGGTCTTTGATTTACCTGCTGCATAATCAGTCTGTGTAATACTAATAGGGTTTTACTCCAGTTCCATTCTGAGAATCTTGATGCCATTACTCTTTGTTTATTCACTCACTCATTTTTATCCATGTACTCAGGAAATATTTCACTGGGTGTTTTCTGAGTGCTGGAGGTAGGCCAGTCAATTAGGCCAGGCCCCTGCCCTCCTGGCGCTGATGGTCTAGCTGAGTTCCACATCACTCGTAAATGGTTAAGTCAGAAGTCTCCAGCGATATGCAGATCTGTGATACTGCCAATTGCACTTGTCCCACACCTCTTTCAGGAAGCAACCAGCAAAGCAGAGAGGAAGCTCTATAGCCAGAAAGCTGGACTGCCTAGTTTTATATATGCCCTCTGCCCAAGACCCCTCTCGTCTGTGTCAAAGGATGGGAGGGAAGCTCAGAGTATGCGTTCCCTGTCCTCATCCTCCCAGGGCTGGCTCTGCTGGGTGACCCCAAGAGTGGCCACCGCTGTGTACATATGATGACCCTGTTTTCTGAACCCCAGATCAGAACCTATGGTATGAAGCAGAGTTATCTGAGCAGAAGGAGGGAAACACATATTTCTTCGAGGCAGTCTATGCCAGATGCTTTGGCATGGCCCTCTTGCCCAGGGAGATTGGTATCATTATCTTCCTTTTGCAGAGGCTCCATTGGAGCTGTGATTTGAGCTCAGGCCTATCTGATGGCTCCAGATCTTATGAGCTTCTAACTCATGCTCCTCTGATCAGACACATCTGGGGAGTGGGGCTTTAAAAGGTTTTGAAACTCCAGGTGATTTGGTAAGTTTCATTCCATCCACTTATTTAAAAAAGTATTTATTGAGGGCCTATGTCCAGGAACTCTTTTAGTTCCTAGGAGACCAGGTGATCAAGATCGATGAGGACTCTTGCTCCCAGGGAACTTGAAGTCTGAGCTAAATGGTTGAAAGAATGATGATGTTTCTGCACAATCATTGGCTCAGTGATCCATTCAGCCACACAGGAGGACGTATCTGTTAGGATGCTTGAAACCCAGTTCAGGTTGGAAAATTGATAGATGCAGTTGAGTGGTTCACATAACCAGGAAGTGGCGAGGTAGGTAGGTTTCAGGCACACTTTGATCAGCGCTCTGGCTTCATTTCTTTGTGATTGTCTGGACACTCCACTTCTCTATTGCTTCTGTTCTCAGGTTGACTGCCTTCATAGCAGTGAGGGGCCTGCTAGCAGAGCCCAATGCTAGGAGACACCACATACAATGCGCATGCTGCAAGAAGTGTAGGGGAGAGATGTTTAATATGGTGATCTGGCTGCTGGTGGGTTCACATCCTGGGGTGGGTGGGTTGGGGGGAAATAGCTAGTCAGCCCTAGAGCCATTGAGCAAAATTTCTGAGCTTCATTCTGATTGGATCATCACAGCACATGCCTCTATCTCTCAACCAATCATGGTTGCAGGGGAAATGGGATAACACTGATCGGCTTAGACCATTCAGAACCCCCGCCTGGAAATAGAGATGAGGTCTAAATGACTGAAGAATGCTGCTTGGTGGGAGAGGAATGTTGAAATGACAACTGCAGTGTCTAAGGGGATAGGTAGTGTGTAGGATCTGGGTATAGAAAGATGAGTAGGCATTGTCCCTACTCTTAAAAAGCTCATGAGGTTTTTTTTGGCAATGATCAGAGGAAGGGCATTTACATCTATAGTATGCTAGGCACTTTACATGTTTTCTCAGTTAGTTCTTATGATATCCCTCTCCAGTATGTATTTCCATTTTATAGACGAGGAGAGAAGTTTGGAGAGGTTAAGTTGCTTACCAGCAGTCACACGCCTGGGAGGAAAGTGAAGTGTTCTGAGGCTGTGGATCTCACACTCCTTCCTCTCCTTTTTGTGATAGTTGTAGACAAAATAGACCATTACCCTATAAACATTCGCCTAATGACTCCTCTATAATAAGCAGGGCCTTGGGAGTAGTTACTGTGTTTCATTTCAAGCTTTTATTAGAGAAATCCTTCCTGCTTGTTTTCTTTAACTAATTCTATTTTTTTTTTTTTTTTGAGGGCAGTGTCACTGGCCCTCATATGCGGGATTGAACCGGGGCCGCTGGCTTCCCAAGCCAGCACTTAACCACCGTGCCACTCGGTTGGCCCTTCTTTAACTAATTCTAGATGAGAGGAAAACTTTTCTCCCACGTCCAGATACACAACAGATAATTAAATGAGCTTCTGGGTAAAGCAGACCCATTGTCAATTCAGTGTATCGGAAGAGATGGTTGCATTCAGATACTTTTACAAAAATGATTTCTCTCTCCTTTTGCCTCTGCTGCTTGAGGCTGCCATTTGGTTTTAAAGTAAGAGAATAACTATTATGTAATCGTACATAAGGCTTTTTCCCCTTGGGCCTGAATTACCTTGGCGTATTCAAAATACAGAACACATTTTCTGGTTAAGAGTTTATGGAAAGCCAGTACGATTCCTAGATCAAACTGCTAAAATGAGGGCAAACAAGCTGGATTTTTCCAGTTCTCTACAGACCCCAAAGAGGCATAAGTTCCAATGGAGCAGGGGATGATTTGCCGAAAGCCATTTGTGTGCTGGTGGCAAGATGTTTGAGGTCATACTGTCTCCTGTACCTACTTCGGTGCCAGGTGACAGAGCACTATTTGTTCATAGCTCTCCTAACCTCATTACTTCCATCCAGCAGATGTGATTTCATCCTGGAAGAAATGAACAAAAATGGGGAAATCAAAATGGTGGTTGGTGACAAGTTGACGCATAAGGTTTTCAACTTACATGCTGAGTTCTTATGTCTGCTTTTCTTTTTTTTTTTTGGTCATGTTGTTACTGATGATAATGAATTTACCTATCCAAATTTCCACTATGTTTTGGGTCTTGGGGATAGAATGTTGAGCAAAGCATAGTCTTAATTACTAATTTCAGTGGCCCTCCACTAACCAGATATCTTTCCAGTACGTTGGCACCTGTATCATTTTTTTGGTCCTGATTTACACCGGGCAAACTTGTTAAATGACCTCAGAAAAGGTGTGAAGTAAAAGAGGAAATGAGAGAAAAAAAAAAAAAAGAAATGAGAAAGGCCTCAGGTAAAATGGATAGGCTTCAGAGTCAGAAAAACAGGGTTGCTGGGCTCATCTTGTTGACCCTAGAGGGTGACCACTGTGGTTCTTAATAGGCCTGAGATTTAGGGGTTCTTTTTTACCACAGCATAACCTAACTCACCCTGACGGACGTGACCACCGCTGTCGTGGAAGCGGCAAGATTCATGGAACCTGGGAGCGGCCAGCTTGTGTATATGCATGTATGCATGTGAAGATATAGATAGATATAGATATAGATATAGGTATATAGATATGAATCTTGCTACCTTAATGGCAGTGGTTATCACACCTGTCTGCACATCAGAGTCACCTAGGGATTTTTCAAAAATTCCAAAGCTAGGGCTACACACTAGATGAATTAATTCATGAACTTTGGGGGTGGGATACAAGCATTAGTAGTTTTTAAGCTCTCCAGGTGATTCCAGTATGCAAGCAAGATCAGGAACTACTGGCCTATGAGAAGTACAATAACGGCATCATTATTATTTAAAGAGGAGTAGGGATGATGGTAATGACAGTGGTACTAGCCACCATTATAATTTACCAACTGTTACCTATATGCTAGGCAGTATCCTGGGTGTTTAACAAGCATTATCACATCTCATCCACACTGCAGCCTTGCAAGACAGCTATCTAGGTGGTTGAAGAAGGAAAAGCGGGGTCATATCTTTTAACCTGATGTCAGCTACAGAATTGTTTAATCCAGATTGTCAGGTAAAGTCCAGAAAGATAAAGCTGTTGGGCTCATCTTGTTGACCCTGGAGTGACTACTGTGGTCATCATTGGGGCTGAGATTTCAGGGCTGTTTGTTACCACAGCATAACCTGGCACATCCTGACGGATGCAACCATTCTTTTAGTAACCACAGTGGACTCAGGAGTCGATCTGCAAAAGCACATTTTGCAAATTTATAAATTGAGGGTGAGTTTATTTTGGCTTGTGGCTTGGAAAGAGAAATGAGTGTAGTAAACCATGCTATTAATCTTGGGTTGGTTGATTCATCCATCAAAATCACTCTGTGTGTTTCAAGGAATCAGGGTAAATCAATTAATAAAACATTACCTTGGGTTTCTGTAGCGCTTTTCTCAATGGGGTACATGGAGCTATACAAGCCTCATATGGACACATCCTGAAGGACTGTGAGGCATAAATAGGGCTGTGTGTTACCGTAAGGTTAAAAATAGTGAGTATGTTGAAACGCTTATCCAGAGTCCACAGAGATTCCCGACTGGAGTGTTGGTGGGTAGGTAAGAGCTTGGCTGGAAGTACGAGAGTGTTGAGAAGGGTGTTTGTAGCAGAGAGAACAGCATGGGCAAAGGCTCAACAGCAGGAGGTAGTATTTATAGGGAACTCAGTAATCAGTTTAATATTACTACCAGAAAGAAACCATCCTCCATTCTTATGGGTGATTGGCAGTTCCCAGGACACCTGCATTTCCACCTGGTTTTTCATCATTTGGCACACATGTCTCTTAACATTTTTTTTTTTTTGGCTTTGTATAAGATTTTTGTGTAATGAAGGGCCAGATAAGTATAATGCTTTAATTGACCTCTTTTACGTGAAAGATCACACGAGATACCATACCAAATGTTGCACACTGCTTTTTAGGACAGATATTTTACAGGACTGTGGACACCTCAAAGATCTAGACTAACCTTTGGAAATGAACTCAGTAGTTCTCTGTCAGTGTAGACAGGAACCCCTGGGACTCCCACTCCGGGCCCAGAGTCCAGGCCTGAGGGAATGTACTCCTGCGGGCCCCTCGTGGGCCCTCTATTTTCTTAATTCCAAGGTTCCTTCCATGTCTAAAATTAGATAATTCATTCAGAAACTCTGATGTGGGCACTCATTAATGCAAGTGGCCGAGTCAAAAAAAATGCTACATAATGCTGAGATGGACACCACGGACATTTTCTCCAGGTCTGTCGGTTCAGACAAGACCAGAGTTGAAACCAAGGTAGCTTTCTCCTCTCTACCTTCCTCTGTCATTAAAACTGAGGGAGGCAAGTTTTTTCATTCAGGCTGTGTTCTAATATGAAATCAGCACCAGGATTTTAGAGAGGAATTAAGCTTCTTCTTAACACATTTTTTGCGGGAAACGAGTAAACTCGTCATATAGCTCAAATGCCCGATTACAAAGTGTTAACTTGGATTGTATTGGTTCTCTCTTGGAAAGTTTTTTATTTTCCCCCCTAAACCTTATTTCATATCTTTTATTCCCATAGCCCCTAAACTCAAAACTATGCGAATTTAAACTCTTTTCCACACTCTTAGGTCATGTTTGACACCCCCAGTGTTCTATCTAAAGCTGTGTATTTCAACTATGGGGTCACACAGCCAGTGACCTAAGCATTTTGGCTCCTTTGGGGAAGATTTACATTTCACCTCCTTGTCCTGCTTATCTGATACCCTGGTTCCAGGGCTGTGGCCACGTTGGGGCTTCAGAGTAGGGTTAAGGCCCTTGGCCTGGGTTAACTCAAGCTGGATCGATGCCATCTCTTTCACCAGCTGTAACTGTTTGAGTGCATACCTTGTGCCAGGCTCTATGCTAGCCCTGGGGATACTGTGGTGACAAAACAGCATGGCCTCTGCCCTCAGTGTTTAAGGAAGTACGGAAATTGCTGTACAATTACAACTATATGCCATTACCAAGACACACAGAGCCTGGAGACCTCTCACAGCAGGGATCTGACCTGGTTTGCCCAAATTCCCTCCTTCAGGTGAGGCCTCTGCCCGCAAGTGCAAACACCGCTTGGTCCTGAAGTCACATGTATTGATGCCTGCCCTCCTTGATCTGAAGTGGGGTGGGCAGGTGGGCGCAGGCAGCAAGCGCCCGAGAACGCTGAGCAACCCTGCCCTTCCAGCCTGCTTTACCCGGTGGGCATGGGGAGGCCCTTCCTTGGAGGGGTGTGACTGTCACTGCTGAAAATGCCTAGTAGGTAGCCCTTTGTGCTACTGAGCCACACAATAAGCTGAAAGAGCTGTTTATGGAAAAGGGCAACACATCCTGAGCGTACCCTCTTGGAGTTTTCTGCAGCTAGTTCATCATGAAATGGGACAATGGGCTTTTTGGCTGCAAACTGCTTCCAACATCTGTAAATCCCATGTACCAGCCTCTCTCTCCTCCTGGGGAAATCTTTGCCTCAGGGCAGGGCTTCGGAGGGAAAAGTGAAGGCAAGTAGAAAGCCATTCTTTTCCTCTTTCTACCATTAAAATCTTGGCAAGAAAACGCGATCTTTATTTTGGTCGCCTGTATCAGCAGCAGATTTCCAAATTGAACTCCTAGGCATCATCCTGGCTTCGTCATACTTCAGCTTTTCCGGCTGCAAACAATTTTGCTTCTCTTTCTGTTTTGCTTTTCTTTGGGGACTCTAATAACTCCAGGTGGTGAATGGGCGGTGGAGGGTACTGTTCTGTAGAAATACAGCTCTAAAGCAATACAAATGCTGAGAAAAAAATGGGAAGCTTGTCAAGAGGGAAATGCTGGATTAAAACATTTTATCATTATTGACATTGAAGAAACCTCCCCTTTGGCCTCACATTAGATTAGTTAAATACTTTATGGCATAGCTACACAGCAAAGTACTATATAGCTTTTAACAGCAAGGTAGGTGAAGCACCTTTATTAAGGAAAGGAGATTAAGATAGAGCATGAAATGAAACACAGCAGATTATAATTTAGTGTATGCACCAGTTTTATAGAAACATATGCATTATTTTTATATAGAGACGTAGAAAAACCATTTGGTGGGGGTATCCACGTGGTGTGGGAGGTTGGATCATGAACGTTTATATTTTCTTTTGCTTATCTGTATTTTCATTCCCCCCCCCCCCACATTCAACATGTATTATTCCTATAATCAGGTGAAGAAAAGGTATAGGGGCCGGGAACCCTCCCCCCATTTTTTTAAAAGAAATCATTCCACATAATTATTGAGGGTCTCCCAGGAGGTGGTGGCCACAGCGACAGGTGTTGGAGTGAGCCAGAGACTGCTGGCCTCTGCCTTCACAGAGCTTATGTTTGTTTTTTTTAAAGATTTTATTGGGGAATTGGGGATGGGGAACAGACAAGCCAGCTCTTAACCAATGCGCCACTCGGCGGTCCCACAGAGCTGATGTTTTCATGACAGGGTTTTTTTTTTTTTTTTTTTTTTTTTTTTTTTTTTTTTTAGCAAGAACATTTTTAGGCTAAAAAATAAAAATAACTGCATGTTGTGGTAAGTGTGGTGAAGGAAAAAGCCAGTGACATACCGGGGAATGACTGAAAGGAGATGGCGGGGTCTGATTTTAGGAAGGGTGATGGGGAGGACCGCTTTGAGGAGGCGACCCCTTGAATCCGGAGGCGGAGAAACAGCCACGGGAAGAGGCTGGCCAGTGTGTTCGAGGCACAGGGAAGGACCAGAAAATGCGAGCCTGTTGTGCATGCACTTCCTTTCTGCAGGTCACTCAGAGGGCTGCCCACTTGTGAGCAATGTGTCACCTTCGGAGATGGAATGAAGGCGCATCGATAGACTCATAACTCTAGGGAAATACGGCTATCAAAATAACTTTATGGCTCCTGAGAGATTGGTTAATGTTTTACCAACAGGAATGTGTTGGATTTGAACTGTTGGGTTTGTACTTTGGTTCTTTTTTTTTTTTTTTTAAGATTTTTTTTATTGGGGAATTGGGGGAGGGGAACAGCGCTGGGGAATCGGGGAAGAGGAACAGACAAGTTGCTGGCTTTTTGTTCTTCAGTCTAATTGCGGAGGACGTTGCTTCACTGGCCCATGTTGGTATCGTCATTGCGTTCTTCCCGGATGAGGCAGATTGGTCACCGGCCTCTGGATGGTTGTTCACTGCGGCTATTGGCCGCTCATGTTGGCTGCCAGCCACTCACGCTGGCTGCCGGCCACTCACTGTAGCCTATGGCAGCCCACTGCAGCAGGGACTGCAGCCTACACCGTCGCCAGGACTCAAGCAGCCCAGCTCCAGGTGGAGCTGTTGTTAGCTGTAGAGGGCAGTGTCACTGGTCCTCATATGCGGGATCTGAATCGGGGCCGCGGGCATCCCCAAACCAGGTCTTAACCAATGCGCCACTCGGCCGGCCCACTTTGGTTCTTTTTTGAGTAGCAGCTCTGACGCCATCTTTCAACGTGGGATTCCCAGACCTCCTCCCCCTGTCCTCTTTCGCATGTATTCAACTCACCTATTGGATGCTCATCCATAAGGTATGACACTGGAGCCTTAGTCCTTAACCTTGAACCCCTGGCTGTGGAGTGGAATGTTTGGGAAGGTACCTCTTTCCTCAAGGATTCAGTAGTCATTCATTCCCTGAAGGGAGGGAAGCAATTGACAGAAGTCCCTGAATGATAGATTGAAGACTAAGACTGGGCACAGAGGCAACAAAAGCTATATTCTAGGTGCTTAAACATAGTGTATTAGTGTATTTGAGTTAATGATGGCAGTAACTATTCAGAGTCCTAAGGGCAATTGGGCAATACAAATCAAGAACCATAAAAACATTCAGATCCTTTGACCCAGTAATTCCAAGCCAGGGAATTTATGCTGAGGTCATCATTTTTTTTTTTTTTTTATCAAGGTGACACCAAGACAATGACGATGTCTATAACAGCAGTAAGCATCAGTAATGGCATAGTGCTTTACCATAAACATCTACAGTGTTTATGAGAGCTTTGGAGCACTCCTGTGGAGTAGGATCTTATACCCATTTCACAGATGGGAAATGGAAGGTTAGAGAGGCCTTGGTCACCCTGGCAGATTCAGGATTTGAACTCGAGCATGTGTATTGTGGCCTGGTGGGTTTGCTCAGAAACGCCAGAAAATGGTGGGAGTCCAGGAAGCATAAAGAAGGAACCAAGACTCAAAATAATTACTGAGCTTAATGTATGCTGAGTTCTGTCCCAACTATTTTACGAGACTCATTTAAGTGAATCTTTACAACAAACTTGTGGGGAAACTGAGCCTCTGAGAGGATGAATAACTTGGTGTAAGTTGTAGAACAGGTTTCAAAGCCTGGCTGGGCTGGACCCGGAGCTTTGAGGTGGTTTTAGTTCTGTTCTGTTGCCCTCCGTTTCCCAAGAATGCATTGCTGAGTGAGTGAACAAATGAAGGAATGGATGAGAGGGGTTAGACCTTAACAGCTAGCTTCCATAGAGAATGAGACTGCAGAATTCCCACGGTTGGTAGGTTCTTCTCCAGAGCTCTGCAGCTTCTACATACTATAGTTGCTCAAGCCTCTCCCACAAGAGTTGCAGCATTGCCGGCCCTTGAGGCCACACTTTTCCATTACCCTTCACCTAAAGGCTCTCTTGCCTCACTCAACTCCTCCACGGGAAAATGCCCAGAGTTGGATGAGCCTAGGGTAAACCAGGCATGCTGGGTGTGGACCTTCAGCAACTGAAGGAAACCGAGCTATTTCAACATGATGAAATACTCTTTAGCCATTAAAATGATAAATGTGACTAGAAATATGAAAAAGGATTGGGAAGCAGTTGCACGTATCTGAAGATTCCAACTGAAGCAATGAGCATTTACACGGATAAAGTTTGGAAGAGGAAGACTGAAAACTGAGGAAAGGTTTTGGGTTTGGATGGTGTTATCGTCCAATTAAGTCTGCTAAGCTAGGAACCTCAGGGTTGGGCCCCACACTTCCTATTTCTTCTTCTCTCAGACGCAACTAGTCACAAACCCCTGTAGATTCTACACCATGAAATGTCTTAATTCTGCTGTCCGTTCTTCCTCTCCACTGCCACTTTCCTAGGCCAGGCTCTTGTTATTTCTTGCCTGGACCTCACAACAACTTTACTGGCCCGCTGACCTTCATTCTCTTTCCCACTGTAATCCATATTGGACACTGTGATCAGAGAGATCTTGTTATAAAACACATCTGATTATGTTACCTTGCTTGGGAGCTTCTGTCAGAGGCAAGTTCAAGCTGCTTAGCATGGTGTCGGAGCAGGTCCTTTACAATCCCACCACCCCAGTCTTACCCCCAGCATGCCATGAACTCCCCCTCCTCTGCCCATGTGCCTTTTCCTCTCCGCCGTTCTGCCGTCTCTTGAAGACCAATCTCACCCTCTCTGAAGCATTCACAGCTGTCCCAGGGAGAGTTGGTTCTCCTAAATGCTGTGTTGTAATAAAGCTCTTCCTGTCAGTAAATTCTGAGCCCCTCCAGAGCAGGGACCGACCACATGTCTTACTGTCCTCCACCCTAAACCCTCAGCATGGTACTTAAGACATAGCAGGGGAGCAAAACTGTGTGTTGATGGAATGAGTCAATGATGGAGTGAAACCATTTATTCTTTATAATGTTTTAAAGTTGATTCGGTAATAAATAAAAATTTCAAGGAAAACAGCATTTAAAGAAAGCATTAAGATCTTCTAAAGTTTACAGACGCAGACAGAGTCAAGTTCGTGTGAATGGAGAAACAGACAAACTGTGAAGTCAACAGATTGGGTTTGAATCCTGGATCTGTCTCATACTGAGTCTTGGTTTCCTCATTTATAAAATGGACACGATAATAACACCATACAGAGTGCTTGTAAATAGTACCAAGAGGGTGGTTGTAAAAAGCAGAAGAGGAAATGCAAGTCAAGGGCTTAGTACAGTGCCTGGCATATAGTAAGGACTCAAAAAAACAACAACAAACAAACAAGAAACCCAAAAATGTGCTAGCAAGCCACAGTGATTAAATCATCATTGAGAGTCTAACATTCTTATGCAAACATCCTTTTTTTTGCGTTCTTCTGATTGTTTTTTCACATGCAACTTTGAAAGCCCTGACCTCATCTGAAATGTGATTACATTCATGCAGAATGATGTAGAACAGATTGTGGAAGAATACATTTAGCACTACTCTTAGGGTCTCATTTTCCATCCCTCTTTCACCGCATCTGACATGGGGTAGTGGTAGAGGTTACTCGTGATTCTTGCACAGGCCAGGAATGGGTCTAGGGCTGATGAGGAGAAAGGTGCCCCTGAAAGGGACTCCTCATCAGGCTTATCCTATTTTATTGTAACCATTCATCAATGGACTGTTTTCTTTGTTGGACTATTATAAGATCCCCCGAGGCCAGCACCATGTCTCTATATTGCTCCCTAGAGATAAAATTAGGACGATGAATGAAAATTGTTAGGCATCAGATTTCTGCTTGCTCTAAAAGAACAGGTTCCTCATAATTATAGGAGGTTGACCACTGCAATAATGAGCTTCCCATAATTGGAGCTATTTGAACTAAACTGGATGTTATTAATGTGTCGAGGATATTATGGAAGCGAGTTCTGCTTTTGGTGGGAAATTGGATTAGAGGTGTGTGGATACTCAGGACACACGTGGGTGGGCATGTGTGTGAACTTTTTCTCTGGTTCAAACTGAGCACAGTGGGTCCACGTGGACCAGAGTTATTTAAGAGTGTCAGTGTGTCAAGCAAATGGACCCAAGTTCTTGGATTGTGAAGACTGTTCTATCAGCACCAGTGTTTGTAATACAAATGTCAGCTCCCTCAGTTTAATTAAAATTGATGATTATAATAGATATAGTATAGAACCCCCAAATCATTCCAACATATGATATCCTAAAATATTAGGGTAAGAGTCTGAAGCCTAGGCATCTTGCCCTTAGTGTCTGCCTTGAAAAAGCCGCCTAATCTCTCTGTGACTCTCTTCACACATTTCTGTGTAATATGGCCAGTACCATCTGGTCTCTGTGTAATTCAAGAGGAAAACAAAAGGCTAAATAAGGTAAGGGCTGCCCTTCTGTATTTTGGGGCAAGGAGTGATTTCTTGGCCACATCTGATAAGGCCCAGTTAGCTCCTCACATCCAATTTAATAGGAACAAGGGTTCATAATCAGGGTTTCATAGATAGGCTTCCTGGATCCACAGATCCCCTGAAAATATATGCAAATTTGTGTGCCTATGTGCATTTTCCTGGGGGAGAAAAGTCCATACTTTTATGAGGTTTTTTTTAGTAGAGCCCTTGACCCCAACATGTTCAGAAGATTTACCTCCATAGTAATGATTTGCTCAGCAAACTGCAGACACCCCCAGAAGAGGTAACATTGTATCCATTTACACTTTAGTGTTAATGAAAACAATCTGCCGAGTTTCATAACAGGATTAGGATGAGCCAGCTAAGGCATGTTCTGGTTTTGTATGCAAAGAGGGAGCAATTATATACGGAGAGTGAAAGGGGAATTAGGGGGAAATGAGGCGGCTATGCCCTCAGCCATGTGCACGTTCTGTCCATCAGACATTCTTGCCCAGAGCAGACCCCAGGACAAAGTCTCATTTATCTGAAAGAGATACGTGTGGCACAGTACAAGTCTCAAGTGGCGCCTGATTTCTGTTCTCAGACTGATCATTTAACACCTCCCAAGGGCGTCCACAGGATACCATCGCAGGCGATAACGGTGCACCTCTTGTCTCTAGGGAGCCTGCCAAGCACATCTGCCTTGTCTGGGAGAGAGAACGAGGCTCAGGACCTGTGCCCTCTAACTCCAGCCATTGCAGCCTTGGGAGTCGGGTTTGTGGATTGGGATGGGTTCACAAAGCACCCTGGTCTGCGCGTCCCGAGCTCCAATTCCTGCCATTTCCGAATGCGCTGACCCTGAGGCAGGTCACCGCCACCTCTGAACCTCAGTGTTTTCCATCTGTCCCACGAGCAGGCTGCAAGACCGAGACCCACCCAGATACCATCTCCGCCCGAAGGTGCTGCCCCTTTAAGGAGGGCGGGGCCGCCGAGGAGGTGGCCGCGCCCCCTTCCTCTTCTGGCGCCCGCCCGACCACCTGTCTCCGGCCTGGCCACGCCCCCTTCGGGAGGGGCGGGGGCGAAGGGGCGGAGAAGGATCTACCTTGCGGGGCGGGCGCGGGGCGCATGCGCACAGGCCGGACAGGTCCGCGGCGCCCTCACTTCCTGGCATTGCCCCCTCCCCCTCCTCGCCGCTCCCCTGTACATCCGGGTCACTTGCCCTCCGGGATCGGAGCTGCCTTCGCCGCCGCCGCCAGGCTCCTCGCGGCTCCGCCACAGGGGCAGGTGCGGAGGGAGCTCCCGGTGCGGCCGCCGCCGCTGCCCCGCTCCGGGCCCGGGGCTCCCCCTGGCGCCGCCGCGGCTCGAGGAGGGCGGAGGACCGGGGAGGCGCGCGCGGAGGGTGAGCCATTGGTCTCTGCCTTTTTCCCCCGTCTCCGCGCCGCCCGCGCTTCGGCCCCATTTTGGCGGAGAGGCTGGGCCCGCGGGCGGCGCGGGGCCCATTCATTCGGGGCTTCCTTCCGTCCGCCCTGCCCTCCACGCGCGCGCCCGCCGCCCCGCCACGCGCGCCCTTGGCCCCGCGGCGCGCCCCGCACCCCGTTCCTTCCCCCCGCGTTGCAGTCGGGGCCCCCGGGGCGCCTGCAGCCGAGCAACGCGCCCGCTACGTGGGCCGCTTCATCTCCAGCTCCAATTTCAAAGTCCAGCTTCGCGGCCCCCGGGGTGTGGTCTCCGCGTGGTTCCCCACCGCACAGCGTCCCACGGCCGTGGAAGCGGCACTCGCCCCGGGGGGGGGTGCGCGGGGGAGCGAGCGTCCGCGCTCTTCTGTGCCAGGCCCCACACCTCGTTTCTGGAGGGGGGTCCGCGGCGGGTTCATTTCCTCGGACCGGGAAATTGGGCCGAAGGTGGGTTCCTCTGTTTCCTCCTGCTGCTCCACATGCCTCCTCCTTTCCGTGCCCGGCTCGGTGGGCAACATTATACCTGTTACTGTAACATTAGACCTGTTACTGTAACATTGCTCGCCTCGTCTGTCAGCGGTGGCAGCGGTGCGTGCATCCTGGTGCAATGCCTGAGCTCTTGCAGCACCGCCTAGGGCCATTCTGGATACAGCCAAGATGTTTTTTGAGGGATTTGTTTGCATTTTTCCCCCCACCTGTAAATGCATGGAGTTTGCTGTCTTTTTTTTTTTTTTTTTTGAGGGCAGTGTCACTGGCCCTCACATGTGGGACCCGAACCGGGGCCGCCTGCTTCCCAAGCCAGCGCTTAACCACCGCGCCACTGGGTTTGCTGTGTTTTTACTTCTTAATCTTGAGGTGGAAAAGGTATTATTCGTTAGTTTGGTGTTTCTGTGGGCGTGCAGCTGGTCAGACGGACATCCCAGAGGAGCGGGGCTAATACAGCTAAAGGAATTTCCATCGCTTGGGTGTTTGGGGACTTAATTGCAAATTACTTTTGACTAATGTACCTCAAGAAAAATACACGGATCCTTTTCATTCTTTAATTGTGTTTAATGATAAAAACAGAAACTTTGTGTCTAGCCCAGCCTGATCATTGGGGTTTATTTGAAAGCCTGTGTGTAAAGTGTTGCACTTGAAGGAAAATTGCCTGGTTGGCACTCATAAAAATGAGATGATAGCCCTTTTATTTGTTTCTTAATGTGACATTCTTAGTCTATAATAATGAACTTCAAGTAAGGTTCTTAGCCCTGAAGCACATCGACTTGCATGTCAGTGTGATACAAATTGCTGTGATACAATTGTTAGCAATATTAATAGCATCTGCAAACAGCTCTTTCTTCTGGGGAGTTGGGTGTTAAAAAGGCCCTTGGCTGTTTTCTCCCCATTTAGGTTTTGGATGACCACTGGTCTAGCAGTACGGTTTCTTAATTCATACTCAAGATTTCATTGTTTTAGCACAGCAGTTTTGCTAGGTAATATATTCTTAAAATTTCTTAAAATTTGAATAGTTATGTTGCTACCTCAGAGGAAATTCTTGCTTTGTAAAATGTAGGATATGTAGTATGAACTCTAGGGTTACTTGATAATTGAATAGAGGCTAGATTTTTCTCCCCGAAAAAGGTGGTTGATCAAAGGGAGGCATGATTAATAAGTTGATTCGAGTGGCCCCAGCAAAAATATAATTACAGGTGCTGAGTAAAGTTAAGTGAATGCAGTTTACTTCTGATAGATTACAGGTGACATTTTAACATAATCAAACTTAAAATTCATTTCTCCAAACTTTCCCCCCAGAATGGATCAAAAATTATATGTTAAGTAGCGTCGCTCTTGAGATTATTTGGCTCATTTGAAATGGTCATTTACCTTCACTTAGTAAGTAATTGACTGAAGAGTCTACAGGGATGCGTCTTTGATTTTACTCCTAGTCTCCTTGGGGGAAAGACTGGACTGCCACTGTGGGACGTTACTTAACTCATTAAGTATTGGTGCACTCATCTGGTAGGACCTATAATTTGCTCTCTGACTGTTGAAGGAAAACAAAATTAAAATATTTGGACATATTAATTCTATTGTTAGTGGCATGCCCACTATTATTTTTGGTCTCTCCTTTTCAGTTACTCACCAGAACTCAGCACAGTGCCTGTCTGTTACACAGTGGATACTTAATAAACGTTTTGAATAATTGAATGAATAGCAAGGTCAGAGTTTTTCACTATAACATCACTTTGTAATTATGTGGCAAAAGTTTTGGAGGATGTTGTTGATTGCTCTCAGCAGCAGTTTTCTCAAGTAGCTTGTATATTTTGAGGATTGTTTATTGATTATTTAAACTGCTTTGAGAGCTTTGGGGAGAAAGTACAGTAGAGATGTCTTTTTGTGATATGCTTTAGCTCATTGAATGGATTTGTTCTTAGAATGGATATTTGATCTATATCTTGTCAGCATTCACGAACAATAGTTAGGATAATTCCTTGTGCATTTAAAGTTTCTAAAAATCATCATGAAAATGCTTGGTTGTGTGAGCTCATCCTATATTATGACCAGTTCATTAAATTAGGTTAATTTTTCAAGGAATATTTTATATAACAGAAATGGAAGGCATAATCCAATAATGTAACAATGGTTACTTAATATTTCAGTGGTGGCACTGATGATGATGTTAATAGTTACTAACACGTACTTTTTACTACTTGCCTGGCAGTTCGTTCTAAGACATTTAATCTTTATAACAACCTTTTTAGGTAGGTATTAATATTCCCATCTCGCAGACTAGGAAACTGAGATTAAACTAAAATGACACAGCTACTAAGTGGTAGGACTGGGTCTTGGCTCTTAGTTATGCTGTAATAGTAAGCCAAGTTCTTTATAGACATTAAGTTCGTTTTATGACAACTCTGCAAGATGTACGTTAATTCCTAACTAGCATTAGGAGAGGAAGGCTCAGACAGCTTTGGTCACTTGCCCAAGTGTACTCCGAAGAGATGAGGATGGCTGGCATTCCAATCCAGGCCTCCATGACTTGTAGTCTTGACTAAAATTCTGTTTCAAAGTACTAATTTGAGGTCCTATGTTTGTTATTATATATTTAGAAGGCATACTTAAAAGAGCAAATCTCAAAATTTTCCAGCTGGCACACAGGATGGATAATGCCCACTTGTTATACAGGATTATAATTTCCTGCTCACTCGCTGTAGCTTCACCCTCTCCCACTCATGAAAGTATATTGGAATGCAAGTGAGTGACACTTGTAAAACTTTTTAAACAAGTAAATCATTCTTAGAATTTTGATTCTTTAAATATACACATTTCTTGTGGCACATCCTAATAGTGGTACTCTGGGTGAGAGTGGCTGTTTTCAAAGACATGGGGGGATTTTGTTTAAATAGAAGACTTAATGCAAAGGTATATTGTAGCTGTTCAATTTACTTTGAAAATACAATGGTAAGTGGTACTGTGGTATGTAACACTGAGGCTTTCAGTCTTGTACAGTTATTTTCTGTCAGGCAAGTAAGCTCTACTTGATGTATTCTATTTGGTGCATTCTATTTGGTATGCATGAAATCTAGACTAAGGCAGACACTTGCACTGTGTCTAGAATACTTTTTTTTTTTTAATTTTTTTTAGAATACTTGCAATCAGAAATTGGCAGGCTCTCAGATAATTACACTGAATACTAATTTAGGTCCAAACAATTTTAGAAAACACTTGCTATGAAAAAATTATGACACATTTCCAGATATTACTGTTCCGGCACTATTTATGCCCTTTTTCTGTTCTTAGTGAAGGTAATAGAGAATTGAAGGTGCTGAATTCAGTGAAATTTGAGATTTACCACGTCTTGAAGTGGACGTGGTAGCCTGTTGACGTGTACTCTTATTGAGAGATTCTGATCATAGTAAAATTTGAGTATGTGTGTACAAAAACATTGCATTGCAGTCCTGATTTGCTTCCAATAGTGGGGAGATTCTCAGCTTATCTATAAGACAGGAATAACAATGCCTCTGCTATGTGCCTCACAATGCGCTTGTGAAATTTTTAGACTAATTTCAATCCAATGTAATAGGGGAGGCAGAATGTTATTTTATTAACATGGCATTTCTAAGTCGAATGATCATTAAATTTTGTTCTTTTCTTTTTCTTTTGATCATCTGTTTCTTTGACACCTGGCACAATACTTGGTCTGTGATTGCCATTAATCATCCAAAGAGTTACTGAGCACACAAGCAGGCTTATATAACAGTGAATAAAATGTTAGTGGTCCCTCCGAGTGGAAGATAGAGAAATAGACGATGTGAATTCAGTGCTGTGTTCCACAGGTACTTAATCTTATGAAGCCCATGTTGTAATGCCATCCAAACTAAGACCTTAAGAGTGGGCCAGTCGTCAGACAGGCAAAAGGGAGAATGCACTGGGGTAGGAAGAGGAGAAGGAGAGGCAGAAGCCTGGAGACACAGTGGTCTTGTGCATTTCAGAAGCAGATGCTGGTTGTATGGCAGTGATGAAGGATGTAAAGGAGGCGGGGAAGAGGTAGACCTGAAGTCAGCCAAGGCTGGCTGCTTGAGGCAGGGTACCAAACTCAGGTCAGTTTGGACTGACGCTGTGGGGAAACCATCATAGGATATTTAAGCGGGGCGAGTGAAATACTCAACTTTATCTTTTCAAAAGATTGTTCTGACAGCTTTTAGAAAATGGATTGAGGGTGAAGTAAGATGAATACAGGTAAGCAAGTTAAGAGGCTTGTTGCTATAGTCCAGGAATTGATGTGATCAGGACTCAAGTATTGACAATGGAGGGATGATGTCAAATCTACAAGATTTGGTGATTTACTGGATGTGGGCTCCATTGGGCTAGTAACTTTGCTTCAGTGGTAGAGTACAGGATAGGTTTCCCCCAGAGGGCTTGCTACCACTTTTTCATGTACAGTTGAGATGTTGTGTGGGGCTAAGGCAAAGTCAGATATAATCTCAAATGTTCAGTTTTAATTGACTCTCCACATTATTGGTCACAGAATATGAGCTGACTGACCTCAGAGTGGAACTATCAGTCTGGAGACTCATGAGGCCTCCATGAGTCAGGCATTCCGTTTTCGCAGGAGCCCAGTGGCAAGCTAAAGCTGCTCTCTAACAGGGGTATGTACGCCTGATAGCCACGTGGGGGAGGCCTAGTCCAGAGCTCACCTCCAGGTGGAGGCTGCCTCCCTTTGTTAGATGCACCAATCAGTGAAATCACGAGTGACAGACTTGTAACCCAAAATGGTCAGAAGGGTTGTGGGGCCCCAAAACACTAGCCCTTTTCTACATGCAGCCCTTCCTGTTTGTGAGAATCCCCTCTGGCACTTACAAGATGAGGAAGTACAACCATATATCACATAATTCCTACTATACATTAGGACTTAGAAACAACAACAAGAGGGTATTGAATTGGCCCAAAGAGCCCCACCCACAAGTCACATTCATTCCCCTTTCCTATTGTAAATCCTGCCCAAACCTTATTAGCTGAATCCGGATGTCCCCTCCCTTCATGGGACCAGATAGGATGGTGATGAGCTGTGTGCCTACATCCAAGACAGCCATACATCTTTGAGTTCCTCTCAAGTTCCCTGGGCAGCTGCAGAGGGGTATGTACGGCCTGTAGTCCCTTTTGGGGGTCAGGGAGTCCTCAGCCCCATCCTTTATCGTTTTCCTCTGTAGAGCAAAAGAGTTTGGAGGTGCAAGTAGGGAGGGATGGAGAGCGGGGTGTAGAGAGAGCAAGCACTCTGTACCAGTAACCAGCCACTTCGGTCACTCCCTGCAGGTCAGCTGGAAGAACTCCTAATACTTGGGGTTTATGTAAAGCTCTATATTGGCTCCGGGGCCATCATTACATACACAATCTGTTTTAGCTTTGGGGATCCCTTGGCTGAGCAGTCACAGCCCCATTGCCTTCTACATGGAGACACAGGGCTTGTTTCCTGGTGACACATCCTTTCTCTGCCAACCCGGACAGGAATGAACAACCAGTTCACCGTTTGGGTGGCTGATCTCAGTCCCACTTCCCATTGCTCAGTTTTTATACATTAATTCAACTCCTGCTCACTAACAGGTAGGATCTTGATTCCCACCTTCTCCCCACCCACCTCTAGGAGAACGCTCCAATCCCAGGATGTCTTCTCATTTTCCAGAACACTGTCCTTGGGGGCCTTTATCTTTTCTTCTAGAAAGCCATGGCTCTGTCAGCATCCCATCCTTGGTGCCCTAACTGTCTAGAACCATGACGGCCTGAGATCTTACCCTACTTGCAAGCTAATAAGTCACACTGCCACGTCTTCATGGATGTTGGTAGAAGGCACGAGAGTCTTGTGGAAGAGCTGAAGGACAGTGTGTGACTCTCAGGATAGCAGTAGCCAGACTGGCAGCATTTGTGCTGGTTTCCTCATCCTTAGGTAACACTTGTGCACAGGGGGCTGTTCCTGGAGACAAGCCCTGAGTTTAGAAACCCAGATCTTTTGCAGTGAGCAGTACTGTGCCTGCCCTTTGCTCTAAGATATCTTGTATTATTATACTTCACAGTAAGTGTGCCTGTCCTTTGCTCCAGAGGGAAATGCTCTCTATATTTCAAGGCTGTTTGCTGCGTAGGTAGCCTTGAAAATACAGTCCAGAGCAAAGGGCAGCTGGTATCTCTGCATGCAACGCATTCAGAAAACAGACCTATGAAGAATTGTTTCCCAGCATATGTAAATTATACCTCAGTAAATCTGACTGAAAAAAAGCACCTGGCATGTAGTAAGAACAGAGTACATATTGTTATTCATTTCCTTAATCTGTTTTTTGGGGGCAAACCTATATGTAGTGACCTTGGTGGAATTTTGAGATTAATTTCCTCCAAGCCAGGTTGGTAACAAACAACATTTACTCAAAAAGAAATGACTAACATGTTCAGACATCTTTTGATTTGAACTAAAGCATTTGTGGTCTTTTAAGAATTTCAGGGACATTAAATTAAAATGAAATATGAGAAAACCACTTTGGATTGCAATGCATGAGATTACTTTGCTTTTGTTTATATCAGCCTGCATACAGTTCTCTACTGAAAATTCTGGCAGATTCTAGCAAAACTGTTAATTATGTACATTTTAAAGTGAGGTTCCTTTTCCTGTAGATCTTGGGACAATGTAGATATAGGGGCATAAGAGAGGTTAGAATAGTAAGGTGGAGGGAGGTTTAAAAAAAACTTGCAAGTTTTCATGTTTTTATTAAGAGAGGGGGGTAAGACTCCACTTTATCAATTAGCATCACCTAATCCCTCCCTTCCAGTTATTTTCTGTAAACAAGCATTCGAAAAATATTATTTTGAACACTTGCTGAAGATTATTTGTTACATTTGAACTTGTTTTGGCTTAAATATTTAATGTGTTTTAGTATTACATCAATATACTTACCAAGTTGCTTTTAAAAGTACAGAGAAGTCAGCTTCATATATTCTATTCGAGTTACAGTGAACATGAATGTACGGACTTGGAAATGTAAAATAATCTTCCAGCTATGGGGGCGTTAGTTCTGAGTTGCTTGCTAGTGGGTAAAAGAGGGTTGATGCCTCAGACTCCAGGGCTGAGCCATTTTAGAAATAGTCTTTGATAATTGGGACTTCCTATATTAAAAATGTGAATATATTAAACGAAAGCTTTTCCTTTTTATTTATAGAACAGTATGTTGAAGCAATAGTCCAACTATGTAGCCTGGGGTTGGCAACTTTTTGCAATGGGTGTGCCAAAGTTCCATTATAGTATGTGTCATGGTGACAACTGGTCAGTGTTCTGTCTTTGGTATGTGTCACTGACCCCTTCTTAGAAGTCTTGTAGCTTATTAAATATGTATCTTTTAAGGAGTTCATTTTAGCTGATTTTCAGTGTTCTTTCTTTATAAGTGACTTTTAAAAATAGTGTATATTGTTTTATTAAAATCAAATTTAATTTTTTAAAACATTCTCCATTTGCCTAGATTGGGTAACTTATGCATTTAAGTAATTTATAAAGTATTTACGTGCTTCAGAATTCTTCCTCGTTGCGGTATACAGGCAAACTTTTTGTGAAGTTCTTTTACTGCGTCTGACCTCTCAGAGCCCTTCGAGGATTTTATTTGGGCCTCATAAGTAAGAAATGAATGAACTTTCTTTAAAATGTGTAAGTTTAGAGTATTATAGGAAACTGTCCTCAAGTCATAAAGCGGGCTGACCAGGTGCTCTGAGAGGCTTTGTCCCACCCAGGGAGCTTTCCCCCTTGCAGCAAATTGCATTTCCCATCATCTTATTGACTGTACCTGACTTGTATATATCCATCTTTCCCTCATCCTCTGTAAAATCGAAACTGTAAGTAGCCTTTTCATGAGTTAGCTGACAGTACCTGAAAAAAACCTGCCAGGAACGATTCATTACTTGAATAGTAGTCAGATATAAATATTTAATGTGTTCTGGTATTCCATAAATATATTTGCCAAGTTTTTAAAATTACAGAGAAGTCAGCTTCATTTATCCCATTCATTTGGGTGAAGGATCAGGTCCTTCTGTTTAGATGCGGCCTTGCTGGATTTCTATCCAGAGAGCCCTGGAGCAGGCTTTGGAGAGGCCTGCTGTTTTTTCAATCTCTGGTATAGGGATTGACTGCACATGGTCCAGTTTTGAAACAGGTTTATTAAACCAGTAAGTTCCTTGTCCGCTGTCATACTTCATCTTCATTCCTACCCCAGGCCCAGGCAAACCACCTACTTTCTATCTCTATAGATGTTCTGGAGATTTCTTATAAATGAAATCATGGGATATATAGTATTTTTGTGTCTGGCTTCCTTCACTTAATGTTTTTGAGGTTCATCCTTGTTGTTGAGTGTATCAGTAGTTTGTTACTTTTTATTGCTGAGTAGTATGGATATCAGTTATATGGATACACCACATTTTGTTTATCCATTTACTAGTCGATGGACATTTGGATAGTTTCTACTTTTTGGCTATTATTAATAATGATGCTGTGAACATTTGCATGAAAGTATTTGTGTGGCCTTTTGTTTGTTTACATGTCTTTTGGGTAGATGCCTAGGAATAAAATTATTGGGTCATATGGTCACTTTATGTTTAATTTTTAAAGAAACTGCTTACCTGTTGTCCAGACTATACCATTTTACATCCCACCAGCTGTGTATGAGGATTTTAGTTTCTCTAAATCCAACACTTGTTGTCTTTTTGGATTATAACCATTTTAGTGGGTGTGAAGTGCTATATCATTGTGGTTTAAATTTGCATTTCCCTAATGATGTTGAAGATCTTTCAAGCCATTTTCTTTCTTTCTTTCTTTCGTGTGGGTGTGTGTGTGAAATGCCTATTAATTTTTTTTGCCCATTTTTAATTGGGTTGTCTTTTTCTTGAGTTGTTAGAGTTCTTTATATGTTCTGGATCCAAGTCCTTTATCAGATACATGATTTACAAATGTTTTCTCCCAGTCTATGGCTTGTCTTTTCATTCTCTTAATGGTGGGTGCAAGGATTTTGAATTTTGGTGGAGTCCACTTTTATCTTTTTCTTGTTTGTTTGTTTAAGGATCATGCTTTTGGTGCTATCTCAAAAAATGTTTGCCCAACCCAAGCTCATGAAATTTACTTCTATATTTCTTCTAAAAGTTTTATAGTTTTAGCTCTTACATTTAGGTCTATAATAATTTTAAGTGAGTTTTAGATATAGAGTGAGGTAAGTTTCTAAGTTCATCTTTTTGTACATGGATATCCAGTTGTTTCAGCACCATTTGTTGAAAAGACCCTCCTTTCCCCCATTGAATTGCCTTGGTAGCTTTGTTGATCATCAGTTCACTATAGATATATGGGCTTATTTATTATTATTTATTTATTATTATTATTCTGGACTCTCATTTCTGTTTCATTGATCTACATGTCTGTCCTCCTTGCCAGTACCATGTCTTGATTACTGTAGTTTTTCATACCACATTTTAATAACTATAATAGCATTCTTCTTTTCTTGTAAAAATATATGCTCATATTTATAAAAAATTCAAACAGTCGAGGAAAGTAGAAGAAGAAAGCAAAATCGCCATCTAAGGAGCCCCGTTTTGGTGCACATTGCCCCAGGCCTGCCTGCACTCCATGCATGTTGTCTGCGTGCACAGCCCTCCACAGTGTACATAAAGACATGTCAGTGTTTGCCCACACCCATTGTTCTGGTGTACTTTTCCGAGTGAATACGCTTATTGTCAGCTTTAAGAGAGGACTGATTATTTTCTTTCTTCAGGCACTTCTGTAATCCTATGAGTTTTTACTGACATAAACTTCTGAGAAGAGCAAAATTCTTTGGGCTAAGAACTATGAATGCTTTTTTATTGGTAGCATGTTAAATTTATTTCTCACTTCATCTGCTGAAAGATGACTGTAAAGCAAATTTTTAAGTGTGTGTTCTGTGAATGGATGAGAAATTATGTGTGAAACTTTATAACAAAATAATCTCGAAATCCATTTTTAAACATTTAAAGTTTCCCTAAATATGCTCTTGAGTATTAGATTAACTTTTTGGCAGTTGTGACGAGTGTGGAGCCAGTCAATATATATGTGTGGTGACAGAGTTGTATTTGCAGTCATATCCCCTACTCGAGGTTGGTTTTACCTTAACATGGTAATGAATGACCTTTGCTTTTTGTGGATTCAGCCTTGTCTCCCTGATGAAGTAGATTCCTGAGCTGCTTTCAGTGACCTTTATGGAACTGTGACCAAACCCTGAAACACTTCTGACTGGAGGTCAAGTCCCAGAAATTCCCGACATTCACGCTTTTCTTGTAGTATGATTTTGTATGATGGATACATGATTTAAAATCACATGTAGAGGTATGACAGGTATAGGAGAAGGTGCAGTGTATGCTGAGTTTTAAGAAGATTAGAATTTAACCTCGGGCAGTGGGGAGCCATTAAAGGTGTTGAGTTTAGGGAACGAAATGAGTCAAGTTTTAGACAGCCATCCTCCCCTTGGAAATTTGGTGTTTGAAGAAGGCACGCTTCAATTGTGTGGGAAGCTGGAGTGCCCAGTGAAATTGTGTAAAGGAGGTTTTTTGTATAGGATTTCAAAAAGTTAAAACATGAAATAAGAAATTTTCAGATGACAAATGGACTCTTTACAGAAAGGAAAGGAGCACACTGAAGTGATAATAGTAGATAACTGTGTGATGGGGATTATGGATTGTTCTTCCTCCTTTTTGTGGAAAATTTAGAAAAATGTTAAATATATTATGCAATAAGATGTTAAAATGGAACTCTTATTCTGAGTTTGGCCCCAAGTCAGTAGATGCACATTTCTAAAGTGAGTTGTAATAACACCATGCTGGTCTTGCAAAAGAAAGAGCCAGAAAATGGATCTTGTGACTTCTCACACCTACCCCATCTGTTGGTATAAAAAGATTCAGGAAGTTGGAAATTAGAAGAGTGTTGGAACTGAGTTGTTGGAAATTGGAAAAGAGTTTTTGAAACAAATTGTTGGTGTGCTAGGAGTTTCCCCTAATCTCCCCCTCAAGTACGGGGTCTTTATGGTCACCTTGGAGAACTTAATATGAAACTCATGCAGTCTAGGGGCCACTGTGGGTGGATGTCTGCCTCACTCGTCCTGGAGGAAAGAGGGACTGTGCTGAGGTGCGTAGCACTGTGAGGTTACGGTGCAGATGGACTGCCCATCCTCCCAAAGGTCTTGGGGGCAAGGGGTGCATGTTTCCCCTGACCGGGTGAGCGCCACTAGCGAGCGAAGGCACGTGGGATCAGGGTGGCCTGGGGCCGAGGGGCAGGCACTGATGCCTGGATTCCCAGAGGAGATGCACTGAGAGCTCCCCAGGGCTGGAGGTGAGAGCGTCCAAGGAACCCCGAAAGCGCTCTCTGACAGGTCAGCTTCCAACGTTGAGCCAGCGCCCGTGCCCTCTGGGCGGCAGGCGAGGCTGCTGCAGGCAGAGTTGGGAAGAAGCTGTAACCTGGAATGAAAAAGTTTGACCGTTATGGAAACTGGGTCTCTCAGTGTCTAAACTCAGGGCGTTTTTGTCACTTGAAGATGACCAGTCATAGGCTTGCCTAAAAGACAGTTCAGGGACTTGAGCTGTTGCCACAGAATCCCTTTAAAGGACAGTGGTGGACAAAAGTTGTTTTGTTCAGGGTAATGGTTACAATGATTTTTCTACTAAAAATATCAGTGAAAGTGAATTTTTATAAGAATGTGTCCATTGAGGCATTTTGTCATGGAAAACAAGTGTCATCAGCGTTGGGACCAGGCAGATCTGTGCAGAGTCAGATCAACCGCTTTTAACACTGACAGGAGGTAAGTAAACCTAGTTTTCAGGTTTATTTTCCTCATTTTTATAAATACGAAGTTTTATAAACCCTACTTTTTATAAATAGGGTAACATCACCTGTTTTGTAGTGTTTTATGAAAAAAATTATGATCTATGGCAAAATGCGTGATGCACAGTAGGTGTTCACAAATATTAACAACCTTCTCTCCTTAAAGCAAATCTTCCGTAGTTTTAAATATGTTCTCACTCTCAGCATGTGTGCTGCTTCTTCTGAATGTATTCCTCAAAATACCAAATGGATTAGCCGATTCAGTATGACTACAGGATGCTATCAAAGGTGTAAGAAATGTGAGGTTTTAGCACAGCTAAAAATTCTACTTTTGATTTGAAATGTGAAAGATTTTCAGAAAGAATAAAGAGTGATTTTACATATGTGTTGATTTTTAGTGAGGAAGCATACAAATTAGGGATCCGAAGAACAGGTAGGTCTAGGAGGGTGATGTTTTCAGGGCTGCTCTGGGAGCAATTTGGAATGCATAAAACCAAGAGAAGGCATCCCCTTGCAGAGAGAACACCTGTAAGAACTTGTTTTGACTGATACATTTCAAAATGATGTTGGTATTTTTTCACCTTTTCTTTCTGGATGTTCTCTTATACTTTATTAATGTTCACATTTTATATTTTTTAACTTTAATTTTTTTAAATGACTACGCACCTCTTAAATGTATCAAAAAGCTGATATGTATCTTCTTTAATGTCGTAGTATCTTTATTGTTTAACTCTACCTCAGAGTCACATTTCTAGCATAGTTAACACTTTGTAAGCGGTCATAAAAAGCTATATGACGAGTTTACTCATTTCCCGCAAAAAATGTGTTAAGTTTTGCTTATTGGTAGGAATGGGTTTAAATTAGGAAGGAAGTTATGGTTGGCTTTCTCTTTGAGTCCAGAATATTCTTTACAATTCATTCAAGGGTCTTTGGTTGCAAATTGTAGAAACTAACAGGGTAATGTGGCTGGAAAAGGAATTTTTGGGGACGATGACAGGTAGCTCACAGAGTTGGAATCCATGTTCAAAAATGAGCAGTGAACCACCGGAGGCTGAGCATCAGGGAAATCCATCCCAGGCTATGCTGCAGGAACAGTCTGGCTGGGGCACTGTGACACTGGTCTCGTGTTGCTGCCCGTGTGAGTGATTTCGCACGTATCCCTGGTCTTTGGACCATTCTCTCAAGACAGGAAGTTGTGGGGGTGAAGGTGGGCTGACCTTTCCTGACCTCCACACCTGACCCTCCAGGTCCTCATTTGGCCTGGCAAATTTAACGTGGCCAAAACTGAACTGCTGCTTGTAACCCCATACCTACCTGCTCCTTACCATCCAGGAACGTTCTCTAGTTTGGATTTGTTTGTTTCATGTCTTCTTATAAATAGAACCAGGTTAAACATATTTGACAAGTATCTTACTTAGGATACTATCTTATCATATCAGGAAGCACATAATATCTGTTAATTTTTTGGTGATACTAAGTGGGATGGATCCCTTAAGATGGTGTCTGCTATTGGATTGTTCGAAAAAGTCATGACGCATTTTTGCAACAAAAAACATAAAAATAGGTCATGACTTTCCAACAGCCCAATAGTTTTCTATTGTAAAGGCACATTACTCCCCTCCCTTTTACTCCCCTCCCCTCACTTCCTCACCCTCCCCTCTTTTACTCTTCAGTCTGGTGAGGACCCACTTCCTGGTTCATAGATGGCTGACTTGTGTGTCCTCATATGGTAGAAGGGGAACTCGTATAAGGTCACTACCCTCTTCATAAGGGCTCTCTCTGCCCTTCTGACCTAAGCACTTCCCAAAGGCCCCACCTGGTATCATCATCTTGGGGATTGGTTTTCAGCAATGTAATGGGGGGGCGGAGCACAGACATTCAGTCTATTTTAATTACATTTTCTTTTTTAATTAGTAAAAAATCTGTAATGGTAATACCTTAGGACCATGTAAATATATGATTTCCCCCAAACTGCTCACCTAGTAGTTTAGCACAGGAGAGAGACACTAAAATAATAATAGCTGTTAACGTGTTTCTGAATAATAGCTATCAGTCGTTATTAAGAAGTTATGGAACACAAAACTCCCATGTTAGTTTTTAATTAAAGATAAGTAAATGATTCATTATCATAAAGTTCAAATCTTGAATAGTAGCTGATTTAATCGACATTAATAATGATTCCCTAATTTGGAGTTTAAAAGTAATAACTGATGGTTATTTTATATAATTGTATGGCCAATTGTATATTTAACTTTTAAAAAAATAGGACTAGTAATGTCTGCAGAAAAGGGTGCATTAGGAAGGAAGCTGGATGTACTGGCGAAAACACATGTTGATCTGTTAACGTCAGTGATCAGTATTGTCTCCTCGTCTGTCATTTAGCATAGATCATCAACAGTTTTCTCTGTATTCATAGTTTCAGTACTTACAGAGTTTTATTTATTTTCTTCCTGTTTTTACTAGCAGCTTTTAAAATGTTTTCCTCTTAAATCAAGGAAGCCAGGTCTACTTCCAGTTGACTGAAAATTTGTCATGTTATGTGAAATCTATTGTTCTAGATAGAAGGAATTCCTAGATAGTAAATTAAAACAGAAGCTATACAGTGAAAACTAGAATGCATACTCTTACATTTGGTAGAAATTAAGTGAAAAGAGGGAAAATAGAAGATGTATAGATTTTTGTAAGGTTTTTAGTGAATGAGCAGAGCAGCAAATGGTAAAACAGTAAGGATGTTATGAGTTAATGTTTTCAGAATTAATTTTATCTACCTATTATATTAAAAATTTATTTTAAAATCATACTGTTTTATTTTTTCCCGTCTGAAATATCTAGGTAAAAATTACCAATGATATGAAAGTATTCATACCTCAACCAAGTATTTCAGTGATGCATTCATTCAGTTTATGTTCATCTGTTAAAAATCATTCAAACTAAGATGTTTAAGTCTGTGAAATAAAGATTGCGTACTAATTTCTTCTATATGGCTTAGCTTAAGAAGTTTTAATTTGATTTCTTCCTATTCTTGTGTTTATACTGTTTTGAGAATAAAACACTGAAATACACTGTTTTGAGTGTGTAGTACAAAATAGTATGTGTGCACGTTGACAGTGATTTGAGAAAATTCCTTCTTCTGTAAAGGCAGCATGAGGCAATCTACATATACACATACACCAAAACCTAGAAATACCAAATGTTTTCACTTTGTTATCTCTGCAAAACCTCTAAATGTTAGGAGAAACAAAGATCCACTAAAGAATTACCCGCTTTTTTGAGAAATTAGATTAACCTATGTGATGCAGTGCTTTCCTAATTGTGCGAATTGATGTTTTTATCTGTTGAACCATTAGATGTCATGTGGCTACTAGTGGACATTTCATTCTTAGGAAAAGCCTGTAAGATATGTAAGGTAGTTTTAATAAGTGGAGAAGTTTTAATAGACACTGAAAAAAATCCCCTTCATCTCAAGGTATGTAGCGTGTTGGACTGTGTGTTTTAAAGATAAAGCTTTGGGCTGGCCGAGTGGCGTGGTGGTTAAGAGCTGGCTTGGGACGCCAGCGGCCCCGGTTTGGAGCCCACAAAAAAAGATAAAGCTTTAACACAGAAATATACACTCTTTGATCATTAAAGAATAATTTTTAGAATAGTGCATGTTCTTTTTTGGAAGTGTTTTACCTCTCATTTGGTTTGCAAATTCAGGCTTGAATAGTCAAAATCTGAAATTACCTAAAGTCCAATAAGTAGAAATTAAGGAAGGGCAAACAGATTAAGTTTCAAACGTGTATAACAGATGGGATGCTTGTTGAAAAAATTAGCTTGGTTTTGTGTTTAGTGGAATCCTATCTATCGTTCTGTGGGATTCTTGAGGTTGCCTCAGTCTCAGTTTAACAGTCTTTTTTCTTAAGGGCTTTTGTGTTAAGCTAGTACTCACCCCTTGTTAACAGTCAGGTGGATAGCATTGAAAATATTCTGCTTTTCCAGGTTAGCCAATATGTTCATACAAATCCTTTTAAAAATTGTTTTGCTAATTTAAAACATATGAAAAATGTCTTGGAAGTTGTCAGTGGTGATGGTATGTTTATAACATTACTAGGCAAACTCAGCCGTCATCACTTCTAGCTTCCCCTGACACTGTCCTCTAGCTGTAATTCAATTACTCCCTCATCTGTTTTCCCATAGCCGTTCATCCACAGAGCTCTCGTAAGGCCTTTTACTTAGTTACCCTGCATTGTAGTTACATGTCATCATCTCAGACTTGGAGCTTCTGGAGGGCAGATCTTGCCTTCCTCAGCATTTTATACTCGGCCCTGCAATAGCGTCTGCCCTATTGGATGTCCTCCACTCATCTTTGTTGAATTGCCATTAGGAAGCATTTCTAAACATTTAAGATTATGTGACAAAAGAATTTTTTATAGTCATTTAAAAATCTATCATTTGGTTGCTACCAAGACAGATAGCTGAACAGTAATATCACATATCAGATGTGTAGTATCTCTCCAAAGTAGTTATCTGTGCTTGTTGCAGTTTTGTCAGCCTGGAAAAACCATTATCTGTAAAATGCTGATGATAATGTTAGAGTATTTTGTTTAAAGCCTATCACTTTATTTTTAATAGAAATTACACATTTTTCTAAATTTTATCAGTTATCTGCTTATCTATATCTTGATCTCTCCTTGTTGTTCGTCTCCCTAAATAAATCCTTTTAGCAGAATAACCAGTCTTATGGGGCCATAACTCCAAACAAATCGCATTTATTCCAGTCTCCTGAAATCTTTTATCATATTTGTTTATTCAGTCATCTACTCGCCAGCATGTACACACTGGAGACTACAGTGTGTCCCGTGCTGTGCTCAGTGCAGGGAGTACGGTAACAATGAACAGGCTGTGAGGACCACATGCAGGCCCAGGAAAGAGCCAGACATTTTAGTGAGTGAAGTGTTGTGCTGTGGGGCCCGTGAGAAGATACGAAACCCACACTTGGGTTATACTTTTCTGTCACACTGTCCTGTTCCCTATGTTTCTGTTATTCTGTAGGAATCATCCAGTGTGTACAGAACTGGTACGGGATTGTTACTTTTTTATATATGCAAGTATTATTTCCACTGGAAGTCATTCGTCTCATACAGGATAAAAATTGTCTTTTTCTTTGTATCACAAGCACTGCTGGAGACACAGTAAAGATTTTAATAATTGTTGAAAGAACAAACAGAAACTCCATAACACTGGTGCTGTGTAAGCTGTTTGGGCTCTTAGAACTACAAGGATGGTAGTGACAGTCCTTAGCAGAGGGGCTGCTGATGGCCTAATGGGACAGGCGAGGCCCGGAAGAGCTGCACCGGGTGTGTAATAGGTGCCCCTCATTCTTTGCGTCTCAGTTATGAGTTGGTATTTTCTCCCTGTCTACAGATGAAGAAATTAAGATTCTTGCCCAAAGTTAGAAAGCCAATGTGCTCTTTCTGTCAATGCATGTGGATCCCTGTTGTCCCAGGAAGATGATTAAATATTTGTTTTGGTCATAGAGGTCTCTGGAATTAGGAGAACAATGTATTACAACCAGGCGCGAAGCTGCTCTCTGAAGCCGACAGGCAGACGTGGGTCATTCTGTTAAGGCTGGTCTGTGGACATGCTGTGTAGCTGGGGCCACGGGGGCGCTGGCCTGTGCTATGCGGAAGCAGCACCCATTACCTTTACATCTGCCCGATTTTGCAAACCGTGTCTCTAATTTTAATGAGATGTTAAGGATTAAGAAATTTTAAGAGTGGGGTGTGTGCATTTGATTTTATCATTGGGTCCTAGTTTTCTTTTGCATGTGTTGATATTTCTCATTCTGGTATATATGAAATAAGACTTTTTAAAAAAAGTTGCATCGGTGACTCAAAATAGAGCCATCTGCATTTTGAAAATTGTGATATGCAGTTCAGACCCAGAAGTTTGAGAACGTGTTGCAGTTAAATGCATTCTTTTGTAGAACATTACCTCAATTTTTGGCACTTAAGTATTTTGCTACTAAACACTTGCTTATATTATATATTTCCAGCACATATAAAAATTAGCTGTGGCAAATTAAGATGTGACTTTAGTTTGGGACTTCGGATTTTCCAGCGATGGGCCGGTCTGTTTCTACCAGAGGTGCTCTGTGCAGTGCCACAGTTGTAGGGAAGAACATGGGTAGATGGACATTGTATTCTTTGCTTTCATAAGAGACCATTTTCCTTTTGCTTATATAGGTTAGATCTATTGACGTTGATTAATTTTTTACACAGGTTAGATCTATTACTATTTTTTTTTTAAAAGAATTCTCTAGATGTTGCTACTGCCTTTTTTTTTTTTAAGATTCTGTTGGGGAATTGGGGGAGGGGAACAGCGTTGGGGAATCGGGGAAGGGGAACAGACAAGTTGCTGTCTTTTTGTTATTCAGTCTAGTTGCGGAGGACTTTGCTTCACTGGCCCATGTTGATATCGTCATTGCGCTCTTCCCAGATGAGGCAGATCGGTTGCCGGCCTCTGTATGGTTGCTCACCGCAGCTATTGGCAGCTCACGCTGGCTGCCGGCCACTCACTGTAGCCTATGGCAGCCCACTGCAGCAGGGGCTGCAGCCTACACCGTCGCCGGGGCTTGCACAGCCCAGCTCCTGGTGGAGCTGTTGTTAGCTGTAGAGGGCAGTGTCACTGGCCCTCATATGTGGGATCCGAACCGGGGCCGCTGGCATCCCCAAACCAGCTCTTAACCAATAATGTGCCACTTGGCTGGCCCAGATCTATTACTATTTACTGTTAAGTAAAACCTGAACAACCACCTGCTTTCATCCTTGTTACACTGCTGACAGTACAGTGTGAGCACCATGTTTATGCCATGGCCAAATTGTCTACTCCTTTCTCAGTTTGGATCTGCTTCCAACATTTTGTCCATTGCATTCTCAATGTCACGAGATACATCCAAGAGTTCCTTTAATGTGGATTTTTTTGCTTGTGTTACTTCCTCTGGGACACTTTCGTCTGTTTTATCATAACCGCGGTCCTCATTTATGTCTGCCTTCACAAAGGTTCCTTGACTGTATATTTAGTCTCCCGAAATGCATGGCGGCCGTGTCAGCATTCTCCCAGTCAACTGTTTCTTTTGTAACTCCATGTGTGGTCCAGTAGAACTTGACTTCCAGTGTTACCGCTTTTGTTTCTTTGATGTACTTTTATCTTTGTTGGCAATTCCCTGTTTGGTTATCCATTTTTGTAAAATATCACATGGGTTTGTTACTGGGAGATAAGGTAACACAACTACACTTTGCAGTCTGTGCATGAGTTGAATAAGAGATGCTCAGTGACTGATCACTGGCAGACTTTGAGAGAAGTGATGTGATTGTTCACTGATGTACAAGATTAGAGAAAATTATAAAACTATAAAGCATTCTGTACTTTCAGTATCTTCATTTCCCATTACATTTTAAAGAGACAGCTAGACATTTTAGAAAAAACATATTTATGGGTGTGGTTTAGACAATCCCAAGACCTGGTGGTCACCTTCATCTAGCCCTTGCTTCAGGTGTATTTAATTTATTTATTTATTTTTAGCTGAGCCATCCTGCCACCTGTTGGCTGCTCAGCTCGGGCTGGGCATCGAACTGCCGTTGCTCCGAGTTCAGCTCGTACTCTTGAGCGAGCTCTTAACCAGCTGAGCCACTCGGCCGGCCCTTCAGGTTTATTTTTTAAGGAATCATTTTAAATTTTATAGTAGAAGTTAGTGGGGAAATATTGTTTATTTTACAAAAAGTTACATTTACAGAAAGGAATATTGTAACCATTATTACTTGAACAGAGTTTTTTCCTGAAAAATAATTCTCACTCCCCCAACCCCACTCACCTTCCTTGTCTTCTTGTCCCCTCTACCCCTCCCCACTCTCCTTTCGTATGACCTGGGTAAGCTACTTAACCCTTTCAAACCTCTGTTTCCTCATCAAGGAAAACAGCTCATAATTTTATCTCCTTAGATTGTTAGGCTTCAGGAAATAAATTATGCAGTGCTTAGCGCAATGTCTCAAACACAGTAAGTACTTATGAAACGGCAGCCAAGTAGACGGAGGACTATTTTAAAAAGACTGTATCTAACTTCATCATATATATTTATATATTGAGTGTCTGATCCAGGAAATTCAAACATGGCAGTGATTCTCTTAACACTTTGTAAGCGGGCATAAAAAGCTATATGACGAGTTTACTCGTTTCCCGCAAAAAATGTGTTAATAAGTAAGGCCTTAATAAAAAAAATGAGCAAGGACTAGTTTTACCATTGTGGAGAAAACAACTAGTTAGCCTCATTAGTAGTTCAATAAAAACTGTTAAAGAAGGAACTATACTCTGTGTGTGTGTACATACATGTACATGCGTGCTTTTGAAACGGTGACGTTCATGTCCAGGATGCTGTGACACTGGCCCGTGCATGGTTATGCTGGCGGTGTACATGGGAACATATCTTTGGAAAACCCCTATGTATGTTAAAATAGTTTGTTATTTTAACAAGGGTTTGTGTTTGGTACAACCGGAATGATGATGCAGGGTGCTCACATCGCCCCCTCTGCAAGGGTGCCGCTTCTATGGGTGGGTCAGGCACAGTGTGGACATGTCATTTCTGAGATCTGGTGGGTTAGGGATCAGGGCCTTCTGGCCGCAGTTGCTGGGTACATAAACCCACACCAGCGCCTCCGGCACACGCCCTGGCCTCACTGTATGTGCAGCCTGTCCTGTCCAGGCCGAGAGCGAAGGTCAAAATATATGCATATATTACTGTAATTTTAATATTAAATGACAAAAGTAGTGATCATGTCCAACAAGCTGGCATTTCCCTTAATCTTCACATAATCTTGGAGATGATTTTTATCTTACAAATAAAGAAAACTGATGCTTAGATAATTTAAATAAGTAGAAATCTCCATTTTACAAATAACAAAACATGCTCAAAGAACTTAATAATTAAGTGGAAACTCAACCCAGGTCTCATTCCAGAACCAGTGTTCTAAACTACTTTGCTTATATATTATATTGTTTATTATATTATATTATATTATATTATATTATATTATATTATATTATATTATATTATATTGGGTTGTCGGAAAAGTCATGACACACTTTTGCAACGGAAAACAGAAAAAAAATACGTCATGATTTTTCCGACAACCCAATATATTATATTGCTTTTTTTTTTTTTTTTTTAGGGAATATAATTTTTTTCATATCTATTTGCTATTTTTTTTTAAATTATCAAGATAATCTTTTCCTCTTGATGTGATTTATTTATATTTATATGAACTATTAAAACATTTTGGATTTCCTTTATTTTTCATTTTTACATGATTAGTCCTATCTTTCTATTTTAAATTTAATATAGTACTTCAAATTACTCCTCTAAAGATAAGTAAGGTATTAGTTTCTATATTTACAACTGATTTAGTTTTGAGAAATTAAATTCTAACCCATCTAGTATGGATAGGCTGAGAAGGTTGTATTTCCATTTTCCTTGGGATGATTTCAGTACCATTGATTTATGTTAAATGAACTCATTTCTGTCTTCATTGCCCCGTGATGAATATTTCACACATTCCTCTCATGGAATAGTCTCTTTGAGTCTTTACTGCCTTTTTCTACTTGGTGAAATCCTGTTTATTTTTCCAAATCTGTCTCAGTTACCAGAGCTTCATAAAATCTTTCCTAATACCTGCTTTCCCTGCTCTAGGCCTAGCTGAAATCTCTCCTCTTACTTGCCACATCGCTATCTGGAGATATTTCTCATGATACTTAATTTTTACCTTGAAAATTTTAGTTGCTACAGTAAGAGTAGATGCTTCTAAAGAACAGTCTTTTTCATCATTGCACCTCCTAGGGTATCTATTTTGGTATTATATATATCATAGACTTTCTGATAAATATTTAGTATTTTTTTTTTTACGTTTATATGCAGTTGGACCTATTGTGATTGTTCTCTTTTCCTGACTATATGTATATACCAGTTCCACATAATTTTAATTATTAATGAGGAGGACTGATCCTTCTCATTTGTTCTTTTTTTCAAAAAATATTTGTAGAGTTGCATGTTACTTTTTTCTCAGATGGATATAGAATCATCTTTTCAAGGTCTGAAATTAAAACTTAGATACTGTGTTTGTTAGAATTACATAATAATGCACTTTTATAATGTTTGATCTGGAAACATATCAATAGGCCCTTTAATTCAAGTGCTCTTTTCAGTTTCTAAGATGGCTTTTAAGATTGCTTTGTGTATGTCAAGGGGAACTTAAACAAATTGAATTCCATGAGATTTTATCAGGTACCCAAATGAAGAAGGAATGCAATGTGGGTTGCATAACCAGTTAGACCTGGGTACCATCATTTGAAGTACTGCAGAGCTGTCCATGTGATTGACAGAATGCTACGAAGTCCTAACTCTTATGTTTCATGTCTTGCTGGAGGCAAATAAATTTTAACACTTAACGTGAAGGACTTCTAGGTTTGTGGGTTTTAGATACCTGAATTATCTGATTTATACATTATTTAATCGCTATTTATGACCTGATATTTGATTTCTGGGGGTCAAAACAATTATAAGTGTTTTATTATTTTTGATTTATTAAGATTTAGGATAAATAGAATTTTCTCCAGGGTTTTATGCAAGTGGCACTGGTTTTTCTCCTGTGGTTTATGAAAGTATGAAAGTGGCCAGCCAAGCCACTTGTTTTGTTTATTTTTGGGTGGCTGCAGTCGGCCTAGGGAAGGAAGTTTTTCTTTGGCAGAGAAAGCAAAAAACTGTTTATTCCATTTGTAGTAACATTGATCCAAGAGGAGCTTTTGAGGAAATCCAGTGTGGTTAGATTTTGAACATAAATGGCTCCTATTTATTTCCTGATAGAGAAAAGTAAAAGATTAGGATTAATAATATATAAACTCTAGATAATACAAAGTTCTAGAGCAGAAGTTACAAATTGATTGTTCATCAACCAAATATAGCCCTCAGACTGTTTCTTTTGGCCTGAGTGATTCCAAACTTATTTAATTAGTTGGTAGCATGTAAAAATTGTTTCACATGATTATCCAGCACTGGATCCCCTGCATTTTTATCTAGCATGGCATGTTGATAGCGGTGACACCCTTTAGGTTAAGCATACACGTTTGTGTGCCCTCGTCAGCCCAGTTGGCTCCAGCCAACCCCATATTCATTTAACATTGCAACCCCTATTCTAGAGGCTCTTGAATACAGAATAATAGTAGGCCTAATACTAATGCAGCTGAGCCGTCAGCTTTGAGTTAACAGGAGACAATAGTAGGCATGAAGATTTTTGGTAATGAATTTGAGTGGGATATGGGATGTGTGAGAGAGAGTAGTTGCAGAGGGTTCCAAGGCTTTTACATGAGCACCTGGAAGGACACAGGTGCCAGCACCCGAGATGGGGAGACTGCAGACAGATGGGGTTTGAGGGGGAAAGATGAGTTTAGTTTTAGATGTGTTACGTTTGAGGTATCGGAAATCTTAGTGGAAATATTGCGTAGGCAGTGGTATGAGGGTGTGGAGTTGGAGCGAAATGTCAGACTGAAGAAATAAACTTGAGGCGTATAGGTGATACATAAAGCCATGAGATGAAACGAGACCACAGAGGGAACGGAGGACCCAGGACTGAGGCCCAGGGCGCGCCAGCATTCGGAGGTTGGAGAAGAGGACTTGGGCAGAGCACAGCAGATGGAGCAGCCCTGCGATGGGATGAAAGCAAAGGAGTGTGGTGACCTTAAGGACAAGTGTCTTGACCTGGTTTCACCCAAAAGCAGAGCCTGAGACAGGGACTTTCTAGGCAGGTACTGTATTTGGGGACCTGTTAAGAGGAAACAAGTTGGAGCACCAGAGCGAGTGAAACAGGAAGGAAGGAAGGGCCATCCGAGAGTGCTTTGTTGACCTGGTCCCTCTGTGGGCAAGTAGGGCTTGATCTTGAGAAATGCCTCGGAGAAGACATAAAGAATATGACTCTTGTGGGCAGAAGGGGACATTTATCTACCAGATCCCAGCCGGCATTGGTCAGGGGGTGCCCGTAGGGTGTTGGTGAAACACTTTCACGCTTTTGGGGTCATATGTCTCACGATGGCTGAAGAGTTCCTGTGGGCATCTCTTACAGCAGAGCCTGTGCACAGAAAGTGCGCCCCAGTAGTGCAGCTAAGGGAAGGAGCTCAGCTGAGTAAAAAAGTGAGGTGGGGCACGTGAGGTGTCCCTTGCGGCCCACCGCCTTGAACTCTGTTGAGCTCTGGGCTTTTTGCTACAGAGCTCTCAGCGTGGTGGCTGGCCAGTCGGTGTTCTGCCCACAGCAGGAAGGTCGGTGGGGTCATGGTCTTTATTTCAGTCTTGTCCCACTCATTCTACGTTTTCCTCGCTCAGCCAGCAGTTTGGGTTGAGGCAGTTTCCTGGTAGAGTGAGCCTGACCCTCCCCGGAGGATCAGTGCTTGTCGTTGCTTGATCCTTGGCCGGGCTGTAGTTGCTGCTGCCCATTTATTTTATAGTTCCCACTGGGCATGGCAGCCCCAGTGAATCCCCTGGTTTCTTGCTATACTCCCTCCTTCCCTGCTGTGTAGCAGCAGCCCTAAGTCCTTGTGGTTTTAGGGTCAGTTTATGGGACCCCCCCCCCCCCCCGTCCCCAGTATAGTAACCCCTTCTTTAATATGACCAGGTGATAGTAGTTGCTTTGGAGTTCTGCCTGTGCCTCCTGGCGGGAGCCCCTGCTGTCCTCCCTAGGATACAAAATTCTGACCCAGTGGGGTCTAAGGTGGCCAATCCTACTCCCGTCCGTCGGTTCCTGGGCCCGTGTTGTGTTTCTGTTTCTTTAATGTCAGAGGCACAGCACCATGTTTCAGCCTTCAGAAGACAGCGTGCGGGTCAGATCACTTCCCATTTTGGAAGGCAGTGCCCCATCCCCTCAAGATGGTACCAGGCACTTTTATACATAGAAATTGTACATTCGTTAAATCCAGGACATTTGGATTATAGAATAAATAATTAGGGGGAAATTCTCACATAAAGGTGATTAGTAGCTTTGTTCTCACGGCTGTGAACTAAACTAGTTTGTTACAGTGGCTGTAATTGCTCTTAGTTGCAAAGTTAGAATAAACTCACTTTGAAGATTTAATTTTACCTAAAATTGTTTTAGGCTTTGAAATAGTAAAACCATTCCTAGAAAGGACTTTGTGGTTTACTTGAGTTTTGCCTCATGTGCCTCTGGCAAATAACAGGTCATTGTCACAAACTGTAAGGATCTTGGTATCTGTAGTAAAATGACTTTTTAATAGAACACTGAAAGTGAGTGCACTTAAACTGTGGTAAGAGTATAGAGATATGCCTCTTGATAATTTTAGGCCCCTGTTACAAGAATAAAGAATTTTTACTAATTTTTTCCCTTATTACCTCCTGCTTCATAAGCTATAATGAGAACTGTGTACTTTTCTTGGTAGGGTGTCTTATCACCTGTGGGTGTTTTCCAGGGTGTAACATAATGCCTACTCTTTGTAAGTCCTCTGTAAAGGCTTGTTGAGATACTCCAAGGATACACACACACATCATATACCTAAGATATGTGATAGTAGTCATGAACTTTATGGTTAAAATTAGTTTTAATAAAATTAAACTTGTTTTAAAGTATAATAATGTTTTAGACTTTCTTCCTTTTTTTCTTTCTTTAAACAGATAGAGGGACGAAAACAGAATCACCAGCACTGGCTGAAGGTAAATATGTCTTTGGGGGAAATGATTATTGAAATGCAAATGAAAAGTTATGATTTAAATAAAAAACTACATTGGCTAAGCATAATTGAAGGAAAGTGTTTTATACATGATATTGAACTGCTTAAAATGTCTTTAAGAAATACTCTATATTGTTAGTGTCTGGCTTAAAATAGGAAGTAGTGGGGAAATGTAAATTACTTAGAAAGTTCTTTTTCACAACTTCCTTTCAATAGGAGAGATATGTGTTTTGGTTTTTTAAAAAATTTCTTTTTAAGTCATTTTAGCCATCACCCGTATGGCTGATCAGAATAGATGTAAGCCATAATTCTGGAAGTTTAAAATATTTATTTGGAAGCCAGAAGGGAAGACTTCTATCTTAATAAGATACTATCTTAATAAGAATTCTACTGTTACATACTATCATAATAAGAATTCTACCAATTATTGGTTTTAGTCCTTTTTAAAAACTCTTAGAAGTAAAGAACACAATAAAAAGTAGTGACTGTTAAAGGGCCCTGAGTACTTAAACATTTATAGTCCTGTAATTGTTTTCATTATAACAAGTTAATAGGTATTTGAAAGTGTAATTTTTCTGTAGACACTTTGTGTTCTTCAAGTGAAAATGGCCAGCTTAAATCCATTCGGTGTCCTTAGTTATAAACAGATATTTACATTTCAAAACTTGTCCGTCAATTTATTAGAACTGACATGACAGTTGCCACCATGGTCCTTTGGAATAGTAATCCCCTCACCTGCTCTGTACAGGACAATGCAGGAATTCTCACCTGTCCTTGGTGCCATTGACCTCTGTCTGGGTCATCTGGTGAGGCCTGTGAACCCCTTCTCAGAATAGTGATTCCAATAATGATTTGTGATTTTATGATGTAAAATACACAGGGTTAAAAAGAAAACCTGTTATACTAAAATACAGGTAACAAATATTAAAAATACAAAATTTTGATAGAGTAATATGCATATATATGCTTCTTACATTAGAGAGTAAACTTTGGCGACAATTCTAAGTACTGTAATATTAAATAGTGATGAGTTTGCAGTAATTATAATGTAATATGAAAATACCTCTGATTTCTATTGATGACAGAGTCATAGGTATTTCTCATACTGCCGTAGTTTGTTGCCCATCATCTTGGTTGAAGACTTTGCTAAATTTCACATAATGATTAGTGAACAGGTTCCCGTCCAAATTCACAGGTCACTGAATTCTTTCTCTGGACCCCAGGTTAACAATGCCTGGTAGTCAAAAGTCAGCTAGACCTTTCTTTCTCCATCCTATTTGAGCAAGTGTAGATTTTATGTTCCTTATAATGAATCCTAAAGAAGTTGCATTACACATCCACACTGTAGTGGTGTAGCCTAGTAGTCCTTGAAATAGCTTTGAAGAAACTTCTGTTTGCTGGTTATACTACTCACAGAAACCACAACATAATTCTGTGGGAAAGGAAGTAGAAGATGAGTGTTAAGCCTGGGAGCGTGCCTGCCTCCATAGAACTCACCTTCTCGTTCAAGGAACGTGAAATACACCGTAAAAAATAAAACAGTGTGAGATGCCAAAAGTTGTAAGAGAAATGTCATCATTAATTGCCATAGGAAGGCTGCACATAGTAAATGCTCTGATGCTTGCGTTATGGAAACAAGCAAAAAAGCTCAAAACTTGTAAAAATCAAGTGTTTTTCAGTTAACTTCAGTGGTATAAACTGTATAGTGATAATTTGCCAGCCTAAGTTAAGAAGAGCCTGGAATGTTGTCACTAAATTGAATATTTGTTCAGCACTTTGTAGCTGACTACAAATAAAGGGAATGGTAGACGTATTGAGATTTGTTGATAGCAAAACCAGCACTAGTATTTGTTTTGAAGGGGACTTGGTGGGGTACCTGACCTCTGGGGTGTTTTGGGTGTGGTGCTTGATTCTTTATCAGTGTGATCTGGCCCTGATGCAGTATTTAAAAGACGTTCTCAAAAGCCAGGGTCATTGGATGAAGCCTCACTTTTAAAAAACTATTTTGCTGCTTTTGCCAAATCACCAAATTTCTCTAGTCCTCCTTTCCTTCTTTTATAAAATTAGAGAGTCGAACTACACGATTTCATGGCATGTCATGACCCCTATAAAGTCTGGGCCCAGATTTTCTGTTCTTTCCCATTCCCTTCACTCCTTTCTCGTCTCCTTTCTCCCTACTAGCACCTTTAGACCTATGGTAAAAATATTCAAGCTAGTTAAGCCAAGTTAAGTGATTTGAACTTTGGTTTAAACAAATATTGCCCTTGTTTATGCTAGGCAAAACTTTAAAAGCTATAGTTTTTAGATAACATACTTAGTTCAAAAAAATGTTTATATGATATCTACATTCTGCATTTAGTCTTCCTTAATGGTTTGGAAAGTCCGTTTAAAATTAATATGCTCCACTATAAGAAAAAAATGGATCACCTCCTATATTTTGTTAACAATTTTTCTTCGTTTTTGTTTTTGGGTAAATCAGCTTTTACAGTTTTACTTAGTGAATGGTATCAGGCCTTGTCATTTGAAAACAGTCAAAAAAATATGATTTTTAAAATTGACTCAGGGAATCTGTCTCTACTTTCTAACTGAAGTAAAATATTTTTTAAAATACTACAATGAAAACACATTTGGTTATAATTACCATCTCCTCTGCAAGATCAAAATGTAATGAATGACCTCTGCTGGCATCTGTTTAGTATTATAAGATACTGATTTATAAATGTAGAGAAATTATTCAAGTACATATCTTAAAAAATTATGATTACCAAGAAAAGGAAATTTATATTTTGTTTTTATGTACTGTTTGATTATAATGAGCCTGGAGGAGTTACATTTTAGAGAATGATTTTAATTGAAATTCAAAAACAAGGGAAATACTGGCTGTGCCCTCCTGTAATTTCACTGTGTAAATTCCTTTCCTATGCCAGACTCAAACAGAAAGACCTGACAAATGGTAGAGAAATATTTGAGGACATTTCTTAGTTACCATCTGTCATCTTTTCTTAGTCATCATATTTCTTTTCTTAAATTTTCTCTTAGAATTTTATTCTTAATTTAGAAATTTTAATACTAGCATTGAATTAATTTCTTTCAGGAACAATTGAAAAATTTTAACTCTTTGGATGAATTATGTGTACTTTCATTTATGACTAAGAAGCAATATGGTATAATGCCTAAGAGACCTGTTGGCAGCCACATTCGTGTGAGTGAGAATTGCAGCTTCACTGTTCACCTTGAGCAAGTTACTGAATCCTTCTGACCGTCAGGCTGCTCAGAAGTAACATGAGGATTGTAATGCTTACCAACCTCATAGAATGGCTCAGGATTTTATAAGATAATGCTTTGTATACACTGCTTAGCATAGTATGTGGCACACAGCACAGCCTCGTCTGTTGGCTTTTATTTAGTACTTACAGCACCCAAGGCCCTCTGGGAGGTGCTTTGGAGGCAAAGGTTAAGTTACAGTCACACTCAGGGAAAGATGGCTCCATTGCCCTTAGCTCCTTCATGTGTAATGTGTGAGAAGGCCCTTATGAGGAGTATTTCCTAAGTAACCCCTTCCAAACTTCGTTCTCTTTCAGAATCTAAATCCTCACAATTACTAGACATGAGATATCGTGTTCGTAATTTTTGCATATGTGAGTGGGTATTTGTATGGATAACTTTTTTTGACCTCAATTTAATATATTTAAAGATATTTCATATATTTAATGGATTGTCAAGTGGCACAGGATTGTTTAGTTTGGTTCCAGGAGGCCAGTGAGAACTGGGACCAATGAGGAGAAATTAACGAGTGGGTGAAATTCAACTCAATACAAGCTGTGTGTGATCCTTGAGGGCAGGATTCATGTTGGAGTTAATTGTGCATCATTTGATCATTGGCTGAAGTTTCCAAAAAAGTTTGTAAAAGTGGACTGAATTCTAAGTCATTTGAAAATAGAATTACTTACTCCTTGGGTGTAGTCACGTAGAGTAAGTATTTAAGCAGAAGCTAGATGACAGTTTGGCATGTTGTAGAATAAATTCATACTGAGGTTAGATGGGCAAGCCTCAGTGTTCCATTTTAGCTTTTTAGTCAGTTTGGGCTGTTATAACAAAGTATCATAAATTTATTTTTCACATTTATGGAGGCTTGGAAGGCTTCCAAGATCAGGGTACCAGCATAATTGGGGTCTGGTGAGGGCCCGCTGCCCTCTTCTCCCTGTGCCCTCACATGGTAGAAGGGCCAGGGAGCTCTCTGGGGTCTCTGTGAGAAGAGCACTAGTTCTAATTCTTCTCATGACTTAATTACTTCTCAGAGGCCCTATTTGGGTGTTAGGATTTCAACATGAATTTTGAGCGGACACATGGTAGCATGGATAGTCCCTTCCTGGTTTAAGATTTTCTTAGTCATTGATGATTGGATATAAAGCCATTCTGCTTGATGTCTTCCTCTCCTCATAGTGACTATTTTCCTGTTAATGTTAAGAAGAGACCCCAATCCATCCAAAAAAGTAAAGGATACCTCACTTCAAGAATACTTCATCTTTTAACTCAAATCATGAGAAAAAGAAAGTAGAAGGATAAATTTTAAGAGCCTTTTAACCAGGTTAGTCATAGTAGGATAACTAGGATTGGTGCTCATTCCTGTACGACAAATCCTGGCAGATTGCCTTGAGTGTATCATTTATACACATTGAAAAGCAGAACGGTACTGTGTTGTTTGTGAATACATACCTTTGTAGTAAAAATTCTTAAATATGTTTGGAAAGGATGCATACTTTTAAGTCTTGATTGTGTTAGGAGATTGGAGGAGAGGAAAGCTGGTTGGGGGAGGTTGGGATGGTTAACTGCACAAAAGAAGGAGGGCGGCATCTGTAGCAAATATGGCAATTTTTCACTCTTTATTTGGGTGGTGGAACATGTGAATATGGTCTTTTTTTATGTTTGAATTGTTTCCTAAAGGAAAGTAATAGAAAACAAGAAAGAATCAGCCCCTTTGGGAAACCTTTTTCCATATATTCATAGTGTTGTTTACCTGCTTTTCTGTTTGAGAGCAAGCCACACTATTTCTTCTGGCCTCTTCCAGTTGTCTGTGAATTTCTCATTGCCAGATACTCAGCATCTGTCACAGTGGTTGGCAGACAGGAGCTAAGGAAAGGTTGTTTGGTTTAAAACAGCCACAGCCACCATCAGGCACTATTAACACAAGATAGAGAAATGTCCAGGTTTTACATAAGGTAAGGTTTTATTTGTAGATTATCTGTGCATTGTCACATGTGCATGAGAAAGAGTCCAAGTACCTGAATTCCAATCCAGTCGTTTTTGTTGAGCATCTTGGAATGAGTCACATGTATTCTTTGAGCACCGATGACTTTACATTTTAAAAACTTTTAATTATCGATATATACAAAAGAACATGTACCTTTATTTGTAAATTTAAAAATCTAGAGGGCCAGCCAAGTGGCGTGGTGGTTAAGCGCTGGCTTGGGATGCCAGCAGCCCTGGTTCGGGTCCCACATATGAGGGCCAGTGACACTGCCCTCAAAAAAAAAAAAAAATCTAGAAATAAGTCTCCAATGAATCCACTGTAGTTGAGGAACTAGAATGTCACCAAACCTTCGAAGTTGCCCAGCCCTGTGGCCCTCTCTCCCTAGAAATAAACACGACCTCAAATTTTGTGTGTATCACTCCCTTGCGTTTTAATATATGTGTGCCTATAATTTTTTCATGGATTTCAGAATAGTGGTAGGTTTTAAGAAAGTGAACTCAGAATACTGTTTTTAATCCGGTGATCCTATTTTTTCAAGAAAAACCTTCATAACAAATCCTTGTAAAATTGGTAGTTTTGAATTGTGCTTTTTATTCAACCTCCATATTTCCATCGTGCACCATTTCTACACTCCTAAGTCACTCACCTTGGAGCTTTGCCCTAGCCCTTCTCATACCCCGTGTCTCTACCTGCTGGGAGACATTGTAGCAGGAAGCATTTCTTTGCTTTCTTGTTCTAAATTTGCAGCTGAGCAGTAATTTGCTTGGGTAGTTAATTTTAGTGGCTAGAGCACATAAGAGCACTAGCAATTTTTGGAATCATAGAGATGCTGTGACAAACTGATATAATACTTTGTTTTTTTTTTTGTTTTTTTTGAGGGCAGTGTCACTGGCCCTCATATGTGGGACCTGAACCGGGGCCGCTGGCTTCCCAAGCTAGCGCTTAACCACCGTGCCACTCTGCTGGCCCAAAAGCCAACACTCTTTTTTTTTCTTTTTTTTTTTTTGAGGGCAGGGTCACTGGCCCGCCTATGTGGGACCCGAACCAGGGCCGCTGGCTTCCCAAGCCAGCGCTTAACCACCGCGCCACTCGGCCGGCCCTCAGTACTATTTTATTCTGGTTCTCTGCCATGTAAGGAGCAGTATTGGTCTCCTAATTTATTATACTTATTGCACATGCCAGGCATTTTAGTACGTCTTTTATTTAAGATGGCTTAAATAAGGTTTTTCATTTTAAAATCCTAAATCTAAGTGTATCCACTAGATGTCAGCAGTAGGAAAGATGCAGAGTAACACGCAGAATCAGCCAGAAACAACGCGAGCGCCTCAAGTCTAAAGGGCACACTGACGCAAAGTCACATATTTTGTGACAGAGTCAAGAATAGAAATCGTCTCCCAGTTTTCATTCCATTGTTCATTTATGTCACACCTGTTTAAGGCGAGTGCCTTAACTCCATGTAATTACTAGACTAATAGAATACATTGATCTCGACATGTGCTAGGTGTCACGGGGAGAGCTGAGCACTGCTTTGGTGCTCTTGTAGCTGGCCACCCAGTAATACGGGAATCCTGCTTCTCTGCCTTTACATTTTGCACAGGAGGGAGACTCAAAGGAATCACTTTATTGATAGCTACACGTCCCTGATGATGATGGATTATAGATTAGGTCCTGTTAGTAAGGTTAAGGATTAAGCTGCTGTCTGGAACTTCCTCTGTATCAGTCAGATTTCAACCAGGAAAACAGAAATAGGATTTAACATGCAGATTTACTTACCCAAATATTGGAAGCCTGAGCAAAAGGAGGAGGCTGGGGTCTGAGTGTTTTTACTTACAACACTTCTGACACCAATTCTGAACTGTTTTCCAATGCCACTTCTGACACCAGATGTGTGGGTCCCGTCTCCCCCCCACACACACGCCCCCGCCCAGCAGTCAGTTCTCCAACTCTAGACAAGTGAGCTACAATTCCTTTTGATTCTGACACGAACTCCGTGGAGTTAATGCAGACCCCACAGGTGAAGGGCTCAGTCCATAGGACTGCTCCCCCCTCCAGATGCCAATTGCAGGTCCCAGGCCTCCTGTACTTTGACCAACCAGTTATGAATTGGGAAACACTTCGCTTCCTAGTACCATTTATTATCAGGATTTTATAAAGGACAGAGATGAACAACCAGATGAAGAGGTATATAGGATGAGGTCTTGGAAGTGTCCCCAATGTGGATATGTGTATCACCCTGGAAGCGCCTCAAACCCTGTCATATAGGAGATTGAATTGTGTAGGCGGGACTGATTATAAATCATTGGCCAGAGGTGGGGCAGCTCAACCTTCAGCCCCTGTCCTGTCCCCAGAGGCCAGGAGATGGGACTGAAATCTCCACCCTCTCATCATGCCTTGGTCTTATTGGTCACCATCCTCTATCTTGAAGCTATCTAGTGGCCTGCCAAGAGTTACCTAATGAAACAAAAGAGGCTCCTGTCATCCAGGAAATTCCAAGGGATTAGGAGCTCTGTGGTAGGAACTGGGGCTAAAGACCAAATATGTGCTGCTGCTTTTGTCACACGAGGTAACTTACATATTAATGGTTCAGGAAGCACATACCACTTCTGGAGCAGGGGAACAAAAGGGAAGAAGTGGGTTAGGCAGAATTTAGGAGCTTAGAGGAGGAACCCAGTAACGGCGGCGCAGCTCAGACCTCTGCAAGGGCCCAGCTCTGCACTGCTGCTCCGAGTTTCACAGGAAGCTCCGGCCTAGAGCCTTAGCTGTATTTTGCTGACAGGAAGTGCTGACTTGACTTGAAAAACAGAAGGAGGGACGTTCCCCCCCACCTCCAGTATCCTGAGTCCCTCCCATTGGTGGAACCTAATGAGAAGTGAGCTGACAAAGTAGTCTAGGAAATGTACTTGACGGCTTCTTAGCCCAACGTCACAAAGCAGATTACATCCGGACGGACAGGCATGGGGTGAGAGATACTAGAATAAGCATCACAGCCCACCTTCGCAGACTATTCAGCGTTCATTTATCCATGTTGATTGATGTTCACCAATAACGTTTTCATGCTTCCTCTCAGAGCCCTCGTTTTTGGGTAGCTCATGCTCAGACTGCCCAGGGGTACAGGTGGGAGGAATAAAACCCCTATGACTGTAGAGTCTCGAAGGGGATGTTAAGTCTCCTTATTTTATCAAGTTCAGTAGAAATTGATCAGGAGTGGGAGAGAGTTCAAGTCCTAGGAGCTCAGGTTCGGCTTAAGCATGTTTACCACGCAGATCAGAAAACAGGAAGCGTGAGAGGGAAAGGGACACCTCGTCTGTGCAGTTCACAGAACAAATACTTGTCCAGTCATTGTCATTGTGCCAGAACAAAGGTACTGTTTAGCAACTTCTCTTTTTGGGAAGATGAAGGGAAAGACAGAAGTAAAACAAGTGTGAGAAGAAGGTAGGGTATGAAATACATTTGCAGGGTGATCAGTAGAACAAATAGCATTATGGCAGGAGAATCCCTGCAGATACTCTATGGGCAGTCTTGCTTGAGTTGGTTATTTCTCTCCCACTATCCTGGCACTCAGCTGTTTGGCAGTTTTCAGCTTCTTATATAAAGTTCAGTGCCATCAGCGGCCATGTTCCTAATGTGAGTTGCAGCCATATCAGAAGCTGAGAAGAAATTATGATTGTACCTCTCCTTAAAATTCTTGTGTACCTAACCAATCCTTCAAATAAAAGAAGTGCCACTAGATCCCACCTATTTACAGTTAATTCCGTAGGTTTTTATTGAATATTTTACTCTGTACTATGTTGATGATTTACTTTGTGTGCTTGTATCAGCGGTACACCAAATGCATTGGCCAGGAAAGTCAACATTCAGCCAAGGCCAAAGCCAAAAATCATAAAATAAACTTCTCAGATACATTAATCTGAAAACTTCTCAAAATTTAATTAATGGCTACGTGTTATTAATTTTAATAGATTTTTGAAAGTTTGTCATATTGAAAAGTTTTTGTTCTTATACTGTTGTCAGCTGCTAGGTTATTCCTGGGGTCACTGCTGTTCATTTGCAACTTGCAGTCAACATTCAAATGGTGCTATTGCAGTTTCATGGAAGTACTTGTACAAAAAGACTTGTGCAGATTTTGAAAAAGGTGATGCCTGAATTTTTGAGAAGCCTATGTGCTGAGTGAGATTGATCTCACGTGAATTTTTTTGAAATTTCTATTTTAGCTTGTACTTGCTGCTTTGTGCGATCACTTGAGAAATGTTTATCCTAACACCTTCGGTCTACAAATGTGGAATTGGAGTTGTGTAGCTGGCTTTCCAGATAGCAAAACCATGTGAATTGCTACCTGCCTTTCAACTTTGCATTCACCTCTTTGTACTATTTTCTGTGTAGTAGATTGACTAGAAGGGTCTTTTCAGCACGGGTCCTGTAATGTTTCTGTAATTGCTCTCTCAGAGCACATCAATTTGGTTATTTCTTTCACAGGTTCCAGCAGGTGAATTACTTTCTCTGAAAGAACTGGTGCTTATTAGTAGTATTTTTTGTGTTGGCATTGTTATTATCTTCTGAGTATAATATTAATACTTCTGTATGTTAAAGCAGATTTTTAAACATGTAATAGCTACCTGGTTGAGTACATAGCATAGCAACTCCAGGATCGTTTGTATATCTGGTAGTTTGTCTTTGGAAGGAGAATTATGAAAATAATTCACTATATTTTTGCTTATGCAAAATATTATATTTTGTTATATGAGTGTTACATTGTATTATAATTAGTTTGTGAACACACAGCTAAAGGATGTAAACAAAATGTAAGCTTGTGACTCCTCTGTCACTCGTGGCCTTCATCCTGTATCGTTCCATTGTCTGTGAAAACTGCATCATATTTTTCATTACTGATTTTCTATTCTGTTAATATTTCTTCAGATTCACAGTACATGTTGTATGAGAACCAGTAATTTCTTGGCAGACAAGTAAAACAGAAGCATAGTTGAAATTCCATATTAACCCACCATCTTGTCAATTTTAAAGACTTCCATTTGTTTCTATAGGTGTAAATGCCTGAAAAGATAGAGAAATAGCATATTTAATATTAAGTCATAGTTTTCCAATTGTCAGTATTTATTTTGGTCTTTCCCCTCTTTGGAACAGTCCTGTAACTTACAGACCAGTTTTTGTTTCTCTGTGTGTTTTTAATCTTGCGGTTATTCATCAAATACTTCTGATTACCTACAACGTCCCTGGCATTGTTCTAGGACCTGGGGATAAAGTAATATACAAAACAAAGCCCTGGCTTCTTCAGGTTCACCAGGCAGGGGAGACAGCTAACCAGAGGAGTGAATGTGTTAGGTGGGGATAACCATCAATCTGAAGGCGTTAGAGGAGAGGGGAGAGAGGGAACTGGGGGGAGGGGGGAATTTTTGCCCCATAGAGAAAATTTGCATTATCTGGAGATGTCATTGGTTGTCACAACTGGGTGCTGGGGTGATACCCAGGTGTCTGGTGGGTAAAGACCAGGATGCTGCTAAACACCCTGCAATGCACAGGACGGCCCCACAACAAAGAACTTGTGCTTCAAATGGTAATAGTGGCAAGTTTGAGAATCCCTGATATGTAGTGAAGCTACTCAGTGTGTTGCTGAGTTTCTCTTCCTTTTCATCTCCTACCCAGAAATACTTACTAAGTTTATAAACTGGACATGAAAAGAACTGACACCAAACTAATAGAGCAGTTCAGATTGTATTAAGTGTGCTGAAGGAATAAGAATCAGTGGGTGGTATGACAGAAAATAATGGGGCAGGGGTGCAGCCACTACGGACTGAGAAGCTTGGCAGAAAGAGCCTGTCTGAAGAAGGGGCATTTGAGATGAGGCCTGAAGGATGCAAAGAAGCCAGGCCCGGGAATCTCCTTGAGACTAGCGTTCTGGGCTCAGCATCATAAAGCAGCTGAGCTTAAAAAAATGAGTGAAATAACAGCATCACTGAGAAATTTTCTAGAAAGAGAGGAGAAATAGTATATTAACTGTGGTGTGCAGTTGTGTTTCTTTTGGATTCTATTATTCTAACTAAGGAAATGTCTTTTCAAATGTTTTATGGGAACATGGTCTAATATATTTATTAAAGGCCTTTTGTCAGCTCAGAAATACATTCCACAGACTACCGGCCAGGAAGAGCTTGTTCCTTTCCAGATAAGTTGCCAGCTCTGAAACAAATATGTAACATAAGAATTCATTGTCACAGAATTCCACCAGAAATATTACACACGCTTCAAGTAAATTACATGTGGTTTCTGTGTATTAATTTCATGTTAAATTTCTTCTTAGCTTACTTAGTAAATATTTGTGATATTTAGCATAAATCCAAGGGTACAATAAAAGTTACTTGAAAGAGAATTCTTTAACTTCCTCCTAAATTCAGATTGTAAGACTTGCAGTTTACTATTCTAAATTACAATATTTATCATTTACTTTGAAATACTGCCTCTAAAATAATCAGTATTTTAGACCAAATTGTATATAATCTGAAAAGTCTTTTCTATCTTTTGGTATCCTTTATGTCAGATTTATTTATTTATCTGACACAAAGAAGTCTTATTATCTAAAGTCAGAACTCTTTTTAGATGCAAATGACTGAAACCCAACTCAGTCAAACAGGTAAAGGGGAAATTAGTTGCAAGAAACTAGACCGTCTTAAAACCAGAGGAAAATTTAGCAACTTAAACTGAGGGAAATGGCAGCTGGAGCTTGGGAACAAGTGGAATCAGAAATTAATGCTTTTAGGACACTTTCTGGGACTCTCCACTGAAAGTTGGCTTCATGTTGTTGTGACAGACTGTCTTCTCTGTGGCAGGAACTATGGCCCCACAGCCTCCGAAGCCTCACACTCCACAGGCCCTGCTTCTAGGAACAGACCCCGAGGTCAGGCAGGCTCTGCAGCAGCCACATCAATAGCAGCCAACAGACTGCCAGGCGTGGTCTAAATGCTTTGCTTCTCTTCAAACTGCGCCTGTGACCCTGTGCAGCAGACGTGTATTATCATGTACACTTCATGGTGAGAACAGTGAGGCACGGAGAAGTTAGGAGTCCTGACTAAAGTCACAAGGATGCTAAGTGGCAGAGTAGAGTTTGAACCCAGGCAGCCTGGTACCTGCCAGAACGGACAATTCGCCGCTGTGTCATAGCCGCTGGAATCAGTCAGACTGAGGCGATGGAGGGCTTTGTTTTGTTTGTTTTTGACTGAAGAGTTAAACTATGCAAGACAGGGATATGGTTTAATTTTTTTGTTTATCCTTATTAAAAAAATATGACAACTGATATTATAATGAACTAGTTTCAGATCTTTGAAAAATTCCATGAATGTTTGTTAAAGGAGACACACGTGGTGTGTGTTGCCTGCACAGCATCTGCCCTGTGTGCTGTATGTCAGGGACTTTCAGTATTGGACCGCATTGTACTATACCAGTGATTCTCAACCAGGGGTGGATTCGCTCCCCAGAGGACCTTTGGCAATACTTGGAGTCATTTTTGGTTGTCACAGCTTGTATGATGAGTTGCTACTGGCATCTAGTGCCTACAGGCTCAGGATGCTACTCAGGACCCCACCTTGTGAGATAGCCACTCTTCAACGAAAGATTTATGCAGCCCCACTGCTAATAGTGCTGAGGTGAGAGACCTGTGCGAGGTCAACTGGGCCGTTTCCAAACTGAGTATATCTGGGTTGAAGAGACAAGAAATCCTAAATCTGAGCACTGACCAAGTATGAAGCAGAGTGAGGGGTGCAGGGTTACATTAGCCGAGGGCGCCTCGAAGGAAGGACTAAATAAATAGTGAAAGAAGTGTACAGGAGGGGACGGAGGACAATGGAGCAGCCTTGGCTAGCTTAGATATTTTCCCTGAGGATCCAGTGTCTGCATACAAGTGAAAGGTAAGGCAGCTCTTCCAACTCCCCCGCGCATGTAACTGAGGATGGTCTCATAGAGTTAATTTTAGGACAACACTTCAGCAATGTTGTTGACAAAGGTGGGCTACAAATGGGCTTTGGGAGATTTACTCTGATTTATAACAGTGAAATTGATTGATGAATGGAAGACGGGTTTGTATTCAAAGAAATAGGGCCATTCTTGAAAAGTTATTTTGTGGTTTTTGTGCTACAATGATAACGGCCAACATTTATTAACTGTTTTCTGTGTGCCATATACTGTGCTAAGTCAGTACCTGATCTCATTGATCTCATGTAATAACCCTTTAAAATAGTTACTATGATTGTGTATATTTTACTGATGAAGAAAATGAGTTCCAGAAGGTCAACTAACATTCTCAAGGTCAGACAGCTAGAAAGCTAGGGTTGGAATTCTGCTTTGATTCCACAGACCAAACTCCTAACACCAAATGGTGTGCTGCCGTTTTCCTCTTAAAGACAGTTAAGTCCTTTCTCATGCTTATTTTCCAACTACAGTTGACATTTTGGTAACACTAGGCAATTCTTTGTATATTTCGTCTCAGTTCTTGCTAGTAAGAGAATTTTTATGTGTTTGGAAACAGATAGTCCATACATATTTGAAAACTTTTTAAAAATTAAAGCTGTGAAATATTCCATTTCCAAATGGTTCCCCCCAAAAAATCTATTGAATAAATTTAGTAACCAAATTGAGGCAATTATTTGGATGTGATGATTTTGGAAAAATGTTTGTTTTCCTTATGTATATTAAAAGTTGCTATTATTAAACTTTTTACAATGTTTAAGATAAGATGAAATAGTTTCTTCATATTTTTATCTCAGCTAATCCATTTGTGTAAAACATTGTACACAGTCTTTCCAGTGAAATTTTGTATAATAGGGATTTTCATATCAAAATTAAGATAGATCCCTACCTCTCCGATTGGGGGAATATTGTTTCAGAAGACAGGGACCCATCATTATTTACCAAATTTGTGAATAAATTAGATTGCTTTTCTGATTTCTGAGAAATGTGTGTGTTAGTCCAAAGTTAGACTTTGACCTCTGAAGCAAATAACTGTTACACATATACTATTATTTCCTCTTTGAGAAGTTTAAAGTTGGGGACATAGGTCATTGTCAGGGGAATAGGTGGAGGAAAGGGGACAGACAGAACAGGTGGCCGGAAGGGCTAACTCTTTTCAGATTTCTTTAATGGGGGTGAGTACTAAGGTGTCTTCTTTCACTGATAAAAAATGCTGTTACGTTACATTTGGTTTAATGTTATTTGCCAGCAGTTCCATATTTGAAGTATTAAGATTGGGGGAGGGAAGCCGAGGTTAGCTGTGATACCATAGCAACTTCCAGGTTTGAACCTGGTTTCCCAGATATTCCTGACCCCGCCTTCCATCTCCATTCTCACTGAGTCATAGCAAATTTGGGGCAAGATTTGTGCCAATACCTTATTTTACTGTTATTTCCTCCACAAATTTACTAGGTTGTGATCATTGCTGGCTCCCCTTGTACTGGTTTGTTATGTTAACTTTTAAGTTACATACTTTGTATGGTTGTATATACTTAATGTTGAATAAACTATGAGTTAAATAAAAGTTTGATTAATCTTCAGAGTATAGACGATGTAAGAAATAGTGGCTTATGTGTGGTAAAATTTTTTAACTAGGTCATTAATTGATAACTCCCTTCAGTTTATAATGGTTAATTGTGGTTTGAATACTGTCTTCCTTGTGTTCCCAAAAGGATTTGATCTGCAGAAGGAAAATATCCCTATTATTTAAAAATAATGGTCACAATATTTACTTCAGATATCTATTTCGATGTTAATTTAAATTGAGAATATATGCCTCGAACATTTTGCAGGGGTACATTAGCATAGATTCATCAAATGTAAATATTGCAAGTTATATGTAAAAATCTAATCTTTTTACAATTTTGTTTATGTAACTTTTTGATATGTGGAGAAGAGGGATGAGAGCTTAATTCAACTCAGAGCCAAATGTGCTTTTGTTGTTCCAAATTTTCGATGCCAGAAGCATATACACCTGCACCTGTTGGTAATTACGAGCAAGCCAGCCTTTGCCACATCCCAGGCCTCTGCTTAAAATTTTTTCACTGGAACTAAATGATGTTGCCATTTTTATTTTTAGGTTTGCTGGCATGGGTAATCTCATTAAGGTGCTAACCAGGGACATAGACCACAATGCAGCACATTTTTTCTTGGACTTTGAAAGTAAGTCTCTTTAGCCCTTCACAGCTGGTGCATAATGGTAAAGGTGAAAGCTTGATTATACTCACACCGCAGTGAAGGCCAGCCAGAATATTTGCTAATCAAATATGGGGAATCAGAGTTTGCATGATTTTTTTTCTTACTCGTAGGCAAACATCACCATCATATGTATAATTCTTTAGTTTTTCATTTGCTAAAATCATGTTGAGTCTGTAGCCAGTGCTGTCCTTTCATTAGTCCATGAAGCAAGCAGCCTTATGATGAACATTCTAATAGTATGCCTTAGTGACTTGTGCTATCATCCTACGAGTATTTGATAAGAAATCAGAAGTGTGCTGCATATCCAGAACCAAGACTGTAAATAACCTCCACAAATTATGAACAATCCAAATTTGCTTAGAAATACACGCTTCGTTTTTCGTGGCATACGGGAAGTAAGTTGAACATCTGCTATTGTAAGATAAAATGGAAAGGTGAGCTGTGCCCCAAACTCTTGACATTTGGCTTTGAAATAAATTGTTTCCATGCAGTATTAATTAAACAAGATTACCTGTGAATAATTCTCGATCAGAAATTTCTTTTTTCAGAATACTAGCACTACTGGAATACTTAAAGAATCTTTCATTATAAGGCCATTAATGAACCTTGCCTTGAGAACTTTGAGAAGAATTAGAGCAGCAGTTGTGCATTGTGTACAGGAAAACCACATTTCCCCCTAGGTCCTCCATACCAACACCTTGAGAACCCGGTTTGCTGCCTGCCGGAGCACAGTCTGGGTAACCTGAAGGACCAATTCATGGCCTAATGAACATTTTCCCTGTTACTATTGAAAAAGAATACATTTCGGATGTTCTTTTTTATAAAGGGATATTTTCTCTTTTTCTCATTCTTGTCTTGACAGGTACCTTAACATGGGGAATCTTCTTAAAGTTTTGACATGCACAGACCTTGAGCAGGGGCCAAATTTTTTCCTTGATTTTGAAAGTGAGAAGATGATTTTATATCTATTTCTGTTTGCCTGCAGTAGACTGCGTTTGTCTTGCACTAAATGAATGTTTCCACTTTGCCATCTTCTTAACTGCTTTGCATGACTGAGCTATGAATTGTTTGAGTAAAATTTCTGGTGCCTTCTAGAACTGGAAGTCAATTTCTAGATTAGATTGTGATAAAATGCTTTTATTTGAATTTTTATAAGAGATTCATATCTCTTAGTTGGACATTATTTTATAATTTGAGACCTAATGAAAACATTTGAGATTCTCATGAAAACATTTTTACGAAAAAATTTTAGTGGAAAGGACAAATGCTACTTCAAGATTTGTTAACAGAAAGTAATATTTGGGGGAAAATTATGGCAGTTGAGAAACATTAACTATTACTCTATGTACCTTTTGAAGTATTTGAATATAAATCTGTTCATGAAGGCCATTCAAAGCTCAGTAATTTGGGCATAATATTAAAAGGTAAGTGTGAACCTTAATTATTTAATCTTTGCAGATAATTAATTTGAAAAGTTAAACTCATTATATGTATGTATTTCAGGAATTTATTTTTTCTAACTAAATAAAAAGAAAAATAATGGGTTCACAAACCTTTAAGTAATTTGCCTTCTGTTTGTTTTATGTTGCATGACCTATTGTAATATGGTCTAAGAGTGGCAGGTAAGTGTCATTGACCCCCATGCATGGTGAAAAGCTTTTGCTTTTTTTGGCTGTCGCTATTGCTTTAGCTTGTCTGGTTGTCCAATTGAGAAGAATGATATTAAATTGATGTTTTAGTGTGAATGTTGCTATTTTTAACAGATCATTAGAAAATTGTTAGGAAAGGGTGAAGAGACATAGCCTTTAGATTGTAAATCATGTGCTCCCCCTGCATTATCACCTAAGGTGAAAACGTGAACAGATTTTTAAATACTTAATATTTAAGACCTTTTCTAATTTTAAAAACAAAATAAGCAAATCCCTTAAAATAAATACCCAGAGAGTCATTGCATTTTTCCATCAACTTCAGTTTAATTTATGTGATATTATGCAATTCATTCTACTTCATGAGTTATTTATATATTTATTTTCTTTAAACCAGGACAGTTCATATGAACACATCAATTTATAGCTTATCTCCATTTTATGGAATAATTTATGGTCTCTGATATTTTTCTACTTTTATTACATTCCAATAAATGTTCTGTTACGATTTGGGTACGGCCTGCAGCTAGCAAAGAGTAGTAATGTCAATATCAGGACCATAATCAATGGCTGGGTTTTTAGGGGAACATGTCATTAAATGAATATGGTTTTCTTGACCCTTCTCAACAATTTAACAGGGCTGTTTTAAGTGCATGTTTAGCATGAATTTTAATCAGCTTGGGGATGTTGAGCAGATTGCTTACTTGACATTATTCTTTCAGATGAGGCCACTTACATTACAGCTATATTTTAGTTTATTTGCATCTATTTCAAACTCGGTCTTGTATATTTTTCTGTTATTCTGTCTCCTTTTTACTCTGTCTCAAATTCCTTACATTTGCAGAATCTTGGCTTTGATACAGTCAAGATCTTGTTCAAGACTTGGCACTTGATCTTTTTTTAAACCTAGCAGTATGTTGTGGTCATGTGAGAAGCATGAATTTACTGTAGTATTTAAAATGTTATTTGGTCTTGGTTTTCCAGTGTGAGGGGGGTGTTGGATCATCCTTAAAATTTAAATAGCTAATTCAGTGGCAGGAAAAGGTTAAAATTGCTAGCAACAACAATAGCAATAACCAATAATGAAGAATTATATAGACATCAATGAAGTGACAACAGTGGTATTGCAGCCCCCCCCAAAAAAAAAAAAAAGATATTAAAGCATTAACTTCTTAAAGGCAGATATAAATTTAAAAATGATATTTGTTGTCCATCAACCAATGTAGAACTTTTGGGTTGACACTTACTTGTATACTGTGAAAGAAATTTAGTGAACACATACTGTATATACTAGGCCAGAGTTTGCCCATTATTTCTTTTTTAGATTTTTAAATATGTTTTCTTTTGATTCTACCATTAGAATACTCTTAATCAGTTTTATCTCATCCATTTGCATATTAATCTCCTTGTTTGGAAATTTGCATTTGTATAAATTTACCTTATCATTAGGATACTGCAGTGAGTGGCCTCAGCCCATCAGATGGTTGGTTCTCTCTGAAACTTTTGTATACCTGACTCAAAATTGCCAACAGTTGATTGGCCAGTTCCTTATGATTACTGAGAAAAAAGTGACATTCTTTTATTAAGTATTTAGTATTACATTATCTATTTTTAGATGACGAGTAATATTCAGGTTAGCAGGGTAATTTCGTTTTACTATTTCCATCATCCTGAGTGGTTAAATCTGGCTCAGTGTATCTGTCTCCATGATTGGGCAACTATGGAAATAATTTCGTACAGATAGATGTACTGGTGTTTTGCGTTAGGCTGTATTCTACCACATGTAACTATGCTACTACATGTTAACCATGATTTGGTGGGATCCCTTAGTTTACAAAATCAAGACTGTGTCTTGATTAAATCATTACTCCCTTAACTTACGTGTACACACACAAGTGCTGGTTTTCACTTCAGTTCAATGCACATTTATGGCTTGTCCCCTGTGTGCTGGCAAGTAGGTGCTAGGGATGCCAAGACAGCAAAGTGCAACCCCTGCCCGTGGGGCGGCCTCAACCGAGTAGAAGAGATAGAAATGCCAACTAATAATTTTCTTTACATTCAAGGTGTAGATCAGGAAAGGATTAACTTTACCTAGTAGTGAGTAGATTCGTCATCACAGGACTTTCTGATGCTGACATTTGAGTTGGGTTGTGGAGGGTGGATTAGAATGTTTCAGGGTCATTTAGTGACGGACATTGTAGAAGGAACCATGTACAGAGGCATTAAGGCATGAAATGATAATCGGTGTTCACTGAAACATTATCTATTCAGATACTAGAAAGAGGGTCTTTTTCTTAAAACAAGTTATACCTATATGATAAGATTTTATTTTAAAAATAATGGTTCGGTTAAGATATAAGCTCAGAATTTCCCCATAAAATTTGGCAGCAGTTATGCTAACGACAGCATATAAAAAGCACTGAATTGGGGCCTGTATAACCTCTTCTAATTCTTGGTTCCTTATTTTATAATGACATTGTTCATTTAGTGCTCATTCTAATAACAAATTGTTAGCCTTATATATATATATATATATATATATATATATATATATATATATATATTAGACTATGTGTATATATATGTGTGTGTGTATATGTATACACACATATATATATGTATATAATATATATAAGTTCACTAAATTCTTGGTAGAAGAGGGACTTTGATTTATTTTTATATCCCTTTCCAATCTTAGCATAGTGCTTTGTAAGTGACAGAAGTTCAGTATGTGTTAGTTCATCTTGATTTACTCATCTTCAGTTAGACCAGAGTAGGAGAGTAAATATAGGCATGTGTTTGTAAATGAGAAATGGAATCTTACTTTCTCTGATTCTTTGTTTTAGTGCCTTTCCATTTAGTCATACATTGCCTTTAATTCTTGTGTCTTTTGTGTTACCTATCCCCCCTCATCTTTTAAGAATATTAATACCCACTCTATTAGTCTAACTTTATTTTTCCATTTTACCTCTTGGATATTTCAATTGTTTTTGCCCTGTACTTTGAAATGTCTTTATTCTGGTGGCATTTTCTTATATTTATTTTTCTAAAATGATGTAGAACTTTATTTGTTCACAGATAAAAATGCATAGTAGCCTGCTTTAACTCATGCTGGAGGCATATTTATATCTGTACCTTCTCATTTGTTCAACAAATATTTATTATAGAAAATCTAGGTAGTGAGTTTACATACTATACAGTGGTATTACTGTACATTGAGGTTCCTGCCTCGATGAAGCTTATGGAGATAGAGTGTAAATATTTACTGAATGACTGCAAGATTAAAGCAGAAAGACTTCTTACCGCAATTTGAATTTTTATTTTTTTCCTTTTGTAGCTGATTTTTGCCTCCTTTTGTACCATAACAACATCAATATTAGCCATTATTTTCAGTGATTCATCTATAGGAAACTAGTGTGAAATTATTGAAATATTTAATTTTATCTTTGAACAATAAGAACAACAATGTGCTCTAATTTCCTTTGAACAGCTTTTAAAACTAAGCGTGATGATTAATCACTGTGCCTACTCTCAGTAGTAGATACGTTATTTTGAAACCAAATGAATGTCCTTTTATTAGCTGGCTAAATGGTACGTTTTTCTTCAAGTAATGACATTTTTGATTCTTTGCTATGAAAAATCAAAGTGACAAGTCTTGGGTGCATTATATAATACCATTTTTTGAAAAAAATGCTCTTTTATACAGTCTTTTTCCCTCCCTAGTATTTCACCCTTTTGCATGACTGGCTATCAGTAAAGTAGTGCTTACCTGTCTGCTCTTTTCTGTTTGTCTTCATTTCCACAGCAGTCTTCAGCAGCTTTCAAAATTATAAATGTGACTTTCCTGTGACAGTCTCAAAAATGTTTAATCAGTGTGGTGCTGGGTTTTTTCCCACCCTTAGGGGAAACTGAAATATTCTTTATTTTTAAATTTCTTGGTACTTCTTAAATCTTTAATAATTATTAATCACTTCCAAGGTCTATTGAAATCTACTTGATAATGTATCTTTGTATGTAAGTCTCAGTGTCACATTTTCTGTTAACAACTAGTCACCACACCAAAAATACATAGTTTAGTATTTGCAAACTTCACAAAACCTTTTGATTTATATATAAAAGTTAAAATATTGTCCTCTGTCATGAATTCCGTCTTCATGAATTTAAACTATGATATGTGTTTACTTTAGATGTTATGTCTGTAGTCACAATCCATGTGAAAAAGTATAAAACTGCTGTTTTTGCATGTAAAAAGCATTTTTCTCTACTGCACCTGGTGTAAGTATAAATGGTATGAGGTGTACTTTTAAAAAATGTATGTCTATTACTTTGGAGAACGTGGTCTGGCTAAATGTGAAAGAATATTACTGCTAAATGACAAGCTCTAATTTTTAAACAATCATTTAGCTACAATATCAGTATTTGCTCCCAGTAATACCTTTATAGCTTTGGATACAGAGTCCTTTTAATTTTTCAATTGGCTCCTCTTGTGTAATTATTTCATAATATTTTTATTAAAAAAATACTTGATTTTTGAAAAGAAATTTGGAAAATAAGAGAACAGATGAGAACACAGATTCTTAAGTTGGCTTTGCACATAAATGTTACTTTATTATTGTTTTGGTAGTACTATTTTAAGTATAATACGTTGAAATCAAAATTTGGTACCGTAATTGTTGATTTAAAAAAATATGTGGTGTATTTTTGACTAGTTGGCAGATTTAATAGGTGGAATTGAATTATGACTGGCCCCAAGTGCAAAATAAAGTTACAGTTTTTTAGGCTTCCGGTCTTCTAGTTTCATATATAAACTAAGGTTCTTTAAATTTTTTAAGGAAAGAAATAAATAAATCACTGTATTTTTGGGGAGGTGGAGTGGGTGCAGAAAGAAAAATCTAGGTACTAGTTTTATATGACTGGTAAACAAAGAGATTCATCAGAAATGTTAACTCATACATTTGGTCTGCCTCCCCTACCCTCATAAGAAAATCTTAACAGGCAGGAATTCTGCCCACATAATTTTTCTCTAAAACATTATAGTAATCATAATCTTTATCATTTTAAGTGCTTTATGCCTTACCTGTGGTATGGAATGTAGCCTAGTTGGGAAGATTTAAGAAAAACTCCATTTTCTCACAGAGCACCCATTTCTCTCAAAAATAATAATAATCAAATGATTTAAAAAGAGAGTTCTCCTTAGAGAAACAAATAACCACGTTATTAGAAACAGAATTTCTGTTAACCTAGAGTCCGGCAGAGAGAAGTCCAGATTTCATCAGGTCCTAATGCGTGTTCTGCGGCTAGCACTGCAGGTCGCGCACATGCCCGTGTGTCTGTTTCCTGACTGTGCTTTTTAGGACTATAATTCTCTCTACATTTTTCTCTCACTAAACTTCAAGGATGTAGGAACTCAGTTTTTGCTTTAGTATTGAAGTATTTCACTGATAATATTGTGGCCTGAAAACTTCTGGAGCTGTTTCATAATTGGAACCTCTGTGGACAGGAATCTTGACCTTGTGTTCATCCGCAGAGAAGTTCAATGGTACAGAATTTAAAGTGGTCCCTAGAAAAGGGGAGCATCAAAAACTGTTCTTTTAAAACACTTTTTAATTTTTTAATATCAAAATTCAGTCATTAAAGTGAACTTTATAGGAAAATAAAGCCCTTTCAAGTCTTAAACTGTAGATGAGCAAGATATAGTAGCAGGACTTCTCTATTGCATTAAAATAGATCATTACTTATGAATTTATAGTCATTACAGTGATGGAAGTAGTAGAAAAAGTGATTATTAATGCTATCACAATTTAAATTTTGAATTATAATTCTCAAGTTCATTGAATATACCAAGTCATGATTTGTAACTAACGTAAATAATAAGGTTTGGTGTTCCCTTGCTTCTTTGTGATATTGACAAACTTGAGGCTAGTTATTCAAGTGCAGAACCGTGGAAAAATTATTGGTCTTTTCTAACGTGCAAAGTTAACGCTGAATAAAATGTTAGTCATCTTTAGAACTTTGGATTGCTTAGAGTTATACATGTACTAAAAAAAAATCATGTGACTGTGCATTTTCTTGTGCTTTCCTGCTATTTAGATGCCCAGCCTACAGAGTCTGAGAAGGAAATTTATAATCAGGTGAATGTAGTATTAAAAGATGCAGAAGGCATCTTGGAGGACTTGCAGTCATATAGAGGAGCTGGCCATGAAATCCGAGAGGTAAAGCATATGTGTTTTCCAACACACTGAAAGTTACTATTTTCATCTATTGTTTTCTATACTTCAGAATTCTTAAATATTAAATATTATATTTCAAGGAAGATCACTTGCATTATTTTGAAAGTGGTTGCAGTGATATAAAAGGAAAAGGAAAACTGTTCTACACATATGTAATTTATGTATATTAATGAAAATTTTGTTTTTGTTTTTTTTGGTTGCTCTCACACCTGAAATTTACCATATCCATGGGGAACTATTTGTCCTTTCTTTGGACGGGAGGAGAGAACAGCCTTTTCTTGGGCTTTTTTGTTCTGCCTGTCTGTTTTTCTGCTCCTTTTAAGCTTCCTTGGGGAAGGCTGATTGAGGCCTGCACGCCCCGGACCCTGTCTAATGACTTCACACCACAGAGCAAATGTTTGGTGTGGTCTGCCTCCGCTTTGTTTTGCAAAATCTCTCAACTTACCCAGGTTTCTTTCTGTCCATCTCTTTTTCCATTTCTTCTGTCTTTCAGAAGATGCTGTGTCTCTGCTTCTTACCAAGACTGACACTTTTCTACGTTTGTTTGCTCTCCATCGTCCTCTGGAACTTGATTCTTTTAATCAGTTCCTTCTCTTAATTACATCTTCTCCTCTTACTGACATCTTCCCCTCTGCATAGTCAGGTGTCCTGTGCTACCCAAAGAAAAGCTCCAGCCTCACTTTCTCATTACCAAGTAGCCCACGCTTTGTTTCTTCATTTCCCCACCCTTCCGCTTCTATTATTATTCTCTGTACCTAATAGTGCAAAGGCTATCAAGGATCAATCTATTGGGCTTACAGTTCATATCCAGCTCAGTCCCTCCAATGGCATTTGGAGTGCAGTGAAGGCAGAATTAAGTGTAGACACACAAGATGACAATTCAAGAAATGTTTTGGACTCAGGAGACACAGGTTTTGGTGATTGGCTGGATGTTTAGTGTAAAGTAGAAAGTTAGATGATGTCATGGTTTCTAGTTTAGATTAGTTGGTGATATCGTTAACTGACATTGTGGGAATTCCTTCTTTTACCTCCCTGGCACCTGACTGCTTCTTTCCGAATGTCTCGCCCACGTACCCATCCCTGCCTTGCATACACCTTAACTTTTTTCCTGTTCAATTCCTGTCCTTCCTTCAAATCACAGTAATCGCCAACTTCCTGTTACTCCTTTGCCCTCGTACTTTGCACATGTTTCCTTTATGGTAACCATCACTTTTAAAATAAACCACTGATATTTGATTTTCTCTCCTCCATCGTACCTCCAGCCTAAGGAGAGCAGACCTGGTTTCTCACTTATTTTTGTGTTTGCAGCACCTAGTGCAGTGCTTTGCAAGCAGTTAGTAACTGTTGAAGAAATACGAAAGCTTTAGAGTAATCTTGTCATCATTAGCTTAAATAAAAACTTAGGATTTCAGTAAATGAAGGCATGTAACCATTTCTGTGAAATTCAAGTCCTCTAAACATTTAAACATACTTTGAAAAAATTCAAACATTTATGGAAGGGGAAGATTTAAATCATTAAGCAGCACCCTAATATACTAGTTGATAAATTCTTCTTTCCCTACAGGTCACACCAATTCACAGGTTGTTCTAAAAATGTTTTGTAGTTTTTCCATGTTGATTATTAGTGCTACAATTTATTTTAAAATGTTATATCATTAAACTTCTTTAAAATTTGTTTTATAATTGAATTCTTAACAACTGGTTACAGTTGTCTCCATAAATAATAAAGAGAAATGCCATTACCTATTTGATTTTTTTTTTTTTAAGGTAGAACTCTTAGAATATTTTAAAAACTTCACAAGTGGAAGGGTTACTCTGCTTCTGTGTGGGAAGGGTTTTCCCCAAAGTCTTGATGTTGACGTAATTGAATGTATATAAAATTCAGTTGTGATCTTCTAGCAGAGAGTAAAATAATAGATTTATATATAGGTCATTTCAAAGAGGGGTTGTGGGGCTATGAAATCTGGAGCTCTTTAATGCTATGACCAAAGATTGACGTTCTCCATCATCACTAAATAGTTGTGTTTTCCTGAGGAGATAGAAAATGTGGCCACATACAGTTCACTCGTAGTGTTCATGACTGGTTATATAGGAAAGTAAATAAATGTCTCAAAGTTTAAAAAAAGACTTATAGAAAAATAATACTGAAGAACACTGAAAAAATGAGGAGAATAAAAATCAGTGGTACGAGATTCACCTTTCAAGGCTTTAAGACTTACTCTAAAGGTGCCATCATTAAACGGTTGGGTAAAGGAGTTGAGAACAGAGAACTAGGTCAAAAAACCAGATATATGTAAGCTAGAAAACTCTTTAAAAAAAACATTTCAGTATTTTGTAAATGGGGGATAAATGTGTTGAAGAAATTTTCACTGGGGAATGTATATTGATGTTTGGGTTTAACTATACAAGCAGAAAAGATTTATGAGTAGTAGAAAAACAAATTAAGAAAGGAAGGTACAAATAAAAGCTGAATATATACCAAATATACCCAGAACAGATATAATCAATATAATCACCATACCTGTCATAGGTCAATGTGAAGACTTAGAATCCCTCTACCTATCAGAAAGCACTGACAATATAACAAATGTTCAGATTTGCTAATAAGCACACTTTACTGTCACTAAGTTTTACTATACACAGGAATAAATTGTTAAACGCTTGATAGAGGTTGGTTTATGTAAAAAAAGGTAGCCTTAATCAGTGCAAGTGGTATTGTAAAATGGTTGTCTTTTTGGAGGTGAGTTTGGCAATGCATTATAAAATAAGATCTATAAAATCATTTGTACTCTTACATCAGGATCTTACATTTTTGTAAATACTTTCCAAAAGATGCTATCGAATTCTATATATACATTTTGCCTAAACAGCATTTTATTAAACAGAACTCTAAATAAAATAAAATTAGATTTAATATAGAATCTATTAAATAAACAAAGCCTGTTCTCTAGGAAAAACCATTAGAGATGAAAATAAGAACTTTCCACTAATGTGTTGATATATCTGTTAACAGTTTCACCATTTTTGAAAATGAGAGTTAGAATACCTGCTCCATGACAACCTCAGCTTTGACAGTTCCAAGTGCCCTTCTGCCTGTTGGGCAGTAATGGGTGCTGTACTCAAAACGGTATCTAACAGCAGTAAAACTGAGGTGAAATCAGGAGAGGAATCAGAGTTATAAGAACCATAAGATATCACAAAAGAGCAGCCAGCTTTCAGTTCTAAACCCAGGCAAGACAGAGTCAGGGAAACAGTTAACGCTTTAAGTTATGAAAGTGGGTGACATTTGCTGGAGCATTTTGATATTATGATAATGAGAGATACTTAGAAAATCATTTTTAGATCATTACCAGAAAAGTTGGATAGGCTTCTCTAGAGAAGAAAATAAAATTTTTGATCTATTTGCGCATTTACTGAATAATAAATAAAATAAACATTTTTTTACTACTTGTTATCAAACATTCCTGAGACTGGGCTTGAGGCTTAAAGTGTTTTTCATATAGATCAGGATAATGTCACAGTCCCTTTGAAATATTTATATTAATGTGAAATAAAGATTGTTACATTGTAATGTCAGATTTTCTTTAACATTAAAATATTTCTAGATAGTCACATAAATGGGATTCACTTCAGACTCCTCTTGTGTTTAAGTATCATTTCAAAAGTTTTTGATAAAATGAAGAAAATTTGAATGTAGTGGCAAGTTTATAAAGCACATTGCTTAAACAATATATAGGTCCTTTATTTAGTTTGTAGCTAATTTATTCAGAGCATCTTCTGAGTATCTGGTTTCAATTTGATTTTGCCTCCTTGTTTTTTTGGTTTTGTAGATGGAGTCAGCACTAGTGCTTTGGGGAAATCTAAACATGTCAGTAGCTCCTGATAATGTTTATAAGGAGCCCCTCACCCAGGCCTCGGTCACGAGCTTCAGTTTCACACAGTGCGTTTTGATTGCTAGAAGATGTTAGGGGAGGCAGACCAGGTTGTCTAAAAGAGCATTAAGTTCCATAAAAGATTAAGAAAAGCAAAAGAAAGATGGAAGCAAGACAATAACATTTCCTTGGGAATAATCCTCTGTATTCACGAAAGATTGCCTGGTGGTTTCAGAGTGGGCCTAAAAGGCATATTCACATTTATATTAGGGTCCCTAGATTATGGCTTATTTTTTCCAAATTTGAAAAAAGTTTGCCTTACAAATTTGAAACCAGTTTTTACCTTCTTATTCGGGAAAACCCAAGGAAACTTGGACTCCAGAATTAGATTTTAGTTATAGGGAGCAAGTACAACAGTTTTTAAGTCACATGTTTCAGGTTGATTTAGTTTCCTAAGTGTTTGGTAAGTTTCTTAAAGCTGCTTTGGACCCTGGAATTTGAATTATTGCAGGTTTCTTATCTTTTCCCAGAGTTGGCATCTTATTTCATTTTTTGCCTTACTTTTTTGGTTTCGTTTCATTCCACTAAAATAATTATTTGACAAAGAACTACAAAGAAGGCCCATCTGTGGCATGGGGAACATAAAATGGTTTCTTTTTGTGGTTTTAAAAGGTACCAAGACATAATATATTCAATAACCATATGGTATGTCCTTTCTTATTCCATTATATCCATATCCATTACAAGGTTAAGTAAGAATGTAGGTTAATGTATCCATGGAGTTGAGAAGGCCCTCTCAGCATTCCATTATTTGGTATTTTATAGATTATACTTGGGTTTCTGACATTTGCTGAAACATATGTTTTAATGTAAATGCTATACTTCTGTGATTTTTAAAAATCTTAACTTTTTTCCTTTGGATTTTGAAGGCAATCCAGCATCCAGCAGATGAGAAGTTACAAGAGAAGGCATGGGGTGCAGTGGTTCCACTAGTAGGCAAATTAAAGAAATTCTATGAATTTTCTCAGAGGTTAGGTAAGTTGAAAGTTTTGTAATTAATGACTTCCCTGGTGAAAAAGACATTTACTGACCAGAAGTAATTTTGAGTATTTTTGTATTCACATTGCTAAATTTATATATTACATAGCTTGTTTGACTGCAAGATTACAGATGATAACCTTATCATCCCTGTCAACCAGGGCGTTAATTTATTCAGACCATTCTCCTTGACAAATTGTGATTTCCACAAGGAAATCCCTGCTTTCATTGCAGTTGAAAGGGTCCTAATAAGAGAAACCACTTGCTAGAATTTCTCTCCAGTCTACAGTAAATGCTTTCCCATATGTGGGAATGAATCCCCAGACCCCTGGATTATTTCGATTTTCGTGTTCTTAACATCATTGCTGATTATGAGCAGTTCCTATATAAAACTGTACAAAATGAGAAATAGGGAGCTAATGATATACCCAAAGTTACCGAGGGAGCTCTTAAAGCAAAAAGAAGTCAAAACCATGTGCTTTGTCCCTCGCATGGGAAAAATTACTGAGACCAGAACTGTGCCTTCGGTGCACTAGTGAGCAAAGCAGGACCTGTCTTGGAGAAGGCGGAGGCAGAGCAGGTAAGATTTAGCCATTTAGCTGCGATGTGATTCGAAAGATGGAAATGGGAGTGGCTCTTCTGGGTGAAGTTGTGGCCGTAGAGGAGGAGGGGTATCGATGCATCAGAAATGTGAAATATTTAAGTTCTAGACCCATGTTTTATACAGTTTTGATGTTTGGATCCCCAAAACATGTTATATATTCTACATGAATAGAAATAATTGAGTAAGAAGACCATACTGTCAGGTAGAAGTCAAACTAGGGGCTCGTAGCTAAATCCCACCTGAGGTAGGATTTGTTTGGCCCACATGGTTTTTAACAATTCCTAATTAGTTGCCAGGTTTAGAAATGGGTAGTTATTGGTTTCAGGTGTAGGGCACAATGGGTAGACATTTATGTAATTTATGCAGTGATCTCCCTGATTAGGCCGGCACCCACCTGGCCCCATCCAGCTATTACAGTATGTTGACTGTATTCCCTATGCTGTACTCTACATCCCCATGCCTATATGAAATAATATTGAATGCCAGCTGTAACTGAAGAAAAAAGAATTTTTAAACATTGGTAACGATTTGGGTTTGGGGTCTTGTTTGGAAGCCTCCCTTGCTTTGAGAAAATCAGTAGCTTAGACAACAGTTGGTCCGCTATCTGCTTCTCAGTCGCTGGTGCAGAGTCGAGGACCACCTTTGTCCATTAGTTAGGGCCTGTGCTTTCCAGTGGGCAAAAGGTTCCCCATGCTGCCTGGATTTTTTGTATCTTGGTTTCCATATTCTTTTGTATTATCTACTTGGCCATTGTGTTTGCAGCTTTTGCTTTAAAGGTGAAGTTCTGTTTTTTTAAAAAGCTATGCTTTTAAAAATGGTTGAGATAGAAAAGTTTTATGAATTATCCTTTTCTCACTAGAAGTAAAAGTTATAATTTATATTCCCAAGCACGACAGTCAGTTCTTTCACACTGTTTGCCTTTCAGTCGTGTATCTCCGGAGTCTGTAGCTTTGCGGCCTCAGAGCCTCGGTCTTTTAATCATGGTTATTGTCACTTCTGCAGCTTTAGAATTTTTCTGCAGCTGCTAGTTCCTGGCTGCATTTATAGTTAAATTGCTTCAGATGGTGCTCAGGTCTCACTCAAGCTCATCTTGGTCTGTTAGCATTTGCCAGTAAAAAAACGAATAATTGTAAAATAGGCCGAACCAGTCAATCTTACATCTTTCTTATATTTTAACTATTGGAATGAAATCAGGCTTGTGGTCTGTGTTCTATTGTGGGTGCTGTGTTCCATTTCAGCAGAGGACTGTAGTAACACAGGTAAAAGCAAAAAGCTGTCAGTTTTCATCCTGTCACGTTGGAGGCTTGAACCTTCATTATAGTCCTCCAGGGGCTTCTGTAAAACAATGAGCAAAGTGCAAGCGTAAAATTGATGCTTTTACTCCTCAGCTTTTAGCCAATAACCGGGTTAGTAATGTTCCCAGTTTTCTGGCTGACAGAATGCTTATCCTTGCTTGCATGTGACAGGAGCTCAGTGTTTGTAGGGTAAGTGAGTGAGTGATGGATTAGTGAACACACACATCTGCTATATCATGTATATATTGGGTATTTAGGAGAAGGCATCACTGGATTTTAGGCCTTGGAGCATAATAGCCTGTTTGAATGCTGGTGTTTGTTCCTCGTTAGCCGTGTGGTCTTGGCTGATCACCTCCCTTAAATTCTCTGAGCTTCATCCTATCTGGACGTCTAATCTGTTGAGCCCTCTGCATTACATCCACTAAACCTCTCGTCTCTTCTCTTCCTGCCTCACTGTTGAGCCAGAGATGAGGATAAACAACACGGAGAGCACACGGAACGCCACACAACCATCAAGAGGCACAGGGTCTCTCAGGATCTTGCGATCTCAGGAGAGGGGTGCTTGGCCTGGGTGCTGTAGATACACCCCGGATGCACCCCAGAAGACGGACTCTGAGCCTTGTCTTTAGCGTATTATAGAGGGATAGGAAAGGGTTCACTTGACTAATTTGGAAGATGCTGAGCTCTGCCCATAGAGCTTAACTTGCTGGCCTGGGAAACCTGCTGCTTGTTTGCTTCTGGGGCTTCCTGGTCGAGGCAGCCTCCTCAGGGAAGGTCCTGTGATCAGACAGTAAGACAAGCTGCTTTGTCTCCCCTCAGTCTTTCTCCCTCCAGGTGGGGGGCTTATTGTAGGGACCACGAGAGATAACAAGTGCTTTTATCCAACATGTTGGCCCCTTTTCACTGGGCTGAATTTATCAAAGTTGATTCAAAGTATATGTGGCTGTGTCTCTTGGCTATCTAAACCCCCCCAGTGCACATCCCTTGGGTTCTCTTCTGAGGATTCAGGGACTGGTCTTTGATAGCAGTTGGGTGGCAGTTGCTCTTGTCTCCAACAGGGAACTTTCTGCAGGGGCCCCTCTTTCTAATCGTCCAGTTGTTTCCCTGTCTTGCTCTACCTTGTGGACTAATTGGTTTTCATCATTTCTCCCAGTTGGTCTCTTCTTATATAGCTTTGGCTTTTGCACTGGTCTGTATAGCAGCTAATTTCTTCCAAAATTAAGGGCTTCGTAGCCCATTAAGTTCCTCCTTGTCGTCTACATTTTCTAAAAATCAAAACCACTTGGTTTTGTTTTAGGAGTTCCCTCAGAGACACTAATTCCTATTAGTGCCGTCTCTTCTTTGACCTCCCTTTCTTTCCAGCTCAGGCAGAGACTTGGACCACCATCTGGGATCCTGTCTCTGATTCCTGTCTTGACACCGGGGATTGGAGGCCAGTAGGACTGTCTCATATCAGTATAGGCCCCCAAGGTGAGAAGCTGATCTAACTGCTTTAAAGGCAGATACAATAAGCAGCCTTCTCACCTTGAGTGCGTACCCCTTTTGTGGTAGGTCTGCCACTGAGGGCTTCAGACATTCATGGACACAAGTGTGATAACTATGGCTATCCCAACTCAGCCAGGTGACTTAATTCCACACCTGGGGGAGAGGTCTCTCACTTCCCCAAGCAGTGGAGTGCTTTGAATGCCGAAATTAACCCTGGGACTTGATAAAATCTAGGAAACGCCAATTCTTTTGGAACACTCCTGTTTTGTAACAGTATTAGTGGGTTTGTGGGTTTTTTTTCCTGTTCTTATATCTCTCAAACTTTGCTTACCACTTACAATAACATTGACATGTGAAATGAATCTTGGGAGAAACACACTATTATTCAAAACAGCCAAAAAATGTTTTCCCTCTTCATTGACCTTCACATCCACGCTTGCACCCCCGTAAACCATCCATACACTTGGAATCCCTTCTCCACACTGCGGATGAAGTGGAGTATTTAACCGCTAATCTGATGATATCACTTCCCTGCTTGAATAGTTTGCCCAGGGACATTAGGGCGACCAGGACGGGACATGCGCGGTGGCACACACTGTATGCGTATTGTGTCAGCCTTGGACCACGCCCCTCCGCCTGCCCCGCCCCACCCATGTGCTCATCTTGCTGGTCTGCTTTGTCACGCGCTTCCCAGCTCAGGAGCTGGCTTTTCTCCGACTCTTCCTCATCCTCAGTGGACACTCCAGTCTCACTCAGCCAGATGTCACTTACTCGGGGAGGCCTTTTCCTGAGCCTTTAACTAGTTTTATACCTTTCTGTCGTACCGTGTACTTCTTCACACACATCACAACTGTGCTAAGTTCTCTTTCGTCTCTTGTAATCAGGCTCCATGTGGGCATAGGAGCATGCGTACCTTCATCTCTCTTTCCCTCATACCTGGCACATAGTAGACAGTCATGTTGGTTTGACTTACTGTAAAAAAGGGGTAATTACAATTTGGAGGTCTGTGTGGATGACAGCTAATGTCATGAGGTGTCTAGCTCAGTACCTGGCACAGTGTAGATACATAAGAGTGTGTAGTAATCAGCAGATTAATATTTTATAAGATTACAGAAGGTGGATAGAATGTCGCTTTATTTGAGAAACAGTTTATTATGGTTGAAAGAATAGGGCTGTGGAGTCAGAAGCACCTGGCATTTACCGGCTGTGCCCTTGGCATCTAACCTCTTTGAAACTCAGGTTACCCCTTTGTATCACCCATGTCCTAGTTGATGGTGAAAGTTAAGTAGAGGCCAGGTTAGCACACAGTATGGATGTGGGCTCCTAATTAGGTCTTCCGAAATAGTAGAGCTGGTATTTTTGATGGTCTGCATGAATTTATCATTAAAAAGTATTCGTTTACTAATCTGACACTTACTCATTAATGTCGGATTACCATCTAATCTGATAAGCTCTTATTTTCTCTGAATAGACTTTAGTGTTGTTTTCTGATTCCATAATCTAACTGAGTAGTTTGATTTCTATGACTGTTTTTGAAGCAAAATATCAGTATTTCCATTTTTAAACACAGTATTTATTAGTCTCGCATTCGAAAAGTAGTATTTATTTCAAAAGGATGTAATGTATTAGAATATTTATATTATGGTCCTGAGATGCCAAGTTCTTAAAAAACTTGGAAAGCTAATTATTAAACCAGATATTGTGTTTAGTAGCTGAAAGAAAGCAGTTTGTATTTATAAGTGATAAATACAGCATATTTAGAGTATGAGAAGCTGGTAATTCCGTCATAGCCATGTACAGATTTGACGGTGTGGACACAGTGCCCTTGAAGAAGTTCCTGAGCTATAAGTAACAATTACCGTTTCATAAAATTCAACGCTGTGTCAAATGGTGAAAATAATATAAAACTGGCCCTTCGATCCTGGTATTTAACATTATTTGGCATTGTTTTGAATTTGGATTTATATAATTACAAAATTGAATTAGTCCCTTTAAGATTTGTGTTCTATTAAACAGTATTCAGTTTGAGTGATTTTATTTAGATTTTAAAGAGATCTTTTATGAGAATTGAAATCGTAACATTTATAAACTGCTCACTTTTTAATAAATGTCAGGGAGATACAAACGGTTTAACATTTTACTCTTTTTCCTTTAGAAGCAGCATTAAGAGGGCTTCTGGGAGCCTTGACAAGTACCCCGTATTCTCCCACCCAGCATCTCGAGCGAGAGCAGGCTCTTGCTAAACAATTTGCAGAAATCCTTCATTTCACACTCCGGTTTGATGAACTCAAGGTAGGATTTTCTGCTGGGCCTGACTGTATGAAAATCATGAGTTTTTAATGAGCACTCGGAGGAAATGCCTGAAGACTTCGTTATAATATGTTTAAATGCTGCCCAATGGTACTTAGCAAGTATGGAAAACTGGACTTTAAAATTACGACAGTTTCTGATATATGCATAGCAAATAACCCAATATTCAGTCTTCATTTAACTTCATTTAAAAAATATTTCTAGGGGCCGGCCGAGTGGTGCGGTGGTTAAGCACTGGCTTGGGAAGCCAGTGGCCCCGGTTCGGGTCCCACATACGAGGGCCAGTGACACTGCCCTCAAAAAAATAAAAATAAAAATAAAAAATAAAAAATATTTCTAAAACAACAATATTGACCTTTTCTGATATTTTTTCCTTTTCTGCTTATCTCCGGTTTATTTCTACTCTGTCCTATATAAAAATGTTAAAATATTTCCTCCCTCCCATCTACCTGCCTCCTATTGTTAGAAGGAGGGCAAGTTAAAGAAACAAGCACTAGTTTCCTATCAGGAGCCCTGCATCCCACTTCTCGCCCCTGCACATTAACCAGTTAGGAGGCGGGGCCTTTGACTTTTCAGGGCCTCAGGTACCTTGTCTAGAAAAATGGAAGAGCTGGACTCCTAACTTCAGCATTGTATGAGTGCATCATAGACAGCTATTCTCTTTTATACTTTGAACACAAATGATTTGTATATAAAACTTGAGTCTGTTTGAAGATTGCCCTGTGGGCCATATATGCATACTTTTATTGTAATTCCAAAATAAGTACCTACAAATTCCTTCTTGTTTTTTATTTGGTAATACTGTTTATAGGCAACCAGTCTTTTAGCATATTACCTGAAATTACTGCAAAGAAGAAGGGAGGCATACTGACCGTAACTAAAAACCAGTCTGCATTGTTTATATGTTCCGTAGTCTCGGTACAGTGTTACATAATTTCAGTGCAAGAAACCTTGTTGGATGGCACCAGTTTCAGTGATTAAAATGGCATTACAGATTGGGATTTTACTTAACTAGTTAAAACTGTACTTAATATATTTTTCATTTCATCTTTATACTGTCATTTAGTACATAATACATTTTTCTTCCATAAATGTCTTCTTTAGATGACAAATCCTGCCATACAGAATGATTTCAGCTATTATAGAAGAACATTGAGTCGTATGAGGATTAATAATGTTCCAGTAAGTTAATGCTTTGAATTACGGGATGGTAATAATAGCTCATATCTCAGTTTGTTCAGTTTATTTTTTATTTGTTCATTCACTCTTTCATTCTGATAAAGTTAAAGCCAGTAATTAATTTAGTAACTGGGCAACCATAGCTGTAGGAAGAAAGAGAAAAACATAGCAAACCATATGGTTTTCACCTTCCCCCACACACACATTATCCCTTACATTCCTATGACTACTTCATTAAAATTAGTTTTTGTGTATATAACATTGATACTTATCAAATTTCTCTATGTAGTCTCATTTTAATAGTACAATAATTTTGTGAATTAGTGATAATGAGTATTTTGTCCCCTTATTCTTAGAATGGAAGAATCTTGGAGGGAAATTGGCCTGGGGTAGGAGAAGTGCTGATGTTGGCAGGAGTGGGGGCGAACTGTGGCCCGGAGAGGGCTTCTTTGCCTGTCCTATGGCTGGCACAGTGTCTGGTTTCTTTAGGCTAAGGAGCCTCTTGGCGCTCATCTTACACTGTTTAATACCCTTTCACCATCCGAGGAGTCAAATACCATAAGTAGAACCTGAAATCTGAAGAAAATACATTATCTTGTTCTCTGGGTATTTTGAAGACCTACATTGTGTGAAACATAGAGAAATTTCTAGGATCAGCCTCAGCCTCCAGTAGATAATTTAATAAAGCAATACTAAAGAAGTATGTAAAGAATGGTGAGTGGGTTAAAAGGTGAAGAAAATACCAAAGAAAACCATTTTTACCCCATTGAATATTTTATGAAGTGGTTGCTCTAAGATGGCTCTGGGTTGGAGAAAAGATCTCTCTCCCATGAAGCATCTGTTACTTGCGTCAGTATGGTTTTGCTAGACCAGTTCCTGCTCTGAGAAGGCTGACCTTATCATCTGTCTTTTCCATACCTACCATGTAAAATAAAAGCAAAGCACCCAATCCTCTATTATAATCCTCCTGTCCTCACTCAAGGCCAGAGACATTCAAGTTAGCTTTGTACTGTCTCTCACCCTCAGTAATTATAGGTAAATCCAATCATCGTAAGTGAAATACCTCTCAAATCTCTTCCTCATTTCATCTGCTGATAACTCGATAACTTCTATCCCAATTGAAAGCCTTGTTCTCACTCACTCTGGCAATAATTCTGTAGTAGTAGAACTCATTTGCTGATTTACAGTCTCTCTTTCTTTTTGGTACAATCTGCCTACTGTCATCAGCTAATTTTCTTTAGGAAACAGCCTTGTCATTCGTCTCTTCTGGCACTTGAAGTGCTTCCGCATCACACACAGAAGGGCCTAAGCCAGGGTTGCAGGCCCTCGCAGCCCGACCCTGACCTTCCTTTCCGGCCTTGTCTTGCACTAGCTGCTGCCCTTATTACCCTGAACACATTGAATGACATGGAGTTACACTCTTCCAAGTCATTGAAAACGTGCTCGTCTCCCCGGCTGGTTGGCATAGCTGTGTACCTGCCCTTCGCCACCTTCAAAAGCCTGACTCGACTCTGAGCCCATTTGAGTTTCTTCCCATCTAACTTAGCCTTTTGGTCACACTGCTGTCCCATCATCACCCCTCAGCATGTCACTGTGGATCCTGTGCGGTGCTGATGGAGGCAGCGTGCCTTGTCATGATCGTCTTCTGTCCTCCATGCATTTAGAACAATCTCTGTACACAGAAGGCAGCCTGTCAGCATTTTATTTAATTGCCTAATAGCATATAAAATATATTTTTTTAATAGTTGGACACCATTTTTCATCTTTCGGTTTTTAAAGAATATTTAAGTATTATGTGCACTTGAGGTTCTAAAATACACTTTAAGGATATTAGATTAATTTAGCAAGCATTAATGAGATAGGCACTCTGCCTAGGTCCTTTTATAAATGAGATCCTATTTAATAATTCATGAACTGATACCAAGGGCTCTTATTTTCTCCGCAGGCAGAAGGAGAAAATGAAGTAAATAATGAATTGGCAAACCGAATGTCTTTGTTTTATGCTGAGGCAACCCCAATGCTGAAAACCTTAAGCGACGCCACGACGAAGTTTGTGTCAGAGGTAAGCTGCCAGGCCCCCCTCTGCACTGTTACTCTCCTGCCCGCCTGCAGGCTCCGTGAGCACAGCAAGTCCCTCGGCTCTCAGCGCCGCTAAGCTGGTGGACCCCCGGCCCTACACTGAGCGCTGCCCCATCCTGGGGCCCAGGGTGCAGGCTCCCTCTGGATGTGTGGTATCCTGACCAAACCAGAGTCTGGGCAGCTCTCCCCCACGCTGCCCCTTCCCCTGCCTCTCCTGTCTCAGCTAATAGTACCGCTGTACAGGCATGCCTCGTTTTATTGTGCCTCACTTGACCGAAGGCAAGACCCTCCACCAGCAAAAGAGTAGGACTCACTTTATTGCGGTGGTCTGGAACTGAACCCACAGTATCTCCGAGGCTTATTATATTGCTTTTTTTTTTCTTTTTTTTTTTGAGGGCAGTGTTACTGGCCCTCGTATGTGGGACCCGAACCGGGGCCGCTGGCTTCCTAAGCCAGCGCTTAACCACCACGCCACTCGGCCGGCCCTATATTGCTTTCTTTCTCGCACCCCTACATCCACTCCACTGGACAGTCTTATTGGCTCTCCCTCCAAAATAAGTGCCAACTCTGAAAACTTCCCCCTCTTTTGCTGCCTCTCCAGATGAGCCCGCCACCCTCTCCCCTGGATTACTGCGTTCGTGTTTTCCTTGTTCTTATTTCTTCCACTCGTGCCCCGCTGTAGTCCTTTCTCCACAGAGCAGCCAAGTAATCTTCTTAAAACATAAACCACGTTCCCTTCCTCCTCTGCTTAAACTGTTTCCAGTGACTTCCCATCACCTTGGGGACAAATGCGCATGCCTTGTGGCCTGTGCGTCCCTGTCTCCGTGCTGTGGTCATCCCCACGGGCCGGAGTGTCACCCCTCGAGAGGCAGGGTCCTGGCTGTCCGCTTGGAGCTGTAGCCCTGAGCTCAGAGCAGGATCTGATATCTCGTGCACTTTTTACAAAGTTAAAAGTAGGAACCAGGTTTTAAAGTTGATAATTTTTCATGTTATGCTAGGTTTTAAGTTATACTTAATTAATAACTGTCACTTTTCCTTTTTATGTTCTCCAAAACCTTTTACAGAATAAAAATTTACCAATAGAAAATACCACCGACTGTCTCAGCACCATGGCTAGTGTGTGCAGAGTCATGCTGGAGACGCCGTAAGTATCAGCTACTCTCTCCTCTTCAACAGTCCCCGTGAAGTGCTTGTCCAGATATGACTAGGTCGTATTTGGAAGGTGGGAATTAAGTATATCCCAAATATCCAATCTTAGCAGAGGAACAAAATTAAAATAATTTGGCAGCTTAATGTAACTTTTGGTTAAGTGTGAAGTGCAGTTGGTTTTCAGGTGCCTCAGACTTGTCAGACTAACTTAGTCTTCAGAATGGGGATTTTGTGGTGCTGTTTTCGGGGGGTAGGATAAGAGCTTTTAAGTTCTTTGGGTTTTGCTTCTCATAAACATTCTCTCTTGTCAGTAAAGAACCTTGCCTTCCTCCAGAGCTCTCGAGTTCTTCTGCCCATCCCTTTCTCTCAGTTCAGTTCTCAGTCTTCATTTTTTTCAGCACTCACCTGAATTCTCTCTGGGTTTCTCCTCTCTTCAGCCACTTATGATGTGTGCCACAGTGTCTTCTGGCTGGCTTTTCCTATCACAGGTGGAGAGAACCTCTTCTGGGTTCCTGAGCGACATATGGTTTTAGGCGATAACTTTTGTGGAGCTTTTTAGTTTCCAAAGCACTGTTATATATGCCATCTTCTTGCAAAACTTTATGAAGCAAGAGGGTAGCTATTAGTCATCATCGCCCCCTCCTCATTTAGGAGAGGGAGGTCCTGGGAAATGACGGGACTTACACACCGTGGCCGACCCTACTCGTGCCCGGATGGATGTCTTCATCGTGGTTCCAGACTCTTCCTGCTGTGCCATGCTGCCTTCTGTACAGACAGAAGTTCTCTTTCCTTTTCCCCAAATGAGAAGAACATGATTGAATTTCAGAAAAATTTAAACCTGGTAATATAGTAATGTGTTGAGATGAAATTGGCCCCTAAATAGCCAGCCTACTTGCTCTATTAAGCTAGTGAGTTTTTTCCTCATATTGGTGATTTCTGTAAAATTGCTCTCTGCTGTGCAGAAGGGGTAATAGGCTGAGGCGCATACGGACCAGAATATTGTGCTAGCTGCTCCACCACATCCTCGTCCTGGGCATCGCAGTGCAGAGAAGGGGCGGGGCATGATGTTAGCATCCTGTTTAGAGATGAACAGGGTGCGTCTTTCAGCATCAGCTGAGTTGAACCAGCTCATTAGTTTGTGATGTGCCTCATCCATCCATGTCTTTCTGCCCTCCAGGGAATACAGAAGCAGATTTACAAATGAAGAGACAGTGTCATTCTGCTTGAGGGTAATGGTGGGCGTCATAATACTCTATGACCATGTACATCCAGTGGGAGCATTTGCCAAAACTTCAAAAATCGATGTAAGTGACCTTGTTTTATGTGATTCCCAATAATGTCTGTAAATGGAAAGCATAGGCTTTCATTAAAGAGCCGGCCGGCTGCACTCAGTCCCGGAACTCAGTGTTGTAGGCCGATGGTGGATTTGGGCCTCTCCAGCCTCTTGCAGCATTTCTCACAGCCTGTATACAGGCGGAGTAGAATGACTCAGGGCAATTCCACTGTCTTGCCGGAGCACCCCTTGTAGGGCAACCTCATACTCGTAAGTGGTGCTTCTGCACATTTGGCAATATAAATAAATTACCAGACATAAGAAATTTTGTATTGTATCCTTTCATTCTTTTAGCCAAAGGCTATTTCAAACAAAAGACTTATTTCCAGATGTACATTAAAAGTCAGTAGAGGTGCTCCAGTGAAAAAAGTTAAAGACCACCTATTTTCCCTCGTCCCCCCAATCATACCAATTTGTGACTGTAGCCTGGGTTTCTCTGTTCTGCAATTTCTTTCTTCGCCCTGTCACATCTGGCTCTCAGAATTACAACAATGTTGGTGTGAATTTTCCTCCAGTTTCCCTCCCCCTGCTAGTTCAGTCTCTTGGTATTTCCTACCTAGATTACTGATTGCTGGCCGGTCTTCCTGCCTTCATTCGGACTCATGCACTGTAAGGAGAGATGAGTCAGTATTTGTGGAGTGATCACTGTGTCCCAGGGATTTCGCACTTGTTCTCCCCTTTAACTGAGAATACTCCTGAGATGTCGGTGTTATCTCCGCTGTACGAATAGCGAATGGCAGAGCCCGATTTGAACCCACAGCTCCACGCCTTCCAAAGCCTGTGATTTCTGCTGCGCTGTGTGTGGTTTTTCACAGGAATCAGGCTCATCTTCATTGAGTTGTTCGGAACAAGTCTGTGCGCCTCCCCCATCAGTTCCCAGTGAGCCCTCCGGCTTTCAAGGCCTTCTGTAAACTCCCCTGTGCGAGTCATCTCAGCCCCACAAACGTCTGTCCTCTGTGTGTGACACCCTTTGTTACTTTTGTCATGGCGTTTGTCTACCTGGGAATTGCCTCTTTTCCTTGCCAGCAGCACATCCATTCCGTCCTTCCGAGGGCTACGCAGCACTCTCTCTTTCCAGGAAGTCTGCCCTTAGCTGGACCCGAGTTTCCTCACCAGTGTGGGAGTGCTTCATTGTGACTGCTTTGATTTTTAAAAAATTTTGCTTGACTGACAAACTGAAAATAATAACACTTGGGTAGATTTTTTTTCTCTGTTCTAAGAATAATTACATTTCTGGTATGTAATTTCCCATGAGTTCTATATTGTGCTAGTTTAAATATGACTGTTTCTGAAAGTGAATGTTAGGTGCAAAAGTAGAAGTTTCACCTTTTCTGTTTCCTTTTCTCCTTAGATGAAAGGTTGTATCAAAGTTCTTAAGGACCAGCCTCCTAATAGTGTAGAAGGACTTCTCAATGCTCTCAGGTGTGTATATGTCCACATGCATGCGGTTCCAAACAGATAATGTGTAAGATGCTTCACTGTGCAATAGCTCAAGGGATATGAATGTACAGGTTCAAGTCAGAAATGTGATGATCCAGTTTGCTTTCAAGTATTGGCTACAGTGTTTATATAATGAAGTGTGAGAATAGCAACTTGACTTCTTTGCTAGAGTTTGGCTTTCACTTTTTGCCCCTCTTGAAGCCAGGGTTGCTTATTTTTTATTTTTTAATGAAAATAGTATATCCTAATTGTAAATACAATCCAGAAAACACAGAAAAATCTAAAGAAATTGTGAAATATCACTATTTTGAAATAAACCGCTATTAACATTTTGGTAAAATATCCTTCAAGAGTTTTGTTTTACACTTGTATATAGTCGTAGCTCTATATAATAGTTATCTTTTTACAAAACAATACTATACGAACTGTTTTATAACTGGCTCTTTTAATATAGTGTGATTATAATACATTTCTCAAATACAGTTGTCTATTATTTTTGTGTATTTCTTATGGAAATAAGGCAGCCATTATTTGATGCCTTTTCTCATTTTGGACTTTCTTGATTGAGTTTCTGAAGCTCCTAAAAATGCTGGAATATTTTTAAATGAAAATCTTAGCACACAACATCTTGACTACAGAGATTTAATTGGTAGTATAGTTTCCCTAGCATAAAAGATGATTTTCTTGTTACTTGATTTTTTTGTTTAAGCACAAACTTTCTATGGATATAAAAATATATATTCAGTGACTTTTCTGAGGTCACAGGCCATCTTTGCCATTTTTACTGCAGTGCATTATAGTTCACATAATGAAATAAAATGATTTCTAGTGCAGTAGTGTATTCCCCATATGTTTTGTAAGCTAACCATCATTATTTCTCTGGAATGCCTAGTTAACCCCAAAACGTCATAAAAGCAAAATGTAGGCTGCATTATTTTAGCTGATTTCATGAAGATTACAGGAAGAATTCTGTAAGCAGTGAGGAGGTCTGTTCTAAAAGACCGTCAGAGTAAGTAGGGAACATGATAGAATAAGCAAAGTCCTTACAGTGGCAAACTCTGTCAACCACAAGCCTATCAAAAACCTGAAGTTTTGGAACTTCTTTTCTGAAGGTTTTTCATTAGTTTTGCCAATATTTGCGGTATTGTGAACCTTTCCTACTTGATGCCTCTGAGAACACTCTGCATGTCCCTGTCAGCCTGGTGTTTCTTCCAGTCCCTTTTCTTTTTGATGATGAGATTCCAAAGTCCGCAAGTGGCAGGAATCCTGTTTTAAAAAGTAAGAGGTGATGAGGTCTAGGAGAGTTTAGTGTTTCTTTACCCCGAAGGGACTGTATGCCTCAAACATTAACTAAAAACCCAGAGTTTCCTTTTCTCTCAGAGTTTAAAGGTGGTTTGGTCTCTTTAGCTTCAGAATTAGTGCAAAGAAAGGCGGTGGCCGAGTGTGAAAGATGGGGCTAAAGTCGGCCCGCTGCAGTCTGTGTTTGAGGGAGATGGGGAGGAAGGCACCACGGAGACCAGAGCCGCCTGCCAGCTTTCAGTTTTCTTTTCAAATACATAATGGAAATTAGAGAACAGGAGTTCGCTGCAGAGATAACTCCTGAACTGTGTTTATTCATAATGAGCATATTCTGTGCCTGGTTCTTATTTTTTCACCTGGGAGCTTTTGTGATGTTGATCAATACACAACATTTTTATATCGCTGTAAGCTTTCAATGCAGTTTCATCCATGTGACTATTTAACCTGGACCGTAGCTCTGTGAGGTAGGTGGTGGGTGTGGATGGGATGCTGGCAGCATCTCCATTGTACAAAGACTCACCTTCAGCTCTTGAGGGACCAGAGATTATAGAGCTCATAAATGTTCAGAATCTATTTTCAAATTCAGGATTTCACTCTTGAAATCTGTATACTTGATGCTGGATCACTGAGCCTTAGGTCTGCTCTGTGATTGAACATCAGTGTGCTTTGGAATCTTCTGGATGGATATGAAAAAGCACAGATTTCCAGGTTACCACCTCCAGAGTCTCTTCAGTAGGTCTGGGGTGGGGCCCAGGCACCTCGTTTTATTTTTTTAATTTTTTTTTTTTTTAAAATTGCTTTTGCAAAAAAAGCTTGACAGGTTTTTTGGGTTTTTAAGATTTTTTATTGGGGAATTGAGGAAAGGGAACAGCATTAGGGAACACTGGAGAAGGGGAACAGACAAGTTGCTGTCCTTTTGTTCTTCAGTCTAGTTGTGAGGACGTCGCTTCACTGGCCCATGTTGGTATCATCATTGTGCTCTTCCCAGATGAGGCAGATTGGTCACCGGTCTCCGGAGGCCGCTCACAGCGGGCTCTTGGCAGCTCACGCTGGCTGCCGGCCGCAGCCAGCCGCTCACTGTAGCCTATGGCAGCCCACTGCAGCAGGGGCTGCAGCTATGCCGACCCGGGGACTCACAGTAGCCCAGCTCCAGGTGGAGCTGTTGTTCACCATCTTAGCTGTAGAGGGCAGTGTCACTGGCCCTCAAGTTGGATCCGAACCAGGGCCCTGCTACTCAGAGCTGGCTTCCCAGGCCAACACTTAACCAACGCACCACTCGGCCAGCCTTGCCTGGCACCTCATTTTATACATAAACACCTTAGCTGATGTGGATGAGACAGCGCTGTATTTTGAGAAACACTGCTCAAACTAAATCAGCATAGCCCTTGGTACGCTTCACTCAGCTTGTAATCCCCAAAGTACCATGCAACTGTTAATGGTTATTTACACCTTTACAAATGGAACACATTTGTACTGATTAGTTTCTTTTTTAGGAAACAGCCAGTGTACTGGAGATTTTCACTCCTTCTTCCTCAGATCGTTTCTCAGAGCCAACAGTTAATAACCAAAAAATTTTAAAAGGGGATATAATTGCATGTATAGATATGTTGCTTATGTGGTGCTTTTCTGTAGTAATTATATAGTACCTGCAACTTAGAGTATGTGATTAAGAGAAAACAACAAACCATGCCTGCATTTTACAGGTGGCGAAATGGAACCAAATGCGTTTGATCATAAGAGAGAGAAAGCTAGGGCTGGGTAAAGGTGCAGTGCTAGATAATTACCTTCTTTATTAAATTTAAGAGGAAAGGTAAATGAGAGTTGCTTTGCTTCAGTAGACAAGTCATATACACTTGAAAAAAGACTTCGTTTTGTGCACAAAGTGAAATCATACATACCTGTTCATCCATTATTTTCATATACACTGGATGTTAGTGGCCTTTTCTTGATAAGAGTGTGGTAATAGAACAATTTGGAAGTGACTTCTAAGTAAAATTGTAGAGAGTATATTAGGTACTTAGTAAGCATACATTCCTTAAAGGCGATTATGTATGTGAAATTCTTACAAGGCAGATTAACTAACCCCACATTAAGTTCTGTCTGAATTAGAATATCTCTGTCACATAGCCCACATTCTAGCACCTGTTCCCAGGAGTCCCAGCATGTCCAAGCCTTGGGCCCCTGGAGGCCCGTTCAGCCCCCTGGTCGGTCCCCGCTGCTCCTGCTCTCTACAGCTCTCCCTCAGCAGCCAGGAATCCTTCCAAAACATGACCAGAATCACACATCGCTCCCCTGCTTCGTACCCTCCCCTGGCCTTTGTGGCCCATAGAATACGCTCCCAGCTTCTCAGCATGGTCTGCGGTGCGCCCTGGCCTTGCCGCGTCTGAGGCCCCATCTAGTGCTCCCCGCCTTTGCTGGGTGATGGTATATGATTATCTTCCAACTCTGCTACCTTGTAAGCTCCTGGGACTGTGCCTAACACTTAGTAGGCTTGCTTATTGAACTTCTGCCATTAAAGGAATCCTATGGTGAATCTCCTCATAAAATCCTTAATTTGTATTTACATACTTACAGCCAAGCACATCTGCCTGGAAATAACGCTCCCAGCGGATGTGACAGAACTGTCTCCAAGACAGCAAATAGAACAGCAGGCAGCAATCTTGTTTATAAAGGATCCAAGAGTGAGCTTTTCAGCCCTTTGTGGGCCCTGTGGTGTCTCACAGCCACTCACACCACCACAGTCACATGGTACCAAGAGGGCACCGGAGAGCCTGCCCGAATGAGTCAGTGTGGCAGGTCCCGGGAAACCTGAAATCCCAATTTCGTACATTTGCCACATTAACAAGAAGCATTATTATTCTTTTGATTTTTCCCTGCAACCATTTGAAAATGTAACAATATGCTTGGCTCACAGGCCATAAAAAAGTGGGTGGTGGGTTGGATTTGGCTCAAAGACTACAATTTGTCCGTCCCTGAGATGGAACAACAATGATTTTCTCTGAGTGAGAAGTTAAGAGCCAGTTGTTCACTTTAGAATTTAACCACATTGTTTGAGCAAGGTAGTTTAAGTTAGATAGCTATGGATATTCCGTGTAAAAGATGGTAGGGAGGATACGCTAGCAGAGCCCAGCAGGGTCCAAGCTGGAGTGAAAAGGCATAATTTTGTGAGAGAAGATCTCAGTTTATCACAATATAGAATCTGATCAGATCACGGCTTGGTGTTTTTTTTAATTCCCCCAACTTGGTGTTTTTCACTTTTAGGTACACAACAAAACATTTGAATGATGAGACTACCTCCAAGCAGATTAAGTCCATGCTGCAATAGCACTTCCGGGATGAGCGCCTGCTGGGAGCGGGAGCCTGTTGCGCAGTGACTGAGGATGCCGTTTTTAGTGATTGCAATTACTATCTCATTTACTCTGGCTTTTTATTTCTGTCCTCTGTTCCTCTCCCCTCTTTTTTAATCATGTTCTTGTTCTGAAGACTTCTTTTCTGTGCCAAAACCAGTAAAGTTCAACTCTGAAGGGATATTGTCCTTTCAAACAGGCCATCTAAGGCAGCTAATTATGCATTGCATTGGGGTCTCTACTGAGAAAAATTCTGTGACTTGAACTAAATATTTTTAAATGTGGATTTTTTTTTTTTTGAAAACTAATATTTAATATTGCTTCTCCTGCATGGCAAAACTGCCTATTCTGCTATTTAAAAACCCTCAATGACTTTATTTTCTACTGCCGCTTTTTTCATGTGCAGCCAAAATGAAAATGTTTAAATTAACTGTGTTGTACAAATGGTACCCAACACAAACTTTTTTTAAATTAGTAAGACTTTTGTTTAAAGTTTTAAGTTTGCATTTTGACTTTTTTGTAAGGATGTATGTTGTGTGTTTAACCTTTATTAACTAACGTTAAAAACTGTGATGTGTGCGTAGAGTATTACGTATGCATGTTCATGTTTAAAGAATGGCTGTGGATAAAATAAAAATCAGCTTTCATTTTTCTAAGTGTGGCTTGGTTTACTGATGTTTTGGTTTCAGGCTTCTGAAGCGCTCCTCGTGGATATTTTTATGGAATGCACATGCACACATAATTTCCCCTTGTTTTAGGTCAGAGCTGGGTCTTTTTAATAGTATGTTTTTTCATTATTGTCTGTGTACATGGTTTTCACTGTTTTTCAAATCTCGCTAAGTGCGGTAACAACAAGAACTTGTCATTAACTTGCCTTTTCTTTTTATTTACTCTTGTATGGATGTAGTGCTAGAAGGAAAGCTACATTTTTTTATTTTCTTTTTAAAGATTTTATTGGGGAATTGGGGGAAAGGAACAGTGCTGGGAATGGGGAATCAGGGAAGGGGAACAGACAAGTTGCTGTCCTTTTGTTCTTCAGTCTAGTTGTGGAGGACGTCGCTTCACTGACCCATGTTGGTATCGTCATTGCGCTCTTCCCGGGTGAGGCAGTTGGTCGCTGGCCTCTGGACAGCTACTCATGAAAGCTCATGCCAGCTGCCGGCCAGCCCCATTGCTGCCTACACCATCACCGGTGACTCATTGGCAGCCCAGCTCCAGGTGGAGCTGTTGTTCACCATCTTAGCTGTAGAGGGCGCAGCGTCACTGGTCCTCTATGTGGGATCTGAACCGAGGCCCTGCTGCTCAGAGCTGGCATCCCAAGCCAACTCAACAGGTGCCACTCGGCCGGCCCAGGAAAGCTACATTCTTGCTTGATTTACATCCCCCAGGAGCGAGGGGTTAGCGACAAGAAGCGAGTTGTGGAAGGAAGAGCAGCCTTAGTACGGGAGGAGAGTGAGTATAAGAGGGACTTCCCAGGAGAAGATGGAGGCTGTGGTCTAACGAATGGGGGAGAAAACCAGCAAGCTTGTTTTAAGGTCATGAAACCTTCCTTGTGAAATCTGAATGTACTGATTGGGAGAAGCTGAGAAGAGCTTCTCTAGTCCAAGCTGGTGGTTTAATGAGAAGAGGATCTGAGCTGTGATGCCATTAAAAGGGCTTACGGTGGAAGAGCGCCCCGAAGGCTTCCGGCAGACCCTGGCTTCGTAGTGCCTTCACGGTGGGAGCCCCTCGGGCCCCTGGCGCCCGGCCGCTGCCCTCCCGCTCACACCGTGCCGCTCTCCAGCCAGGCCCAGCGGTTTGCCGTTCCCCACTTCCATAACTCAGGTCTGGCGGCCCCTGCCTCTGACATCATCTCCCTCACGTCCGTCTGACAAGCAGCAGCTCTCATCTTCCGAGGACCGGCTTGTGTCACCTCCCTCCCAAAACCTCCAGGGTACAGTTAGCCACGCCCCTCTGGCACCTGCTGAGAGTATTGTCGTGGGTTAAATTGTGAACCCTCCGAAGATCATGCCCACTCAGAACCTGAAAATATCACCTTATTTGGAAAAAGGGGTTTTGCAGATGAAATTACGGATCTATGGGTAAGACCACCCTTGATTAGAATGGTCCCAAATCGAATGACAGATCCTTGTATGAGACAAGGAGGGGAAAACACACAGAACAGAAGGCCATGTGAAGATGGAGGCGGGGACCGCAGCCATGCATCTACCAGCCAGAGCACCAAGGGTGGATGGCAGCCACCAGTCGTGGGCCAGAGTCACCCGACATCCTGATTTCAATCTTCTGGCTTTCAGGACAGCCACTGGGTTGGTGGCAATTGGCTGTGGCAGCCCTTCGCATCTAACCCGAGTACCTCGTCCAGCACCGCCGCTGTTCGACTGCACTTGGGGGTATGTTCTCTGACCGCAGAGAACTGGAGAGAAGCCCCATGTCGCCCTCAGGAACTGAGGGCCTCATACAGCACCCGAGGGTGGGTTGGTGCCACGTGAATGCGAGTGGCATGGATGAATCCAAACAGTACCGACACAGCCGGGACAAAGTCACACTGTGGTGGCCTTGGCAGGTAGCACAGCTTACGCGCTGCATATTGGGGAACAACTGGGAGAATCCCTGAGTCTCTCCCCGGGGGTTAGCCACCTAGTCTGGGGGCCCACCCCCTGTGTTTGTACAGCCTGTGAACTGAGAATAGTTCTTACATTTTTAAAAGGTTGAAAATAATCAGAAGAATGTTCTGTGGCATGTGTAAAGTATATGAAATGCAAATTCCAGTGTCTGTAAAATAAAATTTTATTGGAACACAGCCTCCCCCATTTGTTTACATGTCATTTTTGGCTGCTTTTGTGCCATGACAGCAGAGTGGAATTCTTGTGACCGAGGCCATCTGTCTGGCCCTTTACAGGAGGAGTTTGCAGACCCCTCCTCTGGTTATAAGAGCAGGTTAATTTGAGAACCTAGTGTGATAGAAGCACGGTACTCAGAGTGATCAAAGGAGATATCTCTGCTGCCAGGAAGTGGATTTCATTTCAGGTGGAATACCATTCCGATAGCCAGCGAGAACAAACGGGCTTTTCACCTGCCGAGCCTGACTTTGATTTGTAACGTCAGTCTTTAGACTGAAGGATTATGGTCCTGGCCGTGGAATCCTCAGGGCCAGGACTCACCAGCAGGATCTGCCCTGCCAGTAATCAGAGGGAGGTGTGACCCCACTCTGTGCATGTAAACCTGTCACTCTAAGCCGGCCTCCTTTCACTCCCTTACCTCTAAAAACACAGCTCGGTCAGCGTCTCTCTCCTCATCCTACCTGAATCCTGTGCCTCTTCTTTGCAGTATAAAGTACCCACTGTGTCCTGTCTTCCACCAGCTACAGTCATGATGATCTGTTCCCCAGCGCCCCGTTTCTACAGCCCTCAATCTAGACGAGGAGACCTTTTCAGCCGGCTCTTTTCTCACGTTAAGAGATTGATGAAAAAGCACTCTGGACTATTTTAAGATCACTTTCAATGCATTAGACTTGTAAGGATAATTAGCATTTGTGCTCAAACCCAGATCTGTTGAGTTGAATTGTCATTCTGGTTCCATTTGAGATGACAGTAACTGCCATTGCATAAATTCTTAAAAAAGAACCCCTCACAGCATATTTCAAAATCTTTTTTAAGCACATTGGGATCATAGAAGATGTGACAGGAAGAGCTGTGGATGAAGATTCAGGAAAACCAAGCCATAGCAGTTCTTTCGAACTATCTTCCTCATCAGTAAAAGAGAATTGAGACAACGTCTCTAACATTTGATCCTGTGTGATAAATGCATGTCATATATATCTATATATATATATCTATATATATCTATATATATATCTATATATATCTATATATATATCTATATCTATCTATCTATCTATCTATCTATCTATCTATCTATCTATCTATCTATCTATATCTATATATATACTGTCTGCAAAAGGCAGCAGTAGCATGAACAGGTAAAACACAGACTTCAGAATCGGTGGACTTGAGCTTAACTCAGTGGGACTTTGGATGGCCTCGTGTCCTCATTTATAAGAAAGAAAACTCAAAATACCCACTTCTTTACACTTGAGGATTACACTTGATAATGCCTATCATTCCTTTGCATATCAGAAGTGCTCCATGTCTGTTGTCTTGTGAGCATCATGACATTTGACTGTATTAAAACCAGCAATGTAGCCTATTTCAGGCGGCGTGCTCACTGACATGTACTGTCTTTCATTTACCCAAGAGCAGTCCTCAGCCAGTTCCGACTACTTCCTTCAGCCTGGGAGGGTGGGCAAAGCTTCCCAACAGAAACCTTGAGGGATCCTGTACCTGATAAAGAAGAACTTACTGTGGTCGCTCCAGGTTTCTAAATGGGCAGGCAGTCAACTGCATATTTGAGACCGAAAATAGCAACACAATTATTTTAAACACTGAGCTCCAGTGTGGAGATAGCCCTGCTGCAGTGAGTGTGTTCACAGGCACAGCACACTTTTATGTCAGTAAATACCAGGGGTGCCAAAAACGATACATGTGGACACCTTGGTCAGTGTTGCTCAAGCAATACTCCGTTATCAGAAGTGTCTGGATGCTGATGGGAACCACTTTGAGCACCTCTTGTAATTGCAGAAGTTAACCATATTCATCATTTGTTATGGGTATATATTGAGTAGTACAATTTTAATACAGTTTTCCTTTCTTAAAATGTATATACATTTTTTTTGGCACTCTGTATTAAGGAAGTATCTGCCCGGAGCTCACTGTGTTCTAGGAGAAAAGATGGACTCCAGGTGGGGCCTTCTGGAGGCGAGCAGCAGTTTCTGGGTGTGTAAAGATGGCGCTGGGGCAGAGGAAGCCATGTGAGTGAAAGCAAATGCTGGCTTGTGTTCTCCACTATGTGGCCTGAATATTGTCGTAACGCAAAAGACCAGGCAGGATCTTTCAAGTACTGTTTTTTGAAAAATTTCCTAAATCTGTGGTAGTTTTAAAGTCATTCTCACATCTGATCTTTTGTGAATAACATTTGTTTTTCTTCCTGGATTTTCACTTTGTCCCACACATTCTGAAATGTCACAAAAATGTGTGTTAGTATGGGCCTGTTGTCATCCAGTTGTACCAGATATGTGATCGGCTCTTTAAATCTGGAAGGAAACTCATATCCTAGTTATGGGATGTTTTCATGGATTATTTTGTTGATGATTTACTCTCCGTGTGTGTGTGTGTGTGTGTGTGTGTGTGTGTGTGTGTGTGTGTTGTTTGAGAACTTGTTTTATCCACATGTTAAGCTTCCTAAACTGCTTTTCTAAATTTTTTTATCTTTTCTCTCTTTTCGTTTTATGACTTTTTGCTCTACTTTTCGGGCAATTTCCTTAACTATACCTTCTAATCCTTCTACTGAGTGTTTATTTCTGTCATTTCTAAAAGCTATTTTTTGTTCCCTCATTGTTCCTTTTAGCAACCTGTTACTGCCAGCATTAACCTGATATCAAAATACTTACGGATGCCAGAAGAGAAAATTACAGGCTAATATCCCTGATGATCATAGATAGAAAAATCCTCCACAAAATTAGTGCACCGAATTCAACAATACATGAAAAGGATTATGCACCACGATAAAGTAGAATTTATTCCAGGGATGCAAGGATGATTCAACATCTGCAAATCAGCATGATACCCCGCATTAACAAAATGAAAGATAAAAATGATATCATCTCGAGATGCCAAAAAAACATTTGACCTTCTTTCCCAGTGGGAAGATGAGAGACAAATGTCTGGCAAAGTGACTGCTGCAAACTTACCTTCATCCTCCCCAGTCCACCTGGATCCTGCCCCATGACCTGACAGCAAGGCCGGGTGTCTGTCATCTCCTCACCTCATCCAAGTGTCCCCACCCACTTTCCCTTTAGCCAACTCCCTTAAACAATCTTCTATGCTCCGTGTGCTCCCTCCCCGCCAGCATCCACGCCTCGACCCTCTGTGGTCTGTTCTCTACCGAATCTACTCCACGTTGTCACCAACAGCCACGCTTGATTATTCCTTCCTTGGAGATTATTCTCCCTGGATACTGGCACAGCATAATCTATGGGGTTTCCTTTTATGGGATCACTTCCACTCTGTCTCCTTCATGGGCTCCTGTCCCCTGTCAAACACTTAATCTTGGGTATTCAACAAGTCTCAGGCCTTCCAACATTCCTTATATTCAATGTGAAATCACCCCGGAAAATGGCAGGTCTGGGAGTAGACAAGTGAGGGAGGGACGGGCAGGAGAAAAGACCAAGGGCAACAGACAGACAACCCTGCGGAAGAGGAAGGAGGAAGCAGACCTCCTTCTCCTGGTCAAGGCGGTTCTCTAGCGTTAGAGTACATGATGATCACCCCGGGATGCTCTTTTGCAGGTTCCATGCCCGTTTTGCACAATATGGACGGAACTCAAGGTATTACACTAAGTGAAACAAATCAGATGGAGAAAGACAAAGACTGTGATCTCACCTGTATGTGGAAGATGCAAAAAGCCGAACTCAGAAACAGAGCAGAATGGTGGTTGCCAGGAGCTGGCAATGGGAATGGGGAGATGTGGGTCACAGGGCACAAACTTCTAGCTGTAAGTTCTGGGGACTCGAATGTCAGCTAGGTGACTGTAATGAACAATACTGTTACATACTTGAAGTTGTTAAGAGTGTAGATCTTCAATGCTACCACACGCACACAAAAGGTAATTATGTGAAGGGGATGGAGGTGTTAACTAACCTAATTGTGGTAATCATTTCTCAGTATCTTAGTGTTTCAAATCATCGAGTTGTATACCTTCAATAAAATGCAGGCTCCAGGTTCTTCTTGTCTGATTGAGAAAGTGTGGCGTGGGGTCAGGGTTCTGAGAATCCCAGGCAATTCTGGTGCGAAGCCGCCACCCCTGGCTGTGGGTGTGGGAATATGTGGCCCCAGCAGAGAGAATCGTGGCTCTCCTGACCTGGCTTCTTCCCACCCATATGTTCTTCACATCGTGGATGAAGATAAGCAGAAAACCTCCCCAGAAGGTGAGGTCCGGAGCTGGGCGGGGTCTCTGCCTAGACCTCGGGCCCTATGAGGCCTGGCCCCCATTTGGGTGTTAAAGAGAAAGCCTGTGTATCTCCCCAACCCCAGACCAAGGGTGCCCTAAAGGCCCATGAAGGGCTCAATACTGTCATCAACCAGAGGGCCAGAGGGAAGGTGAGGTATGGGTTAAAAATTCATGGGGCGGGGGTGGTGGTGGTGGTGATGTTTGCAATTGGATACGCAAGGTCTCACTGAGAAGTGACTTTGGACCAAAGACTTAAACTGAAACAAGGCGGGAGTGACCTATGTAGCCATTTGGAGGGGAAAATTCCAGGTAGACAAAATAGCGAGGGCTAAGACTGTAAAGGAAGAAATTCCTGGCATAAGAACAGGCAGAATGAGCGAGGGGATTCATCGGAAAGTGAAGGCAGGTTGGTGTGGGCCATTGTTGGTCATTATCGTGACTGTTTTTACTTGACGTGGGATTGGCCCGCTACTGGAGAGGTCTGAAATCCCCAGTGAGATATCTGATGCACCTTTTGGGAAGATGCCTGGGTTTGCCATGTTTACAGCAAACACAGAAAGGCAGTAGGGGATCTAGTTAGGAGGGGGCTGCAATAGTCCAGGTAAGAGTTGATGGAGGGTGGAGCAGAGTGCTGGAACTGGATGCTGAAGGAAGAGGCAACATCTGCCAAGAGTGGTGTGACGAGGTGACCCCCAGGGCTTAAGTCTCTGACCCTCAGAACGAATCAGGAAATTACTACGTATCCATTAGAAAAATAATCCTAAAATGGGTTGTTTGTTAGGGAGTGAGGTGGGCAAGGGAAGTTAATAGATGTTGAAGAAACGAGACGGTGAGATGGAGGAACCACGAGTCATGGCGAATCATCGGGGGCTGGCCTAGAAAATTCCAGGGGAAAAAATGATAGATACGTTTGTCACTGTGCTCTCAGTGTACCTGTAAGGACAAGCTTAGTTTCCATTTTTAAGAGGTGTATTGTGTATTGTTGGTCTCCCCACACTAAAGCTAAGCTTGTGGAGTCGGGGACTCTGTCTTACCTTCATATCCCCAGCACTAGAATACAACACCATGTAGAAATGGTAGACCCCCAAACCTAGGAACTGTAGCTGATTGGCTGGCTCCATGAGGGGAGAGCTCTGAGAAGTCTGAATTTTTCTGTATAAGAAAGGGGAGAGAGAACGTGGGAGAGAGCAGAGGCCAAGAAGCAACATGGCAGAAACTTGTAAGACCTTGGAGAGAGAGGAGGAATTAAAAAAGCGGGAGGCAGAGAAGGAGGAGTGAGTCAGGGAGGGGCCCGGGAGAAGAGACCCGCTTGAAAATCTGTGGACGAAAGTAACCTGAAAAGATAACTGATGGAGAATTTCCAACAAAATAACATGAGCTGTGCAATGGCCACCGCCACCTCAGTTTCCCTGTGACATCTCAGGTAAACTGACATTGCTTACTTTTGGCCACTAGTGCAAGTGATGTGGAGCTTCCCCCTGATGTGTGCAAAATGAGAAGACTTTCATAAGGTCTGCCAGGAGGCAGGCCGTGGTGGCTCTAGAGACAACACATGGGCGCCAGTTACACACTTGGCAGAATTCCTTCAAGAAGGAATTGGGAGTGTTTCTCATGCTTTCTGGGATTGCTGTCTCCTGTGCAGGAGGCTGTTCTCAGTATGGGAGGATCAAGGGTTCTTACCTGCTGCTACGTGTTTGCTTCCCCAGATTTCCCCATTTACGAGGAGGTGACCGTAGTGCTATTCAGCAGTGAGATATGTAGCACTTTTCTAGGATGAGTTTGCAAACTTAACTGTCCAACCTCATCTATCCTTCCTCTGGGGTGTTGTGGGGTGCCTCAGGATGGAGGACCAGGACATGGGAAAGTAAAGCTATCAGCTGTTTATGATGATGATATGGGTTCTAAGCTTCATCAGTGCTAAGCCTAATCAAAAAAAAAAAAAAGAATGACAACAAAAACAAGTATCAGGGTTCATTGGACTCACATGACTTATCCCAAATGGCTAAGGTACTTCTCTTTCACTTCTAGAATGTCCAACAGGAGGGGCAGGGCCCCCAGAATGTTGGTGTGTGGTAGAGCAGTATCCGTAATTAAAATTCTGTATTTCCAGTCTATTGTTTCTACAATGCAAATTACAGAGAGTAAAACTCAGTTTGGGGAAATCTTTTGATCTGGTGGTCTCGATGCAGGAGCTGTGAGCTTTGTCCGGATTGGAGTGGTTACCAGGTTCCCCAGATGAAGAAAGGCAGGTGTGGGGCTGCATGAATATTGAAAGGAAGGACAAAGTGAATGCATTGTGCGGTACTGTCAGCTGCCTTTTCGAGCGTCAGTTCTGGAATATTAAAAAAAAATCTTGCAGGTGTGGCCTTCCTGTTCGTACAGCTGCCCTTTGTGGGCATTTTGCTCAATCCCAAAAGGCTACCAGAATAATTAGAGTAGTAACTGGAAAGAGAATGGTTTGGGGCCTGTTGTTTTCATCTTTTTCAAAAAAATCTCCTTTATCATTAGAGATCGTTGTACAATTGCATTATGTAATGTATGCACAGTACGTGACACACAGGAGGTGTTAAAAACGTTAATCCCTGCCCAGATGCTCTGCCCAGGGTCCCGGCACCGTATCTGTCCTTTGACTTGAAGCTTATTTTTACCTTTTTGGTTACATTATACATACAGTGTGTTTAAGATGGGCTATGAGCCATACATCATTCCAACAATCGTTCTTTCATGAAAGAATCCATGAAGTAAAGACTTGTTCAGCCAGATCTCTTTGTGTCAGGAACAGACACTCATTGCTTCTGGAGACCTCTATTTACTCTGCTCAGGGCCAGTCTAGCAGATACATAAACGATGCCTGAATCTATTTCATAGACTCCTGGCCAGCTAAGATTTCATGACCCAGACATCAGCCCCAGCCCTGGTCTCCTGGGACAGGCGAGGGGCCCCTCATGTGCTTGTTTCCAGGGTATTTCCCTGAAAACTGAGTCAGGGACCTATTGGTGGGAAGAAAACAGTGACTCACATTTACCTGTTCTCGGGGTTTGTCCCACAAACTCTGCTTGACGTCAGGAGGTTTGCAGATTCTAAGGAGCGCTACGACGCAGTTGGAACCTTTGTCTAGAAGACAAAACAATAAACAACCTGGTAAGTTCTAACTAGGGTTGAACTTGATACAAGATACTATGGTTGGAGACTGAAATGTTCAGAATATGTTTGTGAAATGTAGATTTTTTTTTTTTAATTTGATCGCCCTCCCCACCTGCCTCCAGAAAGGTAGCACTTCTTCCTAAAGTTCTCTTTAATGAAGGAGAATTCCTGACAACAGCAGGCTACTGTGGGAAGCTAAGGGATGTATCTATCTTTCATGCATTTTTTTTTCACCCATCTCTCCACCCCCGCCTTCCCTTTGGCAACCATTAGCTTTTTCTCTGTATCTGTGGGTCCTTTTCTGTTTTGTTAATTCATTTGTTTTGTTTTGTAAGATTTCACATTCATGAGCTTGTTGCAATGATGTTGCTAACCTTTTTTTTGATATCAGAGGTATTATTTATTATGAATTTGTACCCACTGGATAAACAGTTAACCAAGTTGACTATTTGGAAGTGCTGAAAAGCCTGCAAGAAAAAGATGAAAATGAACTGTACTTTTCGACAACAATTCACGGCTCTTACATCACAACAATGCACCAGCTCACACGGCACTGTCTGGGAGGGAGTTTTTAGCCATAGGGCTGGAAAGATGACTTCGTGGGTCTTTTGGACCCGCATACAAGTCACATCATTGTTTCTTCAGGTTAGAACATTATCCATGTTATCCAACCCACAGGTGAATTCAAACATGTGTCCTCAGCAGTAATTTACACTTAAAGTATTCATTGATGAGTTAGCTTCTGGGTTAAGAGATTTAATTAGGTCGGAGAGTTGCGGGCAAACTCGAACTCAGCCATTCCCTTTGCATTCCGTTTCCCAGCTGTTCTACAGTGAATTCTTGGCTCAGCCTCAGGCCTCCTTTTCTGTTCGCAGACACTGCTGTGGAGGCGCTGTTCCCCTTCCGTTACCCTGTGGTCAGGACGCAGGAGGCACACTGGCGTGTGAATGCTGGGCCAGAAGTGAGCTTCTCCAAGGAGGCTACTGACTTCCAAGGATCCCCCCTCAAGTGTTAAATTGTTACTTTCCCATATGAAACCTGGACAGGCCTTCAAAAGAGGTGAGGCCATGGGAGAGGAAGGATGTGTGGTCAGCAGACCCCCAAGAGGGCCTCCCCTCATGGGCAAAAATGCCTCTAGCAGGTTTCATTCCTGAGGCTCAGAATGAAGAAAACGACATCCCAGAAGCTGTCAATCTTGGGTATTCATACATTCATTCATTCACTCATTCATTTATTCAATTAATAGCCACTAGTTGTGCAACAAATATTCATCAAAGAAACAATTGTCCATTACCATGCTATTTTGTGGTGAGAATCGAATAATGACAAGACAGATAAAAGCCCCTGTGCTAAAACATATTTAGTCGCGCAGGAATCATGCAGTGAGTGAGGAAATAAGCAATAAAAATATAAGTTAAAGTATTAATTTAAGTGAGACAATGGCTCTGAAACTTGGTGTTTAAGTAAAGCATGCCTCAGTGTCCCAGGATTTAATTTAACTCCATGCCTGTGGGAAAAGACAGATCTTCAATAATCCCCTAAGGGCTTAAAAAAGAACTTCTGAAGTCTTTATGGTATTTAAAAACAGATGCCAATTTAAACAGTATTTTTCTCAATGCAAAGAATTATTAAAGTAAGCAACTCATTAAAATTACAGACTATTTAGAGACTAAAAGTTACTTTGACCCGGCATGACACAATTTCTATATTCCTGGTATCTTGTAAGACTCTTATTAGAACTAACCTTTGCAAACATTGCTGATGTTGCAAATGAGTATTTGGGTTTCGGTAGGCAGGAAAAGAAAAAAGAAAATATTTGTCCTAGAAATTTCTTTCAGCAGTTAGAGAGGCTCCAATTTCAGGGATATATTTTATTATCTAGCACCAAGAAAAAGAAATAAGCCTGAGGTCAAACCTTCCAATGTGAAAAGAAAGGCAATTAGATACTTGTAATAAATGGATGTGGGTTGTGATGTGTTTCACCTAAAGATAGTTACAGACTGTGGTGGGAGTTCTGACAGTAACGACAGCAGCTGGTGAAAGGGGTTGGGTGGAGGGGAGTCTATTTAGGTCTCTTCGTGGAGCGGAGTTGAGCTTAGACCTGAAGAATAAAAGAAGCAAAGAGCAGGAGGGAAGCAGGCCCGATGAGATGAGTGGTTTAAGGGCCTGGCGCAGGGCAGAGCTGGGTATTTTCAGACTCAGTAGGGAGTCAGGGAGGTGGAAGCTTAGCCAACCAGGATGAAGGTGATGCAAACAAGGCTTGGAGACAAGTAAATGTCAGATGACATAGCACCTTAGCGACACAGTATGGGGCTTGAATTCCCCTCAAAGGGCAATGAGAAACCCACACTGGATGCTCGTGGACCCCTTCCACTGAAAAGCAACTTAAGAACCTCTCAGTATTCCACTGGGCAGCAGGCATTATTCTGAGCCCTGGGGAAATAGCAGTGAAGCAAGCAAAAAAGCCTGCCTCCTGGAAGCTTCCATTCTAGTGACTTCTCACTCTCAGCAGGTGACACCGAGGCCGCCCCTCCACCCCTCGTCTCTGAGGAGAAGCAGAGACAGCCCCCAACATCCACTCCTTGGTTAATTCTTTATAGACCTAGAAGGTACAGGCCCAGCTACATGATAAGAAGGGTAGCTCGTGTGTGCCAGGAACCACCCCAAGCTCTTGATAGACATAAATTCATGTAAAAGTTGTGATGGGCTCATTTCAGAGTCCACTGCCAGAATCTCAAGCATGCTCACCTCTGGAAATGCCAGAACCCACATGATTTCAGACGTGTCCCAGAAACGGCTACCTTCCCATAACCCCTTCCCAGGATCCTCTTCTCTTCTCCCTGCATTCACTACCCACCTCATTTTTGCCAAGATTTTCCATCTCTCTAGACCATTGTGACAGCTCCACCCCCATCTGCAGAGACTTTGCAGCAGCTTCGAGGAACAGAGAAATTTAGCTTATGCTGATGGGAAAGGGCATACCAGCCCAGGAAAGTTCTAATCTAACAACCGCTCCGTTTTCCGGCTGGCATTCCTGAATGCCCGAGCGCAGACTTCAAGTGCTTACAAGAGGAGGTTTCCCAGCAAGTAAAGGTGGCCCAGGTCTCAAAGGACATTCGGGACGTCATGTTCCCTGATATCCTGACCATGCTTGGGCTCAGAGGGGCACTGCCCATCCTTGTGGACAGGGTGAGTGGCCCCACCATTGCCTGAGGCTGATCAAACCTGTAAATGGGGTATTTTTGGAGATATGGCTGCCAAGATATATGGGAGAAAGAAGGCTGGGGGTTACCTCAGGGGAATAAGAAGGCTGTCTGAGATTGGGGGCTCTGGCCTTACGTCCTAGGCCCAGGGCTAGGCGTGCAGCCCCCGCAGACCGAGGGGGCCTGGTATCCTTTGTGGCTGAAGATAGAGCCATTTCGAGAGGGAATGTTATTCCCCTTGGTTAATCATTTATAGACCAGAATTTACAGGCGAAATTACATATTATTATTTTCATCATCAGTAATATAACACCAGTCTCCTATAGCTTGAACAGAAACTGTTGGGTCATTTGAATGGTCCTGGTGGCACCATCCTAAATGAACTGGGAAAGGACTCAGGATACCAATGGGTTAACTCAAAGTACCTCATCCTTTACCTGCCTGAAGCCATAATGGGTAAGAGCAATTTGGGGGAAGGATGGGGGCATCCGAACCCCTGAAAGGGCTGCGTTAGCTGCCACCTCTCCAGAACCCTTCAAATGTTATGATTTTTCATCCTCACATCACACTTCTCTCTGAGGTCAGGACGACTCAGGGTCATTCACTTGCCATGTGACGCAGAGCCTGCGGCCTGGAAAGACCAGCCCAAGTTCATCCAACGTATCATTGGCCGTGGATCATTCCAGGCCCCGGTCTCAGAGCCCCACCCTCGGGACCATGTCAGGTAGCATCCCGGAAACCACCCCAAGGACCTTCCAGGGAACTTGACCTTCAAGTCTCACAGGTTTTATTCCTCTGCCTCACAGGTCTCCTAGTTCACAGCAGGGAGAGGAGAAGATGACTCTTCATCGCGCTCTTTCCCCACATATCCCTTTGTCCCCGGTGCTGAGTGACATCCAACGTGATCTGCTGGCCTAGTCCATGGAGAAGGTCCTGTCCCAGCAGCCGGATCTGGTGAGACACCCCCAGGGCCAGCGTCCAGGGATGAGGGGGAGGGAGCCAGAGATCAGAATGATTCTGAGGGAAGGGGGTGACTCAGGTTTCTGCTGGGAGGGGAGACGGGACCCTGGTGTGGCCTGGGCCGCACCGCCCTCTGGGAAGCAGGCCCAGTAGGCATGAGTCTACCTCGGGAAGGTCTCAGTTTCCATGTAGAGAGCCCCCACAGTTCTGAAATAGCCATATTAGAATATAGGTTTGGGGCAGCTCAGGGCACCCCAGTCACACCCCTGCTTTACTCACACGGTTACCGTATGCGAATCGCTCTCCCCTTCTCTCTCCATGTATGTATGTGTAAGTACATACATGTGTACAGGCATATGCACACACACGTGGCACACATGGCTTACACGTACACCGTTCCAAACACCGCTATTCCGCAGGGTAGATGTTAGTATCGCTATTTAGCCACCAAGGAACCAATACTCAGGGATTTCAACATGTCCATGTTCATTTACCCTGTGTGACCCCTGGCTCTTGGGACAGAAGGTTCTCTTTTCTTGACCTCAAAGGTTGAACTGTAACACCTAGGACTGTTTCTTCCAGGAACATCCTGGAGTCCAGCTTCAAGTACGCCTAAAGCGTCCCTTCCAATCTGAGCCCTGTGCCCTGACGCTCACTCCAGGGCGAGGGTCTAGCCATCACCCGTGGCCTGCTGGCGAAGTGTGGCCTGAGGATGGAGCCGCGTAGCCCGGGTCACCTGGGACCTGGAAGCCGAGAAGCCACTGCCTGCCCGTAGGGGACCCTCTCAGTGCTGCAGCAGCTGGACGCGGCCTGAGCCCTCCCTGGTGGGCATTTAGTCCAGACAGACCCATTTCTCTCCTGTCCTCTGTTATCTACCAGTTTGTGTGGTTTTCTTAGATTCCACGTAGAAGTGATTTACAGAATTTGTCTTCCGGTGTGACTTATTTCACTTAGCCTAAGCCTTCCAGGTCCTTTCATGTTGTCGCAAATGGCAGGAGACCCTGGCTGCAGGATGGGGGAACGGATTGGAAGTGGGGAGACCGTTGAAGAAGTTTCTCTAATGGTCCAGGAGCTCAGTGGTATATTTCAAAAGGTAGGAGCCAGAAAAGTGGATATATTTAATTCTTGTTTAAATAGATCCCAGGAATACCATGGGGGGATACACACATATATTTTAAAACTGTATTGGCAGATAGGATCACATCTTTGTCTTTCATGTGTTGAAGGACAGTGACTGGCCGTATAGGCTCATGAATTTCCAATTTATGCCAGAAGGTGGCAGCATTGTCTAACGGCAGGAAGCTGCTGGCCATGCAGACACTCTTTCCTTTATTTGCTTTGGGACTTTTGAATTAAAGGCAGCCTCCCCACTCCCATCTCGGCTCTCCTGTCTCCCTTCCCCCATCCCTGCCGTCCTCTCCCTTTCAGCTTCCTCCCCACTGCATTAACTTTAACTAGACTGGGAGACATGGGGCAATGGCGGAGGGGGTTAACACTGGTTTCTTTTTATATCCTCAGAATAGAATCGTTCTCTTTCTACACCACACTGACTGTATTAAATGTCCCCCTTAAAGATCTCTGGGAGGTAAGACCTGAATTATGAGAACTTAGAGCTATTTTCAATGATTCGGACAAGCTATAACTTAGGAAAATGCCAACTGCGTATGCCGGGGTTATTATGGATACTGTGATTGTCTCATGCAAAAGCAGATCAAGGGCTTTAAATGTCTGTCAATAAGCAGAGATATGTTATTTCAAAACAAAGTCAGCCAATCAATTACCTTCTTTCAAGCTATTGGAACCTTAGTCAACACATAGGAAAGCAGGGATGGTGGAAATGTTGGGATTCATGGTCTTGGTGGAAGCAAAAGCTTGTCCTCAGTTAGGAGACTATTGTGATCGGTCAGCGGCGAGAGATGCAAGGATCTGGGTTTGGAGGCTGACGGATTGCTGGCTTTACGGCCTCTGGAAGGTAATTCAAATTCTCTGGGCTTCATTTTTTTCCTCATTATGGAAATCATGGGTTGTTATTGGATCAAATTAAATAATGTCTGCACAGAACCTATCACAGCGCCTAACACATAGTTGATCCTCAAGTGAACTGTTCTCGAGTGAACTGAACAAGGCAAGAGTGACGTTAACCTTTAGAAGCCTGCTGTGCGCCTGATGCTGTGCCCCTAGGCAGACTCAAAAGCAGGAGTGAGAAAAGAAGAGTGTGATTCTCTGATCTGGGACGTTTAAATCACTATTTAAAATGTTTAGCTATTCTGGGGTGGGGAGTTATGTAACTGGGACTCCGAGGCTAGATGCCACTTTTCTCGCCTTCTTTCACAGCCTGTAGTAGAGTACACAAGACCAGCTGTTAAAAAGAAAAACCAGCATCAGTGGGTCTGTGCGTTTGAATACCTGAGGTTGGCATGCAGGACAAGTCTTGCTTTCAGTTGGCCTGTCCTAACTGTCACAAAAGAAACACGACCATGATGTGCTGCTATTATTCGTCTTATTTCTAAGGAGGTGTGTAGCGTATCCTAAAACCGGGTCTCTCGTAAGGCAAGGGAGATGGGGAGTGCGTGGACCTGAGTAGGGGTGATGTTGTGCCCCGTCTTCCTCTGTAGCTTCCTCCAGGCCAGCAGAGGGCAGGAAAGCATGCTCCCTCCTGCTTCCCAGGAGGTGGCCTTCCAATCATGGCAGCTCTAGTCAGATAAGTATTGAAGGCTTATCTTGCCAAACTGGCCTTTGTGTGAATTCCTTTGATGACCTTGCTTTGGGAGGACCTCAAGCAAGTCCCCAAGTGGGATCTGAGACCTCAGTCCTCCTGTGCCTGGACTTCTCAGGCTGTACCCATTGTTGATTGTTATTGAAGTATCCAGACTTTATCTTCCCTCTAGAGACAGCTCCCTCCCACCCCAAATAAGGGAGGCTGATTATGCAAGTTCTAACAGCGCTTTTTAAAATAATTTCTGATAGTTTCTTTAAAAAATAATTACACTGTCCAATGGTTCTTTGTTAAAAAGTCTCTTTTTTTTATTGACGAATTATGCTCCTGAGTCTGGGTGTGAATCTGTATGTATAGGTGTCCATACAAGATTGGGGACAAACTTGTCATTAAATGAGTTGTTACCCATTGTTCACTGAGTGTACATAAGATGCCAGGTGTTCAGAACACAGAAGTGAACAAGACACCCTCAAGTCTGTATTTTAATAAGCTGTCATATCAAAAATGGTAAAAGAAGATTATATCACCTATTGCATAACAAATTACCTCAAAACATAGTGGCTTAAAATAGGAAACATTTAGTTTATATTTCCCTGTTCCTGTAAGTCAGGACTTTGGGAGTTGCCTCAGCTGGGTGGTGCAGGCTTGGAGTCTCTGGTGTGATCGCAGCCCAGTGTTGGCAGGGGCCGCAGTCACCTGAAGGCTTACCTGCAGCTGAAGAATAGGTATTTTTTTTTTTTTCGAGGGCAGTGTCACTGGCCCTCATATGTGGGACCCGAACTGGGGCCACTGACTTCCCAAGCCAGCGCTTAACCACTGCGCCACTCGGCCGGCCCAAATAGGTTTTGAGGATTGTTCTCTCACAAGGCTGTTGGCCCGAGGCCTCAGTTCCTTACCATGTGGGCCTCTCCATAGATGGCTTGAGTGCCCTCCCTACAGGGAGGGTAGCTTCCCCCAGAGTGAATGGTGAGAGAGAAAGAGAGATGCAGACAGGGAGAGGGAGGACCAAGTTTCCATGCCTTTCACAACCTAGTCACACACTGTGAATCCTGCCATATTGTATTTGATAGAAGTTAATCCCTAAGCCCAATTCAAGCTTCAGATTTTGAAGGGAGAAGTGCCAAAGAATTTCTGGACTTATTTTAAAACCACCACATAGATGCATATCTATGTTCTCAGACCTTTTCCGAGGCCACGATTCCCTCAGGATGCAAAAACAGGTCCTTGTGTCCACATATTCATTCATTCATTCATTCAACGGATATTTATCGAGCACCCACTACTTGCCAGGAATCCCAGCATTGAAACATTCCTTTCTGTTTCTGCACTGGAACTCTGGAAATAGTAAAAAAATACTTTCAATTTCCTTAAAAATTAATTTGAAAGGCGATTTCCTGGAATAACCAAGAATAGACCACTTAGGTAACGGTGCACTCCAAGCAATTAGAAATTAAGAGCGCAATTGCACTCCATTCAAGTATATTCTGGGGCGCCTTTTATTTTGGAAATTCTTCTGCTTTTGTAATGGTTGCCTAGCAACCAGAGCTTTACTCAGTTCACACCAGGAGTGTTTGAACAGAATTGCTCAATAGCATTAAAATTCGGGTTTCCTAACCAGCAGAGAAAGTGCTGGATGCTGAGCTCTGATGGCTACCTGGCAGCACAGAGGGTAGGCACAGAGGTGGGCAGACCTTGGGAGGAGTCTAAGGTGGGGGGAGGGATGTGCATACATGGCCGGTATTTCTCCTTGTGGACCACTAAGAATGTCATGATTTGCATCTCAGGAAGGATAACATTTGTTTTCAAATGTCCTTGACATCAGCTTCAGCAGCACTTGCGTTGCAACAGGAATGACACAGAAAATAGAACATGGCTTGTTTGGGAGGAAGTCCCTCACATCTGTGACCATTCTTGACTCAGGATTGGAAGCTATGCATTTCGAGGATGTTGGCACGTAGATCACTCAAATCCAGCTGTGTCCTAAATTTGCATCAACCCCAAACAAGAAAATCTGATTAGAATCCTGTCTTATATGTTTTGAAATTAATGCAATCCAGTAAACACATATAGAGCACACACTGTAGGCAGGACTCTGGATTAAGGGCTGTCGAAGTGCAAAAGTTAGTGCTGTCTGGCCTCTCCCCTTCATTCATTCAATCAGTAAGTATTTATTAGGGGTAAACTTTACCTGGTAGTCTGCTAGGCACTGGGCTATAGGCACAAATAAAATTGATACATTCCCTGTCCTTTTAGTATTACATTCCAGGGGGACTCATGACATAAGCCTTTCCCTCCTCGGGAAGGAGAAGAGAAATACAACTCTGATAAGTGGGTGAGGATTTTGACAGCTATGCAGGAAGCCCACACCACCCAAATCCTCATTTCTGGATGCTTGCTGTGAATGCCATTCACAATGTGTGGATTCTTATATAATGAACTGGTTTACAAGTCTCACCAGCCCAAGGGGTCCAGCTGGATGACAGGAAATAAAACAAAATCATAACTCTCTCCGTCACTCACAGGGAGTATGTCAGGAAAGCTTCGCCTCTTTCTAAGTCCCTCCCTCTCATTCAAGGAGGGCTCTGTGATTTCTCACTGTGCTTACAAATTGTCATTCCTGAACATGGAAGGGCCTGCAGTGGGGAGTCACTGAAGGCTTGTGTACAGGGGAAAGAAATGATCAGAGGTGTCTCTAAGATGAATTCACTGACAGGGACTACAGTTAACTGAAGTGGAGTGAGACTGGAATTAAGGAAGATATTGGGTTGTCCAAAAAGGCATGATGTATTTTTTCTGTTTTTCATTGCAAAATTACATCATGACTTTTCGGACAACCCAATAGTTGAGTCATGTTGGACAGATGTTTTTTTTATCTATCTATCTATCTATCTATCTATCTATCTATCTATCTATCTATCTATCTCAACTATCTCTATCAACTGTCTCCTATCTATTGTATATCTGTCTATTCTCTCTCTCTCTCTCTCTCTCTCTCTCTCTGTCTCTCTCTCTCTGTCTCTCTCTCTCTCTCTCTGTCTATCAATCATCATCATCATCATCATCATCATCATCTATCCTGCTGATTAGCATTCCTCTCTATTTGGAGGCATCATCTCCTCACTTTTGCTTTGGGGAAACCACCCCTCCCACTCTTAGTCGTTATGAGTTGGGTGGGGCTGATCTAACCCCCACCCTGGGCTGGGGTCAGTGGATGAGGTCTGGCCAACGTGAGTACACACAGGGCATTGTTTTTAAATGGCAGCAGTCATTACAGAATGCTTGCTGGAAGCCCCCTACCAGTGGGGTTGCCAAGCGATGGGATGTAAGCCTGAAGCCTTGTTGCCATTGCATGAGGGGAGCGTGACTGAGAGGAAGGTCACCTCAGGGCACTAGGGCAGACACATGGGGGTGATATTGGTGATGATGAGAGCCTGGATCCAGCCTTTCCTGAAACCTTACTTCAGTTACTTTAGCCAACAAACTACACGCTTCATTAAAAGCAGTTTAACTTGGGACGTCTGCCATTTTTGCAAATAGAACCCTTGTTCCTATGACAGACTACTTATAGCAGGTGATCTGTAGCAAGGCTTTAATAGAGTAAGATAATTGAAATTAGAACATTTTGAGACCAAAGAATATGGTGGAAATCTCGAATCTGATGATTAGGAAGATGGTGGCATCCTTAACCGAAATCAGGAAGCCAGGAAACTGCCCTGGAGTGAGGCAGAGGTGTGGACCCCATTGTAGATTTGTTGGGTTGGCAGCGCTGGCTGGGCATCCAACTTGGACGCTGGACATTCGGAATGGAAGTGCAGGAGAGAGAGAATTTCTAAAACGGGAGGCAGTAATTAAAATTTAAAAATGTAATGAGTGCATTCAGCACGGGAGAGCTTAGGGTGGGTGTCTCAGTCCGCTTGGGCTGCCACAACAAAATACCATAGACTGAGTGGCTTAACAGAAATCGATTTTCTCACAGTTCTGAAGGCTGGAAGTCCAAGATCAGGGTGCCAGCCTGTGAGTTTCTTGTTTGCAGACAGCCGTGTTCTTGCTTTTCCTAGGTGCATGTGCATGGAGATAGAGATAGAGATATAGAGATATATATAGAGAGAAAATGGGCAGTATCTTCCTCCTATAAGGACACCAGTCAGATTGAATTAGGGCCCACCCTAACAGACTCATTTTAATTCATTTTAACTTCTTTAAAGGCCCGATCTCCAAATAAATTATATTCTGAGGTACTGGGGGTTATGCATATTGGTGGGGGTGAGGGGAACACAGTTTAGCCCATAACAGTGACCAACTTAAAAAAAAATCAACAGATAAGATTATACCAATAACAAACAACACGAGTGAAAAAAAGGACAGAAAATTTCAATAGCATACAAAGAGGAATTTTGGAAAAATGTGATCTACCTTATAGATGCCATTTGCTTTGGATCTTACCAAGTCTAGAATTGTCTCTAATTAAGAAATGTTTGTGGAATGTGGTGTTTCTCAAGGTTTAGTCATTTCTGAACCACCTTGAAGATTTTTGCTATATTCTTATGAAACCTATGCGGTTATTCATTGAATATTTTCATTTAAATTGACTCCCTTATTTTATTTTATTTTTGTTTATTTATTATTATTTTTTAAAATATGTATCACTGTTTTATGTTATGTCAACCTGTTCAATATTTGTACATTGTTATATAACTTACACACTTAAGATATACTTTTTCTTTCATTTTAAGGCTTTCTTCAATACTAAAAACATACGGAAGTCCTCTGAAAACACCATCATTAGTTTACAGGCAAAGGCTTTATGAATTATCGATTTTATTACCTCCTGAGGCCTATGAAGGTATGTGCTTTAAATCAAAGATTTTTACCGTTTGTAGCTAGTACAGTGCCTGGACATAATACCTGAATGGATGAATTATGTGGCAGTTGTGTAGTGCCCTGTTTCTAAGAAGTTTAGGGTTGACTCCCTTATTTTAGATGAAGAAATCTGAACAAAAAGAATTTATGTGCTACCATAAATGGGATATCATGCTTTGTAACAAGTCATGCCCTTTGGGAAACGCTGATTGAATGGATGGACCGATGGATGGATTCATGAATGAATGAGTAGAAACAGACTGTTTCTGTCTATTCATGGCACAAAGATGCCTTGAGTCTCTATTTCCTTGACAGGCTGACACAGCGATTGTGGGACAGATGAGGTGTAGGTCCTCATAGCACTGTCCTCTCACAGCTCATGTGAAGGAATAGAACCAAGCTTTACCTGACAGCAGGCAGTGATGGGCAAAAGCTAGGCTGAGAAGACACCTAGGAAAGCAGTGCAGTGGAAAGGCCATTAGAGATCCAGGCCAGCTGCCAGCAGGCTGTCTCCTTGTGGTAGCATTCCGGGTCTGTCACTTGACCTCAGCTGGGATGGATAGTGTGAGCCATGTCCTGTGCTGTATTTGGAACTATCGCTCAGTAATATAACTGTCTGCTCCAAATGTCTTTACTTAGCATTTAGTGAGAGGCCGACCTTTTCCCACCTGAGGCCATTACTTCCATCAGTGGCCTCTGTGTGTGCTCGTAGCCAGAATAACCCCCCGCCCCCAGAGCAGGGCCAATAGATCATGGGCTCCATCATTTATGGCCTATAAATTAAAGGGTGGCTAGGAAATCTGGATTCTGTGTCTGGCTGCTCTCTGCTTAGATACACAGTGTCACTCTTTTATCGGAGGATGGTGGGGGAGGCTGTTTGGTCTCCTTCTGAACCTCCTGAAAGACAGTATTTACTGGCTATGGAAATGCCTTTACCGCATGTTTATTTGTTTGAGACACTCTGCCCCAACCTCATTGGCTCCTTGTTCTTGTCTCTGTCCCAAACTGTCTGGGCATCTCATGGCTTGGGTGGTACACTCCCTACACTTCCAAGGGTCCTCAGTGGCAGCAGAATATGCTGGGGAAAAAAAAATGCCCAGCAAGCACACCCAGAATGCTTGGGGTTTCATCACGGCCAACAGTGGCTGTGTTCAGCACTCTGGGGGTTGCATTCCTCAGACAGGGTGTTCCCCTCTTTCCACGGAGGCCACAAAGCTCCATTGACGGCTGGGACTGTCTCATCCCTGCTCCTCGAGAGACTCGGCGCCATTCTAGGGGCTCCTGCCTCCCCACGGCTGTCACATCACTTTTGACAACAGACACATGCCTGTGGAATTGTAGCTCTCGGGATGAGTGCTGACTTTATAGAGGGACTGCTCTCAGAGGCATCTCTGCCAGGTTCAGCTTTTGGAGAATTGCGTCGTCTCCATATTTGGAACTAAGGTGTTATCATGTAAGCAGCCCTTAGATGCCTCCTGATGATCCGGGAGGGAATGAGGGAGCCGTAGGAGGGAGTGAGCCTGCTGCAATCACGGGGTGGCAGACCCTGTACCGGATGCAAGAATCCCACCCACCCTGACATTCCTGACAAGTGCTCATCCAGCTGCAGCGGGAACCCCTCAGCCTCACCTATGCACCCCCCATCCCGCTCCCCCAAGCTCCCAGGTCCCACTTGGGCTGCTTCTCTCGTCCCCATCTTTTGCCTAGAAACTATCCTGATGCCATCCCTTCCTTACTGTCTGTGCCCAAGTCCTTGTTGCCATAATGGAGATACTCCCCAGCCCTGCCTTCCCCATTGAGACCCTGTCCCCAGGGATCGTAGCTGAGTCCTCAGCACCAGCCCAATGATTCAGGTCTTGCTGGCTGAAGGCAGACCTCCTAGTGTAGGCTTGTGCTTCAGAGGGTAAACTGCTCTCCATTTCTTGTTGCTGGGCTCTGTCTCCCGTGGCTGGTGGCGACCCTGAGCTAACATTCACCATTAGTGAGTGCGCCCTGCCCCAGAGCCAGCCTGCTGGGCAGGATGCCTGCCTCGCACTTGGAGCTCAGTCCATGCACAAAACGTTTAACTTCAAATCCTGGACTGTCCTGGAGCAGCCATCTGTGTCATCCAGCTGTAGTTAATCAGGAGATTCCTAAGCACCGGGGGAAAAATGAGAATTGCACTGCCTGAGATGGAAAATTTATTGAATGACAAAATGTGCCACTTGTTAAATAAGTAACATGCCTCAGACACTTTGCTGTGCACTTTCCATGGATCAGAGCCCCCCAAGCCTGAGGTAGATGATATTATTATTATTATTACATTATTATTATTATTATTATTATTATTCTGTGTTCAGAGTGCCTGTGCACTCTGGGGAGTACCCAGATTGAAATCCCAACTTTGCTGCTTTCTCACTGGGTAGTGGATAAGCTGCTTCACCTCTTTGTGGCTCAGTTTTCTTATCCGTGTGACAAGACCACTGATGCCCACTGCAAAGGTTGCTGTGTGTTTAAAGCATTTAGAACAGGGCCTAACGAAGCTGAGAGATGTTGAGTCACTCGCCCAGCAACACATAGTAAAAGGTAAAGTTGGGACTTGCAAAAAGTCCCCCTGGCTGTGGGGCCCCTTGTTCCTCTGCACATCTCTGCCCATTCTTAGCCCTGAAGCCCGTGAGACAAGCCTGGGTAATGCCTGAGGTGGCAGGTCTTTGCAACAGCCACGTGCCTTGCTTTCACCGATTCTGAACTTGTCACCTTTCATCTGTAAAGACCATGTTATTAATCTGCTTCTCAAGAGAAAACACAGTGTCTCTGGCGCCTTGGTTAACAGGATGGAGGTGGAGTTGGGAACACTCATATCTGGGACCAGGCACCACTGGTTTCTAGCTGGGTGAGCTCGGGCAAGTCAGCAGTCTCTTCTTCCATCTGTTTCCTCATCTGTCCCAGAAAGAGAATGAGATCTCCCTCGCAGGGCTGCCTCCAATTCAACAGGACAACACAAATAGGAGTGGGCATGGAAGCCTCTTGCCGGGCTCTTTACGCTCTGGCTTTCTCATGTGGAAAGTGGGATGATTATACCTGCCTGTGAGAATGAAATGAGAAGATCCACCAAGGGACGCAACTCAGTGCCTGGCACACAGGGGCTGTGTTGTCATTGTCATTGTCATTGTCCGTAAGATGTCCTGCGCAAATGTGAACGAGAATTTGGCCACTTTCCTCTGATGAAGGGTTTCAGCCCTGCCGTCCATACCGTGCCCTCCCCTCCTGGACAGATGTGTGAATGGGCAAGATGGCTGCCCAGCCTTAGCACACGGAGCATGGCTGGGAAGCAGGTTTTCCCTCAGCCTGCAGATAACTAGTCTCCAGGGGCCCTCAAAATCGTGACCCTGTCTTCATTAGCCATGTGAACTGGCTGGCCCAGTCTGCCCTTGTTCATAATTCCTGCCAGGTCACACAAAATACCTTCCCCCATGAGCCTGGGGTTAATACCAACCTTTGACCCTATGCACTTAAAAGGTAATAAGCAACAGAAGCATCCATTCATTTATCCAGCAAACATTTATCAAGGGACATTCTTGGGTTTCTTAGTTTGCTATGACTCAGCGTGCCTGCTGCCCATTCTCTTAGGCTGCCGCCTTCTTCCCGAGATAAGAACAAAGTCAGGTATCTGAGTCCCCTTGTACTTGGGGCCATTCATCACCTCTCCTCTTCTCTCCACACCCAATCGAGTCAGGATCTCACATGAAAAGGGCTTTGAGCTGATGACTCTGAGAAAGCCCAGGGCCTGATCCCCTTTCCTTTATGATGCCATTAGCAGGCTGATGGGTGACGGCCGTGGGAGGGAGCCAAGCACTAGAAAGACCCCGCTGACAAATGCGGAACATATGTTCGCCGTCACGAGGATGTGGCACTTCCTTGCCACAAGCGGGTCTGCTTAATTCAGTTCAGTCCTTGTGTTGGGCAAGCACCCAATCACTCATTCATTCAACAATTCATTCATTCATTTGTTAAACACTTTTTGAGTGTTGTATACAAACACTGTACAGTCCTACATACAGAGCTGGAAACAAACAAACAAAAATCTGTAATGCTTACCCTACACGCATTCTAATGGGAAATACAATTCGCATTTGCAGAACACCCAGAATACAATTATATGCAGAGGAGAAAAAAAACCATGTATGCATTGATCATGCATGCATTCATTTAACAAATACTTATTAATGACCAACTGTGGGTCACGCTCTATGTTAGATGCTGATACCCAGAGATGAGCAACAAAAACATAGCCTCTACCATCGTGGGTACCTGGGAAACCCCGAGACTCGGTGATCAAAGAACAGCACAAATAATCTGAGATCTCAGGACAGAGAGATAGATGGCTGTGCCAAAAGTGGGGAAAGGGCATTCCAGGCAAAGCCCTACTGTGGAAAAGAGATTGACATTTTTGAGGAGACATTTAGAAAACAGATTAGAGGGATTGGAGAGTATCAATGGAGCGGAGAATGACAAGAGGTGAGACTGGAGATTTGGGCAGGGGCCAGCTCAGGGGAGCCTCAGCAGCCAGGCCAGGAGTTTGGAATTTTGGGTGGGGAGCAGAAGGACATTGTTGAGGAGGTTGGAGCTGGGCATTGTCATAATTCAGTCGGCTGTGTGTCTCTGATGTCAGTTTTTGTGCTGAGGACTCTCGTATTACCACACGCGAACATGGCGGTGAGTTTAGAATCTCGTCCAACGCTCTTTGTCCCTTCTCACAGTAGCCTTCAGCACACGGAATGCAACCAGGTGCTCAATTGAGTGAGCTAGAAAAGCATTTTTCTTGAGTGTTAGGAGGTGGAGTTCAGTTAGAGCTGGAGGCAGAAGCTTTGTGGATGCCTAAGACTTGTGCAAGGCCTTCTGGGACTCAGAGATTGGGGAATGCATTCTGAACAAGGAGAATACAGTACGGAGAACGCGGAGGAGGGGTAAGGAAAACCCTTCCTCCCCCATCCCTCTTCCTTTTCTTTTTACACGTGTTCCCTCATGTAACCACCGTAACATTTATACAGAGCGGCATTATCACCCCTGTTTTCCGATGAGGAAACTGAGGCCCATAAAGCCCAGGGCGCTCGGCCAGATGGTGGAAGGACACTTGTGTGGAGTGGAAAGGGTTTCCCATCCAGGGGGGTGTACCAGAGAGAAAGCCAGCCGTTGTCCTGCAGCTGAAGGAGATTTCGCTCAGCGAGGAATTTCGGCCATTTTGTCTGTGGTTGGTTGAGGCTGGAATTCCAAGTTTCCGTGTGGCAATGCTTGAACAAGGCCAAGAGTGGGCCATGTGGTAGGGGGAGAGCCACAGGTCCCTACTGTCCTTCTATTTCTCTTCCTTTGGTGTCTCTCACCAATGTGTATTCACACACTCTTCTAAGGCCAGGACTAGAGTTGCCTGAGGCTCTGAGTCCTGGTGAGTGTGCAGATGTTGTCTTAGCCATTTTTAACCCTTTCTAAATTCAAAGAGGTTACACTTATTGAGCATGAATCCAGATTTTTCTGGATGCCAATCCCAGCCCCATCGACATGTGACAAATCATTGAACCTCCTCTGCCTTAATGCTCACATCTAAAAACTGGGGACAATTAAGTACACGTAGTTTATAATTGCTGGGAAGGATCAATGAGTTCATGCATGGGAAGCGTTCGGTCCTAGAATTCAGCAAGTGCTTCTGAGCATTTGCTCTCACTGTGGTGGGTGGTTCTGCCCTCCCTGCCACCTAAGAATATGTGCCCTCTGGTAAGGATGAGGTGGCCTCTGGGAATCCCTAGTCCCTAAGCCCTCCTCAGCCCCAGATTGTCCCCTGGTGGGAGGATGACAGGCCTTCTGGAGTGTGATCCTGGGGTCCAGAGCTACATCATACCCTGGATGCAACCACAGGACCCCAGGCTTTCTGAGGATACGGTTTCCCCAGGGAGGGCTCCCTGTAGAATCTTACTGCCGGTAAGCGGTAACTCTACTGTCTGAGAAACAGTGCGCTTACTGGGAAGGGCCCTGGACCAGGAGTCAGAGATTTATATTCTTGTTCCGACTCAGCCTGGCCACTTCCTGCGATCTGGGGCAAATCACTCAATTCTGTGTCTCATTTTCTGCTCCTCTAAAGTGAGGATAATATCAACCACTATTTCGCTCTCCTGAGGCCATTGCCAGGATGAAAGTAAAGTAAACGTGCTTTGAAAATAAAAGGAGGAAATGAGGGAAGAAGGAAGAAAGGGAGGAAAAAGGGAAGAGAGGAAGGAAGAGAGAAAGAGAGAAACGGAGGGAGGAAGGGAAGGAGGAAGGGAGGGAGGGAGGGAGGGAGGGAGGGAGGGAGGGAGGGAGGGAGGAGGGAGGGAGGGAGGGAGGGAGGTGGAAAAGGAAGCAAGCAAGCAAGGGCAGGGAGCACAGCCCCAGCTTCCTCTTGGCCCTCTTCCGGCTCCCGCCCTCCCCTCGGGGCAGGCAGTGGCCTCAGCTGTTGGGCTGCATGACTAAGTGAGAACAGGACTGTGTGCAGTTGGTCACAGGCGGCGAGACCATTAGCAGCTGTGATTTATTGCAGGTCAAAGTGCTGCACTTTTGTGCCCATCACAGAAGGCCTTGAAGCCTCATGATGAATTAGGAACCAGGTCCTGTAAGGGGAGACATTGGGGCTGGGAGCAGCATAGCCAGAGGTGCAGAGCACAGGCCTGGGGCAGAGGACGAGGCTGATCTCATCTTGGCTTTAGCCAAACGGCCACTATCTTTGGGCAGGTCACTTCTCTCTGGACCTTGGTCTCCTGTCTGTGACATCAGGGGGCCCAGCAAGATGATTCTGTTTGTGTGTGGTGTGGTCAGTTCTTCCCTGCACTTACCTTGAATGACAACAAGGCCGTTGTCTTCTACTGCATCTCTGTCCTTTAGAGGGACCAGGTATGGCGGGCAGTGTTGTCTCCATCAGCTTCCTTGCCTCTGTTAACCCCATTTCCCTTGAAGTCCCGTGTGTGTCACGGAGCTGTTGACATACTGTTTCATGCTCTGCGTCCCTGCTCTGCCCTCCCTACAACCAAATTCATCTCGTCCCATTTTTTTCTGAGCATCTCTGAGAAATGGATTAGAGAACCTTCATGCCACCTTGAGGTGTTAAAACCTCACTTCTAAAATTGAGTTCTATAGTAGATAAAGACACAGATTAATCACGAGAGGGACGTCTTCATTTCCCCTCTTAGTCATGACTGACTTAAAATATTAATTACATGTTCAAACCAACACAGCTCTAAGGGGGAGTAGAATGCACAGTTTTATACAACTTTAAGGTAAGACCAGAAACGTCAAATAAATGTCATCCTTGCAGGGGGCTGACTTGGGCTCCATGTCAGACTTCCACGACCATCTACACGTTTTCTCCTGCCATGTGGCTACTTCCTTTGCAAACTCTGGGAAGCACTTACATGCTGTATTTCTCCCTCTCCCTGACCACACAACTTTGGGACACCTGGTAACTACTGGAGGCCTCCAGGATTCTTTCCTGCCGTGGCTCCTCGGTGGACAAGGAGTGAGCTCTGGTGGTGAAGCTTGTTAGGGTCGAGGCTGGATCAGTGGTGCCTGGGTAGGGTCAGGAAAAGGCGCTTAGCCTGGAGAAGAAAGGCTTGAGTCAAATGAGGAGGAAAGGACACTGGGGTCCAAAAAACCAACAAGAAAAACCCACCAGGGAAGACAAATTTAAGGGAAGGGTGATGGCCTATGTGCACAGCTGGGATAGTGAAACACGGGGCAAGTTTTCCTCAGGTGCCCAACATGCTAGCCACACCCTTGGACTGTTAAAACGAAAATGCTGGAAGCTGGCCCAGATAGGAGGGCAGAAGCCAGGAGTTCTGAGAGCAGGGGGCATTAGCACCACAAGGTGGCGTTGGTCTGAAAAAGGAGGCAGTGGCCTAGAAAAGGAGCGATGCCTTCAAAGTGCGGTTGTACCTAAAAAGTCACCTGGGGATGCCTGTTAAACATGCCTCTCACCTGAATCTCTGAAACCAGTGCTGCTTATGTGCACTGAAGACTTCAGCACCATATGTGAACCTGGGAGGGGTAGCTCAGTGTAGGTCTTTTCAGGGCTGTGTGGTCCAGTTCACTTTATACAAAAAGGCCCAGGAGAGGGCTGAACTTGAACGTAAGCAAAGCCTTAAGTGGAGGAGGTTTCAGGCCTGCACAGGCCGGGAGCTGAGGGGCTTTCGACACTGAGGAGGCCTCTGACCATCCCAGATGGCACTCCTGCCAGCCCATAGTGCCATGCCTGCACACAGTAGGTGCCAGTTATAGCTTCACACAGTAGGTGCTCTGGGACGAGTGTTCCTCCACATGGGTGCAGCGAGGATGCTGGCTGTTTGCCTGTTGGCCTGATTTCCAGCTGTGCCAGAGCTTGGGGGCATTTCTGCAGACCCCCGGCTCAGGGCTGCCTCCCCTCCGAGCAGCTGTGCGCCATCCCTGCCACCCCTTCCCACACTCCTGCCGACCCCAAGTGCCGCTCTCTACAAACGTCTCTGGACTCCTTCCAAGACTCTGCGGTAGATTCGCCTCCTCCTGCAGGACAATGCTGTGTGGAGAGGTGACTTTATCCTGTTCCTCAGCTGGGCCCAGCTGTTCCCAGCTGGGGACGGACCCGTCCCTTCCAGTTCTTCATTTGTTCTGGGATAAACCTCGCTGCTCGCTTCAAGGTTTCTAGACCACCCAGGACTCGTGGCCTCATTGCAAGAGGCCCTGGAAATGTTCTTGGCTCAGGATGCCGTGATGGGGACGAGAGGTGAGGGCCACAGCATGGGCCTTGGGTGACTGGGGTTTGGACCCCGCCTCTGACTGGCAGTGACCTTGACACGTTGATCCCTGGACGCCCACCTCTCATGCACATCGTGGGGACAAAATAACCATCTCAACAGGTTCTTGTGAGGGTTAAGGAGGTGGTGTGTAGGCATGCAGTGTCTTAGCACTGTCTGGGGCCTTGGGAAAGAGGGACGGTGCAGATCATGACAGGCACCCCTTGGAGAGAGGGCTGGTTTCTTTCCAGACCACCGCAATGAAGCAAGTCACCCCATTTTTGGTTTCCTAGTACACACAGAAGTACATTTACACGACGCTGTCAATGATTAAGAGTGCAATTGCATTGTGTCTGAAAAACTGTATATACCTTTATTAAAAAATAATTGATTGCTAAAAAATGCTAACCATCATCTGAACCTTCAGTGAGCTATAATCTTGCTGGTGGAGGGTCCTGCCTCGATGTGGGTGGCTGCTGACAGGTCAGGGCAGTGGTTGCTGCAGGTGGGCGTGGCTGTGGCCATTTCTTAAAATAAGACAACTGTGAAGTTTGTCACATCGATTGCTCCTTCCTTTCACGAATGATTTCTCTGTAGCGTGTGATGGTGTTTGATAGCATTTTACCCACAGGACAGCTTCTCTCAAAACTGGAGTCAGTCCTCTCAAACCCTGTGTCTGCTTTATCACCTGCATTTATCTAGCATTTTAAATCCTTTGTTGTCACTTCAATCATCTTCACCAGGAAAAAGGGAGCCAGTGGACTCAGCTGGAGGCAGGGTTGCCACAAGGCTTCAATTTGTAAAACATGCGGTATCTGTGAAGAGCAAAACAGCCAGGCTGCCTGTCCCAGGATGAAAGTCACGCTGTTAGATGATCAGGAGTGGACAGGGTCCGGAGGAAGGTCACAATGGGGCTTTTCTCCTTAGTCTGAGGTCTGTGACCACCCCCCTCCCAGCCCCCTTCATTCTTTCCCTCAGGGTCCCCATGGTGCCTCCCTCACCACCAAGGGTTCCACCTAGTGATGCTTTGACAGTGTTTAGGGTGAATGAACACCTTAGCTCGCGGGAGTCCCTTCTGGAGCTAGAGGCAGGGCAGAGATGGAGCGGGGTGGGGGGCCCCGTGGGGAGGAGGCTTTGTCTTATCAAAGAGGGAAGCTGCCCTAAGACAAACTGACTTGTGTGCCAGTGTGGACCACCTCTTAGTGCACAATTCCAGTGTGTTGTTATATTAACAGGGCTGCATTTTTCTTCTTCCCACCACTCTCCCCGGGAAAGACGGGGAGAGATGAAACCCCACCCCCCCCAACCATCTCCAGCGCAGGGCGCTGCAGCCAACACATGCCAGCCATTGTTATTGCTGGAAGCAAGTAAGAATAGCGGTGGTATAGCCCATGGGCATGTGAAGGCTCTCACCTTATCTCTCTAAGTTTGAGGAGAGGTGAGGTGGCAGTGAATTGATGTACTGATGACAAGGTGGCCTAGCGCAGAGGACAGACCCTCAGCCAAGGGGTCTCTGACTCTCTGACAAGGAGGAGTGAGGTGCATGGCTGGGTGGAGCTCAGGTTATCAGCAGGCCATGGCAACAGAAACCAAAATATTATCTTCAGCAAACACATGATATCTAGGTTGTCAGTCCCAACCTCTAACAGCAACAAGAAGTCAAGTACTTAGAAATGGACAGTGGCCTGTATACAAGTGGACACGTTTAACTGAAGTGCAGAAAAGTTGAAGACGTTAAATAATGGGCAATTTGGGAGGACGGGGAGGGCCCTGTATTTTTTTTAATGGGAGGAGTGATAACACTGTTGAGTGCCTACTGTGTACTTTTGCAGCGAACGCTTGAAATAATTATGTTTATTTTAAAGGTGGAACAGTGAGGCTCAGAGAGGTTAAGGGAGTGATCCAAAGACACACAGTAATGCATAGATGCAGGATTCAAACCCCTGCTCTATTATGCTGTCTTTCAAAAGGAACACATTGTAAGGGCAATAAGCTTATGTTCTTATTCAAATCTGTATTCGTTTCCTATACAGTGGCTGTGAAAAATCACCCCAAACTTAGTGGTCAATAACATATGCTTATTGTTTTGTTGTCTGGAGGCCTGAAGTCCAAAATGAGTCTTAAGTGGCTAAAATCTAGGTATTGGCAGGCTTCCTTTCCTTCTGGGGGCTTCCATGTTTTTTTTTTCCAACTTTTAGAGGCCAAGCACATGCCTTGACTCATGGCCAAGGTAACACATCATCCATCACATCACCTTTCTCCCTCTGCTCTCATGATCACATCACCTTCCTCTACCTTTGACTGAGCCTCCTGCCTCCCTTTTATAAAGACCGCTGTGATTACACTGGGCCCACCTGGGTAATCAGGATAACCTCCATATGTCCACATCCTAGACTCAGTCACATCTTCAAAGTCTCTTTGTCCATATCAAGTTACAGGTGCCCGGGTGGAGGACCTGACGGCTTTGGGGCCATTATCCTGGCCACCACCGTATACAAGTGAGGTTTGAAGTCAGTGCATTCGCAGGGCAACCTCCTCCCTGTTGAAAGCCTATAATCTACACCAGTCAGTACGTTATTACGTTAGAATGGGGACCTTAGGACTTGTCACATGATAACAATTACTTACATTAAGTGATTCCCATGGACCTGGTATAGTCACGTCATACTCACCAGCCTCATGAGGTCAGCCCTATTGCGATCTGCATTTTCCAGGCACAGAGAAGTTGATTACTCAGGTAGGAAGTGGTGGATGGGAGCCTGGCTGTCTGGTCTCCGAGCCAGCGCCCCACCATGATGCTGCCTCCATGCCCTGAGCTCCAGTGGGACAGAACCTCTGTCTGTTTGATGGACTGTCGTATCCCCCATGGGTCCATATGGTGCCTGGCCACAGCTGGCACTAAATAAACATGCTTTATTAATGAAAGCATAACACCGGAAAACAGGGTCTTGCTAGTTTCTCTCAGTGGCATCATTAAGCAAGAGCAGAGGAGTTAGGCATGGGCGGGAGAGTCAGTCCTAGAATGAGATGAACTGGAGTTTTGGCTTTCCTCGCCAGTAAGCAGGATGTTAACCCTTTTCTCTTTCACCAGAAGTTGCTATTATCTGTTTATTGTGGTTAATGCAATATCTAGTATGAAGCTCTCCTAAGGATAAGGTCATAGTCATGACTCATAGACGTGCACTAGAGGCTTGAGACGTAGCCTTTTCCGTTGGTGGGTAGCAAGGTAGCAAGGGTCCTTCCGTCTTGTCTCTCTCTCATCTTTGCCTGTGTCACCTGTCTGCCTGGCCATGCCACTTCTCCCCTGCTTTCCACCCTTGATGGAGGCAACTGTTAGGCCCACAGCTGTTTACTTGGCTGCATTCTGGGCCCAACAATCATATTAGCCTCAGTGCTTATATGAAACCAACTCCAGGACTTTGGAGCTCTAAGCTCATTTTCTGTTTGAGGATCTCCCAGCCTCATATCCCAGAGGCTCTCAGTGAGTAATCTACATGGAGAGAGAGAATAAAATACATCTCATCTCCGAGCCATCGTCAAAAGATTAAATGTGGCATGGCTACAGGGCTTGATGTTGTTTGTGTGTAAGCAGCCTGGTGGGCTCCTGGTGGGGTTGTAGACCGTGGATAAGGAAAACTTGCTCCAAATCCCTTCTGCCCCTGGGGTCTGAGAGGAACCCTGATCTTTCCTGGTAGGCTTTGCTTGGTCATGTCTCCTTTATTATGCAGATACTCTGGGAAGACACAAAGTTTGAAGATGCTAATTAATTACACCCCTTTTATTACTCTAAGTCTAGAACTAAGACATTAAGAGAGGAGACAGGCAGTTGGAGGCAACACAGTCAACTTACTATTAAGACCATTGCTGTGATGTGAACCCCAAATGCTCACCTGTTTGGAAGCAAAGCCCTTGCATTTTGTTTGGTGAACCCCAAATCTCATCGCCTGGGCAGCAAGGCTGGGGGCCTGGACTTGTGGGTCTTCATTTCCGTACCAGGGCCCAGGCTTAAATCCCATCCAGCCCTCCTCACACTCAATGGGGTTCGGACCCCTACATTCCCTGGCAATGTGTTTGATGCTTAATTCTTTGTGGTCGAGTAATGGGGGAGGGGGCTGGGTGGAGGTAATCCTGGGTTAGGCTTGGGATCCTTCAACAAACTTGCTTTCTAAGGTGATATCATCCGTGTCCAGCAGATGGTGCTAGTACCACATGGAAGAGGTGTTTGCCTTAGTGGGTGGAATGGCCATCACATCCCTTTCCAGAAAAAAACCAGATTCTGTTTTGTCCTTTGAAAAATAGAGAGAGAACTTTCTGAAAGGCTGTATACGTCTAAGTTTTAGGTAGGATTTAAGATGAGTTTGAATGATATCATGTCCTCTTCTCAGGCTTACGATATCTTTTCCTTCTGCTGAATCCAGCAATCTACTTATGGTGCCTCCCTCCCTCCCTCCCTCCCTCCCTCCCTCCCTCCCTCCCTCCCTCCCTCCCTTCCTCTCTCCCTCCCTTCCACCCTCTTTTCCTTTCCTCCCTTCTTCCTTCCCTGTGCTGGCAATACTTGGCGTGTTTAACACGTGGAATTTTAAAACAGTGTAATGTAAGTCAGGAGCCATTATGTTTGTAGTTGCTAATTGCACATCCAAGGCCGTTTCAAAATATGCCCAAGGGCGAAAATGTCTGGAAGGAGCAATGCCGAAATGTTAATAGAGGTTTTTCCTCTGTTGATAGGTAGGAGCTAAGTGACTTTTTCTTTTTGTATTTTATTGATTTTATTTTTTAAGTTACCATATAGCAAAATTGACTTATTTTGGTGTATAGTTCTATGAATTTTAGCATATGAATAAATCTGTATAACCACCGTATAGATCCTTTTCCCCTCACCAGACCCTCCCAACCTTTCTACTTTTCTGCCCATTCCTTCCTGCTTTCCTTACCTGGCTTCCCCTCCTCGGAATGCCTCTGAAATGCTGGTGTTTCAGCGCTCTCTCTCTCTCTCTCTGGACTCTATTCTGGCAGTGTTCTCATCCACTCGCATAGAGTCCGTTAACCACCTTCATACCAAATGACCCCAAAACTGTACCCCCAATCCAGACGTCTCGGTTCCAACCCAGATCCATTTGCTCTCATGCCATTTGGACATCACCTAGATGTCCCATTGGTAACTCCAAAACTGCATGTCACAAACTAAAGTCTTTTTCTCTCCCTGCTAAGGCTGTGTCTCTCTTACATGCCAAATCTCTGTTAATGGTGACCCTGGGAATCTGAGCTCCCGAGCTAGAAAGCTTAGAGGCATTTTTATGCTCTTTTTCCATTGCCTCCCACATAAATCAATGGGCAAATCCTCGTGTGTTGTGTTTCAGGCATGTCCCTGGATCCATTCCCTCATCTGGGTTATCTTTTGCCCTAATCTGGGCCCTTAGTATATCTTGCCTGGGTTCACCTTGAAATCCAAGAGTCTTTTCACTTCTGGTTTCTCTTCTTTCTCCTGTCCATCCCTTCCACTGCCAGCATGGACTGCAGCAAAAACACAGATGGAATCATCTCACTCCCATGTTTGTAACCCTCCCAGGGCCACAGGATGGCATCTAAAAGCTTCTGGGTGACATCAAAGATTTCACAATGGTCCCATGAAACTCCCCCAGTTCCCATCTCCCTCTAGGCTCTGGCCCAGTGCTGAGCGTCAGCTCTGTTACACTGATCAGGACGCCCCAACCTCTCCGTGCTCTGAGGTTCCTTGTGCTCTATCGTCAATAATCCATTCAAAATTATCTCCTCTATACAGCTGTTCTTGACTGTCTCTGAAAAACGGAATTGTTCCTTTTTTTTGCTTCTCCTGCGTGCTAGGAGGTAGGACTTATTCCCAGAAGAGATGGTCAGAGTCTAACAGACTTGATAATATGAGGAACAGTCAGAAAAGAGCAGAGTGAGCTAAAGACCAAATGAGGCTTGGAATAGGAAAAAGGGGAGGAAAACAAAGGTTGAAAAGCCAGAGGAGATGCTGGCGAGAGCTAACACTTCTTATGTGTTATATGATTTATCTTGTTTGGCCTTCACAAGAACCAAGAGAATCTATTTTTCAGTTTAGGAAGATGAAATTCGAAGATTTTGAGTAACTTGCCCAAAACCACACCATTGGTATCAGAGCCAGTTTTGTGTGAGTCCAAACCCAGGGAAGGGTATTTGCTCGTAGGGTGTCACTGACCAGCCAGGCACTGCAGGGAGCTCTTTCTGTCAGAACGTACCTTTCCTTCTGGGTACTGACAAGATGAGATTGGACCGAGCGGTCAGTTGCTAATCATCTACCTCTTCCAGGGTTGCTGGCATTCAAAGGAAGCCTCTTCAGCACAAACCCTCTAAACTTCCCGAGCGAGGAGAGACAGGAGAGCCAGCTCAGCGGGGCGAGAGTGGTCACTGGCACCTGGGCCCAAGCTTCTGCCTTCTCAGTTGGAGCAGAGAGCAGGGTGACAAGGTCCACGGGGGAGACCACCTCTCCGGGTCCTACCAGAGTCACTCCTGGCAAATGACGTGGGTCAGTACAACTTTGGGCCCATCTATATACAAATGCAATAATAATAATAATAATAATAATAATAATAATAATAATAATAATAAAAAACAAGAAACAGTCCAAGAAGGGCAGGAGAGTAGGGAATAGGACCCCCCCGGGGGAGGAATCAGGAGACCTGGATTCCAGCTCTGACACTCATTGGCTCTGTGGTTTGAGTGCAGAATTTGATGTCCCTGAGCCTGGGAGCCCCTCTTGGTCAAATGCGGGACATTACGCTTACCTCACACAGGAAGATTTAATGAGAATGCAGTGTGTGTAATCTGTAAACTTCATGTCTGCTTCCCACAGTAGCCTGTGACTCCTTGAGGGCAAATGACTAGCTTCTCCATCACTGTATTTCTTGTCCATAAAAATAAAGGAAAAGTTATGCTGCCCTGTGTTAAGGGCTTCATAACGCTTAATGAATCTAAAGTTTTCTCTAGAGGATTCTGATGATAATACTGTCTATGGTAATCATGCATTCATTCCTGAATCAATTCACTTTTTTCAATAACTGTTTTTTGACCACTTACCATGTACCAGGCAGTGTGTGGGCTCATGGTAGACAATGCTGGAAAAAACCAGCATGTCCCCCACCCTCATGAAATTGGAGTGAGGGACATAGTCATTCCATAGACACACACATGCACAAGCACAAGTTGACTCCCAGGAAGGAAAAAAAATCCAGGGAAAATGGATACATGTGTTGGGAGGAGGGGCAGGGGTTTGTAGAGGGTGGGCGAGGAAGGCATCGCATCACAGATGAGACCAGAGGGATGAGTCGGAGCTGGCCAGACATAAAGTGGGGAGGGAGGGGACATTCCAAGCAAAATTCATTCTAAGGTCCATGGTGTTTCGATTCCACTCAAGGGAGATCTGTTTGGAGCTGCCTTTTAAATAAGAGAGTTTCACAGCATGAGCTCCAAAAGAAATTGCAGAGTAAGGCTCCTGGCCCTAGGCAAACTGGAAGCGGAGGTTTTCAAGTCATTTCACAGGCTAGGGCATTAATACAGGGGTCCAGGGAGAGGGAGATCTCTGCCAAGGGTCTTGGGGCCATGTGCAGGAGCTGCCAATAACAAAGAGGCGTCTGTTCGCACTGGCCTGTCCTCTACCCTGGCCCAGAGGCACTGCTGCTCATTTGACCCCTCCTTCTGCTGTGTCTGTGTGAAGCCCCCCATTCCAAACGGCTTCAATGGCAGGAGGCGATTGGGAACAGCTGCGAACTGTTGTTAGCTTCTGGCAGCGTCCTGGAATTTCTTCCTTGTGGATCCTGTGCCCTTGAGTTGCTGGGGGCCCCTGACTTGACCTGAAGTTGAACTTAGCTGAAAGGTCCAGGGCTAGGAGTTGCCTTCATGTCAGCCCTGATAGCAGCATGAAATTGCACAATTTTTTCCAAGAAAGCTAAGGCTGCCTTTCTAGCCATTCCTGGGAGAGGCCACGCATTCTGCAAATCCATTCACGTTTTCCAAGGGCGGATGGTGCATGAGCGAGTGACCAGATAAGACACTTGTTTTTATTCACAAACACAGAAAGGAGGTCTCATATGTGATAGCAATGCTCCTGGTGGGGACAAGGCAGAGAAGGGTGGCTTCAGATAAGGTGCTGGTTGAGGAGAATTGCCGTTTTCAAGGGTGGAGGCACAAAACATCCGTTACTGAGTCTATCTAAGGGTGAGTTTTTCATTCACAGAATTGAAGAATGGGGGTTGCAGCAATTCTAGTCTTTTTAAACACAAGTAAAATGAGGCCAAGAGAGGGGTAGCAATTTTTCTAAAATTTACACAGCAAGTCAGAGGTAATGTTCTGTGTAGAATTTGGAGCTTCTGACACAAAATCCATTGCTTTTTCCAATGCACAACTACTTAACGTCTGCATCCTAATATGTTGTCTTTCTTTCCTCTCACGTCTCTATATATTTATTCATTGACTAATCCATTCATCCACCCATGCACTCCTTTATGTATTTGCTTATCAACATTGATTAAGAATACAAAGATGGCCATGACAGCTCCGAAGGAATGGATAATGTCATGGGCAGACACCTATGAGTGTACAGCACAGATACCAGCCAAGCAGGCTGGGGGCTATCATGTAAAGAATTCAAGTAGAGATGGCTTTTGAGCTGAGCCTTCAAAGAGAAAAAGAGAATTGCATTTATCGAAGAAGAAAACAAATGCTTCAGCGCTACACCTTGAGAGACAGCATGAAGGATGGCATGAAGAAGGGAAATGCTGGCACCAAAGAGATGAGTTATGACAGTCAATCCATCCAACAAGCCAGCAAGAAACCACACTGCATGTCTTCAGGGCCCATCCTTGGTGTTGGGTACCGTGGAGATGTCATGATGGACAGATCTCCCCTTTTTCTTGAGGAATTTGTCATCTAATAAGAGAAAAAAATACAAGTGTACTCAAATAAAACAATAAGAGGCAAAATTAACCCTGAACTCAAGCTTGTGAGTCTAGGATTCTCGCCTCGCTCTGCCATTTACCTGCATGGAGTTTCAGGGACTGCTTTTGTCACCTGTGAAATGGTGACACTAGCCCTGCTCTCCTGTTCTAGTGAAAAGGAGAGGGCAGGTCCGGCCATGAGCCTATTCCTGATTCAGTGTGTGACCATGAGAAGGTGTTTACTTGCACTGGAGCCCAATTCGTCGTTAACATTGGGCAGAATAAGAACTATGTTCCAGAGAGAGTGAGGACTTTCTAAGAGCTGCAGGGGGGCTCCAAGCACACTACCTGGGAAAGAACTCACCTCCAAATGCCCCACACTCCCATTATGCCGTAGTTCTGATTTTTTCTTTTCTTGGATGGGGTGGGCAGAATCATTCATATCCTTGTAATAGGTAATGCCCCGCTATGAATGCCAGGGGATCCTCACATGAATTTCTACCTGGGGAGCCTGGAGTCTAGCAGCTGGGCCCTGGGGCCTCTCTCCTCATGTTCTGCCTTCCTCCTGTACTGAGCCACTGGACAGTCTTTCCCCTGGACTCGTGAATCCTTTTCTAGATGTGCATAGAAGGTGACAGGTATAAACATAGCCACAGACTGTCCTTGACTTTCTGCGGAGAGAGACAGCTTCAGACATCCAGCCTGAATCCTCGCATGAGGACCTCTTAGCCTGGTTCGTGGGTCAGAAGATGGGTCTCCTGGAGGTTTAACTCAGACACAACTGGTAGCAACTACTTTTCTCAAATCATCATATTTGTTTTACTCTTCCTTCTCCATTGTCTTCCTGTCTATTTCTAGTTTTATATCTTCCTGCCACTTCCCACTTTAGCTCATGCCTTTGAACTTCATGCTTTGTTCCTGGCTCTAGCATTTGGTTGGTTCTTTTTTCCTTCTTCCAGTCCATCCTTCTGCCCACAGCTTGAAGGGAAGGGGGTGAGGGGAAGGCAACTTGGGTAAAAGGGGTCAACTATATGGTAACGGAAGGAAACGAGACTTGGTGAGCACTCAATAACATACACAGATATCCAATTATAATGTAGTATACCTGAACATTTATATAATGTTATTAGGAAAGGTTACCTCACTACATTGAATTAAAAAAAAGACTCTTTTTGCTCTGATCACATGATTGCAATGGAAGAAAAAGATGCAGAAGACTTGAAGGGACAAGGAAGCAGCAGGTCTAGCGTCACCATTTCATAGGCGACGAAAGCAGGCCCTGAAACTCCATGCAGGTAAATGGCAGAGTGAGGCGAGAATCCCAGACTCACAAGCTTTAGTTCAGGGTTAGTTTTGCCTTTTATTGTTCTATTTGAGTACACCTGTTTTTTTCCCTCGTTAGATGACAAATTCCTCAAGAAAAACATTAGATCTTTCCATCATGACATTTCCACAATATCCAGCACCAGGGCTGGCCCCTGAAGACATGAAGTGTGTTTCCTGTCTGGACTTTGTTCTTGTGGAGATCTTCTCTGCTGTCACTTTGTTTTGTTTTTATAAGGACAATCATTTCATTATAATTTCTTTCTTTAAATGGAAGGATCACGTACAAAGACCTGCCATTCAAGGCAATGCCTTACTGAATCCAGTCTTTTCAGCTTGTCCACGACAATCTTTTTCCAGTCTAATGTGGTGATTAAGAATGTGCACTTTCACTCCAGACTATGCTCAAACCCTACCTCTGCCAGTTAACAGCTGTGTGGTCTTGGGCAAGTCACTTAACATCTCTGTGACTGTGCATCCTTAGATGTACATGGGAAATGATTACACTTCATAGCTCACAGAGTTATTGTGCGGGTTAAATGACGTTATACGTGTCAAGTTCCTAGGACTTCACCTAGTGTAGCATACTCGATATTACCTGTTCTAGAAACCGCCATCCTATCTAAATCCATCTCTGTAAATGGCTTTGAGTGTGCTTTTGACGTTCCTGCCTTTGATTTCAGATACTTTTCTCTCCTGTCTGGAATGGTCTCTTCTTTTTTTTGTCCACATCCCAATCCTCCGTGAGGAAATCCAGGAAGCCAGAGCCAGGCAGAGACAGGCCCTCATTCCCTCTCTGGCTTCACAACCGAGTCACTGAGGGCAGTCACTTGGGTTTAGCTTCCTCCTCTGTGAAGTAGACATTTCTGCACAGACCTTGTGGAGTTGTCGAAAGTGGAATGCTCAAACTCCGGCAAATAGTAGGTGCTTAATAAATGATACATATGATTAGGGCAAGCCTTGCTAGTTTTTCCTGCCTGAACTTCCTTCTGAACTCTTCCAGCAATTACTGATTCTATGGTTTATCTGGTCACTCATTGACCACGTGGAACTTTGTATCACCTCTTGGGTCTGGAACCGTGTTGCCACGTAGATTTTCAACTATACTTAGCATCCTCCTCGCCAAAGTGCGGGTTCCTTGAGGGCAGACCCTGCACAAACATTTCTAACTTGACCGCGGTTTACTAAGCCTCCCCTGCATGCCAGGAGCCTTGGTTGGCATTCACATTTTCTCTGTGACACATTGGCCTGGAGCAGCCCTGGGCTTTTAGGCCTCAGCTCTCTTGTGTTTATTTCATTGCATCTTTACCTTCGTGTGCAGACGTTGGCTGATGCCTGTCCTTGGGTTCAGAACTGGGTCAGGGCAGATAAGGGCTGGTTCTCACAACGGCCTGGGGATCGTTGGCCGCTTTTTCCTCCTCGTTTTCTTCTCTGTGAAAACATGTGCCTTGCAATTGTGTTCCAAGAAACATTTCTAGGGTCCTGTGCCCTGGACACTTCCTCACCTGAGATAAGGCCTGGGTGTCAGCTCTAAGGAGGGAAACAGGTATATAGGGAGGAAGGCCATCATGCCCCCTCTGACAAGCAATGGCCCGGAGACTGGGCCTCCTGGGGGCAGGTGAGAACCAAACCCATCTCTGGAGGAGGGGCTGCTGGCACTGCCGGGACAACCCCTTCCGTCCCAGGCATGGACCTCCTGAGAGGAGCAGGGGCCATTCCACCTGGAGAGAAGCGCTGGGGTCGATGATGGCAGCACCCCGAGTCCTAGGGCGCTGGCTGCCGGAGCAGATGACCCCTGGATAAAACCCAGGGTCCAGGGTCCTGGTCTTGGATGTCAGTCCTTTGCTGAGTGATCCCGGGTATGGTACTCAAGCTCTTTGGACCTCAATTTTCAGCCTAGAAAATAAGTGTGTCATGTCAGTGGCTTAAACATTTGCTTTTTAAAAAAAATCCACCTCAAAATGTTTTTTTTTTGTCTAAAACAAAATCGTATGCACATCCCAAGTTTATAAACCAGATCAAAGAGCAGCTCTGTGTGAAGGAGGCTGGACTTGCAGGGTCCTGGGCTTCCGCTCTTTCCTGTCATCCCTGTTACCACGTGCATCCCCCAAGGCACATCCGTGCAAACCTGGCTCCCCTCCCCCACATACAATAGGCCCCCACTGGGCTAGTTCCTCTCAGATGGCTATTCCGGGTCCACTGGGCAGCGTCAGGGGTTTGCCCTGTCCATGGAGATAGAAGAGCAGGACTGTGTGCAGGGGTGAGGGGAAAAGGTTCACCCATTATGACCCAATCACAAACCCATCAGAAAGGGTGCTTGGTCTGGCTGCTGGTTGACTATCAGTCACATTTTTTCTGGTATTAGAAACATATATGAAGCACTTTCAAAATACACTTTTGGGGTCCTATTTAGATTCATTTGGATAAAAGTCAGGGGCTACTATGTTTGAACAATGTCCATAGGAAATAGATAGGTACACACCCCCAAGAAACAAACAACCCTATATCAAAACATTAAAACCTTTATTCTGGATCTTTGGTGGGGTGAGTGGCCTCCAGGAGGAATGGGCAGAGTGAGAGGGACTTGAGTTGACTTTGAGCACAATCGGGGAGAGAATCACACCAGTTATATTGGAAGTACTTATTCTAGGGTAAGTTCCATGCTTAATAGTCCATGAAATGGTATGTATTCCTTTCTTAGGGCTGCTTTAACCAATTACTACAAATTTAGTGGCTTGAAGAAAAATCCCAGAAATTTATTCTCTCATATTCCTGGAGCCCAGAATCTGAAATCAAGGTGTGAGCAGAGCCAACTCTCTCTTTGAAGGTTCCGGAGACCATCCTTTTTAGCCTCTTGCAGCTTCTGGTTGCTTCCAGGTGTTCCTTGGTTCGTGGCTGCATCTCTGCAGGACTCTGCCTCTGTCTTCATGCAGACATCTTCTCTTCTCCCTGGACCTTTCTCTTAGAAAGACATCTGTCACTGGATTTAGGGTCCACCTGAATAACCAAGGACCATCTCAAGAGCCTTAACTTAATTATATCTGCAAAGACTCCTTTTTCAAATAAGGTCACATCGATAGGTTCTGGAGGTTAGAATGTGGACACATCGTTTTTTTTTGGAGGGGGCACATTTCAACATCCTACACAGTATTATTAACCCTGTTGTAGATATGAGGAAACTGGAGCTCAATCCATAAAGGTAATTTGCCCATGGCTACTGGGCTGGTGGGTGGCAGAGATGCGCCGGGACTCACCCTCAGGACTGCTTTATGCTCCAGGTACTACAGAGCATTGTGCAATGTCAGCGAATGGACCAGGCTGATGTAGGACTGTCCTCGGGGATCTAGCGTGCAAAGCTCGGTTCTGCCTACAGAGGGCGCTCAACATCAGCCTGTTCCCAGGTGGTTCTTCATTCGGAGTCCTTGACCTTAGCTGCTGGTGGGAGGCGAACTGATGTATCTGCTTCCACAGCCAAGGCACAGTGAAGCCAATGTTGGGCAAATGAAATAAAATACCTGTAAGAAGATAACTGTGCTCATACGTCTATGCACCTTTATAGTGGCCACAGCTTATATTTAGTGAGAGTACCTAGGCGCCATGGCAGAAGGCTGTGTTGGGAAGGCAAAGCTTCCTCAGAGAAACCCAGTTCTCGCCTTATCCACAACCTACTTGAGAGACTCACATCTGTCGCTTTGCCTTGCTTCCCTAGTATGTAAGTTGGGGTTAATAATACTCACCCTTCCTACAGCTCTCACAGGGGGTTTCTCTGTTTTGTTGATTTAGGGGGGTCCTGTTTGAAGGCGAGAGGAAGTTAAAGATAAAATTTCCAAGGACCTTGCAGCCCTAGGGTTTGAGGAAAAAAATGTAATCATGTTTTACACCACCAGATGTAAGCACGTATTGTAACTGTGAGGGCAGTGTGAAAGAGAGGACAGTCATGCTCTTTTACTTTAATTAGAGCAAGAAATGCTGTTTAAATCTCTATTAGAAGGATGGGAGTTAGACAAAAATCCCTTTGTGATGTGCGGAGATCTAGTTCATGGGAATGGGGCCTGAGACTCACATCTCAGAGGGGCAACTGGGAGCGAGGAGGACCGCGGGGTGCACAGGGTAAGAACTAAGGGTGGTGAAACATTCTGACCCAAGGAAGAGTTTCCAAAAGTTCAGGCTCTAAAGCCTTGCAATGGGGCTGGCCGAGTGGCGCGGTGGTTAAGCGCTGGTTTGGGACGCCAGCGGCCCCGGTTCGGGTCCCACATATGAGGGCCAGTGACACTGCCCTCAAAAACAAAACAAAACAAAACAAAACAAAACAAAACAAAACCTTGCAATGGGTGACTTGGGAGTGTGAGATGGTCTCAGAGTGATGCCAACAGATGCCAGGTCCTTAATGCTCATCAATTGATTGAGGCCTCTGTCTGGTAGCTTTCCGACTTGGGTAGGGCTTGAGCTATGAAGTCTGACACGCCTGGGTCAAGTTCCTCCATTGTCATTTCCCAGTTGTTGACCTTGTATGAGCTCCTTAAGCCTCTGAGGCCCAGGTTCCTTGGCTGTAATGTTGATACTGGTACCTCCCTCCTGAGGCTGTGTACGAGGATTAGATGAGTGAAGGCACGCAAAAACACTTAGCACAGTGCCTGGCACTCAGGAAGCGCTTAGCCTTTCTGATGATATGTGCGAAATCCTACCCTCCTTGCTTACGCAACTAGGACAGTTTGGAAAACCTCCAGAATGGGGCAGGAGAGTCCCTGTGCTGTGAAATGACAACTGTGCTCAGTATGTTAACATGAAGGCACACTGAACCTTGATACTTTTTTTTTTTTTTTTTTTTTGAGGGCAATGTCACTGGCCCTCATATGTGGGACCGAACCCGGGGCCGCTGGCTTCCCAAGCCAGCGCTTAACCTCCACACCACTCGGCCGGCCCTTGAACCTTGATACTTTTTGATCAAAAACCATAAGTCAAGGCGAGGCCTGATGGCACACCAGCAAGCCCTTGTTTGCTGTGGTTGTGGGTCTCCGGCAGGGTGTCAGGCTGCCCCCCGCTCCCCCTGACTTCCTTCTGCCCCTTTGATGACTGCGCACAGACAGGCCAGATCCCAGTCATCTGAAACACCACTCAGGAGGCAGGAATTCGCAATCCGTTCCAAGCTGGAAGTGACTTTCATGTGATGGGGCCGCACCACTCTGTGACTCTGTAACTAATTCTCTCGGCCCTGGCAGCTCTCCAAATTCCTGGGACGTGATCCATTGACCAAATGACTTCAGGTCAGGTTCAGGAGAACACTAGCTGGTGAGAGAGCTCCCAGCATGTGAAAAACCCAAGCCCCACGTTTCTTTATGTTTTTTTTTTTTGTTTTTTTTTCCCCTACTCTTTTCAGGCAGCTCTTGTTAGGTAAGGAATATACAACCCTCAAAGTTGAAAGCATTCAGTTTAGGTAAAAAAAAAAAAAAAAAAAAAATTGGAGCTGGAACTTGATGATTGAAGAGATCAGTGTAAGTGGCGAATGTTTATTTTTATATGAACGGAACTGCCTTCAACACGTTTTTGTGAGCGTGTTTGGAACAGTCATCGCTCTGAAGGTGGCCTTATAGAAGGCGCGTTGCCCTGCAAATCCCAACGCTGGCTTCCCGCACGAGCTGGGCTCCCAACTGACTGAAACTTTGAGCAAAACCTCCTCACTTCTCAGGAAGGCAGTTTCCCTATTTCTAAAATTAGTTGGCTTCAGAGCTTCCTTCCCTATTTAAAATTCTCTGATGTATTTTTCAAGTGTTAGCTACATTTGCTGTTGATAGATCCATAAAAGAATTTGTAAGGGTCTCTTAACGTTTGTACAGTGCTTCATTGTTTCATCTGTTGCTTCAAACCTTTTGAGCTTCGGAGGTTGTATTACCCTAACATGGAGAGGAGGAAACTGAGGCTCTGATAAGTGGGGTGTCATGGCCATGACTTTTTGGCTGGCAAATGGAGGAGGTGAGACTAACACCCAGCTTTTTTGATTATCTTGTCCAAACGTCTTTCCAACTTTTTTCTTTTAAAGGCTATTTTTAAAAAAATTTTTAAATTGGAGAACAGTGTGTTTTTCTAGGACCCATCAGCTCCAAGTCAAGTAGTTGTTTCAATCTAGTTGTGGAGGGCGTGGGGATTGAACAAGCACTGCTCTCTAACCAACTGAGCTAACCGGCCACCCCAGTTCTTTCCAATCTTCACACGTAACATTGGGGATAGAGCAAGGGGCCATATCCAACCATGACTGGTCTCTGTTAGAGGCAAAATTACACTCAGCTTTTCTGAAGAATGGTCATCAGTCACTTCAGTGGCTGTCCTTAAGTTCTCCTTTGGAGTCCAGTTTATAATAGCATGTGCTGTGTGTTGAAAGTGCAGATTTCCAAGGTGAGTGTTAGCATCAGGCCTGCAAAAGGCAGCATGGTATGGTAGGAGGAGTTTCGGTTGGAACCCAGGCAGGTGGGCGTCTCTGCTCCACCATGAAGTGGCTGTTCATTCACCTTTGTTTTTACATCTTTAAAGGGGGTGACAGTAGATCTAACGTTTAGGATACTCAGTACATTTGTCCTCTAGCTCTCTTCATCTTTATCATTTATAAATGGCATATTTGGCATTTGTTACAAAGGATGTCATATAGGAATCCTGAAGCTACAATAGAAAGATGGTTGTAATATATTGTTATGGGAAATACATGATACAAAGTTGTATAAAACTTTTCCATTTTGTATAAAAATGCAAAATAAGGTATACAATAAAGGGAGAAGGATTATCACATGTAGGTTAATAATGTTTTTTCTTTACATGGGGGACCAAAAATACTTTTCACTTTTTTTTTTGCTTTTCTACTTTTGTTTAAATATATAAATTGACCAAATGTTAATGTGCTAATTAGTTTTTTAAAGTTTCTTCTTTAAAGGGGTACAAGTGATGATTTTATTTGATTGGGGAAAAAAATGGATAACCAGTTTACTTCCAGGAGGTTGTTGAATGAGACCGATTCCCAAATATTTTCAAAGCAGACATAAATTGTGTCATCCCCACTCATTGCTGATTAACCCTTTTTTGTTCAATGAAGACAGCTGCTCTTAGCTGCCTGCTCGTGGGTCAGTGGGACCGAGCATGCTGCTGCCAAGTGCAGTTGGGACCCGGACGCCACATCTGCTGCCCGCCCCTGCCAAACAGCTGTGTTCTGAGCCAGCAGCATGATGACAGTCACCTGCGGGAAATGTGGGCCGTGGAGTTGGGCTGCAGGTTGGGGACAAATCCGCTCCAACAGGTGGACCAGCCAATGGAGAGGGGCCAGAGCAATGCCAGAAGAATGTCTGTTGCTCTTAGTAATGAGCGAGGGTGCCCCAGCTGTTGGATAAGACCCCGGGCAGGATGCTGTTGCAATTCGGTGGTGAACCCACAGTCCATGGGCTCAGGGCTTACAACACAGGGGGTCTTGATGGGACTTACCCATCCTGCTCTGTTGTGGGGCTGCAGAGAGACAGACGACAGAGACAGAAAAGGCACTCTCACATGCAGGGGCACCAACTGAACACATTCACTGCTCAAAGGGACATTTGGGTCACATTTTCTCAGTCTTCTCTGCAGCAGAGAAGGGTAACTTCCTTTCCTCTCCGATAACAATGGCTCCCCCCAAACTGGAAAATGAGACAGCTTGATTTCAGATGTGAATGTATATTTTAATTTTTGTATTGAAGTGTACATTTCTTTATGCTTGAGTTTTGTTTTGCGGCAAGTGATGCTGTTTTTCCATTTGTGAAAGTCACAGTGTTTTCTTTTTTTGAGAATAATAAGTTTTATTTATTTATTTGCTTTTTAAATTGGGGAATTGGGGAAGGGGACCAGCCAAGTTGTCGTTCTTCAATCTTCATTATGGAGGGCGCCAGTCGCCACCTGGCTTCCCGTCGGCAGCTCGTGGCCTCTAAGCTCAAGGTGCTGTGTTCAATCTTAGTTGTGGGTGGGCATAGCCATCATTCCATGCGGGAGTCGAACCAGCAGCCTTGTTGTTAAGATCATATGCTCTAGCCACTGAGCCACCCGGGCGGCAGCTCAGCTCAAGGTGCTGAGTTCAGTCTTAGTTGTGGGCAGGCACAGCCATTGAACAGGCAATCTTGTTGTTACACCAGCTGAGCCATCCTGCCACCTGTTGGCAGCTCAGTGGCAGCTCAGCTCGGGCGCAGCATTCACTGGCCCATGTGGGAATCCAACTGGTGGCCATGTTGCTCAGAGCTCACACTCTGAAGCTAACTCTTAACCAACTGAGCCACTCGGTCGGCCCACAGTTTTCTTTTCAAAGGACATTGATTAAAGCAAAAAAGGGTGTCATTTATCATGTTACTAATAACATAGTTAGAATGTGGAATTGGCAAGACTGTTTAAAGTGTGATGCAAACAACTGAAATGTGGGCAACACTGTTCTCCGCTGGCCTCAGAGCTGAAAGCCCTGGGGCTCTTCTGTCTTACCTACTGGTCGGGTGAATGAATATAAGTCAGTGGCTCCCAACCCTGCCTGTACATGGGAATCACCTGGGGGTAGAGGGGAGGGGGCTTCAAAAACTACTGATACCTGTTTCCCATCCCTAGCGATTCTGATTTAGTAGGTCTGGGGTGTTTGTCAAAGATCTCCAGGTCATCCTAATGGCAGGTATGTGGGGAACTACAGCCACAGGCAAATTCCGTGATGCCCCTAGCCTTAGTTTCCTTATCTATAATATGGGGTGGTGTCAACTGAACAGGATCTCCCCTGTCCCCCATGTTCTTAAAGCAATAAGCAAATACCTTCAAGGGGATTGTTCAACACTTTCTCCCTAAAAGGGATTGCTGGGCAGTATGAGCCATTTGGATCCTAGAAGGAGAAGGAAATATCAGTGAAGGTCTAGTCTGGGCCTGTTGGTGCAAAAGGAAGAAGGTGGGACAAGAAATGGAGAGGAAAGGGGTGCCTCACAGAAACTCCTTTTCTCTAAGCCAAAGTCCGTGATAGTTCACATTTGCAGGTAGAAAAGGCGTGAGATGGGGCAAAGCTAAGATTCAAGATGTGGGCTGCCATGGGCTAGAGGTATAGCCTCGGGAAAGACCCTTTAATGCTTAGGGCCTCAGTTTCCCCATTTGGACCATGAGGGGGTGGGTGACTTGGTCTCCAGGATCCCTTCTGTTGTGCCTAGGGAGATCTATGAAGGCTTCCTCACCAACGTCCAAGTCCTTGCTTGGCTTTTTGCCAATGGAACCCCCAGAAGGTCAGTAGATGGCAGTAGAGGTTTTTGAAATATGATTTTAAGCTCTCTTGCCCACCTGATTTCATCCTCTCCCCCGTGGCAATGCTGGGAATGCGGCCCTGGAAGTGTTCTCCGCTGCTGAGCTCAACAGCTGCTGTCTGAATTTACTCATTTGTGAGACACACAGGGGCAACATTTAAAGGAGCAGCATTTCTTTGGAGTCCCAGGCCCAACTAGAAAGCAGCAAAGGAGGGCGACGCTGGTACTCAGAGCCCCGTTACATCTTTCCTCTCACTGGGGTGAGAACTCACCTGTGTCTGGTATTTGGCACACATTCCTGCAATGATGAATGAGTAAGGGAGCCTGGGATGAAGGGAGGACATTTGGCATAAGAGAGAAACCTGGCCCATTTTTTTCGGCAAACCCTATTTCTGGGAGGGACTTAAATTTGCACACTTCTTTACAGTCTTAAAGCTCGTTCATATCCATGAGCTCAAAAAACAACCCTTGAGGTTGGTAGATGCAGAATTATCAGCTTCCTTTGCCAGGTGAGGGAGCTGGACTTCAGAGTGAGCGGGAAGGTAGTTGTTCAATGTCATCCTGCTCTAAGGGGATAATGAGAACTCAAATTCAAGTCATCTGACCCCTTGGTCCAGTTGTCTTTCTATTGATTAAGGCTGACATGTCCCACATTTGGTGTCCTGAAAGTGCTTGTGGCTCCTATATCTGATAAATCTTCATCATTCACTCACCGTGTGCCAGGCACTTAACCATGTTTTGGAACACAGAAATGCAAAACAAATACCTACCCTGACATGCTGCTTTATATGTCCCAGGAGTCAGTCTGATTTTAAAAATTGCCAATTTTTTAAAACCTCATAGGTGTTATTTGAACCCAACTTAGAGGCAAAGAAGCTGAGGCACAGAGAAATTATGTTTCTTGCTCCAGATCACACAGGAAGTCATGAAGCTGGGATTTAAAGGCAGGTAGGCAGTCGTGTTCTTGTGCTATTTCTTTTGGAAAACAGCTCTATGGAGATATAATTCACACATTCTACATTCGCTCATGTGAAGTATACAATTCAGTGACCTTTAGTATATCTGACAGGGATATGCAAACATCACTGCAGTCAATTTTAGGACATGTGTCATCACCACAGTCAGAAGCCCTGTGCCCATTAGCTGGGTGGCGGGTTCTTTCCGGCTGTACTATGTCCATCTCAATGGAGGAAGCATGGAAAGCCCTGCTGTCTCCCATGCATCTTTCTGGCACATAGACAAATGATTACATTACAACTCGATAAACATGATATGAGTTGAGGCCCAGAGAACAAATGTCCTACAGTGTAACGCAGAGCTTCAAAGCAAGAACTTGTACCCAGAGATGGAGAGAGAATGGTTTTGCCCACAGGGCCTGAGTTTTTTGTTTACTACAGGGCTGTGGATTGATGCCTCTGCTACTCCTGGAAATTAGACTGATATTCGCAAAGGAGATACATAGAAAGAACGTGTAGGCCAGGAGTCAGTTCCTGTGATGTTATCAGATTAGCTGAAGACCCCTTTCAGTCTTTGGGGGAATGCACTGAGAGGGCGAGAGGATGGGGCGCAGTGTGGGGTAAACCGAGGCAGGTTAAGGGCCCTGCATGCCTGTGTTTGGGCTGTCACGAGGAAACTTGGTGGGTTTCCCTGTTATTCCCACGGTCAATCTGGTGCAATCAGCTTCCAGCGATAAAGTTGATCGAGGGTATACTTTATCATGGAAGTTACCAGAAACTGCAGGGAGCAGAGACCCAAGGAGCCCACAGCTGGATTTTCACCTGCTCCCCATAGAGTCCCGCCTCAGCTTCTCAGAGATGATGAGATTTATGGAGATCCGTAACAGCTGGCTTGAGACCCAGCTCCTAGGAGAATCATTGCTGGGTGGACTGTAAAGACTGCATTTCAGCTTCAAGAATGGCAAGAAGAGCACAGTTGAAAATTTCAAGTCTCAGAACATCACCGTTGTCGAAATAGCTGCCATTAATCGAATGCCTTCCAAGTGCCAGATGGTATGTTATGGATTTTTCACTTCTTTCACTTAAAAGCTCATGATAAACCTGCGAGGCTCCCATGCTTATACCTACTTTAGTGAAAAGGAGGATGGAAGGGGGGGGGCAAGTGGTTTGCCCGAGGGTTACATGGTAGAAAGCAACAGGGGTGGAACTCGAACCGGGGTGCCCAACTCACCCTGGTTTGCCGGGGACTTTCTGGTTTAAGGCTGAAAGCCCACATCCTGGGCAGGCACGTCAGTCCCAGGCAGAGTGGGACGGTTGGTCAGCCCATCGTCCAGGTCTGTTGGGTTCTCTCGGCCGTGCCTGTCATGGGGTGGTTGAGAAGTTTCCTCAACAAATCTCTTGACAGCAGTCCGTGGTTTGGGCTCCCCTTTGGGACGCGCCTGCTCCCTCCATATCTTTCCCCCAGTGCCTGCTTCCTTGCCTGCTCAGAGGCTTGTCTCCTCCCAGCTGTTTCCTGGCCCCTCAATTGCCCACTTACCCTTGTTTTGAGCCAGGCCCTTTACTGTTTATCTGTTCGGTGCTTCCTCCAAATACCCGATCCACTGCTGGCTACAAACCATTGGAAGACGCAGGCTGGAGTTCCAGCTGAGCCACCTCCTGGCTGTGCCCTGGGGAAACCACCTCACCTCCCTAGGGCCTTTGCTTCCCCATCCAGGGCTGGGATGGCAACTGCACCCACCTGTCAACACTGTCATGTGCTGGAATGTAAATGCAAGATGTGATCATTGATTTAAACCTGAAGGGCACTGCACATGTGGGCTGTCATTCCTGTTGGGTGACTCCAACTTCCCCTGCCTACCTCAGGAAGGATAAGTGAGTTCTGGGCAGTGCAGACCTAGGCTTAGCAAGGGAGGTTCAGGGCCTGCTGGCCTGGCTGCCCATGGCTGGTGTGTTCTGGGTTTCTTCTCCTCATTTTGTGGATTTAAAAGCAGGGTGCCTGAGAAGTGAGTTTGTGGAATGCTTAGTCTTGGGTCTGGATTGGCTTCCAGCTGGAAAAGAGGGTTGGAACCATGTGTTCAAGTCAGCCGTCTAGACCCAACCCTTGAAACACTGGCTCACAGGGTTGCTGATAAGTATTTGTGGCATGGATGAATCAGTGAATGAATGTGACACAGTACATGCCAGAGAAATGATGGGGGGAACATTAGAATGGGAAGGAAAGTTGCTTTGCAAGGTTGAGAACATATAGTGCAAACTAGCTGATTTTTCATGAACCACCTTAAATCTTTCCTAGAACAAGGTGGCTTGTGAAGAAATACATTAAATAAGTGGTGGGATAATTGACCCGGCTCCCTTGTCTTTTCCTCCGTGCTCTAATTCTTTTCACTCTTTACCACCCTAACCCCATTCTGGTGGTTCACCTCTTATCTTCAGAGGAGCACACATATGAGCCATTTTGGTTGTATTTATTTTAGAAATATTTAAGTAGGTTGTTATCCCCTCTCTCCAAACCAGTTGAGAACTCATGGCCATTTCCAACTACTTCTGTTATTTCATTGTATCTCAATGGTTACTTCTTATATCAGTCTCCTTTGCTGGTTTCTTTTTTTTCTGCCCCTACCTCTTACATTGCAAGGTCTGGGGCTTCACACCCGGGACCTCTGTCCTCTGTCTGCATGCCATCCTTCGGTGGTCTCTTCATTCAGTCTTTTGGCTTCAAATTTTGTTGATATCCTCTGACTCTCAGATTCTTATCTCTAGGCTAACCCTCTTTGCTGAGCTTGTATATTCAACTGCCTACAGGGCATTCTTACTTGTGTTTTATTTTTATTTGTTTTGTGAGTTGATTTGGAGACTTGATTTATTTTTAAAGTATTGCTTTTATTTTTCAATTACAGTTGACATACAATATTATATTAGTTTCAGGTGTTAGTGAATTAGACATTTATATGACTTACGAAATGATCACCCTGATAAGTCCTGTACCCATCTGACATCATACATAGTTATTACAATACTGCTGACCATATTCCCCATGCTATGCTCTACAACCCCATGATTATTTTGTAACTACCAATTTGTATCTTTTAATTTCCTCCCCCTTCACCCATCCCTCAATGCCCTCCCATCTGGCAACCATCAAAATGCTCTCTGTATCTGTGAGCTTGTTTCTGTTTTGTTTGTTTATCCTGTTCTCCAGATTCCACATATAAGTGAAATCATATGAATTTGTCTCTCTCTTTCTCTGATTTACTTCACTCAGCACAATACCCTTTCCTTTATCCATGTTGTTGCAGATGGCAGGCTTTCATTCTTTCTTATGAATGAGTGATATCCCATTGTATATATGTACCACCTCTTCTTTGTCCATTCATCCATTGATGGACAACCAGGCTGCCTCCACATCTTTGCCATTGTAAATAATGCTGCAATGAACATATGGATGCACATGTTTCTTTCAAGTTAATTTTGGGTTTCTTCGGATGAATACCCAGAAGTGGGATTACTGGGTCCTTCTTTGTTTCTTGCTATAATTTTTGTTTTAAAGTCTGTTTTGTCTGGTATAAGCATTGCTACCCCAGCTTTTTGTTTGTTTACGTTTTCATGAAATACCTTTCCCCATCTCTTTATTTTTAGTATGTTTGTGTCCTTTGATCTGAAGTGAGTCTTTTAAGGCAGCATATGTAAGGGTTTTGTTTTCTTCTCCATTCAGCCACTCTGTCTTTTGATTGGCCTATTTAATCCATTTACACTTAAAGTAATTGTTAATAGAATGTAGTTATTGCCATTTTCCCCTCCCCCTCCCTCTCCCCTCCTCCCCCTCCTCCTCCTCCCCCTCCTCCTCCTCCTTCTCCTCCTCCTCCTCCTCCTCCTCCTCCTCCTCTTTCTTTTGGAAGTCCATTTAACATTTTTTGTTTTTGTAACACAGGTTTGGTGGTGATGAAATTCTTTAACTTTTTCTTGTCTGGGAAGCTCTTTATCTCCTTCAATTCTAAATGATAGTTTTGCTGGGTAGATTCTTTTTTCCTTTTTGCTGCTTTGATTGGGTGTTTTCTACTACCTTATCTTCCAAATCTCTGATTCATCCCCCTGCTTCATCTAACTTACTGTTGATTTCCTCTAATATATTCTTCATTTCAGTTATTGTATTCTTCATTTCTGACTGGTTATTTTTTATGTTTTCTGTCTCCATTTTTATGTTTCCTGTCTCTTTGTTGAAGTCCTGTCAGAGATCAGTGAGCATCCTTATAACCAGTGTTTTAAACTCTATGTGTGATAGATTACTTGTCTCCATTTTGTTTAGTTCTTTTTCTGGAGCTTTGTTCTGTTCTTTTATTTGGGATTTTTTTTTTGTCTCCCCACTTTGGCTGCCTCTCTGTGTTTGTTTCTATGTATTAGGTAGGGCTGCTATGCCTCCCGGTCTTAGTAGAGTGACCTTATGTAGTAGGTGTCATGTGGTGCCTAGTGGCACAATCTCCCTAGTCACCTGAGCCGGGTGCTCCAGGTATGTCCCTTGTGTGGGTTATGTGTGCCCTCCTGTTGTAGTTGAGCCTTGGTTGCTGTTTGCACATCAATTGGAGGGATTGACCCTCAGGCTGATTGTTGTGAGGACTGGTTGTGACTACAGTGGAGGAACTGTTGTGCAGGGGCTGACCCTACAGAGCAGTGTTTGTTTTAGCAGGGCTCTGGTGTCTGCCTAGTCTGCCCTTTGGGTATGTCTTTTATTGAGGTGATTGGGTGATGCTCTGGTGTGATCTGAAGCTGGCCACCAGGTATGTTGGTTCTGCAGCCTCTGGGGAGGGGCTCTGTTACAGGCCAAGTTCTATCACTGTCCTGCCCAGGGTCACTTGGTATGATGGCTGCCACTTGTGTTGGGCTTAGAGATGCCTGGGACAGGCTAACCTGTCACTAGTGCTGGGCTTGGCGCTGTTTAGCAAGAGGTATAAGGCACACTGAGGCCAGATGCTGCTTGTTTGGGGTTCGTGAACCTTAGAGAGATTTTAGGAAAATCTGCAGCATGAGCCAAGAGAGAATGTTTATGCAAAACAAAACAACAAAACAATAAAACAACACCAAAACAAAAACCCCAGAACACTGGAAATGGCTTGGGTGGGCTCACAAGTTGGGTGGGGTGAGTTCTCAGGGAATCATCAGGCAGGGAAAATGGTGTTAGCCATTCAGATATGGTACTCACCTAAGACTGCTCAACAAAGAACAATAGTACCTGACCATACTTCTGTCTGAGAGGAAGCTGCCTCTCCAGCCCTTGCCACAAAGCCAGACAATTCAGTTCCTCCCCTTTTGTCCCTGGCCTCTTTTGTGCTGCTACCCCAGTGCTGGAGTTCAGAACGAGTGGGTTCATTAGCAAGTAAGTCTGCCCAGGCCCTTTAAAAGGATAGCCTGGGACTTTAGTCGCACTTAGACACAATCTCTGCTAGTTGTCACAGCAGAAGCTATGGGGACTTGTCTTCCCATCACTGGGAACTGGGGAGCCTGGTGTGAGACAGGGAACTCTTGTTCCTTATTTTCTGGACACCATTATACTGATCATGCCACCTTTTAATATCAACAAGTTAGGAATGTATCCCATCAACTGGCATCTTAAATTCAATGAGGCATGGTATATCAAGGATTTGGCTATTTCTCAGCCCTCCATTGCTAACAGTCAGATCAAAGTCACCATCATTTGTCTTCTGATGGCTGTCATAACTTTTGGAGTGGTCTCCCTGCCTCTCCCTTGACAATCCATTGTCTTTTTTCAAATGATAGCTAGGGTGACTCTTGTAAAGCATAAATTAGATCAAAACCTTCCAGTGTCTTTCCATCTCATACAGAGAAAAAGCTGGTTTCTCTATAATGCCCTAAAAGGCTCTATGTGACCCTGCCCTTCTTTTCTCCCTGACCTCATCCCTACTCTATTTACCCCTCACACATGCTTCCCCAGCTACACTAGCTTTATTGCTTTTCTTCAAGAAATTCAGACATACTTCCATCTTTGGACTTTTACAGTGGCGATTCCTACTCCTTAGAGATCTCTTCCCTCAGACATCTGTTTTGTTAACCTCCCTATCTCTTCTAAGTTTTGCTCAAACATTGTGTTATCAACAAGGCTTACTTTGGCTGTCTAATTAAAATTGCAACTGACCCCTTACCCCATTACTTATCTCCCATTCTTTATTCTTTTTTTCTCCCCATAGCACTTATCACCTTCTAGCATACTTTACAATTTACTTATAAATACCTCTCTTCTCTACCGTGACAAGAATGTAAGCTTCACCAGGGCAAGAATTATTTTTTGTTTTACTTACTGATGTGTCCCAAGCACCTAGAGGAGGTACTCATAAATATTTGAGTGCATGAATAAATTCCAAATTCAACAAAAGCAGCAGTAATCAGAGAATCAAAAGTTGAGGATGCAGCCTTGTCAGAGACACTGGTGTGAGTTTGGTGACTACAACAAACGTTTTCCCTCCCTCCCTTTCAAAAATGAGGCTCCCAGAGCTGAAGCTATTATTGCAAGCAGCCGTGGGAAGAAGGGTGGGAAAGATAGCTCATGAAAAATAGTAAAGTCAGCCTCTTTAGTGAGCTTAGGTAAGTCAGAAGCTGGGCAGCCATGTGTGACTTTCATTAATCATCCTCTTCACACCGCATCAACACAAGTGACAACTTTTGTCTGCACCTCCTGCCTTCAGTGCCATGATATATGGCCTGAGAAGAGTCCTGAGCACTAATAGTTGAAGAACCCAAAAAGATAAATGCTCACGTCCTGGCCCGTGAAGGAAGAGTTAATCATAATGAAGGGTGGACGAGCCATGCAAACCTGCACTGGCTTTGGCTTCCCAAGCCTGCTCTGGCTGTTGTCCCCATACAGGGGTCTGGTGACTATTATCCTGGAGGAAGAAATGGCACTTATGCATAGCTTTGTGACCACTTGGTTGCATGGCTTTTTGAGAAGCCAACTAGAGAGAAGGATGGATGAGAGCAAAGTTATGAGATTAGTCAAAACAGGTTGATTCAGAACCCTTCCTCTGTGCAGGTTCTTTCCTTTCTTTCCCCCTCCCCACCCCCAAAAAGGGCTCCAGATGAGTATGTTATAGACAGAGATGAGGACTTGGATCGAGAGTCTCATTTTGCCATTTCACACATCTTTGGGCAAATTATTGATTCTTTTTCGTTTCCCCCATGATTTGTAAAGCGATTATCTCTTGTAGCTGTGTAGAATTTTAGTGATCAAAAATGGCTTTACCACTCATTAGCTAATATGAGCCTGTCAATTCTGTAAGGTCAGGGAAGATATAATTATCTGTGTTTTACAGATGAGCCCGTCCCCACCCCTCAGGATTCCAAGAATTCAAGCCATTTTTCTGAGGTCATAAGGCTTGTAAACAGCAGAGATGGACTAAAAAATTCAGCTCTTTGTTTCATAGCTCTCTAAAATATCATGAGTCTCTTAGATATTCAAATCTAACTCATTGACACTGAAGTAGAATATAGAATAACCAATGATATCCCAAGCAAGGAAAGGAAGGGTGTAAAGATACTGGTTGACTGGAAGAGCTGAATCCTGAGTTACATTCCTTCATTCATTTCACAGTTTTTGTTTTCTTTTTCTTTTCTTTTTTTGAGCACATGCTTTATGCTGTGGACTTGTTCTAGGTATATAAATTCTAGGCCCCATACCAGCTGAATCTTGAAATATCTTTTGTGTGGTGGGGAAGAAGATCTTTCAAGTCCTACAAAAGCGAACCATCTCACATGGGTATTTATGTGGTCAGTGAACAAATCCTAGATGATTTGTGGTTCCCAGAAAAAGCCATGTCTTTGCGCATGTTGTTTCCTCCATGTGCCATGCCCTTCTCTCAACTGGCTGCCCGTCCACCTCCGCTATGCTTTGAAGATTCACTTCAAATATCACCTCTGGATGAAACCTTCCTTGATACCATACCATTTCCCGCAGAATTGACCACTGCCAACTCTTTGAATCCTGAAGACCCTGTCACGTACTTGCAATCCTTCCTAACATTGTTATATGCAATGTCTGCCTCTACCAGGCTCCGAGCATCTTGAAGGAAGAGAGAGTATCCATTCAGAAAATTTTGTAGAGTGTCAAAAAGTAGAAACAATCCAGAGACAACCATCATTATCATTTTCAAATATTTCGTTACATCAATGACTAACACATACATAAATATTTAAGTATGTGGCTTTGTTTCCTCAGTTCAAACAAAGATGGGATTTCCCCTACATTTTAATGCTTCTTGAACTAGGACACGTTTTCCAACCAATATTATATTATTATTAATTTTATAGTGTTTATCAACCCTCAAATTTGATATTAAGTGGATGGTGAGTCTTTAATTGCTAGCATCTAGAATTGAGGGAACATTGTGTGTGTGTGTGTGTGTGTGTGTGTGTGTGTACATGCTTGCATGTACGTGCGTATATACTTTTCCCCCCAAATATTGGGTTGTTGGAAAAGTCATGACGCATTTTTGCAATGAAAAGCAGAAAAAATATGTCATGACTTTTCTGACAATCCAATATATATGTAAATATAGTATTTTCTCAACTCTACATGTATGTACACACACAATGTGTATATATATGTGCACTGACCACATAATATTATGTTGTGAGCATTTTCTAGTGATAGTAAATATTCCTTGAAAACATGAATTTTAATGGCTGCCTAGTATCCTAGTCTATGGATGAATCACATATTGTTTGCTTATTGTTGGCCCTTTGAGCTATTTCTAGATTTTTGCTAATATATGTATTTAATTCTATGATGAACGCCATGCACATTTATCTGATTAAGTCCTTCAGGTAAATCCAAGAAGTAGCAGCGCTAGTCCAAAGACAAGCCTGTTTTCAATTGGCCAGCCCAGGGCAGGCTGTGTAAGCTGCCCTGTCCAGTTTCACCGGCCATGGTCCACTGCAAGACCACCTCTGAGGAGCATGGGAAGGGAGAGAGAGACATTAGTTATAGGCCCTTGGTTGCTGCCTGAGGACAATCAAATTTTCTTCTGCAAAACACACATCAGCAGTTTTAAGAAATGCACTCAGTTTTTACAAAAGATGAAATGAAAAAGATTTCAGCAAAACTGTTGCATGGTGACCCTATCTTTGAAACCAAATTACTTGAGTCCTGAATGTCACCAACTCAAAGTCGTCCAAAACTCTGATGTGAAATGGGTAGGAGACTAACCCATCTGTGCTGACTTGGACCAAGAAAAAATAACAAAACAAGGGAGCAATGTAGGCTTTACAAAAACATGCTCCATTCCAGCTTTTAAACATTAATTAAACATCTTCTGTATGTTTCTGTATGCATTGGTTCTGGAACATGATGATAAACAAGATCTAATTCTTAACTTTCAAGAGGCTCAGAGCCTAGTGCGGGAGTCAAAGTAGTAAATAGATGAGTTTAATGAACTCTCACAATTGTTTTGTTGGCTTTACAGATAACAGCTTGGGCAATTGGGAGGAAAATTTAATTGTAGATGGGAGTAGAGGAGGTTCAGGATGAAGTTTGATTTGAGACTGGAAAGATAAATGAGAGTCTATCACACAGTGAATGTTGAAAAAATTTGATTTTCTCACTCCTTTCTTCATTACTAGTCCCAAACACTCCCTTTATAATTTTTACAGAAGGCCCAATTATGCTGTTTTCAGGGAGGATGCTTCTAAATTCTTCATCTTATTAACACCTTGGCCTGGGGGAAATGCAGATGAAAGGATGTCTTTTTTAGGTTGATCAATGAGCGTAAACCTGGGCAAATCTCAGAGGTGGGGATGACACTGATTAAGAGTGGCTCTGTCTAGCAGGATGAAAAGATGGCTCCTTTTGCAACATATTTGTGTCCTGTAATAATTTAGTTTTGCTAAGAAGGCAGAAAGGGAGAGGATAACCTTCTGGCAAGTGCCCCTGAGGTGTGGGAGCAGATGTGACATTAGTCTGAACAGTTTAATGAGCCAGCTCTAAGGGATCTCACCCAGTAATTTACCAGGACGTTGATAAGACCTTCCTCATTCAGAGGTCACTTATTTGGCCACATTGGCTATATGACAAACATCTGAGAACCAGGAAATGGGCAAAAAAAGACACACAAATGTCCAAGGCAATGTCATAAAACCCATAGAGTAGAGCAATGCACTTTTTGGCTTTGCTGCAGAAGTTATTTTTTTCTTATTTAAGAAACAGTTCTAACTTGATAATCTGGTTTCCTAAGACATAGCAGATTAGATACAGAAAATGAAAAGGGTGAAGAGGAAGAGGGTGCAAGGTTCAGCTCAGCCACGCTGCTTATAATCCAGAGACCCTGACCAGTAAAAAGCAGAGAAAACTCCGTACATGGCCATCTCCTGGCATTTCATGCAAGGATGACAGCGTGCTACAAGTTGCTGAATTCCTGTGGCTGTTAGGGTGCAATGAATGATGAACCTTGGTCACTAAACAGGACTAAAGTGATGTTTAAGGTCCTCAATTTACAAAGCCAAGAGTGGTGAGACACTTTTCTTTGCAAGGTAGCTAAAATAGTCAATTCATACATATTTTTTTATTCTGGAAAATCCACTCATTTGAAATTCCTCTTTCTGATAAGACTAGGCTAATGAAGTACTACCGTCCCGAAAGGCAGCTACTACTGAGAGGCAAAACGGAAATCATATGTTTTAAATGAGTCAGTGGAGCAATGAATGCAACAAAAGGGGTGAAGGAAGGCAAGGGGATGTTTGATATAAGCAGCTCTGAGTGGAGCACTGGCGGTGATGAGTTTGGAGACGATAACAGAGGTCATGGAGTGCTTTATATGACAAGGGGACCCACTACAGGGTGTTAGGAGGGGGAGTCAAGTAGGCAGGAGAGGCAATTGCACCATCACTGGGCAGAAGGGCCCAAGTGTGTGAGACCTTTGACCATCCTGTTCATTCTCCAAACAGAGTAACTGCAGGGACACCTGTTTCCGCACTGTGGTCTGATCAGTGAATGGAGAAGATTGGAGAGTCATGTGGGTACCAGGACATGCAGCTCCATCTATTGCTGGCGCTATCACCTGGGACAAGACAGGTCTCCCCTGGAGTTTTCCTTTCTTAACCTGTAATATGGGGACTGCAATCCCTGCCCTTCCTTTCTCATGGGGCTTTTGTGAGGATCAAATAAATGAGGGGTGAAAAAGTGCTCTTCAAAGAAAACTACTCTCCTTTTTCTTTCCCCATAAAAAATACCTACTGCAGTGCCAAGGACCGAGCCGGGCATAAAATCAGTGTGTAACGACCAGGCTTGACTCACTGAATTCTGAAATGCTACTTGAGTCTTAGGTTGGATAATCTTGGCTTGTCCTGCAGATACTCTTCTGTTTTCCTCCACCTGCTCTGCCACAGGAGACTGAATTCAAGGAAGTATATCTTCTGGGCACCATTTCTCTCTAGTTTCTGGATGGGTTTTGCTAATGGAAGGAACTAGCAGGAGACCAGAAAGCAACAAAGGAAGAGAAGCCAGTGTTTTGGGCCATGGTTTGGCAGGAGCTCTTTTCTGTCACCTAAGTCTGCAGCTCCTGTTGGGGGACCCCTCTCCCATGCTTTAACTCTCATCAGATTTTGGTAACCTGCCCTTTTAGGCCTCAGTGTGGCCATGGCTCCCCACAGTTGCTAGTTCCTGGGTCCTCTGCCCACACCTTTGAAAACAGACCCTTCACGAAACTCTCTTCTGTTTCTCTTCTGAGTGTGTCATCTGTCTTGTGGCAGGACTCTAGTCCACACAGATGTAGTAGGTCTTTGTATAATACCTGAGTTCAGATTCATGGCAACTGCTTAGAAGGCTCCTTTTGTGGTTAAACGTTCAACCCCTTTGGGGCTTCTGTACTGGTCTTTCGATTCTAAGTCCATTAGATCGAAACTTCGTACATCTTGTGTTAAGTGCCCCACCAAACCAAGTTCCCTTCCCTTTGTCTTAAAAATTATTTTCAATAAACTTTATTGAGGTATAATGTCCATGCAAGAAAATGCATCTATTTTGGGCCGGCCGAGTGGTGCGGTGGTTAAGCGCTGGCTTGAGAAAGCCAGTGGCCCCGGTTCGGGTCTCACATATGAGGGCCAGTGACACTGCCCTCAAAAAATAAAAGAAAATAAAATGAAAAAAATAAAAAAAATAAAAAAGACTTAGTTTAAAAAAAAAAGAAAATGCATCTATTTTAAATATACAGTTATTATGATTTTTTAAAAAAATGTATATGCCCATATGGCCATCATGACAGTCAAGATATAGGGCATTTTCATTACTGCAGATGTCCACATAACCCTTCCCGTTCCATCCTGGCCCAATGCCACTGCTGAACTGCTTTTTCTCACTTTGCTAGCGATTCATATTGATAAAATCCTACTGTACTTACTCTTTTAGATTTGGCTTCTCTTCCTTAGGATAATGTCTTGGAGGTTATTCCATTTGGTTGTATGTATCATTCTTTTTTATTGCTATGTGTTGATGCATTTACCCATTGATAGGCATGTGGGTTCCTCCCAGTTTTTGTCTCTTGTAAATAAAGCTGGTATGAACCCTCACGCCTAGGTTTGATCATGTTTTCATTTCTCCCGGGTAAATATCTAAGAATGTAACTGTTGGGTGGTATGGTGAATGTAGGTTTTACTTTATAGGGGAATTGCCAAATCGTCCTGCAAAGTGATTGTACCATTGTAGAGTCTCACCAGCAATGTGTGAGAGTATCGGTTACTTCCTTGTCAGCACTTAGCATTGTCAGTCCCATGAATTTTAGACATTCTAATGGGTGTGTAATAGTATCTCTTTGGGATCCATGACAACTAACATGTTTGAGCAATTTTTTTTCATGTACTTATTGGCCTTTTGTATATTTTCTTTTGTGAAGTGTGTCTGCTCAAATGTTTTGACCTTTTTTTCAATTTGGCTGTTTTGCTTATTATTGAGTTGCAAAGATCATTATATATTTCTGAGTACAAATCCATTGGCAGATGTATGGTTGTGAATGCCTGTTTCCAGACTTGCCTTTTCATTATTTCAGTGGTGTCTTTGAAAAAGCAGAAATTTTAAATTTTGATGGAGTTAAATTTATCCGTTGTTTTCTTTATGTTTCATGTTTTCTTTTTTCCTAAGAAATCTTTGCCTCACCCAGTGCTACAAAGATTGTGTCTTCTGTGTTCTTCTAAAAGTTTTATAATTTTAGTGGTTGCATTTAGGTCCATAATCCTTTTCAAATTAATTTTTTTGTAAATGGTGTGTGGTAAATATTTAGGGTAATTTTTTCCTATATGAATCTCAAGTTGTTCCAGTATCATTTGTTGAAAAGACTATTCTTTTACCATTGAATGACCATGGTTTATTTGTCAAACATTAACTAACCAGTTCAAGGATCCATTTTTTGACTCTCTATTCTTTTTCTTTGATTTCTATGTCGGTCTTTATGCCGGTACCATGCTGTCTTGATTACTGAACCTTTAAAATACTTCTTGAATTCTCCAACTGTGTTCTTTTTCAGAATTGCTTTAAGCTATTCCGGGTGCTTTGAATTTTTATATAAATTTTAGTAGTGTTTTGTCAATTTTGACAAACAAATAAAACCCTGCTAGGATTATTACTGTAATTGTGTGAATCTATTGATCAATTTTGGAGCAATGTCTATCTTAAAAAATATTGAACCTTTTCATCCATGAACTTTGGCTTATCTCTATTTCAGTCTCTTTTAAATAATAGTTTTCAATGTGCAGGTGCTGCATATAGTTTAAATTTATCCCTGTGATTTCATGTTTATGATACTATTGTAAATGGTATTTTAAAATTATATGTGAAATTGTTTGTTGCCAGTGTATAAAAAACGCAATTCATTATTTCTTTTTGAATGCTAACCTTTTATGCTGTGACCTTTCTAAACTCTCTTATTACTGCCCATAGCTTTTTATTTTTATAGGTTGCTTAAGGTTTTCTTCACATATGATTAGGTCATCTGTAAATAAAGACAATTTTATTTCACCCTTCTAATATGTTTAGCTTTTGTTTCTTTCCTTACTTTATCACACTGCCTGTGTGATTTCTAGTAAAATGTTGATGAAACATGGTGAAAGCAGAGATCATTGCCTTGTTCCCAAATGCAGAGATAAGCCATCAGTCTGTCACTATTATGGATGATGTAGATGCTTTTTGTCTGCTTGAGGAATTTCCTTCTATTCCTAGTTTGTTGGGAGTTTTTTTTTTTTTTATCATGAGTATGAGGAGGTTTTGACTTATGTCAAATGCTTTATCTGCACCAATTAAGTGGGTTACATGTTTTTCTCCTGTTTTTTTCTTCTGATATGGTGAACTGCATTGGTTAATTTTGAATTTTAATTGAGAGTTGGATTCCTGGGATTGGCAATTTATACACCCTGTGTTAAATTCCCATCAAGCTGAGGTCCTGACCCCTTTGTAATTCAGCTGTTTTGGGGTCTTACAATTGCACACAAAAAGACATGAAATGCTACCACTTGACACAAAAGAGATCAGGTTGAGTCAGGTAGGCCTCATCATCCCAATGGCACCCTATTCTTACTCTGAGCAATGTACATATTATATCCAACTTACAATTGTTACTTTCCTTTTTTACTTTAGTGTCTTCCCTCATTGGGTTTCACCTTTCTAAGAGCTGAGACTTTGCCTTTTTCGTTTTGGTAATCCTGGTTCCAAATGCATGCTAACATTAAGAAAAAGAATAATAGCTATAAGGAGGTGCTTTGCCTCTGTTACCTCTATTTCTCCCAAGAACCCCACAAGATTGGTCTTTTTAACCCATCTCGCAGGTAAGGCTCAGAGAGTGGGAGTCCTTTGTCCCAGGGCACCTAGCTGGTAGACACAAATCCATCATTTAAAGCTCATTCTCTTTCCGTCTTGTTGCAGAAATTCTTGTAAAGTAGGCTATTAAATAATTATTTGTCAACTGATGGGCTGAATGAGTAAATGAACGAATGAATGAAAGCAACCTCCCCCCTCCCTTTTTTCATGAATGGAACAGGTCTACCTAATGAGAAAAAAGCCAGCTTGGGGCCTGGCATGTTGGTAAGGCGTGAGGGAAGGGGAACAGAGTGGGGAGGGAGCACTTGCTAAAAAAAAGAAAAGGAAGTGTAAACTATAAATTTACTTGACAGGGTTGCATCTCTGTGGCTTAGACGTTGGCCACTTCATCTTGGCATGATTATTATATAACAGGAGGATGGAGAAATGGCCGGAAAGTATTGCTTCCTATTACATAACTCTTACTATGTGCCTGACAACATTTCTGATAATGGGAGAACAGAAAATATGCCTCTCGCCTAGTGAAAGGCTTCAAGCTTTTTGCAATGGAATTAGCCTGGTCTTCAGCCGTTTAGAGCGTTAAGGCAGTGACCAATTTCCTCAGAGAACCTCAGATTGTCTCCCCCGGCTTGTGTCTGCCCCCGGAAATAATGCCTTATATTCACTCACATTCCTCACAATCACTTTTAAGATCTTCTAAAGATGTTGAGCTTGTGAGCTCAAAGAGTTCTTGTGAAGAATGTCCTGGAATATTTGAGTTTTTGTCACTAGGTTACATCGGTCCCAGCTGAGTTGGCCATATATTTTTGTTTCCTTACTGTTTAGTGATAAGAAATTGGAATTTAAATAGTTCCTACTTGCCTGGTTTGCATGTTTCAAAATGCTGTCTGATACAATAGGCATCACCTGGCAGGCTCTGCCCTGGCCTCAGCAGATCGCTTGCTCTGCGTTGATCCACCTTGCAGGTTGGTTAAGTCAACCTTCAGAGCACTCCAACCAATCGTGCCTTCTGTCGGCGCCACTCCCCTTGACCTACACAGATCCTGCCCAATAGCCAGTAATTGCTCTGTGTCAATACACCAGACAGAATGAGCATATGCTTGGAGTCCTCCATTGTCTTTCCTGGTGCATGCAACCCTTCAGCAACTTCTGGTGGCTGTACCACCTCTGAGGTCTCTCTGGCATCCAACCACTTCTTCCCCTCTGCCCTGCTTCCTCTGTAGGCAAGCCATCTCCCTGCTTTTCCTCCTTTTGCATCTCTAGTGTTAATTCATCATGCAGTGGCCGGAGTTCATATTTTCCAATTTGTAAAGTAAAGCGTGCCACAGGCTGCAGAAAGCCCTCCAAATGTTTTGTTGCCCTTAGAAGATTGCATCTCCTCACTGTGCCCTTAAGGTTCACGCAATTGGAGTTGTCCATGATTTGACTTGACCTCCTACCACCCTTGTTTCAGACAAGCTGGCTTTCTGTCTGTTCTCCAAACACACTTTGTTTCTGGCTCTTTGTTCTCCCTCTTCCTACCACTTGGAAATCTTTTCCTCAGGATCCTGGTATGGCTCGTTCATCATTCTGCTCTTACCTCAAATGTCATCCCCTCCCTTGCTACTCAATATAAACTTGCCTGTCATTCTCAATCCATCATATCATATTGCTTTGTTTTCTTTATAGAACTTACCTTTATCCCCATACTTTTGTCTGTCTCCATTTATATCCATATTTATTGTCTATTTCAGGGGTTGGCAAACTAGTGTGGGTCAAATCCAGCCTGCCTGTTTTTCTAGATAAAGTTTTATTGGGACACAGCCACACCTACTTGTTTATATATTGTCGGTGTCTGCAATGGGCTCCATGTGGATGGAGCTGAATAATTGTGACGGAGATCACCTGGCCTGCAAAGCCTAAAATTTTTACGTTCTGGGCCTTCCCTGAAAAAGTCTAAGGACTGCTGCTTTCTCTCCTGGCACTGCCTAGCTGCCTTGTTTCACTGTTAACTTCCCCGCAGTTCTGGCGTGTGGTGATACTCAATAAATACTTGTCAAATGAATTTAATGAATGAGGGATCACAGGACACTATGACTGGCTTTGATTCTTGGTGTGTGTGTCTTCTGAGCTCATAATTCTTGCAGGCAAAAGAGAACTAAGAAAGGCTGTGTGTATGTGTATGTGCATGTCTGGTAAGGAGAAGGCAGGGAGACACAAAACATATTATGCAGGTTTTGTGTTCTTACAGAGATCATCATTCCAAACCTGGTTCCATCACATAGTATCTGTATGACTGGAAAAAAAAATTCAACTTCAACCTCTTATGCTTTGGCCCCTTTATTGTAAAAAAGGAGAAAGTGACATCTCCCTTCTTGTGATTCTTGTGAGCATTTTAGAGAACACTGCTTGATATTAGAAACACAGCCAAGCCTGTGGAGTGCATAGCAACTGTGTCTAGATTTCTTGAAGAAGTCTGAAGGAACAGAGTAGGGTAGAACCCCCAGTGCAGACACCAACATTTTTGGCCATTCAGTTCAATTCCATCAACTGACCCAAAAGACATTTATTAAGTGCCTCCTGCTTCCGGGCCCTATACTATGTCCCAGGAATGCAGGAACTGCTCCAAGGAGAGCTTAACAACCCTCAAACACTGGGTACCTGGAATATACAAGGTCAAGTGCTACATGCTGGAGGTGCAAAGACAAACAAGACGCAGCCCTACCCCTGCAGGCCCCCTGGTCTTCTAGAAGAGATCAGAGAAGTTCAGCAACTACACCTTAGCAGTGGAAGGTTATCAGAACCGCAAGAGATATGCAGACACCAAAGAAGATCTAAAGAAGGGATGTGAGCACATCAGGTTTATTTTTAGGTTCGGACCGAGTCCTACAGTATTGACAATCTTTTTCCTTTATATAATCTCAGTCCCCTCTGACTTTTTTATTTTTTTATTTTTTTGAGGGCAGTGTCACTGGCCCTCATATGTGGGACCCGAACCGGGGCTGCTGGCTTCCCAAGCCAGCACTTAACCACTGCGCCACTCTGCCGGCCCTCCCTCTGACTTTATTTTTAAATGGCCTTTATTTACATATTACCTATTCTGACATCTCAAATCTTATGGGTTTTTTTTTTTCTCCTAAATAGGAGAGCAATAGTAAACTAAAAATATAATAACACGAAGGTCTGGAAGATAGGCAGACATGTAATTATTGGTGGCACACCATTTTTTTTTTCCTTATGTAGAAAGAAATCTGAGGGGTTGGCTTGGGTGTTAGTTTGTTAGTCACCATGGCCCAATTAGGCAGGCACCTCCCCATCTGTGTCTTTCACTCCCGTTTTTGTTTTTTAACTGAAGTACCAGTGTGGTCATTGACATGAAGACTACTGAAGAAAACTTCTTCATTCAACCTCTTTCTCTTGGGAACATACCAAAGAACTTGTAAATACAGCATCAGGACCTAAAGATATAGAAATGAACAGTGAATATTTTAAAACTCTGTCTTGTGAACTCATTAAAGGCTGCATACGTTTCTTATAAATGAAACAGTTAAGAAAAATATGCAAACTAAGCAGTTCTCATCTTTCAGCCATGCACTGAGCTCTGGGAATGAGACACTAGGTGTTAGAAAGACAATCGAAAGTGCTCCCAGACCTCTAGGAGCTTCTGGTTTGGGGGTATATTGATTGGTGAGTAGTTAATTGCGGCAGAGATTTTATTTATTTATTTATTTATTTATTTATTTATTTATTTATTTATTTATATTTTTTTCAATTACAGTTGACATTCAATATTATGTTATGTTTAAGAGTAAGTATGTTATCGTTCCTGGGTTCAAATCCCAGGTCCACCCCTGACCACCTATTTGACCATGGGCAAATTATTTACCTTTTCACTACCTCAGTTTCTTCATCTGTAATGTGGGGATAATAATGTCTAACTCACAGTTGAGAGGTTTGCATGAGAAAACAGTGCTTAACACATAGTAGGTGATCAATAATTGTTACTGTTGATGGTAGAAGGAATCCTGTGGTGCTAAAGGAATATAATGTAGAGGGTGGGGTGCTTAAACATGGGCTCTCCACGTTTTAGAAAAGGATCTTTCCTAAACATTTCCCTTGAGATATAAGAACAATGTTTGCCTAATCTGTATTGGAGCAATTCCGTGTGACATCTATTCACTCATTCTCCTCCCTTTTTTTTCTCTCTTTCTCTCCCTCGCTGAATTCTCAGTGAGTCCAATGAGTACAACATATTTCTGATTTTGCCTAACGTGGACATCTGCAGCACTAAGATGGCAGCTATTTAAAGTTGACTGGCAGGGCCGACCGAGTGGCGCGGTGGTTAAGTGCTGGCTTGGGAAGCCAGCGGCCCTGGTTCGGTCCCACATATGAGGGTCAGTGACACTGCCCTCAAAAAAAAAAAAAGTTGACTGGCCACTGTGTCAATCAATTTCCATTAATAGAGTCACTGGACTCTTTAATATTCTCTCAGATAGGGAGAGGGTTGCAGGAGCATACTGCACTCACTGTACACATTCAACTGATAGAGAGTAACAGTAAAGCATGTTAGCTTCAATCACAGTTTATTAAGCCATGGGAAAACACCATGATTTTTATATCCTGTACAGTCATGTACAATATATTTCTAGCAGGCTATAGATAGAGAAGAGAAAATATATTCATCCATTGGGTTGCAACTATGTGCCAAGTCCTATGGAAGGCACTGAGGATCATGTGTTAACAGACACTTTATGTCTCCTGCCCTCATGGTAATGAAAAGAGAAGTCTAGTCCTTGTTGTTGGGGAAAAAAAAAAATTAATTTAACATCTTTTGTGATGAACTCATATTTAACTTTTCAATTCAATTCAATTCAATTCAATTCAATTCAATTCAATTCAATTCAATTCAATTCAATTCAATTCAATTCAATTCTGTTCAACTCACTTCATTATTTATTATAACCTGGACCGATCCACTTTGAGAGTGGTCCAGTTAAAGGCCAGGCGGTTATGCCTTTGGGGACTTCCCAGCGGCTGGAATAAGGTAGGGGAGTTTCCCTGTGTAAAAGCCAAGGCCAGACTCTTCGGATGGCAAGAGACAGAAACCCAACGACAACCTTTTTAGTCCAAATGAGAAGTTTTGGGGATGGCTCATGTAGGAGGTCAGCATGTATCCAGGCCAAAGATAAGTGGAGCATCGCCAAGGTTTGCTCTTCTCTCGTATCTTTCCTCTCTGCATACCATAATGTTCCATTTCAGTCTGGCTCTTCCATCTGGTAAAAGACATAGCACTAGAGTCCTACTTCCCATCACTGGAGAGCAACTGAGGTTTAGTTTCATAGGTCTCTAGTTAAATTACCAGAAAAGGGCTCTGATTGGCCCAGCTTAGGGTGACTACAGCCAAGTGTCCAATTCATAAAAATGACTGAATTGACTTGCTTTTATGATCATCCTACAGACAGACTGCTTCTGGCACTCACCTAGCACTTTAAAATGTGGAAGAAAGAGCTTCCTAACTAACTTCTGATTATGTAATGAACCGATTTAAAAAAAAAGCAATGTATTGTCACTCCAGATTATTTAGAGAATAAAAATTTAAAAGCACAAAGGAGAACACTATCCAGAAACAACTGCAAGGGTAATCTTAAGAAAATCTTTTTATTTTGTAGTCATTTTAGATTTACAGAAGAGTCAACAAGATAATATGGAACGTTTCTATATAGTCTTCAACCCAGCTTCCACTAAGGATTAGCGTCTTGCATAATCATGGTGCATTTTTCAAACTAACGCATTAAAATAGTACAGGACTGTTAACTAAGTCAAGGCTTCACCGAGTTTCAACGGTTTTTCCACCAATGTTTTCTGTTCCCAGATCTAACCCAGAACACCACATTACATACAAACATCATGTCTCTTTTGTTGCCTCTGATTTATGACAGCTTCTCCATCTTGCCTTGTTTTCCTTGAGCATGACAGATTTGAAGAGTATAAGTCAGGAGTTTTGTAGAATTTGTCCCTTGGTTTGGATTAGTCTGACAGTTTCTCATGACTAGGTTTAGGTTTATAGGTTTGGGGAAAGAGGTGAATGTCCTTCTCATCACATCATTTCAGGGGTACATGCAATCAACATGGCTCATTCTTGATCAAAAGATTTTTCACTCTAGTAAGTTAGCTATATCTGTCTTTTCATGCTCTGTTCTTTGGAAGTGAGCGATTTAAGGAGAGTGTAAGTAATTCCAGCTCCTAGAGTGGGCGATCACCTACGTAAGTTAGCAAAGGTAGTTGTTTATATACATTTTTCAACCAAAAAGGACTCATACTGCATATGTCTTTTTATAATCTGCTGTTTTCCTCTTAATCATATAATAGAAAGGATTTCCACATCAAATGTTCCTCTAAACGTGACTTAAATAGGTGTTCAGTATTTAGTTGTCTGGGTTGATCAGAATTTTGATCCATTTGTGAGTTTGGACATTTAAAGTTTTTCCAGTTGCTTTTCCTGGATATTAGGGAAATCTGTTATTAACATTCCTCTAGCTAAATCTTTGTCCAGTTAGGTTTTTTTAAGCTAAAAATCGAATGAAAATAGATGTATGAAAGCATATGCATGTTTAAAAATTGGGGCGTGTATATGTACATATTGTCAAATTACTCCGTAGGAAAGTTCTATCACCGTTACCTACCACCTTCTGCTGGTTTCCCATGAGCATCGTGGTGGGAGTTATGCAGGCAGCGTGTGATGCAAATGTGGCTGGGCTGCCATTATTAGGGGCAGCTTAAGGGAGGGGAGGTGAAGCTGAGGGCTGAGCCCCGTCACTCATTCACCAAGCCTGAGATCATTTACTAATGCGAAAGGCAGTACCTACTTATGGAGCAGGGCAGCCACACACAACTTATTTATCCATTTAAATATGTCTTATTCAAATATGGTTTGCAAAATAAAATGTACATATGAAAAAGAATGTTAAACAAATTTAACTATTATAACTAATTTTAAGGTGAACATCCATACAACCTTATCCATGTTTGTGGTTATTACGAATGGGAAAATGAATTTCTTTTTTTGAGTGTGTGTGCCCACACATTCCATTGCCAGTGTTCCAGAAATCGACCCTGAGTACCCTCCAAACCATGTCTCCTTCCCCTTGTGGTGGCAACCATCCTTCTGTCTTTCATGATCATCACTTCCTTGCTGTTTTTGCAAGCTATAAATAAGATATACCTGCTCATAGCAAAGGAAACAAACAATACAGAAATGTATGATATGGGGGGGTGTGGGGGGGTGTATTGGGGGTGGGGGGTTTGTCACTTTGGGGGGTAAAATGTATAACTATTGCACTGTGTTGTACACCTGAAACTATTGGGGGTGGGGGGGTTGTCACTTTGAGGGGTAAAATGTATAACTATTGCACTGTGTTGTACACCTGAAACTAATTAAAAATAAAATAAAATTAAAAAAAAAAAATAAAATAAAATTTCTTCCAGCACCCTTCCTCTTCCCAGGGGGAGCCATTATTAAGAGTGTGAGTCCTTCTTGATCACGGCTATCCAGTAGAACTTTCCGCACTGATGATGTTTTCCTCGTTAACACAGTAAGAACCAGGCACATGGTAATATCAAGCATTTGAAGACTCGTGTGACTGAAGAGCGAAATTCTACATTTTATTTCCTTTGAATTAATTAAACTTTCCATAGGCGCGTGTGGCAGGAGCTACCCTCTTGGAAGCACCACTGCATATTGTTGAGACACCTTCTCACGTGCTTGTGTGCTGGATCCTGATGGTCTCTTACACAGGAGGAAATGTACATCCCAGTGAGATGAAGGACTGTTCCAAGTCTCCCAGCTAGCACTTGCAGAGGTCTCTCTCTTTTTGACGTCATGCCCTGCATTCTTTCCACAATGCCCTTCTAGGCATAGCACTACTGCAAAGGTCAGCTGTGCATGTGATTTTTTTAAAGCATTTGTCTCAGCCTACAGTCTCAGCTGGAATTTGAGCAGCCCACTCAGGGTTCCGTGTGGTTTGGTTACAAAATGGGTGGGGTGAGGGTGTTGCTTCCCTCCCCCACCAGTGACCTTTTTTCTCTGGGTCTACATTTCCATGCAGCTATTTTTAAAAGCTGAATTTTGTGTAGATGCGTGTTATCAGCACAGTGATCTTACTTTTAAAATAATCTTTATCTCTTTTTTTCTTTTGAGATAGAAAAATCAAAACAAACAAAAAAAAGAGTTCATATTTGAGCATGAATTAAACAGCATTTTTGGTTGTTGTTTGTTTTTTAAATCATGGCCCATGACCTTCTAATTTTCTGTCATCAGGTTCATGTTGAAAGAATGTAGACCAGGAGTCGCCAGCACTGCCTTGGTTGCATGCAGGGGTCATCCGAGTAATAACTTGGGAAGTATAGACTCAGGGACTGCTTAGGGGAGCCCCAGAAGCATCATCCAAAACACTTAGAGGGGAGGCACTTAGTATTTATGGATCCATATCCTGTGCATAATTTCCATTGCCTACAATTGAAATGGTCTCCTCACTGGACATGAAGGCAGAGAGGGTGTACTACTTATCCTGGTAACCGTAGCTCTCCCCAAAATCACTCACCCAGAGCAGGTGCTGAAATGTGCAGTCTATTGATAGAAAAGAGAAGGTCGAAACAGGAAGAAAGGCAGGCAGGAGGGAGGAAACAGTACACCTAATTATCAATTAGTTGCTTTTCATACTTCATCTCATATTTATTCATTCCAACAACTAGGTAAGAGAGATACTGATGAAAACCCGCAGGCTCAGAGAGGTCAAGTAACTTGCTGAAGGCCACACAGCCTCCAAGTCATAGGGTTTCCATTGTACTGGAAACTAACAAAACTATAATCCATATTCCCTGATTTTTGCTCTCATTGCCACGGTTGTTAGGAATGGGAAAATCGGTGTCCTTGCTGAGTACCCATGCCCCAAGCGAAGCCCCATGGATGGCTTGACAAGGACAGAGATCGTAGATCAATTTTTGCCTGTAGCCCTTTCTTTTCCTGGCATTTAGCAACTCTCACATCAGGTTCCTGGGCTGACCTGCTCATGCATATGGATTTAGAGAGAGAGCTGCTTTCTCAGCAGGCTGAGGGAAGTATATTAATTTCACAGAGGCCCCCTTAGCAGCCTGGAGGGCCCTTCCTCTGAACCATTTAATCTCATCTTTTGTCAGAGGTTAGAATAGGCATTTCCCCTGTTTTAAGTATCATCTCTCCCTCCCACTTTCCGCTCATCAAACTCTTTGTTTGTATATGATCAGGCCAGGAGGTGCTGGCCCACCAAGCTTGGGAAAGACTACAAAGAAGGGCTTTGCAGGAGGTGACCCAGCCTCAGGGGTACCCTAAACCCTGAGGTCTAATCCCCTGTAATGACCTGAGAGTCTTTGTAAACCGATGAAAGAATTGGGCCTAGGGAGGGGCCTTACCCTTCTCACCCAGGTTTCTCAGAAGGGCTTGGATAGCTTCTGATGACTAGGTGGGGAGAGGTCATAGATAGCTGTCACAAAAATGGGGTGCTGAGAAAAGCTGTAGGGTTCCCTTCACCTCTCATTCAGCCCTCACGCCCACCCCTTTGGGACAACCCCACTCCCCCACCCTGGTCTTTTGGCGATAGTCACTGGAACTGATGCTTAGATTCCAAAACCAATACCATGGTTCCAAGGTCACAATCCAGAGCCATGAGAGTATTGTAACACATTAAGGGTTTTCTACTGTCACACAGACTAGGGTTCAAACCCAGACCTAATCTTGTTGAGACACAGGTTTCTCAGTTTGTAGTGAGAATTAGAACTAAAAATCGTTAGCAAAGTGGTGGAACCTGGAATGAATCTGAGTAGTCAGCTAACCTAATCCCGCATTTCTTGAAGGATAAAAGTGAGTCCCAGAGAGGAACAGTGACTTGGTGAAGGTTGCACAGCAAGTTCATAGCAGCGCTAAGATGAACATACTTTGATCTGGCCACTAAAATCCAAGCACCATCAGAAGACTCCTGTCATTGAAGTCCATCTTTATTTTCAAAGCTGGATTTGCAGCACACACAAGGTGGAGATTGTATCAGGCTCATCCAAGAGATGTGAAAAATGACCACACGTTCCCTTTGGAATATTGTGATCATATTTCTGGATGGTGTTTTCTTTGGTGCAGAAATGAAAAACCATAATTTTTAACCCAACAGCTGACATGCCGGGCAGTTATTACCGCTTGAGCATGGAGTGGTCTAGAGACTCATTCTGTTTCTTGAAAAAGATAATAGGAATGGGAAGAAAGCTTGAATGGCAGCTGGGAAGGAGCTATCTGTTTGTGGAGCCCGAGCCCACCAAACTCAAGGACCTCCATTTTGATTAGAAATGAATTCAGTATGGTTTCTTTAATTGGGTTCTTGGCTGGTTTGACTAGGGGAGGGTCTTACATTTTGTATGGTGACTCAGATGCTTTGCTCAGTCGGAGGTGGTCAGAGATTCTTCTAGAATATGAATGACTATAGCCATTAATATATATGAGTACAGTGTATAGCTATTAATAAAATTGACAATGTCCAACCCTTGCATGATCTCCTATAATTTTTGTGAACCTTTGAAGTCAGGTATTTTTATTACTGACGTTTTTCAGAGGACGAGCTCAGGGCTCAGAGGTAACTTGCCAAGTTTCATTAGCCCAGGGAGTGGCTATGGTAGACACAGAACATCGGTCTTCTGACATTGTGAGGCAGTCTCCATATTCACCTCAAGAATGTTCAAGAATGAAGTCAGTCATACTGAGGCTCGCTGCTTGGGGTTTGAGGGTGGAGAGTAGGGTTTTCCTTTGCTTCTAGATGGTACCTATGGTGGCAGCTGACAGATTTTCCTCTCCATACAACCAGCCTAGCACCCCTTCTGTCACTCCTCTCTCTCATTCAAGACAGGGCAGGTGTGAGCGCATACATTCCACTCAGGTAGCCCTTTTGGTCCATGTGACCCCTGAAGGTAGCCATGATAATGGAGATTCTTCTTTGCCCCCATTTCCTGGGTCATGGTTCCTTCTTTGTCCCCCTGGGCTTTGGATTGGCTCAATCATCAGTAGACACTGCGGGCTGCCATCATCCAATGTCCACTACCCTCTCTCCCTTGCTAACAGAACTCTGTTTTTGCTCAGGTGTCCACCCTCTATGGGCATCAGGGGAGGCTGGCCCAGGCTCAGGGAGTAACATCTCATTGATCTAAGCCAATTGTCATGGGACCAGTCCACTTCACAGCGACAGGGTTATCCATGGGCTTATAGCTCATTTTGGTTAATGAGACATGGGTGGTCGATGGCTCAGGGCTGTCTGGAAAAGGTTTTCCTCATTTGCAGGAAGAAGCTTTGGGTGTTCTGCTGCTGCTCCTGGATACTGATGTTTACATGTGATGACTGGAACTCTAGCCACCATTTTGGGGGCCATAAAGGTGTGAGCCTGAGGAGAAGATGCTGATCATGGCAGCCTGGATGGTTGGAAGTAACCTGGGTCCTTCACGAAGTTCTTGAGCCACTGAATTAACCAGCCCTGTTAACATCCCTCTTCCAGGTATTCCCTTAGTGCTTGAGCCACTTAGATTTGTTTTTTCTATTACTTGCAGCCAAAAGCATTGTCGCTGATAAAATACAACATCCCAATAAACTGTCTACCACCCCAATCCCTTCCTAGGGCTTCACCTCTGATACCACCGTGCTCTCTGTTTCCTGAGACCCCTCTTCTCAGGAACATACCCTTAGTCAACGTCTCAGGAAAGGAGCTGGGAGGAAGGTGGGGGGGTTATGAGAGGGGAGTAAGTGCGCACACAAAAATGCTGCCTTTCTACCACCTTCTCTTGTGTCTCAGTCTGGTTACCCACACCACTGATGTAGCTAACGTTTTTGAATTTGAAAAAGTGCTACTTTTGGAGAATGAACCTAGGGCAGTAAGTGTTGCTGCCCTGGCTATTTCTTGCCTACTCTTCTTCCAAGGAAACACCACCCTGAAACTGCCATAAATCCTGTTAGAAGACATCCTTCTCCCCTCCCCTATGCACCTGGCTGCCCTTTTCTATTGCGAATTGTATGCATGGGCAGAGCTGCCCACCCACCCTCGTGGTGCGTGTCCTCCCCTGTCAGATGGAGCCTCCACTGTTACTTCTGTCCCGAGGTTGTTCTCGCTGCCCAACCTTCATTTATGGATGAATGCCAGGCATTTCCCTGCCTACCCTGTCTGGCTGAGAGAAGAGGCTGTTATGGGCTAAATTAGGTTCCTTGCCCCAAATTCCTACGTTGAAGCCCTAACCCCCAAAGTGGCTGTATTTGGAGATAGGGTCTTTAAAGAGGCAATTAAATTAAATAAGGGCATAGGATGGGGCTCTAATCCAAAATAACTGATGTCTTAGAAGAGGAAGAGACACCAAGGGACCAACCCTTTGATCGTAGCCTTCCAGTCTCCAAAACTGTGAGGAAATTAATTTCCATGGGTTAAGCCACCCAGGTAGTGGTATTTTGTTATGGCAGCCTGAGCAAACTAATATATAGGTCATGCCTCGTATCCCAGATCTGATACCCAGAGTTTATTGCCAGGATATTGTTGAATTCATGCTTTCATTCTTCCTTTCATTGTATTTGTTCATCAGTCAGAACGGTTGTAGAACATAGTATAGAATTTCCCAATATGTGTTCCATTGAATACTAGGCCTCCAAGATATTCCACGAAGAATGGCCTTTGAGGCCAGAGAGTATGTAATGTCCCTACTTGCAAATTCATAATGTGCACTTTGATATTAAAGCCTCTGAGAATTACTACAGGAGGGAACACTGTCTAACATCATTTAAGCAGCCATTTACAACATGGGGATTTGACTCGGTGACCCCTCGTTCACCACCATCTATTCACATCCATGAAGCATGTGATGAGAAACAGTGATCTCGCTTTTCCAAGCAAAGCCTTGAAAGCTGGGCAGTTCTGCCTCTTACTTTATGAAATTTAGTTTTCTTTTTGCAAAATGAGGCTAATAGTCCCTGTCTAGGATATCATTTTGGGTATCCAATAAAACAATCTATGTAAAGGGACAGCACAGTTATTCTTTGTTTGTGTCTTTATCCTCTTCCTTTGTTCATTCATTCGTTTATTCATGAATTCACTACATACGTATTTATTGAGTGCCAGAGTGTCCAAGTCTTGCTGGAAATATTCTGCACGTCTCGATTTCCTTGCTGCTCGGAGGAGGGCTTAGGTCGTGAGGAGCTGGAAAAGCTCAAGCTACACCTCTTGCAACGTTTTTCCTCACGCTGTGTTTTTATAAACGGTGACATGTGATTCTGGGGCTCCTCTGACTTCCTGCTGGCCACTGGGAGGGCAGGCTCACTATGTCTTATGACATGTGTAGTTTCTGTGTGGGCCCCTGGCTTTGCAGAAAGTGAAACTCAAAACCTCCAGTGGTGCAGCTGGGACCAAGGAAACAAGGTGCCAGGTCTGTATCATCATGCCAACACCAGGTCTGCTCGGTCACAGACAGAAGCATACGGTGGGGCAGCTCTGCTGTGGGTCTCTGAGCTTGAAAGTTATTAAAAGCTCAAGGTCTTTGGTAGCTTCCTTTGGCATAATCAAAATGAACTCTTAGGAGTAGACAATGTTCTGATTAAATCCTAACGCTGAGTAAATTGCACAAGTCAGAAATTACCGACATAGGCAGTTTTACCAAGTACATTCTTTTGGAGAGGCTCTGTGGTAAATCCTTTATTTACACTGCCCCACTGAATCTTCACAAATGACCCAATTACTACCCCCACTTTATAGATGAAGAAACTGAGGCCCAGGGAGGTTAGGTTGCTCGAGCAGCACAGCTAGAATTTAGTGGAGCCACAATTTCAGTGTGGGCAGCCTAACTCCAAAGCAGAGGCTCTAACCACTGTGGGCTTCTCAATTTGACTAATTACAACCTTACATGTAGAGATGTAGAAACCGAGGCTGAGAGAGATAAAATAATTTGATCAAGCCACACAGCTAGTAAATGCCAGAGCCAAAACCCCATCCCAGGTCTCTCTGGCTCCATAGTGTTCATATTCTTTATTGGGGGACATCTCCCTGCTGCGTGGTAAACACACATAACACTTCATATGTAGTGTGAACTGGCTGGTTGCAGCCTTGAACTAGCCCCCTCACTTACAGATGAGTCAGACAGAGTTGAAGTAACTTGCCAAGAACACAGCTCTATTTGTGGGAGCCTGGGTTCCAATCCTTCTCTCCTGGGTTGGCCTCTAGCTTGAAAAACTCTTTCTTCCTCTCTCTTTCTTGCTAAATCCTTCTCACCACTCAGATCTCAGCTCAAATGCCACTTTCTTGGGGGTGGCTTGTGTGGTCCTCCAAAGTGGTTCAGTATCCCCCTTTTTGGAGATTTGTAGAGCATCCTTTAATTTTCTTTCTCACTTTTATATTATCTGTTTATGTGATTATTTTCCAAGTGCCTGCCTTGCCCTGGATTGTTCCCAGTCTGAGAGGCCAGAGCCACATGTTGTTCAGCAGTGCCTCCAATATTTAATGCAGTGTTTCGCACATAGCTAAAAATGGTAGCTCTTATTGGATATAACAAATATGTATGTCTATGTGTATGTTTATGTATAAATTATAGTGTTATATATAGGCTATCATTTATATATATGCATCTATACCACACACATATATAAATGATCATCATTAGGTCCGTCTACTTCTTTCTCATTAATGCATCAATTACAGACACGTCAGTTAGCATCGTGTTTATTGCAGCTCCCAGATTACTTGCTCTTGGCCAACACTGCCAATCAATCACCGTTCTCTCTTCTGCTGAGGCCCATGAGAACCTCAGAATCTTTCTCAAGGCGACGTTCCAGGCAGTTAACTACCAATTAGCTAGAGTTGGCCCAAGAAATGAAACGAAACTTGGCCATCCCAGGTGGGAAAACTAGTCTCAAATATTACATACAATCAGACAATGGCTTTCTGCAAATGAAATCACCGGAACAATTTTAAAATACTGATGCTTGGGGATCCTTTTCAAGAGATTATGATTTATTTGTAATTCTAAGGGGCTGAGAAGCACTGACTGACCAAATGGTATCTGTTCTGGTTAGTTCTTGTCTGGATTCCATTTTCCCTGGTGTTGCGCAGTTTCTGTTTATTTTCTTTTATGAGTGGTGTGTAATAACTCTACCATGGCAGGTTGGGCATTGAAGATACAGAAATATGAAAAGGTTGGTCTTGATTCCCTGGGAGCTCTCACGCTATTGTAGGAGACCAGACAGTCATGAAGAACTCTTAAACAAGGAGTTAATTTATGAGTGAATTTATAGATGCATGAGAGCATAAGGAAACATGTGGCAGAGGAATAAGGGAATTCTAACTGGGAGCACCTGGGAAGACTTCTTGAAGGAGGTTGGAGTTGAACTAATGCTTGAGGAACAGGTGGGCTGCAAAGCCATGGTGAATCCAAATCATGGAAGATTTGGAATGCCAGACAAATCCATACAGAGCCAATGAAGTAAGGGAGACAACATGGTTTGCAGAGTTGGTCTTTGGTAGCAAGATGGAGGCTGTGTTGGAGAAGGATGATTGAGACTTGAGGGTTGGTGCAAAGTTTCTAGTCTGATTCATGGTGGTGGACATGGAACCGAGAGGAGGGAATCATATAAGTGAATCCGAGGTGGAATGCAATTTTGGCAACATGGGAGAGATATTGAATACTACTCAAGGGAAATCTATGACAATTGTGTACTAGATATTATTGTTTCCATATTATTGCACTGTGAACTCCTTGGGAAAAGATTTGCATTCCTAATCAGATCCAGGTACTGTGTCAAATATTTGATACGTTTCTTCTCATTAATCCTAAAGACAATTCCCCGGAGTTATTTTTATTTAATGGGTGAGGACACTCTTGTTATTTCCACATGATAGATGAGGATCCTGATGTTAGAAATATAGTTAATAATTGTCTCAAGTTTACATAGCCAGAAAATGGCAGATTTGGGACCCAAACACAGATAGTTTAACCCCAGCACACACGCATTGACTGTGTTGCTTCTGTCTCAATTATTGCTCTATTTAGCTGGTTCTCAGACACAGACAATTTTGTACCTTCTCTCCAGGGGAGACATTTAGCAATTTCTGTTGACAGTTTTGTTGTCCCAATTGGAGTAGGGTGTTGTGACTGGCATTTAATGGATAGAGGGCAGAGATGCTGCTAAAAAAATCCTACAATGCATGGGACAGTCTCTCTGTCCCTCTTTCCCCAAGAAAGAACCATCTAGTCCCAAACATCAATAGTGCTGAGGTTGAGAAACCCTATTTTATCTCCAGGACCTGATTCAGTGCCTGGCACATAGTAGGCTCATGGTACATGTTGTTGAATTAAATACAACTACTGAACATGCATTCATATTTATATAATTATGTAAATTTAAATTTATGCAAATATATCTCCTTAAACATATACATTTTTAAAAACCTGCTGTAGTCTCCCGATCAGAGAAATTTTACTGTGTGTGTGATCTTTATTTCCTGTCAAATCTGTAACTTTGGGCAATGTTTCTAATTTATCCTATTCCAAGTCTTATCTCCTGTAATTATGCTGTCTCCTGGTTTGGCCATCGTCCCATGGGTAGGAATTTCACTTTAAATCCTCCAGTTGTTGTCCTGACTTAGACAAGATTTGGGGGTTTTTGAGTGTTTTTCTTTCTTGTTCCTACCCCATCCTGTTGGAATTCATTGCATCACCCTATACTTTCCTAACTTGATTACATGGTATGGGCTAGTGGGGCAGGGTGGCTTAGCAACCACTCTGGGGGTTGGGCTGCCTACTCGGGCCCACCAAGGAAATTTCCTGAATATTAAGATCCATGTCAAAGGTCACTGTATAAAGTGGCTGTGGTTAGAAGACTCAGTTCCCATCCAGAAGACAACATATTCCTGAAACTGGGTGATGTGTGTTCAGACAGTTTCTGTCCTTTGTTGTAAACCAAATGGGCCTTGGAAATCCAACCTGATTATATTACCCTATATCAGATTTCCAGCTGACAGCTGTTGCTCACTCTTCTACGCCCAGACCCTGATAGGCTCTGGGATTTTTTTTTTTTTTTAAATGATAGCCACTTAAGAGCTTTGTTCATTTCCCCAATCCCTAAATTCCACATTTTCAGCCCATTCTGTCATAATTGCTTTTGGTGCAGCTGCAGTGAGGGAGAGGGCTACCCAATTGCATGGCATGTTTTAGAAGTAGGGTCATTTTTAGGAAAGAGCAGGGGAGTCATCTAGGTCTGTATCTTGATGGGAGTCAGTGGGTTTTTCCAATGAACCCCCAATTCTGGTTGTAGCGGTGACCTGTGTTTGATCCTGCCAGGTTCTCCAAAGATGCAATAGAACCAACTAGTGAGTATGGAGGGTCCTTCTTCAATAGTTTGCTCATACCTACATCTTCACCTGCTTTGACCTTCACCTGCGTGATCCTTTAAGTTGTTGAACACTATTGTATGTCATATGTCTAGTGGCTCATAAAGGCAAGTGTAAATCTCAGCTGAGGTTGAGGAAACCCCTCAGGACCAGGCTCTTACCTATGACTCCAGATGGGATTTTGCATGGTAAGTGATAGTGGTATCAGTTAGCATGCATCATCACATTATAAACAACAGGAAACCGACCAAACTGAATAGTTCGGAGACAAAGCTTTTGCTTCAGATGATGCTACCATCAAAGAGTTGATTTTTGCCCTCTTGCTTCTTGGCTTCACACTAAATCTACTTCTTTCTTTTTCCCCAAGGCGCATACCACACAACAGCTCCTGGAGGAACACATCTTTTTGTTGCATCCAGTAGATGGAAAACTTTTTTGCCCCCTGAGATTTCCCAGTATAAGTCTTGAGATTCATTCTGAATTGGCTAAGGTTACGGAACAGCCCTGCATCAACTTTCTGAGCCTAAGTTATAAGATCCTGTCTGCGAAAGTAGATGGAAGTCAAACCATTAGGAAAGTGGGTGGTGGACGGCTAAGAGATACCCAACCAATGTCCATTCTGAGGGTTATGCTTGGTCTTCTTGCCATCTGAATACCAGCTCTCTATTGAAATAATAGTTTAGACTACTGCCTTTGTTTTTGAGAAGCCCTCTCCACCAAATTCCTGACCCTTTGAAACCCATTCACTACCGTGGCCACTGCCCCCAAATCTAGACCTAATTCTTTTGGAAAGGGCAGAAAAAGTGATGTAATTTTGATTAACACTCAGCTCTAAACCATTTATAATTCAGGGAAATATTTATTATTTATGAAAATGTATCCTTAAAGGCACTCATTCATATTTATTCATTCATTTATTCTAATATCTTTTTATTTTTCATTCTTTTACCTATCCATCCATCCCACCAAACCCTCCCCTCCCATATATTATTAAATATCGGCCACGTGCCAGTCACTGTGCAAAGTACTGAAGATACAAGGATAGACAACACACTGAGTTCAAGGTGTCCAACATGAAGTGAGACAGGCACATAAGCAATTGACAGCCATGAAAATACTTCTTTGGTAAAATGACAAAGCAGTTTTCAAAACAGCTACTTCCTTAAATTCCGTATCACTGTTTTTTTTTTGGTGTGTCTATTTCCTTGTGATTTTCCTCGTCTAAATGTCCTCCCACCCTCTTTGTGACTGCTCTATTTCTTTTACTTATCAAGGCCATCTTGTACTCCACAAAATTCATGACAAAACCACCTAGTTGCATATGCACCTGGGGTTGCCTTAACGAACATATTTTATGATGACCAGAAGAGCACTGATTTTTTTCTAAATAGTTTCTCAGTTTCACTGTGGCGAAAACTTCTTAAGCAAGGAATTTTCGATTCTACTGTTTCTAAGAAAGTGAAACCTATACTTTTTCTTTCATCAAATTTAGATTTTAAAAAGTAAACTGTTTGGGCCTTTTGAGCTTCTTCCTTTGCTCAGCCCGCTCCAAACTCTTTGGAGTGTACTTTTTCTCTTCTAATAATGGGCCCTTGAGCCATTCTCTACTGCTTGGGCTTGCTTCTAATTCTTTGAAGTGTAATAAACTGCTTTTTCACTACTTTTTTTTTTTTTTTAAAGTAAACTGTTTGCTTCCTTTCTCTGAAGGACGAAATGTTCTCCACATGCTTTAAGAAAGAGCCTTGAAAGTCACCCAGGAACACCAGTGCAGTGGAGAGGAAATGAGATTTGGAAACAGACAGACTCAAATTGGGACCCCCGATTTGCCATTCACTAGCTCTGCTCTCTTGATTCCTAATCTCCTTAAGCTATCGATTCTTTTTCTGTGAAATGGGACCCCCAAATTCCAACTGCCCAGACAATGGGGAGTTTCACCTTAGATATGTGGGAGAGAATTTAGCATATCACTTGGGGTGTACCAAGCTTGGTGGTAGTTCATTTCCTGTCTCCATTTCTCCTTTTTATTGCTTCCTTTTTACCAAAAGAATGTACTGTCAATATAAGAATGGGTCACGGGGGTCATGTGGTGTGAGAAAGCTTTGGGCAGGGACTTCCAGAATGTTTTCAATGCTGCTGTTTCTCTTATGCTATGAATGACTACATCGTTTAAAAAAAAGAGTTTGAAAACAAATATGCAGCCAATATAACTTCTATCATGAATCAAGGATAAAAATGAATATAGCAAATAATGAGCTATTATCCTCTCGAGCAAAGTGACACGCTCTGAACACTCACAGCTAATGAAGCTCTCATTGTGCTTGGTTGTACCGTAGGGGCTTGTAACGTTAGTAGACCAACAAAGAAGTAACTATTGTCATCAAATGTAATGAAAGAAAACATTATATTTATTCACCAGCCACCATGAGCTCTTGACTGTGCTATGTGCTTTCTGCCATCACATATATTTTTAATCCTCCCTAATAAAATATCCCAGATTCTTGAAGCTCAGTGTCAAGAGAAGGATGAGATATTGCTGTAGCCTTTGCAAATGTTTCTATTTCACCACTGGTAGCCCTAGCAGTTGTTATGGGAAATTGCTCCCAAAAGCCAAGCAGGGCCATTGGTCATGCTTCACACATAATGGGCCCATTTGCAGATGAAGTTACAATTTGTTTCTCACATCCATTCTGAGAAATGCCAACCTTTACATTGCCTCTTTTTTCACCCGGGCTTCCACTTCCATGTTCATCACACAAAACCTGAATTTGCAATGATTCCTAGAAAACTTCTCTGCTCACAAAATACTATATGTTTATGAGCTACTATGTCATCATCATTTTTGACTACTGTCCTACAAGTAAGACAAATCCTGTGCATTTAGCTATGCTGAAATTCTATAACTTTCTAGCTAAAAAAAAAGTCTCCTAAATTTGTGCACATCTCTCCATTTTCCATGCCACGATTCTGATCACTGGTATTTCTACCCTAGTGTGAGATGTTTTGAGTGCTGACAAGGTATCAGACACTGTTTTGGGTGCTTTATGCAGATAGCTGCATTTGGTCCTAATACCATCTTTGGAAGTAGGAAGTTATTTGTAAACCTATCTTCAGATATAAAAATGGAGACACCCAAAATTCAAAATTTTGCCCACAACTTGTAAGTGACAGAGCTAAGGAATCAAATCCAGGCAGTCTGACTCATCACTGCAACATTTATGCAAGAGTTGCCTTGCTGGCTTTTCTGCATCCACTTATGACTTTCTGAGCATCTCCACCCTGAAGCTTGTTCAAAGCTCATATCATCTTCTTGCTTGAAATTCCCAGTGGCCCCCTCTCTGCCTTCAGCATGAAGTCCAGACTCCTTATCATGGTCCATAAGGCTCTGCATGGTTTCTCTTGGCCTACCTTCCAGCCTTATTTGCAGGAGTCCATCTTTCTCTTCTTAGGTCCATGGCTGTCTGATTATATAGTGGGTTATGGTGTGTTCTGTACTCCCACAAGGGCCCTTGCAAATACAGTCTTCTACCAAATTGCTTGATTTTCTCTTCTTGTATTCTCATATTCTGAGTTTCATTCAGATCTTAACTGCTGGTGGGTTCTCTCTTGACCTTGGACGTCACGTACTCCTCCTCTCCTTGTCTTCTTCATATCTCCCTGATGCTTCCTTTCCATCTCCTGGTGTACTTCTTTCCCCCTTCCCATTGTACCTCAGGGATCTACCACCCGTTCCTGGTCTCCCACCCCAGCACCCCACCTGCCCATTCTCAACTCATAAATGCTTCCTTGGTTAAGCATATCTATGGCTTAAAGTAATGCTGATGTGGATTATTGCTAAATCTCACTGTCAAACTTCATGTTGGGCTTTATATTCTTCAATTCAGCTGACTTCTAGACATCTCTTCTGGAAATGTTTAGAAGGACAGCAAATTCAATGTGTCCCAAACTGTGTCTATTATCTTCTCTTGTGAATTGCCATCTGCTCCTGTATTTCCACAATATATGGTTTGTCAATCCACCCAGTCATCTGTATGGAAACCTTGAGGTCATACTTAACCTTTCCATTTGGTTTAGCAGGACTTTGAGTCTTGTCAAGTAATCTTTAAAGTGTCTACTGAATATACTTTGTCTCTACCATTCCTGTTACCCTTGACCCATTGTAGACATTTATCATCTCTCATCTGTAATATTGCAAAAGCCATCCTGGGGGTTTATCTTCTAGTTTATTTTCCATACTACCCCTAGCAGCAAGAACTAAATAAAAGAGCTCAAATTAGTGTGACCAATATCTCTGAGAGGCAGGAGCACCCCAGTAAACTAGAAGTGGCATTAGTAGACTGTCAGTGATTTGATGATGTAAGTTCCCCTGACCTAGTCTGGACTATGTCACAGAACCTTAACATTTCTATGGTGAGAATGACAACAGTAGAAAAAGCAGCAGTGACAGTAGCTGCAATCATAGAACTCCAATTGATGACAAAGTCATTTTCGAGATAGGAAAACTGAGGTCTAGCTGTAATTTGCCTTAGGTCAGATGGGGAGTTAATGGCAGAATGTGCCCTAAAAGGATATTTCACAATTCCTAGTCTAGTATTCTTTTTAGCATTGTGGTTCAAGGATGAACACTTACTTTGAATACTCGGTCCCATCATGTGTTTATCTGTGTAATTTTGGGTAAGTCACTTAATTTTTTTCTGCCTCAGTGTTGTCATTTGTAAAATGAAGGGAACCATAGCACCTACCTCATGGAGTTGTTGTAAAGGTTATATCACTAATACTGCACATATAAAGTGTGAGGGTACAATACTTGGTATGTATAAGAGATATAAGTGTTAGTAATTACTCTTGTTACTCTTTCCACTGCACACACTGGCCAATTAAGAGTATTGTTGTTTTACTAACACTGGTAAAGATTATTTCAAAAGAAAACTAATAAAATGCACCTAAGACATCAGAGAAAGAGAGAGAGAGAGAGAGAGAGAGAGAGAGAGAGAGAGAGAGAGAATATTTTAATTGCATTATCCAAGTTTTCCTTAGTTAAGGAAGTTTAATTCAGATATCCAAACTGCCTCCTCAGCAGTTCACCAGGAAGGGTGCTAGAATAAATGATCAGCTACCAAGAATAAATCTCTCTTTTTTTTTTACTCTGAAAAAAAGAAATCTCTCTTTTTACTTTGAGGAAAAAAAAATCATTAAAAAAGACTGTTATTTTCTTCTTCTTTTTTTCCAACCAATGAAGTAGACATCAAAGTACAGAGTGTTTGACAAGAGGACCAGTTGGTTCCATTCAGGGGCACCTTATGAATTGTTCGTTTTTGACAGGGGGAACAATTCATTAGGTTTTGTTTATGTAGCGCCTCCTGAGGGTCCATTTCTAAGTGGTTCACAAAGGGCTGGTTCTCAGGGAAACACACTTGTCGTTCAGGGTTCCCAGGGACTGAGGATTGTGTGTGCAAATAAAATAAACTCACCCTGAAGGCCAGTAATTTAGATTAATAAAGAGCTATGTTTATACAATTCCATTAACAAAATCTACATGGCAAGTTGAACCCAAGTTTCTCAGGCCGCACAGCCATTTCTAAACAAGGCTTGATGAAGAATGGCAAGTTTGCGGGTATACAGGAGAAAGTCTTTTCATGGTCCTAAGACCCCTGAGGTGATTTCTGTGACCCTTGTTTCTCAGAAGACCACTCAGAGTTGAAGCAGCTTGAATTTGGAAGATTCTGTAGCTGTAGGAACTAGACACCTCTATCCATCCATTCATCCTTCTAGCCTTCCATTCATTTGTGTACTTTTGCTTATGTCTACCTCTTCCAATAGAAGCAGCCAAGGAGAAAGCATATCAGGGGTGAAAGACACCTACTTACCTTCCACCCAGTAGCTTTTGTCTGGATCCTTGTAACAACCCTGTGAGACAGGTAGGTCTAGGTAGGTCTAGGTAGGTCTTAGTTTAATTCTCTCTGTCTTCTAAAAAAATGCAGACCTAGAGTAGTTATCAGGCTCGCCCAATGGAAAGAAAACTCCCATGTATTGAGTACCTTTTGGGTACCAGACATAATGTGAGGGCTTTTCGTATTCATAATTTTAGTGGATTGTTTAAAGAATTCTGTAATGTGTGTGTTTCTCCATTTGACAGATGTGGAAACGGGCATGGAAAAGTTACAAAATGGCTGACGTCACCAAGAAGTGTGAGGCTGAAAAGTCTCTGGTCTTTCTACGGCTTTATACTACCTCCCCTGAGACCACCGAGGGTCAAGACCCTCACCCTCTGCGACATCCTGGCTTTCTTCCCCTTTTCTTCGCAAGTTTCAATAAGAAGGGTCACAAAGAAAAACCACAGCTTCAACACAAATAGCTGAGGAAGGCCTCGGGTGGGAGATAGGGCCCGTGGGAGCGTGTGGTCGTATGAAGATAACATTTCCCACCAGAGCTGGGGAGCTCCGGGGACATGTGGCTCCCTCAGGACTGCCTTTTCCCCCTCGTTTACACCCTGACTCACCAATGAGAATAGAGCGTTCTGCTCTGAGAGGTCTTTGCAAACTCCTTCTGGAAACTGTGTTCTCCTGGGCTCCTGGATGGCTCTCGGTATTTCCTTCCCTGTCTGGACACTGGCCTCTCTTGACTTCAGTTCCCATCTCTGCGGAGGTGACCCTCAGCCTGTACCTGCAGCCCAGACCGTGTCCTGAAGCACCACCCCTCGGGGGCCTGAAGGCACCTGATGGCCCCCTGTATCTGGTCTCATCACAGAGGTACCCTGTCCTTGCACCTTCTCATCCATAACAGCAACACTCTCCAGTGTCTTCTAGTCACAAGGCCCTGTCCCAAGGGCTAGTGTACAAAACAGAGAGCAAAGTCCTAATCTTCAGGATGATCCACCCATGACGGTATATTGTGTGTGTGTGTGTGGCCGGCAGGTGGGATCCTTTGGGGTTTTCTTGGCATAATGCTTTTCCTTCCATTATAACTCTGCTTCCTTCTGCGTGTTGTGTGGCATTTTCTACACACTTGGCACCCCCATTTGAGTCTGAGCTCCCAGATACGCTCTTCCTCATTGCTACGGCCCTCGCTGCTCTAGGAACCTGGGACAGCAGAGTGGGTGCTCCATAAACGCTGCTTGACCTGCTTGTACTGTGGAGGAGGAGAACTGTGCCCTGGCTTTTCTGAGGAATTGGGGTTCAGAGCAAGGCAGATGGTCATCAAGGGGTTGCCTCCCCACCCTTTTATTTTTGAGGTCGGCTTGGGCCTGGATTCAGATACCGTGGGTGATCCACTTTGTTCTACTGTTCTCTGAAAAGAGTATTTGATTTTCATTCATGGGAAGATTACTTCCCAATCAGGTGTTTTTAAATTCCGGGAAGCAAGACACCTGCATGCCTTCCCCAATTTAGATGGCAATGGGTTGGGGGGTGTTTGATATTCTGATCACCCAAGGACCTATCGATGCTGACAGGCATGCAGCCTGGGAGTGGGGACATTTTTTGTATTTCTTCACTCCTCTTTTATCAGAAAAATCATTAAGTGGTAAGGGGGCAGTGAGTCATGGCAGCAGCTATGGATGTTTTATAATTGCTGAAAAGGGACCCCCCCCCCCCCCCGAGTGCTGGGAAGAATTGAGACTTGAACACATCCGTGGGCTTCTCATCACCTGTAGGAAACTTGCAGGCTCATTTACTGTGCTATGTCTCATCTATAGGGATTATGTTTTTTCCACATACCTAAGCAAACCCACTGTAAGAAGGTTCATTCTTCTTTTTTCATTCATATTCAGTGTTTTCTTCATCTGGGCACTAAGGGGTTATGTGAAACAATGTTAAGAATGTTTTCGGTGATGCCTTCAACTAGGGGTCATTTTGTTTCACTTATAGGAAAGCTTGAGTAAAAGAGATACTACCTTCTTTTTTGTATGTCAAAAAAATACATGTTGCTTGAATAAATGAATGAATTTAGTGGCGTAGGTGTGGATAGGTAGAAAATCGCCCCTTTACTAGCTGCTACAGTAGAACAACCTACCCCCTTACTAACTAGAACTACTAGTAGTATTGCTTTAAATTAGATGTACTTTAAACATGCTGTGTATTTGGAACCCATTCCTTTGCAGAAAAGGAATAATTGCTAACATATTTTAAGGGTTTACCTTTATGCTAGGCACTGCCTAAGCACTCGGTGTAATCTAATTTCATCTTCCCATAGATCCCAGGAGGTAATATTTATTAACTTCTGATATATCCCATGATCCTTGCTTTAGAGATAGAGATACAAAAGCTTAGAGATGTTAAGATACTTCCCAAAGATCATACAGCTGGTATGTGGCAGAGCTGTAGTTCAAACTGTGGCCTGTCTTAACCCAATGCCCATGGATTTTCAGAGTCCACCCTGTAATATTTCCAGTTCATTAAAAGCCGAAATATGTATCTGGCTAAGGATTCAACCATCATTTCATTTAATGTCATTCCATTTTATATCATCCCAGGTCTTCCAAAAACCTTGAACTATTATGATGAAGGAAATCTCAAGTCTGGTAGACATGAGTGTATTATTTCTATATTTTCACATATTCAGGAAACAAACTTCCCAAGAAGTGAGGGAGCCTTTTCAACGCTTTCTGGCGGAATTGTGTGCTGGTCAGGACGGTGGTGATCAGGGAGCATCCATGGGATGTCAACTCTCGCCACAAGCTCCTTTCTGTCTGTGGCTACTATCAATAAAGCCCTTTAAGCAGATCTGTACATTTGGGGGCCGGCTGGCGAGGCACGTGCCATGAAGCACCCCCTGCCCAATAATCAAACTCTTGTAAGCCGCATTGAATGAGATTCTTTCTCCCCGGAGAAGTATATGTTTGTTTGTTGGCATGGTCCTAATGACTTAAAGAAAAATGCCGGAAATCAGTGCCGCGTGCTCCTGTGAAAGGAACATTGGCCCTTTGTTCCAGATATGCATTTGCAGAACAACTTCTGAGCGAGTCCTTGGAATTCCTCATGGTTTATATGCCTTTGTAAGCTCCTGGCATTGAAGAACCGAGGGTTTTCTTTTTCTTTTTCTTTTTTTTTTCCCTCCCCAAATGAATCCAACATTGTATTGAACACACTCTCCCTCAATTTTGATAAAACCAACAACTCCCAAAGCCAACCTTAGTGGAAAGAGTAGGACCAGGAGCAAAATGTGCTATGGCCGTAGGCAGTTTGGTGTTACAAGGTTAGAAATGTGGGGTGGAGGTCAGAGCCCCAATAGTTTCTTACTTTTTCTTTGTTCAGGCATAGCATTCACATTTGTTTTAGTAACTGCAATGCTGCTCAGATGTACAGTGTTTAAAAATATTTTCTGTGGCACTTACACACAGTCTACCTTTTGATTTTCTCAATAGGCGTGAGGGGCTGACTTGGAGAGAGGTAACATGACATACATTTAGGAGCTCAGGGTGAATGGAGGCAACTTACACCAGCTTCCTTGTTGTCTCTCTTTGTGATACAGGGAAGTTCTTCCTCTCTCTGAACCTCACTTAACTCTGCCAAATGGGAATAATATGGTATTTATCCTACATGATTGTAAGGAGAAGTAAATCAGATAAGGTGAGTTGCCCAACAAGTCACACCATGCGTGCTGAACAAACAGCCGCCTCCTACCTCCTTCACCTGCTTTGAAAGGGAGGGACCTTGAGTGGCAAAGAAATTACTAGACAAGGTGTATCAGTTTTGCTGGGGCTGCCATAACACAGTGTGACAGGCAGTGTGGCTGAAACAACAGAAATTTATTTCTTCACAGTCCTGGAGGTAGAAGTCCAAGATGAAGGTGTTGGCAGGGTTGGCTTCTTCTGAGGCTTGTAGATGGCTGTCTGCTTCCTGTGTCCTCACATGGTTTTCTCTGTGTGTGTGTGTCTGTGTCCTAATCTCCTCTTCTTAGTAGGACACCAGCCATATTGGATGAGGGCCCACTCTCATGGCCTCATTTTGACTTAATCGCCTCTTTATTTTTATATTATTTATTTATTTATTTATTTATTTATTTACTTATTTATTTATTTATTTATTTATTTATTTATTTATTTATTTATTTATATTTTTAGCTGAGCCATCCTGCCACCTCTTGGCAGCTCAACAGCAGCTCAGCTCAGGCCGGGCATTGAACTGCTGTGGCTCAGAGCTCAGCTTGCACTCTTGAGCGAGTTCTTAACCAATTGAGCCCCTCGGCCGCCCTAATTGCCTCTTTAAAGACCCTGTCTCCAAATACAGTGATATTCTGAGGTTCTGTGGGGTTAGGACTTCAACATAGATATTGGTGGGGGGACACAGTTCAGCCCATAACATAAGACAAGCCTGGTTGGCACCAGTGAAAAACACACAGTTGGTTCTCCATATACAAGAAGAGTTAGTTCCCTCTCATTCTCCCTTTTCGAGATTCTCTGAGTGAGCAGCATGCAAGTTGGCACATGACTATTCTCCCCCAGTTTTTTTTTTTTTTGAGGGCAGTGTCACTGGCCCTCATATGTGGGACTGAACCGGGGCCGCTGGCTTCCCAAGCCAGCGCTTAACCACCGCGCCACTCGGCCGGCCCTCCCTCTCCCCCAGTTTTTATTTGACGGCTGTCCCAGTCCTAAGTCTCCTTACCCCAACCAGATGGAAAGCCTCTGGAGACCAGAATGTTTCCACCACATTTGTTGTTCCTAGCTCATGTTTCACCATGGTTGGTACACAAGAAATACTTAGAGTTCGTTTATTTGTTTCACCATGTATCTTGGGCTGTACAACATTGTATGCCTAGAGTGCAGCTAATGTTCTCAGTAAATGTTCATGCGTTCCTTCAGCAAACATGTACTGAGCTTGAAGAATCCAATCTTTGCTCTTCAGGAGCTCACAATCTACTGGGAAGACAGGCTAACAAACATCAGTTCAGATTAATAACCATGATTTCACTGAGGTGTGACAGAGATAGAGAGAGAGCTTTAGGATTCTAGAAAGAAGGGGGTCGGAGTTTGGGAGGAGGTCCAGGTGGTCCAGGATGGCTAGAATCCTAGAGTCTTGCCACTGAAAGCATGCTCCATAGATCAGCATCATGGTGTCACCTGGGAAGTTGTTATAAACACAGAATCTCAGTCTTGACCCTGGACCTATGGAATCAGAACCTGCTCTGTCCCTGGACTTGGAGCCCAGACACTGGACACTAAATTGCCCACAAAGGATGGAATGTAACTGAGTACAGTGGGTAAGTGTAAGAAAAACCATATAGCTCCTAGTGTCTATTTTATCTTCTCACCAGGGCTGTAATCAGACTTCTGTTACTAACACTGCTGCTACCCCTTCTCCCAGCAGCTGCTGCTACAGTGTAAGTGGTCTTCCTGCTTTGTGTTCTCACAGCCATCTTTTCCCCTTTCATTTAATCCTTTCAACGCCCAGTGGGGTATTATCAGCACCTCCATTTTACCAGAGGCAGGACGAGGCCCAGAGAAGTGGCTTGCTGAAGGTCACTTGGCTGATAGTTCCAGAGTCGAGTGTCACCTCCAGCCTTGCTGCTCGAACCTGGAGAATTTCTTAGGCCACCTTGCATTGTCCAGCCAAGGCCAAGATAAATGCAGGAGAGATGTGTAGGTTCAGACTGTTATTGTGAATAGGGCCAGGGCACCTTGATATGTCAGCCTGATGACAAGTTCTCCATTTTTTACTTGAAGAAGGCTTTTGATGTGGAGAGTGGAGAGAAGGGTGTGCATGTGGGGAGAGGGTGGATGGCACTCAGCATGTAGGCTGGTGGGGGTTGGGTTCTGTCTCTGTTGCTTTGCATAGACCATGATGACTTTCAGGGTGTCCTGAGCATCTCTGAAGCTATTGATCTCTCTGGCTAGACCTCTGTAACCTTTGAGTGATGTGGCCGTGTGCAAGTCACCTACCTCTTTGAGACCCTGTTTCCTCCATTGTAAAATGAAGAGACTAGAACAATACTCATATGGAGATAATCACAGGTCTCAAGGACATAATAAATGATGAGGGCTGTGCTAGGCACAGAGTGGGGCCACCGTAAGTGCTCACAGAATGAGCCAGCAGCTCTGAAAGCATTCTGTAGATGGACTTGAATGAGGGGTACACACATGAGCAATAATACCTCTCCATGGGCTGGGTCATCTGCCAGCTCGCTCAGCTCATGAATCTGTCCCCAAACGACCAGGCCTGGGCTGTGCGTGCGTTTCTGGATGCCCAGAGGCTGGCTTTGCAAAGAGGAGCGAACAGCACCATCTATTCATGGTCTTGGGGCTCCTTCTGCCAGAGCCCACGAGGGGTTTGGATTCAGAGAGCTATTGAAGGGGAGCCACAAAGACACGTTTTTTTTTTTTTTCCCCTGCGGCCTGGAGGGAACACAGAGAGGCCCAGGCACAAGAAGAGGGTTGTTTTGCATCAGCCGGCAGCCGGCAAATTCTGTCAAAGCAGCTGAAGGAGAGAAGTGGTCAAAACACCCAGGAGAAACAAGAACACTGGCGTGGGCAGGAGATAAAAGATAAGGAGGGTGGCTGCCGAGGCACACAGGCCCCCTTCACTGATCTCTGGCAGTCACGCTCTTGCCATTGTCTGGCCCCTCGGGGCTGTGATGATGGAGGCTTTCTTATTTTTCTTCTTAAAGAAAGAATTGATGTCAGAGGAAAGAGAGTTTGTGTTGTATGAACAGTAACTGCCAAATGAAAATCTTTGGTTGGCCCAATAGTGAGGCACACATTCAAACTGGCTTTGTCCCTGGTGCTGGAGAAGATGGGTGGTGGGGGTGGGGGTTCGTGGGGGGGAGGGGATGGGGAGCTCCTTCTCAGATCTGGCTTCCCCTCTACTTTGCTGCCTGTATCCTGGCTGCTGGTTTTGCTGTTACGAAGTGGAGGCCACCAACGTCAATGGCTGTCCTTGCCTCAGTCCAGACTCTGCTTTGGTCCCCTGAGGTTGTAGCCATTCGTCTCTCTGGGTGCCCTGTCACCCTCCCTGCCTTAGAAGCGTCCCCTGAGTTTCCACTTTGGAGAGAATTAAAGGAGACAAGCTCAGATTAGTGAGGAGGGGCGAAGGAACCAGGGGGTTTACTATCCTTTTTTCCAGAAATAAGTGCTATTATAATGGATTTTTCTTAGGTGTCCGTCAGAAAGTTTTATGTATATATCAATGGGTATATGTTTTTTTCTTGTTTTCAGAAGCATTCATAAGTACTCCTGTGTCCTCTGTGCTTCATGTAATAAAGTAACAAAGAGCTTTTTCTCAGCAGCATATAGAAATCTGCCTCATTCTTTTTAAGAGCTGCATAGCTTTCTGTAAATTAGTCAGTGCTCTATTGTTTCCAGTAATTTTCAACAGAAACACTGCATACACACACACACACACACACACACACACACACACACACACACACACACACGGTGCCAAAAAAACCGTATACATATTTTAAGAAAGGAAAAAACCGTATTAATTGTAATACTCAATGTATACTGATAACAAAAGATGAATACAAGTCATGTTTGACTTGCAATTACAAGAGGTGCTCCAAGTGGGTACCATCAGCATACAGACACTTCTGATTATGGTGAACTACTGCTTGAGGACAGATAACATCTCTTAAAATGTGTATACATGTTTTTGGCACCCCTGGTATATATGCCTTTGCAAATATATCTGTACAGTAAATGTCAGGAAAGCTAGGAGTTGCAGGGTTAAATGGTATGTGCAATTTGTTAAAAGAGCTATTACCAAATTGTCCTACAAGGAGGGTGCCTCTAATATTGAATAGCTGTTTTTCCACACACTTATCAACACCAGGTGGTATCCGATTTTTAAAAAATTGCTGATAAGTGAAAACTGGTGTCTCATCATTTTCATGTACATTTCTTTATATGAGCGATGTTGAGTGTTGTGTTATATGTTTTAACCATTCCAATTTATTCTTCTTTGAAGTGACTACATGTATCTTTGCTATCTTTGTGTTGGATTTTCTACCTAGTTTTTATTGATTTCTAATCACATGTTGTGGTGCCTGATGAACTTTGCCTCCTGGTGTGCACATCTGTGCCATCCCCTCCCCTTGAGTATGGGCTGGACGTACGGAATGAATACAGCATGAGGAAAGCGATGGGGTCTCGCTTCTGACCTTAGGTTATGAAAAGACTGAGGTTCCTTTCTTGGGTGCTCCTGTGGGCACACTCTCTACCTCTTTCTCTGAGGGAACCCAGAGGCAGGTGAGGAAGTCCAGGTTATCCTGAACGAGATGTCCTATGCAGGAGAAGGCCTTGGAGGATGATGACACATGGGGGGAAACTCAGGCAAAACAGCTGACCACCAGCTTGCCACGTGAGGACACCGTTTGGAAGAGGATGCTGCAGCCGCAGTCCAGCCTTTGAATGACAGCAGCCCCAGCTGGCTGTTTGATGGCAACCTCAGGAGATACTGAGAGCCAAACCCATCCCGCTAAGCTGCTTACAATTCATGACTCACAGAAACTCAGAGATAATACATGTTTGTGCTGAGCCACTGGGTTTGAGGGGTAATTTTGTTAAGCAGCAATAAATTAACAATACACGTGTGTTGCAAAATGTCCCTAGAAAACTATAGTTTTTTTTTTGTTTTGTTTTTATTTACGATGATTTTTGTTGTGCAGGAATTTGAAATTTTTATGAAGTAAAATTGATCAGCCTGTTGTTCTCTTATAACTTCTGGTAGCTCCAATGAAATTAGGTGATCATTTTCTAAGTTTTGATAAAAGTTTCTTGATGAACTTTTTCATTAGAAAATTAATTTTCCCATATGATAGAAAATGATGGAGGAAAAAAAAATGCTTGTAAATATTACCAAAAGAAAATGGTAGCGATTTGATGTCGTTCCTTTCTTTTTTTGATATATTTCACCATAGGAGAGATCAATTTTCTCTACTGTTTTGTATCCTCCTTTCTGCAGTCCATAATTATACTTGCTGCCACTTATTATGTGTTGATCGTAGGTCAGACACTGTGTTAATATTTTAAAATGTACATTTCTCTTAGTCCTTATTATTATCCTTATTTTAGAGATTAGGGAACTGATCCTCAGAGAGGAGCGTTTGTTCAATATTTAGTTGGAGTAGGTGAGCCAGGACTTAAATACAGGTCTGTTTGATTCCAGGGCTGTGATGGGGCTGACTTCCCACATTCGTATGTTGTGGGTCCTAACCCCCAGGACCTCAGCATGTGACTATTTAGGGATAGAGCCTTTAAAGAGGTAATTACGGTTAAAAGGAGTCATTAGGGTGGGTCCTAATCCAGTATGACTGATGTCTTTCTAAGAAGAGGTACAGAAGAAAAACCATGTGAGCACACAGAGAGGGGATGGCCATCTATAAGCCAAAGAAAGCGAGGCCTCAGGAGAATCCGGCCATGCCAATACCTTGATCTCAGGCTTCTAGAATTGGGAAGACTGTCTGCAGAATTGTCGGAAAATACATTTCTGTTATTTAAGCCACCCTAGTCTGTGGTATAAATCCTGGAAAGTTACTACAAGGGCTCAGGAAATATACCCTTTTAACATTCACATCATATCAGGAGTGTTGAAAAAAAATTTTTGGTGTCATTCAAATTCTTTGAAACAGTTCTTTTAATCACTAGATACTATTACTTCAAATAGATGTACCAGCCTGAATTTGACTCCTCCTTTCTGATTGGACATTTGGTTGGTTTCAATTGTCTTGAATTTTTAATAACTGTGCAATGAATGTCTGTGTTATGGAAATCTTCTCATTTTTCTTCTAGGTTCCTAGAAGGAAAAGGACTTGGGTCAACACTAGGAATATTTTTAGGACTCCCAAATTTAAATTAAATAAACACATGCAGTAAATTTCCCCAAATACACAATATCAAAAGAAGCACTATTCAAATCAAGATTATAGTCAATGAAGGAAAAAGAAAGATTCGGTGTTTGTTTTTTTCTTTTTGTATTTGCAATTGCAATCTCTTTGATACAATATTGAGGAATCCAGCAAAGCCAGGGAAGTCAGGCGGGTCTGCAGTCAATTCCTGGCTCTGCCTCTTATTGGCTGTGTGGCCTTAGGCAAGTTAATTAACCATCCTAGACTTTCCGCTCCTTATAATGTTGCTGTAGGAATTAAATAAGTGAATGGATGTAAAATGCTTAGCACAATTAACATATACACCTTTTACAGAAGAGAGTCAATGCATTTTGACAGGGTAAAGGTCTGCCCACCTAAAGTTACTAAAACTCCTAGGATATGTATGGATGATGAGGTTTTGGATATAGGTGGAAATAAAACTCATGCATTAAATCAATAAACGGGACTTATTTTGAGAATGGCACTGTGCTAGATACTTCTATATTTAATATTTTACATAACCCTCACAGCTTTTCCAAGTGGATATTGTTATCTTCACTTAACAGATGAGGAAACTGAGTCTCAACGAGGCTAATTAACCTGCCTTAGGGTCACAGGGACACTAAACGGCTTAGTCAGGATTTGAACCCAGTTCTGTTCAATTCCAAGTCCTGTATTCTTTTCTCTCCTTTCATTGCTTCATCCAATTAAGACAAAGTCCATTAATGCAACATAGTTACAGAGTAGTTGTTAAGCTATCTACGACATTCATTATTTATTTCTACTTCAGCTCTTCCATTTTCAGTTTTGCCCAGATTTCCGCTTTCACACAGAATTGCGCTTTGTTCATCAGGTTGAGGTCGGGTAAGTCAGGCAGAAGTTAGACTGATTTAACTTTTGTGCTCATAAGGCTCTAGAATAGCTAGTTATAAATTTCTTCCCATCCCTTCCCCCTCAGCCCTCTTTGGAAAATAAAAGGATTGCAACCTGATCCCACCTCTTGCTCTTCTGCACTCCTTGCCTTCTTTTGGGATTAAGGGTGTCCAGTTTCCTTGGGAGGAATGAAATACAGCCGTTTAAGTTGAGGAGAGGACAAGTCCCTTCAGTAAACTCCTTAATGGGAGTTTTTATGGGATGTGTTTTCACCTCACTGAGCTTTTTATTTCACTAAATTGCTTTCATCCAGCCAAACAGGTGAAGAAAATGATGGCAGAGAAAAGAGCTTTAGGAACTTAAAAAGAAAAAGCCAGAAAGAAGCTGCTCCACATTTGTTTACTTCTATGGCTTCTAACCAGGCATCAGACCAGTAAAAAGGGGAGAATTTTTCCTCTTGTTTAGCAGTGTGGCTTATAAAATAGGTCATGTAGGCTGATGTTTTTTTAGCTGTTCTTTTATCATTCATTTATGTATCATCATTCATTCATTCATTCAAATGTTTGAGCATCTATATTAGAAGTCTTGTCTTTAACATGAACAGAACCTGTATTTGACCAGCTAATCCAGAATAGTTTTAAAGAAGGGACTGATTTTTAAAATATATGTATAATTAATTTTTTTTTTTTTTTGCTTAAAACTTATGTCTGTATATTCATTCACCTGTCTCCTGAAATGAAGCATTTTTTGTATTGGTTTTCATCTTTCTTGCAAAACAAACAAACAACAAAAAATGAAGCCACGCCCATAAGGCATCGTCTATGTTTTTAGCTCTGGTTTCTTTAAAGTGGATCCGGAGCTTAGAGATGCTTTTGAAGCAATTTGACTTCAGACCGCTAACTTTTCACAATGTTTTTCCTCTCGTGTTGGGTGGTAGTTTTGCCCCTAATTAAGTCAACAAAGAATTCTTAAAACAAACTTGATTTTATCAAAATTTCCCAAAGAATTCAACTTAGGTTTCGTAGAAACAATAATTTTTTTTTTAATATTCAGATTCCACAGGTTCACAGATGGTTTAATTAAATTGCATACTTATGTTAGTTAACTTTGAGGGCTCATGCTGTCTGTGCCAGGCACTGTGTTTTAGCTCTTGACCTGAATTTACCCATTAATCATTATAACCAGTCTGTAAGGCCAGAAATATTCCCCCATTTCCCAGGTGGAAGATGACATGAACTGGTTTGAGAAAAACGTACTGATGACTCTGAGTATATAACTTAACAGATGGATCCCGAAGGGTGTGATATGATAGATGGTAGCACACAGCCTTTGAGCATTAGCCCTTATCGGGTGTGACAACTCCAAGGTGTTTTCCACACAAACTCCCAGACTCACCAGAAGGATGGAGTCCCAGTTGCTTACCGCAGCAACTTGCCCAATAACATACCTTTATTGGCTGCCTTCCCTTCTCTCTCTTTGTCTTGGTCTCCTGCTGGTAATTCCTGGTCAAGCCCAGCTACATAATTTACCGGGTCCAGTGCAAATAGAAATTGCAGTGTTCCTTGTTGAAAAATTATTACAAATTTCAAGATGGCGACAGCAGAGTGCTAACCCCAGTGTAGGACCCTTCTGAACACAGGCCCTGAGTAACAGCATAGGTTGTGGGATTATGAGGCTGGTCCTGGACAGGTCCCCCTCCCAATTAAGCTACTTTCATTTTCCCTGCCGTAGGTTTTGCATCTGGGGGCGCCCAACCTGAGCCACGGAGACAGTCCACAATATCTCAAAATGAAGAGAATTTCATTTCTATTCATTGAGTGCCTGGGCCACCTTTATGATAATACCCTTAAATTTGGGGCTATATATTCTTCCATTTCTTCTATATAGCAATGGTTTTGTGAAATTTTTTATAGGGAGAATGGAAATATAATTGAGACTTTCCTCTAGCATGATGGCACAAAGTTCTTTCTTTTTTTAAATCACCGAGAGCTTAGAAAACTTTCGACTTCATAGTCCCTTATTTATATTATCTTGTGAATGCTTAGGATTGTTACCAAATTTTGGAAAATCCTCATCAAGTTCCCTTCATACATGAGCAATCAGACTTCAGGACACTTCCTGTATACTGTAATCTTAAAAGCGATATTTATTAGTTTTCTAATGTTGCCATAACAAAGTACCATAAACTTAGTGACATAAAAACACCCAAATTTATCTTCTCACAGTTCTTTAAGCCAGAAGTCCAATACAGAGATATTACTGGAGTAAAATCAAGGTGTCAGCAGGGCTGCATTTGTTTCTGTAAGCTCTAGGGGAGAATCCATTTTCTTGCCTTTTCCAGTTTCTAGAGGCCACTCACCTTCCTTGGCTGGTATCCCCTTCCTCCATCTTTAAAGCCCCAAATATTCTATAGTTGGGTTTCCCCCTGACCCATTCTTCTGCCTCTATCTTTGGTTTTTAAGAATTCATGTGATTAGATTGGGCCCACCCAAAACATCCAGGGTATTTCCCCATCTCAAGGTTCCTGCCCTTAATCACATCTGCAAAGACCCCTTTGCCATACAAGGTGACATGGTCCCAGGAATTAGGCAGTAGGCATCTTTTGTGGGGAGGGCAGCCATTATTCTGCCTGCCACTCTTTTCATTGATGATGTCATTAACAGATTTGCCCTCCATGGTATTTTTCAGTGTTCTGTTATGATTTGTTTGTTTGTTTTCTTGGTCAGTGTCAGTTGAATCAGCCAGAAAATTAATTTTCTCATTGTGTTCATTGGATTCACTCTTCTTCATTAACAGGATTATCAAATTATCTGAAAGCCTATACATTATTCAAATATTTTTCTTTCTTTTAGTGAATCCCAACTTTGCTGTGGCCTGATTTTTTTTTTTTCTTTTCTGGCAATTGATTTCTTGAAGTCAGAATATTTTCTATGGATTTCATCACTCTGCTCTATTGCTCTTATTTCATATTCAATTTTTTAAAATCTGAACTTTTTCTCCATTATTTAGTATACAGAAATGACAAAGAGGTACCTTTATGTGTATTCGCATAAGGAGTCTTTCATTTCTGATTTATTTAATTGATATAAAATATTTCTGTTTTGCAGATTAAGTGACACATTCCCAACTCAGCTTTCCCAAAACGATTCCACAAATTCTATCGGCCTCAAGCCATTGATATAGAGGAAAGGACAGTGGGAGGTGGTTCCAGTTAAAATGTCTCATTTTTGCTAAAAAATTTTACAAAAGTGTACAACCAAATGAACACAGTGTTAGAGCTCTTGCCTGGGGCCTGGGAGGGGCCAAAGCTTTAAGCTTCTTTAGCTTAATGTACATATATATGTCTTGGGTGCGTGAAAGGGAACTTAATCTAGCCCAGAAGTTTCCAGAAAAACTTGGCAGAAGAAGCCTAAACTTAAACCAAGTCTTGAAGGACAAATGGAACATAGCTAAGCATAGAAGGAAAGGAAGGGTGTTATAGGCAGAGGTCGTAGCTTGCTTCAGCACAGAAGTGTGAGAGGTCATGGAAAATGCCAGTCATTCAGTGTGGGTGGAGGAGAAGGAGAATAAGAAGATTCAGATGATGAGACAGGTGTGAAGAAGGCCATGGGCTTTATTCTGGGCACAGGGGTGTCTCCCCAAAGAGTTATAAATAGACATAACAGAGGATCTGTTTTAGAGTCACTTGGGTCCTGCCTGGAAGAGAAGTGGATGTGGGAACAAGAGTGATTGCTTTCATCATTTTCTTTCCCTAAAGAAAATTCATAGCCACTATCCCTCTAGAGCAGGGCTACAGTAGAACTTTCTGAGATGAAGGAACTGTTCTAACCCTTCACTGTCCAATATGGCAGCACCAGCTACGAGTATCTGAAGTGTGACAAGTGTGACTGGGTTGAAAAGTATTTAATTTTCATTTTTAAAAATTTAAATAGTCACACACATGGCTACCATCTGGAACAGTACATCTCAAGATCCTCAAAGAAAGCCTATGAAATAAACAGGATCATCAGTTTAAGCTTAATGAGAAATTTCCATTTTCAGTGACTCAATCTAGGTATTGAGGAGGAATTTCAACAGTAGAAGACACAGATGAACACCAATTTAATGGAACTGTTGATCAAGACAAGGCTTTGTGTTAAAAGGTCTGCGTGGGTACTAAAGAAATATTCAGGATGTGCCAAAAAAAAACACAACAAAAAAAACCACCTGTGATGATGAATATTTATTGCAACATAGTTGTAAAGAATATAAATAAGCACATGTACAAGACTGATTAAGAAAATGCATCCATGCAATGGAATAGCCCTCATCTATGCAATGGAATGCTATACATACTGCAAAAGTATATTTATTTTAATAGAAAGATGTTTACGGTATAGTACTTAGTGGACAAGCATATTATAAAACAGTTATCAAAATTTTAAAGAAAATATGCTTACAGAAAGATCTGGAAGTATATACATAAAATGCATATACCCTGAGTGGTTATCTCTGAGTCTAAGGCAATTGCTTCATTTTTGTCTTCCTTTTTTCCAACCTTATTAATATTATCACATGTTTTTCTGTAGTGAGTGTATATTGATTTTAGATTCAGAAAAATAAAGCAATAAAAATAACTTATTTTAAAATTCTTACAGGAGTGAAATAGAAAGCAAGATCTATTGTAGTACAGACAGAAGATTCTCTGATAGGTGAGGGGTAGAGTAGGCACAGAAGCCTTCAAACCAAAGATGAGTCTTGAAAGCAAAGGAGGAAGGTCTGGGCAGAAGAAGGAAGCAAATAGTTCTTGAGCACTTACTAAGTGTTTATATGTGTTACCTCATTTAATCCTCACCATGACCAGATAAGGTAGATACCATCATGATCCCATTTTACAGATGAGGAAATTGAGTCTCCAATAGGTTAAATGACCCTGTGGGTAAAATCAGAAATCTTGAAGACAGAGACTGGGCCTTGGAGCCTTGGCTTCAATGCTTACTAGCTGTTGCTGGGTTTTGCTGCTGGATAAGTTTCGTAACATCCTGGCACCCATTCATATATTGATTTGTGTGGTGACTTGTGGTTGTGTAATGTCTGTACAATGTTAGACTGTATCTATAACCTTTAACGAAGAACCTGGCTCACAACACTTCCAATTAATATGGCTGATTGAATGAAGATCAATCAGGGATCATTAATTCTTGTACATTTGATCTCGTAGGGAGTTGGGACATTCTCACATGAGAGGATAGTCCTGACAGGACTTTGTAAACTGTAGACTCATGTACCCGTGCAATGGATTTTGATATCTGAAGGCTTTCCTTTACTGGCTTTTTCCAAGCCAAATGGCATTTTTTTTTTTTTGTAAAAAACTACTGATGATACTCCTGCAAAGGATATTTAATCTAGAAATTCTGGTAATGGAGCAGAAAAGCACATAGCATTTATTTGTTCTTAAACGGGCTGCTTAAGAGACTTTTTTGATTCTTAATGAGAACATCAGAGCTTATTAATGTGTATATTTAAAAATGTTTTTGAACTGTCTCTCATTTGAACCAAACTATGAGAAATTGAGACATGGGAGGTAAAACCTATATGTTATTCATTGTGTAATCACTTATTATCAACCCCCACCGCTGCTATTAGGAGATGTTGATTTTTCTATTTCTGTGGTCAAGCTCAAGGAAACTGATTGTCCTCTTGCAGAACTGGGCAAGAACAATTGGATAGATACATCGAGGGTTCCCACAGGATGCTGTTTATCAAATTGCTAATCACATTCTGAAAAACCTTATTTTTATTTTTTTCTTTGATGTAGTGGCAAGCACACCACTTCTGTGTCAGGTGGACTTGGGATGTTGCCAAATAGATAGTGACCTCAGCAGCACTATGAAGAATATTTCTGTGTTCTTGTTGCAGCAAAATCCTGTTAAGCGCAAAATACCCTGAAAACGTAAACTGCGAGGTTATGTTGTAAAACAGTGGTTGAAAAGTTTGGTGAAGATTTATTATAAGACAAGATTATAGCATATAGGTCCACAGTCATGGAATGAAGGACTTCCATGAATTAATGATTTGTGATTAAGTGCTAATTAGGGACAAAAGACCTACTATCATGTCAAACACCTGTACCCCAGTGAACCTCATGCAGTTTCCTGGAACTCCTGGGTATGCTATAGTCACCTTACCACAACAGCGTAAAAGATGTATGTGATCGTGTGTGTGTGTGTGTGTGTGTGTGTGTGTGTGTGTGTTTCCTTTCCAACGTGCTCTAAAGACTGATGGGATTTGTGCTTTTCTTTAATTTTTAGGAAAAACCCTCGGTCCCCCTTTTCCCTCTCCTTTGTCAGTTGCCAGGTCAAATGTGGTATGGATGTGATGGGGAAGGAAATGTTAGACCCCAATAATCAGAAGGCAGGCAGCAGGATTGGGGTAGTGGGGTCAACTTGCCAGGGGCTATGCATGGCAAGAAGGGACATCTTTGGGAATACAGGCTTTGGAAGAGGTCACGATGATGTAAAGACCTGACAGACTGGCAGAGGTCCGTGAGATGAGGAATGGTATTCCTCTGCCATGGCACCCCAAGGCTTCAGCGTGGTTACTAACATCACCAGATGTTTGTCTTCAGTGCGTTATTTTTTTATGGAAGCTGGCAGAGAGCATAACTAATATGACAAGTGTGAAAGTGAGACTGATCTGACTAAAAGAAAGAATTGGGGGAAATCAAAAGGAAGAACTTGGATTCAAATATATTTATGTATTGGAGGAATGGAGGAATTGAAATAGGTTTACTTAAATCTCTGAAATAGGTTTACTTAAATGGCAGGGGTTCCTTTTCTCATATTGCAAATAAGTAAACTTGAGGTGTTTTTTTTTTCCATGATAGGTTAAGATGTATATAGTAAGCCCTAGAACAACTATACCAAAAATAAAATAAAATAAAAGAACCCTCAAAAATATAGTGAAAAAATTACTAAAGAAATGAGAATGCTACATTAAAAAATATTCACTTAATGAAAAACAAAGCAGTTAAGGAAGAATAGGTTACAGAAGAATAGAAGAATAAAAAAGACACAAGACATATGGAAAACAAAGTAAAATGTCAGATGTAAATTCAACGATATCAATAATATCATAAACTTCGAATAAATTTAACAATCCAATCAAAAGGCAGAAGTGTTGGCCTGGATAACAAAATCCAATTAATACACTTCTTATGAGAGACAGAATTTAGATTCAAAGGTACAAATAGTTTGAAAGTAAAAGGATGGAGGAAAATATATCATGCACACAGTACCAGCAAGAAAGCTCGATTGTCCATCAGACAAAATAGACTTCAAAACAAAAAAATGTTACTGGAGATGTAGAGAGATATTTTATAATTATAAAAGGGTTGATTCATCAGGAAGATGTAACAATTATAAACATATATACATCTGACAAAAAGCATCAAAATAAAGAAGCATAAATCAACAGAAATGAAGAAATAAACAGTTCAAAAGTAATAATTGGAGAATTCGTATCTCACTCTATAGTGGATGGAACAGTTGTTAAAAGATCAAGGAAATATTAGAAATGACAACACTATAAACCAACTAGACCTAACAGACACCTGTGGAATGCTCCACCCCGAAACAGCAGAAGATACATTTTTCACAAGTGCAGGATAGACTAGGCCATAAAAAAAAAAAATTCAATAAATTTAAAGAGATAGAAATAATACAACCTATGTCCTTTAATTACAATGGGATGAAATTAGAAATCAATAAAAGAAATTTGAAAAACTCACAAATATGTCAAAATTAAGCATTAGACTTCTAAATAAACAAAGTGTTAAAGAGGAAATCAAAAGGGAAATTAGAAAATACTTTGAGTTTATGAAAACAAAGACAACATACCAAACTTATGGAATGCAGCTAAATCATTGCTTAGAGGGAAATTTATAGTTGTAAATGCCGACATTAAGAAAGAAGAAAGATCTAAAATCAATAATCTAATTTTCCACATTAAGAGACTGGAGAAAAGAAGAAGAAACCAAAACTAAAGCAAGCAGAAGGAAGAAAATAATAAAAATTAGAGTGGAAATTAATTAGAAAATAGAAAAACAATTAACATTATGCTAAGTAAAAAAGCCAGATACAAAATGTTTACAGTATCAGTGAACTCAACAGCTAGTTCTTTGAAAACATTAACAAAATTGACACTCTTTAGTTTGAGTAAGAAAAGACTCAAATTATTAGAATCAGAAACTAAAGTGGGGATGTTATTTCTGACCATATAGAAATAAAAATATTGTATGCCGATAAATTAGACAGCTTGTATGAAATGGACAAATTCCTAAAAAGACACAAACTACTGAAACTGTTCAAGAAGAAATAGACAATCTGAATAGACTTATAACAAGTAAAGAGATTGACTTAATGATCAAAGAACAACTCACACGTCAAAAACCAAGACAAACAATCCCATTAAAAAATAAGTAAAGAATTTGAATTGTTATTTCTCCAAAGAAGGTATACAAATGGCCAAGAAACACATGAAAAGATGTTCAACATCATTAGTCATTAAGGAAATGAAAATCACACTGTAGTACCATTTCATATTCACTGGGATGGCTATAACAAAAATAACAACAAAAAATGAAAATAATAAATATTGATGAGGATGTGAAGAAATTGGAATTTTCATACACTACTGGTGGGAATGTAAAATCATTCAGCCACTGTGGAAAAGAGTTTGGTGGCTCCTAAAAAAATTAAACGTAGAATTATCATCGACCCTGAAATTCCACTCACAGGTGTATGCCCAACAGAATTAAAAAAACAGTTACTCAAGTCTATGCACACACATGTTCACAGCAGCACTATTCACAAGAGCCAAAAGGTGGAAACAGCCCAAATATTCACCTACAGAAGAATGTAAACAAATTGTGGTGTGTAACTACATTGAAATATTATTTAACCATAAAAAAGAATGAAGTTCTGATACATAACACAACATGGCTGAACCTTGAAAATATGCTAGGTAAAAAAGTCAGATACAGAAAGTTACATATTATATAATCTCATTTATATGAAATATTCATAATAGATAAATTTATAGAGTGGTTGCCGGGGTTAGGGGAAGAAGGGAATGGGAAAAACACTGCTTAATGGCTATGGGATTCTGCTTTAAATGATGGAAATATTTTGGAATTAAATAGAGGTCACGGTTGGACAGCATTGTGAATGCTCTAAAAAGAAAAAGCAAAAAACCCCAAAAAACCAAACAACAACAAACAAAAAACAAAACTACTCAAGGAAAAGCCCAGGCTCAGGTGACTTCACTGGTAAATTCCATCAACCATTTAGAGAAGAATACCAATTATAAACTCTTCCAAAAAATACAAGAGGCAACACTTCCCTACTGGTTTTATAAGTCCAGCATTATCCTGATACCAAAGCCAGACAAAGATGTTACAAGGAAAGAAAACTACAGGCTGATGTCTGTTATGAATAATCAATATTGCAAAACATCCTCATGTAAGTCCTCACAAACCATTTCAGGAAACATTTAAAAAGAATTATACACAATGACCAGTTAAGATTTATCCCAGGTACACAAGGTTGATTTAACATACAAGATCAATTAATATAATATACCATATCAATATAATACAAAACAAAAAAATATATGATTGTCTTAGCGGTTGCCAAAATCATTTGCTGATGTTCAATACCCTTTATGACAAAAAGCTCAGTAAACTTCATAGAAGGGAACTTGTCAATTTGATAAGTTCCTATAAAAAAACACACAGCTACTATCACACTTGATATTGGAAGACTGAAATCTTTCTCCTTAAAATCAGGAACAAGGAAATATTTGCCACTTCTAATCAACATTGTAGTAGAGGTTCTAGCCATAACAATTGGGCACGAAAAAGAAATAAAAAGCATCTAGTTAGGAAAGCAGAAAGATGACATGACAATCTCAAGGAATCCACTATTAGTGAGTCAAAGAGGTTGAGGAATACAAGACAGTACACACGAATAAATTGCATTTCTAAACACTGGTGATGAACAATTAAAAATTGAAGTTAAGAACTCAATTCTATTTACTAGAGCATCAAAAAAAAATTAGGAATAAATTTAATAAAAGACGTGCAAAATTTTTACTCTGAAAACCACAGAACATTTTTGAAAGAAATTTAAAAAGCTCTAAGTAAGTGGGAAAATATCTCATGTTCATGGATTGGATCATTTAACCTGCTTAAGATGGCAGTGCTTCCCAAATTGATCTACAGCAGGGATTGGCCAACTTTTGAGATGGAAGAGCCAATCCTGTCCCGCACAACAATTTAAAAATTATTCGAGAGCCATAAAACAAATGAAATCACCATTATGTGAATTATATCCTTGCACAATTTTATAAGTGAAGTTATGATAGTTTTATTTTCATTTTTAATTTTACTTTGGAGCTACATGTACGTACCCAAAGAGCCGCATGTGCTCACAAGCCGCAGTTTGCTGACCCCTGACCTAGAGATTTAATGCAAACACTTATTAGAGTGCTAGCTGGCTTCTCTGTGGAAATCGACAAAATACTCTGAAAATTCATATGAAATTTCAAGGGATCTTGAATTGCAAAAACAATCTTGAAAAATAAGAACAAATGTGGAGGGCTCACACTTCCTTATTTCAAAACTTACTACTACAAAGCAACAGTAATCAAGGCAGTGTGGTCCAGGCAGGAGTACAGACACATAATCACTGGAATAGAATTGAGAGTCCGGAAATAAACCCATGTGTCTGTGATCAACTGATTTTTAACAAGTGTGCCCAGATCACTCAGTGGGAGAAAGAATGGTCTTTTATAGGAAAACTGGACAATCACATGCAGAAGAATAAAATCGGACCCTTATCCCATACCGTATACAAACATTATCTCAAAGTGTATCTCAGAGACCTAAATGTAAGAGCTAAAATGATAAAACTCAGAAGAAAATGGAGGGGTAAATTTGTACGACCTCTCATTTGACAATGGATGTTAAAGTATGACACCAAAAGTATGAGCAAGAAAAAAACATAAAAGAGAACTCGTGAAAATTAAAAACTTCTGTACCTTAAAGGACACTATCAAGTAAGTGCAAAGATAAGTCACAGAATGGGAAAATACATTTGGAAAACATACCTTTGATAAGGAACTTATATCTAGAGTATATGCAGAACTCTTAAAACTCACTACTAACAAGTACAGCAAGCTGATTCCCAGGCTCCATTCCCTGAGAGCGCCTCTGTCGATCCTCAGATGTGTGCCAAATCTGTGAGGCCAAAGTGCTAAGACGAGCAAACAGGCCTCTTTCACACCAAGATGGGGGTGGTGGTGGTGGTGTGTGTTTCATTCTGCTGTCTGTGCCGTGCCCTGGGTGGTAGTTGGCCAGGAACTGGCCCTCCCATTATACAGTCTTGTGGAAACCAACATGGCAAGCTCTACTGGCCTCCAGAGCCAGGAGATCAGGGGGTGTTTCCTGGGCGGCAGCGGCAAAAATGCTGCACCAGATGCTGTAAAAGCTCTCTTTGGGGAGGGACTGGCACCCTGATGGGAGCTAGGGGGAGAGCGTGAAGGTGGCCCCTAGATGTGTACTACACGAGACGCCTGTCCCTCAGGGAGATGCTTTCAGATTAGCACATGAGCCTCATTCACGTAAAAGCTGGGAGCCTCTGGGTGGCCAGCTGGCCTCTGCCCTGAGCCCCTGACAGTGCCGAGGACCATTTGACAGTGTTTCTCAGCTCACCAGAGCCTGAGACACCAACCCCCTTGGTTTTCAAAACTAGATATTTTGGAGGTTCCTCTCTCTGGTGCAAGTCTTAAAAGCTGGGGTGTGCCATGCGGGGTTCCAACCCATCAATCCTCAGGGACAAGGTCTGGGGTGTGAGTTCCTGCCCAATTGAGTCGCCATGCTGAGGATGGGTTTAGGGTGCGTTTGTGTCTCTCCTCCCTGCTTCCTTCTGTATGGGCTTTCTGTCATTCGCTGGATGTATAGGAGTTGCCCTGTGTTCAGGCCTTTTTCAGAGGAAGTTGTTCGTTATATAGCTGCAGGGTTGGGTGTCCCCGACAGGAGGTGAACACAGGACCTTCCTGTAACTCCTTGAACAACTCTTAAGTGTTTTAAGTACAGAGAAGAAATAGACGAGCGCCTCTTAAAGCTGTGTGGAGGATGGCTCCACGGTGGGCAGGAGAGAGCAGGGGTAGGGTGAGACCTGCTATGGGGCTTTCATAGGATGCCCTAAACTAGGTTACTAAGTCAGTAGACAAAGGAAAGCAAGCAGGAGAGAGGTGACATCATGAAGACTTGATGGCTGGGAGAAAGTAGGTGATGTCTTTGACTGAGATTAGAAACGTAAGATGGACACGTTGAATGATCTTGAGAAGCCCATAGCATATCAAGCTGGAGATGTCAAATGGACAATTGAATATAGGATGTAGGTGAGATGGTGACATGGAAACACAGACTCAGAGGGCATCAGCATAGAGGGTGCTGTTGGAATGATGGAAGTGGATTATAGTACTCAAGCAGAGTGTGTGTGGAGAAAAGAAAGGTGTACTGAGGACTTTATCCCAGCATTCAAAAAAGTGGGAAGGGGAGACGAAGCCCATGAATAATAACAAAGAGGCGTGACTAGCACACAGGAGGAGGATCAAGCAAAGGAAAGAGAATTTCAAAAGAGCTGTGAATAGTCGACAGTTCAATGCAGCAGGGTACCCAGTCAGAATAGGACAGAAGGGGGTTCATCGCTTTGCAATACGGTGACCATGGGATACCTTCAGAGGAGCCGCTCTGGGGAGTGATGAGAGGAAAGGGGGGTGGTCGCAGTCTAGTGAATGGGGACGTGAGATGTAAGGAGGGACAGCAAGTGAAAGACCCTCTTTCCGGAGCTTTCTAGAAGAAAAGTAGAAACAGAGAAGCAATTGGAGGGACATATAAGATCCAGAGTGTGTATATGGGGGGTACTTGATTTTCTTTATAGGCTCATGGAAGGAGCCCACAGGCAGTGAGAAGCCTAGAAGACCAAAGGTAGACGCAAGAACGAAGGAGAGGAATAGGCGTGTGGGTGGAGAGGTGGCCATCGCGAGGAAAGGCCACACCCCGTAGTCTGTGCAAGGCTGAATAATGGCCCCCTAAGATCCAGTGCTCAACCCCAGAACCTGTGAAGGCTACCTTTTATGACAAAAGGGACTTTGCAGATGTGATTAAATTAAGTGGATCTTAAAGTTGGGAGGTTACCCTGGATGTTCTGAGTGGACCTTAAAGGCAATCTCAAGTACCTTTTTAAGAAGGAGGCAGAGGGAGATTTTTCTATAGAATTCACCTTTCGAAACCTAGCTCAATAGCCATCTCCTCCAGGAAGGATTCCTTGATGTTCCCCCACCCCCAGCTTCGCTGAGCCTGCAGCGAGGTGCTTACTCCCTCGTCTGCCAACCTATGGTTTGCAATACGAATCCTCCTACATGGAATTTCTGGGGTCTCTCTCTGTCTACATTTTCCACCCCCTAAATTCATCACATCTTGGTCATCTTTATATTCCCAATACTCAGGAGAGAAGATCCACAAACAAACTGAAATAAACATTGAGGGCTGCTGCAATGAAGGAGTAATTCTGGTCAGATTGGTAATCGGGGATATAGACAGATGGCATGTATAGTGCTCAAGCCTATTTTAGTCCTCCTTGGTCGAGTTACCTCCTTTCTCCAAAACCAGTTGCTTAAAAACAAATTGTCCAAAATAGGGAGCAGATTTGCTCTACCAAAGGCCAGCCCTAACTGATTGCTAGGAAATTGTAGTTTTTCAATGGAATCACTGCCATGTTCTCACTCTCCGCCACTGCCCAAGCCAATGGCTTATTATTTACTTGCACCCCCATCAGGGGCTGCAGGTTCCCCCCCCACCCCCGCTTCTTCTTTACATCACTTTTTCCTCCTAGATCCTGCACCTGTTTTTCTAGGCATGAAAGAGCTAAAGTCCGGAGAGAGGCCTAAACTCTCCGTGAACCTCACTTCAAATCACATAGTTTCAGAAAACCCAGATGCAGTTTGAAATTACAGTTAAGATCCCATGGAAAATAAATGACATGAACAGCTGAAAACCCCGCCCCCCACCCTTTTTAACTCCCCTCCCCCAACTTTTTTTTTTTAATGTATTTCCCCCTCGCCTCCTCAGCTCTTCAGAACAAAATTTTTTCACTGGGGATACGAAACCTGAGCCTTGCGCAAGAGGACACACCACAGAATGGAGCGTTGATTTGGCCCATCCAGGGCCAGCAGCTGCTGGCGTGGGGGGAGGGGGGTTGGGAGGCACTTGAAAGCGCTCTCTGGAAGTCCTCAGGAGAGTTGCTGTTGGAGGGTCCTTGGGGGCTGCCCCCTCCTGTTTTGCGCAATCTATCTTTAGAGAATTGCAAGTTCATTTCTCAGAAGGGCCCCTGAGCTGAGATGACTTCTAAACGGACAAACCACTTCCTGCAATCTTTAACTGAATTGGGGCTGGGGGGGCAGTGTGACCATTGGTGGTGGTGGGGGCTCCATTCAGAGTTGTCCACCCTCATGTCTTTCCACAGCCCACCCCTGGCTCTCGGCCAAGAGAGATGGAGCAAAGAGTGGGCCCTAGGGCATGCATGGGAGGTCACAGCCAGAAGTGCAGCCTTGCTCAAGGCGATGGTCACTTAGGGGACCCTGGAAGAGTGACAGGACTCTGTCCAGATACCTCAGTTCAGATTGCTGCCCTCAATCTCTGAGAGGCAACAGGGACCAATCCTTTCTGCGCCCATGCACCCTCCCTCAGGCAGGGGGCATAGGGGTGTTCCAGAAAGGAATGGCTTCGTCTCCTAGTGGGTGGCAGCACTGAACAGGTCATCAGAAAACAGAGATGCCAAAAGGATACTTCCAGGCGTCTTGATGCAGTGGAGAAAGACTTTAAGCATAAGCAGACCTGGATTCAAATTCTGTCTTAACCCCTTAGTATCTGTGTGGCCTTGGGCAGGAGTGAACTTGTCTGCACCCTAAGAAATCACAATGAGTAACAGTAACTACTCTGGGTAATTGTTAGGAGGTTTGCATGAGATAATGTATGGACAGCTCTCATATCAGTGCTGGGCATATGCAATATGTTCAATTAACTCAACTTCTCTTTCCCTCCAAGCTAAGAATAATAACTAAAGCTACTTTCGGGAGCTTGCTAAGTGCCAGACCTCAGCAGAACATGCATTGTTTCACTTGATAGTTTCGATGACTGTAAGAAGTTCCTACATTTCTATCGCTGCTTCATGGAGTCTTACGATGGGTAGTGGCAGTGTCTAGATGGGGTTCTATCTCTACCTGCAGAGCCCCTTTGTTTCCTTCTTTGCTGTGCGTCTACTCATTTTGGTCTCTGATCCTCCACTCTGACCCCAGGTGCCTGGAGCAACTCTTCTGTAGCTTTAGGGACTCCGGACTCCCTGCTTAGTACCACACTATTCTTTCTTCCCTGTCCCTCCTGCCTTCATAAAGAGCGCCACTTGGCACACATCAGCCCGGTGACTGTGGGCTGATATGATCTAGGCCCATGATGAAGTTTGGGAGTAGGGCTGCCAAATTAAGAAAAAAAAAAAAAAAAAAGAAACAAGACACCCATTGATTTGAATTTCAGATGAATAACAAATACTTTTTTTAGTATGTGTATGTGTTAAATACTGCATAGCACCTGCTTAGGCTAAAAATGTATTTGCTGTTTATTTGAAATTCACATTTAACTGGGCAGGTCTCTCTGGGAGGAGAGATTTTGCTGGTGGACGCAGCTCTGGTCCTGGGTCAAAAGACCCCAGATCCAGTCTGAGCTCGGTCACCAAATTTTCTGTTCTTAAGACAGTCACCTCCTCTAGAGAAGCCTCAATGTCTTTGTGTTTTAAAAAGGGCAGAAGACTCTTCCTTTGCTCTACAACTCAGTACAATGTTTAGTGCCCAAAGGGTCATCTCATGTGGTTGTCACAGTTTCAAGTTGGTGACTTCATTAGCAGTCTTGTTTTTTAAAGATTTTATTGGGGAGTTGGGGGAGGGGAACAGCATTGGGGAATCGGGGAAGGAGAACAGACAAGTTGCTGTCCTTTTGTTCTTCAGTCTAGTTGTGGAGGACGTTGCTTCGCTGGCCCATGTTGGTATTATCATTGCACTCTTCCCGGGTGAGACAGATCAGTCCCAGGCCTCTGGATGGTCGCTCACAGCAGCTCTTGGCAGCTCACACTGGCTGCTGGATGCTCACGCTGGCTGCCGGCTGCTCACTGTAGCTTATGGCAGCCCACTGCAGCAGGGGCTGCAGCTATGCCGTCCCAGGGACTCACAGCAGCCCAGCTCAGGTGGAGCTGTTGTTCACCATCTTAGCTGTAGAGGGCAGTGTCATTGGCCCTCATGTGGGATCCGAACTGGGGCCGCTGGCATCCCAAGCCAGCTCTTAACCAACGTGCCACTCGGCCGGCCCTGGTAAGCAGTTTTTGTTGAATGATCTGTGTGGAGTAGAGTGGTGGGGATCATAAGGCCTGCCTGTGGCCTTTGTACTAATCACAGCCCAGGTGGGGATTTCAGTCAGGGAGACAGATAGTTATGAATGAGTGTGCTCTGTGTAGTAATGGAGGCTGGGAGGGGTGCGGGGGAGACCTGCTGGGCTCCACCTAAAGGGAGATTCCCAGGCAATGATGCTTAAGCTGGGTCTTGAAAAAGGAGGATAATTTCATGGCCACCTGTTGTCTACGAAACCCATTCTCTCTTTTACATAATGAAAAACTATACTTTATTTGTTAACTACATTTCAGCTTAATGAACCCTTCCAGTTGATTGCCATTTCGCACTTCACTTGTGCTACTCATTTAAGCCTCTAAATAGAATGACTCCCTTTTTACAGGTGAGAAAAATCGGGGCTCAGAGGGGTCAAAGCAGTTACCCAAATCACATAGCTGGTAAGTGATAGAGTAAGGACCAGACCCGTGGCTCTTATCTGACTATGAGCCTATGAGTTCAGGAAACTTTCCCTGCGTAGCCTGAAAACCATCACCGAGAAGAAACAGGTGTTGTTAAAGATCTCAAAAACATAAAATGCAAGTGGAAAAGGCAGTTGGGTGCTGTTCTGGAGGCCAGAGCTGCATCTCGGAGCCAGCCTTAGCAGCTCAGCATTCCACAGATGCCCTTTCTCCAGTGTGGCGAGGTGGAGGCCGGAGCCGGTGGCCTTTGTTGTATAATGAAGGGTTATCTGATCACACGAGTTATTTGATCACAAAGCTCTCCTATATTTGTTGAGCCAGAACCTTGGAAATGCCGAGAATGGGTCCAATTTCAAACCTTGCCTTTTCTGAGCACCAAAAACAGATGGAGAAAGGAGCTAGAAGTGGTCCTAAAGGATAATTCTCTCTGCAATTCAGAGTAGGGGCAGTCCGCAGAGGTATGGACGAGGGCTGCTACCCTGGGAGCTTCCACAGTTCCCAAAGACAGATGCCTGGTTTCCGTCTTGTACAGAAGGGGCTGCCAACATGATGCTGATGCCTTTTGTTTTGGTTCGTATGCTCATGTCGCTCCCTCTCATTTGGACACGCACACATGTGCGTTACAATATTTGACACATCATGTCAAGGTGGGAGGAATATATTTTTGACTTGATGAACAGGATGCAATTATATCCCATGTGTTATACATGTAACTGTTAAACCGCATTTGAAAACAAATCAACAATTTGTTAGCTCACTCATTCTTTGACTCATGGCTTCGTATATTCAAAACTACGTGTACTAAGTACCTATTATGTGATCGACTTCATGCAAGGTGCTGCAGGAGGGGGCTAGTAATGGGTGGGGTTCAAATAATCAATATTAAGTCCCACATAACAGTAAGGGCAGGTGGCATGGAAGGGACTCAGACTTTACAGCCATATATACCTGAGTTAGAAACTGGGCTCTGCCACTCCCTAACTTCGTGTTTTGGGGGAATCCATTTAGCTCTTTCAGTTTCAGCCTTCTCGTCTGCAAATCAGGGCTAATGAGAATTAGTTTATTAGTTTTGTATGACAACCTTGTGATGAATTATGCATTAGCATTATACCCATTTTACAGATGACAACTGTGTTTCAGAGAAGTTGGCTGTGATTGCTGAAGGTGACTCAACTAGTGAGTAGCAGAGTTGTGTGTTGAACTCTGGATTTCAATTTCCAAGTGTGTATTTTTCTATTTTTTTTTAAAGTTATTTTTTATTTTTTCATTGGGGAACAGTGTGTTTTTCCAGGACCCATCAGCTCCAAGTCAAGTAGTTGTTTCAATTTAGTTATGGAGGGCGCAGCTCGGTGGCCCACTTGGGGATTGAACTGGCAACCTTGGTGTTGTGAACCTGTGCTTTCACCAACTGAACTAACCAGCCGCCCCTCCATTTCTTCTCAACTCATTTTTTTTTTGGTCCAAATAATTAATTACTCCCTCTAAGCTATTCATCCTGGTACCATTATCAGCTATGAACAGACCCTCTGGGGTCTGTTTATTCACAGCTTTTAAGAGGACAACCACCACTACAACAAAAATAACTATTTTCTTTTTAAGGTGAGCACAGCCATTATAGAACATTAAGTCTATGCCAACTTCCTCCCATGACTGAGAGCGCAATTTGATACCAAACAGTCTGTGGACTTGAAAGAGTGTTTTCAGGCACCCACCCTCTGCCTACCACAGAGTGCCAGCTCCTAGAGGGTCCCAGTTTGGTCCTCCAGGTTTCTCTGCATTCAGCAATACACCACAGGAAAGAAACCGTAACTTTCTGGCTTTCTAATATTCCAGCCATATCCAGTGATGTGCAGGTCATCCCAGACAGCTGGATCATTGCATCTGAATATATCTGTATCTACCCAAAAGACAGAGAAAGCAGCTGGAACTCAGGACCCAGCTTGCTTGTCTAGTCAGCCATGAAAGCTCATTCTCTTACCCACAGTACAAATGTCTCTTTTTGGGAGGAACCACACATTTATTAAGGTGCCTCCACTTCAGATTCTGACTCCTTCCTCTCCCCCTAGGCTGGAATCCTTGACCAGAGGATATGAGAATATGCCTCAATTTGGAGCTGACTCATTTCACTGCACCTGGTTGGGAGTGGGAGAGTGTGTGTGTGTTTGTGCGTGTGGGCGCATTATGGGGGAGAGCATATCAGGTGGCAAGGTAAGGGGAGAAGTCTGTGCCACCCAGTTTGAACTAGACCTTTCACATTGCACATACATACTTGGCACTGTTAAATCTTTGGACTGGAAGGAACTTCAGTGTCACTTTCTGGTCCAACATCTGATATTTGGGTCCATCTTCCTAAAATTCTACCAACTGATTTATCAGTAGGGCTCCATTTGGGAAGGTTTTAACAGTGGCTATGGTTGGTCTGGGAAAAACAAAAGCTGTCCCCTTGCCCCAGTTGACATTTGAGGTGCCCAACAGAAATTTCTTGACTTTTAAGAAAAAAAAAATTAATGTTTACTTGAGTCTCTAATACACAAATACACTCTAATAGGGTAACATAGTAAAATATTACAGATATGACTGAAGTCCCATTTGGGCTGTCTTCTCCCATCCCCCAAGCTTTCCTCAGAGGAAATCCTTGTTAACATTTTTGTGACATTCTTCTAGACCTTTATCGATGTCTTTATAGACACGTTTGGGTGCCTCAGTATGTATGTGAGGAACCGTGGGCTCACAGGAAACCAAGAAGATAGCTAACTCTAGGTGGGTCACATCCCACTGGGAAAAATTAACAAAGTTCGTGTTTTTGACTTATAATGACATAAGTTATTGTGGGTAGTCCTATGGCAGTTGCTCACTCTTCCACCAAGTTTTGCTCCATCGAGTACCCAGAATCACAGAATCTCACCTATATTGTTGGGAGTGCAGAGGAATTTAGAAGCCATTCATTGTCATCATTGAATTTTAAAGATGGAGACATGGGGGAGAGTCTTCATGACCTTGGATAAGTAACTTTAGCACTGATGCGTGTTTCAAATAATTTGTTAGGGGATGTGATTGCTCATTTGTTCCGCTCCTGGGGTCATTGAAGCTATGAAATAAAGTACTAAAGGTGAAATCTTATTGTAGATGATAAGTGTTGGCGTAAGGGACAACTGTAGCTTAGGGTTTGTGTTCTGGAATCATGCTTTTATCAGGAAGGCTTGATTTTAAATCCCCTTGAGGCTGAAGAGTGTGAAGGAACAAGGAGAACAATTCCAGCTCTGGGCAGTAGGGGGCACTCTTGCACTTTCTGTAGGTTGTCTTAACCAGGTTGAGGAAGGTGACAGTCTTGTCCCCATTGTCCCGTTTAGACCTTGGAACACTATGGGGTGATGGGTTACACTGGATATTTCATGATTCCCCCAAATGCCAGGTGTCCCCAGGGCTGGGTTCATGTTTTTTTTTTTTTTTTTTTTTTTTTAACAGGACATACAAGAGCTGACCACACAGCCCAAGTGGCATGGGAAGAGTTCAGCACAAGAAACAGGCATGGGATGGTGCAAAGAGCACTAGGGACAAAAGTGCCACATGCTTTCTGAATGATATATGTGCACTGGCATGATACACTGCAGTAGAGAGATCCTCTGCCATGAGTGAAAGAGATGCCGTTGGACTGTGGGTTCCAGGAGATAAATTTTTAAGACCCCGGCTGGCTCAGCAAAGATATCTAGTCTTAATGACACTGCTCTGTGTGTGGTTATAGGAAGTCATCATGGAGGGAACAGGCCCCGTTAGCCTCCTCTCCCATCTTGTCATGACAATCGGAAGCCCTAAAGACAGCAATGAAAAATGGGTGAAACATATTTGGCTTCCGGGGTTTTCAGAAAGCACAGCTAGACCTCTCTGCAGAATAGTACAAGAATTCCCTACTGTTAATAATTTACCCATTGTGCTTAATGCCTGTATCCATCTAATATTGTTTTCTTGAATTATTTGATATCGTTATAGATGTGATGACCTTTATCCCTAAGTACCTCTGTGTGTATTTTCTAAAAACAAAAAAGACAGGCTTTTACATAACCATAGCATAATTATCAAAACTAGGAAGTTAGCATTAATGGAAAACTATTACGTAATGTATAGACCTTATTCAAATTCACCAGTTAATCCAATGACACGCTAAATAGCAAAAGAAAACACTAGATTGGGCATTGAATTGATTTGTGTCTTTTTAGTCTCCTTGAATCTGGAAGAGTTCCTCAGTGTTTCTGTCTTTTATGACAATGACAGTTTAGAAAAATACAGGTCAGATAGTTTGTAGCATGTTCCTCAGTCTTGGTTTCTCTAATGTCTCCTCATGATGAGATTCAGGTTATGCATTTTCAGCTGGACTCTCGGAAGTGAGAGCCTGTCCTTTCCCATGCATTATATCATGTGGGTATCTGATGCCACGTTCTCCTGATGTTGACTTTGAATTACATGGTGTCTGCCAGATCTCTCTACTGTAACGTTACTGTTTTGTTCCTTTGTAATTAATAAAGATCTTGTCAGAAGAGACTCTATTGTGTAAACATTGTATTTCTCTTTACAACCTTAGCCACCAATTTTATCATGCTTTGATGACTCTTGCCTGGCTTTATTGTAATAATTGCCAAATGGTGGTTTTCTATTTCCATCCTTCTTGCCTTGTGAGCTTTCTTCTATAAGGAAGAGCTTTCCCTTCTTCTGCATTTATTTATTTAGAAGACTGTTCCTGAGATGGTTCAAATCCTTGAGCGCAAGTCATTTGAGATGGCAATCAGGTGAAGTGGCACCTGGTAGGTTCTAAAGAATGTTAACACCCCATGTGTCTTATTTGTTCTTCACAGCTAGTCAGTGTAGAAGTGAATGGGGTCTTTCTATTACAAATGGGGAAACTGAGGCTCCAGAGAGGCCACCCCCGCTCCATCATCACACATGTTGCACTGTAAGATCAGGATGTGGCTTTGTGAGCTCTCTGAGGGTAGGGCAGATGTGTTGGTCGCCTTAGATCTTCTAAACACCCAGCCTAGTAGGTAATCAATACTGCCTTGATATATGAATGAATGAAAGAATGAATGAGTAAATGAATGAATGAGTGAGCAAGCATTCTGTTTGCTTAATTCTGCCGTCTACCTTCTTGTTGATTCGTGGAGGTCTTTTCTTCCCTTGTTACAGAAAAGTCTAATGCTGGGAGTTGCGCTAGGAAAGGAATTATTACACACTGAGGTCTAGATTGTTGCTGAAATGTGAGAATGGGCAAGAAATGGGCCATTGTGAGCCCAGAAGGCGGGTTGGGGGCATGAACCAAATAGAAGAGCATAGAGATCCATGCTGCCAGGTCCCAAAGACAGGCTTTTCTAACCAGCCCATCACTGGCTCCAGGTCAGGCCAGGCCAGGCCAGGCCCAGTGAGGACGAGTGGCAGGCAGACCCCTCATTCTGACTCCAGCCCATTGTCTAAGTGACATGAATCAGGCCAGACAAGAGGGTCCCACCAGCTTCCAGTGGAAGTTGGTGGCTTTCTGGCTTCCACCTGAACTAACTCTGGTGGAACCTGGGGCCCCTAATTCTGCCTGCTTGTTCAAGCCGTTGGCCACAAGTGCAGCTCAATGAGGGGGGCTGAGTGAGATGGAATCAAAGCCAAATTAGAAATAATTCTGAGACACAACCAACAGCCTGAGTCTGGAGTAGTATGGAGGCTTAGCCACCAGGCTGCACTGGGAGGAAGGACTGGCCTCTATGAATTTAATTCCTGGGAGGTTTTTATTTTTAGCCGCTTGCATTTATGGGGGTGGCTGAGATGCACAGATTCTGATTTTATGAATGAAGACTCACTGTCTCCCTCTGTCTAGGCCTCAGTGGTCTCTATTTTATACCCAAAGTGTAAAATGAATGAATGAATGAATGAATGAGCAAGATCAGATGAGTCTTGACAACTGTGGAGCTATAATAAGTGAAAAGGGTCAGAGATAAGTAATGGTAAGTGATGGGAGCTGGGGTGAACTGGGACCATCTACCTGCTTCATGCCAAGAGCCTATAGTAAACTCTAGCCAGGTTATACAGACTAGGTATTGCCAGACATCCATATTTTTATAGTTATTTTGTTGTTGTTGTTGTTGTTGTTGGGGGCTGTGTCACTGGCCCTCATATGTGGGACTGAACCCAGGCCGCAGGCTTCTCAAGCCAGCGCTTAACCACCGCACCACTCGGCCGGCCCCAGATATCCATATTTTTAAAGAGAAGCAAGAAAGGCAAATTATTTGTGTGGTGTATCCTGTACTACGTTAAAAATTAAAAAAAAAAAAAAAGCTGTAGTTCCAACACAGCGCATGTCCCAGTTGGGTTAGAAGCTGTGGATCGCCTGCACAGCTGTCCCTACTCCGGCCTCACCTCCCACTCTACTTCACGCCATTCCCCCTGCTCCGACCACTTTTGCTGTCCCTTGAACACACTGGTGACGCTCTGACCTTAGGCCTTAGCTTTTCCTTCAGGTAAGCACATAATAACACCCTTATCTTCTCCACGGCTTGGCTCAGATGCCTCCTTTTTGAGGCCTATACTCTATTTAAAATTGCAACGCCCCCGCCCCCTACTCCCCTGCTTCCCCTCGCCCATCTCCCTGTTTTTGCTCTGTTTTTATTGATTCCCCTTATCACTTCCAACACACATATAATTTCCTTATTTACCATTGCTCCCTCCCTCCCTCCACCAGGATATGCACCCACAAGGGTCAAGTTCTTCACTGAATTTGCTGACATAGAAGGGTGGGTGCTGGGGAAGCGCTCGTTGAATGAAAGCATGGAGTGGACTTTCCTGCCCCACTAGTCCATCGGGGTGATGCGACGCAGCCAGCAGCAGTACTAAACAGAGAAGAGATTCCTGCCCCACTTCTCAGGGGTGGGCAGTCCATTCAGCTTTTGGCAAGAAACCCCCCCGAAGGAAGGAGGTTATGTAACCCCGAAGATTTTCCTCACCAGTTGTACCCTAGGGGGGTGAGGAAACCTGACTGGTCGGAAGAGTGTCTCCCACCTAAATTTCTCCAACTTCCTGTTCTAGGAATGATTAGCCACAGAAGTCAGAGAGAAACCCAACGGAAAAACAAGTTTCCTCCAATCTCCCCCCTGCACCTTGAGCATTGAGGTTTCTGAAGATTACGGTAAAGCTTATCCAAGAGGCCTGTGACCACTACCACCCAGGCCCCTTCCCCTGGCTGCTGGTGATGCAAGGGCCAGCGCCGAAAGGCGGGCCCTGGGGTATCCGGAGCGCAGGACCTCAAAGAATTTGCAGCTTGAAAAAATATGAGCTGCCCTGAAAGATCCAGTCTCGCAGCTTCCTGAAAACGAACCACAGTTTGTTGGTTTCCCATCCCCTAACTCTCCCTCTTCTTTCCACATCTCTTCCTCTATTCTCCGCAACCCCCCACTAGAAAAGATAATGGTCTTGTTTCCAGACAAGGCTCTGTGGCGAGGAGATAGTCTGGGGACCAGGATCCACAGGCAGACATGCGCTTGGAATCCTACCCCGCTGAGGTTCTTGTGTCCCACATCTGCGGGGACATCACACAGCGGTGTTTCGGGGTGCCCGTTGGGGTAGAGGTGGTGGCATCATTTCACATGAAGGGAATTTTGGTGCTCGGGCTGGGGTTCAGGTGCAGACAATAATAGCAAATGCTTTCATAGGCTTGGTACTTGGCTAAGGTGCTCAAGGGTTGGGCAAGTTTGTAACCATTTGTGCCAATTAGGGAGCAGGAGGGATAGATGACTTCCTGAAGCTACTGTGAATTCTTCTTTTGAACATTTCTGTTAGGTCTGGAGTTTAGTGCTGACAGTTGGATCTGCAGGCCCCTGGCATTCAATTCAGGGAAACACCTCAAGAATTTTCTGTGTGTTGTTCTTAATTCCCTACTATGTTCATTATTGGTTGCAATTCTTGTATTAACTCTTAGTTTTCTTGAAGAAGCTTATTCTCCATGTTATACTATTCTAAATATAGATGATCTTTGAGATATTTATTTTGATTTTTTTTTGAGGTAGATACACTTCTATTCTTTAAAAAAACCCCACAACTATCTTTTTCTTAATAGCACAAGACTATATCAGGCATTTAGTTAGGGGGAGTATCTTGGACAAGTAATATTTAAAAATGGGGTGTGATATTGTGATTTATAAGAAATGTGTATATATGGGTGAAAACCAAATATAATATTATATATATATATTTTGTGGTCATTCAGATGACCAAAATATATTTCTCATATTACATTTGGTCTTCATTCATAGTTCCTGGATCACAGCTCTCAAAACCCTTGGAAATTTCTTGAGCAATAATAATTGCAATGGGATTATCTTGTGTTATAATATTTAGCTCTTGTCTGAGTTCCTTAAAAACGCTTCAGAGCCACAAAGGTAAAATGTGTGTCTTGTTATTCACAACAAGCCCCTTTCTGCCATACCTGTGTTCATGTTAATAAAGGTGACTTTTGGAAAGCACCTAAGGATGGGGGCTGATGGCGGAGGAAACCAACCATGAATGGAGGGTTAGAACTTTTAGTCCCACCCCCTGATTTCCAGGGAGGGGAAAAGGGCTAGAGCTTGAATCAATCATGATGGCCAATGAGTTAAATTCGTCATGCTTATGTAATGAAACATCCATAAAAACCCAAGGGAGGGGGTTTGGAGAGCTCCCGGCTGGTGAAGAGTGGCAGTGCTGGGAAGTCTTTTCAAACATTGGGGAATTTTCTAGTTGTTTGTTATGGATTTTTAGTTTCTATTCAGTGCCATCATAAAACATATTTCAAATTACTTAAATCCCTTGAATTGTGTTGAAGCTTACTTTGTAGCATAGTATATGGTCAATTTTGGTAAGTGTTCCACACGCACTTGATAACTTTATAATTGTCAGCACATTTTTTCCCTCCTTTTGTGGAATGTCAATCACATATATGTATTACTTTTTTCACTATTGTCCATTTGTTTCTTATGCTCTTTTTTTTTTTGGTATTTTTTTTTTTTTTTTTGTGCATTACAATTAACTTTATTATAAAACTTTTTATTTGCTGTCAAGTTAATAATTGCTTTGGTTTTATTTGTTTAGTGTTCTAGGTAACCATCACTATTTAATTTTTATTTTTTATTTTTTATTTTTTAGGTTATTTTTTTTTTTTAATTTTATTTTATTTTTAATTAGTTTCAGGTGTACAACACAGTGCAATAGTTATACATTTTACCCCTCAAAGTGACAACCCCCCCACCCCCAATAGTTTCAGGTGTACAACACAGTGCAATAGTTATACATTTTACCCCTCAAAGTGACAACCCCCCACCCCTAATACACCACCCCACTCCCCCCCCATATCATATATATCTATTACTCTTCCTCTGACTCTCTTCCACAGTATAATCCACATCCCGTGACTATCTATATATATTCAATTACAGTAGGTATACCACCTCCACTTTAGTAATACAGTGCAGTGATCAAACCTCTACTCCATCCATGAAATGGTCTCCCTAACAAGACCTATGATCATCTGACATTCCACAGAATATTTACAACATTATTAATTATATTCCCCAAACTGTTTTTCCTATCCCAGTAGCAATATTGTAGTTGCCTATTTTTGCTGTCTAATCCCTTCCCCTTCTCCCTCATCCCCATTCCTCTCCAAATTAGCAACCCTGATTTTTCCTCTATATCTATGAGACAGTTTCTGTTTCAAGTGGGATTCATCCCTAGTGCGCAAGGCTGGTTCAACATCCATAAATCAATTAATGTGATACACCACATCAACAAAATGAAGGATAAAGATCACATGGTCATTTCAATAGATGCAGAAAAAGCATTTGACAAAATCCAACAGCCATTTATGTTAAAAACCCTTAGCAAAGTGGGAATACAGGGATCATATCTCAACATAATAAAAGCCATATATGATAAACCTACAGCTAACATCATACTCAATGGGGAAAAGCTAAAACCATTCCCCTTAAGATCAGGAACAAGACAAGGCTGTCCACTTTCTCCTCTTTTATTCAACATAGTGCTGGAAGTTCTAGCCACAGCAATCAGACAACAAAAAGAAATAAAAGGCATCCAAATTGGCAAGGAAGAAGTAAAATTGTCACTATATGCAGATGACATGATACTGTATATAGAGAACCCCAAAGACTCCATCAAAAAACTATTGGAACTGATAGACGAATTCAGTAAAGTAGCAGGATATAAAATCAATGTTCAGAAATCAGTGGCATTTGCATATACCAATAATAAACTAATGGAAAGCGAAATTTTTTTTGGTATTTTTGATATTTTTTGTTCTTCTGTGTTTCAATATGAATAATTTCTACTGATATCTTTTCTAGTTCATTCATACTTTTATGAGGTATATGCAATCCGTTGTACCTATTTATCGCATTTCTACTTTTAGTTATTGTGTTTTTTACTTTGAGAATTTCTATTTGATTCTATTTAAGATTCCAGTTATCTAATAGTGTTCTACATCCTGTCATCCATGTTCTTGAACACATTAACACAGGCTTTTTAAAGGATTTTTTTTTTTAAGTTTTGAAAGATTTATTGATTTCAGTTATAGTTGACATACAACATAGTTATTTCAGGTGTACAATATAGTGACTAAACATTTGTATACCTTGCAAAGTGCTCACCCCAATAAATCTAGTACCCATCTGACACCATACATAGTTATTACAATATTATTGACTATATTCCTTATGCTATACTTTGCACCCCCATGACTATTTTGTAACTACTAATTTGTACTTCTTAATGCCTTCCCCCCTTTTCACCCATCCTTTCAACCCCCCTCCCATTTGGCAACACTTGGTAGGAAAATATTCTTTTTAAAGTTTATTGGAGTGACAATGGCTAGTAAAGTTACATAGGTTTCACGTGTACAACTTTGTAATACATCATATATATATATATATATATATATATATATATATATATATATATGTCACATTGTGTGTTCACCACCCAGAGTCAGTTCAATAGGAGAATGTATTTTTATCAGGAATTCTCTTTTCAGGTAAATTTGTTACAATGAGTGTTATTGAATTATAGCAAAACAAAAATTTTCTCTTAAAATGTAGGAACACCTCACAGGGTCTTCTAATTGTACAAATACTCTAGGGTTTAGCATCATTTGTTGGTTGCACATATCTCAATTTAAACACCCTTCCCCCCAAGTAAAGGGAAGAGTCACATCGTAGGAAGAAAATGTATTTCAAGGTAACGTTTTTCTTTTAATAAAAAAATACCAGGCTCCTCTCTTCACCTCTGTGAGTACAGATTTGATACTATATGTAAATGTGCCTTGTAAACTCTAGAGTGCTGTAAAAGTGAAAGCTATTTTACTTAATAATTAACATTAATGCTAATAAAATATTGTCCTCTATTAAAATGCAAATGCTCTTGGGAGACTAAGACATTAAACCAATTATGCGTGACTTGGTGAGAAATATTTCATCAGCAGCTTTCCCGAGCAATAAATGAAGTGGTGTGATGGAGTACAGGAGAGAGAGGGCGGGGGTTACGGAGGGCTGGGGGGGGGGTGGAAACATGTGAGAGTGAGGAAGAAGGCACGTGAGAGGGACAGGGAGAGAAAAGGTACAATTATGGGTGTCTGGAGTGTACACTATTAAGGAGGGACAGGCAGGACTGGTAAGCAGGAATGAAATCCCGTTGAGCTTTTGTAAGGCGTTTGGTTTATAGTCTAAAAGCAACCGTGAGGGCCGGCCGAGAGGCGCGGTGGTTAAGCGCTGGCTTGGGACGCCAGTGGCCTCCGTTCGGGTCCCACATATGAGGGCCAGCGACACTGCCCTCAAAAAAAAAAAATAAAAAAATAAAAGCAATGGTGACCTTTTGATGGGTTTTATGTAGAAGCATTTCAGGGGTACTGAAGGGAAATCAAAGTGACCCTAATGAGGGTCTTTCATTCTTGCTGTTGGGATAAAACTATCATTTTGGGGGATCAAAGTTTATAGTTTCCTCCTTCCTTCAAAATTAAGAAGTCTTGGATGGCTGTCTAAGGTTCAAATGTAATAATCCAGCCTGACACCTGCTGTATAAAAGGCTTTCAACAAAAGGCAGCTGTGAGGCTGACCATGATGAAGCCACTTGGGCTGCTTTGATCTCCAGGGTCATTCTCTTTCCAACATGTGACATCTCACCTCTCACCCTTCAGGGGTACAGGACAAACTAGATGTTAGAGACTGCTCTATTCTCCTTTGCTTCCCAACATTTTTCATCCACACATCTCTCTTCCTACCCCTCCTTCTCTCTTCCCTCCAGCTGGGACCCTAATGTGAATTCCAGGTAAACCCTGAGTATTTTATCCTGCAAATTTTCTGTGGAAGTCTTTCCTTCATGAGTACATTATTTAGCTCTGCAGGAATAACCTTGACTCGAGAACCGGAACAGACAGTCAGCAAGCAGGCCTCCAGCACGGTTTCCCCTGAGAGCCTGAATGACACGGAGCAGCTCGTTCTGGAAACTTCGAGAAACACTATTGGTTCAAATGTCTCCTTTAAGCACACAGGAAATTTCCAGTGGAATTTTGGGGAAAAGACTGTGGAAAGAGCCAAAAGTAGGTTGATAGACGTTTGAAAGATGTCAAAGGGAAGTGATATTTTAGATGCAAATTTATATGGGTTTTAACTATTTTCAGCTTTATTTGCTGTTCCCAATGGTATTTATTTATTTTGTGGGTTTTAATTGACTGATCAATGTGAACTTTATTTGGACTGTGGTCACAGATTATTCTGAGTATTGGTGACTCTTTTAGGGGAGGATCGCATTTGAAGGATTGACACAACACTCAAATCCCAAGGTCCTGTGGAAAGCAGAAAGAAAGGTAACTGGCAAGGAGAAGGGACAGGAAATAACATTTTTGGGGAGCAAGTGTTTAAACACTAACATATACTAGCTCATTTACAACAATAATAATGATGAGGATAATAATTGTCACAGCAATCTGGGAACATGGATATTTTTATCCATTCATTGCAGATGAGAACTCTGACTTTCAGATAGGTTGAGGCACAGCCCAGATTTACATAGGTAGGAAGAAAGAGAACTCGAATTTGATCTTATGGAGTAGAAATACATGTTCTTTCCATTGTCGGTTTGGGAAGAGCCATTTGGATACCAGAGAAGGAGATTTCGATACCAAATAGTAGGATTTAATTACAGCTATTCACACTTTGGGGGGAGTTAATATCATTATTTTTTTTATTTCTCTCTTTGATTTGACTGAAGACACTGGGACTCTCTGGGCCTTGGTTTTCTGATCTGTGGAAAGACATGATTGGATGAAACTAGTGATTTTTGAACTGTGATATGTAGAATGCCAGGTCACCTTCTGAGGAACTTACAAGCTTCTAAGGGGATAATAGGTGTCCACATGGGGGCGGACATGAAAAGGGGGCTTCACGGCTTCCACATCAGCAAGACCTTATCTTATTTAATCTCCTTTGTATGTTAGACTTCTGGGTACTTTTGAAGAAAGAATTTCATGGCCATTGGAAAAAAAGAGAGGGGGGTCAGCTAGTCTACATGACACCGCACACTATACGGTTTGCATCCTCGAACTTTGTGTTATGATCCACAGATCTGAATAGACGAGCTTTAGGTCTCAAAGCCTGGAAGCTCTGGGGAGGCTCAAATAAGGAAAACATGTGAGTGTCCATGGACCCATTTGTGTGAACAAAGAACAAAGCCACAAAGGCAGAGTCATTCGCTGGCTCTCAGTCAATTGGCCAAAAGGCAATTCACCAAAACACCAAATCTGTGTAAACCTGTTCAGTGAAAATAATTTTGCTGAAAGATCGATGGGACTCATTCCCTGAAAACTGTCAAACAACTATTTTAAACCAGATCTAGGACAGTTATCTCAACTGTTTCCTAGTAAGGGCAAGTGAGCTTTACTTAAGGCCTATAGAAGAGGCCAAGATTGGGGAGGGGAACAATGGGGCAGAGCATAAGTCTTCAAACTGAACAAAGTCTGTAAAAGTGAAGACTGCTCTTTAGAATACAAAATGTGGACTGTTTAAAGTGATCAGAGGCAAAGGGAAAATGCAAGGGAAACTGACTTTCAAATTAGCTGGATTAACAAATCCATATAAAAATTGTGCAGTGACTTTTCCCCCCCACTTCTTGGCTTTTATGAATAATACTGCTATGAACATTCATTTACAAACTCGTTTGTTTGTTTTTAGACACATGCTTTCGTTCCTCTTGGGAAGATACCTAGAAGTGGAATTTGTAGAATCGCGGGTCATATGGTAAGTCTATATTTACCTTTTAAAGAAACTGTCAAACTGTTTTCCAACATGGCTGTCCCATTTGACATTTGAGGGCTCCAGTTTTTCTACATTCTTGTCAACACTTATTATTGTCTGACTTTTAGATTCTAACCATCCTACTGGGTATGAGGTGGTATCGGGTTGCTCTGATGTACATGTCCTAGTGAGTAATGATGTCAAGCATCTTTTCCTGTGCTTATCGGCCATTTGTATATCGTCTTTGGAGAAATACCTATGCAAATCCTTGGCCCATTTTTAGATTGGGTTGCTTGTCTATGTATTATTGAGTTGTGAGAGTTCTTTACATATTCTAGATACAAGTGCCTGATCAGCTCATTGATGTACAAACAGTTTTCATAATCTGTCCAAGGTCACAGAGCTAGCAAATTATGGAATGGAGATTTGAATCCAAGTCATCCTTTTAATGATACATGCTATGGTTATAAAGAAAATATGACAAATACACTAGATGGATACTGAGTCAATGTAGTTAAATGCTGTTTAAGAGACTGAAGAAAAGTGATCAAAGCATGCACCAGCTCCCTGGAACAACTGACTGTTTGGAGAAGCAATGGAAAGCTTTACTAAGCATGTGATATTTGTTCTTGACATTAAAAGAGGAGCAGGGGTTTGCCAATACCTGGCAGGGGCACGGAGAGGTCAACTACTTCAGGTGAGAGGAGCTGCAGGAACAAAGGGCAGAGAGATGTAGATAGAAATGGCCATCCCCTTCTAAGAGTGGGGAGAAATTAGAGCGAAGCAGTGCAAGGTTGGATGGGGAAGCAGTGAGCAATGAGGCTGAGCTCTGAAGCCAGGTATGAAGGGCCCAATCCAGGGTGTTAGCACCATTTTGGGGACAGGAATGTCCAATCAGTTTTGTCTTACAGCACCATCACAAAGCGGTGGCCAGGAGACTGGGTCAGCAGAGTCTGACAATAGCAGGAAAGGAGATGGGAGGCTGGTGGAGGGTGGATCTAATTTGTTGCTTTACACCATGTGAATCTGGTGCAACTAATTGTTTCCATTTTGGGGGGACATGAGGAAACCAATTGTGTGCAGAGTTTAGAGGTGGCCCCAACTGGCTTCCATTCCTAACTTAGCTTGGCTCTCGTGTGTATCCCAGGGCTCATCACATTGCCTCCCTGAAGGTGGCTTTCTGGGACAGAGATAAAAGTGTACTCGTAAAGTAGCTACATGGCATTGTCTTCAAATACTTCCTATTTACCTGGATTAAAAATATGTGGTGTGTGTGTGTGTGTGTATTTTAATGGCTTTATTGGAGTATAATTTCCACATCATAAAATTCACCCATTCATCAGTGTACAATTTAATTATTTTAGTCAATTAATAGAGTTGGGCAATATTATAATATCACCACAATCCAGTTTTAGAACATTACCATCAGCCCACATAGTTTCCTTCTGCCTGTTTGTAGTTAATTCCTGCTTTTACTCCCAGCCATAAGCAACCATGATTGGCTTTCCATCTGTGCAAATTTTTTTTTATAGACATTTCTTTTGATGAAATATGTAGTCGCTCTAAGCCTTTTCTGTAAATGATATAGACCATCGTTTGCATTTCACTCCTTTAACTTAGCTTAGTATTTTTGAGGTCCACCCATGTTATAGCATGTATCATAGTTTGTTGCTTTTCATTGATGGGCGGTATTCCATCATATGGATATGCATGTTGTAAATGCCTTCACAAGTTAATGGGCATTTGGATGTAAAGTGTGTGTGTTTTTTTCTTGAACAACATTGTGTGCGACTAGATCAAAACTCACCAGAATTTTCAGACTAACTGAGCTTTATTTTCCTTTGATTATGTATTTTGAAGAAAGCAAATAACCATGTAGTAAAGACCATATCAGAGATATGAAAGAGGAGTTTGTTGTATATTAATTGAGCAACCTTTTTATCTAACATCTACCTACCTACCTACCTACCTACCTACCTACCTATCCACCTACCTATCAATCTATGTGTCTGTCATTCGTCACTCTTTTATTTTAGCATCTAGAGCAAAGGACTAAAGCAGAAATTCCCACCTTTAGGTCTCAAATTCCTGAAACAGGATTCTTTTAGTTATATGGTAACTATTGCAGAATAAGTCAATTTTATTTGTTTTGCTACAGCTGCTAACCAGGGTAGTGGGCTTGGTCACCTTAGGAATATTTTTAACAGTGAGGCTGAAAGCCAAAAACATTTGGTTGTCGCTGAGGCAAGTTGGAAATGAAATCCAACGGAATTTTTCCATTTTTCACACTTCAGGCTCATGACACTTGACTGTAATAAGAAGCCTGTTCCTGTCCAAATTACCTTCAGGTGTGGCTTCCCAGGGTCAATGAAATCAGCAGCCTTGATGCAAGATTTTCCCCCTGTGCTCACCCTTCTTAGAGCATACATGTCCCTGTTCTGAATTTTCTGTTCACTTGTCTTTCTTGTTTATCAAGACTTTACTTCCCAGGGGACTCATTTTTAGTGTTTGTAAACCTAACCTGTAGTGAGTGCAGCCACAGACATAGTAGATGCTCAATAAAATCTGGGTAGATGGCTTAGAATTTTGAGGTTTGTTTTGCAATTGGCCACTATTCTGAATGTATTTTAAGTGGGCTGAAGTGAAAGGGACCACTTCCTGGCACCATATATAATTTCCACTCGATGGTCGGTTGTGTTGGGAAGAATCCCCACATGGTGCCCTTCATTTGCCCAGGGGAGTGTAGTGGGAACCAGCCACTTCTCACCCACTGGCTTTCTGTGGTTGAAGGATTCAGATCCCTAAATAGCCTCTCCTTTGTGATAATACTGGGGTTCTAAAGCTGCCATCCATTTTCCCCCTTCAGATCTAAAACTTTGCATTCATGTTCAATTCATGTGATGCTCTGAGAGAGGTCCTGAAAAAGGAGCCAGGTTTAAACCCAAGGATGGCAACAACCTGCTTACTTGTCTGCATTCTTACCCCACCCACATCCCACAGCCTCCACTCCCTTATTCACTAAGAAGCCAGAGCAGCCTTTTCAAAGGACAGACCTTAAGGCATACCCCACCTGAAGCTCTCTGTAATGGCTTTCCTCTTCTCCACAGTCTAAACCTCTTAGTTTGGCAACATAGCCTCTGGTTCATGGGACCCTACCCGCTTCTCTGGTCTCATCTCTGGTCCCTCACCCCTTCTCATGCATCTTTGCACTGTGAATACTTGGCCACAGAGGCTGATGACACCTGCATGTTTCAGTGACAGCTGAGAGGGGAGGACGATAACAATGAACACCAGAAACAATGTCAGTGGTGGGCATCTGGTCTACCGGACTTGCTCTATGGCCCTGAGAGCAAACGGGAGAGACAGGGCTCTCGTTTTCCTCTCCGTTGGCTTCAGCTCCCACATATCTCTCAGGGCTCCCACTCTTTGTACATCACCCTTGGTTTGTGTTCTGACTCTGGATCTCTGTAGTGGATCACAGTCCCCTCCAATACCAGTGCAGATTCTCAAGTTTTTCCAGGCTGCCTGTGCATCCGTCCATCTGACCAGCCCTTCTCCCATGTCCTTGTTCTCCGACTCTGCTTCCACTCAAGCCTCCACCCGCGCTGCCTCAGCCTGGAAGCCACGTCTCAGCCTCCTCAGAGGGCACGCCATGACTCACCTTCTTCGTTAACAGAGCAGCTGTCCATGCCTGAAACAAGGATCTAACAGGAGTGGTGAAGTGTTGACTTTATAATTATCTAACGTTCCCTCTACATTTTATTGTTTGACAGCCTTCCCTAAAACAGCTCTTTCTGTCATCAATAGGTCTGTTTGCCCTGAAAAACAGTTATTACTGACAAGGCAGGAGGAATACTTAATTACTTCTCTTTAATTACTGATCTGCAAAGGAAGAAGTTGCTTTAATCACCACTTCAAAGGGTGACAAATGAAGTTTTGTTCTGAGTTTTTCTCTCTCCCTCCTTTTTTGGAGTATCATTATGGACTCATGGCTTTAGTAGGTCCAACATGTTTCAATCCACTATAATCACTGCTTCTTTTAGTGCTGTAATCATCACAGTTTTGGGCAGCATGAGCTTCTTTTGCCAAAAAGGTTCTTGTGTTCTTCTGACATACACAATCACTGTTCGAAAGCATCTTTGCTCTTGAACATCACAGTATGTTCCAGGCTCACCTTGTACCTTCTCTAATTCACTCCTGAAAACAACGAGTTCTCCAAAAAATCCTGAATTCATGGGGCAAAATCTGAGTGCTAATTGCTGCTAGGCTATTTCAAAGGACTAAAATAGATAATACACAATTGATAAAGCCATGCATTCATTTAACTATGTTCACTTCATTTTTAACATTCACTTTATAGTTAATTTTTGATGTTATAATTGAAATTTTATTTTCTTAGATGGCCATCAACATAACCTACCCCTCATCTGCTTTATTATACAATACAAAGAAAGTTGTTTCAAAATAACAATATGAATTATATTATCAACAAAATTGTCAGGTTTAATTTAAATTTCCTTGTAGGTTTTTAAAAAAATATAATCTATGGAGCATATCCCATTCAGGAAGTCGAATCAGAGGACTGTAATCAAAGCATCTTAGGGAAAAAAAATAATCGTTTCTTTGTGTGGTTATGTTACTAAATTGATACATGGTTAGATTTACTTGTCTCGGTTTTTTTTTTTTTTTAGAAATGTTTTTAAAGATTGCTTTTAATAGGTAATGAACTTAATGAACTTACATTATCCAAAGCGCATAACAGCATAGAAAGGTATACACAAGGAAGTTTGGTTTCTGCCACTTTCTCCTCCACACATTCCCAAATGCACTTCTTATAAGATAGACATTTTTATTCTTTTTTTTATTTCCTATGTTCTTTTTTTGTTGTTGCAAATATATGAAACATAGAGATTCTTATTTTCTTCTCTTAGACAAAGGTAGCATATTATGGCTCTTCTGAACGATCTCATTTTCACTTAGCAATATATTCTAGGAAACTCTTCATAATACTGGATGGAGGTTGTCCTTCTCTTTTAATGGTTGCATTGTACTCCATCATGTGGAAGTATCATAGCTTATTTAACTGATCTCTAATGCCGGACACTTCAGTTGTCTTCATGTTTTGACTTCCAAATAATGCTGTAATTAATGTCCTCACACATGTCACATCATGCTTTTCTTCAGGTGTTTCTGTAAGGTAGATTTCTAGAATTAGAATTAGTGGGTCAAAGAGTCAATGACTTGTAACTTCGGTATAGACACTACCAACACCTGGGGGGGGGGGTTATCTCTATTCAATACTAGCCCCCTAACCTGAGTCAAAGTGAAAGAATAAATGAATTTATTTTAAAGAGGTAACTTGGAAGCAGAGATATCAATAATTTTGAATACCAGGTTGCTTTAAGGAATTGAATCCACCACTATTCTTCTTCTAAAAAATAAAACAACCAGAACGAAAGTAAACTCAGCAGCACCAAAATACCTCATACCCTTATTAACTATTACTGAGTAAGCACAGTACTAATGAGTGCTGACCGTGTTCCGTGGCCGTATTAGGTGCTAGAGCCACAGGGGGTTTGCCCTCATGGAGCTTACAGTCGAGTTGAGTTACTGGGATAGACTTTACACATTCAATGACCCAATTACTAGGTTAGTTGTAATTGTGATTAAGACCTATAAGAAGAAATGAAGGATGAGATAAACCCATAGAACCAGAGGGCATGCCCTTTCCTTGTCTTGGGAATGGGATAAAGCTTTTCTGTGTGACATTTGTGCGGAGACCTGGGAGATGAATGATGATAAGGAAGAAAAGTGGTGAGGGGTGACAGGAAGGGGCAAGGGAGCCATTCAGCAACTGGAAACAAAATTTGAAAATTCTGAGGTTGGAAAAAAGGTTGTCGCAAGGACCAAAAAGGAGATATGTGCGGCTGGAGCACAGAGAACCAGGACGAGAGGTGTTTGTTGCTGCTGCTGAGACAGGCGGCAGTTAAGTAGCACCAGGGAGATACCATGTTTCCTGAGTCTTGCTTTTCCCCACAATGCCTAGAACACAGTTGTGTACAGAGTGGAAATGTACAAAGGCATTTTTGAATTAACTGCATCAATTTCTTTTTTTGAAAAATTTATTGGGGTGACATTGATTGATAAAATTATATAAGTTTCAAGTGTGCAGTTCCAGAACATCCTCTATATATTGTATTGACAGAAGGAGTCAAACCTCCTTCTGTCACCATATATTGGACTCCTTTACCTTCTTCTATCGCCTCTCCTCCCCTCTTACTGTCTGGTAAGCACTAAACTATTGTCTGTGCCTTTGAGTTTTTGCTTGTTTGTTTGTCTTGTTCATTTGTGAGCATCAGTTTCTGGGTTGAAGATTGGAACTCCTAATGTCTTAAGTTAGAATGGGATCACCCAGAGGCACAGCTGTCCAATCATTGTTGGTTTTTAACCACTATCCAAAGACAACAAGGAAACAAATATGCAGACAAACACTCTTTAATTTGACGGGTGTTAGAGCTGGAAGACCTTCAGAGCACCTGTTGCGATATTCTATAACACTTGTTCAATTTGTGAAGCACACGGGGAAGTTATAGTGTATCCCAACAACCACCGTGACCTTTCCTTGTGTGGTTGGTTCCCTTTCATTCTCACAACAGCTTAGGTAGATAAATGCTAAGCAGGTGAACTTTGTTTTTCTTCATCCTTAGCAAGATGGACCCTCCCCATTGGTTGGGAATAAAGAGTGACATTATCACCTTCTTCTCCTGCCCCCCCAGAAGCAAACAAGTAAATTTCTCAGGAAAGGAACCAAAACAAAGAAGATAATTCAAGTTACGACTCTGAAGGTCTGGTAACAATCTAGGGAGGATTGTCTCTACCAGAAGGTTTGACTGACTGCCATGGATTAAATCATTTAATATTCACAGCCATTACAGACGGTACGAATTGCTATTATTCCCATGTAGAGATGAAGGAACTTGGCTACAGCAAGGCTCAAAAATGCCAAGCACCATCCTAAATACTGTCCCAACAATAACTTGTTAAACAATTACAACAACAACATGAGGAGGGGACTACTGCCCTTAGCTTACAGAAGAGAGAACTTGGTCTCATGGTTCATAAGCTGCAGGGCAGGTGGTTGGCCCGGCACCATCTTACCCATGGCCTCCATAACTCTAGTGCCGCAGACATTGTGGGGTGGGGGAGGGTTCAGTTTGCCTCTTTGTTCCTGTGTCCGAGTGCCTGCGGTCTGGCCACCTCCTTGCTCTGAGCTCAGTCTCCTTACTTTGGGCATCTATGCTCCCGACCTGGCTGGTTTGCCCTTGAGGGTCAGTGGAGATGAAGTGAAAGTCTATGGCATTTGGATGAGTGTTTAAGAGGTCCTGTGCTGAGTTCTATCTTAGTTCGGACACTTACTATCTGTGTGACCTCTTCTGAACATGTGGAACTCCCTGGACTCTATCTGCTCATTTCTTCCGACACCTCAGAGATGTCAGCAACTCCATGGGACAATAGTTAACAGCTAACAACTGCTCCTTGCTCTTTCTGCAGTCACACGTTTCACACCAATTTTATGAACTATGGACTACTATGATATCCACTTGACAGATGAGACTACCGAGGACGGAGAAACTTAAGAAACTTGCCAAGGCTCTCTCTTAACAGGTATGAGGGTCAGGGTTTGAACCCAGGTAGGCCTGAGCTTTACCTGCCCCCATCAACACATCTATGAAACCAGACAACTCTAGGTTTGAACCCAAGCTTTGCCACATATCAGATGTGTGTCAGAATAAATTACTTAACCTCCTGAGCCTCAGTTTGCACATCTGTAAAATAGTGGTCACTAGGTAGGTTGGCAGAAGTGGTTTATGCAAATGCCTGAGCTTAGAGTCAGTGCATAATCAGCTGGTAACGAATGTTAGCTGCCTTCCCATTGGAATGTTGTCGATATAAATTGCTCCCTGAAGGCTTGACATGGGGAGAACTGCCTACCTCAGTCCACCAAGTGAGATTTCGAGGAATTAAGACAGGCAGCTTTCATTGATCATCTTGTAATTTCCACAACTGGGTGCAGATTAGCTACACTATATCATAGACTAATTACATTCATCCCTCCACGGGGCCCGAGAAATATACTGCTGTGTCTTTGCTGTTAAAATGGGGTTCATCTAATTAAAACCAAGGAGTTCTGCAAACAGCGTATGGTGCTTTGAATTCCAGGAGGCTGTATTTAATCAGAACAATTGCCTCTGTGCCTACTGATTGTATTTCTTTTGGATCAAATTCTCTGCTTGATGTGCCATAGGATTACACCATTGACTGAAGCTGATGGGAGGCTGGACAGGGGGAATATAAGTGTGTGCTGGGAACTGAGTTGGTACTGTTTTCACAGCTGGGTGCCTCAGCGTTTATCCTAGCTCTTTAAATAAAGCCTTAATGGGTAGGAGATCATCGTTACATCTTTTCTCCATTGACTTGGACATGCATTTATTCATTTCTTCAACATGAATTTTGGGGGGCTTACTGCTAGCCAGGCACCATACGAGGTACTGGGTGATACAGTGATAATGCTCAGGAGCTGGTTCTTGACGTCTAGGAGGGAAAGATCCCACAACGTGGGAGTTGAAGGATAATGCAATGAATCGCAGTGTTACCAGGAACTTGAAGTGAAAGGTGGTTATGATTTATGGCCCAATGGAAGGGTCCTGGTAGAATGGAGTTAGCCTGATATGGAATGCAGTCTTGACTCCTCCATCTTCTAGCTGTGTGTCTTGGGTAAGTCACGACTTTATTCAGCTTCTGGTGCCTCCCTTGTGGGATTGGGCTGACCATGCGTACTTCACAGTGTTGTTGTGACGATCTAGGAAGACAAAGTATGTAAAATGCAAATGTTAATGTTTATATTTTGTTTTATTTTATTTTATTTATTTTTTTTATTTTGAGGGCAGTATCATTGGCCCTCATATGTGGGACCAAACCTGGGCCGCTGGCTTCCAAGGCCAGCACTTAACAATGTTTATATTTTTGATTCTATGAGTGTCAGTATTAACTGGGTGAGGCTAGGGAAGTTACTGAATCTTAGAGGGAGATATATCATTTATTTAACTTTAAGTAGTTGTTAAGTACTGTGCAGAACGGTACATGGATTATATAATTTAGTTCTCATAATAGCAATAACAATATGAATTAATAGTAGTTTGAAGTCTGTTTTTCAGACAGGGAAACTGAGGCACAGGGGTTAAGTGACTTTCCTAATATGACATTGTTAGTAAGTGGCAAAACCAGGGCTGGAATCCTGGTTCCAGAGGGCTTGTTCGTAATTATAATGCTTAATAATGAGAATGGAGCATCTAAGGCCCTTTCTATTGGTCTGGTGATTCAGATAAAGAAAAAAACAACAGCAACAAAAACAACGAAAAGAAACAACAGCAACAAACTTACATCATCTTTAGGAAAGCCATGGCAAGTATTATGATGTCCATTTCACAAAAGGAAACTGATGTTCAAAAAGTGAACTGATCAGCCCAACGTCACCAAGGGAGTGTACAATGGAGCTTGGCATGCAAATTGAATTATTTTATTGATAAAATTATTGAATTAAAATTATTGATAAAATTATTGAATTATTTTAGCAAATTGAAATATTTCATCTTTTATTTTGATGTACTGCATTTTCATTTACCTTTAGTTGTGGTAATTTTACCATATCATTAGGTAATAATAATAATAATAATAATAATAAAAACCCATGATTCATATAAGCTACATAATATTGTATCTTATGGATACACATTAAGTTTTTAAAAACATTTTTTAAATTAAAATTTTATTTGGTTTAGTTAAGGAAATAGAACTACTCTAAGTTTTTTAGGGAAAAGAGTTCCATATAGAGATTAGGGCTTACATGAGTGTGACAAAAGTAGGGAAGTGAGGGTCGGGAAGGCTGCAGCCAGAAGATGGGAAAAACCATCACTAATGATGTCAGCTCAAAGCACTGGAGCTGGTAGAGACGCTGAGCTGATGGAGATGTTGGAGAACCCACCACAACTGGTCACCATGATTGCAAAGTGGGAGCTGATGACAAGGTCTAAAAAGTCACCACTAGGATCTCTGGCTTCTGCTTCATTTCTACCTTCCAGATCTTCATGAGTTCTTCCCTTTGGCAAGCTAATTCTGAACTCCATAGTGAGAAGATTCTAGGAAACACAGTACGTGCCTTAGAAGGGAGCAGCACTGGTGCTGACAACAGACAACGTACGATAAGCTTTTCTTTCTAACCTCAGCAGAGCTCCATGGACTCTTGTGATTCTTTCCCAATATGAAAAGAAACAAGTGATGACCTTATTTTATTTTATTTTATTTTATTTTTTAAGATTTTATTGGGAAATTGGGGGAGGGGAACAGCGTTGGGGAACCGGGGAAGGGGAACAGACAAGTTGCTGTCCTTTTGTTCTTCAGTCTAGTTGTGGAGGACATTGCTTCACTGGCCCATGTTGGTATCATCATTGTGCTCTTCTTGGGTGAGGCAGATTGGTTGCCGGCCTCTGGATGGCTGCTCACAGCGGCTCTTGGCAGCTCACACCGGCTGCCGTCCACTCACGCTGGCTGCCGGCCACTCACTGTAGCCTATGGCAGCCCACTGCAGCAGGGGCTGCAGCTATGCCGTCCCAGGGACTCACAGCAGCCCAGCTCCAGGTGGAGCTGTTGTTCACCATCTTAGCTGTGGAGGGCAGTGTCACTGGCCCTCATATGTGGGATCCAAACTGGGACCGCTGGCATCCCAGGTCTTAATCACCGTGCCACTTGGCCAGCCCATCGATGACCTTATTTTAATTTGCATTTTAAAAAATCATGAGCGTGACTTTTTTTTCATGTACTTATTGGTTATCTATTTATTCACCAAACATTGCTGAGCACCTGGTGTGAATCAGGCATAGTTCTGGCCTTGCGGGAAAACCCTGGGGAATAAGGTGGACAAAGTCTGCGCTGTAGTGAAGCTTCCATTCCAGGCCAGGAAGATGAGACAAAGGACCAAATAAAGGAAAAAAGAGCATTCCAGTAACAAATGTTAGAGGGAAAAATTGTAGATGATTTGGAAATGAACAACAAAAGGTTACTGACCATCCTGTCAGTGTCTCTGCAGTCTCTGGAAATGATTTGATAGTATAGGGGAAGGAGGTCTTGGTTTGTCTTCGACCAGGCTACTTCATAACTCTGTAGAGACAGAAGTTAATGCGTAAAAACCTGTTGGGGATGCAATTAATTCCTGCCCATCGAAATGCAAACGGTATCTGGTGGAAGGCAACTGATTATCATCCAGTCAACATTGTGCATTTTGGCTAGTTTTCCATCAATTTGTAAATTCATTTTGGCATTTGTTCACTGAATATCGGTGTGTGGAACTTTTCTGTTGAACTAGCTGTAATATCTCACTTGGTTACCTCATTCATTACTGAGTTAAAGAAACTCTTTGATATGGGTTCATTTTATATAAGAGCCATGATTCTATCTTCTAGTCAAATGTAGAACAGTTCGGAAAAAGTAAACGAACAAGGTAATGTGACTAGTAATACATATCATCAAGACAGCAAGATGTTTGAGAGGGTGGGTGTAGCATGAGTGGGGAGATGCTTGGCTGGCTTGGGTGATCAGGAAAGGACTTCCTGAGGAGGTGGCATTTGAGCTGAGACTTGAGCGCATAAAGGAGATACCCACGTTCAGATGGAGGGCAGAGTTTTTCAGGCAGACAGAAAACTTGTGCAAATGTCCTGAGATGGTGCTAAGCTGTCCTGTTCAAGAAACCAACTGCAGTGAGTAAGGCGGTGCCTGGCAGGGGTGATCGAGGGTGTTCATGGAGGCCAGATTCTGTTGGGCCCCTTTAGGCCAAGATCAGGAATTAGAATCTTATTTATTCTTAAGTGCCATAAAAAACTATTGTAGATTTACACTGTGAAGTGTCATGTGATCTGTCTTAGAGAATGGATTTGCGTGCCTTCTTTTATGAGTGTTCCAGTCTCATTTTTCTCCTCTAATTATTATTATTAAACCTGACATTTTAATTAGCTTATCAAGTCTGATCATGAATAAAAATATAATTGTATTTTGATGAACAATGGTAAACAAATAGAATCACGAAAGACACACATCATCATTGGAGAAACATTTGCAAAAGAAAAAAAATGTACTAAGAGAAAATAAAATATATTTAGCTTTTAAAAATATAAAACATAGCTCATGCAGTGTATTTAATCAGGATCTTGGCCACCTCAAACCAGGAGAGAGAACTTACTAGACTATTTCTAAGCTGACTAATCTACTACTATTCAGTGATGTACCCAGTTTCTCTGTGGCATCTGCCCATTGGGCAGCACCAGCTAATAGATACCCCCCGGGCAAGCAGCAGGTGCCAGAGACACCTGAGGCTTTTGCCTCAGCCTCAGTTCATTTCAGGTCACACATCTGCTCTTTCTTCCGCTGACGGACACCCACTTCGAAGGCTCTTCCGGGCTGGCAGTCCCAGGGGATAGGTGGAAATTGTCTCCCCCCACCTCCCAAGAAGGAACACATCTGGGAAGAAATTAACCAGTGGAAAGAAAGCTTGTACAAAGAAAGCAAGGGGAAATTCAGTGAAGGTGCCCAGAGGCCTGTATGATAGGAAGCAGGAAATGGGCTTTTTTTTTTTTTTCCCCCAAGGCTGGCTATGAAATAAAGGTGTATTCTTTTACTTAAAGATTACTATTTGAGTCAGTGGAAGTTAAGTGCTCCTCAGATTGGGACATGAGATCAGGGTAAGGCCTCTGTTTTGGTTGGAAATTACCCTAACCTTATTATAGATAAGAACAAGCAATGGAAAAGGGACTGACACTCTCATAGTTGGGTCCTCAGGGTGTACATTTCCACTGGTGAATATGACGTGGGAAACAGTTCCAGGGGACATCTCTCTGGCTGATCTCTTTGTCTATAGAGGGAAGGCTTTCCATGTAAAGGGAAGACTTTAGCATTAAGGGGATTTGGGAATCATTGACATGTAGTTGAAAATGACCAGACCTTATGGTCAGGACTGGAAACATACTTATGAAAAGCGGTGACTTAATTATTCTAACATAAGGGTGAAGAGCCTGGGCTCAAATCCTAGCTTTCCCATTTAGTAGCTGTGTACTCTTGGGCAAGTTAATTACCTTCTTTGAGTCTCAATTTCCTCACTTGTAAAATGGTAATGATAATGGCGTCTTCCACATAGAACTGTGGTAAGATTAAGAAGGGAAAATATATTTTCTGTGCTTACCACCATACCTGAAAGACATAGTCTACATGTACACAAAAGAGAAGGAATGAAGTCCTCAGATATGAGTAAGGCTTGTGTAACTCAGTCGAGGAGGGAGGAACATTCCATAGGCCCTAGGGAGATGGGTTTTATTGATGGGGGCAGGAGGAATTCTTCAGTTAGGACAAAATATCATTCAGAATGGCAAATACCATTCTTCGTTATGACTAACCCTGCACCAAGCTGCTCTCTTGTTGCTAATTCAGCATCCCAGGAACTTTTGCACAGGTAAAACTGAGCATTTGGAATCAGATGCAGGTAATCTGATCAGTGGACCACCTTACAGGCTGAATAATTTAAAGGGTTTCCGTTTTTCTGTCTGTAATTTGGAAATGACATCTATCTCCCAGAGTTTCTGTGAGGATCAAATGGCACATAGTAGATGTTTATGAAATGCAACTTCCTTTCCTTATGGATTAATTCAGTCAGACATTCTGACAGACACAGTACCGTGTGCCTAAGGACACGACAATGAACAAAGGTGATATAGTTCCTGCTTTACTTTTTTCTTATGAAACATACTTTATGGGAAGAAAAACTATTAGAAAAAAAAACAACCAAACCCACCCCCCCAAAACAAACATACAAAGAAATATATTAGTGAGTTCTTTTGCAATACAATGAAAGAGAACGTAACAGGTACACTGACAGACCTCCTGTAGACCTGTAGACGGGGGTTTGTGCAGAGGTGGTCAGGTAAAGCAAGTCTCTGACTAAAGAAGGATGTGTTCAGTTGGCACATGAATGATAATGGAAATTAATCAGAGGAAAAGTGTTTTGAGTGGCGGAGAGAGCATTTCAGGAGTGGACAATAGCATATTCAAAGATCCCAAAGTGAGGGGCCGGCCGAGTGGCGTGGTGGTTAAGCGCTGGCTTGGGAAGCCAGCGGCCCTGGTTCGGTCCCACATATGAGGGCCAGTGACACTGCCCTCAAAAAAAAAAAAAAAGATCCCAAAGTGAGAAGGGACATATGGGCTGGAGTAGAAGCCAGCAAGGGGTCAGGTGTGTCCCTGTAGGCTCAGAGGAGATTTAGATTCCATCATCCCTTCAAGCACATGACCCACCCACCTGTCTTCTATGCCTAGAAGCATGAAGGATTCCAACAAAGATGTCTGCCTTTCTCTTCACCCATACTTGCACCTTGAAACATAACGAATGGGCTTCTTGGGGCTTGAAACTTCTGTTGCCAAACTAGGGGAACTGAGTGTCCTGGTTTGCTCCCCGCAGAGTAATCATTCACAACACGTCCTTTCCTTCTGAAGTCTGTCCTGGTTGGACTGATGAATTACATGGTCATCCTTCACTCACACCTGGGACTTGCTCCCCACCTCTCCCTGCAACTCAGTCTTTGCATTTCTGGTTCTCAGTGTAAGTGAAGAGATGTCCATGTGTGATACTGCCTTTCTTCTTGGTCAATTGGGATGACATTGTATTTACAGCTCTGAGAATGATACCTGGACAGATGATGGCAAGTATTATGATTGATGCAGTTGCCTTCTTCTCCTGTGGGGATCATGATTTCTGCTGATAGAAGAGACTGGGAGGTGGGAGAACCACCAGTTAGCCAGATGGTTTTCCTTTTCTGTAGAAGGAAAGGAAATAACTTTTGGATGACAGCTCTAAGCCAGGTTCTGCGGTGGACACTCCCTGTGCATTTCTGTTCGATCGTATTTTTCAGTCTATGCTTTTGAACGGGCTTTTTCTCCTCTTGGTTGCTGTTCTGGCTCCAGAACTTAGTAACTGGGTGACTTCAGGCAGATCACTCACCTCTGTGGAACTCACTGCTCTGTTTTTTGGGGGAAGTTGTTTAAAATGAGGATCCAAATTCAATCGAGGTGATCAGAGGGTGAGCTCAGAATGGGAGTGTGATTAAGGAAAGCTGTAATTGTAAGGAAAGCTGTAATTAAGTTTGTGAACTCATCCTAGAAAAAGTGCTACATATCTCATTGCTGAATATCACTATGGTCACCTTTAAAGTTCTCCCCTTGGGAAGCTATGCACCGACGCCAGCGCCTAGACCACCCTTCAAAGCAATTTTGGAACTCTTTTTCTGGAATCAGAGCTGTCATCGTATTACCTACCCTTATTGTCCTGAATGTCATAAAAATGTCTTCCTTTCAGTATTTCCTTTATCTTCAGGTAAAGAAAGAAGTCATCGGTGGCCAGATCAGGTTAGTAGGGAGGGTGTTCCAATACAGTTATTTGTTTACTTGCTAAAAACTCCCTCACAGAGAGTGCCGTGTGAGCTGGTGCATTGTCATAATGCAAGAGCCATGAATTGTTGGCGAAAAATTCAGGTCATCTAACTTTTCCATGCAGCCTTTTCAGCACTTCCAAAGAGAAAACTTGGTTAACTGTTTGTCTAGTTGATACAAATTCATAATGAATAATCCCTCTAATATCAAAAAAGGTTAGTTAGCAACATGGTTCCAACCAGTTCCCGAACTTAATTGTCAGGCCTCGTACTGCTTCTCCTGTTGTCTGAAGAAAAAGTGTACATAGAATAGGCTTCGAGATAATGCCACTGAGACACCACTGCCACCTCCAATGTGTTGCTTGCTGACCATGTATAAGAAGGCTTCCCACACCCACTCTCTTCATGAATCATGACCAGGGGTAGGGGCTTGGCCACAGAGCCTGATAACATCACCAGAATCCGGTTTAGCATTTTGGATTCAAAAGATGGGCAAGAGCGAGAAGTGGTTTTTCTGCTGTCTTTTGGCTTTGTCTTCTCTATCTAGCACATGACAAGATCTGGCAGAGGTAGTGGTCAGAGAAGTATGATGGAGGAAGTAACCTTTTCTCTCATTGGGGCAGATTGGGTCCATTGAAACATGAAGTCCAACTTCACATGCCTGGGCCATAGCCGGCTGGCCAAGGGCAGGGTGTTAGCAAACAAAAGTGTTCTTATTTTTTTTTTTTCCCGTCAATGAAAAATGCAGTAAACTGCGGGAAGAGATGACGGCCCTTTTCCCACTTCATTCACATGAATGAGAATGAAGTCCATTGTACAGCAAGCCTTTGGGCGTTATCTGATGCTGCTATTTCTGCTGGTCTGAATTTGCACATCTCCCACGTGACTCAGGGTCGTGCGGCCTCTTTCCCAGGGGATGACTGTGACTACTTAGCATTCTGCAGAGTATCAGCTCCGGCCTGGACATCCATCCCCTGAAAATGAGTCGGCTATGTGGGCCCTGAACCTTCTGACATAGGGAACAGTTCCAGGGAGCATTTAGATTGCAATGCACTTTTCTTATGGTTTTTAAATATATAGGAGCTTTATTGGCAAATGAAATTGTCTGTCTCTCTCTCTCTCTCTCACGCGCGCACACACACACAGAGACACGCACACACACACATTCCACAGCGATTAGAATTTCCAATTAATCAGAATTGATAAGAATAATCCTGTAGGGTGAAGAAAGAGTAGCCATGGACCCTATGCTAGACACTTCCCAAATAGTATCTTATTAACCCGTCACCAAACCCTCCAAGGTAGGTATTATTATCCCTATTATTGTATTGGTAGGGAAACTGAGGTTCAGAGTTTACACTGTTGGCTTAAGAGGACCCCAAATACAAAGGGTGGGTCACTACATCATAAGCACATGCCAGGTGCAGTGCCAGACAGGCTGTAGAAATCTCCTCACTGCCTTCTCACAGTGACTTTCTTAGTATCCCCATGTACAGAGGAGCCATTGGAGTCCAAGAGGCTAGATCGCATTGTCTCAGGTCACCACCAGGACTGGAAACATGTTTTTTGTCCGTATCACACTGCCATGGGATTCCACTTTTCGGAGCCAGAGACCATTCCCAAGCAAACAGGCTTCTCTCAAGGGTGTGGTCACAGAGGAAGCGCTGACTTAGCACCAGTTCCCAGACCTATGTCGTCAGCTGTGTTCCATCGTGGCTTTATTCCCGCAGCAAACTTTGAAGACGTACGGTACCCAAAGTATTGCAGAGGTGTTCAAAACCAAGATTTTAGTGCCCATGTCACAAAACGCGATGTGTATATATTCACTATGCTGAGGCAGAGAGCTGAGGTTCAAAAGCACTTCAGAAACAAGTGCTTTTGCTGGTGAAAGGAAACATACTTGACAAGATCCTCCCTGCTCTGCAGGCATTTTAGTACAGTCAAATCTTGGTTTGCGAGCATAATTCATTCCGGAAACAAGCTACTCGTATTGCAAGACATCGCTCGTTTACCATGTTAAAATGTATTAGAAATGTTTGCTCATCTTGCAGAACACTCGCAAACCAAGTTCCTCGTCATCCCTAGTGCTTGGCACCCAGGCAGCCCTCAGAAATGTTTGTTGCATTGAATGGAATGACGACTTTGCATTTTCCCAAAATGACCATCTTTAGCATTCTTTGCTCAAGAAGACAGGGCAATGCGTCATAATGCATTTTAGAAATGCTTTGAAATGAAAGCTAAAGGAACAGAGTGGAGGATTTACAGTCTCTCAGAGCTAGTCAGCAGCAAAGCTGGGGAAGGATGCAGCTTCTTCTTCTTTTTTTTTTTTTTCAGTTAAATGGTAGATGTCAGCTCTTCTGCTTGGGAGGTTCATATCAAGTGACCAAGACTGCCAGATGTTTCCAGTAGATAGGCCACTATGAACAGCGCACCCTGTAGACACCCGGTCTTTGTTTCTGTGTGCTGAGGGGTGGGGAAGCTGGAGCCAGTGCACATGGCATGGTCTGGCTTCTATTTTAGATTTGTGACGGCACGGTGTTGTTTTGTGATGATTTATGTGTGCGTTTTTTTTTTTTGCTTTTTGATTTAAAAATTTTCAAATGCGTATTTCCAATGTCAAAATTAGAGGAGACCTGTGTGCTTGTGTGTGGTTTCTTTGCTGGGGAGGGACTTGGAAACCATTGCAAGCAGATGATAGCAGCCGTTACATTTTGACTAATCTGGCATGAATTTTTCCCAAAGATGTGCAACACTGATCATCCGGAGACTACTCACTTACCCGGAAAAAAAAAAAAAAAAAGAAAATAATCATCTCGAAGGCAAGGGGAGAGCTGAGGCAAGCCTGCAAAGGTATTTTGATGGCCCCAATTTTTTTCTGCAAGAGGTACCTTCTTGAAAGTGATACTGAAGGGCTGAGGTTCTATTTTTTTTTTTTTAAACCATGCTCTTGGGAAGTTGCAAAAGCTGAACAGAAAGTACGAAACCTGGAAGTTTAAAAAAAGCACAAAACCTACCCAAAGTGGCCAGAAAATGACTGATACTGAGAAACAGAAGAACTTTTGCTCACTTTGAATTGTCCCAAATCTAATTCTTTTGTTCACTATCTTTTTTTTTTCAAAAAATTAGCGCAGGTATTAAGAAAGGTTACCAAATTATTGTCCCGGGTGCTTTCTCATAAATTCTGTTTCCATATCATGAGAAATATTCTTATAATTTATCCTTAATAGAAAAGATCCAGAAATAATCACCTCGAACAGAACAAGTCACAAGGACACATCATCTGATGCACAGGAGATAGTGACAGAGGTAACAGAGCAGAATTGGAGACAAGCCCATGTTGGGGGCGAGTGACAGCTGTCATTCTTCATCCAGGTCTGGCTTGCTGAGCAAAGGCTCTTGAGATCACCTCAGTCTCTTTTCAGGGCTGGCCTTCTTTGGAACATTGCAGTGGACGTAGCATTGGTTTAGATCCGGACTCCGTTGCTGACTCTGCCACTTAACTGCCACTATGACCTCGAACATCACTTCAGCTCTCTGAGCCTCAGAATTTCTCAACTGTAAAATGGGGATGCGTAACCTCCAGCTACCTCACTGTGTTGTTGTGACAATTAAATGAGGAAATACAGGCAAAGTATTTGGCATGTAGTACATGCTATTATCATCCTTCTTCTGTCATCTTTTAGTAGACTCAAGGGACTACGCAGAGGTTGATAGGTGTTTAAACCAAGAATATGCCAATATGTACTGTGTGCATGGATTGCAATCCAGGATGCAAAGGGGGATGGGAGAGTGTAAGGTCACATTTGCTCATTATCGGCTGGATGTCCGACTCTGTGCTAGACCATCTCACTTATTTCGTATTGAATTCTTGCAGTAACCCTATGAAGGAAGACGTATCACACACACACCCATCCCCTTTTATGGATGAGGAAACTGAGGACTGGGGAAGTTTCTACCTTCCTACGGTCATGCAGCTAAGTAAGTGACAGCTTGAGAAAGAAGTTCAGCTTTCCCGGTAGTTTATCATGCAACTGACCCAAGTTCATAATCCCAGACGTGTATTTTAGGAAGTTCCCTGTAAATGGACCCTATCTAACTGCTTTCATTTTTAACAATCATAGGTTGTTTAACAATCATAGGCGAATCATAGGTGTTCTGATATGCTGATTAGTTGTGACCCCATCTGTAGCTGAAGAAGATGTTTGTCCCCTAGCCTTGCTGATGTCAAGAGCAGAAAGCTGCCCTTTGAAACTTTGCCCTGAGTGCAAGTGCGGAGACCAAGGGATCATGAACAAGGCTCTTGCAGTTTGGAGTATTTTGATTTGGCCAAGTTCTTTTCCAAGTTTTCCAAGCCATACCTCACTCACACCTCTGTGCCTGGCATGAGCTGTTTCCTCAATTATACCAGGTCTTATCCTGGTAGATCCTGCTTGTCTATTTCCTGCTATCTCAAGGCTTTCTTTCCTCACAGATAGAATGAAATATTCCCTTGTTTTTCATATGTCTTAGCAGTGATAACAGTGCAGTGCGTTTAACTGCTTTCTCTCATAGCCCCAATAAGCTGGGGGCTCCTCAAGGCTCTGAACTGTGTCTTATTCCTCTTTAGTGCCCACCCGTGGCACACACATAATTGGTGTGTGTGTAATACTAGTAATTAATGAATGAAAAGGCACTAGCATTGGCCTCTGAGTTGCTGTGACATTCTGAGAGCAGTGTCCGTCCTCTTAAGAGGCTCACTATTTATGCCCACTTTGCAGGCCTTTGCATCTTCCTCGTATCCTCATTTTCCCTCTTCTATGGTCCAAGAAATCCCAGAATAGAGCTAACTGGTGACTATTTTGGTCCAAACTATACCTTGATTGTTTATTTCTATTCTCTGCCTGGGACCCCTGGGGTTTCTGACTTAATTGGTTTGGACACTTGCTTCACAGAGCGAATTGTTTAAATATAACCAGCACAATACAAGAGACTAAGGCTGCAACTCTGAATCCCAGTATTTGAGGAAGAGAGACACACTGCGTGCAAAAGAGAGAAGCCATTCATGAAAGCCTGGGGTGGGGGAGGGGATAGCAGTTGAAAAGGATGTGAAAGCCACTTCCTTTCTCATGTGAGTAGAAACTCCAGCAGAAGTTATCAGGGCCATTCATCTATATGATCATTCATTTATCTGTTTGTTCATTCATTGGTCTTGTATAGGCTACATTATTGCAGGAATCCCTCAATGCTCTCTCTCCCCCACTCTTTTGGCCCCTGTCCAGACTATCTTTCTGCAGCACTGACCATGACCTTTCTATGGTTCTCTGTTATTCACAAGATAAAGTGCAGGCTCCTTAGCATGGTGTCCAAGATCTCTGATCTAGCCTCTTCCTATGCAGGACCCCTCCTCCCCCATCGCCTGCAGCCCCACACTTGCTCTTCTCAAAGCTCTATCAATATTGGACTCTTAAAAAGGCTGTGGAAATTCCAGTGGGTTTTGCCACCATTTTTTCCCATGTGCTGGTCCCTATCTTCTAGATGTTTTCCTGGTCTTCTCCGCCTTACACTGAGCTCAACCCTATCTCCTCTGTAAGGTTTTCCCCGATACTGCCAATCTAAAGGAGGAGAGAGTTCTTCTTCTTCTTCTTCTTCTTCTTTTTTTTTTTTTTTTGCATTATAGTGTTGTAAGCACATACCTGTCAAAGCTCTGATTACATTGTGCTGCACCTGTTTGGTGCTCATCTTTCTTCCCACTGGTCTGTGAACATCTCACAGTCAAGGCCCATGTGTTATTCCTCATAGGAACAGTTCCTGACATATAGTAGGTGCTAACTAAATACACCTTGAATGAACACATTTATTGTATGCTGCATGCTAGGAGTTGGAATGTTACTCTAAACCCAAATAGGTTTTCAGCAGAGGTAATGTCAGGGTTGGGATTGTGCTTAGGGAGAGAATGGGAGACCGAATGGAGTTGGGAAATTCAGGAGGCCAAGAAGCCAGCCCACCTCCTTCTTACATCTAGCTTCTTCTGCCATGATTATGCTCCACCCTTTCTGGAGAATGTTCCCCTCATGAACTTCTATGTTCCCTCCAGATGCTAAACATCATCTCCTCCCAGGAACCAACCCTGACCTTTTTCGGTAACACTTTATAATGTTCTCAGTGGTAACATAATATGTCTAATGTCTGTTGAGCATTTTATTATCTGCTGGGCACTTTGCACTTTAAAACAATGAGTCACCAGAATGGCGCAGTGAGAGACACTGCTATGAACCATTTTTGACAGTTGAAGTAACTGAAGCTCAGAAAGGTGAAGTCACTTCCCCAAATTACACAGCTAGGAATAGTGAATGTGAATCTGACTCAGAGTCACCGCTCTTACCATGACAATATCTGCACCGTGGTTTCTTTCTTTGCCCACAGCTCATATTATAGTAGCACACCTGACACAGCTGTTGGAGTTAATTGAATTTTACACTTACAACCAGTAGACTGGTTGATCTAGGAACTTCTGGAGCCCTTAGGATTGGTAGTGTTGTCCTTGTTTCCCCTGGGCAACGTAGTGACCCCCTTTCCTTTGTTTCTTTTTTCCGTTTCCTTCCAGAGTCTTTCATGATGTCTCTTTTAGTTGGATCGTGTCACTTTTCTCTCTTCCTTTGAAATTTTGCTTTGAAGTTTTTTCTGTCTTCTCTGTTGCTCAGAAAACTGTTATCCCTTGTGTCGATGAGACAGTGACATCTCCCATCCAGGGACCCATTCTTCGGACATAGTGGGCTGCGATCCACACTTCAAAGCTCAATTGTCAATATCATTTTAATGGCCAGTCCACACTTCCTAAATGTCTTTCCCTGGAAGGTCATGACCTTCAACAAGAAGAAGCCATAGGGTTTCCAACATGTCTACTTAACTCTGCCTTTGTAGTATGAAAGCAGCATAGACAATACGTAAATGCATGAACATTGCTGTGTTCTGATAAAACTTTATTTGCAAAATGATGTAGTGAGCCGGATTTGACCAGCTGGTCATAGTATGCTGATGCCTGTGTTACTAGAATGTTCTTGGTCAATGTTCGCTCCCCCACATCATAGGTACCTGCAACAGAAAGACAGCACACTCATCCAGTGGCTTCATTAGCCTTCATGTGTTATCTCTATTCTCTCTCGTTAGGCAGACATCCAACACCATAGCAGTTGGTCATGGGGACTCTCTGACCCAACTTACTAATGCTTGTACACCATCCTGTGTTTGCCTCAAGGAGCACTGACTGCATCCTGAGCAGGTGCCACCTCACGCTCTGGCCAGAGTCCCCTCTCCTGTTCCATGCCAACGTGGAAGGCTTCACATTCTCCCACATGACACCCTGTTGGAATGCTGGCCTCCATCCTATCAGAATGTTGTCCCTCTGTTTTCCCCCTGGGATTATTTTCTCTATCCCTATTCCATCCAAGAACAGTTTATTCTAAGGCAGAAATTTCAGATCCTGCTTTCAGAATGGGACAGATTTGGTTTGGGTGCTAGCCTCCCTACTCATGAGCTGTGTGACCCTATGCAAAACTCCAGTTTTCCTTTTTTATAAAATGGGGACAATAGTAGTAGATACCTCACAGGATGTTTGTAATTCACAAGGGAGTGCCTACACCATCAGCACGTTGTGTGGCCCATAGGAAACACTTGCTCAGTCATCAGATACCTACTGAATACCCACAATGTGCCAGGCACGGCATGGCAGCCTTTATAATTATATTCAAGGTCACACATCATATAAATAGCAGAGCCAAGACTGAAGTCAGATCCACTGGACCTCCCAAAACCCATGCTCCTTACCCAGTACCAATCTTGAAAATAAATATTTTAAGGAAAATTTATGACTTCACACTAGTATGATAGTTTTTGGTACTCTCTCTCCACCCAATTTCCTCTTTACACTAAAGTCATTTATAGCATCCATAGTACTTCCAAACACACACAAAGTTTAGTGTCGGTAAATATTCATTGAAGGAATAAATTTGGTGAGCAAGCCAATATCAAGTGGATTTTTGAAAAAGAATGTAAAAGTCTATGAAGGGCTTGTGTGTTTTTTACTCATTCCCACCCTCTGACCACCATAATTTTTCCCACTTTCATTTTTGCCTTGCGATGGATCTTTTCAATCGTTTCTCACAAGTACCCCAATTACATCCAGAATTCGCATTGCTTCCCAGACCGTAATGTTCAAAACACACTTCAGCCACCCTGCCTTTGGCTATCCAGTAGCTTAGGTTGATGCCAAGCCTAATTTTCCCAATGTCCTTTGCTGTCTCTCTCATTGCTTTTGACAGGAGCCAGGCTCACCACAACACACTCAGCCTGTCAAGAAGGCTGAAGAAGCTGCCCCGACCAAATTTTTGGTGGCTGCGTTGGTATTCCTTTGCCTTACAAAACCTTTAATTGAAAACAACACATGGATTCTAACTCGTTTAAAATGCCTCCAAGTCCTGGCATAGATTGAATTGAACCCAAGACTCCAAGACCTATCATCCCTGGAGAAACACAATATTAGAGGGGACAGAGCTGAGGGTGGGAAGATTTAAAGGAATGCAGAGGGCTGCAAAATGGCTCCAGCACTTTCTAGGAGGTTTGGCAAAAGCCAGAACTCTAGTAGCCAGACACGATCTGCATGAAGAGTAAACTGATTTGACATTGTGGCAGGGGAGTCCTTGCTCTTGGGGTTTATTAATTCATGATTCACTCATCGGGATTGTGTTTTGTGTCAAGTGTCAAGATATCTAATGATTGCTGCTGAAATACTGCTAATGCTTTGCTTTCCGACATTCTCTCCTCTTCGCATTCTTTGTCAAGATCAAACAGCACTTGAATATGGTATACTTTGATTTGTATTTAGGTCTTGGAATTCAAATCATGTGACAAGACATAAACTTGGTCCGACCTATTCCCTTCACTCTCTAAAATGACTGGTGTAACAACCTATTTTAGCTATTCAAATGAGTCCTTCAGTTAGGCTCAGATATCATTTGCAGTGAAATTGTCAAAAACATGATTTTCCTTTTAGAGATTATCCTAAACTTTAGGCCCTTATACTCTCAGGGACATAGATTGCCCACTGAGAAGGTCTTACCTTGGTGAACATCCCATTATACCACCAGTGGCCATAGTTGGAAAGTTGAGAGTTATTCTTGACTTTTCTCTCTCAATATCTAATCAATTACCAAGAAGTGCTGATTACAATTTATTCATATTGCTTGACTGAATCCACTTCTCCCAAACTCGTAGTTCATGCCATTGTCATTCCTCTTCTTGAATATTGCCATAGCTAGCTGACTACTTTTCCTGTTTATGGTCTTGCCCTCTTCCATTCCATCTGCCAGTCAGCAGTGATATTGACCTATCTAAAGAATGAATTTTATCATGTCATTCAGTTACTTAAACGATTGCAACGGTCCCTCTTTCCCTCAGAACGATATGCCAAATAACAAGCACAACCTATAAGTCCAGCACAACCTGGTCTGTAACTCTTCCTGCAGTATCACTTTTCACTATCACCTCTTTATTCTTTAGGATCTGCCATATTGAACTCTGGGCTGTACTCCAGACAAGCCATGTTCTTTCTAACTGCTGTGTCTTTCATTTGATTATTCCTCTTTCTTGAATGGTTCTTTTGACTTGTCTTCCAGTAGCCTTATTCATCTTTCAGGACCCTGCTGAGCTACCACTTCTAAGAAACCTTCCTAAATCTGAATTATGAGCTCTTCCTGTATGCTTCTGCAGGACCTTCTACTTATCCCTGCCATAGCACTTATTATACAGTATTGTGGTGGCCTGTTTCCTGGTTGTTGTTTTTTTAAGCAACTAGGCCATCATAAGTTCCTTGAAGACTGGACCATGTCATGGTCACTATTATATTTCCAATATCCTAGATGGACTTTGAGGGAAAGGAAAGTGTAGCCTCTCTTTTTCTCTCCCTTGCCCTGTCTTCTCAAGGTATACTAGATGGATTCTCTTCTTTAAACACACGAATCTGGATTTCTTTCATGACTGTCTTTGTTCGAGTTGTTCCCTTAGCCTGTCTTTCTGTTTCCTCTTCTTTTTCCATGTGAGTTCATCCAGGGTCAATCACATACTTTTTAAAATGTTTTATTTTACATTATTTATTATAACCAGGCCAGCTTAGCTGACTCTATGCAACAGGTGTTGGATGGAAATAGCATTGTTTATACATAATGAAACATCTTAGAAAGAGCACTGGAATGGGAGTCAGGAGGTAGAGCCCTGGTCACAGCTGTATTGATGACTTGTTATGTGACATTAGGTAAAGCAGTTCCCCCTCTATGGACCTCACCTTCCTCATCTTGGCATGAGGAAAAATCAGATTACATGATCTTTAAGGATCCTTCCAATGATATCTCCCTATAAATTGTAATATTTGAGGTAGAAAAAGGCAAAGAACTTTGTGGAAATCTGTCTATGCTGAAATAGGCCAAAAAAAAATTGAGCTAAATGTTCAAATAAAATCAATTAGTAAATCCTTGTTTGGTCATTGCTTTGTCACAATGTGTGCTATAACTGACATCATCTCAGCATTGACTGATCTGGTCCTTGAGCCCACCTGGAGCAGGCACAGTCTTTGGTTTTATTATTTTTTTTATTATTATTATTTTTTTAATTGGGGAGTTGGGAGAGAGGAACAGCTTTGGGGAATCGGGGAAGGGGAACAGACAAGTTGCTGTCTTTTTGTTCTTCAGTCTAGTTGCGGAGGACGCCGCTTCACTGGCCCATGTTGGTATCATCATTGCGCTCTTCCCGAATGAGGCAGATTGGTCACCGGCCTCTGGATGTCGCTCACCGCGGCTATTGGCCGCTCACGCTGGCTGCCGGCCACTCACTGGAGCCTATGGCAGCCCACTGCAGCAGGGGCTGCAGCCTACACCATTGCTGGGGCTTGCACAGCCCAGTTCCAGGTGGAGCTGTTGTTAGCTGTAGAGGGCAGTGTCACTGGCCCTCTATGTGGGATCCGAACCGGGGCCGCTGGCATCCCAAAACCAGCTCTTAACCAATGCGCCACTCGGCCGGCCCCAGTCTTTGGTTTTAGACTAAAATAGACATGGTTCCTAGTCCTATCTTCATCACTTACAATGTTTCTTTGGTCTCTTCCTCTGTAAATTGGGTATCAAGAATGCATGTATATTAAGGTCGATGGGACAACTGGATTTGAGATATTGCCTGTAAAACACTTAGCAGAGTTTACATAGTAAGTGCCTAATAATTGGTAGTTATGATGGCGATGGTGATGATGTTGTAACTTGATGCAAATAGATTGCCACGAGGTAAAAGTCAGATGATTAAAAGAGGAGATACTTAGGATAGTTACTTCCATATGGTGCATATTAAAAAATATTGTTTATTGAAATGGTGCCCTGCACCTAGCTGGAACTCAATAAATATTTGCTAAATAAGCAGTAGGGAGAACTTCCTTTCTATGTAGATAATAGAAAAAACAGTCCTGAAGTTTAACTCTGGCTACCTAAAGGATTGGAACCGATGCTTCTCTGTTATAGAGTTGAGGTCTTAGTGTAGTAAGAGCCTGAGGAGCTATTTTAGTTAGCCCTTCAGCATGCATTTTCAAGCCAAGATTTCACCCTATAAACTGGCTCTTTCTCACACTTTGTTTTTCAAACATGAAGAAAACCAGCTCTCTTTTTTCAATTTTCAGGATTTACATTCTTTCCAACTAGCATAAAGCAATGATAGAATTATTGTAACAATCTCTTTTTTACTTGACACTATATTCACGCGGTAAAGTGACATGCATTTCTAAACCTCGAAGGATCTTCTTGTTGAGACAGTCTTTCTTTGGGGAAGGCACAAAAGGCTAACGGGACTTCCAAGGGCATGACAAATGCTGTTTTTTTTTTAAAGGGGGAGATGTATATCTCTACTATTCATGATGATCCTGAATAGTCTTACATGTCTTCTTATTCATTCCTTCCTCCAATCATGGAAGAGTCATACATTTACTCTTGTGGAGTATCTACCATGTGCCAGGCATTCTTGGGGAACCCATATAGTGTTTCTAATCCTTACGAATCAAGGTAAATATGACCATTTTCGTTTTAATATGAGGAAGCGACTGCTCATGGAGGGTAAATGATTTATCTGAGGTGATAGGTAGCTAATTGATTTTCAGGTCTGTCTCCTAAAATCCATCATTTTTTTTTTCACTCCACCAGCTTGATCCTTCCACGGGCATTATCAGCTTTGCTGAGGGAGAAGTGCAGGAAGCTTGTGGGGTTGACACATGGTACACAATAAGGAAGTGACTTCACTGGGACCACCTCCAGGTCCACAGCCTGCTCCTGCTTAACTTGGCTGCCTTCTGCTTATGGGTGGGTTAAATCGCCTCAAATCCTTCAGCCAGTAGAAAAGTAAAGTCTACACGCTGTTGTGCATGAAGAGTTGGGATTATTTTATGTTGATTTGATCATAATAGAGTCTCACTCCAAAGTGGGCTGTCCATACAGAGGCCCTTTTTTTCAGCCATGTTATGTGCCCAATGAACACGCTAGAGAATATGATCTGGACTATGGCCCCTGGGACCCATATCAGGGCGCCAGGCTTGGTGTAGAGTCCAGGGCAAGGTAATCCCTTCATTGAACAATCATGATTCGTCTCCTACTTCCGTGGCAGGCCTTGTGTTGTGTTCTTGGCATACCCAATGCAGCTCTTAGCCCTGATTTGCCACTAGAGTGATCTGGGAAGCTTTGAAAAAACATCAGTGTATAGGCTTTACTTTTAGAAATTCTTACTTAATTGGGTTAGACGGGGCCTGGGCATATTCTTAGATGATTCTAGTGTGTACCCTGAGTTGAGAGAATCAGGTCTAAAGGGAAAGAGACCAAGAAATAATGACAGAAATGCAAGAAGAGGGGAGCATTTAAAGGGCAAAGCAGCATTTCCCAGATATTAGTCAGTTCTGCATCACACTCATGGCGTTTTATAGATTCACACACCAACTCTACTATTACTCACACAATAGATTCCTATAGAGCTCACATTAAAAAATTAATTAATCTTTTTCGAGGTAACTCCACATACTGCCAAAATTTGAAAACCAGCATCACTTGCCATTAGTGGAAGATAAAACATAAAAATAAACAAAATAAAGAGAAAGCAAAATATCTATGGTTCATACACAACATCTTGAGAAATATTTGTACAAGGGCAAGAAAATGGTCATTGGAGGGTGGACCTGGATTAAGGTTCTAGTTCTACTGATTATTATTTGGGAACCCATGAGGCAAGAGAATTAGCGTAGCTTGACATTATTTTCCTTATGTATAAAATGGAGTTAATAATACTTACCATGTTTTTATGCTAAATGAATGAGATCCCTCTCTAAGAAAGTGCCTCGCTCAGTTCCGGGCACATAGCAGATAGATGCTCATGAAATCATAACTTCTTTGGCATTACCTGGACTTTCTTGGTAAAAATCTTATGACTAGTGGGTATGTACAATGCATTTGGGGACTGACTTTTCAAGGATTGGGGAGTGCTGTAGGTCCACATGTGATTTGGACCCAAGTCGTAGGGAATAAGTCAAGGTTTTCTCAGTGGATGGGGTTGGGAAGGGATGAAACAACTAGGACCTATCATGGCTGTTTATCTGAAACTGGCTTCAGTGAAAACCAAACTGGGGAGGACCAAAAATTATTTCTCACAATTTCACATTTAGGTATGTGGGAACTGAGTGTTCCATCTTTAGACGTACTCCTGACCTCCCCCCATTCCTGGGACAGGGGGCTCCACCGAGACCACTATTTCCAATAATTCTAGTTAGGTTTCCAGTTAACTTGGACTTCAGTGAAGATGAGCCTGGTTGTCCTGATTTTCATTGCTCTGATTATTCCTGCGAGTACGAGGCATGGTCTTCTCTGAGACTCCGCAGGCATGTTATTATTGTTCTTTATGAAAATACTTGCAGATTTGCTTGTATAATAAATGATGAATGACTTGCCATGATATTCTGGGATGGAAACACGTCCCTCCACAGTTTTTTTGCCAGTCATCAATAACCGCGTCTAGAGTCCATGGCATTTTAAATTAAAAGCTTTATGAATGTGGTTTTCTCGGTAATATTTGAGATTGAATGACCAACTGATTGATTTAATTTGATTCTTTATACACTCAAAAATGTCAACCAGCACCTTGTACCTCCCCTTTAGTAAACATGGACCATCTTGAAATAAATAAGAATTTTTCCCTGACCTCAAGAAGCTGAGTCTCATGGGTAATACAGACAAGTATAAGTTGTAACAAAAATCAAAACAAAACAAAAAAAACAGAGACAACAGAAATATTGAGCAGAACACTAAGAAAAATACACATAGGATGCTGTGAGCCATACGGAGTGAGCAGAAAAGTTTATCATAAATCTGGTTTCACTCTGAAGTCCATGAATCCTTGCCATTTACTCAGACACACCATTTCTTTTCTTTTTATGCATTCATTGTAACTTGACGTAACTATCTGGATAATGTCTTGCAAGCTCCATGAGGGCAGTGACGGTAGCTACCGTGGTCATCACCGACTCCTCAGTGCTTTGCTGAGCACAGAACTTGGCATATAATAGGAGCAGAATGCATGTTTGTTTAGTGACTGTGGATGAACTCAAAGTGGCCACAAATGCAATAAAGAGCTATGGCAGAGGTCTCAAAAGGACGTTGTGTGGGTGCAGTGTTCTGTTCTCGGAGTACCTTCTTCTTTCTCAAAAAGAGATTTCTAATTTAAATGTCCCGAGTTGCATATAGTCACTTTGCCACCTTTCATAAGCTGAGGGATTCCTAGACCTTAAGCATGGTTTCAAACGTAGAGATATTCCTGGCAAGTGAAGGAATACCCATGAAAGCCAGAGAGGCTTTCTCCAAATGGACCACATCGATTGGGTAGGAAGAGATATGTGAATTTAAGCGAGAGGCCAAGGTTCCTCATTTATTCTGTCATTGGCAAGAGAGGGTCTCAACAAGATACAGAAACAACTGGCTTCCATAGAGCTGCACCTGAAGAACACTCAGCCCAGTGAACTGCACACACAGCCCTTTCCGTCTACACGGCGCTGGGTCTGGTTCTTCAGGCCCAGGTCAATCCTTTGGGTGGCCTACATTTAAGAGTGGCTTCACGTCAGCTCTGTTACTTTCTAGCTGCATGGCCTGGGTTAGCTCACTGTACCTCCCTTTGGCTGTAAAATGAGGAGTTGGGCCCTTCTGAAGTCCAACACTGTCGAGGATCCAGAAAGCTGAAACCCAAGTCCTGAGTGTAAGACTCAGCCTAACCACTCTGCTTATTGGTTGTGTGGTTTATCAGTGGGCAAGCCCATTCTACTGTTATGGGGGGGCGGGGGTCTTCCTCCTGCCAGAAACCAGGAGTCCCTTAGACTGACGCTGAAATCGACCTAGACTGGGAAGTCCCCGTTAGACTGTGATCTCGCTGAGGGCAGGGGCTGTGCTGCCATGCCCTGTTCCTGCTGTAAGTCGGCTGGGTGGTTCATGGCAGACCCTCCATACATGTTTGTTGGTGAAGGAATGAAGCTTTTACCTATGTTTGGGGGGCTGAAGTGGGTCTTGGCATCTGCACATCCACGGGTGTCCTCTAGATGGCAAACTCAGCTCAAGTTTGGACTGGAGTCAAAGCTGCTGGCTGGGCGATGCCCTGGCGTGGAATAGTGGATTGGAAATCCAGTTCTATCCAGTGCGCGCGGAATCCGCAGAACAGCTGCAAGGCTTCTGGAAATGCCAGCCAGCCAGGGTGAATCTTTATTCTTTTCCAGGGAGATGATGGGCGCGGGTTTGTCATCTCCCCTCTCCCTACCAAAGCGTTTTGAAAACAAGGAAAATGGCCTCCTAAGAGGTGGGGAAGGTGAGGCAGAGGCTAACCTTTCTTCACAGGCCTTGTGGGGTGGCCTCACGTGTGTTTATTTGCTCGTTAATTCTCACAGTGACCCTACAAAATAAGCAGTGTTATGATTTTCTCATTGCAAATGATGAAGCAGAGACTTGGAGAGATGCGTCTCATCAAAGCCAAGGAACTCTTTTGGAAGGTCTGGGCTGCTAACTCATGTTGCTCCAATGTCTCAGCCACGTTCCCCTGTCCTCCTTGTTTAGCTCTGGCAAAGAAACAGTCCAAACTCAAAGAGGAGGGAAATAGAAATACGAGAGCTTTAAGCATTTGGGTGTAAGGCAAGACAATAAAAAAGTGTCAGCTCCAGAAGCGACACCTGCTTTCGCCCGAAACCAGCACCTTAGGTCTTGGCAAGACATGGTCGGTCACGTGTGTCCATGGAATTCCATCACAGCTTCCAAGGAGCCCCTTTTGAAGGGCGTAGTCAACAGCAGAAATTCTAAATGCTCCTGGCTTGTGGAACTCCTGTCTGAAATGAGGCTCACTTTGTCCAAAGACAGATGTTCTAATTCTCTCTGTCTCCCATGTTTTGGAGTTGGCTAACACTTTGGGAGAAAGGCAAATGAGGGAATTCCTCTTTCATTTACTTGAACAGATATCAATGAGCTCCCAGAATGGTTTGAACTGAGTTCTGTCAGGCATAATCCATACGAAGTGGGAGCATATGGAATTCCTGCCTCAATAAAAGGAGACATTAACACATGTGCAAAAATGATTAGGATTTAAGGTAGAAAATGCCAAGAGCCTTGAATGTATTTCTGAGTTTGAGAGGAAATACATATTCTAAGTTAGGGGATTCTGGGAAGGCTTCATGGAGGAGGCCATATTTGAGCTTGGACGCAAAGACTATGTAGGATAAGGGTATTCAGTGATTATTTGAAGGGCACAAGAAGTAGCTGCATATGAAAGCCAAGAAAGGTTAAAAACCAGTATGTATACATGGGGAGTGATAAGTCCTTTAATTCTCCCTCTGCAGAGGAAAGGGGAACTTATTGTCAGGGAAGAGAGACTGGCCTCAAATTGGAGAGGTCTTATATGCCATGTTCATCTCCCATTATGATTCTATTTCTGTCCTTTTTCTGTAAAGTTTTACTTTATACAGGCGATGTTATATTGTTAGATGCATGAAAATTTAGAATTATTACACCTGGCAAATGGACTTTGTATTATAAAATAGGTCTCTTCATCGCCAATAATGCTCCTTACCTTAGAGTTTATATCGGATGGTGTTAATATAGCCACACCAGAGTTCTTTTGGTGAGTTTTTGCAAAGTTCAATGTTTTAAACCCTTTGAGTTTAATGTTTCTGTGTCCTTTTTAAAGATGTATCACATGTAAACTACATATAGTCTTTTTTATAGTCCGACAGCGTGAGTCTTTCAATTAGAGACTTTAGTTCATTAGCATTAAATGTAGTTACTGATATATTTATGTTTTTAACTCTTATTTATTTCTATTTGATTCACTTGTTTTATATTTAATTTTTTTTGCTTGCCTTATTTAGGAATATGCAAATATTGCTAAATTCCATTTCCCCTGTAAATTCTATTTTCCCTCTTTATTAGAATTTAATTACCTTCAAGTGGTTGTCCTAGAGGTTACAAGATTGATTGTAGATTTATTAAATTTAACATAAATTAATATTTTTACCACCCTCCCAACAATGGAAGGGCTTTGAACACTTTAAATTCATTTGCTCTCTATTGCCTGGTGTTTTTTTTTTGGGTGGTTACAATCATTATAATTTTACCTTATTTTAAGGCCATAACATTTTAATTTTTTTGTATAGTCTGTATTGATTTAGCCTTACCAACATATATATACCATTTCTATTACTTTTCATATGTGCCTCCATTTCTGTGTTTCCATCTGGGATTATTTTCTTTCTGCCTGAAAAATTTCTCTTGAGTTTTCTTTTTGTGCAGATCTGCTGTATATGAGTTACCTGTTTTTGCTTGTCTAGAAATGTTTTTATGTTACCTTCACTTTGAAGGTTATTTTTTTCTGAGTATAGAGTTCTACATTTGTGTTAATTGTCAGCTTTCCAGCTCTTTATAGACACTTTTCTATTGTCTTCTGGCTTCTATTGTTTCTGTTGAGAAGTCGGCCTTAAATCTTATTGTTTCTCTTTTGAAGTTAAGGTATTTCTTCTCTGTCTGTTTTTAATATATTGTCCAGTTGTTTGACTATAATATGCTTAGATGTGATTTCCTTTGTATTTATCCTGCACTGTGTTGCTTAATATATAGATAGATATTTATATGTTCTTGTTTTGAATATCATCAGCCACTTTGCTCTCTTTAAATATTTTTCCTGTCTCATTCTTTCATCTTCTTCTGGAACTTCAATTACATATATATTACAACTTTATACCTTATTATTCATCTATATATCATTTACATATAACTGTACTATATAGACAGATACATTTATCACCTATCTAATCTTACCCTCTTTCTGTATTTTCAATAATTTTTACTCGCCTGGCTTCAGTCTGTATATTTTCTACTAATCTATCTTCTATTTGACCAATCCTTTATTCTGCTGCATCAAATTTTCTGCTAAGCCTACTTACCGAATTCTTAATTTTAGTTATTCCATTTTTCCGTTCTATTATTTCTGTTTACTTTTTGACTGGATTAATTTCTTTGGTGAAATTGTCCGTTTTGTTATCCCATTTTATTTTACATATTAATCACAGTTAAAAACCATATTTGGGGCACGTGGCAGGCAGAATTGTAAGATGGGCCCGTGTTCACCACTCCCTGCACCCATGTTATACATGTGCTTTGTATGTATAGCTCCCCCTCTCTTGAGTGTGGGTGGTACCTGTGAATGCAATGAAATATCAGTCCCTGATTAGGTTCCGTCATATAAAGAACATGATGAGACAGTCATTTCTGTGCTGACTTCTTCATAGCAAACTGAAGAGAGATTCTCTTGCTGGCTTTGAAGAAGTAAGCTGCCAATTTGTAAGATGGTTAATGGGGAGACCCAAAGGTGGCACCAATAAGAAAATGGGATGCTCTACTTTGACAACAATCTGATTGAGCTTGGAAGAGGATCCTAAGCTCCATATAAAAATGTATCCTCAATTATTTCAGCCTTGTGAGATCCTGAGCAGAGAACCCAGCTCTATTGTCCATAGACTCCTGATACTTAGAAACTGTGAGATAATAAATGAGTGATGTTTTAACTCTCTGAGTGTGTGGTGCTTTGTTTTATAGCATTATAAATTGAACACAGGTCATTGATGGATATATACCTGAATCCTTTTATGTTCATCTTTTTTATTTTGTTTTGTTATTTTTATATTGAAGGCTTGGCATTGTATCTGAAAAATTGTAGAGGTGCTTGATGATAACCTCTCTTCTGGGGATGTTTGTACTGTTCCCTAATAGGCATTTAGGGAGGCAGGAAATCACCATAACGGGGCTAATTCAAGGCTTGGTTGCAGTATTTGTACAGCTATATCTGAGTTTGTATTTGCCCTTACTCCTACGTGCAGCCCTCCAAGCCTTACAAGCTGAAAGCTGGGTATTTGCTAGCACTTTCCTTCAAATCAAGTCCTGAGCTCCAATTTCGGACCCCTCAACATCTTGGTCCTATGAAATGAACATGACCCCTTCTCCCCGCCCCTCCCCCAATTCATATGTTGAAGCCTAATCCCCAACTGTGATGTTATTTGGAGGTGGGGCCTCTCCGAGATAATTAGGTCACAGGAGTGGAGACCAATTCAATGGAATTCATGCCCATGTAAGGAAAGACAAGAGAGATCATCTCTTCTTCACCATGTGAGGGCACAGCATGAAGGTAGCTTCCTGCAAACCAGGAAGAGGGTCCTCATCACAAACCAAATTGTATGCTGCCTTGATCTTGGACTTCCAGCCTTCAGAGTTCTGTTGTTTAAGCGCCTCAGTCTATGGTATTTTTTCAATAGCAGCCCAAACTGACTAAGACCTTTGATATTGGCAAAAGCTCTGCTCTGTTTTGCAATGGCTTCTTTACTTGTATACATAGCTTCCTGTCTGCTGTAGTGATTGTTTTTTTTTTTTTATCATGCTCTTTATTTCCTTCCAAGTCCTCACTAGCAGAGTCTTAGACATACACATTTCTACTAATTCAAGGCAGTGTAGGCTTTTTCTATGATGCTCCTCAAAATTATTCTGGCTCCTGTCCATCGCCCAGTTCCAAAGACACCTCCATGATTTTATGTATTTGTTACAGGAGCACTCCACTTCCAGGTACTGATATTTATATCAGTTCGAGTTTAACTAGAGAAGCAGAACTAGTAGGAAATAAATGTTAAGAGCTGTGTTGTGATGAATTGGCTTATGTGATGGTAGAAGCTGGCTAGGCAAGTCCAAAATTCATAGGTCAGGTCTTCAGAAAGATCACACTTGAATTTTTAGACATAGACTGTTCCTTCTCTCAAGGAAACCTCAGCACTGCTTTTCATTAAGCCAATCGAATGAGACTCATCCAGATTATCTAGGAAAATGTTTCTTATTTAAAGTCAACAGATAATGGACTTTAGTCACATCTACAAAGTATTTTCACAGCAACACCTAGATTAGCATTTCACTGACTAGCTGAGGGCTGTCGTCTAGCCAAATTGATTTATCCAAAAGACCATTGGACATGAACTTGTCCCGCCTTTGCAAATATTTGTCCTAGTTTCTCTGCTTGATCAAATGTTTTCAGCTATTGGTTTATGTGTTGCCTCTTCACTGAGTAGTAGCCCCTGTCTCCCTTTCCTATATAAAATTAATTTCTTTCTATTTGGTGCACCTATGGCATTGCATATGCTAGTCTCCTATAGCATTTATTATATTTTCTTAATAATGAAGTCTATAGTTATTTACCCACTTACTGAACTCTGAGCTCTGAAAGGCTGAGACCAGGACATCATATGCAATGTCTAATACTGAGCACATGCTCCAAAAATATCATTTAAATGTTTATTGAGTTGGATTAAAATAGGAGGTGTGCTTTTTGTTTGTTTTAAAATCTTAATCCAAGGAAGCTGACTTTCTTGTGAAGGCTCATTTGAGGGGCCACTTAATTATGCAAATATATAGTGAGAGAAACACACAGCCATTGTGTTGAGATAACGTCTAGGATAAACTTTTATGACTTTTTCAAGAGTGCCACTCTCTAGATGGTATGCAAAGTGGAATCTCTGCAGAGGAGAGGGTGAATACATTTCCAGGTGGATCCCCTGGCTTTTTAAAAGAGAAGGGACAACAAATCTCCCTGAGATTCTAATAAAGAGAGAATTACTGGAGGGAAACTGAGTGGACCTGCTGGAGATCTAGTTGCAGGAAAAGGCAATGAGGTTCTCTAAATGAACATCTCCTTAAGAATGGGGAAGCCTAGGCTGGTGACCCGGATTGCAATCACCATGAAGGTGGCCCAGTTACTTCACACTGAGAGTGATGTCAGAATCTCTTTGAGATTCAGCTACATGGACATAGGTCTGGGCTCTTGGGAACAGTAGCTGAACACTGGTCTCAGCCTAGAATCCCATTGGCTAATGTTGCCCCTGAAGGAGTGAGACCACTTTTCTCTGAAGAATAGTAGTGCTTGAGTCAGGAGCTTGGCTAGTGAGGGAGTATTGCTATGGTGACCAGTAGTCCATTACAACAACCTAGAATGATAAGAGGTCTTCAGTAGCAGGTTGGAATTTGGTACCTTGCCTACTCTGATGTAATTATTTTTAATAGCTTTATTGAGGTATAATGAATTCATATACCAAAGAACCAAAAAAAACCCCATGTATTTAATGCATACAAATAGATGAATTTAAACATATGTGCACACTTGTGAAACCATCATCATACACATCACCTCCAAACATTATCTGTGTTCCTTTTTATGTATGGTAAGAACACACAACATTAGATGTTACCCTCTCAACAAATTTTTAAGTGCACGATACAGTATTATTGACTCCAGGCACTATGCTATACAGCAGCTCCCTAGAACTAATTTGAAACGAACTACCCTTTTGGACAATGTGTGCTTTGTTTTTTTGGTGCAGTTTAGTGCAGGAGGAGAGTCCCAAGGGAAATGACTTCTTACGAGTCAAGCATGTATAATTGTGATGGAGGTTGGAAGAACTTGTCAGTTTCAGATGGATTCAGCGAATGGAAGAGTGCATGATCATGGATGCTATTCCCTGACTGCAAGGTGTAACAGGGAGAACATGGACTTCGGAATCAGAAAGACCAGTGTTAGGAATCAGATTCCAACACCTATTACCTGTGTAAATGTGAGCAGTAATTTAACATCTTGGAGCATCAGCTTCCATTTCTGTCACATGTGGATATTCATGCTTATTTTAGAAGGTGACTCTCTGTGGGACAATGCAGGCCTCCTGATTCCCACTTACACCTGTCCCCACTTTCCACTGTATGTCACTGTCATATGGAAACCATTCACAGACCACTATTTTTCAAATCCTGCCCTATATGGGGGCTGAACAGTAGGTGCAATAAAAGCCTGTTGGCAGCCGAGACGCACAGAAATTTGTTCTCCACCCAGAGCTGAGCGTGAGAACATCACTGTCACACATCTTCTCCAAAGTCCTATTTCCTCTCTACAGCTAAGATGGTGCTCATCTGTCAGATGGAGACATTACTTGGCATCAAAATAGGATCAAAAATTCAGAAAGAAACAAAACAGAAGTTGAAGAGAAAGTGCTCTCAGAAGGAACTGAAAACATAGGAGGCTCTTCATTGCTCAGGACTGCGGTTTTAGGTACTAGAAAATCTATTCTTAAACTTTGCTGTCTTATTTATGTATTTTAGTAGGGGAAGATTTGGTGGGAATTTGCTGTACATAAGTATTCTTGAATGGCACTGAATTCATGATATATCTGGCTATGAAATGTGTATCCAGTGGTCTGTATGGTTCATTTTGGCTGTCTGTAATGTAAGCACCATAAGGGCAGGGACTTGGGTTTGTCTTGTTGATTATTGATTCCCCAATCAATTCATTGATCATTCATTCATTCATTCATTCAAAAATATCTTTGTGCTCCTGCTATTGCATAGGCCTTTCCTACTTGTCAGGAAAAAGACAAAAATGTATTCTGCATTAATAGAACTTACATTCTAACACAGGGGCAGATAAACATTAATATTTTCTAATGTAATTTCCTAACATATAAGGTGTTGTCACAGATGATTTGGGGGATGCTGTCCTTTAGATGGAGTGGTCAGGGAAAGAATCAGCAGTTCAAAGAACCACGAAGAAACATGCAAGACAGAGGCAACACATAACACACAATTCTGAGACTGGAAAAAACTTGTCAAGTTCTAATAATTTATAGGAACCAATGTAGCAGGAGGATGGGGAGTGATGACCTGGAGTATGGCACTTAGAAACACTCAATAGATACTTAATCTATTATTAATCTGTGTGTGCTTCTGAGGTCTTTAGCTCTGTAACTGTCATTCCTTCTCATTGGCCTAGTCTTGCAACTCTTCAACTCCCCTTTCTTCCTCCTCTAAGACCCCATCCACTCAGGTACCACATCCTGTTGTGTTTCTGTATACTTTCCAGTGCCCCCTCCTACCTATATTGACTCTTTTGCCCCCATTGCTACTGATCACCCTAGTGCAAGTTCTTTGAGCTCTTATTTGCAAAACAGCCATAGCCTCCTGTAGTCTATGTTTTTGTTGCCTTCCTGGGATCCTCTTCCATCTTTCCTCCATTTGCAGCAGCAGTGTGGTCTAATGAGACTGGCTTCACTTACATCTCCAACAGCGATTCCTCCTGTGCTAATAATGTTATGCCATTAACATCTTTACATTGAGATTGGTCAATGGCTGGGCTTTCCTATGGCCAAATGGATAGGTCCATGCATGATTATCTAACCCAATTGGCCCACTCATTGTGAAACCCTGGATTGATTGATTAGGTGAAGAGAACTCTCTACTTTTGGGTTTTGTTGTAAGTACCTGAGGCCTAAGATTGCTGTGGATGCTTGGCTATCATGGTGGAAGACAGCCTAAGGAATAAGCTGAGTGATAAGAAAAAACAAAGGCTGGGGAATTGTAGAGAAGAGGATTTAGAGACCGTAATAACTTCCCTCAAGGCCCCATCTCTGGACTTCAGTTCTGTTAACCCCTCAATTTCCTTTATCACTTGAAGCATTTTGTGTTGGATTTCTTTTTAGATGTGCAACTCTCTTCAACTCTTGATTATGCTACCATCTCAATTGTGACTTTATCTATCATCTGCTAATGCCTGCCATTAGAATTATAATACAAACAATAGCTGATATTTACTGATGGTTTATGTTCTTAACATCGTTCTAATAGTATAAATGTGTTACCTAATTGTAGCTCACAACAACTGTATGCATTAGATATTCTTACTATTTTTAAGGCCATTTTACATGTGAGGAACCTGAGGCTCAGGAAGGTTAAGCAATTTGTCTAAGGCTGCCTGGCTAATATGGCATAGCAGGTATATTTCTTATATGTGGCTGTATGACAAATTATCCCCAAATTTAGTAGCTTAAAACAATAAACATTTTTTCACTGTTTCTATGGGTGAGAAATCTGGGCACCGCTTAGCTTGTGCTCAGGTTCAAGATCTCTGGTGGGTTGCAGCTAAACTGTGGACCAAGCTGTAGTCTCATCTGCAGGCTTGACTGTGGAGTTGGGGAATTCACTTCTAAGCTCCCTCACGTTGTTGTTAACAGGCCTCTGTCTCTCACCACATAAGCTTCTGCACAGGGAGGCCTCATGACATAGGAGATGGTTTCCCTAAGGACTGAGAGATTTGAGAGAGATTGAGTGAAAGCAAGAAGACAATCAAGAGCACATGGATATATGCATGATGGGCTGGGGGTGGGGTTGGGGTGGGGAAAGAGAGAGAGAAACTAAGATGGAAGTCACAGTCTTTTTGTAACCTAATTTTAAAAGTGACATCCCCATTACCTTTGTTACATTTTATTTGCCAGAAGTGAGTCACTAAATCCACTGCACCTCCAGGGGGAGGACAAAGACATAAATTCTAGCAGGTGGGACTCCTTGAAGCCCATCCTAGAGGCTGCTTACCACAGCCAGTAATTAAACCCATGTAGTCAGAGTGTACATTATACCGACTAATTCTTATACTTTACAGACTTTCTAATGTCTGGACCTTATAGGGTCACTCCCCTCTCAGAATTCCTCCATGCATTCATGATAACCTCTGACTATTTTATACATCCTAGTCTGTCTCCCATGAACTTGGCCAAAAAGTGTCTTAACTGTCACAAAACCTAACTAGTGTCTCCATGGTCAGTTAGGTTTCTCTAACATGTCCTAACATCTGATAAAAGCTTTATAATAATACTAACAACACCCAGATGGTCTTTGATCCTAGAATAGTCCCTGTATCCTCTCGCTACCATGTTTTTGCCCTTGTCATCACTTCTTTCCTGAATTCCTTGGGAAATTGTTTCTTCCCCATTTGTGGAGGTCCTATTTATGCTAAAGCTTCTGCATGCATTTCGTTCCTTCTGTCCCAGATTCCCCACCTGGGATTAATCTCCCTTTGCCTTACTGTATGGTGCCCCTTCGTGTCCCTTTCTTAGTTCTTTCACAGTCTTCCTCTTGTTTGAATTACATGACCCTTAGTCTGCTCCTGATAAATTCCTAGGATGCAGGGACTATGTTATTAGGAGCAAAGAAAGGAGAGTTGTACCTATAGGAAGGCACTTGCTTCATGAGGCTGTTGTGAGGATTAAAGGAACCCAGCTCACTGTATAAACTCTATAAGCGGGTACTCTTTTCATCAATAACAAGAATGCAGACATAAAATCTCATACTAAACTGACTTTTTAATTTGATTTACTCAGGTCTTTAACCTGGAAAATTTCCAGGAGCCCTGCTGCCTACATTTCCCCTGTTAAATTTTAGTGTCATTTAAAGTTAGATTGACCTGGATGTCTCTGAGCTTCTCTAGTCAGGTTTTGTCTAACTTTAGTTCCTCCTGGGGCCAAATCTCTACATTAGAAGTATATGGGCCAGGTTAGGTGAAGTTATGCTATGGTAGCAAACAACTTCCAAATGGCAATAGCTGAAGACAATAAAAATATGTATTTACTCATACTACATGCCTATTAGGGATCAGCTCCATGTTGTTCTCACTCTAGAACCCAGGCTGACAAAATTGGCACCTCCTAGGATATTGGAAGGAAACATAGAAAAAGTGAAAGGACTATATCTGGTCTTACATGAAAAATTAAGTGCAATAGCCTCAAAAAGGCATATGTTACTTCTGCTCACATGTATTGGCAAGACAAATCATGTAGCATGTTTTGAGTTGACGTGCATCTTCCCGAAAGATCTGCTGAAATCCTAATCCCTGAAACCTATGAATGTGACTTTATTTGGAAATAGAGTCTTTACCAATGGAATCAAGTTTGATGAGGTATTGGTCATATTGGATTAGTGTGCTAATCCAATGGTGTTCTTATAACAGGAGGAGAAAATTCAGGCACAGATGCAGGAGGGAAGAAAGCCATATGATGATAGAGGCATAGATGGATGTGTGGCAGGTACAAGCCAAGGAATGCCACAGATTCCTTGCATTCCAGTACCAATCCAAATTATTCCAATATCATTCAAACCACCAGAAGCTAGGAGGATGCAAGAAGGATTCTCCCCTAAAGGTTTTTCAGAGGGAGCATGGTTCTGAGGACACCTTGATTTTGGACTTCCAGCTTCCAGAACTGTGAGACAGTACATTTCTGCTGTTTTCAGTCACGAAGTTTATGACACTTTGTTATAGCAGCCCCAGGAAACTGATATATGGCTTAAACAATCACAAAGAGGGCAGGGAGTTGACTTCAAGGTGTGTGAAGAAAGAACAGGACTGTATATCAATAGCTATAATACAAAAGAAGTATCATTAAAAAAGGTAAATTTTACTGAAGATTTTGTGCGGTTGATTACCCCATGTAACAAAATCTCATCAGACTACCTATCTGAGAACTCCCTCTTCTCGTTTCCAATGTTTTCCTTAACAACAGCTCTTTTCTTCCCTTTAAAACCTGCAAACAAATCACTTTTATTTTTCTTGTGATTCAGCTCTCTATTCAGCTCAATAGAAGCCCACTGGGGTAGGCAAACAGCCCCACATTCGTCTAATTGGAGGTGTCCTGCAGGTGAAGCTTCACACTTTAATGGGGCACTGGCCAGGGGATGCTGTTGGGGTCCATCTCACAGCCAGCCACCTGTGGACTAGGTTTATCACATAAACATGGCCGCCATACATCTCTGTCTTCTGATGAACTTTAGCTTTCAGGTTGTATTACTTACACTCATGAGTTAAGATGGCAAAACAGTAGAGACTTTCCAAGCTATGCCTTCCCATCACCCTGCACATTATTGACACCTGGTACCAGTTTGATGAAATTGTTTGATGATTTTTATTTCATACTTTTAGTGTGGTGCTTACCTGAAGCTGTGAACATCAGCTAAGGAGTTTTTGCTGTTGGCAAGCCTGTTGTAGTCGTGGATGGGCATGAAGTCATGTTGTAAAGTAAAAATGTACTTTATTAACTGTAGGTTCAAGAATCCTCATGAATACAGAGAACAAGTTGATTGGCTGTCAGATGGGAGGGGGGTTGAGGGGCCGGGGTGAAAAGGGGAAAGGATGAAGAAGTACAAATTGCCAGTTGTAAAAACAGCCATGGGGATGTAAAGTACAGCACAGGGAATATAGTCAATGATATTGTAATAACCATGTGTGGTGTCAGATGGGTACCAGACTTATTGGGGTGAGTACTTTATAAGTTACATAAATATCTAATCATTATTTTATACACCTGAAACTAATATAATATTGTATGTCAATAATATATTGACTGTAATTGAAAATAAAAAAAGGATTCTCTTTATCTTCTCCTTGGTATTTTAAGATTATAAGAAATGCCTGACTATTGGGATTTCCTGCAACAAGACAACCTGGGCACTGGAGCAGATATGCAGGAGCTGGTGCCAACATGATTTGAAGTCAGGTCTCCTTTAAGCTAAAGGGGGGTCTGAGGCCAGGTGGCAAAGGTACTGGGATTAAATATTCTCCCTGTCTCCTCTCTGGTCCCTTGGACACACATAATGTCATTAGCATATCTTTAGTTAAAGGGATAACCCAGTAGCACAGAATGCTTCATGTAGCACATGATCCATAAATATTTCATACGTACTAAGCAATTGCAAGTCACTGCTTCTTCCTAGGAAGGCGAGTTGCATGCATTAGTTCATGTTTGTCTTGAATTAACATTTATTAGATTACGATTTACATTAAATTATATTAAAATATTAATTTAAGTATACATTGAGCAAATCCAATTCCCAATCGTGGGATATTAGCAATGTTTGTCGAGTCATTAGACATTTATAAAGCATTACAAGCTATTCCTTTATATATAACCAGATATGCCAAAGGTACCCTACGAGGAAAACAAATTATACTTTCTGAAGGTGATTTGGCCTCTTGGTGCATATCAGAAGTAATAGAAGATGTAATCCCCCAAATGTGCACTGCTTTCTTTGAAAACATTAATAGTGTACCCCAAACACTGGTATATACATACATGGCAGACATGTAGAATTCATAGATATATTCATATTCAATATATGAATTCTCTATGCCTTTTATGTATGGATGGAGTGCTTAAATATGCTGGGCTTTGCTCTAGGCAGTTCACATTGTTTTCATACTCAATACTTACAACATCCCCTGAGGTAGTTATTGATAGTCTTGCTTTATAGATAAGAGTACTGAAGTTTAAAAAAATTAAGTCATTTGAAGAAAGATAATTACTGGTAATGATTAGTATAGGAAAGCTTGACTTTGAATGAAAGTACAATTTCACAGCCCTTACTTTTAAGCAGTCCGTAATAAAACCTCCACTGTAAAGCATACTCTGCCTTTATTCTCCAGAAGTTGTAAGCTCACCCAGGAAGGATCCTTAGCAACCTCTCCTAACACCACCACTTTACAAAAGGAACAACCCAAAGCCTTGTGCATTAGGAATACTTCCCTTAGAATGACTGAAAAGCCCATCCCATGAGTACAATTCTTAATCTAGCCTCATAGGAACCATATGCTATTCATCTTTTATCACCCAATGACTAACACAACACTGAGTATACAAAATATAGGTATTTGTTGCATGAATGAATGCTGGAGTGAATGAGCGAGTCAAGTTGCTCCCTGCTTTTAATTCTTTGATGATTCCCCACCATCTTTAGGACAGAGTCCTATCTTATACTAGTCAGCACAGTCTACCATGATCAGCCCTGCTGAGCTCTCCAACTGATCTTCCGTACTTGAGGACTAGGTACTCTGTAATGCAGCGGAGCTGAGCGGACAGACAATTCAAGAACATGCAGGGCTTGCCCCAGTCTCTGACTTGATACACAGTATTTCAAGCTGGCTTGAGGTTCCTTTCCTCTTCATGCTGGGTTGATGAGGTCTTGGGCTCCTGGAAATGTTCCCAGACAGAGGGGTCCCTTCTTCCTCCAAGTTTTCTGTAGCATCCTTTGCTATCTCAGTCTCCATCCTTTCACACTGTAATGTAAACCAAACCATTTGACAGGGAGCTTGTGGAGGGCAGAGCGGGACTTAGCAATAGGTGAAATAAATATAAGTCCGCTTACTGAGTGTCTAATAGGGGTCAAACCCTTTACATAAATTATCTCATTTTGTTCCCTCAAAATCATGAGACAAATGTGTCCATCATTTAATATGCTGTGCATGTAAATGCTATAGTGTTTTCTATCTCAAAATCCAAAGACGCAATGCTAAATGTATTTTTAATTCATTCACATTAAACATTATATTATTATATTCTTGTGCATTCCATTGATAATCATATTCTTAAAAAATACGAATAAGTAGGAGATCAAAAGTGAAAATAAGCAAGGAAAGGGAGTAGCTTTTTTTGAGTATCTACTAGGTAGTTGTTATTTTACACACTTCAGAACATTTCAGAACATTTAATTTTTATAGTGATGCTATGAACTTGGCTGTTACAGGCTGAATTATGTCCCCTCAAAAAGACATGTGAAGGGCCGGCCAAGTGGCTTGTTGGTTAAGAGTTGGCTTGGGAGTGCAAGCTCTGAGCAGCAGTGCCGCTGGTTTGGATCCCACATGGGACAGTGACACTACACCCTTTACAGCTGAGATGGTGAACAACAGCTCCACCTGGAGCTGGGCTGCCGTGAGTCCCCAATGACGGCGTAGGCTGCAGTGGGACTGCAGTGGGCTGCTGCGAGCTACCATGAGTGACCAGCAGCCAGCATGAGCTGCTGCGAGCCACTGTCCAATGGCTGACAACTGATCTGTCTCAGCCAGAAGAGCTCAGTGATCATGATACCAACATGGGCCAGTGAAGCGGCATCCTCCACAACCAGACAGACAGACAGAAGAACAAAAGGACAGCAACTTGTCTGTTCCCCTTCCTCAATTCCCCAATGCTGTTCCTGTCCCCCAATTCCCCAATAAAATCTTAAAAAAAAAAAAAGACATGTGAAGTCCTAACGCCCAGTACCTCAGGCTGTGACCACATTTGAAATAGGGTCTTTACAGTCGTGATCAAGTAAAAATGATGTCATTAGGGTAAGCGCTAATTTAATTTGATTGCTGTCCTTCCAAAGGGAAAATTTGGAGACAGACACGCTTAGAAGAAAGATGATGGGAAGACAGAAATAACGCCATCTACAAGCCAAGGGACGCCTGAGGCTACCAGAATCTAGGAGGGAGGTGTGGAAAGGATTCTCCCTCGCAGCCCTCAGAAGGAACCAACCCCACTCATACTTTGATCTCAGACTCCTGGCCTCCAGAATTGCGAGACGCTAAATTTCTGTTGTTTAAGCCACCCCAGTTTATGAGTCTTCTGTTTTGGCAGCCCCAGGAAACTAATACATTGGCATTTTAATCTCTGTTTTTTCAATGATTACACTCAGGCTTAGTCAAAGTAATATGACACCTATGGGACAAAACGTGGGTGGAAACAGAGACTCTCAGAGCCCCTGGATATCACCTCTGAGCTATAAGGGGCACTGGGAAAATAGGGTCAGTGCCACTGAAGGGCTGGGCAGATGAAGAGTAAGTGGGGGCAGCCCAGGGGGAAGTGGTGCCAAGGGAACCTGTACAGCTTGAATCATTTCTGTGTCTTCCAACATCATGGCTGATTAACCCCAACCAGATCACAAGTATTGTTTTTCAATTTGAGAATTTTCCCTTCCTTGGGTCACAAATTGACCCTTTCTCATGTATCTGGGGATCCTCTGTGTCAAAGGGAATTCGAGCTACTTATTCAAATGTGTCTGATTTGCACGGGACATCAGCCTGAAGGATGACAGTACAAACCTGAGGGGACCACCCCCAATTAATCACAGTGATCAGTAAGTCAGGGTTAACCTTCCCAGAGTCACACAGAGCATGTCACAATTGCAGTTATTGATTCCCAGTCAGTGGATGCTGCAGCTCAAAGCACTCCAGGTAAGAGAAAGGAAAGGACTCTGTTCTTCTGCCACCAGAGCATTTAAGGAAGGTGTTTATTCTAGACATTTTGTGGAGGAGTCTGGCCCTATTATTTTCCATACAAATGGAGTCTAAGTTTGGTCGTTATTTCAGCATTCTCTTCAGGCAACTTATACAATCTCTTAAATTAAGCCAGGATTTTATTCATATACCCTCAGCATTGTGAAGGCTGGCACTTGATTGCTTCTTCTGTCTTGCTCCCCTGTGTCCTTTAGCAGGTGGCATACACAGAAGACCCTCAGTGAATATTTGTCGAATAAATGAAAGATCCCAGGATTTGGAGTCATATAGGTTGGGTGCAGATTTGAACTCCATGTCTTCTGTTCCAGGCACTGTGCTGAGTCCCAAGGCATCCAAACTGGCAAGATTCCTGCCTTCAAAAAGCTCACCATGGGAGTAGGGGATGCCAGTGGGGAAGCAAGGAGATGGGCATAGAAACAGATCTCTAGTGGTCCATAGGTCAACCCAGCAAGAGAACTTCAGCAAGTCCCCTTGGCTGCTTAAAGGCACGTGAGTCAGGGACCAGTAGGAAGTTCTGGTGTACCTGACTGAGCTGTACTCAGAAAAGGAATTCCATAATAAGCCATCTACTTAGACATAGACATCACATTGCCAAGGGAGGGAAGGTATTTTTATTATTATTATTATTTTTTAAGATTTTTATTGGGGAATTGGAGGAGGGGAACAGCATTGGGGAATCAGGGGAGGGGAGCAGACAAGTTGCTCTCTTTTTGTTCTTCAGTCTAGTTGCGGAGGACGTTGCTTCATTGGCCCATGATGGTATCATCATTGTGCTCTTCTCTGGTGAAGCAGATTGGTTGCCGGCCTCTGGACGGCCCCTCACAGTGGCTCTTGGCAGCTCACGCTGGTTGCTGGCCATTCACTGTAGCCCATGGCAGCCTACAGCAGCAGGGGCTGCAGCCTACACCATCGCCGGGGCTCGCACAGCCCAGCTCCAGGTGGAGCTGTTGTTAGCTGTAGAGGGCAGTGTCACTGGCCCTCATATATGGGATCCGAACCGGGGCCGCTGGCATCCCAAACCAGCTCTTAACCAATGCACCACTCAGCCGGCCCGAGAGAAGGTATTTTTATGGATGGACTCATTTGCTGCTGAGAAGGTCCTGTAAGAAATTCAGGGTTCTTGAGCTCCCTGGTGAACCATTGGCTTGTTTTGCTCTCAGTCCTTAGCATGAGCCCTGTTTTTTTTTTTTTTTTTATAATTCTAGTCCATTCCTGTAGAGTACTGAATGGGTACCTGAATGATTGGCTGGTTAATTCGTTCACAAGCATTTGTTGCTGTCTTACTATATTTCAGGCTTATAGTAAGTACTTATCTGAGTACTCAGGCTTATCTGAGTACTGGAGGAACAGACGTGGGAAAACCCACCACTCCCAGCCCTCAAGGCTCATTATGCAGTCAATAGACAAGTAGTTGACATATAACCACCTTGGTAATAGCCTTTCATAAGAACATGCAAGCAATAGTTTATAAGCAAGAATGGAATCACAGCTTAGGTGATATCTAATGAATCTAATGAACAGTATAATGCTCAGTCGATGTAAACCTATGCAGTCCTCAAAAATGAGGAATGATTTATAAATAATTTGGAAATGCTGAATTGCAATAATAGGTTAAAAAGAGCACTAAAACATTATACAATATGTTAACCATACGAGTCAAGTTAGGAGTGACAACAAAATAAGATTACATATATGAAGAGTTAGAAGGATTTACACAGATAAGGAAAATGAATTATTTCCTGGTGTGAGACTCCATGTTTGCTTTTTCCTCCTTTTGAATATTTCAAAATCGTGTATAGTTAGCGTTGATAATTTTTAAAATGGGACTGAAGTGCCTATTAGCATTTGTTTATAAAATATCCTGTGCCTATAAATGAATGAAGTAGTCTAAGTGTGAGGTGTGAGTGAGGCTGTTTTTGAAATGGGTGGAGTGAATTATGTGATTCTGCTGATCCATGATGGTCTTCATTAGACACAGACTTTATTAGACACAGATGAGGCTAAATGCAAGATGCAGAATTCACTGGGAGCTCTCATGGTGTCTCCCAAGATCAATTGCCAAGCTTGCAACGTAAGGGAAAAGAAATCGGTCAAGGAAAAAAAAAAAAGAAGTGATAAAATCTGCTGTATCAATTGAATCATGAGCTGTTTTACTCTTTCTCTATTTCTCTTTGTCTCTGCTCCCTTTCTTCCCCTCTCCCTCTTTGTCTTTTTATTTTCCCCCAGCATCAACAGAAGGCATAAAATATTTAAGGATTTAATCTGATAGGGAGCAGGATTTATCTGTATTTCCCTTCAAACTGGATATCATCTAACAAACATTTTCTATTGTTCATTTACACATTTATGTATTGTCATAAGGGGCATGGAAAGAGTCTCAGAATCTGGAAAGTGTGGCTAAATGATATTTCCCATGCTCTGTTCCCCTGTGATTCTTGCTGTTTGCCATTCCCATTATTTATGGCTCTAAGAGTTACCTGAAAATACATTTTTCTGGTCACTCCAGTATTCCTCACCTGTCTGCTTTCTTCTGGCTTTCAGACTATGTTGGAGGGATGGTGACAAGGTCAGTGAGTCAAGATATCCTTGGGCAAGAAGAGCTCTCCTGGGTCAAAGAGAGAGATATGGAGAGGCAGGCTGGCTTGGAGCTCAGCTCTTTTGACTTTTGGCCAAATGGGCCCATGTTATATTGTCTACTAGATTATTTGCTTCTTGCAGTCAAGGACAATGCCATCATTCATACTCATATATACCTCCATTCCACTTAGCATGATGCCTGACACACAAAACATATCGAATGAATGAATGAATAATAAACAAACAAACAAACAAACAAACAAACAAACAAACAGACCTTTGGCATTTTACAAATGCCCAGTACCAACTGAATGCTGATACTTTCACAAGTCTTTTTTTCTTTATTTACTTTCACAAGTCTTTATTGGGCAGAATCCACTGCCTCCTAAAATGTATTAGATTTGACTAATGATTTATTATGTAATATTTATATAGGATCAATACTGAATTTGATATAGTGACAATAGTGATTTATTCAGTCATTCATCTATTCGTGTGTTCTAATGCAGGCTGAGTGCCACTCTATGTCAGGCTTTATATTGGGGTCAGGGAGATGACTTCCCATTTGTGATCATTTCCTCTCATGTATAGGGAGTTGCACTAACATATCACTCCTGGGTCTTCTCCATCCCTCACTCACTCCGCCCCTGGAAGGAGGAGTGGTATAATCTGATAGAGTGCCTCAGTAAGATCCAGTTGTACTGAAGAGTGTTTAGGGCAAACAAGGGTGTTGTATGGAGCCCCTGGAAGGCTCCGAAAGATCGGAGCAGATCTGCCAGTGACTTTGGAGAAAAGCCATGCTCACATTTGCTAATACTAATTCTCCTGTTGAGAAAAACCACTTGAGTTGCTCCTGAGTCCCAGTGGAGACTAAATATTTGACAAGAATAACAAAGATGAGCTATCCATCTTGAACTGGCTGTATCTGATCCACTAAGAAAAAAGGTGTAATGTGCGCAGTAGCAATCCGTCATTATGAGGAAATGGTAGATATGAGTCTCAGCTGGAGGGGGTCAGGAAGATGCAGTGAATTTCCTGAGCAGGCAGCTTAGGCTTCTCTGACACCTATCCTTGTGTATTATTGCCTCTTCCCGCAGACCTCTGGCTCAAGGAGAGTTCCCTGTGAGAAGTTAATCTTGATTCCAGAGCGTTCCAGCTCCTGGTGATGATGAAGTAGGTCAGTTGCACTAAACTTCCTACAGGTAACAATGATATAGTATGGACAAAAAAAGTATGTATATAAAACAGCTATTTACCCTGGAAACCAACTAAAAAGAGGCAAAAGCTGTAGAGGAGGAAGAAAGAGTTCAGGGCTGGCAGAAGAGCCAGCAAGGTCGGAGAGATATTCTGGAAGGAAATGAAGTCCCAAATCTGAATATCAAAGTTTCCCCAACCCTTGGCAGATTGCTAAACTATGTATGGATTGAGGGGAGGGGACCCCACTGTGCCTGGTGAAAAAGTTGGAAGCTGCCCTGGGCAGAGATTTCAGCTTCTGCAAACTACAAAGGAAGACAGTTTGGAATTTGAAGCTAGCATCATTAATTGCTTGCTGGACTAAAAATCACAGCGTGCAGGGTGTCTAGATACATCGTTTACTGTGTCCAGTATCTAACGAACATTTAGTGAGGCAAGGAAATGTGAACCATGGTCTAGAAAAACGCCATCAGTGGAGTTAAGGTGAGGGTGAGGGTCAGGGGTAGGGGTAGGTTTACGGTTCAAATTAGAGTGAATCTGTGGCTTAGGGTGAAGGGGACAGTGAGTGAGGTTTAAGGTCATGTTGAGGGTTAGGTCTGTAGTTTGTACTAGGATGAGGTTGAGGGGTATTGAAAAGGAGCAATTTCTAACACTTTCTTTCACACTCAAGTTCTGAAACAGTTGAGAAAAAGGAAAATGGTAAGTCAAGTGGGGTAAAATCTATCTTCTTTCATTAATAATGGAAGCTGGTCTGTTTGATGATGTCTTGTTCCTGTGGTCAACTGTTCTTGCTAAGATTCCACCCCAGAATTAGACACTTATTGTAGCGGATGATATTGGGGTCCTGAACTCTAGACCCTCAGCCTCTCGTGACTTCAGCTGAAGCTGTGGTTGACTGTAAGGGCCCATTTATGACTGTCCACATCTCAGCGTTTTTGCTTTATGGCTTCTTTAGACGCTTAGCCAGTCAACTCACAAGTGTAGCCCCAAATGCACGGGGATGTAGCACCTGAGGTCAACCTTCCACCAATAGGCAATAGCATCAATGCATAAATGTGCTAGAGAGCGAATTTGGAGGTCTACACTGTGCTTTTAAGGGTCTTCCGTGAGACTTAGCCCGGTTGCTGCCAGTGATAGCCCAATCATTCTACATCAGCTTTCCTTCTATCCTTGTCTGATGATCCTTACTTGCTCCCTTATTTTGACTTCATGGGATCAACCACTGGCACTCATGCATTTGTTTCAATTGTGCAACTTTGTGAAAAATCAGTTTGGTATATCTATGTGGGTCTATTTCAGGGTTCTCTTTTCTGGTACGTTGATCAATGTGTCTGTCCTTCTGTCAATACCTCACACACTCTCATGGTCACTATAGCTGCATATCACAAGTCGGAAGGGCTGAGATATCAGGCTCTTGAAAGACCATATATTGTAGACTCCTAGATGAGACCCTCTATTTCAGCATCATTTGTGCTTCTGGGAAACATTTAAAGTCAGCAATTCCCATCGAGTCTTCCTGTTAATGGTACACTCTACCTCTTCCAAGAGACAAGCATGGGGTCCAGGAAAAAAAAAAGCATGGGGCAGTATTTTGACTTTCTTATCTCCAGTGAGCCTTACTCTGATTTCTCCTTGTCTGCCTTCTCCTTTGGCTATTGTCATTGCCCCTCCTCTAAACCTGCAGCTCCAAAAGCCACTTTCCGTCTTCTACTTTCAGTTCTTTTACTCTCCTCATCATCCTCTATCATGTAGACCTCCAGACCCTGGCTCCTCTGTCTTCTTCCAGTTATCATCCAACTTCTTGCTTCATATCCCTTGCTACTCAGCTTAGCTCAGTTATGTTCTCCTGGTCCAGCATTTCACTCATGTTTTCATAAGTAACATTTAATTTCTCCCTTGTCTGTATTGCAAAAGCCAACCTTGTACCAATCTAACACCCTCATTTCTCATTTCAGTTGCTAGATAGGTGAATTCTGATAGAGTAATCAAGCTCCCAGGGATATTTGATTTCATTACAAATTCAGAGTCTCCATGGGCCTTTGGTGCTTTCCACCAATTTCTACATTTCCACTGTCTTCCATTGCTTCAGCAACTATTTTAAATTTTCACTTTTTTTTGCTCAAACCTCCAACTTACCACCACTCCTGTCACTCTTAGCAGGTGACTGCACATTCAGCTTCACTGAGAAAAAAGAATCAAGGCCAAAGGTGAGATTTTTTTTTTAATTACTTTCATTCTCTGGCATCTATACTTATCTTTGTGTACATCCATGCTCTCTTCTTCAAATTCCCTTTGATCCAGGTATCACATTAAAATGTATTCGGGATCTCATGCCATTCTTCTTCCTTAGGAACCTTATATATATATTCCACCAAATACCCCCTTTTTCATTTGTATTTTATGGTTTTCTTATTTTCCCTTCAGAATAGAAACACACACATATTGGAAAACAAGCAAGCAAGCAAACACACATAAAACCATAGCTTCTGGTTACTACTTATATTCTTACTTTCTCTTCTTGACCAGTTTTGGAAACTGAGTTAACATTTATTTTAAAGTCTTCGTTTTTCTTTTAACGTCCCTTCTATTGACTTACCAGCTGTAATTTGGATTCTATCCCTGCCATACCACTGAAATCTCCTTTCTGTAGACACCCATGACCTGAGAATGGCGATCCCATTCTTAGCAATTGGTTCTTTTCTTTTTTTCCTTACTTTCTATTTCTGTTGCATGTGGAAATATTGATAGCTCCTTTATTCTTAATTAAATTAAATTAATTTATTCATAAATAGGTAATAAATTCACATAGTTAAAAATTCAAAAGCACTACAAGGGAAGGTGATAAAAATCCTCCTTCCCACCCCTGTCCTCTGTATTTTACCTCATTCCTGGAAGCAATTGGTGTTAGACGTTTGTGTACATATACACAAACTCACACATAGTCCCCTGACTGCTTTTAAAAATATTAACATCAGCTAACTTAGCACTGTATACTTCATGCAAGAGCGTGTACATTAGTCATTTTGAGAGATATTCAAAACACCCTTCAAGGAGGTTTTCCAGTTTGTAATGCAACCAGTAATTTGCATGTGCCTACTTTCTCACACTGCTGCTATCAAAAATTGTTATCAAAATTTTAATTTTGTCTACAATAGGCGAAATTTGCATCTCAGTGTACTTGTAATTGGCACTCAATGAAACCAAGGATACAGCGTAATTTTGAGTATTTGATTTTAAATAGCTTCTTCAAGTAATATTTTGTAATCCTTTGTTTCTTAAGCTTAAGTGGAATGTCTCATGAATTAACAAATATTTCAGGTAAGAAACATGCAGTTTAGCAATTTCCATTCTTCCTTAGGTTATTCTTATTTCTCTATTAAATTCAGATAAAATTAAATATAATACTTTTATTTAAAATAACACATATTATGAACACATTGTTTTCTTAAATATACTTTATCAATGTACCTATATATCTGTGAGTTATTGCCTTTATTTTTTTTATTCCTTTCTATTAATTTATAGTAGAGTGATGACTAGATTGGTTTTCATCAAGTGTTGGCAATGCTTATTTCTAGGTGATGTGATGTTAGGTAATTTTTTTTTATTTTTTAGATTTTTATTGGGGAATCAAGGAAGGGGAACACACAAGTTGCTGTCTTTTTGTTCTTCAGTCTAGTTGCGGAGGATGTTGCTTCACTAGCCCATGTTGGTATTGTCATTGCACTCTTCCCGGATGAGGCAGATGGGTCGCCGGCCTCTGGATGGTCGCTCACCGCGGCTATTGGCAGCTCACGCTGGCTATTGGCAGCTCATGCTGGCTGGCTGCCGGCCACTCACTGTAGCCTATGGCAGCCCACTGCAGCAGGGGCTGCAGCCTACACCATCGCAGGGGCTCGGGCTCGCACAGCCCAGCTCCAGGTGGAGCTGTTGTTAGCTGTAGAGGGCAGTGTCACTAGACCTCATATGTGGGATCCAAACTGGGGCTACTGGCATCCCAAAACCAGCTCTTAACCAATGCGCCACTCGGCTGGCCCTAGGTAATTTTTTACTCACTTTGTGCTATGGACTGAATGTGTATCTCCCCAAGTTCATGTGTTGAGATCATGATGTCTGATGTGATAGTATTTGGGAGGTGGTACGGTCATGTGAGTGGAGCTCCCACAGTGAGATTAGTGTCCTTATGAGAAAAAGAAGAAAGCTAGTCCTTTCTCTGTCTCTGCCATGCGAGGATACAAGGAAAAGGTAGCATTCTGTGAAGCAGGAAGACAGACCTCTCATGTGGCTCCCTGATCTTGGACTTCTAGCCTCCAGACCTGTGAGAAATACATTTCTGGTGTTTATAAGCTGCCCAGCCTGTGGTACTTTGTTAGAGCAGCCTGAAGGGACGAAGCTACTTCTTCATGCATATGTGGTATGACTTGTATTTTTCATAATTAGCATGTAATTTTTTTTTTAACTAAAAGACTAAAGTTACTATTCTCAGAATGAGTGATTAATTTATCTGTCTAACATATTTCTTGGGCAGTGGCTTTAGGGAAAGCACTGTGCTAGTTACTATGGATGTCTGGTTTTCTAGGAGGATGACCCTCCCATGATGGGAACACATGGTGCTTTTCTGCATTTACCCCCATGGATAGAACTTTGTCACATTATGGGATAACAATCCGTGTTCATGACAATGGTCTTGAAACCTCAAGGAACACAAATAATAATTTATGTTTGGTGAATAAGTTTGCAGAAATTTTTTCACATACGTCTCCTCTATCAGCTTTGTGACATATGCAGTTTTATTTATTTTTTATTTATTTTTATTTTTTAGCTGAGCCATCCTGCCACCTGTTAGCAGCTCAACGGCAACTCATCTCGGGCTGGGCATCGAACCGCCATTGCTCAGAGCTCAGCTTGCACTCTTGAGCGAGCTCTTAACCAACTGAGTCACTCGGTCGGCCCTGTGCAGTTTTAAATTAGGCCAGTAAGCCTCTGCTCAGAGACCTCCTGCGATCTGCTTAGGGTCCCCCAGCGACTAGGCAAAGCCAGGCCAGAGCTCCATACTTTCTTATTCCAAATAATGTGTTCTTTTCTTACTCTTTCTTTCTTTTTATTGTTTTTTTGAGTTTCAGGTGGTTCTTCATTACAATAGTCTTCTTTAAAATTACACCTCTATAAGCCTATGCTTACTTACAGAGAAGCTATCTAATATAACTTAGTTTTTTTCTTCCTGGTGACTTAGCATTATCATTAAGTGTAGTATGGTGCCTTCACGTAATGATGCCTTTAGGAACTCCGAAGATAGGTATCATTATTAAAATTTATTGGGGTGACAATGGTCAACAAAACAACATAGGTTTCAAGTGTACAATTGTATAATACATCATCTATATATTGCATAAAACTTTGTTTCAGTGTATGGTTCATTTGAAAGATTTTCATGAAAATAGAAAAATTATTGCTAAGAAGAAAGGTCATGTTTCAGTTTCTTTAACAATACATTTATGCTGAAGACCTCCTGTCATAAGTTGAATTTTATTATTATTCTAATCATTGTCAACCTAGGTCTTTCTATGTATTATCTCATTAAATTCACACAACCCTATGAGGAGGTCAATATTACTGGGCCCCCATTACAGACAAAGAAACTCAGAGTAGGAGAACTCAAGGTCAGGGAGAGGAACCATGCCAGAGCTGGGATTAAAGCCCCAGGAATCTTACTCTAGTACACATCTTAACCACTGTTTTTCTGTCCCCAACCCAAAAAGGGGTCTTTCCTCATTCAGGGTCACACCTGAAACTGGTTCAAAATACGACCTTAACTAATTACCTCATTCCTCTTATCCTGTGTCTCTTTCCCGCCCATTCTGGTGGCTGGATTTGGGAACACATTCCCAACACTGGCCCTTAGCCTTCTCCTGGCTAAAGAGCGTGGCTCAAAATTCTTTGATCTTTTATCCTAGGAGCTATTTTCCCTATCTCTAGTAATTTGTCCTGGTCTTCCTCATCACTTGAGTGGCAATGACTGGAACTGGACTAAACCTGATACTTCTACACCATGTTGACCTCTGGAGGAATGCTTGTTGCAGGGACAGGTGTCCTCACACTGGTTGGTTCCTGCTGCCTCCCAACATCACAGCACCTTCTTTTAGGGAGGTACTGATTTGCAGTGCTTCCTAGCCTCTAGGCACAAATTAAATGCAATTACACAATTTATTACTGTATAATCATTATATACCTGGGGCTTTCCAAACAATAAACCTTAAATTGCATTCCCCAAAGGTCAAAACCAGTTTTTCTGATCCTTGCCGCGTGCTTAATGACTTTATACAGAGTAGAATGCATACATATGAGGAATAAATGCATATGGAAAATAATAGGTTATTCTGAAATGTGAATTGATTAAATTCCTGATTTTTAAAAAATCCCACCAAGACCTTGGATTTACGAGAAGTCTGCTATAGGGAAATGTCACACAGGACAACAGTAGTTATATTCATTTTATTATTGAGTTTAGGTCACCTAATTTAACATGCCCATGTGTCTTAGTTAGCTTGGGCTGCCATAACACAATACCACAGAATGCGTGGCCTAAGCACCAGACATTTATTTCTCACAATTCTGGAGGCTAGAAGCTCAGGATCATGGTTCTGGCTGATATCGTTCGGGTGGCTCCCTTTTCCTGGTTGCAGATGACCACCTTTTTGCTGTTTCCTCGCATGGTGCAGGGAGCAAGTGAGCTCTGGTCTCTCTTTCTCCTCTTATAGGGACACTAATCCCAACATGGGGGCCCCAACCTCATGACCTCATCTAAACCAAATTGCCCCCCAATGACCCCACCTGTAAACACCGTCACACTGGGGTCAGGGCTTCCACATATGAATTTCGGGAGGGCACAGACATTGAGCCCATGACACCTTGGAGAAGGTTAGGAAACTGAGGCCCAACTAGTTGGAATGGCATGAAGGAAGGAGGTTCAATTACTGACAGTGGCCTTACTTACACTTAGAGCAGGCTGTATACCTCCTAGAATGGTAGAGGGATGGAGGAGACAAATATTAAGGAGAGGTCCTATGCTAAAAAGCAAATAATGGATTCAGAATGAGATGGAATTATACCTTGGTTTCCTCAGACCTCCAGCTGGAGTAAGCCTTAAGGTGGAATGGCAGATAAGCCTCCGGCAGTCACTGCGAAAACACTCTTTGCTCTCAGCCTCTACGCAACCACAGATCATTTTAAATCCAATTCTCTAGATATTATTGTGTCACAGAGAAAGGAGATGACATTTTCTTGCACTTGGGTCCCAGGTTGAGTAACAAAACACGTGTTTCTGGATCACCCCCATACACAGTTATGTGGTAAGCACTTGCTGCAAATTCTCCCTCCTGGTTCCTGGGAGGGCTGGCTACGCTGGCCTCCTGCATTTGATTTTAGATGGCCACGCTTGGCCTTATGCCCGTTACCTCATGGGCTCCCGGCTTTCTGAGCATCACATACTCTCACTGCCAGCTTTGAGGAAGTAAAATGCTCATGCCCTTTGGACGAGTCACTGCCCTCCCTACACCCTCACATGCTCTGGGAGCAAACCTACTCACGTGATAGAAGAACGCTTTGCACCCAGCCCCGCACCTTTGTTTCCGAGTGAACAATAAAAGGGATGAACAATTGACATAGATGAATCTCAAAGATTCATAGATGAATCTCAAAATCACCATGCTGAGAAAAGAAGCAGTTTAAAAAAAAGGAGTACATACTGTTTGATTCCATGTCTACAAAGTTCTGAAAAAAATGCAAACCAGATCCCAGATGGTCATTGGCCTGAGGACTGTGGATGGGTGCAGGGGGTACAGGGAGGGGTGGTCAGAGGGGCACGGGGAATCTTTTGGGGGTGACCGTTACGACCATTATCATGATTGTGGCAATGCATACCCTGGGTTACACAGTTGTCAACATTTAACAAATTGTTTGATCCTTTTGGGTTTTGCTTTAAAGCTTTGTTAAGCATGATGGAGCAACATTTCATCGAGGGCTGTTTTTCCCCATTACTGAGGCAAAAGTATTTCAAATATTTTACCCAATACTCCATGAAATATGAGATTTTCCACTCTGGCTACTGGGAAAAGGAATTGTTCCTGGCTCCTTGTCAGCCATGGGGAGTGGTTCTTCTCTGTCTTTCTTCACTGGTCTCTGGTATTCTCCTCACAGCCAAGCTTAGTACTCAGCTGGACTCAGGGGTCCCGTAGCTAGCTCTCCAGAGAGCTGTCCTTGCAGCTTTTCCTGCTCTGGTGCTGTGTCCTCCCAACTCCAGCCATTCTGGTTTCCCCACATCCTCAGCTCCATTGCCTCAACTCGGGGAGACCACCAGGCTCTCCTGGGCTTCTCACCCCTGTGCCGTGGCCTGGACTCTCCCTCCAGGCAGTGAGCTGGGGCCATTGTAGGCTGTCCTCATTGCTTCCCATCTTTCGCTGTTCTTTATTATCATATGTTCAATGTCTTGAAAAATGCTGTTTCATAGATATGTTGGTCTTTGTGGTGTTTTCAGTGGAAAGGTAAATCCCCATAGTAACTCTAATAATATGGACTATATATGTGTTTCCATTTTAAGGATGAGAAAACACTTCCAGAGAGGTTAAGTGACTTTCCCAAGTTCAAGTTAGGAATGAAATTCAACACTAGACAGGTCTGATTCCAAAAAGCTTTGCAATGAGGCAAAGAGAGAAAACCAAGGAGCATCAATAGGGTACATCGCTGGGAACAAACCTGGGTGGTATGGCTTATCATCTTCCTGCCGTGGAGGGTTCTCAGGGAAACCAAGGAGGGCTTTTGAACCGGAAGTGGAAAGAGCATGAAGGGCATTCAGTGGAATCAAATTCGCTCCCAAGAAAGGCAGTGGTTTTGCATCATGGAAACATCACAGCTTCCGGTATTGACAGATGAGGATCCCAGTCCTGCCATTTGCTTGTTTCATGACATTGTGAGAGTCACTTAACCTCCATGAACTTCAGCTTCCTTTCCTTAAAATAGAGAAAACAGCATCCTGTGGCAATGTGACAAGGTTCACTTAACGTGGTCTCAGTGAAAGTTTATCAGATTGGTGTTCAGTAATGATCAGTACTCATTTCCCTTGAAGGGCTGCTCAGAGGGCTAAAAAGAGTGAAGGCGTCTCAGTTTCCTGGGATGTAGTAGACACTCAACAAATGCTAACTATTAAAGTTCCTTAATCCTGCACCTGGAATCCCTAATTACAGATTCCATCATTGAAAGTTTGGTGCTAAAATGAATTTGAGGGCAAAAACTGACCTACATGGATGTGAGGCTAATTGTGAGTCTTATACCCGTTAGATGTGATAATGGGGTCCTGAAAAATATATAATATATACTGAATATCACGTCTCTAAGATCTGCAAATTTCTGAATTCTGAAACTCCTCTGGCCTCAAGGATTTTGGGTAAGGGACTGTGGACAGGTATTATTGTTGCTATCATCCCCTATCTGCTTTGTTTGTTGTTTAATAAGTCCCTGCAGAAATAGCAGCCTGCTCTGTTTAATTTGTTCCCTCCAACCTTTAGCATAAATGATATGCTGGGACATGGTTGGAAATGTATAAATGCATATTTATTATATGAATGAAAGAATGATGGGTTGTGGTGATGAAGAAAATGAAAATGGAGTCCCAGAAAATGAGAGAGGGAGAGTATGCTTTATTTCCTCCCCTTCTTTTCTTAGGTCTTTTAAAGGACTCTGAGTCTTTGGAGGGGCCCGTGTCATTAGCCAGTGGAATGGGGAGGAAGGGCTGGAAGCAGCCCCAGAATCCTGAAAAGGCCGCTGCAGAAGCAGTGCTGGCAGCAGTGCCTGCTTCGTGATTTTCTGAAGGCGCACAATTGCCTTTTTTGGATCAGACTCAGCTGGTGCTACAAGCTTTGCAACCAGAATGCAAGGCAAAGCTGGGAAAATGCCACCAAGTGATATTGTATCTGCCTGTGGTCAAGTCAGGACTCCAAATTTGGACAGTGGAATTTGATGGGAAAATGGGAAATGCATCAAGGGTTGTTACATGGTGAACTTAAGATTTATCATTATTGTAAGAGGTTATTTCCAGAGACGCCAGCAAATGGTGATAATATTTCTGCGAAGGAGAAGAGGAGGGGGAGGGGCCCACAGCTCACTGCTGATGTGATCAACCTGTTAAAATCTTTGAACAAATGGGAAAATCAAAGTTGTTCCATGATGCTTTTCAGATCACTGCACACAAGGATATATGTGACCATTTAAAAAGCATGAAACCAATTGATTAGGACATAAACTACTAGAGGTGGTCGAAGCAATTGGACTGGATGCCAAAATTGGATGTTGCCAAGCTTCTGTTTAAAGCTGTTTAAGTATATCTCAGTGAGAGCTGGAGGCTAGAAATGGCCAGCTATTCATTGACCTCCCAGGGGAGTTTTAGGTAAGGAGGCCATCTCAGACCTGTAATGCAGACCAGCCCACTTCCCCCCAGCTCTGTAATGTTGGGTTGCCTCAGTTTTTAATCTGTAGAATGGATCCTCTAACACTTTCCCCAACTCTTTAAAGGCAAATATGATTGTGCATTGGAAATGCCTTTGTCAGATGCTGTTCAGATGTACTCAGGAAGGACCTGGGGAGGCCACCAACAAAATAATCTGCCCTCAGTGTTGGAAATGTCCTCATGGTACATGCACTATGGAGCCAGAGGTTGCCAGCTCAAGTGCTGGTTGAATGTGGTTCACAGCATTTAAGACTCAGGGATATTACATAAAGTTCTGGAATTCTCGTTTCTACTGGAAGATTGGAAGCTCTGGAATCACTGGTCATCATTCCAAAGAGCAGCACACGGACTCCGTGTCTGGAAGAGAACGGGGGGTGGGGAATGGAGCAAGGGCTCCAGTGAACCCCAGAGTGCATTGCAGCGTATCAGAAGGACTCTAAGCGAAGTCCTTTCATCCTCACCCACTCACATCATCTGCTTAGCCCACAGCATCTGAGATTTTGACCCTTGCTTTAAGGGTCCTGGAGACTTCAGTTAAGATGCTAATGATTTTGGAGGAAGTTAAAACATCAAGCCATTATGGACCACAAACATCCTAATTAAAATGTATGGAATAAAAAAAAAAGTAATTTAGCGAGCCTGGTCCCTGACACAGGAGGGAACAGAAAGCCCAGATGCATCCTGGAGGCTAAGAGGGGTTGAAGGTTGAGAATTTTTGCCAATGAAGGGTCCATTTAGAATTCTAAACAGTAGCTGCAGAGGGCTGCCTGGGCCTTGAATAGCCCACACCATCAAGTCTTGAGGCCAACAAGAAAACTCTTTATATTATCTTCCTATCAGAATATTACTAAGGATTTGAGTAGAGTTCACAATACCAACCCACAGAAGCCCTTCATTCTTTACTGTTACCTATGTACAAACACACACCTCTGGCCTCATATCACCTAGCTTCTCTGTGTCTTTTCCCAGCTGTCCTTCCTGCAAAAACTCTACTAAACTTTGTCCCATGGGTCTTTTTGCTAGTTAGGCAAAGCCTATGAACCTTTTGAGAATAATATTTTTAAATGTATCAAATAATATTATAATAAATGTGAAAAAATGTGTATTATAATATATATATTATATGCATCATATTATTTGAATTATAAAATTCAAAATAAAAGCAATTGCATTTAAATACAGTCATCAAAATATTTTAAAACCATTCGTGTTATAGTAACAGTTGGGTTTCTTTATTAACACATCAAATAACAAGATTTAGCAGCAAGTTTAATAACTTCCATAATTTTGAAATGCTAATGAATATCAGTGGCATTTTGTGATATTTGCAACATTGTAATGTGATATGAAAATACCTGTGATTTCCACTGCTGATAGTTATAGTAACTGTTAATAGCTTTGTCGTTTGTTGCTTACATTCGAACTTGAAGGAAATGTTAAATTTCAGTTAGTGATGAATATAAATGAAGATGTAATTATATTCTCAGCCACACACAGAGACCCTTTATTTGTTTTTTTTTTTTTTTTTTTTTTTTTGAGGGCAGTGTCACTGGCCCTCATATGTGGGATCCGAACCAGGGCCGCTGGCTTCCGAAGCCAGCGCTTAACCACCACACCACTCGGCCGGCCCAAGAGACCCTTTAAATCCTCTCTCTAGATTCCTCCTTTCTCTCTAAAAGGTAAGATCTAGGCTTTGGGGTCAGTGTTTGTGCCTCACTCTATTTCTACTTGAATGGCCTTGGCCGTGTAACTTGATTGGGCTTCGCTTTTTCATCTCCAACTGGTAACAAAAATGCCATAATTGAGGTTATCCTTATGGTACAGTTGCAGCATCATGACACCAACTTCTCAGTGGAGTCTGGGCTGCTGTCCCTCCCACCCTGTGCAGCTGGCCAGCTGCTTTGTGTCCGTATGGCTTTGTACTGGGTTTGCAGGTCTCAAAACTGCAGGGCAGGTGTTCAACAACCTGGAGAACTCACAGTTGGATGAGGGGTTGAATATTTGAATCATCTGGCTGAGTGTGGGGTGGAGATCCGGCTTTACTTTAAAGTGGAACTACCGCAGAGAGCCACGAACGAGCAGCCTGGCTCTGGTTTGAGAGTTTCAGTCATCGTGAGCAAGAAGAAGACTCATTTTGCAACAGGCACGCTTGAGCCTGGCCTGAGAATCAGCAATTCTGGGCATGCCTAACGTGAGGATGGTATGAAACAATTTGCATGTTCGCTTTGCTTTGTTCATTTTAGACTCTCTTTTCTTTCTTGTTCTTTTTGCGTATGAAAGGAGGAAGGTGGTGTGTGTGTGTGTGTGTGTGTGTGTGTGTGTGTGTGTGTGTGTACTGTCCCAGCCTGTTTGTGAAAAGCCTGGGATGAGAAGACATCATGGTGTCCATGGCAAAAATCCACTCCAGTCCCATGGAGACACCTGTCTTAGTCCATTTAGGCTGCGATAACAGAATACCACAGACTAGGTGCTTAAACAACAAACCTTTGCTTCCTACAGTCTGGAGGCTGAGAAGTCCAAGGTCAGAGTGCCAGTGAGGTGGAGTTCCAGTGAGGGCTCTCTTCTTGGTTTCCAGATGGTCACCTCCTGCCTTCTGGCTGTACCTGGCCATAGCTGAGAGAGAGATATCATCTGGTGTCTTTACAAGGGCATTGATCCCACTCATGAGGGCCCCGCCTCCCAAAGAACCACCTCCAGATAGGATTCCATTGGGGAATAGGCTTTAACATGATTTTCCTGAGGACACAAACATTGAGTCCATAGCACCAAGATATCGAGGGGTCTAACATGGGGGCTCAGGACCTGCTCTGAAGGAAGCCATAGCGAGCATCCAGCTTTCAGTTTGTAATCCCCAGAGGGCAGGGGATTACATTTGCATATTTGTATATTTTCCCCCATGCATTCCTCATTCCAGCTCAGTGGAGTAGGTATTTCTCACCCTTATTTTACAATTAGGAAAATGATGACACATAAAATAAACTGAAGCTCCCAGCTAGTAAGTGGTGAACACAGTGGGGTGGAGGCTTTTTTTTTTTTTTTTCCCGGAGACTCACCTGCACATGGAACACACTGCCCTTCGGTGCCTGGAGCTCTGGCAGCTTGAGGATCATTGGGAAGCAGCAGCCTTGTCGAAAGCATCACCCCCCTCCCCCCCCCCAGGCACTGGCAGCAGGTACAAGGTGAGGTTGCCTCAGGTGGTTCCATGTCCAGCCTGGATGAGAGCACCTGTAAGGGATGGAAGGGCACAGAGATGCTGAGTGCCATGGAGATAGACGGGCTTGCTCAGAGCAGCGAGAGGTTCCTGCTGGGATCTCTGAGTCACAAATGGTGACATTCTGAAGGGAGCTGAAGTATGGTGTGAGTGAGGAAGTCTGTGGCATGGGATATGAGCCATTAGAGCTCCCATATTGCCATCTGGGCCTAGGAACAGGGGAGGTCTGGAGAGAGTGGGGCCACATACATTTAGAGCCATACTACATGAAGCACTTTGACACACCGTATTTGATTTCAACCTCAGAACAACATTGCAAGGGAGGGATGATAGCTCCCAATTTACAGACAAGCAAACTGGGGCTCAGACTAATAAAATAAATAATCCACAGTTCCAGTGGGAACCAAAGAGAGGAAGAAATGTGTATTAGTTACAGGTGCAGAGGGTGGAGGCTGACAGACAAGCCCTAGAGTTTGCCGCTCAGCAGCACACACTCAAAGGCCTGTCAAAATGATGGGTTTCTTGAATTAGGGATGCCATGTGCCATAGTAACCCAGACTCTATTGGTGTGGAAAGGTGCATGTGTGTGCATGTGTACACACTCATATACACATATGTAAACACGCAGATGCATATGTGAGTTCATGCTACTAAAATGATATGAAGACAAATAAGCAGAATAGTGGGATGGGGAGTGAGTGATACTTTAGATAGGGTGATCAGGAAAGGCCTTTTAGATGGAGTGGTATTTGAGCAGAGATCAGAATGAAATAAAAATAAGCCTTGTGAAGATCTAGGAGAAGGACAGCAAGCACCAATTCCTGAGTGGGGGCATACTTGGCATGTCCAGGACACAGCAAGGCATCAGTGATCAGTGATGGGTGAGGCAGTCGGAGAGATACAACCATGTTAAAGGATTTTGCTTTGTATTCTAAGTGTGATGGGCAACACGGCAGAGGTCTGAACAAAGTGGTGACATTATCTGACCTCCCCTGGCTGCTGCGTGAAGAATAGACTGATGGGAAGAAAGATGGAAGCGGGTAATCAGATAGGAGGCTACTGCCACAAGCCAGGTGAGGGGCGATGGTACTTGGACTAGAATAGGGCTTGTCAGCCTCAGCACTAGTGACATTTTGGGCTGGATAACTCTCCGTGGTGGGGGCTGTCCTGTTCACTCTAGAATGTGTAACAACATCCCTGACTTCTACTCACCAGGTGCCAGTAGCTCTCCTTTCCAGTGTGACAACCTCAAATGTCTCCAGACATTGCCAATGTCACCTGAGCACAAAATCTCCCCCAGGTGAGAACCAATGGACTAGGATGTTGGTTTTGGAGGTATCAGAAGGAGTTGAATTTGAGTAGGCGTTCCCCACAAATAAACAAATTTTGTACTGTTTGCTATTTTTATTCGAATTTAAAAAATAAATCTCCATTTAGAAAAATTTGAAATGATAAAGACCCACGGGAAAATCACCCATAAACCATTACCTTTAGGCAATAGTATTGTCCAGTGAATTAGACGAATGACTTAACAATTTTTTTCAATCAATTTGTAATATTTTTTTACTTGAAATTGTAATTTAAATGCATCTATTTTCAGACATTTATAACCATCTTATAAAAAATATTTAACCTCAATCCCTTTATCTTATTCTCCTAGCCCCATCCCCCTCCCTATCTTTCCTAGTTCTCTCCCTCATTTCTCATTCACTTCCTTCCTCTTGTATCTCTTTTTCCTTTGTACATTTCCCTTTGCCCTATTCAACCTCCCTCACTCCCCCTTTTGCCCTCAGAAGCTTCCATCTGAGACCCTCAACAATCCCACACAGCTTCAGTTTGGTTCTGACTCAGGGCAATGCAGATAAAATATGAATGGGCTTAGGAAATGGTCTTCCATGTTCATAAAAGAGAGAAAAAAAAAATAGTAACACTGCTGCCAGGTCACCCAGAGCAGGTTCCAGTTCCCAGGAGCCAGGGAAGAATTTCCAAAGTAAAAAATCAATGGCTATGAAATTACACATTAGTCCAGGGGAGAGTTCTCTGTCTGTTTTCCCAGTGACCATCCATCTTGCTATAGTAATAGTGGCACAGACAATTTGCTGCAGTGAAGTTGATCTATAAGTGTTTTAATTAAAGTTCTGACAGCCAATTGAAGCCTTTTTTATTTTTTGGATGTATCGTATCAATCTTTTCTGTCTGGGAACGACCATGCCTGGAGAGTCTGATCTATTAGGAAGGTGTAAGTTAGTGTTCTGGGTGCATTAATCCAGCAGGAAAGAAGGGCCATCTCTGGTTTTCTCTTTCTTCTAAGCTCCCCAAGCTCCAAGTGCCATAAGTGCGCCCCTTAGTAAATGTGTGTTGAACACAAGACGTGGAGAAGATTGCCCTGGGACTGTGGTGGAGAAGGTGACATTTGAGTTTAGGTCTGTTTGTTGGTGTTGTCTCTTACAAGCTGTGTGAGATGCTAACACCTTCAAGTTGTACTCTTCTCGTTCTTAAATCGGGACAATTAACACCTGTCTTATAGGGTTGTTATGCATTTGGTACCTCTGTTTCTGCCATCATTCACCAATATTTCCAGGCTGCCACAATTCATGGACGGTTCCTTGGAGACATAATGCCTCTTCATCGCGATGCTAGAATGATCTGAAATAAAGAACAAAACGTACATTTTAATGAAATACCAAGAATGTATCAAGAATTCCACATAAGCCATCTATTCAACATTATGAGAGCCAATTTTGACTTTGAAACTTCTTGGATAACCTATCTGATCTGTTCACTTAGCCTTCTCAGCCTTAACCACCAACAGTTTTCCTTTTTTTTAAAGTGGGAACATGAGACTGAAATGGGTCCTGCATGTGGGTTTAGCCTCCTACCTTTTCTCTTCAGCTAAACCTCTGAAGTTAGTTGTCACCTTTGCCTCCACCAACAGTCATCTCTATTCCCAGCTGGTCTCTATGTCAAGTAGCCATGATAATTTCAATTTCCACCTTCGAAGAGGGCACAAACCACAGGATGCTGTTGTCCTTTGAGCAAATGAGCTACCATAAGAGTCAGCTAGAGGGAGGGGAAGTGACTCTTTATAATTATTCACATGTCTCTCTTCCTTTTTACCTTCGGCCTTGGCTGAAGGGTAGTTTTCTGTCCCCATTGAGCCTTACATGTTTCTCTCTGTACAACTGTCCTTTCTATGCTTCAAGATGATAGCACAAGATCAGACATGTGAATCGGCCATGTGAACTGTGAAACACTGTATGTTTCTAATACTGTCAAATGATTATTAACATGTTGTTTACTTCATACAGATGTTCTTGGCAGGGGAGGGAGCCCAGGGTGATGGGGGGCAGGGTTTCGGCCAGTCTAATCCCTGCAGGGAGAGTTGAAATCAAGACAAATAAATGAGATGCTTAAGGCAAGAACTGAGTGCTTATTATATGACAGATTCTGTGTTAGGTACGGGGATATGGTGAACAATAATCTTGGTGCCTATCCTTGAGGTTATCCAAGTTCAAAAGAGGAAACAGACCCAGCACCCAATAAAAATGGGACATGAAAGGGGCTGTCCAAAGTGAGTAGCATACTGTCACAGGAGGCCCACGGGCAGAGAGATGGACTTTGTTTTAAGGAGAGGCAGGGCGCCTAAGGCTTCCCAGAAATGTGAGAAGTACATGAGATCCATGGAGATGGGAGCTCAGCCTAGTGTTCCCAGCATTGAAATAGTACTTGACACATATTAGATACTTAAAAAAAAAATAATTGTTGAGATACCTGACTTGGGGAGTAATTAGGTCAAGGCATTTCTACATAGACCTTTCTAGCACCTACTAAGTGAGCGCTTCCCTTCCACTCCAAGGGTTCTCTTAGGCAACTATGTCCTCAATGCAAGAAGAAGGATTTGATCCTACAATTGGGCCAACTCTGCTTTTATCAATCACTCCCCAACACTTGATATCATTACCTCGCTTGGATTTCTGGGATAATTTTGGAATTGAATTCGGAGAGGGATTAAGGGAAGCAGAGAGTTAACTACCTTCCAGTATCACCAAGGACATTAGCTTGGCACTAGCAAAATTCCCACATTACTTGTTGTTACTATAATTCAAACTCTTACAAGAAAATGATTATACAACCAAAGAGAACTGAGCGAATGGTCAATGCCCCAAACATAGATTTTGATTGAGCACAGGCTCTATGTTTGGTTGTTGATATTAAAAGCAAAACTCAAATCAAATTGGCACTTAATAAATATTTGTTGAATAAATAAATATTACTTATCTGTTGCCCCATATTTTCAGGTATTGCTATGAGAAAAAAATTGGTGAATGATAGTGTATTATCTTGGACTCTGACACATGTATCTAGAAGCTGTGGTTGTGACATAAATATTATAGGGTTGGCACCCTGGAGAGCTGAGTTGTCCAAAATCTCCCATGGTATGACTTTGGGCTGAACACTTCTGCTCGAGGAACCTAGATTGTGTCACTGTTTAAACAGGAATTTCTTCAGGCTCTGAGATTCCATGACTCCACCATCATCAGTTCCATGTGCATAACTCTTGTCAATTACAATGAGATTGTGTTTTGTTTTTAAGGGATGGAGGCATTCACATTTGTATTTGTATCCCCCATGGTTGGGATCCAAGAAACCCAAATAATTAGAACTGGTCTGAGAATTTCATGTTTATGCATGGACAGCTTCCGATAGGGGAAGTGACTGGCCCAGACTCAGGGAGCAGATTTGGATTCAGGCCTAGAACCCATAGTTTCTGATCCTCAGTCCAAGATTCTCTAGGTTTCACTATAACAACAATCAATAATGATGGCATTGTGCTGGAGAGGGTCAGACTGAGGTGTGCGAAGGTCAGTGGCTTGTCTTAATGATGTATTTGGTCTTGGTGACCTTGATTGAATTGGTTGTGGGTCATGGAGATTTATTGGCCAGGTTTTCCTATGGTCATTTTACTGCTTTGTCATTAGATCGGCTCACCTTAATGCCAGATATGTGCCTGTGGCATCCAGAGGACCAGTCATGACCAAACCATAGGCTTTTCAGGCTAAGCTGGGTTTCCAGCAGCATGTATTAATATGTTGTAGCCAAGTCCCAAACCCCTGCCATATGTGACACTGGTCACTCACACCCCCACGTACCCCGGTTCTGATCTCAGAAGAATCTGTGATTTAGGACATGTACAAGAAAGAAACAGCCAAGTAAGTCAAAGAGTTTTCTGACTGGGACTCAGGGAAAGTTGACTTAAGGGCCTTGGCTTGTAGAATGGTTGAGATAACTGGGCACATTACTCAGTCTATCTGAGGGCAACCCAGTTAGACAGAATGATTTAGAGAACCCAGGGTCACCTTTGTCTTTGGTGATGTCCAACGTGGAACATGGGTGGTTCTTGAACATTTCCAGGCTGATTTACATTGTGCATTGGTGGTAATCCATATAAAAGGCCAGATCACCTAATACGGTGAATAGAGATGGAGACAAGAAAGGGGGTTTCAGGAAGTAAAGGTTTCAAAGCCATTACTGAAGGAATCTATGCATACACATGTGCAGTTTCTCAATTGGGAGCAAGCCAGAAGAACATGGGTCTTCAATCAAAGGCTATGCTGACTTTATTTAACTCAACTCAACAAGTAACAGGCACAATAACCTACAATGGGAATATGAAAGGATATGGATGAAGGAGAATTGAAATCTAGTAGGCAAGGGCATTTTGGAAAAGCTTCTCAGAAGAGGTGAATTAGAGTCGCTTCTTGTAATGGTTATACACATAGGCTAGGGGTTAAAAGGCTTGAATTTTGAGTGACCTTGAGAACATTGATGACCTCAGTTTTCTTGTCCATAAAATAAAAATCATTATGGTACCTGCACGTAGGTTGTGAAGATTAATTAACTACTTACTGTGTGTTATATGCATAGCATGGTGCTTTATATATAGTAAGTACTCAATAAATGTTAGCCATCGCCTCTGTTATTATTTTATCAGATATGGCCTTTGGAATGATGCTGCAGTCTTGTTAGGCAGACTACTTTTTAGATGGGTAGGGAGATGCTGATTTTTAGACCATTGTCACTCAACTCGAAATCCATAATTCCATATTCTGCTTTGCGATGCTAGGCTTTGGAATCTGCAAATTTTGACAAATAACAGTGAAAATATTGCAGCAAGCAGCTATATAAGGGCTGATTAAAGGGAAGAGGTTGGGCTTAACAGAAGCCAGGAGCTCAGAGACGTGGGTGCAGGGATTGGGACTGACCCTCCAGAGAGGGGATGCTGCCTGGTTGCTTTTTTCCTTCAGGAGCTTGGAGGAAGGGCCCTAGAGAAGAGAATTTCAGTCCTGTAAGGAATGATGCTGCCAGGCTTCCTCTGAGGAGTGCAAAGAAACTTTGAAAATGTGGAAAAAAGGCTGGACACTGGAATTAACTGCTGCTACAGGGATGGAGGGCTGTTTCTGAGATAGCGTGGCAAGGAGCAGCAATAAGCAAGTCCCCACTCCCTCCGCCTGCCTTCCAGTTTCCCTCAAGGGCAGGCCATCACAGCAAATGTGACCTTCCACAGTATTGGTACAGCTGTTCAAAGAGTCTGGGTGTCAGCACTGAGGCTCAGGGGATTTTCACCCTCCCCATGATGGTCACCACTTGGCACACATCCTTAGTATGTCCAGGGCCAGCAGCCTCCAGGCTGGATACCAGGAGCCAGCCCCCGAGGTGACCCGCTTGCTTGTTCCTTTACTTGTGAAGGACTTTCTTTCCCATTTCCTTCCTCCTTCTGCAAAATAAGAGGGTGAACTGGTTGAGAGCGTGGGGTCTGAAGCTAAATAGCCTGGGTTTGACTCCTGGCACCATTCTTATTAATTCTATGACATTGGGGCAAGTGATTTGACATTTTGTGTGCATCTGGATAATACCTTTCTTCATCTGCCTTTCTTCCTTCCTCTACCTTTTTTCATCAGCTGCTCCTAAAATATGTTTCCCAAGAAGGTCAAATGAAATAATAATTGTATAGGGTTAAACAGTGCCAGACATAAGGTAAGCAATCAATAAGTATTAGTTATTGTTATTCTTGCCATATTGCAGAAACCCCATACCAGAGAGCTGAACCACTGATGGGCCAGACTGGCCTCATAGATGCTCTACCAGACCTTTCTTGGCATCCTCCAGACTTTCTCTCATTGGCCCACTTTTCTCTTGGGAACAAGGGCATTCTTCTTAACAGTGTGAGTTTGTGAGTCAGGCATCCCCAAGAACAAACTGTGGCATTGCCAGACGTAATCAAAATATTAACCACTATTATGAAGATTGGCCCCAACCATGGGGCAGCCTCCTGGGACCCTCTGATGGATCAGGTGTTAACCCTTGAGTTACTATGTCATCGGGAGGGCCAGGCATCCTGGTTTAGGGAACTAGATGTGGTGAGTCTGCTGGGTGACATGAACAAAACACTGAGGGGTTTAGGGGCAGCTGCCATTTATCAACTAGTATGGTTATAAAGTAGTATGGAAGTACCCCAATATCTTAACAACCAGCAGAGCTGTCTTTGCGCACCTCCTGGGAATAAGTCCTGACTGCACCACCTACCAGCTACGCCTTCTGTGATCTCTGAGATCACTTATCTGTTCCAAAGCTCAGTTTCACAGCATCTAGCATTACATGGCTTAGCACATGGTAAGTGCCCAACAATAATATTATTATTCATAATACCTATTTGCTATTATATATTCTTATATTTCCTACTTCCAGTTTGTTCCAGCTTAGATTTAAATCCAGTGTTTCCACTGACATTTTGGTACAAGTTATCCCCTTTTTTTTTTTTTTTAACCTTAAGCAGAGAAAATATTATTCACCAATGAGGGCAATTGATTCTTCAGAAATAGCAGCATATGCTCAGCTTATCAAATTTGGGTTCCATTCCTCCTCCAACATTGTTAACATGCCCTGGTATTCAGACCTTTTTTCCCCTTCATGGTGTCCTGGCAGACACTTCGGCAAGGTTCAAATCAGGTCTGCATAACACTCTCAGATAAATCTCTGGCTTTGTCACACTGTCGAGATGCTGATAAAGAGAGCAGGCAAGCATTGTAGCAGGGCTTTCTTTGGTCAGAGAGCTCTAATAGTGTGTCAGGATTATATAATTCACCCACCAAGAGAATCCAAAAGAGAGATAAATTGTTTGGTTGGGAGAAATTAACCGCGGATTGATTCTATCTGTTTTAATTTAGCGCAGGATGGCTTCGGCTTCTCCAAGGAGCAGATGGACTATTGATCTGACAATAGGATAATCAGAGCATCAGAGCGGGGAAGTGGGGTGGGGATAGGGTGGGGGTTGTTGGAGTACTTGGGGCTTTGCCAGGGTGGCCTTCTTGGAATGAAAGCTATTCCCTAATTGAGCAAGCACCTTTGCCTGCTAACAGGTCTTATTAGGGCACTAGCTCCCGAGGTCTGGCATCAGCATGAATTGTTGTGTAAAGAGGCCCCACGTCTTCCGGCTGGGTTTGCTGACTGAGAAATACAACTTGGCCGTGGAAAGGGGATCAACTGTGGGGGAGGGGATGTGAGGGGCGGAGACTGTGCTCTGGAAGGGGGCGGTAGAAACGTGGAGATCCACACAGGAGAGCTGTCTGTGGCTTGTTCCATGTCTGCGCCTCCTCCCTCGCAGCTGCAATAACCCTGCGATTGGCCTGTGTAGACTATGGTTTGGAGGAGCCAGGCTAAAAGTGTGTGCCGAAACCAAGTGTCTCCAGCTGGGGGAGGGGCCCCAGCAGGAGTGGGGTCACTTTGCCCCCATTGTCCTGAAGCTTTGGTTGTGTTTGATGTTTCTCCTGCAGCCCACAGAGAGTTAGAAGTCGCCTTCTTGGGGAAGCTCCCGGATAGGTCAGGCAGAGTTTTCAGGATGCCAGAAAGACTGCTGTGTCAGGACGCCCTGACATGCGAACCAGCGGCAGACCCAGCCAAGGCCTGAGCCTCAAAGGGCGAACGGAGATAGAAGGGCCCAGAGAAAGGGCAGATGATTCAGACATTGACACTTGGAGTAGAGTTTTGCAAGCTCCCTGTTGCCTAACTGTCGAGACCTTGGGTTCCGTGACTCCAACGGCCTCTTTCTGGGGGTGGAGATGAGAGCAGGCCCTGAAAAAATTGTGGTAAACGCTGGGTGGTAATCCTCAAGACTTCTAGATTCTGGGGAACCAGCAATGACTTCACTGAACTCATGGAATTTGCATCCTAGCCAGGAGAGAACAGCAATTAAAAAAAAAAAAAAAGATTTTTTTTTTTTAAAAGATCCTAATATATAAGATTTTTGATCTTCATGTGAATGTCAAAATTAATCTTTAAAATTAAGCAAAAGTCACTCAAAGTACTTTATATCAATCTTATTAGTGTTGGTTGAATGGGCAGTTTTCTAAATTTGTCTTTTGTAATTTTTAATTCAGTTTTATAGGTGGGAAAACAGGCAGGGTTGAGCCTCCACACGAAGTTTGGATTTTTCACATAGCAAAGCCTGCTTTTGCTTCCATTTTCTGTTCATTTGAGAGAAAATAGGATTTTTGATGCCTGAAATGGTAATGATTTCTTTTTTCCATCTAAGAGAAATATGACTAGAGGAACAGCTAGGTTTTTTGCCATGGTGGAAAAATAATAAAGTATATTAATAGCTGAACAAATGGATCTTGCTGGGAAATATTTTAGACTTTCAATGGGGTCTCACGGAGATAGCATATTCCTTGAACCTAAACACTTTTTTTTTTTCTTTAGGAATTTTTAACCAAACGACTAACATGCCTTTCAAATAAGTTGCTGAATCATTTGAAGCTGAGCTGTTCAAACCCCAGTGGAACTAAGGCCCTGAATGCATGGGACACGGAAACCCACACATTGGTGTCTTTTGCTAAGAACCCTGGACGGACCTCCCTCTGCGTTCCCTCCAGTTTCAACATTGCTGCACTAACTGGGGCTCATTCTATGGTCCTAGAAACAAGGATTCTTATACAAACATGGTGAGTGAAAGAATGAAGATAGACTTTGTGTTTCATCTGCCCAAGATGGCTGAATAGTGAAGGGGATTTCCTACCTGATGCTTCCAAGCTATTTCATCTGAGGGAAAATGCAGATCAAGCCCATTCACAGCCACAGACCTTTGTGGAAGGGTTTCATGTGTGATGGAAGGATCTAGGGCTGGCTTGGTGCAGGGGAAACTCCGAATTTTGGACTTAACAAATCTGGTTTGAGTTCTGGCCCATAACTGGCTAGATGTGTGACTTTGAGCTGTCTGATCTCTGGCAGTGTATTAATCAGTGTTCTCCAGAGACACAGAACTAATAAGATACCAGGGATGCCAAAACAATGTATACAAGTGGACACTTTGGCCAATGTTGCTCAAGCAGTAGTTTGCCATAATCAGAAGTGTCGGGATGCTGATGGTAACCACTTTGAGCGCCTCTTATAACTGCAGAAGTCAAACGTGACTTGTATTCACCTTTTGTCATCGATATATATTATTACAATTTTAATACATTTTTTTCCTTTCTTAAAAAATGTGTATACATTTTTTTTTGGCACCCTCTGTATATCCTATTAAGAGAAGTCCTACCATCTGCCATCTACAAGCTGGAGGTCCAGGAAAACTAATGGTGTAACGCAGCCTGAGTCTACAGGCCTGAGAACCATGGGACCCGATGTTGTACATCTTAATGTGAGGGCAGGAGGGACCGATGTCCCAGCTCAAGTAGTCAAGCAGAAATGGTCACATTCTTCCTTCCTCTACCTTTTTGTTCTATTGAGACCCTCAAAGAATTGAATGATGCCCACCCATATTAGGGAGAGCCATCCACTTCGCTCTGTGAACCCATTCAAATGCTGCTCTCGTCCAGAAACACCTTCATATGCTTAGCCAGATATCAGGGCGCCCTGTGATCCAGTCAGGTTGACACATGAGCTGAACCATCACAGACAGGTTGCCTCAGCTATCTGGTCATCAGTTTCCTCATCTTTAATGACCAAAGCAATAGTACCTATCTCTAGTGCTTGTTAAGAAGATTAATGAGTTCACATATTTAATGCACTTAAAGGTGTCTAGTGGATAGTAAACATGATCTAAGTGTTAGTTACTATTCGCAGTGTTATGACTCATGGAATGCGGGTAACAATGGAACCTTATACAACTCAGTTGTTTACATGTCATGAAGTAGTGCCGTGTTTTGTAAATAGTAATATATTAAGCAAGTGGAAACTATTTTAACCCCTCTAATTTTTTTTTAAGTCTAAACTTTCCCCTTTGGACAGTTTGATTTTTTCCCCCCTGCAATTTAATCACTATGCAATTAATGAAAAGAAAAATAACCTCCAGATAGGCCCTGATCTATTTTAGCTTTTAATACTGGTGGTTGGCACTGAGAGACTTCAGAAGGATTTTTATTAAAAATGTTCTGCAAAAATCAATACAATGCATTAAAAATTATGAAAATATGATAAATGAGCAAAACAGCTCATTAGTTATTAGTAGACCTGAGGGGTATGGTGACACTTAAAGATAGACTTCGGGAATAATTCAATGCAATCTAATCTAATTCAGTTGAATTATTCACTGAGCATGTACTAAGTATCAGGTACTACACTAGAACAGGAAGGCTTAACATTTAAACTTCTTTGCCCTTGAGGAATTCTTAATTTAAGAGGGAGATGTGTACCTATAATACAAGGCAGAATATGAGGCGGTGCTAAGTTTCCTGTGATTTCAGAGAAGAAAGATATTCTGCTAAGAGGATGACAGTAGGATGGTAACTTTTTAGAATTGGAAGATAACCTAGCAGTGAACTCTCCTAACCTTTCATGCAATGAAAACTGGTTTTCATGACATCATTCATTTATAGCTTAATTTATTTGCTTACTTATTCCACAAATCCTGAGTGCCTACTCTATGCCGCAGATGTCGGAAAAACAAAGGTTAATGGGACACTGTGTTAGTCAGGATTCTCCAGAGAAACAGAGCCAACAGGATATGTATCTGGTGAGCCAGTTGCTTAAAATAAGATCCAGAATCTTATTTTAAGCAACTGGCTCACAAAATAGTGGAGACTGATGAGTCCAAAACTGGCAGAGTAGGCCAGCAGGCTGGTGACTCTGAGAAGAGTTTGAAGTTCAAGTCCAAAGGCAGAATTCCTCCTTGCTTAGGGAGGTCAGTCTATTATTCTCTTAAAACCTCACACTGATTGGATGAGGCCCACCCACATTTTGGAGGGTAATCTGCTTTACTCAAAGTCTACCGATTTAAATGTTGTATCATCAAAAACATTTATTCACAGAAATATCTAAAGCAAGTTTTTCCCACAGAAGGATACTGGGGCCTAGCTAATGTGACACATAAACTCAATTGTCATAGACATCATGATTGCCCCCGAGGGACTCACAATGAAAAAAAAAATTTACTGCTCTGTGTAATTATTGTTAATGATAGAAGGAAATGGAGGTACATAGGAAGGGCAAGCTAATCTAATCTGAGGGTGTCAGGAAAGACTTCTCAGAAAGTGGATTTGCAAGCTGGATTCTGAGAGTTGAGATGCATAAGATTTGGTAAGATGCAGAAGAGCACAAATATGAGAGAACATAAGAGCTGGAAAGGAGACATGAACACACACACACACACACACACACAGGCCACTGCAATCACAGATTGAAAGTTGAGAGTTGTCAAAGACAGCCTTGTTATTGTGACAGGTCGTTTTTTATGTATATTAATCATTGAAGTTCTAATAGTAGCTGAATAGTCTGCCATAAAGTTCAGGTCCTATGTATTAAAATTGCTCTGTCTGAAAATGTCTTTTCCCCAATGCCGAAATTTCTACCATTTAGAGATACCTTCTTTTTGCTGCAATTTCCTTCCAGTCTGAATTCCATTTCAAATAATATGACATCCTTTAATGAATATGTGCATGACACTGTATGAACACTATAGCTAAATCTCACAAGACTCTACGTAATAGATAACTTTATGACCATATGAAAAGTGGGAAGACTGAGAATTTTACATGGGTTAATCACTTGTCTACAGTTACATAGATATTAAAATATTAAATGGAAAAGGCAGAATTTGAGTCTAGGATTTTCTTGCTCTGTTTCTGCGACACCAGAGTGTCACAAGAAAAATGGCTACTGGATCCAGGCAATTAAATGAAATGAGTGAAACAGATGTGTGTAAATACACACATTTACTTGTGTGACAGGTGGGGACTGCAGTGAATTGCAGAGCTCATGACTTATCCAAAGGGCAGGTGCTGCTCAACGCCCGCCAAGGGTTCCTTTGAGAAAAGCAAGCTCTGTGTTGCTAGATCTCCAGTTTTCAAGATAAACTAAAATTCTGTGTTTTTTTGTTTTTTTTAAATATCAATTTTCCTTATTTTTAAATGCTGGCCCCAATACATAAAAACACTATGCAGGCCAACTAAAACACATCTAGTGGCTAAGTGGTTCCCATGAGTCACAAGTTTTTGACTTTTGATCTATACTATTATTCCTCCCAATAGGTAAATATTTCTAACACATTAGCATTATAGCACCTCAGAGTGCTTAAATATGTAGTAATAATATTTGTGAAGCCCAATGTGGTCTCATATGACTTTCATCATAACCCAGTGAGGCAGACAGGCAAATGACCATTACATTCCTATTGTCCTTGGAGAAACTCAAGCAAGAGGGAATTTGCGAGCCGGTCCTAGGACACACATGATGTACAAAAGACTCGTGTCCTCCAGCCTAATGGAGTCTCCGTTACCCAACATAACTTTCTACAGCGCTCAACAATGGGTACAAAGTTTTAGCTATGCAAGAAGATTACATTCTAGAGATCTGCTGTATGACACTGTACCTGTAATTAACAATATTGTATCGTGCACTTAAGTTTTGAAGTGAGCAGATCTCATGTTATGGTTCTCACCACAATAAACAGAAATTTGAAAAAAGAATTAAACAAATCAGGTATCTAGAGCAAAAGAGAAAAACATCAGTGGCTTTTCACAGGCTGGTATTTGGGGAAATTAGAGACAGAAATGCAGAGAGACATGGTCAAGAAATCAAGAATGAGAACTAAGCTGTTGGTCACATCTTCCTTACTCTCCTAGAAAGGTGTGGGGTGTGGGGCCCCCAGACACTAGCCTAGAGCCTGTCCAAAGTGGGCATCAATCTAGGGGTCTGATGGCATCTGCTGCCTACAATGACATTGGAGTTGAAAGAAACCATAAGATTATCTGGTGATTCATTCATCAAATACATAATTACCAAGAATCTACCATCTTCCAAGTGGCATGTGATTTTCCTTCTTTCTTTGTTTGTTCCCTTCCATCTCAAAGTGAGAGCTATAAGCTATGGCCCTGTAACTTGGTAAGTTGAAAAATGATTGGCTTATTTGAAAATACAAATCACTTTTTGTTCCATTTGCTCTAATCCTGGAAGTGGTTGTCTTTGGGATGAAGTGAGGAGGTAGGAATTGGGTTCTGAAAACAACCTACTCTTCTTTTGTTAAGAGACTTTGATACCCCTAGCAGCTTTTTACTGACTTCTTTAGGCCAAATTAAATATATGAATATATAAAAATCTGAATAATATGTGACAAACAACTCAATTTGTAGCGATAATTGACATATACTCACTTCTCTGCCTTCTGTAGAATACACTATGATATGACGCTGTATGACATATTACATTATGGTATAATACAGGCTTTGCTACACTATACTACACTATAATATACTACACTATACTACACTGCACTGCACTACACTATAATACAATATACTACACTATAATACACTATACTACCCTACACTATAATAAACTACACTACAATATACTACACTACACTGTACTACACTACATTATAATACACTACACTATAATACACTACACTACACTCTGATTCTGGAGCTCTATAGAAGTGAGGGGTTTAGTCAACAAAGTCATATTAGGTGTCCCCTACTTTCCAGTTTCTGTAGTGAGCCTTGGGGATACAGACAGAAGCCATGACTTCTTTCTACCCTTCAGTAGCCTAGTAGGGATGACAGACCTATAAAATGGACTTTTCAACACTGTAGAGTAGGTGTTAAGGGGAAACCCTGGGGGCTCATGGGAGTACGTGGGAGCCCGGTGGCATTTGGAGGATTAGGGAAGACTCCTGGTAGAGATAATTCTGAATCTTGGAAATGGCAGTTGTCATCATGTGAAGCCTTGGGGTAAATGCAGCCTGTGGAGGGCTTTAAGGTAATGGTGGGTCTATGGACAGTGAAGCATTGTGGGAATAGGATAGGGTGCTGGGGCCAGGACAAGGCAATGTGAAGGAAGAAAATATGAAGTAGATACAGACAGAAGAATGGACCTGGAACCTGGGTGACAGGGAGCTGGGTGGGGTGTGGAGTTTAGGTGCACTCAGGCTCTCCATCTAAGGAAGAGAAGATAAGGAAAGCATGTGAGGACATAGCCAAGGGCTGCCAAGAAAGTGGTCAGGGACTAGAGACCATGAACATAGAGAGAACATGGGCTAGAACAGACCTCAGAGCAGCCATCTAAAAATTACATGGCTGACTCCAGTGTCAGCATCTCCAGGACTTGAGTCTGAGGAAGTGTTTCCTCATTGTGACCTTCCAGGAAGGATGAGATAGGAGCTAATCTCTCGGCTGATATCACAGGAGGCTGGTCAGAACACCTGGCTGACAAGTTATCTAACGTTTTGATGGGTGGTTCTAGACGTTATCATCTCCAATGATCTCAAATGTTTTAATCAAAGAAATGTTTTTTGGTTGTTTTTTTTTTTTTTCTGATTCTTTGCCACGTGGCATGAACTATTCATGGGCTACAGTATTCGAGTTCAGTTTTACTCAAACATTTTTATGCATAAATGTCCACAAAGAGCCTGTGTCCATGTGAGGTTGGTTTCCTGGGCTAATGGTGGCTGGGAGTTTTCTCCGGTTATGACATATATTGTGTTGTTGGAAAAGTCATGACACGTTTTTGCAATGACAAACATAGAAAAAATACGTCATGACTTTTCCGACAACCCAATACTTAGAGGTGCAAAGCAAACTAATGTTCTGTCCCCATGTCTCATTGCAGAGGAAAATTACAGGAAATATACAGAGAAAATATTAAAAATATTAAAGAGTTTGCTGTACAAAATGGCCAGAGGGGGCAGAGAGTACACATTAACACTGCCCTCTGTTCTCCACACAAATTGTAATTTTTCTAATACTCTTGGACATCTTTCTCTGTGTTGGCAGTTGGAAGTCATTAAAGCAGTTCCAGGTAGTTATAAAGTCCCTCCTAGAAAAACAATATAATCTAAATAACAATAATAACCATGTACAAAGCTGATGTAATTATATCTGTGTTGTAGATGAGAAGACAGAAGCTCAGAGAGGTTGGTAGAGATAGTGCATGGTGGCAAAGTGCAGGGACTTTGAATTTCTTCCATCTGATTACATCTCAGCTCAGCCTCTCACCGGCTGGATAACCCTGACTAATATACTCTTAACTTAGCTTCAGCTTTTTTCCCTCATGTCCACAGTCCTCCCTTCTCCCCCACTAAAAACCCTGTCACCTCTCTAGAATATTCTACCTCCATAAATGGAATGACCAGTCACCCGAATGATCAAGTCTGACCCTTGGACATTGCTTTGGCTTCTTCCTTAGAGCTTTCTTATCCCTCACACCCCCAGTCAAGTCCTATTGCTATGCAGCAAATACTTTTCATGTCTGTCTACTTCCCTCTACCCCAGCCATTGCAATCTGTGGTCTACCTTCTCACTTCCAGTTGCCTTGTATCGTTGTTTGCTCACCCTGTTTGAAAACCATTCTCTACTTGCAGTCAGAGGGAACTTTTAAAATTCCAAATCGAATCCTATAATTCCCCCATTGACAATCATTTTATGCTCTCCATGGTTCCTGAGATAAAATCCAAAATTCTTCACATGCTTAACAAAACCTTGTATCCATCTCTCCAGACCCATCTTCGGCCATGTTCCCTCTTTTCCATGCTTCAGCCATTCTGGACATTTTTCAGTTCTCAGTGGATCACACGCTCTTTCCTATCGTATTACCTTCACACTTTCTTTTCCCTTCACCCAGAATTCTCTGCCCCTCTCCCACCCTATTATTTTGTGCCTGGCTAACTTCTATGCATCCCTTGGGTCTTTCCTGACTGTCATATTGGTCCAGGGACCTCTATTTCATGGTTCCACAGAATTCTAAACTTGTCCCTCTTGATACTCATTGCACTTGTACTTTCTTGTTCCGTGTGTCTCTTCCCAAATGGATTGTAAATTCCAAGCTCAGTGTTATATTCTTAGGTCCAAATCTTACAACATAGTATTGCTCAGCAAAAATTTATTGAATGAATGCATATCTAAGTGGGGACATTGTGAAATTATTGAGGTAAAAGAGTAATATATAGATCGTAGGACATAGAAAACATTCCAAAAATGTAGCTCTTATAGAACATACAAAAGGTCAGATAATTAAGTTTGTGAACTTTATTGTCCATTCATACTTTGATCTCAAAATTTATAATGCAGGACTGAGCATGAAACCTTGGTCTTCCTGATTGAAAAAGCCATGCCCTTACCACCTTATGACCTTATTTGCAGTTCTAATGTAAAGGTCAGTGCTTGTTGTCTCAGTTTTCCTGACTGGAGTGTCATCCTCTTCTTGTTGAAGGCTTTCCATGAATTAGACTTGCTTACTGAGGAAAACAAATGATCTATTTTTAAACAAAATTCAATAAATTGTTTGGCCCAGGTCATGTTGACCAGACTCCCCAACAGGCATGAGGAACTGCTGTATTGCCCCAAACTGTGGAAGTGAGGGCTGTTGGCCCAAGGAATCGTTGAATCCATGGGGTTAGGGTCAAGTTGAACAGACAAAGAGTGGTGATACCGTCTCTGAGCAAACCAGTATAATTTACACATAGCTGGATGTGTCTGGCTGCCATCATTTCCAGCAAAACATCTTCCCTGACCTAGCTTACGATTACTTAATTGCTCCGTAAAGTCTGGTTTCTCTCAAACTTGACAAATGTGAAATCCACGGACAAACAATGGATCAGTTAACCCAAACTCCACCAGTATTGTAAAGACTTGTGATGGGTCTTAGGAATATGAGCCATCTGAAAGAAGAACAATGGAACAATATCTTGCATTTGTACAGCACTTTTCAGTTTATAAACATATCATATTTAGATATGTATAAATATCTTGTAATCCTTACAAAAGCCCAGTGAATTCGGATTGTATAGTCTGGGAGCACTTAGTGGGTATAGCTATCCTCCGTTCTGTGGGGTGGAGTTTATTCAATCCAGGAGGAGATAATGGAATAAACTGGTCATCTGAGAAAGAACAGGTAAAAAGGGGTCTGAAGGTCTGGCTTTCAGTCCTGCTCTAGTTTCTTTTTTTATTTTTTATTTTTATTTTTTTTTGAGGGCAGTGTCACTGGCCCTCATATGTGGGACCCGAACCGGGGCCACTGGCTTCCCAAGCCAGCGCTCAACCACTGCGCCACTTGGCCGGCCCTAGTTTCTTTTTTTTAAAGCTGGGCAGGTCTCAAAAATCATTTCACTTTCCTGAACCCCAATTTCCTAATCTAAAATGAAGATCAATTCAGTTTCCTGACCACCTATTAGAGCTATTTTGAGATTTAATAAGTTAGTAAATGGGAAACATTTTATAACTCTAAAGTAATATTCTAAAACAGAGGATTGTTTTTGCTATTGTTAATGTTATAGAGGATATATAATATAATGACAATTATTGTTATTTAATATCAATGACAAGGAATAATAATATAATAATTAGTGGTGACAAATATTAATCATCAATTGTTATACAGAAGAGAGAGAGGAAGCAAAGGCTGGCTTACTCACCTACTCTCTGCTCCCAAGGAAGCAGCCTCTGCAGGCAGGTGTCCCTGGCTCCGGGGGTGGTGAGTGGGGCGGAGGAAAGGAGGTAATGCCATGCATGGTGGCTAGGGCATTTTACCCTGAAAGAGAAAAGTGAGGAGGCTGGGGAATAGGGTCTGTCCCTGAGGCCCACAGATCTTATAATGGGCTTTCTAGCCTCTTTTCTCTCCCCCCACCTTCTTTCCCTCCCATCTTTCCTCCCTCCCTCCCTCCCTCCCTCCCTCCCTCCCTTCCTTCCTTCCTTCCTTCCTCCCTCCCTTCCTTCCTTCCTCCCTCCCTCCCTTCCTTCCTTCCTTCCTTCCTTCCTTCCTTCCTTCCTTCCTTCCTTCCTTCCTTCCTTCCTTCCTTTTGTCCTTCTTTCCTTTCCTCCCTTCCTTCCTTCTTCCCTTCCTCATTTCCTCTCTCCCTCCTTCCTTCCCTCCCTCCCTCCCTTCCTCCTTCCTTCCCTCCCTCCCTCCCTCCTTTCTTTCCTTCCTCTCTTCCTTCCTTCCTCCTTTTATTTTCAAAGCATGTTTACTTTACTTTGATCCTGGCAACAGCCTCAGGAGAGTGAAATAGTGGTTGATATTATCCTCACTTTAGAGGAGCAGGAAATGAGACACAGAATTGAGTGATTTGCCCCAGATCCCAGAAAGTGGCCAGGCTGAGTCGGAACAAGAATATAAATCTCTGACTCCTGGTCCAGGGCCCTTCCCAGTAATCGCACTGTTTCTCAGACAGTAGAGTTACCGCTTACCGGCAGTAAGATTCTACAGGGAGCCCTCCCTGGGGAAATCATATCTTCAAGAAAGCCTGGGGTCCTGTGGTTGCATCCAGGGTATGATGTAGCACTGGACCCCAGGATCACACTCCAGAAGGCCTGTCATCCTCCCACCAGGGGACAATCTGTGGCTGAGGAGGACTTGGGGACTAGGGATTCCCAGAGGCCACTTCATCCTTAACAGAGGGCACATATTCTTAGGTGGCAGGGAGGACAGAACCACCCACCACAGTGAGAGCAAATGCTCAGAAGCACAGAGTTCAAGGACCAAACACTTTTCATGCATGAGCTCGTTGAAACTTCCCAGCAATTATAGAATACATGGATTAATTATCTCCAGTTTTTAGATGTGACATTTAGGCAGTGGAGGTTAAATGATTTGTCACATGTCATACAGTTCACTTTCGATGGGGCTGGGATTGGCATCCAGAAAAATCTGGATTCAGGCTCAATAAGTATAATCAGTAAGCTTGGCTGTGTCGTATGTATGTACACACATATGCATGTGTGTTTGAATTGTTCTCTAGTATGCTTGAGTGAAACGAATTAATGGTACTTATAACTTCACTGTCAATCCTATTATGCTCTGTTTGAATGTCCTAGCTTTGGGAATTTTTAATCTCTCTGAAGGTAATTTCTTAACAATGATTCTTATTGCATGGCAGATGCAACCTCTTATTTATTTCTCGGATCCTTTCAGGTTCCCCAGCACTGTGCCTGCCCCGTAGCATATGTGCACGAAATATTTGCCAAATATATTTATAGGTATGCTATTAGACCTATATTTTGCAGTCTTTTCAAAATGTGCATGGATCTATTTCTTAGAAACCTACTTTGGTTGTAAGGAGCTTTGATTAGGAGAAAACTCATTTCCCTTGAAACAGTTATTTTATTCATCTCTGAAGTTATGGCTGCACTAATATTACTGCCATGCACCTGGGAACCTGGGACTATAGAAGAGGAATTACTAAGGTCTTCAAAAAGAGTATTAGTCAATGCATGTTTGACCATCTCACATTTCGTGGTATCCGTTTATTTGCTCGTCTGTAAAATAAAAGAGATTAGATAGTATTTAACTTGCCAGCATTAAGGTTTCATGATCTTACTCAGATCATTTAGATATCTCCCAAAATGATATTTGGCATTGCAATATGGATATCAGTTTTGCCTTACCAATTTTTATATACATTATTAATAAAGTTGCTAAGGGGCTTGAACAGGGTGACTTCAGCCTGGACGCTTTCTCTTAGGGAACAAATAGTCATTCTTCAAGGTCTAGGTTTGCTATCACCTCCTCTGGCAAACCTCTCCCAATCCTCTCCCATCTACCCTCTCTCACCCTCCATGAATTCCCCAGGTTGAGTAAATTCCCTATCACCCCAGTTCCCATTGAACCCTGAACATGGCTCTGCTATGAGACCTATATCTTTGATTAGTCTCTGATCATCTGGAAAAGAGTGTATTGCTTTCTCTTGAGGCTGCTAAGCTTACCACTTTCACTACCTAATAATGAAACTGACGTGGAATAACGCAGAGCCAAGAGAGGGAAAGAAGCGCATACTGACAACATCATTTGAACACCTGGATCCAGCTGTGTCTGAAGCTAGGTGTTTCTAGACTTTTTGTTTCAGTTGATAGAACCAAGCACCTGTCCCTTTTCCTCATTCTGGATTCAGTTGGATTCTTGTTACTTGTAACTGAATGACTCAGTGTTTCTATCCTCAAGGGTTCTTGTTGGTTGGTAGAGATAAACATGTAGTGAAACCATTGAAAAAGAGTTCTGGGAAAGAGCTGAACACACAGGGTGCTGTAAGAACTCAGCAGAGGTACTCCTAAGCTGTAGGGTTGTAGTACCCCCAAGTGTGGTCTGCAGATCAATAGCATCAGCATCCCTGGGGGTTTAGTGGACAGGCAGACCCCCACCTCAGCCCCTGAATGGGAACCTGCATATTAACAAGAACCTCCAGGTGATGTATTTGCATATTAAAATTTGAGAAGAGTTGCTATAAAGGACGCAGGGAAGGATATACTGAGGGGCATTTCGTCATAAAGGGTGACACCTGAGATGAATTTTGAGAGATGATTAGGACCCGCTCCAGGAAGAATTATGGGAAACAAGAGAAGGGGACATGAGTTTCCAGGAAGACAGATCTGTGGTAAGAGAAACTGGAGTGGCAGCAACTTTGACCATGAGGCTGAGCAGGGAATGGTGGGGAAGGGGTCAGAGTCAGTGGGTCAGATGGCGTTTGCTTTGAGTTATATAAGCCCTTTGCAATAGCAGCGCATTGTTTTGAGGGGCTTCAGGGCAACCTGATATCTCTCGTGACTGGGAATCCATGGTGGGCGGAGGAATTTACTGTATGGCTCTCTTGACAGCCATCTCCCTGAGGGATGACGCACTCCCCAGGTTTACCATCACTACAGTTAGAAAGCCTTACAAATTACCATCGATCCCCCCAACACATACTGCCCATATTACACCCTCAACAGTCATATTCATTCTTTTCCGATTGCTGGGGTTTGCCTTTTAATGGCTACTCTCGAATTTATTTAAGACAGAAAATGAGTGCCTAATCTCATGCCTTCCCCTGAAGATCACTTTGGATCATGTTCTAATATTAACAACACTCTGTGACTATGTTTCCGTGAGTTGTTCTTACCATCTCCGAAAGACATGGCTTGGCTGAAAATGTCTCTTCTTAAGTTCCTTGGAGCACATCTCTTAAAGTCTATAATGAGATGGGAGATGGAAATTAGAATAAAGCTGTGGATAAAAAAGTAAAGCAAGATGATATTCCATTAAATTTATGATGTGACAGGGCAGGCTCATTTTGCTTCGTGAATAATGGTTAATCACCCTTTGAATCAGAGACTATTTACTAGCTGGATCTCATAAATCAGGGTTGGGGAGTAGGACTATTTATCATGAGCTCATGTCATGTGACTTTCATGTAGCCAAATATTTTAATAAGATTGAAGGTTTTTTGACACAAATGTTTTAAATGATGGCAGATTGCAAGGCACAAAGAGAGGAACCTTAAAGAGATTTGAAATCAAGCACTGCCCTTTAAAAATTGAGCTTTAATGACGTCTGTGTTCTCTCCCCATCCTAGTCCCTCCTGTCTTGGCAGTTGAGATGTGGCCAGATTTATGGTACCTGGGTCATTTTCTTGACTACTTTTTATATTTTATACACACTATTAAATGTAATTTATGAGAGGAATGCACTATAAATGTGAACACTTTTACAACTATAATATTAGGGTGGGTCAAATGAAGGAGGCACTGTTTGATGCAGGGGAAGAAGCACTGGCCAGTGAGCCTAGAGTCACCAGATTTAATATCATTCCTAAAACTTGCTGTATGACCTTGAGCGAGTCACTGCTCATCTCTGGTCTTCATCCGTCAAATGAAGAGATCGGGCTATCTGGCTCACCCCCTGCTTCTGCCCAGACGAGCTCATCTCAAGGACCTGACTTAGTGCACATCACCTGTGTATATACAAAATATAAGCAGTGTTTTTGGACAAGCTTGGTTGTAAAAAGGAAAAGTATAATGGGTCCTTAATGAAAGGGTATGTGGCGTTGGGATAAGTTTCTTAAAAGATGGGCTATTCAGAAGTGTATTCAAATGCTGATGGGAAAGGATGTAGCTGAATAAAATTTTATGTAGGGAGAAAACAGGTTGATATTGTAAGATCGTCCAAGAAGAAGGGTGAGGATGGGATCCAAAGCATAAGAGGGAGTGGTCTTACATAAGAGAAACTGCTGAGCTGCATAGCAGGAGGAGAGCTGGAGGGAGCAGCAGCCTGCTTCACCACTGTGATAAGAAAAGGCTGTTGAAAGAACCATAGGAGCAGCGATGTTCTTAGAGGAAAGCTAGGTTTCTGTCAAGGAAAAAAGTGGAGTGAATGATCTGCGAAGAGGAGCACGTTATGGAGATTTCTGATTATGTGGCCACATTTCCAGAGAGTAGAGCAGGCATATGTGGAAGGGAGTAAGAAATAGTAAGCTGGGCCCAGGCGCAATGGCTAGGGTTGAAATTCAAAGGCATTGCATCAGCTTGGCACTTTTACATATGAAAATTGATACAAGAGGCAAGATGGCGCTACTCCTGATGGTATTTGTGGAGAACGGGCGTTCGATGTAGTGGATAGAGGACCTGGGTTACTAGGGATTGAAAAGCACTCCTCAGTCTCAATATCAGGGCTGAGAGGAATGTGGGGGTCAGGTTGTTCCTCTTCTGGTTTCACCTCCTGAAGTTAAAATCCTTTCAGCTTACCTGCCTTGGGAGAAAGTATTCATGCATCTGCTCGTTTGTTCAATGATTTATTTGACAAATGTACTAAGAATCAACAGGTAATAAGTTTATTAGATAGATGTTATAGGATGTTTGTCTTTGACTTAACTAAAAAAACCCAAAACCTAATAAATGTCTTCCTCCCTGTTCCAGCCACACTGGCTTCCTTAATGTTACTGGAACAACTCAGGTTTCTTCTCTTTTTGGGTTCTTAACATTTTCTGTTCCCTCTGTCTGGAATGTTCTTCCCTCCAAATCTGTGTTCTTTCATTTTAGGTCAAATTTTTGCTCAATGTCACCTCGTTAGGGAGACCTTCCTTGACCAGCTTATTAAAGCTCCATTATTATACTGCCTTCTCTTTCAATGCTTTGTTTTTCTTTGTTTATTTATATGTTTAATTTTTTACTTTCTATATCAGCCATTAGAATGTATGTACCCTCTGTGAGGGTAGGAACTTTATTTTACTTGTTTTTTTTATCCATAATGCCCATGAGAGTCCTGATGTACAATAGGTACTCAGTAAATTTGTGTTGTTTTACTGCTAAATGAATGAATGAACAAACTGGGGCTCTTTTATAGGGTACTGAGTTATGTCCTGTGTAGGTATTTGAGCCTTCACTTGATCACCTGTGAGAGGTTTGTCAAGGTTACTTTTTCATTAGGTGAGATGGTTGATGGGAACATCTCTTAGTTTCCCTTCCACTCTAATCTCTTCTGATTATTCTTTCATCGATTTATTAGGGTTATTTCTTAAACAACTGGAAACTATCGTATGAACTGGAAGGAATGCTTGAGAAATTACCAGCAGACAGGTGTTAATGAACCCAGTCCACATCATGGGAAGCAAAGATAAACCCTTTGGGCTGAGCCCAGCTCAAATTCTGGAACCATAGAATTGTAGGCAAACAAAAAAAAATGGTTATTACATTTTGAGGTGGTTTGTTACACAGCAAAAGCAAACCAATACAAGAATAGATGAGTTAATGATTTCTTAAGAGTGGGAAAAAAAAACCCAAGGCAGAAAGAGAGCATCAACAAAGGAGGGGGCCTGTAAACACCAACTGTAAACCGTTTGTACAAAGACCACCTGGTCTTTCTCTAATCAAAAATAAATCAGCCAATCAGAAACATGCTTTTGTTTTCTTTTGTTCTGCTTTTGGGAAATACTCAAGCCACTGGATAGAATAAACTTAAGCATTTGAAAATGAACTAGCAAAACTCCTGATGGCTTGGAATTTTGAAAATTATAAGGTTTATATTAATGGTGACTAGCAAGAACAAATATAAGATACCAAGTTGTAGGGATTATTTGTAAAGGAGAAGATAATTACCACTTATTGTTAAATGCCTCTCTGTGTCTGCCCAGCAAAATGAGATAATTTGCCCATGTGCAAACAACTTGTTAAGGTGACAGAATGAGGATTTTATTCCTAGGAATTCTTCCATATGGATATCCTGGGATTCTTCCTTTTTATGCTGTTTGCTGCACACAAGAAATGAGTGTTCCACTCTCTCTTTCTAATAGATGGATAGAAAGACAGATAAACATCTACCTGATTCTGAGATGGACGTCATTACTCTACCTGGGAAAGTTATGAAACCACTAACAGCCTTGTTTTACAAGGGACATTGATATCTATACCAGAAGATTTTTACCTGGCTTTTGTGTCAGAGTGACATGTGAGAAACATACTTGGCAAACCGTGTCCTAAAGCCCAGTAGACTGATGAACCAGCTCCGCAGTTTCACCACCAGATTCAGCTCCTTCTTTCTTCATTTTATCAGTTCTCTGTGCCTCAGTTTCTTGATTTGCTAAATGAAGACAATACCATTGCTTGCCTTGCATGGTGGTTGGTTGGGTGAATGAGATGAAGGATAGGAAGAGACGATAGCAATGCCTGGCATGAAATGGGTATTCGGCATGGACTACCCATCATGTTAATCCCCAACCTCCCCATTAAATATCATCACTGTCGTTATCAGATTGAAATGTGTGTTGACAAACATATATAGTCATAGACCATTTAAGCTTCATGTGACTTTAGAAATAATGTAAAACTGTCTCAGAGAAAACCAAAAATTAACTTGCATAAGGTCACATAGCTAAGCCCAATCCAGACGCTGAGATTATGAATTGCTATATTAGTTTTCAACCATGTATATGAATACACACACACACACACACACACACACACACACACACACACACACAAAACTCAATGCAAAATTAGATTTTGAAATATACTCAGCAAATGAGATTTCTGTTCATGACTGGTTGGCAGTGCAAATGACAAGTACCACAATGGTTACATGCCTGTGTTGAAACTAGAACATAGGCCTCCAAGCTTAGAAAAGGCCACATGTCAACAATTTCCTATTTTTCTCTATTCCAAGATAAAGTCTTCCAAGTTATATATCACCCTGGAAAGGCCATCTGTCTGAAATTGCTTAGGCCTGGGGAAGAGGTTTTAGGTCAGATGTATTACTCTTATTCCACTTGAACTTTATTTTGTTCTCTCCTCTTGAGATCTGAAACTCAGTGATCTTTGTCACAATTCACGATCCCAAGAAAATTTGAAAAATACGTACGATATAATAGCCAAAAAGCAGAACCTCTAACAGAAGGATTTCTATATTTGTAGCCCTGGAAATTGCACAAAACAGAAAGCTGGGTAATCCTCAGCAGAGACAGGATTTGTGTGTGTGTGTATGTGTATGTGCTCTTCTAGGGGTGACTTCCCTGCCATGCTCTGAGAACTGCCCATTCCCCAGCCCACCACAAAAGAGTGGTCCATGATAGCCCCTTATGAACTGCAAGGCCACCCAGGCAGCCCTAACTAATTGGATCAATGGTAGATGCTTGACTTGAGATGGCTTATCATGCTTTCTCCTTTGGGGCCTTAGACTCCCTTGGGAATCAAAATACCAGTTCGTCCCTCCTGGCAACATGACATAAGTTGCTGAGGGGCAGCCATCATCTTCTTTGAGGATCCAGAAGCAGAAAAGGGTGATCAGCAGAATAAGCGTATTAAGTGTTAAGTCACTGTGATTCTGACGTTGTTTCTTCCTGCAGTTAGTATATTTTTACTAATACAGAGAGAAGAAAAATGTGCCATCAAGTGAATTGAAGATATTTATACCTTTTGGTCCCACAATTCCTTTCCAGATATATACCCAAGGGAAAACCTTCTATTTTTGCAGAAGGATTATGAATGAGATAAAAGAAGAAAACTTAATATTTATCAATGGGCAAATGAATACATAATTGGATACAAATGAATCACTATGAAGCAGTTAAAATACATGAAACAGACTTATATCTATCAACAAGGATAAGTATCATAAATATAATATTGAGTGGAACAAAATTATAGAAAGATACACCTACATTTGAAATTTATTTTAAAATGAGGAGCAGATATAGTATAAGGTTGACATTGATAAAAAAGTCCACGGTATCATCTGAAATACTTCATACATTAAAAAATAAACAAAATAAAGCCATCCTGCTCATATATTCAGTACTTAAGGACACCTTTGTTAAGTTTGGGTCAATTTTGACTTACTCTTTTTCTTTAGTCATAGATTGAAAGAATTTTCAGCTATGGAGAGAGCTTGGCTCTAAAGTCAGACAGACTGGCTCAGGTTCATACTAAGAGTTTTGCCTTGAAAATTTTATTACTCTCTGAATTTTAATTCCTTTATCACTTTCTCATAGAATGGATTGAAAATTATATACTGATGGACACAAACACATAGTTAAATGTTATACATTTTATGTAAAACGGCACAGTGGCTTGCATACATGTTCTATATAATGGGCATACAATTTGTATAAATTTTTCCCCTGCATTTATAATAGATGTATTCTCTCATGCTATTAAAAATTCTTCATTCATAATATTTTAAAGACAAAGTTTTATTAAATAAACATTACACAATGTAACTACTTTGAACACTTTATTTCCAGACATTTACCTGTATAAATTACACCTTAATAAACATTTTTGTGCAATTAATCTTTCCCACAGTTTATATTATGTCTGTACAAAGTAATTATTAAAATTAGAATCAATGAGTTAAATGGCACTTATATTTTAAAGTTTCTGATACTTTCAGATTTTTGCATAATAGTGTTGGACATCTTACAAGTTGTGTGACTCTAAGGAAATTATTTAATATCCTCAGTCCTTAGACATTTTCCCCCCTTTATCTTAAAGTGAAGTTTGAAAACATAGTTATATCACAGAGTTAGCATGAGATTAAAATGAGAATATATATGCAAAGTGCTTATGTCATCTCCTAAGATATAGTTAGTACTCAATATATGTTAGCTATTTTATTAGAACTTTGAAAATCAGTATATGTCTGCAATTACTATTCTACTCTGCATGAGTATGTGTCTACATTCTAGCTAACTTAATAGACGGAAAAAGTAAGACCATTCCTATTTTAACTTGTAACTGTCTGATCACAGAAGAATTTAAATGCTTTTCTTTCACTATCATTTAAATCTATCTACATTATGAGGGGCTATGATTATCCTTATTTATCACCTGGAATTGAAAGGCTAAGTAAATTTCCAAGGTCACAAATAAATTTCGGGTCACACAGGCAGCAAATGACAGAATCAGGATTGGGACCTTCATTGGGCTAACCCTGGGGTCACTGTTTGCTTGTCTGCAATGTAGGTATATGACAATTTACTTATCCAGTCCTCGATGGTTAGACATTTAAGTCATTTACAAGTATGCATTACTACAAATGACTGAATGTTTTTATAAAATGGGCTCACCTCTGCCTTGATCACTGGCCCCTCCTACACTATTTTCTTCTTGTTTCTCAAACTCCTCAAGCTTGGCTCCTGCCTCAACAGCTTTGCACTTAATATTTCTTCTGCTGGAACTCTCTGGAACTGTCCCCATAGAGGGCATAGCCCGTTCCCTCGTTCCATTCATTGCTTAGTTAAATATCACTCCCTTTGAGAGGCCTGTCTTGGCTGCCCCCTTCGTTGTCTGCCTCTTTTCTCTGACTCCTTTTCTTTTCAGCAGTTATCAATAGTTGGTATTATGATATATTTAACTCTGTGTTTCTCACTAGACATGAATTTCCATGATGACAGGTTTCTGAGCTTCCTTGCTCAGCTTTGCTCCTCTGGTGCTCCAGAATACATCTGCTTCAATAAAACATGCTCAGTGGATATTCGTCAAGTGAGTGGATAATGGGAAATTTTCCTCCTATTTGCAAGTGTTTGCCATGGTGGTTAGAATCACTCTGTGAGCAGGGATGGACGGTATAAGGTTCTTAGCACATTCTATACAATTGCATCCTAAAAGAGTTTGTACTGGTTTAAGTTTACACCAACAAGATGGAAAGCTGCCTTCTTTGCTCTTCCCCAGACTGACTGGATCAGACCCAACCATGATAGTCAAGATTCTAACATCCCGAGTAAAAAAAAAAAACAGACACGCACCTTTTCCCCTAGAGGTCTGGCCTCAGGAGGCTATTGGTTTGTCTTTGTCAGAGGCTATTATACATTATACCCACTGCTTCCCTTATTTGCATTTATTTCTTCTCATTTTCTGCCCTCTCCAGGAAGGAAACGCTGGGCGTTACAACCAGCCTTGGGGAAAGGTTTGGAGTGAAACTGAGATCATACAGTAAACTAGTCATGGGGGTGTGGGGTGCGGTATGGGGAGTGTAGCCCATGATGTTGTGAAGACTGTGTGTGGTATCAGATGGGCACTGGACTTATGGGGAAGGCAGTACTTCCTAGGTTGTGTGGCTGTCTGGCCACTGCGCCGCACACCTGAAACTAATATAAAATAGCATTGAATGTCAACTATAATTGAAAAAAACAATAGTCAAGGGGCTATAAAGTACAGCATGGGGAATATCGTCAATGGTATTGTGATAACTATGCACAGTGTCAGATGGATAATAGACTTATTGGGGTGATCACTTTGTGAAGTGTGTAAATGTCTAATTGCTATGTTGTTTTGTGCACCTGAAACTAATTTTTTTTTTAAAAAAGAAAGACAATTTAAAATAAAAAAACCCCAAACCAAAAAAACTCTGTGCTGGTTTTAAAGCATGAACGTTGGAGTCAGGGGGGCTGGCCTTGCTTGGAACTCCCTGGGCCTCGAGATCTGCAAATAGGGAATTGTGCCCCAGTGTCCACTGTACAGATTGTGGTGAGGAATCGATGCAGTAATATGTGTCATTACAATGGCAGGTTTGCAGCAAGCGTACAATTTACCTAAAAGCACAGAAACAAACGTTCGCTCCAAAGAAGCCACTCAGCCGTTTCTTTGGGCCCAGCAGGTTCTCTGTCAGTGTTGAAGATGGAAATGCACCGTACTCTTTCTCTGTCACAAAGCTTGGCCGGAAGAGCAGCAGACCAGTGGTGTAACTGTCCTGGTCTGTCTTTACAATGGAGGAAGAACACTGGAACAGGGACAAATTGATGGGAAATGAGAAGTCAGAGAGGCCTGACATCTAAAAAGAAAAGGCCCAAGAATGGACAGAGGGAGGAAATGGGGTGTCAGCTGTGGTGCTGACTAGGTAGTCTTTTTATAGAGCTATATTCCAAGAAAGAGCTTGCCCAGTGCGCAAGTTCCCTGAACCCATGCCCTGAAATGCTTCAGCAGCAGGGTTTGAAAACAGCTTTCTCTGGCTGCTTGTGACAGCTCATATGGTGGCATCTCTTTTGTCTGTGTTAATAAGTCTGAGTTTCTTGGAAAAACAACAACCCTGGCTACTTTTTTTAAGAACTTGCCATGTGACAGATGATTATTACACATGTTACGTAAATCCATTCACTGAAGGTACAGTTCCTACATCTATATCCCAGGCATCATTCTGAGCGCTGGGGGTACAGCAGTGAAAAAAAAGAGACAAAAACCCCTGTCACCATGAAGCGTATGTTGCAGAGCAGCCAACCTGCAACAGGTGCAAATTTGAATATAAAAATAAAAAACAACGCTTATATAAGCGTAGATTTTATATCAGGATATACAGATACAGAATGTATTGTATAAAACCATGTAGAATTCCACCATCTCTGGGCGTTGCAATTTATTTAACCAGTGCCCTTAGTGATGAAAAAAATGGGCTATTTTTAGTCTCTTGTTACCACTGACAATATTGCAGTCAATATCCTTGAAGAATATTCCTTTGCATACCCTTTTGGGTATTTGCATAACAAATCATTCTTCCTTTTCCATGAGAAATGCCCTGTGTCTGCTGTGCAGTAGTTTTCTCAGCCTGCTTTGCTCCCATAGAAGGTTCCAGATGTCTCTTTTCATTCCGAACTATCTCTGTCCTGTTCAGCCAGGTGGAACAACTTCTTTATACATGTGACTTTATTTTTTTGTTTTTTGATGAAGACCACACCCACATCTATCTTTGACACCAGCGCTTTCTACCTTGGGTTCTATGGGAAAAAGTTCTTATGATTCTTTGGGTTTTTTTTGAGGGCAGTATCACTGGCCCTCATATGTGGGACCCGAACCGGGGCTGCTGGCGTCCCAAGCCAGCGCTTAACCTCTGCACCACTCGGCCAGCCCCGATTCGTAAAAGCCCTTTAGTCTTGCTGAGAAGTGTCTTGGAGGCACCACTTTAAATCTGGCCATATCAAACGTTTTTTAATATAAATCTTGACATTTCTTGTTGGTTTATTATTGATATATTTTAATTGAGATTCGCTTACATTATATTTTCTAAATGATTGTGCGTAGGACACTCTTCAGCAATTTTACTGTATTTTCTTACTAATAGTAATTCAGTTGAGTCTTTTGGGTTTTCCAGATACATAGTCGTAATACATATAAATAATGCAAATCTAGTCTCTTTGTTTAATTTGAGCTCTTAACTTTCTTTCTTCCTAAGTCAATCCTGTCCAGTGACATTGGGACAGAGCAGAGCTGGCAGCAGAGGGGTGGATGGGATAGCATCAAATGGACTTAACTGTGGGGGAAGATGTATGCAGAAGCTGGAATCCATGTAAAACTGGAGGACATGGGATTTTCACCAACATCCCAGATCCTTGAAATAAATTGTTACATCATTTGGGGGAAGGTGGGATGCCTTGAAATGTGTTCTGTACACAGAAGGTGACTTTGGCAAGTTGCTGAGCTGGGGGCTCTTTCATTTGTGGTACCTGTTATGCATTTTGCATAATTCTATCATCAGACTTTCCACACTGTATTGTAATCATTTCTCAGATGTCATTCTTTTTTTTTTTTTTTTGCAATCATCATCTGCTCAACTGTACAGTTTGCTCCTGCAGGGTAGAAATTGTGTTTTCTACCTCTCCATATCTCCAGATACCAGCAGAATCCTTGAAAAAGTGTAGGCTCTTAGTAAATGCTTGCTCACAAATTACTCAATTGCCAAATGTATGAATGAATATATGCATAGATGAAGCCATGCATTTGTGTTGGATGCTGAATGAATGAACCGTCAGTCATGACTCCATTGGGTTTCTCATGCTGCAAAACGGAAGGACTAAATGAGGCTGAGGTCTTACTTCTCCTTCTTTGGGTTCAGAGTTGAGGCAGCCAGTGGGTCAAATGAGCTGGCTTAGTTCCTCTGTTGGACTTCCTTTCTTCTTTCGGGATTGATGGGATGGGTGAGACATAATTTAGCAACAGTATCTCTTTTACATTTTGCTCAGGAACTAATGTTCTTCTAGAGGCTCAACACTGTCCTTCCTTTTTAAGGAACCCTAAACAGGCTTTTGCAGTTCTCATTCACTAACAGTACTATCCAAAGCTGCTGGTGCTTTTTAGGGAAGAATGTCAGCTTTATTCAGAAGTGGGGCATTAGCTATGGTGGTGGTGAGCTTGCCATTTGCAAAGATCATCATATAATGATTTTGCAATTACTTGACTCTCTCTGGGTAATTTACACACACACACACACACACACACACACACACACACACACTTTAATGCTTAACTTTGGCTTTCATGAATTTCATCAAGCAATAGGTTTACCTGATTCCATTTAATGTCATTTTTTTTGCCCCCACAGACAGGCTAAATCATTGAGACCCTTTAGCGCCTTGTAGATGGAGCTTTCAGCTCTGTAATGGTGAATGTACATTCTATCTTGTATGCCAAGTGTGACTGACTGCTAATGGCTGTGGATTGCTGTGTTTTGAAAGATACTGAAGTTGTATATGGGCTCAATGCAAAAAAAAAAATTCTATAGTTCTGGGAAGAGGAAAGCGTGGCTCATACGCTTCATGTTTATTTATCTTTTATGTTCTAACACTTGAGGGCCAGAAATGTTTCCCAGCTCAGTATCACCCCCATCCCAGTCTTTTGGCCACCTCAGCCCACAGTGATGTCGTTCTTAGAGCTCCTGCAGCAGGTGCTACCTGACCCTTTCAATCACAGCGTCCTAAGGATTTGTAGTGATCTGGTCAAGCAGTGGTGTTTTGTCTGTCCAAGTGGATGGTATTGAAAGAGCACTTCCAATGGAACTCATGAAAGGACTTCAAATGACTCAGATAAAATCCTCATATTGCTATCTAATGCTGTATTCACTGAAGCAAGTCATTTAACCTCTCTAAGACCTACTTTACTCCTTTGCAGAAAGTATCTCACATAACTTAAAGGATTAAATGAAATAAAGCAAGTTAAGAACTCAAAGAATGTTGCCATGGCCACCTTGAAGGAATATAATGACCTCCAGATTTGCAAGATATGACTGTAACTTGTTTGAATGGCAATTGAGACAAAGAGGACACACTGCCCAGGAGACAACAGTTTAGCTAATGGTCTTTGATTATTCTGGTTCCTTATATGAAGCCATGGGCAATGTGGCAAATAGTTTTTGTTGTGTATCGTGGTTCCACCGGTGTAGCTGCCCTGATGGAGAGGAGAATGTACCAGCTTATCTTAACCAACTTCCATTAAGCATCCAATACCTTAGCTCTTTTTACACCTAATTCCATGCTTCCAGTCTACACTGTCTGCGGATTGTGATTTCTGCTCTTCTCTAGGGATCAAATCGTCTTACCATGGGGATATGAATGTTCTGGTCACCATGACCATTACTTGTAACTGTAATTTACTAAATTGGCAATGGCAGGACAGGCTGGTCATAACAAATGTGAATACTGCAGTTTCTGTAATGACACAAATTGATCAGTTGTGATTCTAGCAGTCTCACAAGCTAGGCTAATGCATAGCTCTGAGTGATGGAGTTACTATTGTTTTTTTTCTTTTAATAAATCTAAAAAGATGAGTAGACCCCACATTCTGGCAAGTGTACTAAGGTACTAAATGCAGTACTGTGAAGAATTTCCCTCTTAGTGTACCCAGCATACCCACTGCAGAGTTTACTGAGATTCTCTTCTTAGAATATCCATAGGTCAAATCTCCCATGAGGCTATGGGCTGTGAATTTGTTGTCTTCTGTGTATTTATTTGCTCTCTTTGGACTACATCTGTTCTGCCTTCTTCCAAAGCGTGCGGGCATGTAAGAATTGACACTGATAATGGGTTCAGTATTCCAGGGATACTTCGGGAATACAGTGGTGAATAAGATGGACAAGCTTTGCTTTGTCTAAAGCTTACATTTTAAGAGGATGGATCTGGAAGCACTTTATATTTTCAAGAACATTCTACAAATGTAACTATTATTAGTACTCAACTCTGATGACTCAGTTCAAATGTTGGATCTCTGATACTATCTCTGACTCCTCTGGGGAAACTGAAATGCCTTCTTTGCTCCTCCAAACCTCATACTCCCCTTGCACAGGGTGGGCAAACTCCATATTTTGATTATCTATTTACATGTCTGTTTTCTCCATGACTTTCTAATTTTAGTAAAGGCAAGAACTATGCCTGGTTCTTATTAAATCTTTGGCATGCAGCTCTGTCCCTGGAACTACAATAGATGCTATCATATGTTTGCAGGATAGTTTAAAGGTGAGATTTCAGTCCTATTATAGTTGATGACTGAACTATTTCCAATCATGCCAAGCAGTCACCATGTCACCTACAGGAATCTACATAGGAACAAATAGATATTGAAATATTACTGAGTAAAGCTGAATAAGTACCCTATTGCCCTCAAGCGAGAGCTTTTCTGGTCAGAGCTAGAATGAAATAGATGACTTAGAATTGAGGCCGATGTAGAACCTATTACTACTACTGTCAGTCCCATACTACGTACCCCTCAGACACTGAATTCAAACATGAAGACTGGGACATTCATTTGTATCCACAGAGAAAGGTCCCCAAGGAGATGCTCAAGTCCAAATACCCACTTGGCCTGATAGAATGAAAGGAAGAGAGAAAAAAGAATTAACTAACCGCGTGAGTGGCCAGCACTATCGTTAGTCTGAGACAGCGAGCCTCTAAGAAAAGCAGCCCGAGTGCTGTAATTTTAACAGTCACCCCTCTGAACTACAGTTGCACACTCATCAATGGCTCTGCTATTCACTGGTTAGATTAGCCAAACTTTCTTGCCAGTGCCAGATCCCTCTAAATAAACCACTTGAGATTCTCTCAGCATTGCCTATTTCAGGATATTTGGTCACTAATTTTAACCAAGCCATGATAGCAGCAACCAGTTCTATGTGGGCTCCTACTGACTCCACATGGCCCAACACAATAGCCCCTCACCTGCTGCTCTACCTGCACTCCTCTTGCCTCCTGCCTTTGGGTTCCTTTTGAACCTAAGGCTCTGTGGAACACGAAACTGGAGGATACATTTTTTGTCCAACCTCTCACTGTGCTACGATGCAATTGTTCATATAGCCTCTCTTAGCACAGTCCCCAAAGATCAATCCATCACTTGTGCTTGACACCAAATGGTGGCCGGCTCAGAAATGGTTTATTGGCTCTCCCCTTTTTCCTGCTTCAAGCTTTGGGGGCTATGAAAGAAGCAAATCTAGCTTGGGAAGAGAAGGCTAGTGTACCCTCCCTTCCCCTAGAGGTGGTTAATTAATTAATGATCAGAACAATATTTAATGGAGTTTCTCAACTTGCCTGCACATTAGAATCCCCTGGGGAAATCTTTAAAAAATTCAAGAGCCTAGGCTCTCCCTAGACTATTTTAATCACAATCTGTGGGGATGAGATACACCCAGGCAGTGATAGTTTTGGAAACTCTGCAGTGATTCCAATGTGTGGACAAGCTAGGGTCCACAGAGCTAAATGATAGCAGAAGTAAGAACCAAGATAAATATTCTACTGCAAGTTTTAACTGGAACATTATTGTTTAAAAATTATGGAGGGACTATAAATTCACCATTTTTGCATATGTTAGGAGAATTATACTGATCACTGACTTAAGAAAATTCTGCGGAAGGGAGAAAGGGAACATAAGTATCTGCAGGCAGTCTTGAGCGATTGCAAAATAATGTCCTGTCATCGGGTGCCCTCTCAGGGTAACCTTTAGCATGGACAAAGAAAGGGCTGATTGAGAAATCTGAGTGCCTTAGGGTCTCCGTGGCTTTCTTTAACATTTGGAAATGCCCGTTTTTAACTCACCTCTTGTTCTTGGCATTCAGGAAAGAAGCTTTCATTAAAAATCAGTGGATAGGATGTTTTGGCCAGGTGACCTGATAAGTCTCCATGGCAGCTGGCTCTGCTGAAGAAGACTTTTTAAAGCTGCATATTTGAGAGAGAGAGAGAGAGAGAGAGAGAGAGAGAGAGAGAGAGAGAGAGAGAGAGAGAGACTGAAGATGACATTTTATGTTTGTGATGTTTGTGGACAGGTAGGCCTGGGAGGAAGAAAGGTCATTTTATCCACTCTACTGACTTTATGGAACTCTGACAATAATTATAATCTAATGATTAATGTTTCAGATGCAAAGAATCTATACTATTCAGAGATATCTCTAACTTCTCTAGATACTGAGCTCAGAAATCAGCAGGGGAGTGGAAAGAATTTGAACTTTCAAGTCAGTAAAGCAGGGCTCAAGTATAGATTACTTTTTTACTTATTAGACTTGTAACTTTGTGCGAAATTTAAATAAAGATTTAGGGATTTTTTTTTTTTTTGAGCTTGTTTCATCAATAAAAATGGCAAAGTACAAACATCTAGTAGGACTGTTGGGAAGACCACTTCAACTAGTTGGGATAAACCAGCTCAGTGCAGTACAATTAAGCAATAGTTTGTTCCCTTCAATCTTTTGGTCACTCTAATGCCTTGTAAGAGTGACTTGACAGATTTACAGTTGTCACTTGACAATATGATCCTTGTACAACTAAATAGGAAATCACGTCTGTTTCTAATGTTGCTTAAAATATCTTCACAGATTTGTAATTGTTGTAATAGGATGTATTGAGAAGAGCACAGGGGCTGAGGCTGGCACAGACTTTTTTTTAAAGAATTTTATTGGGGAATTGGGGAAGGGGAACAGTGTTGGGGAATTGGGGAAGGGGAACAGCCAAGTTGTTGTCCTTTAGTCTTAGTTGTGGAGGACGCAGCTAGCTCAGTTCTAAGTCCAGTCACCACCTGGCTGTCCCTCGGCTCGTGGCCGCTCAGCTTGAGGTGCCATGTTCAATCTTAGTTGTGGGTGGGCATAGTCCACCATCCCATGCAGGAGTCAAACCAGCAACCTTGTTGTTATGAGCACGTGCTCTCACCAGCTGAGCCATCCTGCCACCTGTTGGCAGCTCAGCAGCAGCTCAGCTTGGGCGCAGCTCACTGGCCCATGTAGGAATCAAACCGATGACCCTGTTGCCCAAAGCTTGCGTTCTTAGCCAACTGAGCCACTCAATCAGCCCTGGCACAGATATCTTTGAATAAATGAACGAAAGAATATTGTATTGGCACTTAAGAGACAAGTGATCAAGTTCAATGACTATTATGCTGTGAGAATTGAGTGAGCCATTGCCTCTTTCCAGGCCTCATTTTCCTTATGTGAAAGACAAGAGAGTCGGAGAAAATGATTTTGGCTGTTTTGTTCAGCACTAAAATCCTGAGATTTGATTAATATGTAAGCACTATGTGTCCTCCGACTGTACCTCATTCATCTCTTCGAAAGGGTTATAATAAACTCATTGTGTTGTATTGCAACTGGGTGTTTGCTCCCAGATCGGGCATGACCCGTTGTCTGTGTGGGAATTACTAAGAGTAGACGTTCACAACACAGGCTTTGGAGCCAACCTGCCTCACTGTGACATCAGGTAATTAATTTCCTGGTGGTGTGACCTTAAGGAAGTTACTCAACCTTTCTGGGCCTTGTTTTTTTCATCTGTTCAATGGTGTTAAGGATGATGTTAGACTTTGCCTTAAATGGTTATTAGGCTAATGAATGAGGCCAATCCTTATGAAGCACAGACATGCTTGATGCGTTCACTGTCAACCCTAAGTTTTATCTTTCAGTCTCTACCTCTGAGCCCATTGCCTAGTGAATACTAAAAGTACATATTTATTGAGCATATGAATGAATCATTTAAAAATATACCTGCGGAGTGTGTGCCTTATACCAAATATGTGGTTTATGACATGAAAGAGTTGATCAAATATCCAGGATTCAGGAATTCCCGGCGATCCTGAAAGCCCATGAGATAGAAAGACAGCCATGAGATCTGATAGCTTGTCCTGCTATAGGTGGAATGAGTCAGTATATAAGGAAAAGGTTCAGACTTCTGACTCCTGGCCATTCTACCCATGTTCCTTATCTTTATGAGGCTTGCCTTGAAAAGACTCTAAGTGTAGGGGGGAAATAGCCTTCTTTGGGAGAGATCCATGGAGACATCTCTTTCCTGAAGGGAACACTGTATTCCTTCTCCTCATTTCCTCATTTGTAACCCTCTTCCCCAGTTCATTTGATTACCAGCTGCTCCACGATTTAATCAGATCACTGGTGTCAATTTCCAGTCTAAATATGGGTGTTCACGAACATGGGAATTTTGGAGAGGTTAAAAAAGTCTCTTAAAAATAACCTTCTAGAGATATAAATCACATACCATATGATTCACATATTCATAGTGTGCAACTCCATGATTTTTTAGTATACTCACAGAGTTGTGAACCACCGCAGTCAATTTTAGAACATTTCCAACCCCCCAAAGAAACGCTGTGCTCATTAGCAGTCACGCCCCGTCTTATGCAACAGCTCTGTAACATCTCTAATCTTTCTGTCAAGGGCTCCAGGAACGTAAACCCTCAGTAAATCATCCAATATTTATTGAAACTACTGTGAGCGAGATACTCGTCCAGGTCTAGCGATAGGGAGACAACAACCAAGAGTGACAAGCAAGCAATCCCAGCTCCAGGTGCCCGGTGTTCTGTACCGGGGTCTACAGATGGGCCCCGCATTAAAAAACAAAGCAGAACAAAACCCACGTTGGTAACAGAAGGGAGCAGGAAAGCATGTTTGTGGTATCTCTACTTTGTGCCAGTCTCCCTGCCAGATCAGCCTGAGAGCAACTGGTTGGGCTGGCATCTATCTGACTTCAAAGCCTGTATTCTTTAAGGAAAGCATGACAGATAAAAACTCAGTTGAATACACGTCTTCTAGATGTTTCGCTTTAGCCAGCTGTGCAAATCCCTGGATTTGCTGGCTCCCAAGCCAGCTGCCTCCCAAAACATTACTTCCTGTTGTTTCGAATGAAAATATAAAGTAAACAGCTCCCAAGCCTTTGGTCATCAGTTGTCAATGTAAAGGCTTTTCTACCCTGAATACAGTCAGCTTAACCAATGGCATCTTTGTTAGTGCAACAAGGGGGCTGGGACAGGGGTGAGGAGAGTCAAAGGCTAATTAAAGTGACTTACATTTTTCTTTTTTTCCTGCCACAATCCAGAGGATTTAAACTCTCCAGCAAATCCAATGCAGTTTGAGTTTGAGCCTTCTTACATGAAAAGCCAGGTTTAAAAATAGCTCTTCATGCTCTGATGATTGTAAACAAACATTGGAATATGGAGTCGAATGAAGGGCAACAGACATTACGTGCCCCTGCAGGAATGCGGGGCTTCGTATAAACGGAGGAACCTTCGTGCATATGTGCTATGTGTTCGTTTTGTGTTGCCAGCAGAGTTCTTTGGGGGAAGAATCATCATAAAATGTGAGAGCTGACAAGGGCTTTAGAATCATGTATGCTTCCTGCTTCATTTTAGAAATGGGAGAACTGACACCAAGAGAAGGACAGGGGTTGTAGATCTAGTTAGTGGCAGAGGCAAGGGGAAAATCGAGCGCTCCCGTATCTTTAGTGATATTAAAAAAATAGAGAAAGCGCATTGACACACCTCTGAGTTTATTACCTGATTAATTGAGATGCCACCTAAGGTGGTTCAGGGCAATGGTTTGGGGATTGGGAGACTTGCACTTAAATCTTGGGTCTGCCATTTACCATATGGCGAATTTGAACCCATTGATGAACTTCGTAAAGCCTGAATTCACTTTTCTGGGAAAAGAAATCATAGCCTTTTCTATATCAAGTTGTTGGAATGGTAAATGGGACATATAAGTACATCTTTTTGCTCAGGGTTGATGTTTGATGGATGTCCTCTTTATTCCCTTCTCACTCTTCCTTTTCTCTTCATTCAGGATGTTTTACATGCTGTTTCACATTTCTTTGAGTCATTAAGTAGATCCAAGGCTACTTTCTACACGATGTGGACCACGAATGGTCTGAAATCATAACTGCCAGTTGCTCCCATTTATTATGTGTTGACTACATTCCAGGCACTTTATGTACATTATTTCTGATGTCCATAACATCACTGAAAACTAGCTATTATTTTTTCCACCGTACTGATCTAGAAAATGACATTCTGAGAGGATCGTGAACAAACTCAGGATCCCACCGCTTGAGGTCAAGTTCTCCAAGCCAATCTCCAACTTTATCTCTGTCCTGATGTTGGCTCACCAAGGCTATGATTACAAACTTATTTATTATTTTTAATACCCATCATAAAATCCTGGACAAAGTTTAAAGGTGGGAAAAGAAAGTATCAATTTTGGAATCTGCAGGATGCAAGCCACAGCTCTGCCATAGATGCACTATATAGCATTGGGAATGTTATTTAAATTCTCTTTGCTCCCTATTCCTCACTTGCAGTGGATGGATAATAATAACTATACCAACAACAAAGACACAAATATATTTATTAAATGTTATAAATTAAAATACTAATCATGTCGACAGTAGGGACAATGGAGTGATGATTGAAAGATGAGGTGTGCAGAATTCTTAGCACAGTGCTGGAAAAACCGTCACTCATTATCTCATCTCCTTGCCCTCTGTACACTTGGCCTATGTTCTTACAACAACTGCATGGAAGACAAGTGCTTAAATTCAGTCCCCAATTTCAGTCTTGATTTGACTGCCACCTGCTCCTGTTATAAACACAGTTGAGATGTTCATACTGGAGAAGGAAACATTGAGGGAGTCATTCAGGCTTCTTTCCTCGAGATTTTTCTAGGTATTTTTTTCCTTTCCTTTCCTTTCCTTTCCTTTCCTTTCCTTTCCTTTCCTTTCCTTTCCTTTCCTTTCCTTTTCCTCTCCCTCCCTTTCTCCTTCCCTCCCTCTCTTGTTTCCCTCCTACCCGCCTCTTTCTTTCATCCAGGTCACCTACTTTGTGTTCCTCAGACTCCCAGTGGATTGGTTTTGCAGGACAATAGGGGAGATGTACCATGGACACTTGGGGAATGGACACATTTTATGGGACAGAGCAGGGGTCGCTGTGGAGGACAGTATTGGCTGTGTCACTCCAAACCTCTTCTATGAAGACCACCCCCTTTGATAAATGAACCCCAGAGTGTAGGGCTATAAAATAAACAACAACAAAAAAGAGACTGTTTCCCCCAAATGAATCATGTGGATATTATATCTGGGCAGTGAGTCATATGATTCATCATATTTTTGTTTTCTTTGGCTTCTAGGAATATTAGAACTAAGTATTACACACAGCTATTGTATCTTTCACAATAACCCTCTGATACAAAATTTTCTCTGCTCTTTTTCTGTATTTTATGTTATATTTCATACACATATATATTTTTTGCCTTGTTTGAGAGGTTTTAGTCTGCCTGCTTCTATTGTAAGTTGCCTCAAACAACTCCTTGCCAGAAGCATAAAAGACAATATGGAATTAATAGAGAGATGGGTGGATAGATAGATAGATAACCTTTTCATGATGCTGGAGACTGGGATACCTAATTTGAGGAGAAAAGGGGTAAAAATATGAAGATAGGAAAAATAACTATCATGAAAGAAGCACTGCTATAATTAAAGCAAGAAGTAAATAATGTCACAGACTTTCCTGTAAGTGCTCATTAAGGGGATGGCATTATAATTATGACTACCAGTAATGTTAACGCACATATATACTTTGCCCTGTCAGTTTACTTGATATGAAACTCATCCATAAAATATTAGCCCCTTGCTCTTCTGTTATCTGAGAGGCAGGGACAGGAAAGAGAGCTGGGATCCAGGTGAGCCCTGTGAGGTCAGAGATGGGGCTCTCTTAGTCATCCTTAGGATGCTACACCTAGGACAGTACTTGACACATGGTAGATGCTCGAAAAGCATTTGTTGAATAAATAATAAGAATGATGGCTTATCTCGTGGGGTCATTCCACAGCAGACATTGCACTCATGGGTTCACATAGATTATCATCTTTAGCCTTCCCAATAACCTTATGAGTAAAGAATTAATCATAAGGTTATCACTATCTTTTACAGGGGAAGAGACTGAAGCACAGACGGGGTTAAGTAACTTGATGGTAGTATGTGGTAGAGCCCACATTCTCAGCCCAGGAGAGATAGAATGAAGGACTAAAAGAATAAGTGAATAAAGATATAACGAACTTCTTTGCCCTGGTAATCATTGATTGAGACTATGAAGGAAGGGGTCTGGAAAAACTGAACCAATAGTAGTCATTAAGAGTTACTTCATACATAGGTTTCAGGGGTACAATTCTGTAATACATCATCTATATATCACACTGTGTGTTCCCCACCCAGAGTCAGTTCTCCTTCCATCACCATATATTTGATCCCCTTTACCCTCATCTACCACCCCATTCTCCCTTACCCTCTGGTAACTGCTAAACTATTGTCTAAGTCACCCCAATATACTGTAATTTAAAAAAAGAGTTATTTAATACATGTTGTCCTCCACGGATAGCAAGGGAACCCAGTGATGAAAATTCCTGTGGGCAGAGGTATGTTAGAAATAAAAATTGAATTTTCAACAAATGGACATGTCTAATTTCGTTCAACATTTTCTTGGTCAGCCTGGGTTTTTAGGGGTCTGCTATACATACAGTGATTTTTACCTATAGGTTTCCTCAATCAGATACCTACAGATATATTTTTCAAGTTCATTCTTTTATTCTGTTCTCCACTGCACCATTTCTGCGAAACTAGGGAATTTTGGAGAAAACTAAAATTCATCTCGATGGTTATGAATCTTATATAATTCTCTTATTCAGGGGCCCATAAAAAGCACTAAAATTTAAGAGGCTGGTAGAAACACGAGTGTAATTACACCTGGTTTGAGATTCCCTTTCCATTGTGGCACCATTTTAATTTTACTGCCACTCCAGTTTGCAGTGTTTAATTGGAGTGCTGAGTCCTGCTCATTGCGGCATGGGGGTTTACAATGGAACGCCCCCTTTATAGATACCATAACAGCCTCAGCGGCATCCTCTTATGCTATTTAGGAGAAAAGTATCATTTAGAGAAGGCAGGGTAATTTAGATTCTTGCAATCCTCATGGTGGTTTGGGGGCCATTGTTTGCAGTGAACAAAAAGAATTCACAGCAACCCTGCAAAGACTCCCGTCTCAGTCACTTTACCTTGGTGCCTCTGTGGCCAGTAACACAACAGAACATATTGTGTAAAAACATTTCCTACTCTCTCAGATCCCCAAGCCTTCTGGCAAGTCTTTTGTCTATTGCTTTTACAAATGGCAGCCTGGCCCATGAACAGATTGTCATGGGGGCAAAGCAACTGACAGCACTGAAGATCCTTGGATAGTTTGGTCTGTGGTGGAGCAGGGAGTGCACTTCACAGGCATGGATGGTGAGGCATCTCAGACTCTTCAAACTATTAAGCACAATGATGAAGTTTCTCGCTGAACCCTGCAGACCTTCCCTGTAACAATAGGTGCTTAAAGTTCTGTGACAATTTCCATTTGTAGCAAGGTGACAGGGTTAAAACCTCAGCTCTATGGACTTCTCATTTATAAGGAGCGCAGGTGCTATTTCTCCCCAGCCACGACTTGCGGACACTAGAGCAAGAATCATACATGACATCAGAGGGCCTCCTTGATTTATTTCTCCATGACATATTTCCTTCATGTGAGCCCAGATTCCTTCAGGTACCTGGCCTATTTGCAGGGAGGTGAGACCTTTTGCCATTTTCCAGGGAAGGACAGCCTGTGGTGCAAATGGGGTGCTCAGAGGTGAGCCTGGAGCTTTCCTGACCCATGTGACTCAGGCAAGCTGTTCACTCCGTAGGTCCTCCCCTGGTAATAAGTGACAGGAACTGCGGCCACCATTGGGTGCAAATAAAGCTTCCTGGGCTTAGTCTGGTGAAAGTGCTGACAGAAGTGCTCATCGAGGAGCTGCTGTGGCCAATTATTTAGGGCACAAGTTCTGGAGTCACAAAAGCCTATGTTTGGATGTGGCGTTTCGTTGATATTAGTGTGGGTGAGTCTGTGTGCATGTCCCAGCCTCTCTCGCCTCGATCTGCAGTGCAGGTGCTATTACCTCTGCCATGTGGTCATAGTAAGGTTAAAGGACTTAACCGAGTGTAGTAGATGCTATTTGGTGGCCTGCAACACTTCACTTTCTGGGGTGGGCAGGTTCCCATCCATTAGCTCTTGTGACTTTTGGCTAACAGGTCACAACTGCATGTCTTTGCACTCTGTGGATGGGAATTGCCTTATCTGGACGTTTCTGGGGAGCTCATCTCTCTTCCTGGGTCTGGAGAAGTTTGGCAGTGGCCTACAGCTATGACTAACTGCCTTGGAAGTTCAAAATGCCTCTTGCTTTAAGATAGGGCAACTCAATGATGCCATGCATATTTTAAAAAACCTCATGGCATCAGGCAGAGGTGATACCTCCAGAGAACTCACATTTTGCCCGACTTTCCCCTCTGCCTATCCTGAGAGCACTCCCCTAATAAGTCATTACCTTACGGATGCTCCTCTCAGGCTCTCTGTTAGGGAGCCTGCTGAGGTAGCTGGTAAGTATCTGCCATAAAGCAGGTGCCCACAGGTTGTTAGCCCCCCACCCCCACTCCTTTTACTCCTTTCTCCCAGCATCTGTGTCTGAGTACTAGATTTGTTTTGTCTGGGAGAAATTACTATAAAATAACATAAAGTTAAAAAAAATCTCAATAAAAAAGACTTGAAAAAGTAAAAGGCAGGTAGCAAATTCTAAGTTATCAATCATATAAATAATAAAAGATTTGTGTCCCATATAAAGAACTACAAGAAAAAGAAAAACGAATAAAAAAACAGTGGAGAATATGGTTTGTTGATTTGCAGAAGAGGAAGCTGGAATGGCCAATACATACATGGGGAAAAAAGTTTAATCTCTGTAGGGAAAAAGGAGATTTTTGAACTCATTCCACAGGCAAAATTAAAATGTCTGATAATATTAGTGTTGGCATAAATGTGAAACAAACATAAGCTCATGCTCACTGGTGGCAGTGTTGCTTAGCATTACCATTTCAGATTGCAATGTCTCAGTATCTAATAAGTCTGAGGATAAGCATATTTTATAATTCATCAATTATACTTTAAGAATTGACCACTCACAGATGTCACACATATACAAGAATGTTCCTGGCAACATTATTTGCTCATGTAAAAGCAAACAAAGTAATGAAACTTGGAAACAGCCTTGATATTCGTTATCAGGAGAATGAATAAAGCACTTATAACATTTATGGAATTAATACCAGAAAGCCCTAAAAACGGATGAACTAGAATGATACACATCAACGTGGAAAGTCAGGGAGACATGATGCTGAGCAGAGAACACGAGCTGCAGAAAGACACAATCAATACGATGCCGTTAATTATTTTTTAACTCAAAAAAGTTCTACACATTTTTTAATGACTGCTTACAAACGTTGGAGAAGTGTACAACTATAGACTTGAAGGTGGACAGTGACCTAACAAGATAGTAACTGGGCAATAGAAAGGATCGTCAGCTTGGAGTTGGGAGAGACATGGGTTTCAACTGTATTTGTAATGTTTCCGTTTTCATTATAATTCTAAAGAAAAGAAACGACAATGTTAAAATTTGGGGCTGTAAGAATATGTGTCATTTTGCTTTAAGCTTTTTCTATGTTTCATCTATTTTATTAAAAAAAATAGAATGCAATTTTCTGGGTCTGTTTGAGAATTGTAGACTTATAATAATGCAGTGATATTTTAATGAGTTTGCTCACGTCCTATGCCAGACTTCAGGATTGGCTTTGCTGAGACCCCACCTATCCATGGCCTCTTCAGATCTAAACAAACCATAGCCAAGGCCCACCAATTCCATGACACTTTCTGGATAACCATAGCTTTCTTCAGCTCTCTTTATGAAAGCTGTCATATCCCGATTTGACCAATGACATGACTATGATACATTTTATACTAGCTTATGCATTGTCATTTCTAGTACTTCAAGTGTTTAAATATTGTGTAATGTGTGCTTTTTTGTTTTTTTAGCCCAGAGAGGTCTACCACTTCTCCTATGTTTCTTGTAAAATTATCTCATAAACACCTCCCCTATATTTATCATTAATTATGTCTAGTGCAAATTTTACTGGAAATTAATTAACCTTTAGTAGTTAAGATTGGTCAATTCAGTATTTTTGAGTGTCCTTTATGTGGTAATCATTGAGAATTCAAAGAAAAAGATACAGCATTCTTCTTAGCGATCTTGCAACTGAATTCAATCTTTCTCCTATAAGCCCTCTGTCTTTGCAATTGAATTTGAATTGTCTTGTTAGGATAGATACACAGATACCTTCCTTAGATTTCTCTTCATTCTTCTCCCATGTGGAAATCTCCTGTTTTGGGGCTACCCCATCCTTCTTTCTTTGCAGTCATGTACAGATTAACTGGAGTGCATCCTCAAGTAGTTTTTTAGAAATAGATGTATGGAGAGTAAAATTTTTGAGATCTTCCATATGTGGAAGTATCTTTACTCTTTTCCCAATAGCTGACTGAGAGTTTGAATGTCTGCATTATAGATTGTTATAAACTTAGGATTTTGATCGTTTCTCAACCGTCTTCTACTTTATAGTATAGCTGTTGAGAAATTCAGTGGCATTCTAATTCCTGGTCCTCTTATTTGTAAAAGCAATAGACCCAAGACTTGCGAGATTTGCCTTTTTTTTTTCCTTCTGCATTCTTACGTTCTTCAGTTTCAGTTTTTAAGAATTTTCTATACACCCTTCCTTCCTTCCTTCCTTCCTTCCTTCCTTCCTTCCTTCCTTCCTTCCTTCCTTCCTTCCTTCTTTCCTTTCTGAACTCATTTTTAGAGTGTTGGACTTTCTCACAGAGCCTCTATTTTAAAAAATATTTCCCAACTTACTATTCTTTGTCCTTTTGTCCTACAGTCCTATAAATTCATTTTATTTTTTTTTAATTAAAGTTTAAAGTGACAATTGTTAGCAAAGTTGCATAGTTTTCAGGTGTACTATCTGCAATACATCATCTGTATATCGCATGTGTGTTCACCCGCTAGAACTGACTCTGGGTGATGAACACATAATGGGAAATTCATTTGATTTTACTTTACAGCTGCTACTGAATTATTTATTTTGACTATGAAGTTTTACTGATTTCTAAGAGCTCTTCATTGTTCTCTGAGTGCTCCTTTTCAGTGGCATGTTGTTTCAAGAAGCCAATATGTTCTATACTATCTCCCCAGATATTCTAGTAGTCTCCTAGGTGAGTCTGTAGGCTTCCATTGAACTTCCTGCTTAAATCATCTTGCCTATCCTTGGCCATGTCTGATGGCCTTGAATCCAGAGTGATGTCAGTTATAAACCCCTGGTCTTCCGTGGGATGGGAGAGAGCTCCTAGAGATTCTACTACCCTCTGTTCAGAATTTCCATCAGAATTGCTGTCTTTAGATCAGCACCCAACTACCCAAGCCTTCCATTGTTCCTGGTGCTTCTAAATGCTGGGACTCAGGGATTCTGCAGGCCAAATTGGCTTATTTCTTGGTGGAATTTTCATCTACAGACACTTAGGTTGTAACTTTCTCTAATCTGCTGAGTCAGGAGCTAACTCCCTACCCACTTTTACTTTTCTGGAATATAGCTAAAATCGCTGATATGCTATGTGTCCTCTTTTGGTCATTTTATCTTTTATTCCTTGTCATTCCTTTATTTTCATTCTGGTTGGGTTTTGCATAGCATAAGTGATAAATACTTGTGGTCTATTCACCAGTATTCACCTGAAGGTTCCCTGAGGAATGCAACTTCTTTGATTTACCTTGTAATGTAAAAGAGATCATAAAAAAGGGTTTTTGATGGGTGGGATATATTATGTCCTTCTCAATTGCTGCATTTCCCCTCTTAACCTTTAGGAGACAAGTAGATATCTGACTCACCTCTTCAAGGTGTCCTGTGCTTGGCCTAATGTTCTGATGGCCCTGTCTTGAAATTTCTAATATTTTTTGAACAAGGATCCACATTTTTATGTTCACTGAACCCTGCAAATTATGAAACTGATCCCTCTCTGAAATGTGAATACCCCGATGTCTAAATATAATTTGTAGAATCACGTAGTCTTGGGGCTATCAACTCAAACTTCCTTTTTATAAATTCCCTACCACTAGCCATACAGCTGCTGTTGGCTCATCACCAAAGTTGCCTTCTTAGCAATTTCCTTTCTCTCTGGACCTCTCTGACAGAAAGTTTGTTCTTACCCTGCAATGAAATGCATATCCTTCATCTTATCTGTGCTCATTCCATGTTTCCCATGTATAATTTAGTAATTTATATATGTTATAAATCAAATACCTGTTTATGTTTTTACTATAAAAGACATGTATGTCATGAAAATATTAGGAAATGCTGCAAGCATTAAAAAATAATTACCATTAACCCCTCTATTGAAAAATAACTATTAACCTATTGCCATGCATATTTCTTTTCAATCCTTTTTTGATACATGTATAGTAATAACAACAAGGATATCTGATTTATTTAGTGCTTTTAATGTGCTAAGAATGGTGCTAAGTGTCCTACATGAATTATTGCACTCAGAAGGTGGATATGTATAATTAGTGATGTATGGATATGCATACGTGTTAAGATTATCATGTAAATTCAGTATTTTTTGTTTTGTTTTGTTCTGCTTAATATTATATCATGAGTATTTGTTCTTGCAAAAATATGAAAATTTAAAACAAAACATGGTCACTTCATGGAAAGATAATAAAGAAGGGACATTTCATTCCTTTTGCAGAGAGTGCCAAGACCTTGGGGGAGTCACATTTCCTCATAAGGCCTCAGCTGCTTCTTCTGTAAAAGGCACATCATATGATATCTACCCTGCATACCTTACAGAATTATGAGGGTCAAGGGCAAGAATACAGCAATAATGAATTCCTGCCTCTAAGACTATGCTGTGTTTCAGACTCATTCGTATTTTACCATATACTATGATTAATTTGAGAGTCCACTAAAATGGGTGACAACTTATTATCCAGATGGGGAAACTGAGGCTTAAAGATGGGTTTAAGATGGTTTTATGTCACCTGCTGCAAGAGCTCTGGAGCGCCATGGAAGCAGCATTTGTAGAGAGATGGGCACGTGAGAATCTACTTGTAGTCACTCAGGAGTTTCAGCTTTTAAAGAGCTGAGGAAGAGAAAGAATACATTCTCCTTTTGCCTGAGCTTTACTTATTTATTTCTTGCCACAACCTCCATTTCCTTGATATCGACCTCAAAATCCATCATGAAATGTGACTTGAGTGACAAATCTTTGTGAGGCTGTGATGGATGCAGAGAAGTTGGCTCCACAACCTTCCTCTCTGCTTTTGCCTTCCAAGGTGGAGAGATCCTTTTCTCTTGAACAAACCAAATCTTTATTTGATCCTATTACTTTGTCAAGTTACTATGGTGGCATGGATGTTCAAAGTTTTCTTGTGGAGTATTGGACTTTTGCATTCCCTGGGTTGGACCTAGCCTTATTTTGGCTGATTAAATGCGAGACATCACATAGACTAAGCTCAGAGGGGAAGCTTAAAGAACCATTTCAAAATGCTTCTATATTCCGTTCTCTCTGCCCCTCTCTCTCCCTATTGTGTCTCAGGTAGGGAATGTCCTTTAGCCTTTCCTGGAATGAAGAAGACAAGGATCAGAGCCACAGTTCACCAGTTTCAAGATGGGTAGGAAATAAATATTTGTTGATGCAAGTCCTTACCACTAGCCATGCAGCTGCTCAGGTGTTTTTGGGCTTATTTGTTACTGTTGTGTGGCTTACACATTGCTGACTGATACAGTAGGTTATATCAATGACTTTTCTTCCACTCGATCATTTGTTATTATTAAAGTGCTTAGAATACTTGGGATTGGTCAGCATGGGTTTTCTAGATAATGGTTTTTAACCTTTGCTACCCATTAGAATAATCTGAGGAAGTTCTGCCTGCTTGGTTTCATATGGATCCCCAGGCTGCATTCTGGATAAATTTAATTAGAATCCCTGGCGTATGTCCCAAGCATTAGTATTTTCAGAAACGCTTTAGGAATTTCTAAATGCAGGCAGGAGTGAGGACCTTTGCTTTAGAGGGAAAGAAGCCTAGATTCTTCAGGAATAAAAGTGGTCACTGAGATAGTCCATGTACTCTCTCTGTCAGAGAAAGGGTAGAGCAGGAAACTTCCAGGGAACAGGAAAAATGAAAGATTGCCATCACAACTGAAGAAAGGAGAAGTAAGCCCCTGTTCCTACATGCATTTTGCAGTAAAGAGAGTCTCGATTCAGCTGAGGCAGCTGGCATGTAGTAAGGACGGTGAAGGATTTCAAGCGGGAGGTAGAGTCCCTCGGAAATCCATCCTTAGCCGAGTATCAAGGAGCCTCATGACATCAGGAAAGACCAAAAGAAAATATATTTTTTATATGTTCAACCATTATTGTACAGCTAAGATATACTTGCAGGAAATTGGTAGCATTGAGGAGAAAAGTAGATTTTTTTTAGCTTTATACATCAGCCATTATGTTAGTATTTCTTTATGTTAAAGATTAATTATTTAATTTTGAATAAAATTACCTATTAGGTATTTTCAATATCTCTAGCAGTGTTGGGGAAGAGGTGAGCAGAGTATTGCAACTTACGATTTTCTATGAATATTATTATTTGGGGAAATGAGTATAGAAATGCATTAACATTAGCATTACCAATTTATTGAGACCAAGGTATTGTGACATATACAGTGGCTATAAAATTCAACCTATCTTTACAAAGAAGACAATAATAAAGTTGGGGAGATAAGTATAGCCTTTTCCTCTTGAGTAAATTATATCTATCCATCCGTCCATCCATCCATCCATCATTTCAACATTTATTGAGCACTTAATATTCAATCATTTGATTCATTCAGTCAATATTTATAGAGGGCATACAACATGCCAGGTACTAATGCTTTTTTAAAAAAAGTCCTGATACGCGTATCCCAGGAGATGTTGTGAAAATTAAATAAGCTAATGTTTATAGAAAGGCTATATATGTATATTTTGACATGCTATTAAGACATGGAGGATTACGACCTAATCTTTAATATCACTGTTTTATAATCCAATGTTCTGATATTTTTTAGCCCATTGACAGGCACAGATATTTTCCAGGACTCCACAAACCTGCAATTAAAAAACTGGAAACATTCATAAATACACAAGTTGACTAATTAGTCCCTAATTAGTTAGCAGATTGGGTATTGTAATCACCCTAAGATATTTTGGTTAATGTCATGCAATGCAAAGAAGAGTTTTGCTACATTATATTATGTCAAAATTTGCATAAAGTTTTCATTAAACTGTTTAATGGGACCTGCCATTTCTGAGCCATGGCTATCCAGCCAGTCAGTAGCATTTATGAAATCTGACTGGTCTTTGGCAGTTTGGGCAGCAAATTAACAGGTGATCTTTTAATTTAGTATAAAAAAAATAACTGGAACATTTTCAACACTTATAATATTTCAAGATTTTTATTGACTGCTCAATAATGAAATATAAGCATCCTTATATTTAGTTTGTCTTGCGTTTGAAGAGACTAAAACATAGAGAGGCCACGAAACTAGCCCAAGATCATACACATGGATCCTGTGTTGACTGGAGTAATGCTTGGCTTTAAAAATCATTTATTTCTAGACCTCTACTCCATCCAACTGCCTGAAAAGTTCCAAGAATGAGATGATAGTTGGCTGTCATTTTCACTTTCACTGTGTTATGATAGATTTGGGTGTTCTTGCATTTGTTTATTTTTAATTCAAAGTCTCTGTGACTTCCCAGAACTCCAGAAAAAGTCTAAAAGAGAAGTTAATGGTTTCCACATAAATTCTTCTTCACCTTCTCGAGAGACACTTAGCTATTCTTCCCTTTGACCTTGCATATTTCTTGTCATTCCTCTCTGATTGTTTTTCAAGACATCGAAAAGAAACACTGGTATCTTGAATAAGTTGAAGCCCAATCATGCTTTGTTTTTAGCTTCTATTGTTCCATGACTCTTGAATAATCACTGGTTCAACATAATGCCCCCCAAAGGCAAGTCTTGTCTATGTAAATTTGTTGTGAAATATCAATAAAGCTGTTACCTGAGGGCCCTGGCTTCCAAGGTGGCCACACCATTGTGTGGCTTATTTCCTTGTTTCAGGACCTGGACCTCGGGTTTCCCCATTTGGAAATTTGATTTATTCATAACATGCACCCATGCTACTCAAATTAGAAGAGATTAATGCAAATACAGAGATACTCATTTATTAATTTAAAGTGAAAAAAAGTTGGCATGATAGCATATGATGATTGAGTCTTTGGTGAACATGTTTCTTGCTAAACCAGCAAGCCAAACACACCTGGGGTTTCCTTAATGCACTTGGGGTATCTTAATGGCTGTCTGCATCAAGATATATACATTGGATGTAACCGTTGTTATAAAATAGAGAGATACCTGTTAAGGGGGCTGGCTACTTAACCTGGGGATCAAAAGGCCCTGCCCGTGGACAGTGCTGGAACCCCAATTATTGCTGTTGGTCCTTTGCGAGCTTGTAGTGACACTGTGCTGCTGGTAGCAAGGAAATCTAAGCAGGGACTACCTTGAATTCCTTAAATTACCGTTGGCATCTCACTCTTTATCAAGTCTGCTTGCCTTTAGGCTCTTGCTTTTACACTTCCAAATTTAGTTCATCAATATTTTACTTGCTATTGATCTTTGGACTGACCTTGGATTTCTCAGCTCTACCCTTGGTTCTTTGTTGGAGTGTGTCTTTGACATATAATATCAGTCAATCTTTCTGGCCTTGACTTTAGCCATGAAGACCCAACTTCCCCCAAGTGGCCCAAATAACTGGTGTCACCTTTGATTCCCACTAGTTAGGTATGCATAGAGAAGGCAGGTATGTATCCATGGCCTTTCCTCCCCCAAACTTCCTCTCACACCAGACCCATTTTATTTAAGCAATCTTTCTTCATATGCATTTAGACCTTTGACGTTCACTAGATTTTTTTTTTTATTTAACAGAGGACATTTGATTAGATTGCCAAGATCTTGTTTTTCTCTGTCTTTGCCCTGAGAGATGAATCAGTTGAAAAAAGAGGCTCCTGACAATATCTGATCTTTTTCTTTACATGTTGATTTTACTTGGCTATATCTCAAAGTTTAGGGAATGCCTTATTTTTGCCCTCACACCATTTAACAATAAAAGCATCACTTTTGGGGGTGTTCCTTTGTACTTCAAAGTGTTTCCATGCCCTTTTTCTTTTCTCCCAACAACCCCATGAACTAAAGGTTACCATGGGGGAAATACCTCATTTTGGCAATTTTCTAGATTTCCCCTTACTCATATCTGTGATGTCTTGACTTAGCTGGAAAATTCAAAGCAACTGACAGAGGCCACCTAATGTCTCTAGGCACGGAGATTGAGGAAAAGCAAAAGAAACATACAAACAGGATTGACAGCAATGACAAAAACCTAGTTTACAGGACAGACGTTGGGCCTGTGGCAGGGATCTGCACTTGTGTCAGCCTTAGAAAAAGAATCCCTTGGCCAAAGCACATGACGTCAGAACCTTTGCCAAGGAAATTCAATGAGGCTTTCGATGTACACATGGCATTGACTGGTGATCGGTGGGCTCATTGCTGTGTTTTCTGGGTCCCTGGAAATCACAGGAAATGTTCTCTCAGGCCTGTTCCTTGAAAGAAAGATGAATTGCTCTTCACCCTTCTGGTTTTAATGGTGATGGCTGTCAGGCAGACTTCCGCCCCAGGCCTCAGGGTCTGTAAATAGATCCTCCTACCTGTTCCTACCACTCTCAAACCACACGTGGGCCCCAGCACGTGAGTGCCGTTCCCTCCTCTTCTCACTGTTTCTTTCTCTCCAGGCAGCATTCACCCCACTTTGGGCCCCCTGCTCAGCTGTAGCAGTTGGCAATGACATTTGGGGTTAGGTGTTCAAGGAGTCCTGCTACCTCCACCTTTCTGTAAAGTTTTCCATGGCTGGTTTGCCTCTCTGCTGTTAAAAATTTTAAGAAACAATCAACCTCCTTGGTCACACCATGTCCCTGCCCATAAACCTTCAGTGACTTTCTGTTGTCTGTAGGTGTCAGGCTTAGCATCCTGGGATGGCAGCCTATGCTTCTCATGAGCTCCCATCCTCCATGGCATAAGTGTCTCTTGGAAAATGTTATTCCTTGTTATGTGTGGTGCCACTTGTGTGGGAGTGTCTTCTCTCTTGCCTGCATTTAAGCCTCTTGAGGATTAGGTCCACAATGTCGTGTGTGACTGAATCTGACACTTCTCACAGCACCAACCAGAGCACCTAACACAGAGCAGAAGCTCAGCTAACATTTGCTGAGTGCAGTAAAGAATGAATGAGTTTCAGGAGTGACTTTCTCATTTTCAGCAAAGTCACAGATCTGACATTGAATGAATAATCTAAATGACTGCTTTTTTTTTTCTTGCATTATCCTCTTATCTGGAGAGTGTTTTCAGAAAGCAGAAAAGTATGATGCCTAGTAAAAACCAAGTGTCCTGGACCTATTATCTCACACTGAACCTATTGGTAACATTTTTTTTTTTCATACTTCAGATTTTTTTTTTTTAAAGATTTTATTGGGGAATCAGGGAAGGGGAACAGACAAGTTGCTGTCTTTTTGTTCTTCAGTCCTAGTTGCAGAGGACGTTGCTTCACTGGCCCATGTTGATATCGTCATTGTGCTCTTCCCGGATGAGGCAGATAGGTCGCCGGCCTCTGGATGGTTGCTCACCGCGGCTATTGGCAGCTCACGCTGGCTGCCGGCCGCTCACGCTGGCTGCCGGCCACTCACTATGACAGCCCATTGCAGCAGGGGCTGTAGCCTACACCGTCGCCAGGGCTTGCACAGCCCAGCTCCAGGTGGAGCTGTTGTTAGCTGTAGAGGGCAGTGTCACTGGCCCTCATATGTGGGATCCAAACTGGAGCCTCTGGCATCCCAAACCAGCTCTTAACCAATGCACCACTCAGCCGGCCCCATACTTCAGATTTTTAATGAAAGAAGTAAAACATTCCAGGTAAATGTGACCCTTTGTTTTGCATCCCAGTCCTATTCTGCTCCATCTCTTCTCAGAGGTAAGTACTATTATGAAACTTCTACATTTTATCTTTTCTTATACTTTTACTTACAAACATATACATCAACCGATATATAGCAGCAGTTAGACTATGACCCACAGGGCAAATCCAGCCCATGGCCTATTTCTCTAAAAACTGCAAGCTAAGGATGGCTTTTTCAATTTAAAGAGTTACAAAAAAATAAACAACAGAAAGAATAATATGTGACAGATGTCACAGATGGCCTGCAAACCCTAAAATATTTACTATGTACTTCTACACAAAGTTTGCCAACCCCTGATATATAATATTGGCTTTGTTTTAAGCTATAAAAGGGTATCTTATCCTACAATCATTCTGAAACTTGCTTTAATTTTTCAGCCCTATATTTCTTGAATTCGGTGCTTGTTGACAAATCTATCTGCTTTCGTCTTTTTAATAGCTGCATAGTATTCCATCATATTAATAGAATGCATTTTTTTTTAGTTCATTTCACTGCTAGATGGGATGTTACATTAGTTACACCCTTTTTACTATTAAAAAAGGCAAGAAACATTCTGTATCTTGTGCACATCAGAGTTTCTCATGGTATACATTCCTGGAAGTGTAATCATTGACTTATAGGGACTGGGTATTCTTAAAGAGTTGGGCAGACCCAAATTATTCTTGGCAGTCATTGTAAATATTTCAACACTTACCTTCATTTTGAGATAAATTCTTAATCCCCACACATTATTGCTCTCCCATTGTCCCAGCAAATGGAAAAGACTGCCTCTGCCCTAATGGCCTTCAGTGTTCTATTTTCTCCTGTAACAGACAAAACATTGGAAGTAAAAGCCCTTTCAAGAGCTTTTCAGTGCTGGGCAAATGAGTGTGTTGCACTTTTAAAGGGGACATTGAGAAAGACTCTTGGCAGGCTGTAGAAATGACACAGGGAGAAGGCCCTCTCCGAGGGACTTTGTCAAAACAATGCCAAATGGCATTCCACTTCAAACACTGTCTGGTGACAGGTGTTCTGCACTGTGGTGACTCAGCCCACTGCGCAGTTTCCCCAGGTGCTGTGAGTAAATGCTGTGGTCTGGGACCATGTCACTCTAGGTCCGGAACTCCAGGAACAAAGACTGACAGACAGGACCCCTATGAGGCCAATTGTGATTGCACTGAAAAAGCATGGATTGAGCACCTACTGTGTGACTCACCCTGAACTGTAGGCTGGGACTGAGGCAGGGGAAACTAACACATAAGAAAGATGAGAAAAGATGATGGCTCCTTGTTTTCAGTTGCCAGTGGTCTATGTACTGAAGAGCTTGAGAACGAATAGGTGCTTAGCTGTGTTGGGAATCTCCTTGACCCATGTGATGTCACGTGTGACCTCTGGCTTTAGTCGACATGCAGCACTGACACCTAGTTCAGAAATCACCTCAACAGCCAATAGCTGTTAAAAAGCCAAATCACACAACGTGAAACCAGCGACCAACCAACCAACCAAAGAAATAAAGACAAAACCATCAAAAAATGCAGAACATTTCCTTTCAAAGTGATATTCAGCTGAGAACTTGACATTTTGACAAGAGCCAATACATGAGCAGAAAACACACCTTGTAGATTTTATCCGTATTAATATGAAATAACTGGGTTGCTCACTATCATTTTATTTTCCTTTGGGCCTTCTGTGTCCAATATATACTTCACCCTCTACTCTGAGAAATGTTTATGGATCATGAAATGTTTATGCAGAGAGTAGAGGCAACAGAGAGCAGGACATGTTCTAATGAAGATTCAAGCTTTTCAGGGTAGCAGTACTTCCCAAGAGAGCACTAGACATTTTTCTATCACTTTCACAAATAATCACTCCCTGTAACAGCCTGGCAAAGGCAGAGTGAAGAGTTTGTGTCTGTGTTAAAAAAAAAAAAGTTTTCCATTCATTCAGGAAGGCTGCTGAGGACTTACTATGTGCTCGGCTCTGGGAACACATATAGGGGCCAGACAGAAGCCCAGTGGCCACAGTCCAGTGGGCAGAAGAGGAGTTGAGATTTAGTTGGCACACACTGGTAGGACTGTGTCAGTTTCTTTCAGGCAGCATCACTTAAGACTCATTCAAATTCCTGCCATACTAGCTATTAAGTCTTTTCAATATCCCATCTGCAGATAGGGCAGGCATAGTTACCTAACCAAGTAGCAAGAACGCCAAGAGGTAAGGACAGTGTGTTCTGAGAGCAGAATGCTCAATCCTGAGAGGATTTCCAAAGAAAACGAGGCAGAGTGTGATGATGGAGGATGGGAAGGGATCCATCCACTTGGTAAGGAGGAAAGGACATTCTGAGAAAATAGGATGTACAAAGCCTGGATATAAGATTTCCTGGCAGCTGTGGTGAGCTGCAAGGAGTTTATCCACGCAGGAGTTATCCATGCATGTAATATAATAATCTATGTGACATGCATAACTTTTTGTGTTAGCAAGTAATTGTCATGAGGGAGTAGGTAATTGTCATACCTCTTTTGTCACAGAGCCACTTCATACTATGCCTTGGCTATAGATGTTACCAACTAAATCTTTGTTGAACGGGTGATTGGATGAGTGAGGAGGTGGTAGGAGCCAGAGAAGACCAGGCACCAGTTCATGGAGAACCCCATTTGCCATTTTAAAGAACTCTTTTTATACTTCATCCTGCAGGGAGCAGAGAGCGTTTGGTGGGTTCATGAAAATGGAGGCAGCGAATCACGAGGGCATGGGTGCAGAGATTCATTAGTTTATCAGTTCTGAGAAAAGACAATAGGATGCACAGCTGGCAGCGACAGTTACATAGCCCCTGGCACCAACTACCCTTCAGACCCTTGGCTCTTGCCTTAGCTTAGTTTGACTTTGAACGCATGCCTCGCTGGTTCATGTCTCTATTCTATTCTATACCCATTTCATTCTCTCTCACTGAAATGTTTTACCTGTCCTCCGACTGTCATCAACACGGTGACCTTTTTACTCATGGCTCGCAACTCAGTTCGAGTCTCTTATCTCCTTGATAAGGTGTTTATGAACTGTTGCCTCTTTTTCCGGCCTAACACTCCTGGGAGAACTGGAATTTCCTTGAGTTCTCATGGTACCCAATACAGCGTTCTTACCTAGCATCAACTCAAGGCTATTGTTCATTTTTCTGGATTCTTCGTTGTGTGACAAGCTTTAGAAGTCAAGTGATACTATGTTTCCCTAAAAATAACATTGGGTCTTATTATATTAATTTTTGCTCCACCAATCTACATTTATTCATTTATAAAAATCTACATTTATTCAAATAGTCGTGTCTGCCTGACAATCTTAACTGGGGCTTATGTTTGGGGTAGGGCTTATATTACAAGGATCCTGAAAAGTTATGCTGGGGCTTATTTTCTGGTTAGGTCTTATTTTTGGGGAAACATGGTGTCATTTCCAAATCCATAACCAATTTAAGTACAAAGCACAGTGCTTGGCCATAGCAAGTGCTCAGTAACGAGTTAAAAAAATAATAATGGAATTGTAAAGAGAACCACCAAATTGGTAAATGGGACATGTTCATGGGAGGTTGCCTATGAGAGGGCCTTCCAGCAGCTAATGGTAGAGCCAGAGAGAGGGGATGGCTGCAACCTGACTTGGTTAAAATTTATAATAAACTGAGTGGCTTAGGAAAGGGCACTTCTTCCTAGTGCTTTAATCTAAACTATTAGCCTGTTTTATATGTGCAATCAAAAGAGGCTTCTTTTGGATCAAGAGCACCTTTTGAAACAAAGCTGTAAGCCTGGGGATTTTGTAGGGTATTAGGAAAAGACCCGGCATGGATTTTTATTACTTAATTCAGAAGATGTTTGCCTGCACCATCCAGTGACAACTCACAATGATTTCTTCATGTTATTTAGGAAGAGGACTAAGAAAGGAGTCTGCACAAAACTGATTCTCTCTTATATCATAGCCTTTCTCACACACCCCTTCCCTTCCACATTTCCCTTCTGCCTCAAAGATGTCGTAGGACATTTTCTAATGTTCTCTTTCAAGAAAAGGATGGAAAAGCAGGGCATGAAGTGTACCTTTTCCCTTGGCACTGTGTGGATAGCATTAATTGGTCATAGAAGTCTTTCATTTTGAATCTGGGTGAAATCTAAAAACCTTTCCTGGTAGCCACAACCAAACAAAGGTGACACATGAACTATTCTCACTCTATGTTCTATAGCCTTAATTATAGTGGATTTCTGGCTAACTATGAGGTTGAATCCTGTGAAACTATCATTTTTGTAATGGTTAAAAATGGCCAAAAATTGGGGACTTCATATAGTTCAAAAACTGATAGGCTTGACATGTCCCAGAGTTCCCTGGGTGGAAATGCTGATCAAATCTCTTACCATAATTCTCTGATACGATACTGTATGTGAATGCAATGCTGAAACTATATCTTCAAATCTGATCTGAATAATCCTCTTTTTGCTCTGCTTATTCCTAGATTTGGAATACCCTCTTCCTTAGTTTGGAATTATTTTCATCTTTCAAGGCCCAAATGTGAATTGTTATGTGAAAGTGTACCCATTTCCCCTGCTTCCAATATACTTATTGATAAATGACTGCTGATAAACTAACTAAATGATAGTTAGTTGGATATGGCCTTGTCTCCCTCTTTTGACTTGAAAACCCCTCACTGGTAGAGACCAGCTTTCATTTAGCTCAATAGGTCCAGAAACTAGCTCAGGACTGGAATGGGTGAGTGCCTACTAAATGCTTCTTGGGAGAATGGCTCAGTGGCAAATATGAAAATGTATGATCATCTTTCCTTTTTCCTCTAGAAAGGCATCAGTGGTACTTTTTATTCTGTAACCAGAATGGCAACTGTGAACAGGCGTTGAGAGGAATATCCCAGAAAATATCTAAGGACATTGCCTAGGCCTGTCACCACTGTCTTTTCTGAATAGGTTGATTCCACATGTAATTAAAATGCCTTCCATTGTTTCTTTCCATACGTGAGAACTATAGATAAGTTTGCTAAATTAAGGCAGAAGAGGCCATTCAACTTATAAGACCTGGGCAGTCGTCTCAACATCTGTTACTGCAATCTTCTATTTACTACCCAGCCATGAAAAATGTCTTAATCCTTTGAGATGGGTTCTCCTTAAAATTCTGTAAAGTTTTTGCATATGTTACATACATGCTACATGGAACATAGCTCTCTTAAGACCATCAAGGAAATGGATCCATTTTCTCTGGCAAACAGAGAAATGACGAGCCTTGAATTTAGATTTTGGGCCAACTACTTAATATCTAATTTGGAGCAACGTGTATAATTTTGCCCTGCCTTGCGGTATTCACTGGCAACATGTAATGATAAAAACTTCCTTCATAAGGCTGATGGAAGGATTCGAGGAGACAACATATAAAAAGTGCCCAGGATGGTGACTAGGCCAGAACGAAGTGTGCAACAAAGTTCTGTCTTTATCTCTTACAGAGTTTTTGATAAGTTTGCAACACTTTGTAAAACGTAAAGTGCTCTACAAGCATTGGTAACTATTTATGCCCATTTGATACAGAGGATGACATTGGCTGCCCAGGTATACTTCAAATAAAACTAAACCATGGGGCCGGCCGAGGTGCGCGGTGGTTAAGCGCTGGCTTGGGAAGCTGGCGGCCCCGGTTCGGGTCCTACATATGAGGACTAGTGACACTGCCCTCAAAAAATAAAAAAAAATAAAAATAAAATAAAACCAAACCATGAATGCGTCCTTATGGAGTTCCTACTCTATTGAACAAGAGGGAATGAACAATAGGTCCCTGGAAATCTTTTTCTCATTTCCGCCCTGTTATAAGGCTGTGCCTGATAGCTCTCCTTTTTTGAGATATCCAGAATAACTTCCAACACTGAAACATAAAGAGGAAGTGACAGCAAAATGTTACCATAAAGTGTTAGGAATTTCATTAGGAGTGATTTGGTGATTTAAAATGGCACTCATCCATTAGGGCAAGTAAATACATAATAAGGGGCCCAATCACAGCAGGTAACTGTTTTGATGAGGATGTAGAATAGGATACCATTAGAAACGCAGGATTCTGACCCTAAAATATAAGTGTAGAAACAGGTTGGCTGATATAACAAGAGCTTTTAGATTTTGTCATGTATTATGTAGGTATTTCTACCTTACCTCATTCAATCTTCACAACAATCCTGGGAGGGAGCTGTCAGTATCTCAGTTTTGTAGAGTGTTAGGAAAATCAATTGCTTTTTAAAATCCATGGGGTGGAAAGAGATAAACTAAGATGCAACCCCAGGCCATCTGTCTTTTGTAGGGACTTCAACTGAGGTGTCACTCAGTAATGCACCTATGCAGTGAGAGGAGGGTCTTCCGCAGAAGGCTGCCCAGGTAAACTGCAGAACACGGAGCATCCACAAGTCAAATCTTGGTGAAAAAGTGCTTTCCCCTCCAAGGATTTCCTGATCAATTCTTTTATGATGAATAGTCAAGCTTGGAATATGAGGCCCCATTTACATCTATTTTCCTCACTTGATTCTTTTTTTTTATTTACTTATTTTTAATTAGTTTCAGGTGTACAACACAGTACAATAGTTATACATTTTACCCCTCAAAGTGACAACCCCCCCACCCCCAATTCGCCACCCCACTCCCCCCATATCATATATATCTATTACTCTTCCTCTGACTCTCTTCCACAGTATAATCCACATCCCGTGACTATCTATATATATTCAATTACAGTAGGTATACAACCTCCGCTTTAGTCATACAGTGCAGTGATCAAACCTCTACTCCATCCATGAAATGGTCTCCCTAACAAGACCTATGACCATCTGACATTCCACAGAATATTTACATTATTAATTATATTCCCCAAACTGTTTTTCATATCCCAGTGGCAATATTGTAGTTGCCTATTTTTGCTGTCTAATCCCTTCCCCTTCTCCCTCATCCCCATCCCCCTCCCAATTAGCAACCCTGATTTTTCCTCTATATCTATGAGACAGTTTCTGTTTACTTTGCTCATTCATACAGTTTTCCATATTCCACATATGAGTGAGATCACATGGTATTTGTCTTTCTCTGACTGACTTATTTCACTTGACATAATAGTATCTAGGTCCATCCATATCATTGCAAATGGTACGATTTCATTCTTCTTTATAGCGGAGTAATACTCCAATGTATAAATATACCACAGTTTCTTAATCCAGTCATCTACTGATGGGCATTTTGGTTGTTTCCAAGTCTTAGCTATTGTAAATTGTGCTGCTATGAACATAGGGGTGCATAACTTTTTTTGAATAAGTGTCTTGGTTTTTTTCAGGATAGATACCTAGGAGTGGAATTGCTGGGTCAAACGGTAGCTCTATTTCCAGTTCTTTGAGATACCTCCATACTGACTTCCATAGTGGCTGCACCAATCTGCAATCCCACCAACAGTGCAGCAGGGTCCCCTTTTCCCCACAGCCTCGCCAGCACTTGTTGTTTGTTGATTTATTGATGATAGCCATTCTGACTGGAGTGAGGTGGTATCTCATGGTGGTTTTTATTTGCATTTCCCTAATGACCAGTGAGGTTGAACTTTTTTTCATATGCCTGTTGGCCATCTGTATGTCCTCTTTAGAGAAATGTCTCTTCATATCTTCTGCCCATTTTTTAATTGGGTTGTTTGTTTTTTTTGGTGTTGAGTTTCATGAGTGTTTTATAAATTTTGGATATTAACCCCTTATCAGATATATCGTTGGCAAATATATTCTCCCATTCAGTAGGCTTCCTTTTTGTTTTATTAATGGTTTCCTTTGTTGTGAAAAAACTTTTAAGTTTGATATAATCCCATATGTTCATTTTTTCTTTTACTTCCCTTGCCCGTAGGGATGTATCAGTAAAAATATTGCTCCAGGTAATGTCTGCAAATGTACTCCCTATATTTTCTTTTAGGATTTTTATGGTTTCAGGTCTTACATTTAAGTCTTTAATCCATTTTGAATTTGTTTTTGTATAAGGCGTAAGGAGGTGGTCCAGTTTCATTTTTTTGCATCTCACTTGATTCTTGTCTGAAAGTCTGAAAAAGCAGAATGTGTGTTGTGGGGGGAAAGAGGAAAGTGGTTTGTATGAGTGTGTGTGTACATGTGTGTTCATACATGCATGTGTGTGGTGCATTGGGGTGATGTTGGAGGTGTGTGTGTGTGTGTGTGTGTGTGTGTGTGTGTGTGTGTGTGTGTGTCACAGGGCATGAGGTTGAGACTGGGGGACTAGGGACAGGGGGAGAAGGGCTTGTGTTCCCAGGATGGCAGAACTCTGTTTCTAATGTGGGAACTCCCAGACTTTGTCTGTGCCTTCCCCACCCCCACGCCACCACCTGTTCGAAATCTTAATGACCACTCATTTCAGGAGCTGTAACTGAGAACCTTTAAGTCTGAGGAATTTTAGTGAACTTATGGGGCTTCTGAGAGGTAAAATGAGTAAATATGATGTCATGCTTTGATCCCCACGACTGAGATGTAAGACTCGGAAAACTGAGCCATAGAAAATCTGAAAGGAGAGGAACATTCCACAAGCTGGGTCTCATTTGATATGCACTCAAAAGGATGCCCGGATGGCATCTCCCAACCTAAGAGGCTTCTTTTCTTCACTGAAAATTGTGAACGCTCAGAGACAACCAATTGCTAAGACCAGTTGTGTTAGTTTTCTATGATGTGTAACAAATTACTGCAAAGCTATGGGGTTAAAACAACACCCATTTATTACCCACAGTTTCTGGGAGTCCAGGCATCACTTAACTAGATTTTCTGTGCAGCATCTCACAACGCTGCAATTCAGGTGTTGGCTGGAATGCATTCTCTCTGGATCTTGGGAGTTATTGACAGAATTCAGTCCTTTTTGGTTATAGAAATGAGCTCCTCAACTCTTAGACACCAGCCCTCTCCACAAGCAGATCACAATATGGCTGGTTGCCTCTTCAAAGCCATCAGAGAGTGTTTCTCCTGCTTTGAGTTTGTTTTTCCAGGGAAGAACTAATCCCTCTGTTAAAGACCTCACCTGATGTCCTGGTGGGCTCAGCCAAGATAATATCTTTTTTGATTAATGCAAAATCAACTGATTAAGGACTTTAATTATATCTGAAAACTCCACCTTCCTTACCACATTCTATTGGTTAGAAACAAACCATAGATTCTGCCATCATTCCAAGGGAGAAAATTGCATGTAAGTGCAGGTACCAGAGATGAGGATCTTAGAATTCTAACTGCCATACTAGTGGATTCAAAAGCAAGATGTATATTCAAGTTGCACATGACCCATCAGGTGCAGGGGACAAACATGAATACCTCCATGTATACTTTTTGCTTTATTTATTTTAATTTTTGTGTGATGTACGATGAATATAACCTTTAAGTATTAGAAAAGAGGCCAGCGTATATTACATAACTTATTACCACATTTTTTGAAAGGTGTGCTTTTTACATATTTTTATTATTTATTTATTTTTTGCTGATGGGTAGGAACATAAAAATTCTGCAGGCTGCTGACTTATATGGATGGCCTGACAAGCCCAGTGTAACATTGTTACCGAGTTTTGGAAATAACCAGGTGAAGCCAGAGATGTGTATATTAAATGCATCTCAGATCATTAGTTGTTTCTTTTCTTGCCTTTTAGTATGCCTTGTAATTGTTTGCTGCAAACTGGACATGATATATCGGTCAATAGGCCTTCAGTGTGAGGTTTTGTGTGAATACGGCTAGAAACTGAGCCCTGTTTAATGGATCCCGTAGCTGCAGACATTGGAGACTCCCAGTTCCTTTAGTGCCATTGTTTAGTCTCCTTTGTTGTGATTTGCCGTTATTATCCTGGAGCCCTGTTGGCATGGTGGTAAGGTGTGGGAAAGTAGAGTGTTGTACAATAGTGTGATCAAATATAAGTCTTGTGGTGGGGCCTGTCCCCATGCTGTGACCCAATTTCCTCCCCTGCCCACCTAGATGACAAAGGAAGTCTCGAGGAAGCTGGAGTTAGAGACATTCGCTTCCACCAGGAGGGTAAAGGCTCTGGTACAGTCTTTTTGCTTGGAGTATAGGCTTCTGTTTGGAGAAGGTTCTAAGCATATTTCACAATGCTTATTCTTCACTCTATCAGAATCACAAGGGATCTTTGTTGACTCCTTCTTCATCATGAGAACCTGGTATGGTCCCTAGAAGTAAAACCCATGAAAATGTGGGCCTCCTTGAGACTGTGGTCCCTAGGAATATCTCACTGTTAAAATAGTGCACTCCCAACTGCCAGCAATTTATCAGAACTGCCATTTAAATGTTCCTATCAGTTTATAGTTCTAAGGGCTCCTCTTCCAGGTAAGGAGATCTTGTTTGTGACTCTAGATTGGTCTGTCTCTCTAGATTTTGGGGGAGGTGGTTTGCCTTGTGACTTACTTCTCTGAAAGGTCCAAAAAAAAGTCATTGATTTTCAGTTTGTTCAGCTTTTTCTTGCTGTAAAGATGGGAATCCTATAGTAGAAACTTCCATTAAGCCTTTTTGTTTTTTAATTTAAGGTTTTTAAAATTTAATATGGAAACAAATCTGGAATCAGAGCGATCTAGCTTGACTTTCATCTTCAACCCTTACTCTGTGACCTGGGGCAATAATGTTATGTTTAGAACTGTTATGAGGATTATATCCAGGTATGTAGGTAAGCATACAGCCTACAGCTAGGCTCAGGGTGCTTCCTCAGTGACCCCTGCTGGAAGTCACCTCAAGGTTCACCTACTCCAAATCTCCACCTAATCTCCTCTGGATTATCTCATCTAAGTGGCTATCTAGCCTCTGCTTGAAAATCTTCACTGAAATCAAGCTCACTAGCTTTCAAAGAACCTGTGGATGGTGCATGAGACCATGCACAAGAAGTAGTGTGCACCTCACTCAGTGCAAGGCGAGACCTCTAGACAACACCCCCTGTGCTGGGCGTGAGTGCGATGATGAATAAAATGGTTTTCTCTGGGCAGGTCGGGGGAGGAGGGTTCCTGATGAATTTGAACTGTATTTTGAGAGAGAGTTAATCTGCTCACATTTGCTAATGAACCTGAAAGGCATTTTGGGAGATGTAGCATGATGGTAGAAGAGGTCACAGATGTGAAGTGAGTGGGGAAGGAGGAAGAAAGAGTATTAACCACTGAGTGCAGGATGACTATGGGATTATGTATTTCCTGGGTTCTAAATGAGAAGACCTAAGGAGATAGTGCTTTGAAATCCTTTCCCAAGAGTTAGTTTGAGGTTAGAAGTACTTGTCCTTGGTCTGGCCTCACAATAGTCTCTGTGTTGCTCCCACACCCCCTATGGTACACAGTTAGCTGCTTACTCAGTACCTGTGGACTCCTTCTTGCTAACAGACATGTGGTTTCAAATGGGCTGCAACTGGCTCAAGCCATGCAATGGATCATAACTGATCTAAGGCTATGGAAGACCTCTTTCCCCTCTTCCCAAATTCTCTTGTGGTTAGAGATTCCACATGATGCAGACTGGCATGAGGTGCAAGGGGGAGTTCTCCAGAAGGTGCCTGGAAAGCTTCTGATTTCCCATAAATAGTACATATGCTTCCGCCACTATTCTTCTTTTGACTTCTATTGCCTAAGGAGGATTTGATGCTTGGACCAGCAGTGACCATCTTGCTTCCTGAATGCTTGTTAGGTGAGAAAATGAAACTAACAATTAAAGTCACTCTTAATAAGGTATTTTATGTACAGCTTAGGCCACTTCTAATAATATCTCCACCTTGCCTCATTCTACACTATCTTCAATTTTTTTTTTTTCTCTGAGACTTTGTTCATTTAGACATTTGACACAGGCTGCTCTGGCATGGAAATCAGCTGCAGGAGAGAGCAGGTGTGATGGCTCTCTTTTCCATATACTGGTTGTGATACACATGTTATCTCAGAGGCACAGCCATAGAGTAAAAGCAGACACTTTCCTTCTGTGAAATCCTAAGGGGGGAGAGAGAGAGAGAGAGAGAGAGAGAGAGAGAGAGAGAGAGAGAGAGAGAGAGAGAGAGAGAGAGAGAGAGAGAGAAATGCACTACTGATACAAATTCGAAAGCAGGGCTTAAAAAACAACTTAAGACTGATGCAATGTAGAATCTGCAGCTAGAGTGGCGCCAGTTTATAATATTTTCAAAATAGTCATGGCATAAGACTTCTGAATTAATCACAAAGAGGCCCTGCACACTCAGAAGTGAGCTGGAGCAACCCTATTTCCAGCATTGTATGTAAGATCACACAATGCCTCTTCCATCGCTACTTGGGTTTCCAAGGAGTGAAAGTTCTCCAAGAAGTCATTTCTGGCTCTGAATTCCTGCTGCTCCTAAAGTTGTTTATTTTACAAATCCTCTGGCCTTCGTGGAGGTTCTGCCTCTTTTTCCACTGACCCATAGCTGTAGAAAAAGCCTCTGCCCATGATTTTCAGAGATAAAAACAGAACTTATCCAAACTGTTCGAGTGTCTGACTTTATAGGAGGGTTTGGAGAACCTGAGGTGTTTGCCTCAGCAACACATACAACATTAAACGAAATTAAATGCTCAGTTTGGAGATCAGTGTCAGGTGGTGAGGGAAGATGGGGATTTTGAACTTCTTGTGGGAACCAAGAACAATGAAATAATCCTTAAATGTCTAAGAGCGTGGATGCAAAGAGTATGGAGACTGTATCTGGGATATCTGCATATCACACATAATAAACAATAGCCTTAGACCTTTCATCTTTCAACAGTAAGCCAATATTTAACAACCAGGTTACTCACTAGCCCAAACCATTTGTTGTTCAGACAAATGAAACTGTGACTCTGTAAAGCAAGAAGAGACGTGTCATGTGCTGTTTTTTAGAACTATGTCCACGAACGACAAAGATGTTTGAAATTTAAAGCTATAGCTCTTAGAAGAAGTATAAAATTTGACCATCGGAATGGGTTTATTTTCCCAAGGGTCAGACTAGGACCCTGTTGTGGTTTGGGGAGGAATGGGGAGCATAGATTAAAACATAAGGACAAGAAATAGCCCCTTTAACAAACAACATAATGGATGTCCAGTTTCCACTGCAATGAGTCCTGTCATTTAATAAAGCACTGTTTCATGATGAAAGTCATCTTTTGTCACAGAATGTTTCAAATGTGCTTCTTTGTCATTTGTGACCGATGTTTCCTTGATGTTCCTCCTAATTATTCTATGCAGCTGTTTGGTGAGCACCTGCAGCCTCTCTCCAGACTTTATGATTCTTTTGGAAAAAATAAACGTCTAGTAAATAAGAGATTTGCCGAAAACAAACAGACACCAAAGAAATGGACTTGATGTTATCTAGTTCACTAGTCCAACTCTCAGGGTACCTTCTGATGGTGACAAATATGTCCTTGATGATAAGTGCTATGAGGTCCTGCGTGTGCAGAATGAAAAGCACTTGAAACAAAAAAAAACAGCCTAATGGGTTTGTTGGCCTCCCTCAGAATATATCAAAGGGGTATCTGATCATTAACAGAAAAGACAAGGGTAGAGGAACCCAAACCGGATGAAATACACAAAGCTTCTGCGTGTGTGTGTGTGTGTGTGTGTGTGTGTCTGTCTTCTTGCACCTGCTATATAAACAACCATCTACCACAGCCTGTTAACAGACTTCTTGGCCACAGAGAAGTGCCTGGGGTCTCCCTGGTGTTCTCTTTAGCTCCGCATCTCTATCCTTGAATGCTTTAGAAACATTAGGTTGGTTTTGGCCCTGAAGACACCTGCTACACTTGCATCAATGAGTAGGTATGGGATGTTTAATGGAAGGTAGCTGGTGAAAGTGAGTTTCCTTCATGATGAAGCACAAACCTTGAAGTCATTGTGTTTCAGCAAGGCCTGAGGAGAAAAGACGTAGAGTCACGCAGGCTGAGCCAGACCCCCCAGAAATTCTAGAGAGAGAAAATGAATCACCCACCAGGCTGTACACATATTTACTCACTTCTCAAATGTTTCCCCAACTTTCTGAATTAAGACTAACCATTTTGTACCTCAGGCCCAACCTAACTTAAATTTAAATGAATTCTTGAAAAGAAGAAGGAGGAAGAGGAGGAGGAGAAGGAATAGAATCAAGTTTCTTCTTTGAGGACACTAGTGATTATTGCCAGTTGTCATGGTAACCTTCCTGCCCTGTTAAAACACCAGGAATTCCTAGAAATAAAGGATACAACTTAAAGCCAAGTTTAACTCCATGTCAAGAAGACGAAGGATGACCAAGCAGTTGAATAGCAGCTGGAAGGAGCCCAGCAATGCAGGGTCCTCTGTCTGTTCCCCAGAACTCCCCCGCTGTGTGTTAGGGGCCAGGCCCTTCCGCTTTCTTGAGCTCAGTTTGCTGATCAGTAAAACAGGGAGGCAAGACTAGATGAGTCCCCAAGGCTTTTGGGGTTTCAGGACAAGTAGGCTGCCATGAAGGTTTATATACAGGTTCTTGAATGTAGCCTGAGAAAACCAGAACTGGGCAGCGGGCCCTTGAACGCCATCTTGGGAGAACTGTCCACAAGACAGAGCAGATGGGTTTCATCATAAGAGCTATCTTGTTGTAAAATTATGGTACTCGTGATATTACAAAACAGAATTGTGGGTTTTAACATATCTTCTAGGGTTTAGAGAATTTGTTTCTTACCTGTTCCCCCTTCCAGGGAGCGAGACAATCCTTTTGGTTTACCAAGAGGTTTAAGAGATACTAATGTCCCCCACCTCCCTCCTGCTGACTTCTTTTTTTCTTTCTCTCCCTCCTTCTCAGTGCTGTGGGAATATAATATGGGTCATAAACAGTCCCCCTGGCCTCCCCGGAGGAACCTGCTAAACAAAAGGCTACCTTTTACTCTTGGAAAATTTGGCTGGGGCTATCTTGTGGGGATTTAATTGGAATGGAGGCCTATTCACTCAAATAGTACTTTCTGCCTTCATTTTGGTTTCTGCTTCCTCTTGGTCTCTATTTCTGTTCTTGCTTACAGCCCCCTTCAAAGCAAACTAAGGATGTAAAGCTGGTTTGGAGTTTTTTCCCTAGGGAATATACTTAGGATGTTTTGCAGTTTTCCAGTCTTTAGGGAATCTTTGAATGGTGTACTCTGGCTATGCTTAAGGCTGGCCACTTATGCTTGTGTTACCCAACTACCTACACTGTTTCTCCATGGCAGGAGCTGAATTTTGCAAGAAGTGAGTTGTATTCAAACTAGTGGACAGCCAAGTCAGGTACCATAGTGATGGAATCAGAGACCCAATAGCTAGCTGAGCTGTTAAAATGTTGAGACACGTTTGCAGTCGCACCCCACTTGGAATCCCAATGTCTTCATTTGTGACATAAGCAGATTGTGTTACCGGCTCTGTCAGTTTCTGCTCAGTCCTAACCTCTTGCAGGTCTACTTTTAAAAGAAAGGTGCATTAAGAAAAGCAATGTGATTTAAGATATATTTAGTTTGTTGTCTTTTAAAGGATCAGTCTAATTACCTCTAGCATGTTTTATATTTCCAAAGACATTGGTTCAAAGTGTTACTTTGTTTCTGTACTTCTCCAAGATGAGGGCGTGGACTTGGAATGTTCTAGACACCAACAGGTTGTGAAGTCCCAGAATGATCATCCGAGGTTTCTGGTGGCTATTCATGGTGCCCTGAATTAGCCCTGTGTTTCTGGCTTCTATCTGGCAGAGCACACATCATCCCATAAAGCCAAAAGGGAGGTGTCTCCATCATTCTGAATGTTCAAGGCTTTTCAGTAAAGCTTGTGGCCGACAACCAAGCCCAAAGCTGGGTTTCCAGTTTTTTTCCTCTCTAAATATAAACTGCAGCCTCTGACTTGAGAATACTTGAATTTATAAAACAGAGCCTATGTGTTACCCAGTTGGCCTTCGTGGAGGCTCCATGGCCTGGTTCGTACCTAGTCTTTGGTAGAATGAGGTTTACAAGAGAAAGCACTGCGTGGTCTTTTCCATAAAGTGGCCCTCCCTACTGTTTAAAAAAAGTGGCTCAATGGATTTTAGACTTTTCCTGTGTAAATAAGCTGCTCCTTTCCCTGTAACAAATGAGTATGGGGCAGATGGAAAGACTAGGGTGAAGCAGAGAAGAAGTACTGTCCTTTATGGCAAATGGACTATTTGGAAGGAAAGTCCCCCCACCCCACTGCCCCCCATCACAGGCTTAGAGTTGGACAGACCTGGGCTTGAGTCCCTGCGCCACCATTTATTAATTGTGCAACATGGAGCAATGTTTTCTTTGTATTATTTAAATCATTTTACCTCCCAAGGTCTAATTTTTCCACATCTGTAATCTGAAGAAAGTATTATCTGTCTTGTAGGGTTCTTGTGAGAATTAAATAGGGTCATGGGTACAAGCTGCTTAGTTAAGTCACAGGCATGTGTTAAATTCTCAATCCTCAATTGCCATTTTCATCATGATTTAGCAAGACACCTCACTGCCTGAGGTTTTGATCATCTCACCTAAAATGAAGCAATTCAGTTTTCACTCAGGTCCTTCCTAACTAAAACAATGGTGATAGAATTTCCCAAACGCATTTCTCCACAGAAAATTTTAAAAATGATAAAGTACTAGCAGAACCAACAATCATTCTTGAGCATATAACTGTTTGATGAGAAATAAACACAGTTATGTTTCAGCATGTTGAAAAGATACCTCATCCAACCTGTGACCATCATATATATGGAGCACAGTAAGGCACCAGCCAGTGCTTCTAGGCATTCCCCTTTCACAGAGCCGGGGGTCCTGGGGAAATTCCTCTTATTCTGGTAAAGCATACCATTTCTTATAGTGTAATGCTAATTTTGGTTATATGTATGCATACACACACACACATGCACTTAGATGTTTGTGTTCTTAATAATATAGTTCAGTTATACTTTAAGAGAACAACTTGCTAGCATCAGTTTTATTTTGTGAAACATCTATTAACATCTTGTTCCAGAAAAAGGGATTGGCTGCATTGCACATCCTGGTTCAGCTAAAGCCATGTTTTTCAAACTTTTCTGACAGAGACTCTCAGCAAGAAATTCATTTTGCTTTGCAACCTAGTGCGAACACGCATGAGCACACACACACACACACACACACACACACACACTCACAAATGTATGCAATTAAAATAAAGTATTTCACGATATAATGCCCTCTTCTAAAGCTAAGCACTCTGTTATTCATTCTATTCTATTCTATTCTATTGTATTCTATTCTATTCTATTCTATTCTATTCTATTCTATTCTATTCTATTCTATTCTATTCTATTCCATTCTATTCTCTTCTGTTCTATTCATTATCTTATTTAGTGTGCTGCTGATCAAAGCCCAGTACTTTGATTTCTAGACCCACTAATGGGCAGGGCTCTCAGTGTGAAAAAGACCTAGGGATTAAGCTAGGAAATGCATGGTGTTGGTGCCATTCCTTTTCCCAGGTGGGGTCCTTCTTATATTACACTTCAAGTGTATTTGAAATGGGAACTTCTTTAACATCCAAAAAGCCTATGGAGAGGGCATTAGCTAGGAAGGGTCATGTTGCCCGGCTTGACGAGAGGCAGCTGCAGACACCCAGGCTTAGAGAAAGGAGGAGTATAAGGAAGCCCACGGCTCCTTTGGAGAAAGGCCCATGGGTAGTAGGAATAGGGTTTGGAGCTATGCCTTCCCCTGGGGCGGAGGAGAGCTAAGGGGTCCTGCTCCTTTCACAGGACTCACAAGTCTTTCCATGGTCTGGCCGTCCTCACCTCGTCCCACCCCCTCCTTTCCTGGCAACTTCTCTTTTGTCCAAACCTTGTCACGTGTTCATGTCTCAGCTTGGAAGCACGCCTCTCTTTGTTCCTTTCCTTCTAATATGAAAGACCCAATTCCGATGGATCTGTACTATCTCCCCTTGAAACTTCCCTGACCAATTCCCCAGTGCCAACCTCAGCGTTCATACCCAGGACTGAAATAATGACAGCTTTTTACTTTTCCCCATTGGAACACACATTGTACTGCATTTCATTATTTTTGTTTCCACTAAACTGTGAGCTCTTCCAAGAAGGCAGGGACCTACCAATTTGTTATTTATTGTTTGATCTCTACTTCCTGGCACACGCCTTCACCTATTATCATATCACATCCAAAGTATTTGTTAAACAAGTGAAGTCATGCATAGAACATACTTATTTCATAAACTGCATACTGTGGACGGACATTGCTGATGATGAGCCCTTTGCTGTCAAGTATACCACCCCCTTCAGTTATCACAACAAGCCCGTGGGGTGGGAAGGGGAGGTATGATTGTTTACTGCTTCCAGGTTAAGAAACAGAGGTCCCAAGACATGAGAAGGGTTTTCCGAGGCTGCACAGCTGGCTGAGGGAGAAAGGCAAGCATTGAGGTTTTAAATTCTAAACACAGCGCGGTTCATACCCACTGGGTCTCATTCAGGCCTTCAAAGTCAGAAACAGAAGTCTCACGGATTTGTCCTCATTGTCAGAGATTTCTGTTTGATACGTGAGTACAGGGTGGACATGGGCACAAAAGTATGGGCCCATTTTCCCGATCATGGAAACTACATCCCCTGAGAATCCTAGGAGAAACTGAGCATAGCAGAGGGGTTTCAGAAATAGAATTTCTCCTTCAAATTTGGTTAACCCTGACACTGGATTGCACAGAATTTGAAGCAAATATTACCTGCAAACATTAGGAAGAGGAAGTGTGTTTGTGTTGACTTGCATCTTGCATCCGAAAAGTTCAGATGCATAAAGAGATGCTTTTGTATAATTCATGTTATTTACTTGAATGATTTTAGTGGCCCTCTGAACATCATTGTACTTTCTGCTATAAATATGCATTCAGAGCCTTTCCAAACCACTAGTCATTTGCCCAGCAAGCCATAAAAGCAATGTATCATGTAACCATGTATTGGGATGAAATTTCAAAAGCTCTCCATTTAGGCAGCAGGCCTTAGTGGGTTTGGGGAGTGGTAACATTATCCATTTAATTATACATTTGGACACACTGAAAAAAAAAACCTGTATTATTTACACAATTGCCTGTAATATTCTCTCCAAGCTGTTAGACCTGAGTCAGAAGCCATTAGCATGCTAATCAAGAGAAGAATATGAAATCTATTTCCTTGTGCAACTTCAGCAAGTTTCCTGGACATTTTTATGTCAGGCACATGTTTTTTCCTTCCAGAACGCCTGTCTGAAGTGTCCTCCTGGAGTCCTGGTGGTGGTGGCGGAGTGGGGTGGGGTGGGGTTGTGGGGTGTGGGATGTGTTTGTGGGGGTACTACGCTGCTAATTTGGAAACACAACACAATCTGCTCTATTTCTGCACAAGTCATGATACCTTATATTTGCAGAGGGTCTAATTGTTGGAGTGGGAAAGTTATTGTCTTCAGGGGAAAAAGTTACTCAAAGAGATGACCCTGCCAGAGATAGACAGTGCATTAAAGATTATCATTTAGATTAACTACACAAGAGGCACAGAGAATGTCTCTTTCTAGATCCCAGACAGTCCACGGTATGGGAGAGGAGAGGCAGGTGTGTGGAAGGAAACCGAAATATGTGGATTTTCTTCCCCCAATATTTTTGAGCAGCCTCACAGTCCCAAGCGCTGTATGTGTGCTGGCTGCACAGAGTTGAATGAGTTGAATAAGAAATGCTTCTGTGTCTTACAGGAGCGCGGCCGCTAGCGGGGAGGCAGATAATGAAGCCGAAATTAATACAGGTTGATAAATGCTCTGACAGGAGACTGAAGACCCTAGTGGCATCGTCCAGGGGTTTCAGATAAGACCTTGCTGCCCCGGAATGCATTCAGGCCTCGCAGGTATGTTTCCTTTTTCTCTTGCCTGCATCCTGCCGACCCCAGCAAGTCATTATTTTGGATTTATGCCTCAGACTCTGGTAATGGGCCACCCCTTTCCTCAGCCAGGGTGTATTGGTACTTGGCTCTGTGTGTGGCTTCTGTCTGTCCCTGACTCTTCTTCTCCTCTGAGTATTCAGCTTTGTCCTCCCTATACTTTTCCTGGGAAGGGTTCTTAAGTCAAGCTTGCAGGGGCTGGATGCTGATGAAAACATGGAAACATAGACTAATATCAACTGAGAACAGAGAACTCAGACAACTTCTGCTTTTCGTATCTGATTCTTTCCCTCTAAGCAATAATAACTTTGAATGACTTTGGATGGCCATGCATTTGCATAATCTACGGACTATAGCTTTTTAAAAACAATTGTTGTCTCTGTTCACTGCTTTATATTGTTGCTTCACGTAGCTATCTCATATTCTCTTGAGACAAAGCAGTTCCACTGGCATGCAACATTTAGGTAGTACTATTGCCTTCTGTGGAAATCCTTAGAATATCAAAGGAGACCTGGAGTGTGGACACAATCATATCAAAAACCCTTTTTTCCATCTCTGAAATGACTTGGTGCCAAGAGACACAGCAACAGTGCTCTCAGCAAAATGCACTAAACTTAAAGGCATGGCAAATGTTGACTCACGATGGGCTACAAAGAGCTAATGGGATTTTGGGGGAACATATTTTGCATTGTATACAGTTTAACGTTAATGAAGAGATATTTGCTTTTCACATCACAAATAGCCTTTGAGGAATCTTGGTAGATCATGGCTCTGTCCTTGTTGGAAACTTCTTTGAATTTAAGTAGTTTCTTGCCATCATTGAAATTTGCTTTTGTGGCTGTTCTAGGGCTTTGAAAATCAATTAATGGACCATTAAATGGATCCTTCATTCCTACTATTAAGTGGACCTTACCATTTCGTAACCATGTGATATAATAGAAATAATTCAAGAACTTCTCTAAGATTCAGTTTTCTCCTCTATATCATAGAAATAGTCATAACCACTTTGCAAGGTAGAATGAAATGAATGACTTCAGGAAAGTACCAAGTCTGGTTTTGTATATACAGTAGGCATTAAATACACAGCACTGTTATCACTATGCTTTGCTCATCAAATAGAATTCTAGGTTCACAAAATTCCATTGATAACTATAGGAGATGATTGTGCTATTCAGTTTTTCTCCTAAATCTGCTCCAAAGAAAAGAAGGAAGGGAGGGAAGGAGAGGGAAGAAAGGAAGGAAGGAAGGAAGGAAGGAAGGAAGGAAAGGAAGGAAGGAAGGAAGGAAATAAGGAAAGGAAGGAAGGAGGGAAGGAAGAAAGGAAGGAAGGAAATAAAGAAAGGAAGGAAGGAAGGGAGGAAGGAAATAAGGAAAGGAAGGAAGGAGGGAAGGAAGAAAGGAAGGAAGGAAGGGGGAAGGAAGGAAGGAAATAAGGAAAAGAAGGAAGGAAGGTGGGAAGGAAGGAAGGAAGGAAAGAAGGAAGGAAGGGGGAAGGGGGAAGGAAAGAAGGAAGGGAAAAATAGAAGGTGCTGGACAGTAATAAGAACAGAGAGAATTTCAAAGTGTGTGACAAGGCACATTTCTGGCGTGGAAATCTGTTCCGCCTGCCTCCTGGGCTGTCAGGCCAGGCTGGCTATGCTGCAGGGATCAGAGCTCCACTGTTTATTTGCACAATCCTCACTTCAGCTGACAGCTGCTCCAGTCCAGGAATTTTATGGCAGGAAATATAAAGTGCTGCAGGATCCGGGAGCTTTAGAGTCCTGGGTAGAATCGTTCCTTCTTAAAAAAAGGAGAAAGAAAAGAAAAAAGTAAGAGGGTGGCAGTCAGTAGGCTAAGGACTATTAAGCTTCAATCTTATTATATTGCATCTATTCTTACTAGTTCTTAATCACTATCGTGTATGTGACATCTTTAAAATTTATTGAGACAATTAGAAGCAAGCAGTTCTTTCGACCCTCAGTTCTTTCAAAGTCACACGATGCTACTGAGGGAAGGGGAACCATGAGACTGAAGTCCTTCTCAAAGTATTGTCAGTCTAATATCCATTGTAGATTGCTAAGTGCTACGAGGATTGTAGGACCAAGAAACCAGCATTTGGGTCTCAGCTCTCCCTTTAAACTGTGAGGTGAAGTTGGGGCTGCATTCTGGCACCCTTGAGCCTTAATATGCTCATATGTAAAACGGGAATAGATCTAAGGTCCCTTCCATCTCTAAAAGTTTTTTTGGGGGGAAAGAGAAGAAACAACTCTATTAAGTTACTGAAAACAAACATTTCACTTGAGGTCACTGCCTGTTGACCTCATTTTTTATAAGACATTGCTGTGTCCACAGAACCAGCTAGAAGGGCAATGGAATACGTGACTTCTCTCCTGTGTCCAAGCCATAGCCAACTAGACAACGAGACTGAGCACCTGATTGAAAAGTTGTCTGTAGATCAGGGAGCCAGTGACCTAGAGTGTACATGATCTTATCCAAGCCAGGGAGTCCATGATTAGGAAAATGATAGGACTAAGTCACATGGAAGCTGAACCCAAAGGCCATGAGGTCAATTAAGGACTGGAACTGACAAGATAGTTCCCAGATGAGCAGAAGTCATGGCAGAGATGGCTGGCAATGGGGGTCTAACAGAGCAGATAGGCAGAAGCCAGGAAAGATGTTAAAGATGTTACGACTGGGATTTTATGAGAGCTTTGATACACACACACACACACACACACACACACACACACACACACAGCGAGTGTGAAAGTGAGAATCATTTCAGGGGCCCAGTTGTAGGCCATTTAGTACAGCTAGGAATGAGGGCTCTGAAGTTATGCTGCCTTAAATTCTAGCTGTGTGACCTTGGGTTAGTTATTTTACCACTCCAGGCTTAAGCGTTCCCACAAGTAAAATGGAGGGGGAGCTGATAATACCACTGATCCTGTGGGATTGTAGATAAAGTTCTTAGAAAGATTCCTGCAGCATAATAATAGTTTGATAATTGTATTATTATTATTATTATTATTATTTTAGTCATTATATTTATATGTACCCCTGCAATAAACCTCTTTTCTCTGAGGTAACATGAATAGGACTCTTCTTCCATGCAGCTAGCTAAGTTTTAACTAATCTCTTATTTTTCCAGACCATGAATGCCCCCTAGCTTGCCTTTTCTAACTTAGAATACCTTTTCCTCTCCAATCAAAATAAATGATCATCGTACTTCAAGGCTGATCTCTCTCTCTCTCTCTCCTTTTCCATGCGGCATTCATTGATGATCATATTCTGATTTTTACCTCTGCTGACTTTTGTCTGCACCCACAATTGACTTTGTAGGACCATATCTGAGATGACCCTTCCAACTACCATAGCATATAATTGTATTTTGGTTTGATTGTGGTGTTCACGATACTTCAAGTTTAAATCTTCTCTCTCCCAACAGGGTATAAGCTCTTGGAGGGTAAGGCTATTTTTGCTTTTATTTCTTTCCCCAAAGTAGCTAACATTATGCCAGAACTACTAAAGAAATCTGATAAATTTACATTGAGGGATAAACCTTTGTAAACCATGAAGACTTCTCAACAGAGTTCTTCCATGGCTCGTTTCACCTTGACTAGCCCATCAGCAGTTTTACAATGTTTATTTAATAGTGCAAGATTTACAAGGAAACAAGATTTGAGAAGCCCAGTGCATCTGTTCTCCTGTTATATGTGCAGCTAATAAGCTGCATGACAAGTTGGGCAAATTGAGTCTACTTTCTGAACCTCAATTTCAACATCTACCAGTTGAAGCTGATAAATGTTTTGACCTCTAGTTTTTCTGCCAGATTGGTCCAGCATCCATTAAAGATTATGATTGAGCTCCTAGAATTCATTCTTTTGCAAAACTCTTTAACTGGGCTTATTTGCGCTTGGAGCTTTCATGTGGTCGTAGGGGTGATACAGCATGGTGGTTAAGATAAGGGTGTTAGATTCACACTGACCTGGTTGTGAATTCCAGCTCTTCTTACCTACCAGCTGATCTTCACAAAGTTGATGAATCGCTTTGATCCTCAGGAATAAAACCTACCTCTGACCACTGGCATGAAGACCAGGGGTGATGGTGTATGTCAAGTGTTAGCATACAGAATAGGATGGTCAAGACCGGGGCTTGAACTATAACCCATATTTATCTCTCAACCCCACATGACCAAGCATCAGCTGTCCTTCAGTGGGCACTTGGTATTAGGGAAGATTTCTCTTTTGACCTGGTGAAGGGTAAACATCGCTGCTCCTTACAAGACACTTCCTTGTTGAGTGTGGGGAACAGGGGATTCTGGGTGTGTTTCCACCTGGGGATGGAAATCTTTGGCTGAGTGTTTACATTTAGCCTTCACTGAGCATAATGCCTTCACTGAGCATAATGCCTTCACTGTGCTCACCTTCAAAAGCCATGAAGATGACCCTCACAGGGTCTTTCCTCTTGGAGGTCAGCTTGTGTCACAGAAATGGGCTATGGACCAACTCTATGACATTGAACAGATTCTCCCACCTCTACGAGCCTCTACTTCATATGAGGATGAGAAGAATTACCTGCCTTATAGGAGCTCATAGTAAAAAGTCAACAATACCATAATTTATTATTATCATTATCCATATAATATGATAGCTGTGAATGAAGAGGGATGACTAACCACCAGTAGACTCACAGGTAAAAGCTGCGTTGAGGGTCTAGGGACCAAATGCTTGTGCCAAGGCGACCTGGGCAGGGGTCACAGCACATGCCAAGTTGGGAGGGATGGAGTAACACAGTATGATGAGGGATTTCTGTGTATTTCCATCACTGGAGCATAGGATAAGTGTTGAAGACATGGGTGAAAGGAAACAGGAAAGATGGGGCAAAATCCAATCTAGACAGGTGTTTGTTGCCAAGTTTTTCATTTTTTTTTTTTAAATTAAAGTTTATGGGGGTGACAATGGTTAAAGTTACATAGGTTTCAGGTGTACAATTCTGTAATACATCATCTATATATCACCCTGTGTGTTCACCACCCAGAGTCAGTTCTCCTTCCATTACCATGTATTGGTTTTTTTTAAGTCACATCTGTTCCTTCTGCTCATTTGCTCAGCCAGGAGACATTTCCAACATTCAAGTTCTCAACTGCCCCTGACTTGCTGTTCAATGTTCCACGGGTCATTGGAAGTCTCTGAGACTCCATCCACCCAGCAGGAACACATTCTGCTTCTTTATGGGGTCATTACCCCCCCAGAACTGCGTGGTAAGAGCCTATGAAGATTGTAGGGGCTCTGAAAGTACAAAGATTTTTAATTCAATATAGCTTCATGACATCAAATATTATATTAAAAATAAAGTTTGCATGTCATCATCTAGATAGTTTATCCATATAATGGATAATGGATACAGACACTTGAAGCAATAGTAATAATAATACAAATACTGTAATGGTAACCATCTTTGGAGCATTAACTGTGATGCTGAAATAAACACTTTTTATATATGGTCCCATTTAATCTTCACAACGGTATGAGATAAATATTACCATTATTCCTACTTTACAGATTAGATAATTGAGCCTTAGAATGGATAAGAAAACTGCCTACAGTCACAAAATTCACAAATAATGCAGGTGGGATTTGAATCTGGGTCAACCTCAGTCTTTTGGTTGGGACATACGGAGGAAGCAATAAAACTGGGAAAATCTGGATGTTCTCAAGAAATAGGCAGAAGATATCTATAAAAATATAGGGAGAGGCACAATGCCAGAGGGACACATTCAGTCATACAACCAGGTAAAATGACTGGTTAATAATAGCTATCTTGATTAAATTCCACTGTGTGTATTCTGCTTTTATCCTTCACCCCTTCATATCTTTCATATTGGCTTTAGCATAAAATAAGGAAAAATAACCCTGTAAGATAGATGCATAATTTCTATGTTATGGAGGAGAAGATGGAGACATAGAATAAGGACCTCTCAAGGTCATGTGGTTGGTCAGCGACTGACCTAGGATCTGAACCCTGACTCCCCAACTCTTTCCACTACACTGTGCTGCTTCCCCAAAAGGCATCATTATCACAAACAGTCCCAGTCTCACAGCCATGCACCTCTGTGTTTCTAATTCCCAAATTTTCATTGGAAGGGAATACCATCTCCGCTATCCTGAAAGCTGAAACCACCGTTTCCCAAATGGGAGAATTAAATTCATTACTAATGCTTAAAACTCAATGTTAAGCATTAAAACTCAGGTATGCTTAGCTACCCACCCAGGCACTGGAGTGAGACACCTATAATATCTCTTTATTGTTTGCTCATTTTATGGGGCCTACCCACCCTCCCCCTGCCTGCCTGCCATCAGGAATTCACATCGCGGAGGCTCCTTTGTGCCAGCCTCAGCAAAGCATCTCAATTTCCAAACATCTGGCCTGTTTCAATCACTGAGGCTCTAAACACACCGCTCCTGGGGCTGCAGTCGTCGTGGCGGGGAGAGCTGGATTCAGGAGGCAGACCCAGCAATAAGCAATGGGTAAGAAAGGACTCGGCTTTCTTTTGTTCATGAAAACCTAGATTTATGCTCCCAAGGCTGGGCTGGACAGAGGGAAACATGAAAACAAAGCCGACAAGCGTGCTTAATACAAGGGCATGGGTGTCTGCTCCTTAACTCCACACCAAAATTCTAGTTGGACTACAGGAGAACAAAATGCAAACAGAGCAATGAGGGCAAGAGTTGGCTGTCCAAAGCAGGGGAAACATGTCCGTTCTAAAAGAGTGGATGACAATAAGAAGTTCCTGTCTTTGAATAGTGCTTTATAAGCAACAAAATGTTACCTCGCGTTGGGGGGTGGTAACCAGCAGAGACTCTGTGGCCCAGCTCTTTCCAATGATAAGCTGAGTGCACGTGGGTAAGTCGCTTAACCTTTTGGCATCTCCTTTTCCTGGGAATGGTAAATACTTCCCGTTGGTACTTTTGTGAGGATTAAATGAGATCATGCATATGATGTTTTAACAGTCATGCTATGACCGTTGGGAAATAATGACTCTATTACCACCACTACTAAAACGGTAATACTAGTGATAATCACTATTATAAATAATGGTGGTAATTATAGGGGGCTCACTAAATAACAGGCAATGGTGATCTATATCCATTCACTTATCCCAAGTTCTTTTTCATGAAGCACCTATTAACATCCCTTAGGCTAGTTTTATGCGGGTTATGGTTTGGGAAACCTTGGTTTTCATTTCAAACAAACAATCTCCAAGTACGGCTTTCAGCAGGCCTGCCCCTCACGTTTGCAGGGCCCAGGACAGGAATGCAAACATTGGCCCACATACCATATGTCTAAATATTTAAATGTTACAAATCAAGCTAATAAGCTTTTAAGTCTATCCTCCTACCTTGAAGAATACAATGTCATAACAATCTGGAAGACCAGGTTGGATTTGGAATTCTCAGGCTTTGGGATTTTCATTCTGGACGGAAGGTAGAGGCCTAGGGAGAATTGGCTCCTGAGAACCAACTTCCTTCTTGTCCCCCCACCTCCCCACAGACAGACAGAGGATTCTCTAGAAAGGTGTGGGTCCCACTCCACCCCCACAAACAGCTGTCCCTTGGACACCCTGGACATGGGTCATAGGAAGTATGGACCAGAAATTTCAGAGTTCTGGGTACTTAGCAAATAAAGACACAGAAAGCACAGATATGATGACTCACTTGCCCTCAACTTCTTTCTACCCCTGGCATTTACGTGATTCCATTTCCAAGCACTGGAATTTGGGTGATCTGAAACCTGCAAAATATTGATATTATGCTCTGCAGGTACGAGAAGTTTTGTCCAGAAAGAAGTGTGTTTTGTGGGAAATTCTAAACAATGGTGTAGGAGAACACAGAATTGGGAAATGTTATATAGACATGTCTTGACAATAGTACTAGTAATTGATCTCATAAAGCTTTAGGATCCAAACAAATGCCAATCCTTGGAGCAGGTAAGAGTAACGAAGGTCAGAATTCTGGGCAACACATTTCGCTTCATTGGACTTCAGTTTCCCATGTGAAAACCACAAGTTTTGGATTCTAAGTTCCTTTTCTTCTATGATTTTATGAAGTGATCATCAAGGAGTTTCTTTTTTTTTTCTGCAATAGAAAGCAGGGGTATTTATTAAGCCAAAGGTGTGAACATGAGATGTTTACCGAGAGCAATAATTACATATTATGTCCCAATCCTTTACAGATTATGTAAAAAGTTTTTGAATGCATTATCTCATTGAATTTTCATCCTCAGCCTGAGATGCTGGTATCTTTTCCTTCACTTGCCACTGATGCAAATGAAGCCGAGAGGAGATAAATGAATTACCCACAATCTCTTCACCTCTGAGTGACAGATCCAGGCCTCAAATCCATCTCATAGCCTTTAATTTTAAAGTGGGTGTGCAGGTTTTCTTTTCTAAACCATTCCATTTGGAGAAGATGGTATTGCAGGTGTGACATCCATTCCTTCTGAAGGAAGAGAGGGATCAAAATCAGCAAGCAGAAGCACGTCTCTTATGACTCATTAGGCAGCATAAGGAGGACCTTTATTGCAGATGAGAAAGCATGATTGCAGCTGCTACCAGGATGACATACGTGAATGCATGTGCTCATGCTGCAGCAGCATTGTCTTGCTTTGCCCTAGACACCCAGGCTGTATGTGGAAGGAGGCAGCCAGCGGGACGCTTTCCCTGCACATATGGTCCGAAATGCATAAAAGCTGAGATCGCGACTCTGAGCATTGCTTCTGTTTCCATCCCTTAAACAGACTGTGTGCAGCCTGGCCCTCTGCCCACAGCACTCTACCTGCTGACCTGGGAGAGGCTGAGCCTCGGTGGGGAAGTAAAGGAGGCTCCGTTTTCCAGAAGGCTCTTGGGTGCACACACTCCGAGATATTCATGCCAGGCAAAGACCACAGAATATTCCAATAAAAAGGTTCAAAGGTGAGTGTTGAAAATGAGAGAGGGAGAGGCCCTGTATGAAACACTTAACATGTGACGTATTACAAAGAAAACAAACCAAAATGTAGGTTCGCTGGGAATGAATCAAATGAAAGAGAATAAGTCAAAACAAGAGGAGAGTGCTAAATTAATGAAACAATGCAGCATTTGGGGATAAGACCTGACTTGTCTTCATCCACAAATGATGAGTGGCAAGGATGTATCAGATCCCCCGCCACACTGCTCCTGGGTGGTCAACCCATGTGGACCGGGATTTCAATCTCTGTTCCTTTCCTTACTATCTGTATGACCCAGGCTCAGTTAACTAAATGATTAAGCCTTAGTTTCTTTGTCTGGAAAATGGGGATGAAAACACAGGTGTTTTTTTGTGAGGAACATATTATATATGATATGCAAATTAGCTTAGGTCAGTGTTTGGAAAATAGTAAGTCTTTAACTACAGCACAGTAGCTGTCATAATCAGAATTACCATCGTTAATTTATATTTCCACCTCCAATGCCAGTGAATTTTGACTGCACTTGATAACATTTTTTTTAAATCAAATTTTATGGGGCAAAATTTGCATACAATAAATTACTCATTTCAAGTGTAAAGCTCAAAGAGTTTTGAGAATTTTATACATTCACACAGTCATCACTAAAATCAAAATAGAAAAAAAGTCTCATAAAATGTGTTCTGCTGTCCCTTTGTGATCCATACCCCTCAATGCTCAGTCCAAGCAACTGTTTCTCTGTTTTCTGCCAATGCGGTGTTATTTATGTACGTTTGTTATTTTCTTCCTTTTTACTTACTTAGGGTTTAATTTGCTCTTCTTTACCCAGCTCTTAAATATATGAATTTAAATAATTGACTTCAGCGATCTCTTCTGGTACTACCATTTAAAGCTAATGTTCTTCCTTTAAGCACTGCTTTAGCTGCATCTTAAAAATTTGATATAATTTTCAACCAGTTTAAAATAGCTCACATTTCCCTTTCTTATTCCTTCTTTGATCCATGGTTTATCTAGTAATGCATTGTTTTCCTAAACATGTGGGAATTTTCAATATATCTTTCTGATAATTCATATTTTAATTCTGTTGTGGTCAGACAGCATGCTCTGTGTGGTTTCAGTTGTTTAAAATTTATTAAAACTTCTTTTGTGGCTGAGAATATCATGGTCAAAAAGCATATATTGTTATAAAAATTTTATTGAGAGGGTAGATCACGTGTTGTGTTCCTACCATAATGAAGTAAAATAAAAAATAAATAAATTAGAAATTATCATTTATGTTTACTCATATATTTGCCAATTTTAGCACCCTTTATTTTTTATATTCATCCAACTTTCCTTTTGGTATTTCAATTCTTCCTGAGGAAATTCTTTCCTTATTTTAAATTTTAAATTTTTTAAAAAATTTTTGTAGGCCACACTTGTTGGCAATAAATTCTTGAAACCTTTGTTTTTCTGAAAAAAATCTTAATTTCCCCCTAAGTTTTCAAAACTATTTTTGCTGGGTATAGAGTTATTGGTTGCCTGTGTTTTTCTTTCAGCACTATAAAGGCTATAAGCCATTTTCTCAGGCTTACATAGTCTTTGACAAGAAGGCTTTACTCATTTTTACCTCTGTTCCCCTGTAAATAATGTCTTTTCTTCTATGGAAGATTTTGAGATTCTATCACTGAGATTTCAGCAATTTGGTTATAGTTTATCATGATGGAATTTTCATTTCCTTTGTCCTTCTTAGCAATTGTAGAACTTCTTAAATCTGTGGTTTTTAACTTTTCAACAAATTTGAAAAATTTCAGCCATGATTTTTAAAAATACTTTGTCACATCCTGTCCCTTTTGGGACTCCATGTGAATATATATTATGTTATGGTGCTTTATATTATCCCACAGATCACTGAAGCCCTGTTCATTTTTTAATTTAATTTAATTTTACTTAAAATATTTTATTGGGGAATTGCGGGGAAGGAAACAGGATTGGGGAATCAGGGAAGGGAACAGACAAGTTACTGTCCTTTTTGTTCTTCAATCTAGTTGTGGAGGGCGTCGCTTCCCTGGCCCATGTTGGTATTGTGCTGTTCCCAGCTGAGGCAGATTGGTCGCTGGCCATTGGATGGTCTCTCACTACGGCTCATGGAATCTGCTGGCCACTCACGCTGGCTGCTGGCCACCCGGTGGCTCATGGCAGCCCACTGCAGCCCCACTGCAGCCTACGCCATCACTGGCAACTCACGGCAGCCCAGCTCCAGGTCGAGCTGTTGTTCACTATCTTAGCTGTAGAGGGCCCATGTGGGAACTTAACTGGCGGCCCTGCTGCTCAGAGCTCGTGCTCCTAAGCCAACTCATAACTAACTGAGCCACTCAGCCAGCCCCCTGTTCATTTTTTTTTTTTTTGAGGGCAGTGTCACTGGCTCTGATATGTGGGACCCGAACCGGGGCCACTGGCTTCCCAAGCCAGTGCTTAACCACCGCACCACTCGGCCGGCCCCATTTTTTAAAAATCATTTTCTTTCTCTCTGTATTACACTGTGAATAATATTTGAAGATGCGTTTTCAAGTTAACTGACATTCTGTTTTCCAGTGTCTAATCTCCCAACTCATTCAGTGAAATTTCCATTTCAAATGTTTTATTTTTCATTTTTTAAAGCTTCATATGGTTTTTAAAAATATCTTTCATTTCTTTCTTCATTGTTTCCATATTTGTCTTTAATTCTTTGAGCACCCTGAGTGTATTTATAATGGTTGCTTAATGTTCTTGTCTGCTAATTCTGTCATCTCTACCTTTCCTGGGTCTTTCTCTACTAGTGGTTGATTTTTCTTATAATTATGGATCCATTTTCCTGCTTCTCAGCATGTCTGACAATTATTGAATGGACACTGGATACTGTAGTTTTGTGTTATTGAGTACTAGTTCTTTTATTGTCTTCTTTTAATGAGTGTTTGATTTTGTTCTGCCAGGTGGTCAAGTTACTTGTGGATTCAGTTGATCCTTTTATGACCTGTTTTTAAGTTTTATTATGAAGTACCCTTTATTCTGGCTATTTTAGTGCTACTATTAAGTCATGATTCTTCTGTGTTCATTTCCAAATGCTTCTGGTTTTCTTTGTGGACTCTTCATTATGGCTGGTTAGAGCTTGAACATATCCTAGACCTGTGGGATATTATTCAGCTTACGGTTTCCTAGTCATTCTTTGCCTGGCTTGCTAAACCTTAATGAACACACATATGTTTTTGTATTTAGTAATAGACTCAAGAGAGCCTTTATGGACAAACCTAATTCTTAAAAAAATTCTACCACCTCTCTAGTTATTTATTTTGCTAATTTCAGCCATCCTATCCTCTCTGCATTCCAATATTAGTCTCTTCAACTCTGTAAGAATGCCATGTTTTCTTCAGCTACCTTTCCTTACCTTGCAGGCTGGAAAGTATATCCAAGTAGAAATTTGGGGCAACTGTAGGGATTATATATTTTATTTTCCTCCTTATAGAGAATCACAGTCCTGTGTTGCGTATTGTACAATGCTGGAAAATATTTGTTTCATATATTTTCTGGTTTTCTCATTATTTGGGGCAGAGGGAAGGTGTGTTCCCACTTACCTATCATGGCTGGATAAGGAGGTTGATGTACCCACTTTTAAAAGAGTTCATGGTATTATTAAAACCAAATGATTCAATTAGGGGCTGAAATGAGAGCACAGGCTAATGGTCAATGACTTTCTGTTCTGTCTCTGTCACAAGTCAAAGTTACACACCACACTAGGGCTTTATAATGGTGCCCTCCTTTATTTATTGTATTCAGGTCAAGTCCACAGGCAGTTGACAATTGAATTGCTATTATTATTCTTTCAAGATTGTTCAAATTTAAGTTCTTTTGTCCTTTGCACTCATGTCTACACACTTTATCCATCAAATTTAAGTAAAGAAATGATGTTTTGCTCAAAAATCCTGTTACCCCTTCCTTAATATTAACATTTTCTCTCAGTTTTGTTATTTTCTCTACTAAGCTGTGATTTCATTGAGAAAAACGGTCCAAGAATGATATTCTTTGTATTTATAGCATTTAGTGTCATACCTGACTCATTGTATGTCTTTCCCTTTCTATTAGTTGAATAAGCAAACATATCTTTAAAAGAATTTTAGTGTAGAGTTATCAGAATAATTTATTTCAAGCCATTTCCCTTCATGTTTGCTTTTTTTCTTCCAACCCACTGTATAAAGTTCAGATCTTTATAGTTACCTGCATATACATCTGCATGTTTTGCCAACTCTATTTCCTTCCCTCCCCCCATTGTATAATTACAAATTAAGTCTTAGGTATTTGATAATCAAATTTTACTCTGTATATAATCTTTGGGAAATCTTATCCAAGTCCATACCATACACTAATGAATTCTAAATATAATTTCTCCTCCTTTTATCTTTCTTTTCAGCTCCAAATTGGGAAATTACACTTGCATATGCCACAAGTATCTCAATTTTAGTTACGTCCAAAATGGAACTCATCATTTTTTTCCCCTTAACTCTGCCCTCTCTTCCTGTCTGTGTATGTTTTATTTTATTATATCTTTTGGATAAAGTCCAAAATCCTCAGCATAGCACACAAAATTCTTCAACATATAGTTCCTGATGGCTTCAACTTTATTGCTCATTAGCCTTTTGCTCTGAACTGACATGCTCTCATACCTCTTGACTCTCCATAACATTTTACAACTTCATTTATTCTATTAATTCATTTATTTCTTTACTTATTCATCCTTCCAACCTACTGAAGTGGATGTCTTCTCCATCCGGAGACATATTCTCCACCCTTCTCACCTATTCTGATCCCTGGACACTGTTCTGTATGCACTATATTAATAGGTCTCTTTGCCTCTGATATCTGGTTAGGTTGGTCCATGAAACGTTCTGAGAAGACAAGGGTAGGAGGTGCTATGGTCTGAATGAATCTCCCCAAAATTTATATGTTGAAGCCCAAATTTGTATTGTATTTGAAGGTAGGGCTTTTAGAAGGTGGTTAAGGTTAGGTGAGGTCATAAGGATGGGGTCCTAATCAGAAAGAAGTGGTGACCTTATAATAATAATAAGAGAGAGATCTCCTTCTCTCTCCATGTGCATGTGTAGAGAAAAGACTATGTGAGGACATGATGAAAAGGTGACCATCTGCAAGCTAGAGAGAATGTTCTCACCTGACACAGACCCTGCTCATACCTTGCTCTTGGGCTTTCAGGATTCAAAACTGTGAGAAAATCAATTTCAGTTGTTTAAGTCACCTAGTATATGGTATTTCGTTAAGACAGCCTGAGCAAGCTAATAATAATATACCATATACATATAAACAATCATCATCATCATCATCATAACATCATCATCATAATAGTAATAACATATTTTCGAAAAGAAACATATGTCTAAATCAAGCTCTATAATTGAAGGAATGTACATATCTATGTATGTGTATACCAGGCACTATGCTTGGCACTAATGAATATTACAATAAACATGACAGACATGTTCCCTAACCTTATATAATCCACAGTTCAGTGGACAATACATATATTTGTGAATTTTTCTCTCTTGGTTAACCCTGTATGTATTTATGGGAATCAGTAAAGAGGAGTTAGAAGGCTGTTACATCAGAAAAACCTATTGGTTTAACCAGTAGTTCTGCCATTTACTGTACAATTTCCTCACTTATAAAATAGATTAAATGAGATCACATATACTTATTGAACAAATAATTATTTAGTGCTTACAAATGCAAGAATAAAAGATATTGAAGACCAAATAGAAACTGACATACTATCATCACTCATAGAGCTTATAATACAGTCAGGTAATGTAGTGACTTGAAGTATTCTAAGCACACAATAAATTTGACCTCTTATTATATTATCTTTATAAATGTTATTTATCTTATGATTCACATGTTCATCTCCCTCTGTTATTATAATTTGTGGCTTCTACTCTATCTATCCTGAAGGTCATAGGCTATTTTGTTTATTTCTGTATCCCTGGTCGTGTTTGCAGCGCCCTGGTGCACAGTCAGTAGAGGAATGAGTGAGTGAGTTAAAATATTTCAATAAGCACTATTATTCCATGGGCTATTTTCATGGAATACTAGAGATATCCATATCTAAAGCTTTTTGTGAAGACTATTGCCAAGTGAACCAGATATGCATTTACTGCTTTTTACAAGTACATGGCCTTGTCTTAAAAGCTTAGCCCTTGTTGAAAACTCTGCTTCAAATGGGTAGAATTGCCTGAGGGGTCAAAAGAGCATAAAAAGTATCTTTAGCACAATGTATATGACCCATTCCAGTGCTTAGCACATGGTGCGGGCTCCTCAAATGCTTGATGAATTGAATCTGATTGAGGAACTATCATTTGGAATCTGTATAGACTGTCCAACTTCCTTGGCTTTGAGGTCAATAATGACAATTATCCAAGTTTATCAGTGAGTAGCTGAAACAGAACTACAGAGCAGGTGTCTTGATCTCAATCTCTTAACAGGCACACTATTGAAGAAAAGCTATTCTCTCTTTACAAGATAAGCAGGAAATTATTCACTTCAGCATCTACACTCATAAAGTTACAGGGCTGTATGATCTGGGAACATCTTGGTTACGACAATACTAAAATGAGTGGTCCATCCTGAATAAATATCAACAATGGAGAAGAAAGGTCAAACTGCCCATCCTCAGAAGGTTTAGACTGTTTAGTTTTCCTTGCAAGGCTCTGGTTGGCCAGAAGATTTTGGAATAGAATATAGGTCTTAGAGTAAAGCACACCAAGGTCCATGTCCCATTTACTAACTGTTTAACCAGGACAAGTGGCCTATTTTCCTGAGCCTTCGCGGCCTTCTGTGTGATAAGGAACATACTCATCCTCAAGATTTTGATATAAATAGAACACTTAGAAAAAGTCCTTAATAGCACAGTAGTTAAGATTTAGATGTCTGATAGATACGGACTTGATTCCCAGTTCTTCCACTCATAACTTTGTGACTTGGGAAAGTTACTTCGCTTCTCCATGGAAATCAGAATTGACTGTATTATGCTGCTGTAGTGGATATGAAGATACATTTCCCAGATTCCTTTTCAGGACTGAAGAGTTGACTCTTCTAGCTGTTGGGGGTGGTAGGGTGTGGGGGTGGTGGATTCACAGCTGATGGCCCTCAGCTCTCAGTCTTGTCCAGGAATTGCCCTTTGCTGAAATTCACCTCTCCAGACATCACAGATCCTTCCTGGAGCAGCTTCCATTTAATGACTAATTTCTTTGGAGGCAGAAAGGTTAATCCCCCTGTGTCCAATTTGGGATAACTGTAAGACGCCATTGCAGCTTCAGGGCTTGTCATGGCTTCATCTGAGCCCTTCTGGTAACTATACTATGGCTCGTCTTCTCTCACTACCCAATTCTGGTTCTTTCCCTGGCCCCACAGGTGTTTATTCTGAGAACTGTCCCCAATAAATGTTCTATATGATCTTCATCTCAGACACTATTTCCAGGGGAGTAGCCCTGCAAGTAACAGCAGCAGCAGCAATAAACCCAACCCCATGCTGCATGAACAAGTATTTATCTATATAACTCAGCACAGGGCTTTTCTCCTTATGGCCACTTGTTAATTTCGATTGATTGAGGCTCTTTGCCCCATGGCATCTGAAACAAGCAGATTCCTTGCCACAGATGGAAGAGTGTGCACCAGCTCTTCTAGGCATTGGCCCATGACTCTTCTACACAGACCCCAAGCAGACTCTGAGAATGAACGCAATCACCAAAACTAGTTGGAAAAAGGGATGAAAGCATTTCAGTAGTCAGGCTGAGCTAGAAAGACTGACACAAGCTTTCAAAGAGAAAGACTGCTCCAGTGTGACAGATGTCATACACTGAGGGCAGCAAAAAGTCAGGGCAGTGTTTTCTTTTTTAAAAATTTTTATTTTTACCACATTCAGCTATTTTTATTACATGTTCAAGAATTTTTGCCATATTAGTATGTCCACCGAAACAATTCCCTTTCATTCAAAAAATCTTTATTTTTAAAGAATTACTATAAAAGGAAGACCAGGATTATTCTCTGAAAATATAACATTTATATATATATATATATATATATATATATATATAAAATCATAATGTTCTGTGTAGAAAATGTTTCCTCCTGGAAAACTGGGCTTTGAGCACATTCTCGTTTGTTAAAAATGTTGATTAGCAAATAATAGAGAAGTAAGATAGTGCTAGTACCCAACTGATAGCTTCTTCTTGACAGCTGGGAGAACTGAAAGGGGAGTAATACACTCACTGTGTTATTCAAGGTGATTTCATGTGGCTGCACTGTTCTTGTAACTCCCTAAACCAGTATCCCAAATTTTGAGAAACTGAAACCCAGGGATCTGTTCCAGTTTTGCTGTTCTGTATTTTTTTTCCTTTAGTACAGCATTTTTTTCAGCTTTATTAAGATATAATTGACATATAATATTGTGTAAGTTTAAGGTGTACAATGTGATGATATGAAATGATTATTACTGCCATAAAGTTAGTTAACACATCCATCCCTTCACATAATTACCATTTGTGTGTGTGTTGTGAGCACATTTAAGATATACTGTCTTCGTGACTTTCAAATATGTAATTCAGTACTGTTTAGTCACCATGCTACACATTAGATTCCCCAGAAATTATTTATCCTATAACTAAAAGTTTGCACCTTTGTCAAATATCTCCCCATTTCCTCTACCCCGACCATTTCTCTACCCCAGAAGTTTTCTCTGACTTATTTCATTTAGCATAATTTCCTCAAATTCTATCCATCTTGCTGTAAATATATATATATATATATATATATATATATATATATATATATATATATATATATATATATAGTACTTACCTTAATGCCCCAGCAGAAATCTTTACATTGCTTCCTATTGATTCTCCCACATGCACTGAGGTCTTTGGATCCATCTGACCCGCTTTTTAGGGAAGGATCTTTCTAAATCTTTCTGTATAGATGACTTCTGTACTATTTGTTTTGTCCATCTGATGTCCATTTTGTTCATTTGCATAGGAACACTATGAAGAGATCAGTGCTTGAATGTCTCTAGGTTCTAAAGTAACTATTCTTAATAGCTGTTTTTAACATTTTCTTGATTTATTCATCCATTGATAGATACTTAGGTTGTTTCCATGTCTCGGCTATTGTGAATACTGCTGCAATGATCATGGGAGTGCACCCTGCAACCCCACTTCTGAATATATATCTAAAGGCAATGAAATCACTATTTTGCAAAGGTATCTGCACTTCCATATTCATTGCAGCATTACTCACATATGCTGCATTTTGAATTTTAGGAGAAAAATGGTGCATTATAGGGGTAAGCAGACAGAAGCAATGAATTCTAATGAACTTGGATCTGAGGTCACAAAATCCTGTTGACATCATAAGTACCTACTTCACCCAGAGCGCACCCCAAAAAGCTTGCTTGGGCCTAGACAGCATTTGTCCCACTTTCTAAGCACTCTATGTTTGTTTGCTGACCTTTTATTACGAATAGCTGTGTCTACTCCCATTTTGCCCCATCTCTCTGCTACATCCTTGTTAATTTTTCCCTCCATCATTCGAAGTCAGCTTCTCAACTTGCCCTGGTATGCTTTGCATCTCACATAAGAGTCTGAGTCTTATACACCCTGCTTGGGGCTAAAACTGATGAAACATCCCCTTCAAATATTTAGGCAAGAGCACGTCATTAATCTCTCAAGAGATGAAAAAACTTCCTGAAGTGAGGGGGACTTTGCACAGCTTTGTACAGCTCTGAGAGCTGAAACGTGAGTGTGTGTGAGTGTGTGCGCGTGTTTATAAAAGAAGGTATATTAGCAGGGAGGCGTGAAAAAAATCCCTTAGTGGAGAAATCTAACAAAAATTAAATGACATTACCTTATCCTTTCAGCATTTAAGGAATTTGCCTTTCAAAAAGGCAATGCTGTTTGAAGATAAGAATAATTACACTTTGTTCCTTGGTTAGTGCTGCCCTATTCTGAACCTTTCTTCTCAAAGTTTGATACCAAAACAGCTACTCGGGTAAGGGTGAGTTGTGACTATTCACCCCTAGCTTGTGATTTCATTGTTAACACCAGTGGCTGTGACAGTCCTGGGGCAATGCACCCTCTTGGGGAAAAATTCAAAGGCAAGGGTTTTCATGACTAATATGAAGACGATGGTGATATGATACAGTGAAAGGAACAGAAAGAAGAGGAGAGGAAAAGAGATGAGAAAAGAGGTGAAGAGGAGAAGGAATAGGGGAAGAAGGAAGGGGAAGAGAGAAGAGGAGAGGGAAATGGAAAGTGAATGTGTAAATGCTCTAGTCAGTCAGGTTGTCTCAAGGATTTGCAACGGCAAGTATTAAAACGTTATAGCCCGAATGACTTGCTGTTGCATAAAGTATTCTTTCTTTCCCCCGAAAGTAAATGGCTTTATTTTTTATTTAGACTATGTAAGTGTTTAAAAGAAAACAGAAACAATTCCCAAAACTTAAAAGTCATTTTCAAAGTTAAAAAATAAAAAAGAAAGTAATAAACCACATATTACAGCTAACCTGAAATAATAGTTCTTTAGTTTTCTGGTGTGTACTTATCTCTTTAGATTATTTTCGCCAAGCTTTAGGTACTGTGAGGTTAGGGACCACGTGTGTATAATTCATTGATTTATCTTCCATGGTTAGACAACGCTTTGCACAAAATAGACAATACAACTTTTCTTGCATGAGAAAATGAAAAAAAATATATATATATACATATATGTATATATGTAAATAATATTTTACAAAAAGGAGATCATATTAATCCTAGAATACTGCAACCTAATCTTCCTCACTTACCATGTACATTTTGCCATATCATTAAATGAACATTTATGAGGTCTGACAATTAGTTCGCAAACTTGTTGCAAAGATATTGCTAACCTTTTTTGATATCCAAGGGATTATTCGTTATGAATTTGTGCCAACTGGACAAACAATGAACCAGCTTTACTATTTGGAAGTGCTGAAAAGGCTGTGTGAAAAAGTTAGACGACCTGAACTTTTCACTAACAATTCATGGCTCTTGCATCACAACAATGCACCAGTTCACACGGCACTGCCTGTGAGGGAGCTTTTAGCCAGTAAACAAATAACTGTACTAGAACACCCTCCCTACTCACCTGATCTAGCCCCCAATGACTTCTTTCTTTACCCAAAGATAAAGAAAATATTGAAAAGAAGACATTTTGATGACACTCAGGACATCAGGGGTAATACGACGAGAGCTCTGATGGCCAGTCCAGAAAAAGAGTTCCCAAATTGCTTTGAAGGGTGGACTAGTGCTGACATCGGCGCATAGCTTCCCAAGGGAAGTACTTCAAAGGTGACTGTAGTGATATTCAGTAATGAGGTATGTAGCACTTTTTCTGGGATGAGTTCGCGAACTTGATTTTTAGGTACTTTAGTCTATTTGGCCTCCATGGGCATATAATAACTTTATTAAAACAGTTCTTCATTGATGCATATTAAAGTTGTTTCCATTTTTCATCATTATAAACAATATTGCAACAAATATTTTTGGAAATGCTTTTTTTTATTATGTTTTTGGGATAATTCCTGGAGGTGGAATTACAGGACATAAATCACATATTCTCGTGGTGTTTAATTCATAATGCCAAGTAGCTTTTCAGAAAAATTGGGCCAATTTACTTTCCACCAGCCACATATGAAAATGTATTTCCTCAATAGTTTTGATTAAAAAAAATAGGCATTGCCAATCTTTTAAAATATGCATTTCTATGACTACTGGTAAAGTAGAACTTTCTTTTTATTGTTATCCTTTATTCTTTTCTTTCTTCTTGCCATTTGCATTTCTTCCTTTTGTAATTACTTTTGTATCCATTGACCTTTTAAAATCCACCTCTATATCTTTTCTTACTGATTTTAAAAGTTCTCTCTATATTGAGAACATTCATCTTTGTGTTATATATTGCAAATATATTTCCTTCTTTCTGTCATTTGCTTTTCAGTTCTGTTCATATCAGCAGTGTAATGGCGGTAGAAATGCCACTAGTATTGTTAATTTTGGTGTTGCTGTTGGTGATGTTGTTTTCTGGTGGTAGTGGTGGTACTGGTATCATAGTTTTTAGTAGTGATGATGATGTGCCATTTTATTTTACAGAAATGTAAATTTTACCAGTATTTCCTGTTATAGTTTCTGCCTTTGGTGTCCCCCTGCCACCTTCAAAGGTCATTGCTACAGCAAAGCTATATTTTGAAAACAATATATTTTTTTCTTTTTACTGTGAAATAAACATTTTTTTCCAATTACTTTCAGGTGTACAACACAATGTAATAGTTATACTTTTTACCCCTCAAAGTGACATCCCCCTCCCCCAGTTCGCCACCCCACTCCTCCCCGCCCATATCATACATATCTATTACAATTCCTTTGACTCCCTTCTACAGTATACTCCACATGCCGTGACTATCTATATATTCAGTTACAGTTGGCATACAATATTGTAAACATCAGCTTCAAGTGTACAGTGCAGTGATCAAACCTCTACTCCATCCATGAAGTGGTCTCCCTAACAAGACATGTGACCATCTGGCATGCCACAAAATTTTTACAACATTATTATATTCCCTGAACTGTGTTCCACATCCCTGTGGCAATATTGTAGTTGTCTATTTATGCTGTCTAATCCCTTCTTCTCCCTTCTCCCCACCCCTTTCCCAACTAGCAACCCTCAGTTTTTCCTCTATATCTGAGTCTTGAAAACAATATATTTTGTTTGAATGTTTTTAGGATCATAAACACACGTACACACTCACATGCATTTTAATATAGCTGAAATGAATTTTATGTAAAATGTATATAGTGTCAAAGGATTGGGAAACCATCTCACTATCTCTGATTAAAAGACAAAGCAGAACTATTGCTCTCCATTGGGGAGCTATGCTGCTGAGGTATGGTGTCCCCAAAGAGAGCAGGCAGTGGGTCTTACAGGGCATTAAAGAGGCGTGTCATTCAGGGGCTGATAGATTTTCCAGGGCACACATAGCCTGCCATGTGCCTAAGGTGGTTATTTGGGCTCTATTGCTTTTGATTGACACTTCGAGTGAGTCAGTTCCTGATAAGCTGTCTTTCTAAAGCCAGGGACTGTCACTGATTGAATCAAGTGACATGAAAATGCTGGTTCACTGAGGAGACTTGTTGATCAATCCATCAGGTTTTAAAAGCAGTTTCTGGTAGTTACCTGTTACCATGGCTACAGACAAATCAGTCTTTACCTACTATTGTGGGAACTTTTACAGTGCTCAGTGGGGATCTAATATTTTTTTTCTCTAAGTTAAACGAATGGAAGGGAAGATTTTGATTGTGTTTTAATGTGTTTATTTCTTTCTACAATGTGAGTTTCTTGAGGGTAGGAACCTTGTTTACTCTTCTGTTGACTTTTAGTCCTGAAATATAAAAGTGTTTTCATAAGTAGAATTCTGGGAACCAGGCTCTCAAGTACAAGCCCAGGCTATGGCCATAAGCAACCATTTAAATGATCATGGATTCATATGCTGTTTGAATTTTGACACTGAGAAAATCCTTCAAGAATCAACAATCACTATTTCACATTCCCAATAACACTCATCTGTATTTGAGAAGTCTGATTTCTCAATCAGAAACATTAATATTGTGCTTTCCATCATTATATCAGCCAATATTTTTTGATACTTACCATGTCAGTCAGTATTAACTTCTTTTACATGAGCTATTTCGTGAGATTTTCATAATAATCTTTTTTTCCCCTCTTTTTAAAGATTTTATTGGGGGAGTTGGGGGAGGGGAACAGCACTGGGGAATTGGGGAAGGGGAACAAACACCATTGCTATCCTTTTGTACTTCAGTCTAGTTGTGGAGGACGTCACTTCACTGGTCCATGTTGGTATTGTGATCATTGCGCTCTTCCTGGGTGAGGCAGTTGCTCATGGGCCATTGGACGGCTGCTCACGGTGGCTCATGGCAGCTCACGCCTTGGCCCGCTCATGCTGGCTGCCAGCCACTCACGGTAGCTTACAGCAGCCCACTGCAGCCCCACTGCAGCTGATGCCATCGTCAGCAACTCACTGGCAGCTCCAGGTCGAGCTGTTGTTTACCATCTTAGCTGTAGAGGACACAGCATCACTGGCCCTCATGTGGGATCTGAAATGGGGCCCTGCTGCTCAAAGCTCACACTCCCAAGCCAACTCTTAACCAATGAGCTGCTCAGTTGGCCCCACAATAATCTTTTGAGTTACTCATGATGCTTCCATTTTACAGACAAGGGGACTGAGATTCAGAGAAGTAATCAGTGAGTTACATGGAGGATGGAGTGAGGGATGGACGCAACTAGTATTAATTTAGGGAACATTATATAACACAGTTTTTCAAAATATACAAACCTAATTTTCAACCTGGATTATCTCATATTGACCTTGCATATAATTGAGAAGGATTCAATTTTAGAGAATGTTGGGGAACTAATGTTAACTGGTATGATGGACCAGACATGGATACATCCATTACATAATTTAGTCTTCACAATAGTCCTATATGGTGGCTATCAACATCCACCTTTTATGAGTGTGGAACCTAAGGCCCAGAGAAATATAGTAAATTACCAAAGATACACAGTGACTGAGCCAGGATTTTAAACATGATGATGCTGTTTAATTCTGGTGACTAGATTACACTGTTCATCCCTCTTCTTCTTGTGTCTAAACCAAAGTGATTTAGTAGACTCTGATATTTGATGAGCTGACTTAATTATGAGTTGTTTTAGTTAAGAGAATTATAGGAATGGGTCCTAAAAATCTTTTCTCTTTCTTTTCAGGAATTCAACCTGTCATCTGAGTTTGGCTAATTCGAACAAGTTTTGTGACTAGTCTGAGATACATTTCTGTGCTACCTGATCCCTCATACTGTTGTTTTGATTTCTATAAGGAGAGTAATGACTTTTTCAATTCAACATGATATTATTTTTCTGATTCATTCATGGTCTTGATGGTAATTAATCACTGGAATGTTAAAATAGAAAGAAGGTGTGACGAGCAGCCTAAACTAAGGAGGATGCCATTAATAGTCTTCCCATGAGAAGCAGTGGAGAGCCCTGTGGCTTTGGGGTTTGTTCCACACTCTCACTTCACTCCTCTAAGTAATCTCTGATTGACTCTTGATGGCCATAGGGTTTATTCCAATAACTGCTGTACTTTGCCAGGTGGCATATTACAATCAAGAAAATGACACTAAAAAGTAGTGTAGTCATATCATGGTGGTCAGGAATTTAAGCTAAAAATTTTTACTGCAGAATACCAATGCTTTGTGGAATTTCAGTCACTCTCTGGTGAGATTAAATGTCTTAATCTCATGAGGTCTTTTAAAAGAAGGGTGATAGTTAAGTTTAGGAGGGCCAACAAGTGAAAATATCATTAGTGGTAAGTGTAGACTGTCTTATGTCAAAGTGGTTACAGCCTGGCTTTTATTCTGAATTGAGACGCTCCTACCTAGAATGAGCAACCTCAAGAAATACTTGTTGAATGAAAGAATGAAAAAGGGTTGGTCTCTCTAGTCTTTTTCCTCAATCAGTAGGTCTCTTCACTCATATAGGTCATTGCAATTTTCATCTTGAAAAAGAAGAGGTTGATTAACATTTATTTAATATTCATTAAGTGTTATAACCATCTTTTAGGCACTTTTGAGTAAAGGGAAACAAAGATGAAAAGAACATATTTCTGCATTCACAGGCCTCAGAATTTAGTTGTAGAGGCAGACATGTAAACAAGTAAATAAAAGAAAATAGTAATTCCTTTGGTAAACATATAGATGAGTTGCAGGGTGGAGGAAATGCCTCATTGCTCCAAAACTAAGTCAGAGAACCTTTCTGGAGGAAGTGATATTTAAGTTAACTATTATAAGAAGAGTTGAAATCCAATAGTTCTTCAAGCCGACCATGGGCCCTGGAAATACAGAGAAGAATTATGAGAATATATAAAGAAGCAAAAAATGAAAGAGTTGGGTTTGTGGTGAAGCAAGAAGGGCTTTACAGAATGTCAATGAAAGATGGCACCTATCTTTAACATGCAGGTCATTCACATTTATTGAGTACCAATATACGTGAGTCATTCAGCTAAACACTGAGGATACCACAAATTAAAAAGCTATATCTTGCCTCTGCTATTATAAAGATTCTTATAGTCCAGGATGGAGGAAAATAAATTTAAAAAGTAATTCCAATGGGTACAGGGGACTTTGGGAACACATAACCTAAAGAACCTGACTAATTGGTGGGGGCGGGGTGAGGTTAAAAAGATGAAAAGCTGGGACTTGCAGGATGATTAGAAACCAGCCAATGAGAGGGCACAGCATAAAGTGAGGGCAAATGTTCAAGAAACTAGAAGATCAGCCAATTAGACCTTAGAGTTTGAAGCAGGGTATACGAGAGATGAAGCTGAAGAGATGAGATGTTCAGATCACAAAGGGTATGACGAGCCACATACTGAGTATTAGTGAACATTGCCGCAAAGAGCTATAGTGTCAAGGAAGCCATTCAAAGGTTGAGCAGGGAAAGGAAAGAAATTGTACCTTCATCATTTAGCGTGGCTGAATCTTTGTATCTAACGTTAGGAATGAAATGGTGGAGGTTACAGACCACAAATTCTGGCCTTGGAGACTCAGGCACCTCAGCATAGTTAACCACACTGCAGCTGACGTCAGCCTCCCAGCTTTCACGATACTTTCACATTTGCCATCTCTGGCAGTTCCATGAGAAAGTTGAGGGAGAGCCTTATTATCACATCGGGGTGATGCAGAAGCTGCATCTCTGGCTGGTTCAGACATATGCTTATGATTAATTAAGTGCTGTGCTGGTCTGGTAGCCCAGGCCACCTGAGACCTCTGGCCTGCTGCCCTTTCCACTGCGTTTACTCTGTGGGTTTTCAAAGACCCATGCAAAGCCAAGTATTTTCATGACAAATTGATTCCTTTTTCTATTTCAGCTCTCAAAATGACACAATGCTTCATCGTTGACAGCTCAGGCTGTTCTTAATAATACATCCACCCTGTTACCAGTGATGGTAACTTGTGGAGCTCAGAGCCTCCTTCTATGTGGTGTGATGTAAAGGGGCTCTACAAACGTGCCACCACCTCTAGAAGCCCGCCCAAATTGGCTGCCCATAATTACAACACATTTTGCCATTATGTTTTTATTTGTTTGGATGATAAAAGCAATATATTAGTAGACAAGAGGAGTCAGATCTCAGCACTTATCACCTACCATCAAGCTTCTTCCACCCAGGCTGGGGGCCAGATGATCACAAACTTACAGACATTCATAGCTTGATAAATGAGAGAGCTGGAAAAGACCTTAGGCATCTCTCTGTTTGCTTTCCCCATTTTATTGACGGAGAAATTGAAGGGTCTGAAAGTAAACATGACAAATCGAAGGTGACATGGGTTACTGGAGTCTGGGTGTAACTGTACCCCTGGCCCAATTGTTCTTAATACCATGCTAGCATTATAGTACAGCCAGCAATCAGTATGTGCCAGGCACTGTCCTGAGTGCCTTAGCGATATCAGATTTTTAAATCCTCATAAGAGCACAGTGACGGGGGTGCTATTATTATTTTACACATGAGGCACAAAGATATTAACTGTGTTTCTGAAACCGAAGAGCTGACACATGTCAGAGCTGGGATATGACCCTGGGCAGGCTGCCTCCACAGGCCAAGCTCTTCCAGACATAACGCAGCTTCTGCAGATAACTGGGTTTCACTTTTGTGGGTGGCACAAGCTCCCTCCTCCCCCCAAAACATGTAGCATAAGGCAAAATACAGTCTACCCCTTGGGGTAGAAGCCTGGCAGTTACGTTGGGAAGGAGGAGATACAGACGCTGCAAGAACAGCAGAAAAGACGGGGACAATCTAGGTGGGTTTATGATGTTGGGAAGAGTCCCTGTTCTGTCAACACATTCAGTGACCTTGCGCTCTTTGATTCTCAGTCCATGCCTGCTTGTGCCTTGGAGAGAAATCATAGCTTACAAGATGACCACAGGGCTAACCACAAGCCAAATGAGTGCCACAGTTGCTGAGATAAAATTAAAGCATGCTTAGGCAAAATTAGCATAGATGGGATGTTCAGATTAGGAGAGATGATAATTCCAATAATTTTCCCTGACACATCTGCGTTGGAGGTGTTACTTGAAGTGTAGGGCATCTTATTTTAAAGTGTGCATTGGTTCATGTGGCAGTACTTTGGGAAGCATGGCAAGATGGTGGCAGGATCTGAGATGTAGGTCCCACTAGAAATGGAGGAAGTATGCATGTTTACCATGGGGAAAAGAAGACTTAGGAGGTACGTGAGGCTCATCATATACCCTCGAAGAGCAGTTGTACAGTCAAGGAATATATATTTTTTGCCTTGCTCCATGTGGGCCAAGGCAGCATATTTCACTCTAATAATTGCAACTGTCACACAAAATAGAATGGGAGGAGTCACAAAACACTGAAGTTGTAAAGTTCCATGTCCATTATTGTATTCAGCAGAAGTTAGATAAAATCCTCCCAACACTTATTTCAGGGAGTGAAGAATGGTGAGAGGTGGATGTAAGAAAGTAAAGTTGGCTCATGTAATCACCTGGTTTCCTTGCAACATTCAGAGTTTGGGGAATCTTTTGCAAATGTGATGTTTTCAAAATGACTTCCTAGTCCTCAAATGTATATTACAGTAAACCAAAGATGCCTAATAAAGATTAGCTTTGCTTTCCAGTTTGGAAAGCACAATGCCTAGCTTCACATGATGCAGTTAATTAACCACCACTTACTCCTAGACATAAGGTGGCTTCTGCAGATGACTGGGTTTCACTTTAATGGGTGGCAAAAAAGAAAGAAAAACTAGCATAAGGCAAAATACATGTGGTGGCAACTAATGGAATTAGTTCTTTTTCTATTGCTCTGGTGTCTTGAGAATGGAAGCATCTCTTGTCAATAGCAAATAGAAGCAGACATGAGTTATTATTATGGTCTCTGCCTCGTAATTTCTGTCACCAAGATGTACTCTGTTTATTAATGCACTTAGAGAAAGCTTTGGAATATTAGCCACAGAAAATCTCTCTCTGTGGATTCGATTACCACACTCTTCAGTTGTTCCAGGAAACTGAAACAGTAGACTCACATTTCTGGGTAGAAATAGCTCGCAGCCTTGTCCTTTCCTGGTTATAAGTCCAGTGGGAAAGTTTTCTTACAGGTCATTAAAGCAGGAATGATCTCCAGAGGTCCTCTGGTTTGTCTCCCTGCTCCTTCATTGCACTTGTGAGAAATTGAGACGCAGGTGCAGGAAGGGATTAGTTCAAAACTATAGGAGACATTATAGACTTCAATTTCATATTTCACGTATTCCCAGTGCAATAGACTTACTATTCTGGACCTCCTTTGGAAGTTCTAAATGCATAGAAGAGAGATGAAGGAAGTAGGGGACCAGTTTACCTGATAGGCTAATCTTGTGAAGCATGCATAGACTGCCCCAGATCCCACAGGCTGAGAACAATGAAAGTACCTTGGGGATTTAAAAATGAGAGACCAGGAAACAGTGATTCTAATCCTATCAAAGCTCCTTGAAGGTACTCTGGCTTCTAAACTCCTTTCCCTTAGTAAGGAAGACAGATGGACAGTCTTCCCAAAGTGAGTGCACTGAGCCTCGGTTTCCTCATCTGAAACCATGGGACTCAGCCTCACAGGATTGTTCTTGGGGTAAAATAAAGTCAGTTACATAGAGCACCTCACACTGCTTCCACCTCAGGGGGCCCTAGTGACCTCCCTTCTTCCTTCCCTACTGAGAAATGGAGAGTGGTAGCTCCAGGGATTGGTTATGGTACCCTGGTCTCTACACAGTAGTGGGGATGGGTTTGGGGGTAGGGTTTTTGAAATCGGGAGCAGATCCTCATTCCAGTCTCTTGATTAAGACTTTTTGTTTTGTTTTTTGTTTTAAAACACTGTTTAATTTTTATTATTATTATTTATTTATTTATTTATTTTATTAAAGTTTATTGGGGTGACAATTGTTAGCGAAGTTACATAGATTTAAAGTATACAATTCTGTAATACATCATCTATATATCACATCTATATATGTTCACCACCCAGGGTCAGTTCTCTTTCCATCACCATGTATTTGACCCCTTTACCCTCTTCTACCACCCCCTTCCCCCCTTACCCTCTGGTAACCACTAAGCTATTGTCTGTGTCTACGAGTTTTGTTTCTTCATTTGTTTTTCTTGTTCCTTTGTTGTTTTCAGTTTTATATGCCACATATCAGTGAAATCATATGGTTTTTAAAAAGCTCCTGAAGGATAGGGATCAAACAAAATCATTTACTTCCCTTTCAGCAGTTCTCCACCACACTGAAATGCAAGTCAAAATCCTAAACAGGGCCGAGAGGCCTTATGTGTCAGAGCCTGGGTTATCCCTCTCCTCATGTATCTCTTTCCCTACTGTTCTTACTTCATGAGCTGAGAGAAAAGACAGTGCCCAACCAGGATTTGTTAAATGAGTTATCTCTGCAGGGACTCAGTAGTAGTGGAATAGTTCATTAAAGTTAAAATTCTTCAGATTATTTGTATACCTGCTAAATTATTCAACAATAAAAAAAAATGGTAGCATCTAATTCTGGCAGGGGCCGGTGAAATTAATCCACTAATGTACTACCACTGGTTGGTGTACAACTGGTAATTGTGTTGCAATTACAATTGGCAATACGTATCAAGAACCACAATAAATATAACAGCCTTTGATCTAGTAATGTCACTCATGAGACTTTATCCTAAAGGAGAAAACGAATTGAAATACAAAGGCCATATTAATAGAGAGACACTTTGCAAATTCATATATAATAGCAAAAAAAAAATTAAAACATTTGTATGATTCAATTAAATAAATTATGGTTTGTCCATTCAATGAAATGTTATGAATAATTAAATATAATAATTATATAAAACTAAAGGAAAACATTTATAAAATAATGTTAAAAAGGAATATCAAGTAGCATCTCCATTGTGATCGTTATTATATAAATGTAAATTTATATGGAGGAGAATAGTAGGTCCTGAAGGAAAATAAAAATTGTTGTATTAGTTTATGGAATTATGCTAGTTTAAAATCAAGTATATACCCATTATTTTCATCCAAAATAAATGCATCTTTTAAAAGAAATGGACAATAAATTAATAAATAAGCAAATGTTATTTATTAGAAACAAATTTTGAGAAATATTTTAGTTGTCTCATTTCTGTTTGGAAAAAATGTTGTTTTTTTCCTATTGAAATGTGAAAGTAAAAAGACACTAACTGTTTTTCGTATGGGAGATGGAGTTGCATTTCGTTTTTAGTTCTCTTTGTAACTTTCTCCATTCTTTCTTTTCAATAAGAAATACGCTCTTCCAATACTTCACTTCTAATTACTTATCCTTCGTTGTTTTATCCAAATGCCTATCCTCCACGGAGCACTCTGAAGCCCTCCTTTGTTACTATTCCATTGATTTATTCATAGGAGATTTTTAAAAATCTTGAATACATATCCAAATATCCACCCATCCATCCATCCATCCATCCATCCATCCATCCATCATCCATCCATCCATCCATCCATCCATCCAATCAACAAGGAAACAAGGCTTCCCTAATTTCTCAATGGTCATTTGGAATTTAAGATATTCATTTTGGACTTCAACTCTATTTTTCAAAGACATTGGCCAAGAAAGAAAATGACACAGACCTGTTGTTTCTTTATTTTATTTTCTTGAAATGATCATTTGTTTTGGCTACAATTCTTGGTAGAACATTTGTCTAATTTAACTCTATTTCTCATAATACCACAAGCCCATGGCTAAACGAATTGTCCTTATTGCACTGGAATTGAGCTTTCGCATTTTTCCAATATCTGGTGAAAATATCCATTCACATAAACAGAAACTCCATAATAGCTACATGTGGAAGTTCTGAGGTAATGTCTCTTTTCTCAAAAAAGCTTAAATTTGGAATTTTCCAGAGTGACCCATGAAATAGTCTGAGATTCTTCATTCCCATTGGGTCAGATGAACTTAGTGGAGGCAGACAAGGGAGATGTTGAATGGCTGCCATATTCCAATCAGTGCGAAATTTCTAGTCCCTAGCTCACAAAAGGATTCCTAATCACAGATGGAAAGGAAAATAATAGACATGCCCTAGGATAAGTGGGTGGGAAGAAAAAAAAGTGGAATAGCATTTCTTGAGTGTCTACATATGGTTTTTCATATCACAGTTCATTTTCAAAAAAGCTATGTGATTTCTCAGGGCTATTAACTCATGTTATAGAGGAGAAAACGAGATGAAAAATATAGAAATTAAAAGTATACATATCTTGGGAGCAGAAACACTTAATAAGATTGTCCAACAAGTAAAAGCCCATCACCCTGTTTAGAAGTCAGTTTATAATGGAGATGTTCTATACAAGTCAGTTCTTTTTGACACCAAGACCAAATGTAGATTGGGGCAATAGGTTAGAAAATGGGGAGATATTTGGTTGAAGGACAGGCTAGTTCATGCATTCATGAACCATTTCATCCTTCTTTTTCATATAACACCTCAGTAGATGTTATACATCTCTTCTGTTGAATCTCTTGTTTTCTGAATGCCTTAATTTCCTACTGTCTGGAGGATTTTTCTGGCAGCTGACACCTCTTTAGCCTAACCACATATAAGGAAGACTGGATGTATTATATACAAAAATAATGTTGGAAGTTCCCCAACCAATGACTGGTGGGAGATGGTGAATAAATACCCCAGCTCCTTCACCCAGAGTGAGAGGACTCTGAGGTGTGAAGTGTACAGAGATGTCCAGAATTCCCGTGGCACTGAGTCCTAGGTCTCTCCAGTCACAAAGGGCTTAGCAGCCTACTCTTTAAAAGCTGCCTCCTTTCTTTAATTGCTTCCCCACATTCCTACTTGCATTTGCTGGTATCATCTCTCAAATAAACTACCTGTGCTCAAATCCTTGTCTCAGGGCTAGTTTTTGGGAGAAGCCAATCAAAGAGAGTTTCATTTGCTAGGAAGTGTAACTCAGCTCCAGGAGATGAGAGTGGTCTCTGGAGTGGTACAGCTGTATCACGTCTGTAAGAATGACTCCCACTTTGTGCGTTGACAGCTAAAATGTGTTTTTTCTAATAGCACATCTTAAGGTAGACCAGGGTTTGGCAAATAACAGGCCAGGGGCCAAACCTGGCCTTCTGCCTATTAACAGCCTGAAGCCTGCATGCTAAGAATGGTTTTTAAATGGTTGTTATATAGTACTACAAGTTACACAAGTTGTTATATAAGTCATTATATATATATATATGTGTCATTATATATACATTATATATATATATATATATATATATATAATGTAAGTTATATATGTTTATTATATAAGTACCCTGAATGTTGCCTTTTGAGCCCTAAAAGCTGAAATATTTACTATCTGGCTATTTACAGAAAGTTTGCCAAACCCTGAACTAGACAGTACTAGCTGGAAATCTCATCCATTCCATAAACCTCCATATTTGTATTAACCATATCACTTATGATGTATGATCTATCCAAGGCCCTGGCACCAGGGTGGGCACTTATCCAGGGAGTGTTTTACAGGATAAAAGCACCCTATCACATAACCTGTCTTGAAAACATGGCCATGTCCAATCAGTTGTCTCTCTTTGCAATTTGAAATAGTCAACATAGAACAGATATACTCGTTAGCAAGAGCAACTCAAGTTTTGAAAATGATGCAGAGAGGGAAGCCGTGAAGTTTGAAGATATTCTGGGGTAGCAGATAGGGTGTGGATACAGAAACAGAATTATGAGGGGACAAGATAAACAAATGTTACAAGGAAGCTAGGACCTGCTTGAAATCATGAGTAAGTAGAAGCTTACTGAGACAGAGAATGAGATGAGCACAGTCATGTCTGTTACTTCATTGTAGCCACAGAACTAAATGCTACTTAAATTTATCCAGTAAGGTTTGACTAACATTCAATTGTTCAATCAATGCATTTGCTTTTTCATCTCATGCTCCAATGGAACATTTTTTGACTGACTTGTTGCCATTCAATTTTTATATTATTATGCAGCTCTCCATGAGTTGCACCTTGACTCTGGAGTGTAGTGGAAGATCTACAGGCCAGAAAGAGTGACAGAGACACCCTTATTTGCTTCTTTTCACAAATTGTAACGTGGTCATTAAATTCTGAATGAGTATTTGCCAATTGGTTTATACAGAGGGCGCTATATATATATATATATACACACACACACACACACACACACACACACATTTTAAGAAAGGAAGAAACTATTAAAATTGTAATCTCAATATATACCGATAACAAAAGATGAATACAAGTCACGTTTGACTTCTGCAATTATAAGAGGTGCTCAAAATGGTTACCATCAGTGTCCAGACACTTCTGATGATGGTGAACTACTGCATGAGCAACGTTGACCAAAGTGTCCACTTATATACATTTTTTTGACACCCCTGGTATATATATATTGCCTCTTGCAAAAGGGCCTACAGGCTACAGTGTATATTTATGTACATCTGGACAGTATCTTTAGTGCACTGTAGGACCCATCACCCATACACATCTAACTTTCGATATCCCCTACCTCTTCCCTAAAGATGTTATCTATGTACCGTATTTGGTGACTTGGCTCATCGCTTTTCATCTCCCTGGTGAACTATTTTCATCTGTTAAGTTCCATAAATTGTCTCCAGGACACAGTCTTGACAATTATATTCACTTTGATTCTCAGTACTAGTATTACAAAAAGATCTCTAAAATTATTCATCATTCTGTGAAAGAATAGGTCATTTGTCAGACAGAAGCAAAATGTTTTATTCTTGGGAATCAATACCTACGGCAATGATTTTTAGCATGACAAGTAGTTTTATTACTAGACATGTACCTTCTAAGAGTGATTTACCTTTAGATGACACCACTATCCAATGTTTTAGTATGATGGTCCAACAGAATTCTTGGAGCAAAATGGCGTGGTAGAATATCTGTAAAATGTTTCCAGAAAGCAGTGTCACGTCTCAGGAAAGTTCCCATTTATATTTTTGTGGTATTTTGGCTGTGACTCCAGATCGTGGGGACTTTTTCTGGTAGGCTTCTCTTCTGTGAGCTCTTACAGGACTTGGTTTTGCATATGCCAGGGCATGTCACGGTTCCCTTATGCTCAATCCCATTGTTTCCAACTTATTTATTCAGATGGGTCTTGGGCACATCCAGGGGGGAAAAAAGCCAACCACAAAAATGAGCAGTTGCTGTTTATAAAATCCACACATTGTTATATAATCCACATGACAGCACAAGTGTGAAATGCTGTTAATATTCAGCTTTAACCACAGCTTTAACACTTGTAGACAGCAAATGTGCTGCCGGGGTGTCCAGTTTTACATTAGGAAAAGTCCTGATAGAAATGGAAACTTTATGATCTGGGTCTATTGCACTGAAATTTTATTGTGCCTGTTACATGCTGAGTTCTCAGCAGGCATGGATTTCGACCCCCATATGAAGAGACAGAGCCAGTTTTCCACAAAGCCTTTGGCTGGTTCTGTCACAATCCAGTGTTCTGAGGCATTTAGCTGTGTGCTTATTGTGGCATAGTTTCCACTTCAAAATACAAAGCTGTCTATATCTGCTATTGGGTCATGTATAATAGAACTGGCTGTCATGTCTCAAGGAACACACCACCATACCTAGAAAAGCCATTTAAATATGGCAGGAAGAACAAACACAATGAAATGCATTAAACAGTAAAATAAGCATAAAATATTTGCCCTTGTTTAGTTATAAAGTCTCATACTAGTAATACGTCTATCTCTGTATTTATTCATAGCTTGTACAATTTTATCAGATAGAAATGTCCTTGGATCCAAGTAACAGGAAATTTGAATAATAGTGGGTTTCTCATGTAACAAAAAACCTGGAAGGTAGTGCTAATTCAACGGTTCAACTATGTACTGGTTCAACTATAATTCACTTAGCTCTTCCCTAATGGGCTCAGGTAGTTCCTGCAGCTCTAGACATCATTTCCATATTTAAGCTAAGGTGGCAGAAAGGAACATCTATGATTCTCTCTCTCTCTCTCTTTTTCTTTTTTAATCAGGAAAATAAAGTCTTTTGGGAAGACCCAGGAATTTTCTCCTTATATTTCCCAGACTAAGATTGAAACCATAGTTACCCTGGTGGCAAGGAAAATAATGCATAAGATGATAATGATTGGCTTAGACAAATAATGGTTAATCACCCAGGAGTGAACACATCACAGTTCAGAACAAAATCCAGGTTCTTTTGGCGTAGAAGGAAGTGGTTCTGGGTACTGGATGGGTGTGTGACAGCATCTGTCTGGAAAGATACCTGTCATGGCCAGCTCAAGTCTCTTCTCTGATCCTGTTGTTATACCTCATCTTTGCTTCCCCTTCTTGCTCTTATTTATCTGACCTGCCCAATCAACTTCTCAGTAAACCTTGTTGTGTTCAAGCCAATAAGTTAATACTGAATTAATTATTTATAAAAATTATACACATATAAGGGTGGGAGAGCAATGCAAGAAAATCAAGTGACTTTAAGAACAGGGACTTTGGTGTTAGGTAGAACCATTTTGAGTCTTGGCTCAATCCTTTACCTTGTACACAAGTGTGGTAGATTTCCCTTCCTTTGATCTCAGTTTTATCATCAAAGTAGTCATCATAATGCCCAATTCAGAAAATGGTATTGAGGATTAAATACAAGTAAAATGCTTGTCAAAGTGGTCAACCTGTGGTAAAGCACTCAGTAAATATTAGCTATTGTGGAATAGTCATTAGTTCAGGCTTGGAGACTACTTTGATATCACTGTTTTATACAAAGTTTTAGACATTTCTGGAGTTAAATATGTTAGTTTAGGGTTCAATTAAATGCCTCAAATAAATGTATTAGTGTATTAAGTTAACACACATGCTGGGCATCATAGAAGCAGGCTCTAAGTCAGGTGTGGGAGATTCCAAGATGAAACGGTGGATATTCGTTTAGCGTTTTGAAAACATACATATAAAACACATACATACATAAGGCCGTTTGCTTGTATGTCCATCACAGGAGAGTAGTTCATTGTGATTTCAGCTTGAAAGATCAGTTCTGTTCCAAACCCGATTTCACACCCAAGGTTGTCAGGTAGACAAGAATAAAAGAAACACTTCCAATATCTACCTGACCCGTAGTTACCAATTAAAAAATGTTACGTAACTTTCATTTTATTGTTCATGAATAGGCGGTTGGTGCTAGGGCGTTACAGAATATTAACTCTAGAAAATAATAATACAAACCAGAAGCCCTTTATATAAGGAACCACTCCAAGGAATAATGATAAAAATGAGAGTAAAATAACTAATGTTTATCAAGTGAATGTGCCAGCATTGTGCAAAGTTCTTTACATGCATGATTTCATTGAATGCTGACAACTGGATGAGATGAGATCTATTACTTTCCCATTTTAGATGTGAGAAAACCTACATTTAGAAAGAATATACAATTTGTCCAAGATTACAAATCTAGTAAATGCTTGTAACAAGAATGCAAACCCAGGTCTATGTCACCCTAGCATTCAAGGTCTTTTTTTTTTTTTGAGGGCAGTGTCACTGGCGTTCATATGCGGGACCCAAACCGGGGCCGCTGGCTTCCCAAGCCAGCGCTTAACCACCAAGCCACTCAGCCAGCCCTATTCAAGGTCTTATCTTCGGTGATATTTCGCTTCCACTTGTCATTGCTGACTAATTACTTCAAGTATTAATAGTTGTTCAATGAATGAATGCACAAAACAAAAGCTAGGTAGCGAGTTTCTAATGGAGATGTTCCCTTCTGGTTACTAGTTTACTGAAGCCATGGCACCATGTTGCTTTACATTTTACAAGATTCAAGAGGGCAGATCCAAATGAGCACTTCTCTAATGAGATTGCTCATTATCTAAGGTTAACTTGATTTTCACACTTAGCTTTTATCTCTCCATTTAAATTTTGCAATGTAAGGAAAAGGGGTTCTTATGAGCTATTTAACAATATAAAAAATATATAGGTTAAATACAAGGAAACCATGTCCCACACATGGATCAACTCTCTTGGGCATGTTTTCATTTCTTAATGATTCTATGCTCACCTCCCTTAAAATAGCCAATGTTTGTGCTGTCCCATCATCTACCTAAGGGCACAGAGGATTAATTACAATGTCAAAACAAATGGTATTCCAGTTTTCATCACCTGTGCTCCCCCAGAAATTTAACCAACTTCCATTAACTTAAGGGAGAACTATTATACCATCTTGTGCCAACATCACTTGAATTACTGGAATGACCTATTCTCCCCCATGTTGAGCGTCCCTTTTCAAACGATCCTGTAAGCTCCAGCAGGGTGATCTTTGGTTAAATAAGGCTAATACTGTTGCTTGTCTGCTTATCAATATTCAGTGACTTCCCTTGACTTCAGGAAGAATTTCAAATTCCCTAGAGAGGACTTCACTCTACCAAAATGTCTCTGCTGATCTCTTCAGTGTCTCTTCTCGCTCCCCACCCCCCAAGGCATGGTCCAGCCAGGAGGAATGCGGCATGGTTCTTCTAGAGGCTTCTGGCCTCCATCCCTCTCAGTATGATATTCTTGCTTCCTGGAAATGTTTGCTTCCCTTTCCACACATTTGGAGTGGGGGATTCTTCAAGTTTTAGTTTAGAAACTACTTGTTCTCGGAAGCCTTCCTTGGTTTCTAGGATTGGTTTAAGCTTTCTTCCTCTGGGCTTCTCCTTATCTCACTGCTTACTCTCGCTAGCCAATGGCCTTTTCGAAGTACTGTGTATTTGTTACTCTGGTTCCATCCCTGTTGCCTGCCCCAGAGCCCAGCATCCAGCCACTGTTCAATAAGCACTTATAGAAGAAATGGCATAGTGATTGGAAGAAGAAAATTGGGGTATTTGCTCAATTACTTCAGTAACGATATATCCCGCTGCCTCAGTTACTCTGATATATTGAGATAAATCCCGTGTGTGCGCGCGTGCGCGCTTGCGCTCATGCATACATGTTTAACTTGAATGATTACAGTCATTACTGTCCATCTTTCCTTATCTAATCCTGGATAGATGAACCAAGCTCACTCAGTGGCCAGAGGACTCAGAGCCACTTTTAGCTTTTGAGGCACTCAGACCACTTGTATTAGTTTGCTACTGCTATGTGACAAATTACCGCAAAATCAGTGGTTTAACACAATGCCCATTAATTAGCTCACAGTTCTGTAGGCCAGAAGTCCAGGATGACATGGCTGGGTTCTCTGCCCAGGGTATATATATATATATATATATATATATATATATATATATATATATATCAAGGTTGAAATTACGATGTCAGCTATCTCCAGGCTCCAGGAAAAAAATAGTGTCTTCCAATCTCATTCTCGTTGTTGACAGAATTAAATTTCTTATAATTGTAGGAATTACAGAAATTGCAGGAATTAAAGTCCTACAATTGTAGGTCCCTGTTTCCTTGCTGGCTGTCAGCTTCTAGTTGCCTTTTGCAAGCTTTGCTATATAGCCCTTCCCATCTTCAAGTCAGCAATGGGGTGTCAAATCATTTCCATGCTTTGAATCTCTGACTTTCTTTTCTATTGCCAGCTGCAGAGAACCGTCTACTTTTAAAGGACTCAAGTGTTGAGGTCAGGTCCCTCCTCGTACTCTCTATATCTTAAGGTCAGTTGATGTGGGGCCTTAACCCATGTGCAAAACCCCTTCACAGCAGTACCTACATTAGTGTTTGATTAAATAAATGGGAGGTGTGTTAACCAGAAGCTAGGAATCTTGGGGGCCGTTGTTTTTTTTGTTTTTTGTTTTTGGAGGGCAGTGTCACTGGTCCTCATATGTGGGACCCGAACCGGGGCCACTGGCTTCCCAGGCCAGCACTTAACCACCGCACCACTCAGCCGGCCCCTCTTGGGGGCCGTTTTTGAACTTTGTCTACCACACCAACAAATTATACAAAAAAATAAAAGTAAGTGAAAACCAAATAGTATATCAATAACAAAATTTGATGATGAGAATTGGGGTTGGGTGGAAGAAGACATGCTCTAATTTTTGATGGAAAATTCAACTTTCTGAGATCGCACTTCATAGTATGCATTGTGAAACTTATCCAGTGCAAACACCAGTAAATGTAAATCAGGGGCTGCTTTTTAGTTTCAGCTTCACATTTTATGGCTTCCTTTCTCATTCTCTCTGATTGGCCATAGACACATTTTTACCAAATTCCTCACCTTTCTCCATTTTCATCACTATTAGCATTGTTGTCATCATTTTTCTCTCTACCATTCACTGAGCAGTTATCTGTATCAATGTGCTATGTATCTTATGCCATTTAATTATTTCAATCACTGTTATCTAAGCTTTGACTGTGCCCATTTCATAAATTTACTTGAGACCATTTAGCACATAAGTACCTGAGGGTCTGGTTCTCTTACTCTAGAGTCCATTTACTTCATCTCAGTATTTTACCTGTGTCTTTGATAAATCAGGTTAATTCAGAAGCATGTTCTGGGAACAGAGGAGCAGAGCTTTGCATCTTGGACTTCCAAGCTCATCCTGCAAACCCTTCATATGTAGCATCGGTCACTAAGGAAGCGTCCCACCCTTCATCTGAGAAAGTGGCTCCTGTGGGCAAGTAACATATTCCGCATTTATTTCCTCTACCGTTCTTCATTAATTGTGAACTAAGTGACCAAATCATCTGAAGAGCATTGGTCTCTAAATGCTGAATTGTAAACTTGCATGACTTAGGATCATGTGTCCTGTAAGATTTTTTCTTTCCTTTTTAATTGAGTTTCACTTCGACATTCTCAGTAAAATGTTAACAATAAGATGCTCTGTTTCAAGTTAGTCAGACACAGCTGCTATGAAAATAATATGTTTGAGAAAATCGACTTGACATTTGATGGCCTTACGATTCTTCTGACAGGATATAATCAACTCATTAGGGAGAAACAGAAGCCTTCCTTGTATAGCCTCGTGTTTCTGGGCATGACTACATCCCCTCCAAGTGGGCTGGGTGAGCTTTCAGGGCAAACTCGGGCTTCATGGCCTCGGGGCCAGCAGTCAGAGTGACCGAATTTACTTTCTCTTCCTCTGTCCATTGCCCTTGATCCGATGAATGGGAAAGATTACTTTCTTAAGCCAACAATTTCTTTTTTTCTTCTTCTTTCCCTCCCCTGAAATCTAAATTTATAACAAGGGCTTGATTTGAAAAGATTCTCTCAGCCTTCCTTCTTCTCAGGAACAGCTGGGACAACTCTCTTGGGAAAGTGATTAGAAGCAGGAAGTGGCCATTGGGATTCCTGATTTCAGTTCCCAGGCTTAGCCTGAGTTCTCTGTGGGATTCTGAAGGGCTCATTGCAACTTCTTTCCTTAGTTTTCCGCTATAAAATTCTGGCTTCCAACTCCCTGCTGCTTTGCCTGTGTTATTCCCCAAACAGGTGATGTGGAGAAAGGGGGAAAAACACCTATCACTATAATATAAATCTCAGCTCCCCAGGACCTAAGAAGTGATCAGACTTCTTCTGGCCACATTTTCACACCTGTAAAATGGGACCAATAAGTGGCCCTTTTGAAAAGATGCTGTGAGTGTGAGATGAGGTCACCTATAGAAAATGCCTAAGGAGTTTTTGGCACATCTCTTAAATTCTACACATAGATTCATTTGCCTGGAACTTTCTGCAACTTTTTTTTAAGTCTTTCCACTCACTCAGTCAGTAAATATGTGCCTGACATTACATATGTAAAAATGCCTTATAATAAGATAATCATATTAATATTAAATTGAATCATCACAGTGATGATGATTTATATGCATTTCATGATTATCAGCTTTTGTGGCTTATAATTAAAGCTATTCTTACTTAATTATTTTGATTCACTGTATTATAACCTCCATCAGAAGAGGAACTGTCTTTTATGTCATCACCATATCCTGAATATCTAGAATAGTTCCAGTACATAGACATTTCTTAGAAATATGCTAAACGAGTGAATTAAGTAATTAACTTAATGCCCTTCCAAATGTTTTCCAATCTCTATGTTTGATGTCCTCTTGTATACTTCCTACCAGGGACCCACAAACTACAGCCTGTGGCCCAAATACTGCCCACTGTCTACTCTTGTAAATAAAGTTTTATTTAAACACAGTCATGCCCACTCATTATGTATTGTCTATGGCTGCTTTTACACTACAACACGGAATTCCATAGTTGTCACAGAGACTGTGTGGATCACCAAATGCAAAATATTTACTGTTTAACACTTTTTAAAAAGTTTGCAGACCTCTGCATTTACCAGATGTAGAGAGATATTTCCAAAGTGCAAAGCTAATTATTTCACTATCCCTGTTTAAAACCCTCAAACTCTCAGTCACCTTTATGAAGAAGTCTAGGTAGAATTCCTCTGAAGTCAAGTTTATGATCTGAATCCTGCCAATCTCTACAGACTCATCACTTGCTACTCTCTTCTCAAACCATAGATTCTTTCAGTCTGTCAGGGGTACCGAACATTTGTATAATCGATTGCCTGTGTTGAGAGCACTGTTCCTTCTCATTTTTTGCTTGGTAACTTATACTTGTCTTTCTTGACTTTGCTTATGGGATGTTTCCTCTGGAATGCCTTCTCTGAAGTTTCCTAGCTAGGTGAGGAGCTCCTGGTCCATGGTCCCATTGCATCCTGTACTTTTCCTGTTATCTGCACTTTGCAAATGATGAAACCCAAGTTCTTAGGAATTATTTGATTTGGCCACAGACACTCTGTGGGTATACTATTAATAAAAATCATTTAATTTTATGCTTTAAATAAGTTTCATGTATGGCATGTAAACTATATCTCAACAAGCTTTTACAGATCAACCCTGAAGAAGGGATATTATTATGCTATTATTTTGCAGATGAGGAAAGTAAGGTGACAGAAAGCACAGTTGGTGAAGCCAGGATTCTAGTCAGACCCTAGCTGATTACAAAGTCCATGTTTTGCCATCATATGTCCCATCTCAGGAAATGGATCCTGCGCATATCCCATTATTTAACATTAACAGTGAGGACCAGCAGAATCCAGAATGGTAAGTGCTGCCCAGGCATGCAACCATAGCCTATGCCCTGGGAACACTGAATCCTGAGCACACTGATGAAAAGCAACAAGATGGAAGAAGGAAGCCCAGAAAGGGGATAATAACCCCTCAGTTGAACATGAGTGTTTATAGTCTTCTTAAGCAGGGTATAAGATGATAAGCCTGCATTTTGAGAAACAAGGAACCAGGAGCCCAGAGAGGTTGACTAGTTTGCCTGAAGTCACACAGTTACCAAGGAGATGGGCTTCATACATCAAAGGCTATGGTTTTGGTGTTTTCCCATTTTCTCTCTGCAGTAAATGGTATGGAAAAACACTCTCCTTTAGCATGGCAAGATTTACTCAGATTGTTACAATTAGCTACTTAAATGAAAAATAACTCTCAACATTTTCTCATCAGCTAGGTTATTTCTTGGAATAAGACATGATGCCTCATCAAGTTTTATTTCCTTCTAGAAGGGGTATTTTTCTATATGGAGTGTTGCAAGTGACTATCTAAATATGTGAATAGATTTACGCAATTATAAGGACAGTAAACACAGCTGGAATGTTCTATGACACAGAACCTACAGCAATTCTTTTCATCAGGAATGTTCCACATTCACAATCATATTGTTCTCTATTTCTGAGAATATGTGTTTAAAAATAGACTCTCCCTAAGTCTGTAAAGACTCACCCTTCAAGTAGTAAGACCTCAGATGTTCTGGGCACACAGTGTTGTGGTGATATAGGCCAGAGAGTCGTGTGTCTGGGCAGGTCAGCCAGTGGATCATTCTCGTAGGCCGGGTGCCCCCAGTGAGTGATATGAGAGAAAGGGCTCAGTGTCAGAAGCCTACAGATAGAATTTATTTATTTATTTATTTATTTATTTATTTATTTATTTATTTTAAGATTTTATTGGGAAATTGGGGGAAGGGAACAGCGTTGGGGAATCGGGGAAGGGGAACAGACAAGTTGCTGTCCTTTTTGTTCTTCAGTCTAGTTGCGGAGGATGTTGCTTCACTGGCCCATGTTGGTGTCATCATTGCGCTCTTCCCGGATGAGGCAGATCGGTCGCCGCCTCTGGATGTCGCTCACCGCGGCTATTGGCAGCTCACACCGGCTGCCGGCCACTCACTGTAGCCTATGGAAGCCCACTGCAGCAGGGACTGCAGCTATGTTGTCCCTGGGGACTCACAGCAGCCCAGCTCCAGGTGGAGCTGTTGTTCACCATCTTAGCTGTAGAGGGCAGTGTCACTGGCCCTCATATGTGGGATCCGAACCAGGGCCGCTGGCATCCCAAAACCAGCTCTTAACCAATGCATCACTCGGCCGCTCCCTCCCGCCCTCGCCCCCTGCCCCCCACCGCCCCATAGCTCTTAAACTTTACTTTTCCTCCAAGCCCACTTTTGTAGTGGAGACTTTTCCCATCATCATTGCTAAGAGTATTAAAATGCTTGAAATGGTCATCTTGCTTCTCCTCACTACCCCTGAGCCATCTGCTTCAGTTGTGTCACAGTGACCTTTCCCAAACACATATAACCAGTCACTACTCAGTGCAAAGCCCAACCTTTTCACTTAATCCTGGCTTCCGAGGATCCTGACTGCCTAGCTTCATCCCAAACCTCTGGCCACATTCCTTCTCCCACCCTCCATCCTATGGACCCTATGGACTCTGTTTCAGGTGATCCCACACTGTTGTACTTTGATATTGCTGTCTTCTCTGTCTAGAATACCCGTTTGCCTTCTACAACTAACAGACTCCTTCCCAGGCTTCAAGGCTCAACACCCCAATATTTCCTCCATTGGGAAGCCTTCTTCTCATCCCTATAATGCCCCCTTTCCCCCAATGTAGTGAGTGACTCCTTCCTTTATGCTCCAAATCTTATTTCTTACCTAATTGTCCTTACCAAATTGTATGTCCTTCATTCTGTAGCTATCTCCTTCCGCTACTATCTCCTTCCGCTACTATACTCTGACCTTCAGATTATCGGAAGTAACCAAGGTAGCAAGACCAGTCACTGAGAAAAAAAAAAAAGCCCAGAATGCTAAAGTTTATAAATAAATGTTTGGTGAATAAAAAAATCAATAACTTAATAATTATTGCTCAGCAGCACTACAGCCAACAGGGAGTAGGACCTGATGTCAGCGTGAAGTTTTCACCAAGCTTAATGAATCACACCTCACAGCGGTTGCTGCTTTGACCCATGAAACGAGAATAGAAGGTTGATAATTGTGGATTGGAAAGAAATGGGTCAATGGATACAGGCTAGCATCTTGGAAAGTGCATTGAATCAGGAGTTAGAAACCCTCGGGTTTAATATCGGCCCTGTGATTAAGTCCTTATATGGCTGTGGCCACATCAGTTCCCTTCTAACTGCCTCAGTGTTCTTAGTGAGACGATGTTGAACCAGACAGTTTTCCTGATCCCTTCCCCGCATTCACATTTTATGAGTCTAAGAAAACAAACCATAACCCTACGTTCTGGGCCAGTGTTCTGACCATTTGGCAAAGGCATGTGCAGCTATGACAACGACCGCACCTCAATAATAAAATGCATCTTTTTGTACTAAGGCCTTCAGGGAGGGGCAGGGGGAAGGAACACACTGCCGGTATCGATCTGGAATTCTGTCAAGATGCCTCCATTGTGTGAAACTCTGGCATTGCTGTCTCATTTCCCAAAAAAGCTTTTATGAGGCTCTCCTGAGTCAAAAATCCCCTGCGAGATCAGAACTATGATTCAAGCCTACGAAGTTAATAGGAGAGTCAAGAAGCCAAAAGGCCATGTCGGGACCAAACCCCAAGCCTGGCCAAGGTCCTCGGAGCCGGTGAGCCTGAATCAAATGTCCTTGTCGTAGAATGGGAGAGAGAAGCTTTAATTTCGGTGTGCTGGACCATTTCTCTCATGGTCATAAAGCACTCTGGTGTAGTGAGAAGGATACCAGACCTGTTTTAATTGGCTTTGTCCGTTCCCTTGCCTCAGTTTCCCCATCTGTGTAGTGAGAACAGCCTTTCTTTTACTTCTCGGTGTTGGAAGGAATAGATGAGCCTGTGTGTGAAAGCAGTCTGTAGGTGGTGAGATGAAGATACCTTGGAAGGGATGGGTGATAATGGGAAAGAAATCAGTGAAAATCATCTCCATTCCCTAACTCATGGCTCATTATTTCCTAAACCTGACTGGCTTCTCTTCTAGAGGTGATCAGTTTGGAACTTAAACCTGAGTTGCTTTATCGCTGAAGAAAGGGATATAGAGTGCTAGAACCTAGAATTTGCAGACCTGAAGTTATAGTGATTACTAAACAGTGACTCTTAGGAGTGGAAAGGAGAAATGATAAAGTCCATTAACAAATACGTTTTACTCTCCGCCAGGCACTGATTCCAGAGGAAGGTGAAAAGGAATATTTATTCACTTTGGGTTTGAGTTGTACATTTTAACCCATATCAAATCACAAGGATTAGGGATATGGGATTGGCCCCTCTAGTCTATTTATCTCCTCTCTCCCCCCAAATCCTCACCTGGCGTGACTACTTTTCTTCCAGTCATGACCACCTGTATTAGTTTGCTAACGCTGCCATAGCAGATAACCACAAACCGAGTGGCTTAAACCATAGAGCTTCACTGCCTCAGAGTTCTGGAGGCCAGAAGCCTGGTCAGGCATTGGCAGGGCCGGGTGGCCTCTGGAGGTGCTAGGAAGGATCCGCCGCAGGCCCCTCCTAGCTTCTGGTAGTTTGTTGGTTTGTGGGAACACAGCACCAGTTTTCATGTCATGTTCTTCTCCCTGGGTGTGCGTCTGTGTCCAAATTTCCCTTTTTATAAGAGAAAAAGTCATACTGGATTAGGGGCCCACCCTAACCTATTATGACCACCTATTAACTAATTACATCTGCAATGACTATTACTAAATAAGGTCCCATTCTGAGATGCTGTGGATTAGGACTTTAACATACAATTATTTTGGGGGGGATGGGGGAGCACAATTCAATCCAAAATACTTCTCTTCTTCAAAAGAGAAATATTTTCCCTTTCGACTGCTTCTCATCTCTACCTCCCACCAACATGTTTGGGGGCTCCCTTTTACTTATTTGTTCTTTCTCCTGGTTTCCCATCCCATCGCTGGCCCTGGGCTTACAGTATTAGGTCATTGAAATTTAGGTTCAATAGGATGGTCAAAGGGTTATGTATAGGAGAGACAAACAGAATTGGGTTATTTGAGGTGGACCAGCATCAGGATAGAGGGCATCTTATTAACTTCCTATCAGGAAATGCCCAATGATTTAATACAAGTGTCTCTATCTTTGCTCTACCTTGATTTACATGGCTCTCTTCTATAACTCTATTGAGTTGTCTAAAATGTCATGACATATTTTTTCTACGTTTTTTGTTGCAAAAATGCATCATGACTTTTCCGACAACCCAATACTTTAGGCTGGGGGAGGAGGATACACAACATTTTTTGCAACATGCCCACTACTTTGTATTATTTTCCAATATTGGGGAAATGAGGAAGAGATTTAGCACTGTATATTCATTTCAGCCTAGGTCAGTGGTTTTTTAGCCAGGCTTGACTTTATTCTACAGGGATCATGGCTATGAGTGGAGTGATTCTGACTGTCTCAATTGAGGAAAGGTTGTGTCTTGGGGATGTAAGTCAGGGATGCTGGTGAACATTCTAGAATGTATAGGACAGCCCCATACAACAATGGAGATCTGCCCCAAAAGTCGATAGTAACAGGATGGAGAAGCCCTGGCTTAGGTTTATGAGCATGATTCCACGTTTTAGAATGACTCTAAGCCAGAGTTCCAAATGCCTCTCTACTCAGTTGAGATCTTTGAAATCCTTTTAGTATGCAATCTTCATGTCCTAGGGAGAGGTCTTTAAGAAACAATTCTCAGGACTCAGGCTCTCTTGGTATGTACCACCATGGGCATTCGTTCTGCTGTTTCCATAATAAAAGATGGGTGCAGAGCTAGTCAACCTCTAGGTCCCTTTTAGTTCTTTCAGCCAGTGAATTTCAAAGGGTAGAAATAATGCCACCTTCTATGACTATATTTGAAAATTAAATGAACTCACCATTATCTTTCTATAAATAGATCTGTAATATTTTAAAGGGCAGATAGTCTTTAGGGGGTGACATTGTCAATAGTCTGATTCTGCAAATACGACATCTTGTCAGTTACCTATTATTTAGTATCATGAAGATCAGTTCAGATAACAAAAGATATATCTGGTATGAAGTAGCTGAATTCTATTTAAGTCAATTCTTTTGGCAACTGCCCAGAAATGAAATTGGCTTAGAGGAGACACTGTTTTGTTTCTTGGGGGTGTTTTTTGGTCACAAAGGAACTCACTTATGATTGTTAATGATGATGGTGATGATGGTGGTGATAACTGTTGAGTTCCTTTTACATATCAGACACATTACATATATTACCTCATTTAATCGCCACCACAGGTCTATGTGGAAAGTACTGTTACCTTCCCAGGAAACTGAGGTCAGAGAAGGTAAACAACTTGCCTGTGGTCACACAGCTGGGCAGTGGCAAAGTCATAATTTTAACTGACTTTAGAATCTTAAACTCTGGGTGAGAATTCAGTTAATGAAGTTAGTGTTCACTGAGGAATAGTTTAAAGGAGAGAAAATTAGGAAGTGATGAAAAAGTATAATGATAAAGAAATGTGTAAAAAAAATCATCGTCTATCCATAGTATGGACTACTGTGTAGCAATTGAACCTTAAGTTTTAGAGGAATGGTAATAATATGAGCATATACCCAGGGCTTACACACCAGGCATATGAAAATACTCATGATGTGTTGATAAGTGAAAATGAAAGATGGTCACAAAGTGTATGGTGTGTTTTCATTAGTTACTTGCATTTTATATACTAAGATTGTATATTAAAAATACTTGTACAGTATATACATCAAAATATTAATCACAGGTATGCCTGGATGGTAGGAATCTAGGTCATTTGTATTGATGTTTTTTCTGTAGTTACCAATCTTAACCTTGTATACATTTTTGTAATTAGATAAAATGTTTTATATATGAGCATGTTATATGCATGTCCTTGTCCATATCCTTATTTATGTAATATTTTTGTTGTCGATCCAACAATCATTTTCCTTTTCTGCCTTCTTAATTATTCTCAGATCCATACATCTCTCAATTAGCCCAGTTATCATGGGGGAAGTTAAACCCACCTGAGTTCATGGGGATGTTCTCACTGGTGTAATCCAAGCAGATTAATTCCCTCCTCTTTGCAGAGTGATTGTTTTAGGTAATACAGACCAGGGCTAACCAGCTCCTAGGATTATCCTGTACAGGATTTTGATCCGATTGGGCATACATGGCTCAGTATGACCCAATTAGATGGAAGGACAGGATTTGTAAGGGCATCTGGGAATCAGTGTTGCTAATTACTCTCAGACAGTTACTGCAAGAGAAGTTTATTCTTCTGGAAGGCATGGTGTTTGAATACGAACCTTGGAACTTCTCCAGGCAATTCATCATGGGATGGACCTGCCTTTGGATGAACCTGAATCTACCCAGATGAGAGGAAAGGACAGACAGACAGACACACACACACACACACACATACACACACACACACACATACATGTCCTTGGTGATACTGTTAAATCTCATAAGCAAATCAACCCTGAATTTACCTTATCTGGACTTTAAATTATGTGAAGCAAATGAAATTTCCTGTGTCTTTTAAGTTAGAGTTGGATTTTCTCTCATTTGAAACAGAATGAGTCCTAATGCAATTAAAATGTTGGAAGCCCGAAATATAGGCCAAGAAACAAGCCTCAGTTTCAGTGTGTTATAAAATTAGCCACGTCTACAGTTTTGTTAATTCCGGCATTTCCAGAACACCACATCGAAACACTATCTAACCTGGATATTCAGTAAGATGAAATAGTAATCATAAGCCTGACACAATGTCGGCTCTCATTATCTGTTTCATTTTCTTTGCCTTCTCTATAATTTGAAATATTTGAGAGCTTGGCCCGCTTGAATAAATCCAGGAGAGGCAATAATTCTTAGGCATCTACATGTCCATAAAAGACACTTTCATCTCATCTTCACAACAACCTTGTACAGTTGTAATTCAAACCTGTATTTTACAGGTATGAAAACTGTGGCTCAGATGAATTATGTACTTTGTTCAAATTCAAGATTGGACTTGAGTTCCTCCTGGCACATAACGAAGACACTTCTTGGTATACCATATGGTTTCAACTAAGAGAGGAAAATATAAAGTATCAATAGTCCCCCCAAAAAAATAAATGTATTCTTTTTTGTTTGTTTGTACATTATCTATAATCTGACTATAGAAAAGATACTAGGAATAGCTAGTTGATCTACCTGCATCATTAGCCTGATGCAATTTTTAATCATTTATTCCTCTTTAAATGGCTACTTTTATTATATTTAAAAGTGGTTTGGGCCGGCGGAGTGGTGCATTGGTTAAGAGCTGGCTTAGGACGCCAGCGGCCCTGGTTCGGATCCCACATATGAGGGCCAGTGACACTGCCCTCAAAAAAAAAAAAAAAGTAGTTTGGTCTTTGCAACAGAACATAAATACTTAAAATTAACTTATATAGACCTATATTATAATTCCAGCTCTGACACCTATCATAATACTAACCTTATGGTGAAAGGTTAAAAAAAAATCATTTGAAAGTACCTAGCACAAGGCTTGATATATGGAAAGTTCTCCATGAATGTTTAAAGGAGCTGTAAAAAATAGTGGGGAATCAAAAAAAAAAAAATAATGAGTTTTCATTTTGTAAAAAAAAAAAAAAATGTAAGACTCAACCTCCTCATCATTCATATTAATCTTACTACTTTAGGTGGACATGATCATTATTGCATGAGGTAATTTGAGATTCTGTAGGACACAAGCTTCCATGGAAATTGCCAGCATCCTAATAACTTCATACTGTTGCAACTTAAAATATGAGGCCACTTGGAATGGATGGAAAGTTCCTCTAAAATCTAGTATCTTTTTTTCATGTAGGAATTCATTTGCTTTAAACAAGGTGCCAACTGTATGTCTGGAATGCTGCCTCTGTCTCCCTCTGTCTGCTCGAAGGCTGTTGTTCTTTAGAAGCTTTTGGGATGTTAGTAGCTTTTACATTTATAGTTTCTTCCTTTGATTGATCATGTATGGTGTCTAAAATGCTCGTTGAACCATGCCTGCCATGTATTATTATTTAAATGTTTCATGCATTTGTACAGGCACGTTGTTATCTGCGAGATACTAATTGACTACTCAACTGTGCAGAATACTCTGAGGAAGGAAAAGGTGAGCCAGGAGTGGTATCTAGTTTTATGGGTATTATTTTTGTCCACTCAGTTCGGGACATCTGTAGCCACTCTAGAACCACAGTAGATGTTAGCCTGCAGAAGAAACCAGCACATAGGGGAGGCCAAGCCAAGAGAACCAGAGACCTGAAAGCAAAGCCACTGAATTACACCAACTCAGAAACCTGCCTCCTCTCTGGATTTCTATCCCTATGAGCTCCATGAACTGTTTCCATATCCTGTGAACTAAGCTCAATTTGATTTTCTGTTCTTTGCAGCCCAAGGTATTTTAATTGATATACCCACTCTTATTATGATGCTAGCTTTCTTTTTGTGATGTTCAATAACCTCTAGGTGATAGGTTTGAGACCCTATCTTGTTCGCAATTTGGTACTTAAACACAAAATAGCCACCTAGAAATATCTATTGGGTGATTAAATGAAGGCATGAATGAAATAGTGGAGCTATGATTCAAAGCCACTTCTGAGCAATTTCTATAGAACCTAACATGGGCTTTACCTTCCTGAGAACAGCATTCACCCACCTGGTTTGGGCATAGAATATGACTTTCTTTGTGCTATGAAATGTTCTTTCACACTGCATCTCTCATCTTGACTGGAGTGCCATAAAATGTTTCTGTGCTTAATTTGTATCATGATGCTTGCTTTCCATTGTATTCTACTTGCAAATGTTTTTCTCAAGGCGCCGGAACTCTAATGGTCATTGGTGGGACCCGTGAGCCCAAATGGGGTGTGTCACTGGAGAGCACCGATTGCTTTATCATGCCACATATTGGAGATCTGGACACTGATGTGTGTGCTGGGGGAGAGAAAGTCCAGTGCTAGCTCCTGGGAAAACATCTTTTGTGCTCTGAGGTGTTCTCCATCTTTAGCTCTTTAGATTCTGTGAGCTGTGTAGGCTGGGGTTTGATTTGATGTTAAGGGCAGGTGAACTCAATAAATAAAGGCGATTTTCCACTCTTACTGTTTCATTTCCAGCACAGCCCTGGCCCAGACATGGCAGAGGCCATTGATCGTGGATGCCAAGCTGTGACTATGGAGGCCTGAGCAATGTAATATATGTGCTGTGTTCTGGCTTTTATAGGGCGGCTATTTCTCAGAGGATCAAGCTCAGGTATCAGGAGTGTGAATTATGAGTCCTAATCAACTTGGTCATGCTTTGTGGCCTGGGAAAAGCCAGAGTGCTTCCCTTTTATGATTTGAGAGTGTACTTTTGCAGCCTGTGAAGCAATTAGCCAATCTTTGAAATGGATACCCTGTAAACGCAGCATGTCCTTGGACAGTCACCATGGCAGGTGATTGCGGGAGGGGAGGCCATAAGGTGGTCCCCAGAGCAACTGCCTTAGGTCTGGCTCAATGGCCTGCAAGGCAGTGGAAAAACTGTAAGAGCAAGGGGATAAACCTTCCAGACAGATAGGAACATCAACTCATCCATGGCTGTCCCTCCCCCAAGAAAATCACCAACTGTCAAAGAGATTGCACAGCATGGAGACTGAAGGTCAAAAGGGATCATGCTATTTATTCTACTCTGAAAGTTCAACTGTTTCTCTGATTATAACATTGATTTTGTCAGGCTGAACGTGATGTTTGTGTAAAGGAAGTGAGATTCTCCTGAAAGGGTTGAGGGAGACCAGAAATATCCCTCGTGTCTAAATAAGAAGTTGAGGCAAAGGGAAGTGGAAACTCTGTCCTTGGTGAGATTATTCCTCCCCTGTACATTTAAAAAAATGTATTGAGATAAAATTCATTCAACGTACAATTAACCATGTTAAGTGAATAGTTCAGTGGTATTTAGAACATTCAACATAAATTAACCATTTTAAAGTGAATAGTTCAGTGGTATTTAGAACATTTAGAACATTCACATTATCTCCATATAGTTAAAAAATATTTTCATCACTCCAAGATAAAACTTGAAAGCCATTAAGCAATTAGTCCCCATATTCCCCTCCGCCTCCCCAGGAACCACCAGTCTGCTTTTTATTTCTATGGATTTACCTATTCTGCATTATTTCAGAAAAATGAAATCATACAGTATGTGACTGTTAGTGTCTGACTTTCTACCCTGTACACATTTAAGGACTGGTATTAAATTAGATAACTTCATGTCCTGTGACAAGATAACTTAGTTCCAGAACTCTGGTTCCAGAAAGGCAAATGATCACTTATTTGCAGTGGGTGCTGAAGATATAAAACAAAACCCATTAAAAATGAACCATTATTGTTTTAAATAGTACCATCATCTACTCAATTTACATGCTCCAAACTTTGATATTATCCTTGATTCCTCCCTTTCTTTTAGCTCCAACATTCAGTCAACTACTGAGTCATTTTTCCAAGTCCCTGAAGGTGCTTAAATATATTAATGTTTTTCTGATCCACTGCCACTTAAAAATTTCAAGACTCCATCATTTCTTTTCCGCACCACCAAAATATCCTTCTTGTTGGTTTCTTGACCCCTCTGTAAGCCCCTTTCCAAGCAGCTTTTGGGCCACTCTTTACACACACGCGCACACACACACACACACACACACACACACACACACACACACTTATTTCCTTATTAAAAACCTTCCAAGTTTTTGCTGCCCTCAAAATAAATCTGAATTATGTAACCTGACGGGTATATAACTCGAGAATTATATAACTCTCAACCTTTCCTGGCGGTCCTGGGACACTCCATCTATTCTTCTTTTAGGTCCTGACCACACCCTACCTTTTTGTCCTCCATAGGGTTTTGTTTGTACTATATCCTTGCTTGAGATGTCCCCTTCCCTCCCCCTTCTGCACCTACATACACCCTACATTTTATTTCAGGGCTTAGATGGATGGTACTTCTGTGAAGTATTCCCTCCACCTCCCACCTTCCCAGCACCTGCAGTTGTGCCCCTCAGCTCACCTTCGAGTCCTGGAATCAGACTTTTAATTGCATATGGCAGTGCCTGTCTCTTCCCTGAACTGTACAACATTGGAAGACAGAGATCATGGCCCATTTATTACTGATTGCTCAGTACCTCATGTAAGACCTGATATTAATACTATTTATTGATGGATCATAGAATATTGGGAAAGCTTAATTCACTGGTCCCGAGAGGCCAGAGACCAAAGGTTTACTATATTAGACCATGACCTGTGATACGATTCTTGATCAGTTCGATGAAATCATACTCATCTAGGGTTAAAGGACTAAATGTCAGAAAGCTCTTGCTGAGCTCTGCTGGAAGAAGCAGAGTCTAAGCAGTAACAGCTTTGGTCATTGTTGCCATTGGAACTGTTGTCTCTCTGAAATCTGGCCCACACACAATTATCTTTCCTCCCTGTGAAACTTTTGTAAGACTTAAGGGTTGATTTAGTCACATTCTGGACTGGCTTCCTGACCTCATTTTGTGAAATGGAAGAAGAGAGCTGAAGGCAACAGCCTGAAGGAAACTTAGCAATGAAGCCAATCTTGGGCCAGAATGGGCTGGCAGTTCAATGTGTCTGTGTGGTCACTGAGCCAACCACTGGTCCTTGAGCTGGGGTTTGGAAGACCATCTTAAAGGACTGAGACTAATTGATTTTACCAGCCATCTCAACAGCCTCAAATGTTCATTGGATTTGTCTTCATAATTTTTGCCCCCATGCAGAACTGGTCACTCCCACGTGTGTGCTAACAAAGTATTGGGTTGTCAGAAAAGTCATGATGCATTTTTGCAACGAAAAACAGAGAAAAAATACATTATGACTTTTCCGACAACCCAATTTATAGTGCACAGAACAGCTGTGATATTGTCACCATTGCATGCAATTATTTGGGAATGTGTCTGTCTCTCTTTGAGGATAGGAGTTGCTTCTCAAATTCTTCTTTCTGTCCTTTGCGCTTAGCACAGAACGTGGTACAGATTATGTACTTAGATGATAGCTTTAATCACATTGAATAGTCAGTTATTCTGTAAGATTGAAATGGTGTCTGATTCTTTTCCTCTCTCTAGTACGACTTCAGTTCCATAGGACTCTCTCAATTATTGTTGATATTATTATGTAAATTAATAAATTCACCTTGCTCCAAAAGCATAATGGGATTTCTAATAATGTACTATCTTCCAAACTCTGAGAGTTTAATTGTGATCCTGTATCAGAGAGGATCCTGGGACCAATGGGGATGGTTCTACTTGTTAGTATTCTGTATTCCCAAAACCCCAGTTAGGAAGTATATGTTACTGTGAATGAGTCATTACAAAACACACATCTATTGTGAAATAATATGTGTCTCATATATGAGTATAAATTAGAATTGAGACTGGTAAAAATGGTTTGAAGTGAAATCAAGGACTGTCTACCCTAGCAATGACCAGAATTCAATGTGTCTGGTCCACTTGACCACAGTCAGGCCTGGAATCTATGGGCCTTTGCAGGCAACACTGTGTTGGCTTAATTTGGCCTCTTGATAAGACCAGATTTTGGTCTCAGGATCCTACTTTCTTGAAAAAGATAAAGATGCCTCTCGGCTTGGAGTTCCATTCTTGAGAGACAAGGAGCTTTATTCTCCCCCTGGGAATCTGAGAATGTCAATCAGAGTATGTCACACCCAGTAAGTTCAAAGGAAGGAGGAAATCTCTCCACATTCTGTACTCTGAGTCTGTTTTCCAAAGGATGAGTTCAGTTACTTCAGTGAGTCATGAAAGGCCCTGCAGGCATCCTACTTTAGAGTTTTGTGATTCCATCTAACGGATGTTTTTTTGTTTGTTTGTTTGTTTTTGCTGAGAAAATTAAGGTGGAACATGGAGGAGTAGTAAAGACGATTTAAAAAGAGGAGAGGTCCCACACAAGTGGCAGTGGAAAAAGACGCAGCTAGTCATGCAGTCATGACACTGTGCACCTATAGGCAAACCCTCCAACCTCTCTGTGCCTTAGTTCCTTCAGCAAATTCAGAAAAATAGTACCTGATGTTTTTTCTCATAAAGGCTCAGAATGAGCAATACAAATGCTGTTTACTAAAATGTGAGTTACTATTTGTATATATTTTTGTATTTGTTGCAAATGATAACATTTTACAGGATAATTCACAAAGAAATTAGTTCTACAACTCAGGTGTACTTATCCCAAGAGGACCATTGAATCTGCCCAGGTAGGGAGAACTTTTTAGGGCTCTCAGTTTGGCTGAGCTTCTTGGTCCTGATTGTGATGGGTGATCTCACCAAAGAAGTCCTGATGAGGAATGTTAAGGACTGAATGTTTGTGTCTCTCCCCCAAAATGTATGTTGCAATCCTAACCTCCAATATGATGGGGTTAGGTGGCAATTAGCTCATGAGGATGGAGCCACCTTTGGGAGGTGATTAGGTCATGACAGCAGAGCCCTTGTGAATGGAATTAGTGCCCATATAAGAGTTCCCAGAGAGCTCCCTTGCTCCTTCTGCTATGTGAGGACACAGTTAACAGACAGCCTTTTATGAAGCAGGACGCAGGGGACTCATCAAACATCATATCTGCCAGAATCTTTTGGATTTTCCAGCCTCTAGAACTATGAGAAATTTCTGTTGTTTGTAAGCTACTCAGTCTATCGTATTTTGTTAGAGTAGCCTGGACGGACTAAAATAAGGCTTGCTTCCTCCTCCTTCTTGATTTCAAGCAGGCAACTACGAAAAACACCCATGCCATTTTAATGGGTTCCATCATTTTTCTTGTTGTCAATTTTATACAAGCAATGACTTCCCTTTTATCCTACTAAGAGAATTTCTTTAATCTTTGGGGATAGAGACTGTATGTATCTCGGTACCGTAGCTTTGTCCTTTGCCAGATCAGGCCAGTAATTGCCATCCTTCTTACCTTAAAGGAAAGTTATGAGGTCACACAATTAAGATGATTTGAAAAATGGAAAGTAGTAGTTCAGAGTAAATTGTTTCTCTTTACCTTCTCTTTTATCATAGCATAGTGCTAGGAACTACGAGGCCTATAGTTACTTACTATAGGCCTATGACTTCAATGATTCAGATTTTAAAGATAACCTCTCAGTTAGATTGGAATGACCAATATGATTCTCTACAGATGAACAAGGCTAATTGGTTCATTTACTGCAAGGTTTAGAGAGGGAGAGCTGCATAATTGCATACTGCTTTCCCATGGATGAGACCAATGCTCTCTCTTAATTAAATCAATTGCAGCCTTCTTCTGGATATGCAGGCCAATGGGCAACATTTTAGTTACAATCGGTACATAACAGGCTTTTTTGTTTTTGTTTTTTAACTTGGCACCACTAACAGTTTGGCCTGTGTAAGTCTTTGTTGTGGGGGTTGTCTTGGGCATTGTAAGGTATTTACCATCATCCCTGGCCTTTGCCCACTAGGTGCCGGTAGCACCTCTGCTCTAAGTTGTGAAAGCCAAAAATGTCCTCAGACATTGGTAAGTCTTCCCTGAGGACAAAATTGTTCTCGCTACCCACTCCTTACCTAAGAATAGATCTTCAATGGAAAGAATGAGTAAATCAAGGAATGCATGAATGAATGAATGTACAGAGAGAAAAAAGACTTGAGGGGGTTTTTACACTTCATCAAACTAACAAAGTCTCATACGGTCTTTATTTTTTTAATATTCTAAATTAATAATATAAATAAAAGATAGAAATAGAAAAAATACATATATGTGTATATGCTTTCCATCTCTGCACACACACACACACACACACACACACAACATACTTACTTGACCTACAATTTCAGGGATCTCAATATCCCTAATTATAGCACTGGGAATATATAGGAGTAGTATACAGATCAACTGTTCGTTACCTATCTATTGTTTGAGTCACAAATGTAACAACTATTTATGCATTACCCAGTAGGCACCAACAACTGTATTAGGCAAAGTCTAGTGGATTTAAACATGTGACTAGCTATCTGTAATATGAGTTAATACAATACATGCTGCTATAATGGAATTAAGAACACATTGCTATGAGAGCCCAGATCAACTCTGTCTTAGGATGTGGGCGGGTTAGGAAGGATTCTCTGAGAAACATGAGAAGTATCCCACAATTAATCATTTGTACAAGTTTTCCCAGCTGTGTGTACTTCCTAAATGATCAATCACTTGTGTATGTTATCCTGTAACTTTTTAAAGTGCTAAGCCTTTTCTATTTAGTTGGTCGTCTTTGAGGATAGGAACGAGCTTTGTGTGTGGACAAGTAGCAGGACAGCTATTTGAAGGCATTGTACTTGCTATTGTCACATGCTATGACAATGAACAAAATAGCGACAGTCTAGGATTCTGTCTTCACTCACTTCCTGTGCATCCTTAGGTAAATAACGTTATCTCTCTAAGCCTCTGTTTCTCCAGCTGTAAAGTTAGGAGGTAGGATGAAATGACTTCAGTGGCTCCCCACAGCCTTTAAATCACTAAGTTCTCAACCAAAAGTCAGGTTTGAGGAAATATAATGAATAGAAAACTCATCCTATGATTGGCCCAGTTACTAAGAAGAGGCACCACGTCTTGGGGAAAGCGTTTTGCCTGATTGGATGTATCCATTGGAAAGAAAGGGAGCTTAGAGGAAATGAGAAATAAGGAATGTGGAATGTCAGGTTCTGAAAACATTACTTGTTGTGTTAGTGTTGAGGCTCATACCTGGAAGCATTATTTCAGTCCTACAAGGTTTTTTTCCTGTGTAGGAGGTATAACTAAAAGTTCTTTATCCCACGGATATGACCTAAAGATATCACCCTCATAGGTGATTTATAGCTAACCTGTTTTTCTATCCAGCATAAAATTTGATTATTTCTCTCTCTGGTGACAACTTAATTACCACTAATAGTAATATAAGTAATCCCTAGTAGTTATATGAGATGTGATCAGAAAATACAGTGAATGTTTAAATACCAAAAAAAGTTATGGTAAAAGACACATTGCCATTAATACCCCTCAAAATAGTCCCCCTTGCTTTGAACACACTTATGCCATGATTCTTGTCACTTTCTGAAGCAGTTCTGGAAGTCCTCTTTCGTGAGTGTCTTTACTTCCTCCTCTATCATGACAATGCTGTGTGTCACACATTTCTTCTGGTACAGCAATTTCTGTCAAATAAACATTATGGTGTGTCCTCATCTACCTTATTCACCAGATCTGGCACCATACGACTTCTGGTTCTTCCCCAAAGTCAAAATGATTCAGGACATCGAGGCAGCCACGACAACACAACTAAAGACACTCATGAAAGAGGACTTCCAGAACTGCTTCAGAAAGTGGCAAGAATGATGAGATGTGTGTCTGAAGTGCGGGGGAGTATTTTGAGGGGGATTAATGATAATGTGTCTTTTACCGTAAATGTTTTTTAAAACTTAAACATTTACTATATTTCTTGATCGCACCTCATTAATCATAGCTATAATTCTTGACCTGAATACTGTATGAATTCTCAAGCTGTTGTATGTGTAGTGCCTCACTTGTTCCTCCCAATGACGATATGAGCGACGTTAGGGATCATTATTCCTATTTTACAGATAGGAAACTGAGGTTCACAGAAGCTAATTAACTCACCTGAATTCTCAAAGACAAGAAGTTGCAGGGGAACGATTCATCTCCAGATGTGTCCACAGCCATATTCAAAATTGAATAAGACTCAAACCAAAGGCAAGCCACAGAGTGAGAGAAATCTGTAATACACATGCTAACGAGGCTTCTACAAAATATGTGAAGAACTTCGACAACTTAACAAGTAAAAGACAGGCAACTCAATAGCAAATCATGGACAACAACAACAACAACAACAACAAAATGCATAGGAATTTCATAAAAAGGGTATACAAGTGACCAATAAACTTATGAAGGGATACTCACCTTCATTAGTCATCAGGCAAATTAAAATTAAAATCACAGTATATTATCAGTGAATATTTACTAAAATGGTTCAAACAAAAAAGAGCATACCAAAAACGTTGAACAATGGGAACATTTGTTAGTAGGAACTAAGTAAAAGGAACAATGATAATAATTAATAGGAGCAATAGTTAGCAGATATTTTGAGCAATAAGAACTCTACACACAGTTGTAACCACTTCAGAAAATTGGCAGTATTGACTAAAGTTGGGTATTTTCATACCCTATGACCCAGTCATTCCAGTCCTAGGCATCCAAAAGAAAAGTGTACATATGTCAATAAAAAGGTCATGTACAAGAATGTTTACAGCAGCACTATTTATTGTAGTCCCAAACTGGAATAATCTATATGCTTATCCACAGAGGGATATAAATTGTATATTCATATAATGAGATAATATACAGCAATGGGAATGAAGAATAAAACTATAGTTAACAACATTAATTTATCTTATAAACATGGAGTTTAACGAAAGAAGCCCTGAGCAAAAGAATCTCTACAGTACTCTTATTGGTGTTATAAATAAGGATAATAGTTACCTGTTGGCTGTAGTGACCAGAAGAGTGTACAGGGGGGCCTCCTGTAATTCAGATAACACTCAATGTCATGATATGGATGTTGGTGACACACGTTGATCAGTTTGTGAAAATTCATTAAGATAAACATTTATGGTTTATGCACTTTTCTGTATGTATGTTATTCTTCACTAAAATATAACTGAATCCAACAAATAAAGAACTGAAGTCATTAGGACATTATGAGCATATGCCAAGAAGAGAGGTGGCTTCATGCAAAAATTACCAGCAAATTTGGGGCTAGCTTATTTAAAAGAGTGTAAGTGAGAAAATGAAGGAGAAAAAGAGATGTACCCATGTGTGAATAGACCACTGGCCATCTGCTCAGATGCAGAAAGAAAACCTCATGTGAGTTGCATAAATTGCTGAAGGTCCAACAGCTTGTAAGTGGCTCAGCTGGAATTTCAAAGTCTTTTTATTTCATAACTCATGCTCCTTCAGCTACACCATCTCAGCAGGCAATGTTATATTTCAACCCTGAAACGGGGAACAATAAGAAAAGCAGGAGGTGGTAAAAGAACAGATGTCATCAAGAAACAATTTTAAATATTGATTTAAAGTCTGGCTTTTACCATAATCTCTATGAGATATAGTCCTTATCTATCTTGTTAGCAACTCTTTACCTAAGAATAGTTCTTTAATTGAAAGAAAGAATGAATGAAAGAATGAATACAAAGAGAGAAAAGAGAAAACAGTTGAGAAGGATGCCACACTCCATCAAACTAACAAAGTCTCTTATTATATATAGTCTTTGCTTTTTCATATTCTAAGTTAAGAAGCAAATAGGAAAAAAAACAGATATAGACAAACACGTGTGTGTGTGTGTGTGTATTTATACATCCCTCCCCTTCTGCCACACACATATGTGTGTGCCTGCGCGTGCGCGCGCGCGCACACACACACGCACAGACAACACACTTACTTGGCCTTCAACTTCAGGGATCTCAATATCCCTAATTACAGCTTACATTGCAGGCTACACAGAAGCACTGCTGATTCCAGCCCTGGCATGATTCCTGTTTAAACATACTTCCCAGAAATCTTAGGCAGCTTGCCATGGTAAGGAAACAATTTACGTCAGATTTTGAGCAGGGGAATCCATCGAGGGTGGGAGGAAAGTGGGGGCGAGTCATTAAACATGGTAAGAGTGAGGCTTTTCATGGACTCTACAGCTGATCATTATTTCCCTGATTCAGGATAAAGACAAAGCAGTTATTATTCCACTTTGGCTTTCTATTGCCTCAACAGCTCAGTTCTGAAAGTCAATGGCTGCCTGAAGTTTCCTTTGGGGATACCAAAGGAGTCTGGCCATAAGAGTTCTCATCTCTTTTGCTGGCTCTCTTGATGGTTTGCCATAGTTAAAAGATTTATTTTTATTAATTAGGAATGGCCTTTAATGGTCTGTTTAGTTCATAGACTGGTGTTGAAATGCCCTGAGAAGTTATTTAGTCAAACTTCTTCCTATTGTGGGAATTATTTGTATAGCAAAAAAAAAAAACTTTCTCTATTTGGTAAATATTTACTCACTGTGGCAGATATTGTTAGTTTTCTACCCAATGTTCAACTACGTTTCCTTTTTCCTTGCTAACAGCACTGTCATAATTTTTTTTTTTAAAGATTTTATTGGGGAATTGGGGGAAGGGAACAGCCAAGTTGTTGTCTTTCAATCTTAGTTGTGGAGGGTGCAGCTAGCTCAGCTCCAAGTCTAGTCGCCATCCAGCTCAAGGTGCCATGTTCAATCTTAGTTGTGGGTGGGCATAGCCCACCATCCCATGTGGGAGTTGAACTGACAACCTTGTTGCTAAGAGCACACGCTCTAACCACTGAGCCATGGCTGCCCCAATTTTTTTTTTAATGGGAATATAATGTCCACATCCAAGCAATAAACCTTTATTGCTGTAGGGAAATCATTGTAATCCTATTCTCACTCTCTTAGCATCCTCTGAACCCCTAGTGTACCTTAGTTTCTGGCCAGAGACCCATGAAAAGGAAGTTTTCCTTCATTCTTGAAGAGGTTTTGCGTTTCTGATAAAAAGGGACACTGTGATGTCCTTTCTAATTCTGGCTGGCTTTGAATGTGAATATGATAATTGCCACCTTGTGACCCTGAGGATAATGGCAAGAAAGCTATAAACACTATGGAACTATTGAACCAACACAAGTCACCGATTAGCTCTAGACATCTTGTTCTAAAAAGAAAACATAATGCACTACGGTCAGGTTTTCTGTTTCTTGCAATAAATATATACATTCAAGATGAATCTTCCTCCAGGTACTGTGCTAGGCATGTGGTAGACACACAATGTACTGTCCAGATCCCCTTCACTGGGGACTTGCTGCCCAGGAGTGAGGACTGGGACCGGCCGACAGCCTCTAGCCACCTGCTCCTTTAGGGACTGCAGCAGCTACAAAGAGCCGTGTAACTTGAGGTCTCACCTTTCTTTGGGCAGCCTACATCTTGTAACTAAGTGAGGTCAGGGAATATAGACACAGTCATTCTGGGCCAATGTGGGACACTCTGACAGGATATACCTACTTCAGAGCTTCCCTCTGGGTTGACTGAGAGTTTGTTGAGCTGACATTGTATTAATGGCCTCGAAGAGTAGTCACAAAGGAAAACACTCCAAATGAGCAGATTTTGGGCATTGCACCTGATTATCCATTTTGTGTGAAAAGATAATTGGCCAGGGTTAGATGATATATGGATAGACACTTGGGCAGTGGTAAATGGCCTGCCAGAGTGGTCAGTGATATAGAAGAAAAGATTGGAAGAGTGGGGAGAGGAGTTTAAACTAGGAGCATATAGATGAACATTTGGGAGTAGGCACAATGTACCTTTGTGTCATAGGTGAACCTAAAGTGTCCATCATGTGAAAGGCACTAAATAGTCAAGTAGACAAAGGAGCTGGTCTAGGTGATGTTAGCCAGTCTTTGTCATCAGGCACCCCAGGGTTAGCATGACAGGCACATACATGAATGATGTGGCCAAGATAGCAGGGGTGAAGACAACATACTTGCCCTACAGCATGGATTCCACTGATTAAGGCTGAATACATACTTTACAAGGCATGGCATTGGATGTCTACCTTTCCAGCAACAGGAGTGAACAATGGCCCACCAATCCCTCTCCTGGGTATCTACCCCCAAAATCTGAAAACATTTATTCATAAAGATATATATGTACCCCTATATTCATTGCAGCATTAGTCAAGGTGACCAAGACATGGAAACAACCAAAGTGTCCTTCGATAGATGATTGGGTAAAGAAGATGTGGTGTATATATATGGCACAATGGAATGCTACCCTGCCATAAGAAAAGGAAATAGTGTCATTTGCAACAACATGGATGGATCTTGAGATATTATCATGCTAAATGAAATAAGTCAGACAGAAAAAGTCAAGAACCGTATGATTTCAGTCATATGTGGGATATAAAACTGAAAGCAACAGACAAATAAGACAAAGAAACAAAAACTCGTAGACACAGACAACAGTTTAGTGATTACCAGAGGGAAAGGGTGAGTGGTAGAAGAGGAAAATGGGGTCAAATACTCGTATATAGTAATGGAAGGAGAATTGACTCTGGGTGGTGAACACACAATGCAATATATAGATGATGTATTATAGAATTGTACACTTGAAACCTATATAATTTTATGAACCAATGTCAACCCAATAAATTTAATAAAAAATAAAAATAAATAAATAAAAGAAAAAAAAATGAATAATGAGCACCTGATATAGTACCAATCCTTGTGAAGACCAATTGGCCACCTGGTTGCAAGGTAACCACATCAGGCTCTTTCCATTCTGAGAGGGGCAATGGATTTCTCTCTTAGGGACAGACACAATGTTTTGGGTCTGGATTTGCCTTTCCTGTCTGTGGGACTTAAGCAATCACCACTGTCTAAGAAGGTAGAGTGTGTGATCCACCATCATCGATTCCAATGTAACACTGCATCAGACTAGCAGGCCCACTTTACCACAAAGGAGGCAGACATGTTTTTCCTTGTATTGAGCAACAGCACACTCTCCTAGAATGGTACCTCTCAGTGTCATGGTGCTGCTTTGATGGTATTATTTTACAAATGTTGGCTGATAAATGTGTACCAAGCATTCCTGGCCTGGACTTCTGGATGCTCTCTTCATACTGGCAGAACTGCATATTGATGGGATCGCCAATGGCCAACTTTGGGCATTTAGATATTTTGTCTTTCCCATCCATCAGGAAGTGAGTACAATCCTAATGACTAATCAATATAATCAGATACGGATTAGTAGGCCAGCCTCCATTTTATGAATGAAATACAGAGAATATAATTATAATGGGAACTCAAAAGTTCTTGTCATTGATTTTTCCCCTGTAGGGAAGTTCCCAAGGAAAGTCAAGTGGATATCTTACTGAAGATATTGCTTACTGAACAAAGGCAGTAGACTCAAAACATCCTTTAAAGGCTGTTTTTGGATCCTGTATAGATAAATTAAAAGAGCTCAGTTAGAAAGATAAGGATTTGATTCTCAGCTATAGCAGTAATTAGAGCAATTTTCTCATTCTCTCTGGACCTCATTGTTTTATTCCATTATAAAGGGGTAATGATTTCTGTTTTAAGGATTGTTGTGGGGATTAACTGGGATTTCCTGGCCCTCCAAATGTGGGAGTCCCCATCTCTAGGACATCAAAAGCCTGAGATTGGCTTCTTCTTGTTCCTTGGACTATTTTACTGATCTTGACGACATGTTTATCTCCATGCAAACCACATGGATCTATTAACATACCTATCCTCAGAATGTCCAGTTTCAATTCAGTAGCTAACCCCTTGACTATTCTGGGTCACATTTGAGATTTGAGGATGTGCAAAATTACTTTGGTTGAGTTTAGGTGATTTCCAAGTTTCCTCAGGAACATAATTACATGTCATGACTTTGGAAGGGCTATTTTTGAAAAGGACTGTTTGTTACTTATAGATGGGTTTTAATTTCAGCCAGGTACCTTCCTCACCTTATTCAAAATTTTGATAGTTTCAATAAATTCAACAAATTCTTTTAAAATATGTATGATGTGCTAAGCACTAGCGAAGGGTTGGGGATACACATGTTAATAAGATCTGATTTCTGGAGATGAACTCTCAGAAATATGAGCACAGACATTTCATTAAAATAAAAATGTGATTATCATTAAAGCAGAATTATAACTTTTTTATGTCATTCTCTGAATCGTGTCTTCTTGAGATACTGTTATGGGGAAGCCCAATTTTCTATTACCATGTTTCCGGGAGGAAACACCTAGGAGAGAAATGAGTTAGAATAGGGACACTATAGACTTTTTGAGCATCCTCCTTTCAAAAGAAGCACCTGGATAGGAGTTTGTACACAACCTGAGCTTTCTTTTCTCTTCTTCCTCCTTGTTGGAGTAGGCCCATCATTGTCAAGTTTCTATAGTGAGGAAAAGTTGAATTTGATAAAGGTAGTGCTGGTGGAAGGTGCAGTTGAAAGCCTACTCTGACAAAAGGCTAGAGCACTTCCTGTAATTCAACTTCAGCAGTAATAAAGCTTTGCCCTGTATTCATTCTTCCCATCTCTCTATATGTTATTCTTTTCTGTAGTCATTGAATGCGTTGCTCTCTGTGAAATAGTTCGTGTTTGTTTTTCATGTTATCCAAATGTTCTATACCCTTGCTGCTTATTTCATCAGAACTTTCATTTATTTCTGCCATATGACTATGAATTTGTCTATTTCTTCTATTAGTTCTGTTAAAACTTGCTTTATGTGTTTTGAAGCTATATGTTATCAGGTGGATGCAAATTTAAAATTAGTGCATTTTCTCATAGGTTGATCCTTTTGTTAACAACATACTGTACCTTTTTATCTGTAGTGATGTGTCTTGCTTTAAAATTACTGTATCGGGTATTAGTATATATTGAACTTCTCTTATTAATGCTTGCATTGTATATTTTTTTCCAACCTTTTACTTTCAAATTTTCTATATTCTTATATTTAAGGTATGTCTCTTTTAAGAAGCATATGGTTGGTTTATTTTTAATCTACTCTGCCAACCTTTATTTCTTTAATTGAAATATTTTGTCCATTTACATTTAACATAATTACTATTACATTTTTATTTATATGTATCACCTCTCTATTTCATTCTACATAACTCACTTTTTCCAATTTTTTTGGCCTCCTCTTGGAGTAATTTTGTAAAAAATTATTTCTTTTTCATTACTTTGTTAGCTGTATGTTATTTCATTATGTTTTAATCATTATCCTAAAGAATTCAATTCCATTTGCCCTGTTTCACCTTATTGAGCTACTGTTGTCATGCATTTTAATTCTACATATATTTTATATTCCATGAGACATTATTATTTTTATTTATATACTCAATATTTGCTTAGCTTTACCCACATATTATGATTTTAGTTGCATCTCATTCCTTCCAGTTTATCCAAGCTCCCATCATTTTCCTTCTTCCTGAATAACTTCCTTAATTCATTCCTTTAGTGTAGGACTGAACATGGCAAATTAGTTTTTTGTCTTTTATAAATACATTTACATTTCACCTTTATTTTTGAAAGACATTTTCACTGAGTATAGAATTCTTGTTTAGTATTTATTTTGTTCAACACTTTGAATATGTCATTTTAATTTTTTCTGATACATGTCTTTTCTCTTATGTCATCAACTATCACTATTACTGTTGATGTTCATTTGAAATCTATGTATCTATGTATCTATGTATCTATCTATCAATCATCTATCTATCTATCTATCTATCTATCTATCTATCTATCTATCTATCTATTCATTTATCTATCTTCACCCACACAGTTTGGGGTAAAGGACAAACACATGCCTCCCCAGCCCGTGGGGTGAAGGGAGCTGGCAGAAGACCCTACAATTCTGTGCACTTAACTTCTTCTTCTTACACTTCAGTCCTTCACATCCTCAAGTAAGACACCCATCCTCACCCCCCCTCTTTTTTGGTCTTCCCAAGCCTTTATCTACACTTGCAACATACCAATAAGAACATTTTGAAAAAATAAAAAACATACTTAATGTTAAAAATACAACCTATAAGTTAGTCTTATTGAGTAATTGTGATTCATTTTTCCATAGGTTTTTCCATTTTACTCAACTGTTGTATGAGGAGTATTTTGTTACTTTTGTAACATAACTTTTCATTTTTTTTAAAAAGGTGGAGTTAAAATGATTACCTCCAAGTGTGTCCTGAAAGTTTGTTTAATGATTTAATCAAGTGCCTGAATTGTAATTAAATATTAAAATTATATTGTCTTTTAAAATAGTAAGTGAGCTACCCTCTTCCACACCACATCTTGGTTTTCCTACAGTGTCCGAGGAGTAAAATGTTATAGTTTCTGTACAATATTGCATTCAAATCATACCTGAAGTCTTTTCAGAATCCACTATATTAATCACAAAATCACTTTAGGCATTGTTAGGGTGGACAGAACTTGTTTATTTCTGGTGATGTCTTCAAATAATGTCCATGTGTTTCTGCCTTTCTTCTCTTCTGTTAGGTTGAATGGGGCACCATGGAGAGTCACCAAAGGCTGCAAGCCCGGACACTCAAGAGGGAATTGTTAAAAAGAACTACCTAAACATCATCCTCTTGCTTTGCAATCTGAACAGGAAAGATAGCTCACAGGCAGAGTGATAATAGGTGCGCTGTGTGCTTGAACATTCTAAGAAGGCTATTGTTTGGGCTGAGGAGCTGTGGGTTTGGCTCCAGTTTCCATGAGCAGAGGCCTATGAGGTTCAGGTCCAGAGGATGGATTTCTGCCATTTCTGCAGACTCATTAGGGATGAGGTTATCATGGAACTCAAAGGGGAACCTTATGGTTCACCTCAGGGCTGCCAACTGTCCAGCCGCCCTCCCCGTGAGAAATGGCAAGAAATGCTCCAAATCTGGGCTAGAGAAAATGAAGCAAGAGCCAGGCTAGTCAACGAGCCTAATCATGATCATGCTAATAATAGCCCACCTTTACTGTGTCCTTACTGTGAGCCAGCACTGCAGAGAGCCTTCTGTGTGCGTTATTCCTCACCGTCACGGAGCTGAAACGGGTATGATGACTGTTTTGCATGTAAGAAATGAGACTCAGATAGATTAAGTAATTTGTCTATGGTCACTTAGCTGGAAAGTGGTGGAGCTTGGTTTTATGTTGTTGCCCCAATCCCCCACCATGTGGCCTTTCCACCCTGAAATCTAGTCTCTCAGCAGGGCACACAGGTCCCTCAGGACATGGCTCAGAGCCTTCTGCTCTCTTCCCCCAGGGTGTCCTTTCACTGTTACCCCACCACTCCCTGAGCACACCTTGCACTTCTAAGATTCTTTGCTTTTGCTCATTGGTTGTGCCTTAAAGGTACTTTGCCTTCTTACGTGCCAAACTGACTCTATCATCCCCCAGTTCTCTGTACAAATGTCACTTCCTCTATGAATCCTCTCCCAGCTTCCTTTTCCCAACTCTTGGACTCCTTAACACTGTTCCCTCAGCACCAAGTTCATATTTTAGCACAGAGGTCAACAAGCTATGGTCTGTAGACCAATTCCAGCCTGCCCGCGGTTTTGTAGGACCCACAAGCAAAGAATCGTTTTTATGGTTTTAAATATTTGGAGGAAAAAAAATTAAAAGAAGAAGAATATTTTGTGACATGTGAAAATTATATGGAGTACACATTTCAGTGGACATAAATAAAGTTTTATTGGTACACAGCCATACTCCTCTGTGGGTGTATTGTCTACAGCTGCCTTTGTACTCAATGGAAGAACTGAGTAGTTGCAACAAAGACATATGGCCCAATGTCTACCATATTTGCTATCTGGCTTTCTATACAGACACAACTTGCTAACTCCTGTACTGGAGTCTTATCAAGTGGTGTTTCAGAATAATGGGCACCCATGTGTCACTGTTTTTATATCATGTGCGCCCAGTATAGGGACTGTTTCTTAGTAGACAATGATTTAAGGAGCATAAAAATGGTAGTGAAGTGAGTATAAAGAAAATGTTCTATACCAAGAACTCCTCGTTGGATTCCAGTATCATTTCTGTCATATATTGGTATGTGTCAGGAAAACTCCAAGAAGGAAAGTTCGATAAACCTTTTTCATAAAGGGATATGTGGGAATTCAGAGCTGGTAGCAGCAAACTTGTTACCATCTGTGGACGGGCAGGGTTCAGAGGTGGGAGCAGTTTCAGGAATCCTGACAGAGAAAGTCGTGTGGAGTCAGCCATGTTGGGAGACCCTGTAGTCCGCTGTATTGAGGCACAACCAGTGATGGAAACCTGGGAAGGAGTCAAGAAAAGAAATGCCCTGCACTCCTTCTCTCTCTCTGCCCATTTTCTGCTGGGTCTCCCTGTTGGTGAAACCCACTCAGGCCCTGGAGTCCTATCAATGTCATGCGTGGTGATTGGCTCCTGGAAAAAAAACTGGGGTGCAGAAGATGGGAAGCTGGAATGGCAAGGGGGAAAATACCCTACAAATTGAGCGACAAGTACATCTCTTTTTCAGGCTACAATTTCTTCACCTGGAAAATGGACAAGTTGGATTATTAGATATTTATGATAACAATAACTGAGACAACAATACTCATGGAAGTTCTTTGCTGAGACTTGTTATGAACCATGCATTCATTTTGTCAAATCGTCTTCAGGATAAATGGCATCCCCATGATATAAATGAGGAAACTGAGGCTCAGAGAGACCTTTCAGACCCTCCGAGAGACCTTGCTCTTCCACACAGCTAAGAAATTGCTACATTTGAAGGTACATTTTCCCTCATGTCGTTTCTCCCTCATTTTTGTTTACTGTAGTCCCAAACTGGTAGCATTGGTTGGTGACAATAATGTCTTGGGGCTTAGGCTGTCTTTCAAATTAAACCCCGTGCTAACTCATCAGCCTTAGGCTACCTGGTCAGCTCTTCTATATTCACGAATTTCACACAGCCCTCCCTGATCTCACCTCTAGTTTCCTGTGGACACCAGCTTCAGGCAGTGTCCCCCTATTTCTCCCCTGAAAGATCAGAGCTGCCAAAGAAACTTGCCCCTCTCCCCAACCTAATCTCTTTCTTGTTCCTATCATGACTTGGACACAAGTTCTGGTAACAGAGACCTTATCAATAAGATTAGTCTGGTGATAAATGTTCCAGTGTTGCCCAAGAAACGCACTGAAGGCTGAACATGATAGGTCTGAACCCTGGTATGTTTATTTATTCTGAGCAATTTGCTCAACACTGGAACCCTTGTACATCATAACATGGATGTGATGTCTTAATTATTCATGCCATTAATAATTGACACCATTAATAACGGTAGTAATACTATTAATAATTAAGTACATAAAATGGAATTCTCTGGAAGTAATTTATTATCATTAATTTTCTGTGCCAGATTACCAAAGCTTATTAGAATGGTGGTCAGGTTCTGTGCATCAAATTATTTAACTAGTCACCTTCAGATCTAAAAGGCCAAGGAATCGTGGAATTCCCTTCAACGACTTCCTTTCCTTGCCATTAAAAGCGCCTCTTCTGCCTTTTCTCTCTGCAGGAAAGGGGGAAAGCTTCTTGTGAACACCTCCATAGAATTGAGCATATCTCACTGGCTGGGATATAAAATGGGGTCTAATGAAGAGAAGGAGGAGAGAACACTGCCTGTGGGACTACAACGCCTTGCAATAAACCTGTCCTGAGGGCCCCCAGTCCTCCCAAGCCAGGTCCAGGACTCCGCCCCTTGCCTACCATACACCCAGGGCTGTGACTGCTCTCCTTTCCTAATTAAAGACTTGGTCACCTTTAGACTCCTCTAGGATCCCTCTTCCTTAAACTGATGAAAGAAAAATAGTCCTGTCTCCCTGGAGCTCCCCTTGATGTTATCCCTGAAGACAAGCCCATTGGCCCTTTTAAGAGTTTTGGGGCCAAGACATATGACAAAGATACTGGGAGGGAGACTAAGAATAACCTATGTGGATCATACACACAGGCTCTATTCTTTTGCTTTTTCAGAACTTTGATTCTTGTGCAAGGCACTGAAATTCCAATGAGCTCGATTTCCTTATCTACAAAATGGTGCAATGCCGACAGGGATGATAAGAGTGGTTACCATGGAGAAACACTGCCCCGACACTCATTCTAAGAAGGACCTGGTGTCCAGGTGAAGGGAGGGTCAGCAGGCAGCCTCCATCTGTCAGCACCTTCAAGGTCTGCTCGCGTGTGCAGAACTGCCACGTCTGAGATCACAGCCTTCCTAAGTGGGATGACTAGCTCATTTGGTTTTTCTGGAACTTTCTGGGCACTAGAAGTGCCACATCCCAAGATGGTTCTCCAGACTGGAGTCTGACCCCATGGACACATCTTTAAAAGCAAAGACATTTGCTCTCAGTGTCTGTCTCACATGGTGAATCCTTTGTGTAGTTTTGGGTGCATTGTCTGGAACAATGGACCGCAGTGATTCTGCTCTTCCTCCCCTCCCCCACGCCAGCTGAGCTGAATACAGCTGCCCAATAAGCCCACTGGGATCTTTTGACAAGAAAATTAATGTGATCTATTCCTCCCATGAACTCCCATAACACTCCATAACTTTCTGATGGTGCTCTCTACGTTGCAGCTTTTATTATAGCTATTGCCCAACTTGCCTGCCTCTCTTTCCTGGACTGTGAACCTCAGACTCCACGCCAGGGACTAGCACATTTCTGCATGAAGAAGTGAGCGAATGCATGGCACGTTGCAATCTATACTTACCTCTCTTGTATGCCTATTGAAGTTTAAGAGAGCTCCGAACCTGGAAGGGGTTAAACGTGTGGAAAACCTGAGACATCAAAAACCTGGGTTCTTCTGCCTCCACCTGGAATCCTAAGACTGTTTTGCTTAATTCTTAGTTTTGTTTGTGCTGAGTAAATGTGCACAATCGACACAAAATTATTCTAGTAATTATTTTTAGGTTAAACCTAGAAATATTCTGTGTCTCTGTTTAAACAGTCTAACCCACTCTTGAAAATAAACCAAAATGTGTCTGTATTTCTATTCTAACTTGTTTTTAGGTTTCCTGATGAAATGAATAAACTAATAGTATCCAGTAGCTGATACTTATTATTAATCTTCTCTTTGTGGATTGCATGCTTCCCTTAGCTTTTTAGGATCTTTGCAAATCTTATCTGCATATTCCAGAGCCTTTTTTCTCTTGTGTCCCTGGAGGTATGTATAAATAGATACAATCATGTGCTCCAGAATGCAGATTGTGGCAGTGTTTCCATCTCTCTGACCTTGTGTAACCCTCCTTCTGGATTTAGCCTTTCTGATTAACCAAAGGGGAAAAATTCATAGTCTCACCTGGGTGCTTTGGTGAAGGATACCCAACCCCGGTGATAGAAATCGTCTTCTCCCTGATGAAACTTATCAACTATTAATTAGTTCGTTCAGCTGACTAGGGATCAACCTGAGACAGATGATATTAAATGCTGACGGAAAAGGAAACATCTGGGGCTCAGGGGCCCTTGAATTTGAAACTCTTTGCCTTGCTGCCACTGAGGTTTGAAATTGGGTACTGCTCTAAATTAAGTTTAAAACTGAGCTCCCACTAAAAAAAGAGTTAGGTCTTATATTAGCACGTATCGTCATCTGGCATACTAAATGATGATTCACTTATCTGTTTTTTGTCTCTCTCCCTCCAATATAGATAAATTCTGTGCATTTAGGGATTTTTGTGAAGACCGACTAGCACAGCAGATTTTTATTTGTTGAATGAATAAATGATGAATTTCTGAATGTTTAAACTTGTAAAATCTCAAGTGGAAAGAATCTTCAAAGCCATGTTGTCTAACTTGCTTTCTGTATCCCTCTAAACACTCATCACTGTGAACATGAACCATTCCAGGAAAAGGGCTCATCAGCTTCCAGAAAGGTAACCCAGTTATCATGCTTTAATTGCAGCATAGAATCAGTTTACTCACAGGAAACTCTTTTTGTTCTTGTTGCAATGCAATGGGTGCTGAGCCTTACAGCCACCTCAAAGAGTTAGTACTTTGCAGAAAGTCAAAAGCATTTTTTAATTTTTATAATTTATTATTATTATTAGTTTAGAGTTGCTTTTTGTTTGCTTGTTTCAGATGTACAAAACAATGCAATAGTTATATTTTTCGTCCCCCACAAACTGACAACCCCCTCCCCCAATCCACCGGCCCCCCCCCAATATCATACATAGCTATTACAATTCCATTGACTCCACTCCTCACACTATACTCCACATCCTATGACTATATATATATATATATATATATATATAAAATTATATTTGACATACAATATTATTCAACTTCAGCCTCAGGTGTACAGTGCAGTGGTCAAGCATCTATACAATCCATGAAGTGGTCTCCCTAATAAGACATGTGTCCATCTGACACCCTACAAAATACTTCCAACATTATTGATTATATTTCCCAAACTGTCTTTCATATCCCTGTGTCTAAAGCATTTTTTAAACAAATGTTTATTGAATCCTTCTATGCTGTAGGTGCTTTGCTTACAATAATTCTTATAATAGTGCAGGGAGGTAATCTTGAATGTACCCATTATCCAGATGAGCCCAGCGAGTTTGAGAGGGTCTCACTAAGGCACTCAGCTAAAAAGTGGCAGAGAGTTCAGGTCTACAATCAGGATTATTCTCATTGCTCAAATAATGACTACTACTGGCAGAACATGTATGCAGCTCATCAAATACTCAAACAAATTTATCTGCCTCCAAAAATATTAGCACCCCCTGAGTAAGGAAGGCATTATTCACTCTGAAAGTAGAGCTAAAGAGGCACATTCAGGACAATAGATAGTGGAATTGAACTTAAACAAGTTAACTGGATACAGATATCCTATTTTTTTTTACACGAGCACCATACCACTCCCCTGCCCCCGCCAAAAAATTGTCTGATTCTTACATTCTATCAACTCCTTCAAAAACTGGGATTTATTTCAGTCAATTAACAAACACATCCTTATTGTATCCCTGTCATAAGCTGTGGCAGAAAGTGAAGGAATAAATATGAACAAGGCATAGACCCTGCATGATATGGGTTTGCAATCTTGGAGAGAAAGGAACTTTTGTAGGAAGTTTCAGGCACATCGTGGAAGACAGTAAGAGTGAAGTGTCATGCTCGCTTTTGGGAAATCAGGGCCGGGAAGATGTTTCACCCTGCTACTTTCTGCAGTTCATTGTAAACACATCTTTCTCCCTAGTAGATTGTCCATAAGTTGCAAATAAAACCGATGTCTGGACATTCTGACATCCTATTAGCACATGGCACAGAACTGTGCCCCACGTTGGTGCCAGTGATGGCAGTATTGCTGTATAACACGAGCTGCTGTTTTAGACTTATGGCATAGCCACTCCCCTGCACAAATAAATCAATAACCTTATATATAACCCTACAGGTAACAGGTCTGGGCTGGTTTGAAAGTGTCTCCACCCAAGAGGATTGCTTGAAGTGGCTAAGGGACTCAGCAGAGGAGTGGGCCACCAAACCAGAGGCTGAGATTCAGAGAGGGGAGGTGGGATGAGAAACAGGGCCAGGTAATTGGAGCTGCAAGTGGAGGGTCCACAGTGGAACTCCTGATGAATGTAGGGAAACTCCTCAAGGAGAGGTCATCCATAGTGGAAATCTGCCACCCCAGACAGCACATGACCAGACTATGTCTAAGCCTGCCTCAACCCTGGGAGAGCCTGAGGCAGCCTCATGAGGGAAAAAGAGAAAGGAAAAGAACGGAGAGCAAAGAGGCTGATTGTGAATCTCTGCCTCCTTGCAGGTACCCAGACATGAAGCAGGACCCCAAGTTGGCATAGAAGGAAAACCTTAAATGTATGAGTGGGTGGTGTTATATACAGGAATGGGTACTTTAATTATGAAAATGAGATTATTTTCATGTCTAAAGTTGACAAGAGGATGTATTTGAAAATCTGAGATGACCTGGAAAAGAGACAGCGAACAGAAAGAAGAAATCTGCTATCTGTCTATATGCTCTGGAATCCATCCCAATGAACAAAACACACACAGAATTGATATAATACAGATTACTCAATTTTGAATCTTGCTTTATTATTTAGGGTTCTAATGTGAGCACTTCTTACACTCAAAAAGAAATTCCATAACGATTTCATGGCTGTATAATAACCATTCAATTAATGTGCTTCCTCAATGACGGGGTGTTTGGGTTGTTTCAAGTAATTTATCTTTTACACTCAAAATTGTTGCATACACAACCATATAAACCAATTGGAACAGTAGAAGTTGAGTTCTAATTCTTTTTTTTGTAGAGCTCTGGATTAAGTGAATATTGCTGCTTACTCAGGGGAATGGCCCTGAAAATTAGATTTTCAAGAAACTTGGGCTTCTTTCAAACAATAGGCTGATTGTCCCACTTGAATTAACTTCAGAATGATGCTAGACAGGAAATGGAAGGAGGAGCTGGCTTGCTCAGAGCAGGGCTTTCAGCTCTCCCAATTAGATCAGCTATAAATTCCCAGAGCAGATTACAAAGATGCTGAGGGTTTGACAGTGAACAAAATCCCTGAATTACTTTGATTCCAGGATAGATTTCCTTAGCCCACAAGCTAAGGAATATCCCTTTCTCTGAAAAGTCACTGAACATAGCCTGCATCATGGAGCCGTAGGACCATCGTTATTTCATTAGGGCTATAAAAGAACTTTGGTGAACAAGGCAAACTCATTAACCCATTTAGCAGGTACAGAAACAGGCTGAGAACTTTTCCGAACACAATCCATAGTTGGGTTGCAGTGTCTGCCCTTATCCACGATTTCACACTATGGTTGCAGTTACTCATGGTCAACCACAGTCTGAATATATTAAAATGGAAAAGTTCTAGAAATAAACAATCCATACGTTTTAAATTGCACGGCCTTCTAAGTAGCGTGATGAAATCTCGCGAGTCTTGCTAAATCCCACCTGGGATGTGGATCACCTGTTTTCTGGCGTCTTCACCCAGCAGTAGCCATCTTGATGATCAGATGGATTTGCTGTTTCGGTATCACAGTGCTTGTGTTCCAGTGACCCAGATTTTACTTGTAATGGCCCCAGAGCACAAGAGCAATGATGATGGTGATTCAGAGACACCCTCAAGTGCTTCATTTCAGTGAAAAGGTGAAAGTTCTCGCCTCAATAAGAACAGGAAAAAATCGTATGCTGAGGCTACTCAGCTCTATGGTCAGAACGAATCTTCTCTCCATGAAACTGTGAAGAAGGAAAAATAAATCTGTGCTAGTTTTGCTGTTTGCATTTTGAACTGCAAAAATTATGGCCATGGTATATGATAAGCACTTAGATAAGGTGGAAAAGGCAGACATGAACTGAAAATGTGTTCCAACTGAGGGCAAACACTAAACCTGTATGAGGATTTCAGCAATGGAGGCCCGGAAACCAGTGCCACCGAGCCATTCAGTACGAGTAAGGGACAGTTTCACAGACTCAGGAAAGGGTTCCGCATCATATCATCTCACGTCATCACAAGGAGAAGAAGGGTGAGTACAGTGCAATATTTTGAGAGAGAGAGAACATAGTCACCTAACTTTTATTACAGTCTATTGCTGTAATTGTTTTATGTTATTCCTTATTATTGTTAATCTCTTTCTGTGCCTAATGTATAAATAAGACTTTATCATAGGTATGTATGTATACGGAAAAGCATATATAGGGTTTGGTATTATCCATGGTTTCAGAATCCACTGGGGGTCTTGGAACGAATCCCCAGTGGATAAGGCGGGGGGGCGGGGAATGATTGTAATCTGGTGTATTATGTATATCGACATAAAATCTTGACACTCTTTGCAATAATCTGGGACTGGAATGCTTTGCTTGGATACCGAAGGCAGTGGAATGTGAGGCAGTCTGATTTCACCGGTGCAGCATGTGCTGTACCATTCTTGACATTCTTGCATTTCAAGCCAGAGCTGTGCATTTAGCAATTAGGAAAACTCAGTGAAGTATGGCCTCGTCGAAGGAGAGAGCTCTCCTCAAAGTGCTTTTTAGAATATACAGTGTTTCTTTCCCTTGATGAATACAGTGATCTAAGTGTTCCATTATTCAAATATGCAGTGAATAATAAGAAGGCAGTGGCTGGAACTATTGAAGAGGGGAACATACTTGGAGGGATTTATAAGTCTTTGTATTTAAACTTGTTCCACCTCTTCTCTTGGAGAAAACAGCCCCAAGACTGCTTTTTGATTCGGCTGCCTGCTATTTTATTTTCTGTGCAGGTCAGGGTTGCTAAGAAATCCTGGCTGTCTCCAGTGTAAGAGGCGATGGGTTACAGAGTCATCAAAAATAAAGACAGGGAATAGCTGCGAGGCTATTGCCTTCATCCTGTGGGGACAAATGCTGGATTCCACCCTCTAATATGTTCCTCGTGCAGTGGAGCTGAGTCTGATTTCAGCGGTGGGTGTAACCAAAGACCTTTGCCCCCACATTCATTGCAAGCGGCTGTGGACAACAAAGCCCACTCGAGGACTGACAAGGAGTCCTCTTGGAATGAATGTAATCCAAAACCCATCACTGAGTTTTATTAGAACCAGGGAAGGCGACAGGACCACTGGTCATGACTCCAAAGAAGCTAAAGAAAACCCATAGGCTTCGGGGACTAATGCAAACCTATTGCCAGAGCCAAAGGCTCATAGTTGTTTTTTGTTTGTTTGTTTTCCTTTTTGACCGAAGGCAGAAGAAAGTACTAGAATTGTTGAATTTGGGCCACTTACTTTGGCTTTCTTTTTTGGTTTTTCAACTCTTCTGGAAAATGTGATCACAAACAAAAAAGACAGAAAATGTGATCACAAACAAAAAAGACAGAGGATGCCTTCTATTAGTTTAAATTTGATAGGCATCATCTAAGATAACTCAAAGTGCTTATGAGTGCTTGGTAGAACTTAGCCTTAGTTTAGTTGGTTTCTTTCTTGGCAATATCAACTAATTTTTTTTTTTTAAAAGGAAAAGACAGTCCCCTAAGAATTAATGGAAGGAGCTCTAGATTGAGTCACAAGACATAGCTGCAAACATAGCTTTTATCAGTTATTAGGATGTTATCCCAGGAAATATTCTGACCTTCTCTGAGCCTCAGGGATAGGTAGGGTTGCCATAAACAATCTAATGACTTGGGACCCATCATTTCCATGTTACAGATGAGAAAAAAAGTGATCCTGGGAGAAATTCCATACACTGTGCCAAAAGTAGAGTTAGCAGGTATGGCATTACACTCTGGGGCCTCATGACTGAGTCAGTGACTGTGCTAAGGCCACTCCACAATGTCCCTTCCCTGGGACACAACTTCTCTAGATTACACTCTTCATTGGGCATCCCTCCATCATTCTTCCTCCATCCATGTACTTTGTCACATTTTTGACCGACATAAACACAAACCTTTTCTTGATGTTAAAACAACCTGGTTAATTCCGAACTCCAATTTACTTTTAACTAACCTCTTTCCCCCTATTTCTTGATCTGGTCTGGCATCGCATATACTCTGTGACCCCCCAAAGGAGAAATTGTGTGATGTTTAGATTATGAGAACATTCATAACACTGTTTCCAGAAACATGCTACTTTTTGACCCATCTCAAACAACTCACCAATGGAGGTCTTAGAATCAGTCTACTGGGACAGCGTGAATGATACTATAATATAGATTTTGCTTTATATGTCTGTGAAATCAATTAGATTTTGAATCAAAGAGATCAGATGCTGGGTTTCCTAAATTTATAAGTGGATTTAATTAGGAACATGGATTGATGGACCTTTTTTTTTTTTTTTAAAAGATTTTATTGGGGAATGGGAGAGGGGAACAGTGTTGGGGAATTGGGGAAGGGGAACAGACAAGTTGCTGTCCTTTTGTACTTCAGTCTAGTTGCGGAGGATGTTGCTTCACTGGCCCATGTTGGTATCATCATTGCACTCTTCTTGGGTGAGGCAGATCAGTCACCAGCCTCTGGATGGTCGCTCACCACGGCTATTGGCAGCTCACGCTGGCTGCCGGCCACTCACTGTAGCCTATGGCAGCCCACTGCAGCAGGGGCTGCAGCCTACACCATCGCCGGGGCTTGCACAGCCCAGCTCCAGGTGGAGCTGTTGTTAGCTGTAGAGGGCAGTGTCACTGGCCCTCATGTGGGATCTGAACCAGGGTCGCTGGCATCCCAAACCAGCTCTTAACCAATGCGCTACTCGGCCAATCCTTAGGACATTTTTTTTCCCAGACCCAACCAAATACAAAGTCATAGGGGTACATATATACCAAGCCACCTAAACAGACTCATACTCACACTTAAAAACAATAACAACATATATTTAATGAGACCCTCCGCCATGCAAACTGATATACTAGGCAGAGAATCATACACATGGGGTCAGTGACTTCACAAAGCATTCTGGCTATCTGGGAAGACATGTTTGTGCAAATAATGGCAAATGTACTGAGCTTAATGAAGGAGTATGGTGGGTGCTATGTGGGCATATCTTTAATTCGTGTGGGCAGAGATTGCTAAGGCTTTCTGGAGAGTGTACCACTTAAGCTGAAATGTACAGGATGGTCAGGAATTAATTAGATAAGCTGGGATTGAGGGGAAAGTTCATTCTTAGCAGAAGTAGCCAACATGTGAAACACTCAAAAAATGCTACAACTTATGGTACCTTTATGAAGACACCCAAGGCCCAGTGTGGCTGAACTCTAGAGAGAAAGTCATGTGATGGGTTGTGGGGCGAGGCCAAAGTGATGGGTCAAGAATTTGGTCTTACCAAGGGTCCAGGACAGGTTTTAGTACATTTGAAGCTTTGGGATGACCAGACTAATTTGAATTTAAAAAGAACATTAACATTTCTATGTGAAGAATGCTTTTAAAGGGTACAAGAATGGTTTTGAAGAGACTAGCAAGGATGTAACTAATAGAGCCACATATATGGTGTATTCTACTAGGATGCAGATGGTACAACAAAAGAGGATGGAGAGAAGTGGATGGATTTGAGAAGTATTTACAGAGTCTAATTGATCAGTTATTGATGATGAGTTCCATGTGGGATAATGAAAAAATGCGATTTGAGATTAAGTTGCAAGTTTCTGGTTTTAACAGCTGTTGGATGGTAAGGAAACTACCAACTATCCATATGGAAAACCCAGGGGAAGAAGCAAATTTGGGGCGTAATGGTCATAATTCTACTAGCTGGCATTTATTGAGCTTTTGCTATGGACCAGGGACTGTCCTAAGTGTTTTGTATTCATTGACTCATTTAATTTTCTAACAACTCTGAAGTGTATACTTTGCCTAGTTTATGTAATGCACTCATGGTCCTATAGCTGGTACCTGCAGGACTGGTATATCAACACAGAAGGTCTGATCCCAGAAACCTTAAGTTTACTTATTACCCTGTTTGAGGGTCCATGTAGAAAGGCTGAACAGAAAGAAAGCGCAATGCATAGTTCTGCAGCTCAAAGTCTGAGCAAGAGATACAGGGCCACTGTATTCATCTTGGTAGGCTGGGAAGTTCTCAGTGGCTCAACACGATAAATGTTTCTTCTCACACACAGCCCAATGTGGATGTTTTAGTTGTGGCTCTCATAAGCAGCTCCCCTCCATGCATTCACTCAGGGATCTAAACTTCTTCCGTCTTGTGGCTCCGCCACTCCCTGGGGCTTCCTGGAGTCCCCCACTGGTTCCTATGCATTCAACCGGCTGATGTGCCAACAGTAAGAGACTGGAGAATTTTTCAGGATGATGTTAGAGGCCAGGGCTAGAAGTGGTGTGCATCATTTCTAGCCAAATTATAGTGGCTAGGCCATTTCCTATGGCCCCTAACCAGCCACTTCCACTTAGCTGTGTGCACATGAGGAGAACGAATAGATTTTACACAAGCATACAGATGGTGATTCAACCCATAGGAGTGAATAGGCTCACCTCGTGAATGACTATAGAATTATTATAGAAAATGGCCTATGTCAGATAATCTGACAAGCTCTCTCTGATAATGATAATGATTATTAAGAGCTAAAACTTTTAGAGCACTGACTGTTTTCCAGGTACCTTTCCATATATTAATGCATGCACTTTCTGCAAAAGCTTTCTGTGTAATACTATTTTATATATATATATATATATATATATATATATATATATATATATATATATATATAAAGAAACAAAGCTACAGAGATAGTAAATAACTCTCTCAAGGTCATAGCGCTCATAAGTAACAGAACAAGAATTTGAATGCAGGCGGTCTGGTTCCGGAGCCTGTGAGTTTAACCTATGTCACATGCTACATAATTACTAACTTCAAATACTTGAAAAATGTTGCATTAATATGTAAGTATCTTTGGTATGGGTTCCCAAGGGATTGGATTAGAACTAAGAAATGGAATTTAAATGGTGGTAGATTGTAGTCTAGAGCAAACTGGCTGTTTCTAAAGCTGCTTTCTGAAAGGAGGCAAATTGCATCCTGACATAGTGGGATCGGTGGAGGCACTCAAGCATAAGAAGGGACTCCTGACAAGGATATCAGGGAGAGGATTCACTCATCCAATGAGTGCTTGAGAAAGATAACATTTATGTTTGTCTCCAACCTACGCATACGAGAGTTAGGAAAAATTTTAAGTACTTATTGGCCAATTTATCCCCATGAATGTATTGGGTCTTTGGAAAAGTTATGCATGTTTGCAACAGATGGCACTAGTTCATTTTTGGAAGTACTAGAGTCATTCGCATCTATGTTATTGCTATGTCATTTGCCAGCTGACAGTTCTAGCTTCATTCTAAAAAAAAAAAAAAGAGTGATATTTGGTTGAGTTTTGGAGATTTTACAACAAGTTGAAGATGGAAGACCAAACTGTGCATTTTTGCCATATTTTACTGTTTTATTTCCATGAAGGGAAAAATGCACATCAAGCTTGTGAAAAGTTGCATAAAGTGTACGTGACAATGCTCTATAAGAACATCAGTGCCAACGATGGTTCACAAAATTCTGTGCTGGTGATTTTGAGCTCCTCAGTCAGGGAGGCCCACCAACGTTGATGACAACAAAATAAAGGCATTGATTGAGTCAAACCCACATTACACGACAAGAGAGATTGCAGAAACATTGAACATCCATCATTCAAGCGTTCACGACCACCTGAAGAAGCTGGGATACGTAAGCAAGCTCAATATTTGGGTTCCACATGAACTCAAAGAAGTTCATTTGACAGAGCATAAAAACATCTGAAATATGCTCATTAAATGTGAGGAATACAATCCTTTTTTTAAGTGACTGATAACTAACTGGTGATGAGAAGTGGATTGTTTACAACAGTGTGGTGTGCAAAAGGTTTTGGTCCCAACGTGATGATTCACCTCAAATGACATTGAAAGCAGACATTCATCAGAAGAAGGTTATGTTCAGTGTGGTGGGATTTTTAAAGGTGTTGTGTTTTTCAAGCTCCTACCAAAGAACCAAACTATCAATTTGAATGTGTACTGTCAGCAATTGGACAGTTTGAACAAATCCATCATCCAGAAACGTCCAGAGCTTGTTAATTGTAAATGAATTGTGTTTCATTTCAACAACACGAGACCACACACAAGTTTGATCACCAGTCAAAAATTATTGGAGCTTGGATGGGATGTTGCCACACCTACCACACTCGCCTGACCTTGTGCTGTCAGTCTTCCACTTGTTTCGCTCTCTTCAAAACTCCTTGCGTGGTATAATGTTCAATTCAGATGAGGGTGTAAATCAGCACCTTGTTCAGTTTTTCACAAAGACAGGTCTTTCTATGAACAAGGAATTATGAAGTCCACTGAAAGATGACAAAAGGTTATTGAACAAAACGGGCAATATATCATTGATTGTACTTTGTTCTTTATATAAATAAATGACCTTTGAAAAACATAGACAAAATATGTCATGACTTCTGAAGACCCACTATAACCCTTACACCAGTCTGAGTTCTGAATTAGCTAAGTAAGGTAAATTTCAATGCCTGTATCTTCTAAGCATTGGACTGACATGTGAAAGGAGGAGAAACTAAAGGAAACATAAAAGGAATCAGCCCCTGCGCTTGCACTTCTTACAGTTTACTTAGAGAGACAGGACATATACTCTTGTGTGTCATTCTTGTGCATCAGCAGAGAGCAATCAATCCATTTAGAACTTAGCCTGGAAGGGACGGAGAAGGGATTCATGGATGGCAGAGGGATGTGAAGGGCTTGGGTGTGTTGTCTCTCTGCTCAAAGTCTTCTTTGCTTTCTGTTATCAAGGTAGTTCCACAACTTTAGCATGTGTCCGAATCACATGGAGAGCTTGCTACCCCAACCTCAGCTGTCTGATTCAGTAGGTTTGGGTTGGGGCTCATGAAGGTGTATTTCTAACAAGTTCCCAGATGATGCTGATGCTGGTCCGGTGATCACACCTCGGGCATCACTCATCTAAAATAAGACTTATTGCTCCAAACCATTAATCCTCTGTTTATGTGTAGCTGTCCTTTAGATTGTGAACTCTTGGAACAAGGACCGTCTGGTTTGTCTCTGTATTCCCAGTGTTTAACCTACTCTTAGTTCCTTAATAAATTTGCATTGAGTAAATGATTTAAAAGGAATGTGTGTTTTTTGGAAGTACACAGAGGGGAAGAAACCATCCATGGGGGTCATTTGGGGGAGGAATCCTACGGCCTTTTCTCCCACAGATTTGGAAATGTGGTTCATGCAGGGAGGTGTTTAAGCTGAAAAACAATCTTATTCACACAAACAACCCCTTTTATAATGATGCACATAGGACTCCAGTCTTTGAATGAGCACCAATCTTTTCCTCTCATCATCTTCTTTCCTTTCCTGACAATGGTCACAGCCACTCGATGGAAAGAAAGTGCTTTTTCTTGTGCACTGAATATAGTTTTCCTCCTGAAGTCCATTCCCTTTGGACTGTCTTTGGCTGAACTTTGCAATCTTCACTGAAGAGGGAACCCTTTCCCACTGTTCTCTGAGAAAGCAGCCCCTTTGAAGTCACAGCTGGTTGGACTAAACTCATTTCCTCTATCCACAATGTGCGTCTGATGCAATGTTGGCTGATGCTCCCTCTTGCCGACTCCCGCTATTGAAACAGACCCAAGTTCAATGTTTAATGTGAGTGTTTGGCTTGGCTTAAATTTGGCCACATTATCTGTACTTTGTTTCATTTGAATGTTCTCTCTCTCTCTCTCTCTCTCTCTCTCTCTCTCTCTCTCTCTCCCCCCCCTCTCTCCCCCCCTCTCCCCCTCCCTCCCACCCCCCTCTCCCTCTCCTTCTCCCTCTTTCCCTCTCTCCCCCCTCTCCTAGTTCATTCCAGATGTTTTTGATTTGTCCTCTTGTGGTTTACCCCACCCAGTTCCTAAATCAGTAAATCATTTTCATGCTTCTCCCAAACTCGAAGGAAAGTGCTCAATTAGAGAGAGCAACTGATTATAGGTTTCCTAGAGCTTACACTTAGGGATGACTGCTCCCCTCAGGAAATACCTTTGAAAGGTAGGAGAGAATGTCTTATGATTGAGAATACTTGAATTTGACTTTTTAACTTCTTAGCATTTGGAATGAGAGAGTAGACATAATGTTGATGTGCTAATATTATAAATACCCAAGCTCATCCCCTCCTTTGAGGCCCAGTGTAATTGCTGTTCTTATTTGAAGTCATTCTGTTACTCAAGTACAAACAGACAGTCCCATTCTCTGACCTCTTATGTGAAGGAGAAAACACAGTACTGGATGATATTCACAGCCTTTCCCCTCTGCCATTGTCTCTTGCCCTTGTCAGCATGTTGACTGTGGTGATAATGGTCAGGGTAAACAGGGTTCAAGAAGGGAGAAGTGTTTGCTTTATTATTATTATGAAGACTAAAGAAATTCTTGAAGGAAACTGTAGATCTGATAGGTACAAGGGAATTTAGAGAGAAAAGTCAATAAATTCCCTGAGTTTAGGAAGAGAGTTTCAGGTGTTCTTGAGATGAGAGATTGAAGGCAGTTTCTTATATAAGAGATTAGAAGAGAAATAAATATTTAAATCTTTTGCTGTGTGTTACGAATGAATTTCTCTTTGGTGGCTTTTAAGTGCCTTTGGTCAACTAATAGTTAAGTCATTAAGTCTCTTCCAAGACTTGTCTTTTTTTGAAGCGATCTGGGTTTTCTTTTGGATACACTAAGATGAAACCTATGACTCAGATTACACATATAAAATTTTGTGCCACTTATTTTGTTATTTCATCCTCCATCTGTCTGCATTATTTTCTGACACCAAGATACAGTCGATGAAAAAGGGCCTTTGGAGCCACAAGTTGGGGCAGAATAAGTGGTCTGGATTATGTTTGGGAGAATGAGGTATGATCAACCCTTCCTTCCTTCCTTCCTTCCTTCCTTCCTTCCTTCCTTCCTTCCTTCCTCTCTTCTTTCCCTCCTTCCTTCCCTCCTTTCTTTTCTACTACCTGTTCACCTATCATTTTGAGCTTAAGTTGACAACCGATCATGGGTTCGATGCAGAAAGAGAGATGGGGATAGAGGGGAGAAACACCTCAGTTGGTCAGTTGTCAGTTTGCTTCTTGTTAGTTGAGCCTGACTCATGGGTTCAACTAACCCTTTTGCTAAGGGGGCATCTCCATGGCTCCCTTGATGGACTTCTCTATGCAGGACTCTGTGGACATGGGCAGCACCTTTACTTAGTGTGGTCCTGATCCATGCTCACTGCATATTTCTGGCAGTCTACTCCACCATATTCTATGGGTCCCCTTGCCCTCTGGCAGAAGCCCCCTTTGGTAGGATCTCTATTTAAATGGTAATCTTATCAATGAGGTTTCATATCAGAAGACTACAATTCACACACAGGAGAGTGCTGTGATTTCCCAAACCTTCCCTCTAGCCTGCTACTGCAGCCATTTCCCCAGCCTCTTACCTTTATTTTTTGGGCATATGCCACTCACCAGGTCATTGCAGTCCCCCAAATCAAGGGGACACAGAGTATTCTCTTCAGTAGTCAGACTGAATACCCTCTTTTTAAGTTTAAGGTACATAGTGAAGAAGAAAGAGGGGTGGCATCATAGCATAGCTTTTTTCTAAGTAAATAATTTTCACTAAAATATTCCTCTTAATCTCTATTCTTTTGACAACTTTTTATTTTCTTTGTGGGTTTCAGATCCATATGACTCTCAGAATTACTTTGGAATTTCTGTAGGTGGTATAGCTTTCCATCTTGGGATTTCTCATCTATTTTATCTTGCTGCCTCAGTTGAAATGTCCAAGTTCACATCCTGTTACACACTCAGGTGTCACCATGTTGCTGTTTTACTGCCACCAAACGAAATGTAAATTTCTTGAGGACCCCAGTGATAATGACTTTTGTAAAGTTCATGGTATACCTAATATGGCAACATTCACATAGTAGATCTACAAGAAAATGGTTTTAATTAAATTGAATTCCTCAGGTTTGTCCTAATTAGCATATACATAGAGATGTGGTATGGTTGAGTGTTCTATGAATATTTGCTGAATTAAAGAAAAGGAGTCATGAGATCCAAATTTGCTACTAATTATCTGTGTTAACTCAGATGAAGCATTACCTCAAAAGCCAATTTCTTATTTATCGAAGGGAGATTTTGTTATCACCTCTAAGCCCCTTTAGCTTTCAGCACCTCACAATTTTGTAATTCTACACATGGATTTTTCTCTTTATAATAGTTTCACGTGTATACGTTCTCTGGCCAAGAAGACTGCAAGGTGAATGTGGTGGGTGTTACCTGTGTGTTTGTAGGTGTTAGAGTTAATAAAACTGGTTTCACATCCCAACGTCTATAGAGAACCCAAGCATTCCAGAAATAAGAGGATAAGATGAATCAAGGGCCATGCCAAAGATACTACTTTCTAATTGTTGGAGTTTTGGGTGATTAGGAATATATTCAAGGACATAATGTCTCTCTAGTGTGGTTTTTTTGGAGTCTGCTTTTTGGTTTCTCTTCTGGAGATTATAGCCTTCGTGAATTTGCACAGATAGATACACAAGGTTGATTCTACAGGATTTGGTAAATGACAAGTCCCATAGAGAATTGCCATCCATAAAAGCTCAAATGGGGGAGGGATCACCTTACCTGTGGGGTTCAGGAAAGCGTTCTCAGGAGAGAGGAACTAGCTGAGTCTTAGAAAATGATTAAGCATTTATGAGACACAAAGGGGAGGAAGAAAGATGACCTTAAGTGGAGGAAGAAGGAAGCATTTATCATCTCCTTTCTAATATGGGATCTGCAATAACTAAGAAAAAGATAAAAGTCAGAGGTCCAAATATCAGCTTTAGCAATATATAGTAACAGTAAAAATGTACTTATCTTAGCATGCAGTAATTCTCCTTTGAGATACAGACCCTAGGGAAACTCGGACATAGGTATACATAGCAACTTATCACAGAATATTCGTAGTAGTATGTCTATAGTAGTGAAATATGGAAACCACCTAACTATCCATCACAATATACAGAGGGTTCCAAAAAAATGTATACACATTTTAAGAAAGAAAAACTATATTAAAATTGTAATACTCAATATGTACTAACAAAAGATGAATACATGTCACGTTTGACTTCTGCAATTACAAGAGGTGCTCAAAGTGGTTACCATCAGTGTCCAGACACTTTTGATTATGGCAAACTACTGCTTGAGCAACGTTGACCAAAGTGTCCACTTGTATACATTTTTTTGGCATCCCCGGTATATACAGCATATTAATCCATGGGAATTCTATAATTGGTTAAGATAATGTACTAGCAATGCATCTATCAACATAAGTAAACCCTGACAACATAATGTTGAGTAAAATTGTTTTACTCAAGTTAAAAAAAAGGAAGTATGTTAATATACTATTCATATGCATATATACAGTATGTAAATAAGTAAAAAATGTATTGTTAAAGAATACACAAAGAATACCTGAGTATTATAAATATGAGAACATTCAAGGAAATGATAAAGTTTAGTGGTGGCTCTCTCTGTGATAGGAAGTGTGTGGGAAAAGGATGGGATCAAGAAACAATATTCAAAGAATTGCAATTGTCTGGATAGTGTTTTAACTCTCAGGCCAAGGAGTGTTTTTCCTTGTAGTGTTCTCTAGCATTATCTGAACTTGATGGATATCTGGAATATATGCCCCATACATACACACACATAATCTTTTCTGTAAGCTTTATTACTGGCAAATGCACATTGGGATATATGGCTTAGGACCAAGGACAAAATGGGCTTCTAGTGCTTCCTCTTGAACTGACTTTTTCCACCTGGCGTAAGGCAGAGAATCGATGCTCCAGTGACCTTGTCCCCAAGAAAAGAGGCTGAGCTGCTTGTTTTCTTGTTCCATTAATCAGACAAATCTTCCCTGGGCAGAGGCTGAGAGAGAAATGAAGAGAAGGGCACAAGCTTTTCCTCGGTATTTTTAAGAGGGCCAGTGTTTCTATTATATGGCTCGCCCCTTCCCATTTTAATAGCTGGAACTCTCAGTTTCTACTTATGTCATTTGACTTCCACAAAAATTTTTGTTACTATCAAAATGCATCTGCATTATCCATAGCTACTCTACTTCTATAAACTATGGCTTTGGTTAATGTAATCGGACTTCTAAAGCATTGCATGACTCTTATTGGAAAGATAAAGGCAGCAAATACTCTTTGGGTGACCATCGTATGAAGCCTTTTGCGAGGTCCAGAGCTTCTGGTTTTTGTTTGTTCGTTGTTGTTTTTTTAGTTGAGCCATCCTGTCACTTGTTGGCAACTCAGCTCGGGTTGGGAATCGAACCAGTGACCCTGTTGCTCAGAGTTCACAGTCTTGAGCAAGGTCTTAACCAGCTGAGCCACTCGGCAGGCCCATGTCCAGAGCTTCTGATGACCCTCTCTGTTTCCCCGAACAAGCACCCTCTACTACACACAGACTGTGAGACAATAGACCCTGATTAGACTGCCCCTAGGTGGGTCTGGGTGACCAGGGCACCACAATGTCCGAGAGAAAGACTGATGGAGAGTCAGTCTTTCTGGCAAGTTTAAAATTCTTTCCATGTAAGTCTTTCATTACACACTATGGTTTCCTCAGTTGTGATACTTGGAGACGACATTGGGAGTCGCTATGTGAAAAACATGTAGGATAGCTGGAGACTGGGGGTAGGGGGTGTTGGGAGCTGAAAGCTGGTTTCCAGAATATGGTTCTTTTAGGTTCCAATGTCAAGAGCACAGAGCCAGATAACAATTAGGAATAAGCTGTTGGTAGAAATGGGAAGTAAACTGCCATAGTTACCAGTGCATCTCTTCAATAGGTCCCTAAGTGCAGTAGGTAGGGTTGAAGTCAGGAACAATTCCCATCACTCAGTCTCCAAAATTCTCAGCAGGAGGCACACATCAGGATGGCAAGTTCAATGATAAAACAGTAGTGTACATTATAAAACATCAGTTTGGGTTCCATTTGATTTGTGACACGTTAGATTCACAGCGTTTTCATCAAGATAGATTAAGGAAAGAAGATAACCATGTGCTTTGTTGCAGAAAAACCTACCATGACTAATCTAAGTAATCTCTAAGCCCTTACCCAAATATTTCCATCTAGAAGCAACTCTAAGGAGGCCAACCCATTAGATTACAAGCGAAATGTCACAGAAGCTGGCAGTTACATAGTGAGGGCTCCAAGTTGGGTCCCCAACCAAAAAGCTTTTTGATTTTGTGAGCAAAGTTGCTTAATGTTTGTAAGACTTACTTTCTTGTGCTACTGATCTTATAGTTGTTTAATGAGATAATGCATGTGTGTATGTAAGGGTAGCATAGCTCACTCCCAAATGGGCTTCATCGTTTCCCCATAAGTGGAGTTCCTAGACTTCAAAGCTGACTCAAATTCCCCAGTCACCCAAGCACTGTCTGAGAATTCTAGTCACATGGACTCAGACAGGCCTTTCTCATGGTGTTTCTGTATTTCTGCTGCCAGTCTTGACTAGGAGCCAGTGGGAAAATCATTACAATATTTCAGAAATGCTTATTCAGTTTTACTTTTCTTCTAGCGGTGGGTGGACTTGGGTTATTCCTCTGAACACATCTGCCACAAATTTGCATGCGTAATGAAAACGATTCTTTGTTAAAAAGTTTTGGTCGTGTTTAAACTTTTTATTTCAAAATATTTTGTTGTGGTCAGGATACACGCTTTCCTAAGAGGAACTCCCTTATGAAAAAAGACATCACCCGAAGTGGGTGGCAGCAATAGGCAGCTGCTCGGAGGCAAGGGTCAGTTATCATGTAAACACAATGTTTGTTGGGATGTCGATACACACACAAATCTCAATTGTACAAATCAATGGATTTTTACACATATAGGTACATATACTTGTATTTAGAATAATTTCAACACCCCAGGGGATCAATCCTTCATACTCTTTCCAAAGTTCATACCTATACTGTCCCTCCCCCGCCTCCAAATCAAATAACCAATATTCTGACTTCTATCACCACAGTTTACTTCCTCCCATTCTTAAATTTCATATGATTGAGTTATACAGTGTATAGTCTTTAGTGGCTAGGTTCTTGCACTCATTCCTTGCTATATCTGCGAGGTTATTCTGTGATATTGCTTGTGGCAGATATTCTCATATTGTTGTATAGCTTTCCACTTTATGAATATTCTGTGATTTATTGGCGCATTCCACTGTAGATGGACATTTGGGTAGTTCTGGTTTTTAGCTACTATGAATAAAGCTGCTATGGAATTCTTACCCTTGTCATTTGTAGACAAATAGACTCGTTTATCTATGTCAAGGAACGGAATTGCAGGCCCCTAGGGTGGGCATGTATTTAGCTTTAAAAGTGGATAGTTTCAAAAGGGTTTCCAAAGTGGTGATTGTCATGTAAGAGAAAAGAGAAAAAGTAGCTTTTTTTTTTTTCCTGGAGAGAGAGAGAGAGAGAGAGAGAGAGAGAGAGAGAGAGACACAGAGACAGAGAGACAGACATTGGGCCTACTTCCATAGCATACACCTGAAATGCTGTATGAGACTGTGTCTCTCTGATTTTCCTCTGTGAACCGTGGAGAAGGTGGGGGGATTTTTGTTCTTAAAGAAAAACACCCAGCGGAGGGCACTGAGTCTCCATTTCTTCCCTTCGCTGCTGCCCCTGGCTCACAGCCTACAGGGGAAATGAAGATGCCAAGTGAAATCACAGCAGTAAACTGAAAATCACCTTCATGTTTCAACACTGAATCGAACAACAGAAAGAGTCAGAAGTTTAGGAGAAAAAACCTTCCAAAACCGTATCACAGAAGTGATAACTAACATTGCAATTTGCTGTCTTGGATTTTTGGTTGCGTTATAAAAGGAAAAACAGCTTCAGTTACCCCTCTTTAGGAACCCGGTTGCCTAGTACCATGATGCTACAAATCCCTGTCTTGTTAATTATTCACATATGTTCTAGTTCAAGGCTTGATGAGTTTGTGTCATGAATATTTACATGGGGTGGTCCCTCCCAGTCCTTCCAGGCTGCGAGGTTTAGAAGGCATCTAACGATTGAATGGGGGCTTTGGGGCATTTTTAATTATTTGGTTCTATGCCCAAGTTAAGTGGGGATCTGGCAACAACCTGGATGGGGATGCAAGCAAACCAGACAGATAATTCAGGTCTCTTCAGGAAAAGCGATCTGAAACACTAGTGTGAGTGGCACATAGAGGAGATAATCTCTAAAGGCATCTGCCAGCTCGAATGTTCGATGACTTTATAATTTCATGTGGCAATTTGATTATCTTACTAGGGGATCGCAGGGACCCAAATCATCAGTATTGATCAAAGGAAGCTAATCAGTTCAATTAAACAAATATTGAGTGACCACTCTTGGGCTGACACTGTTCAAAGAGGTCAATACGAAGTTGTTGGATAAATGAATAAATAAATGAATGCCTAGATGAAGAAGGCACTTCATATAAAACCAGGCAAAGTTCTTTGAAAAAACAACAATTAGTGCACATTGGTGAATGCAATGGTTGTTATACAAATATAACCTGAAAGTGAGTGCCAGAAAATGTCTGAGTAACTTTCCTAAACTGTCAGATGCCATCTGATTACAATAATTACTGTAGTATAGTGAGAAAGAACATGACACCAGAAAGTAAGAGGCCACTTCCTGATCCTGTCACCCATCAGCTTTGTGATACTGTGAAAAATCACATCCTCTTTTGGAATCTGAGTCTTTAAGCATCAAGGACTTTGTTGAACTCCATAGTTTGACTATCAAGCACTCCATTTCCGTGTCAATCTAAGAGTTAATAAGATTGTGATGATAAGGTTACTTTAAAAATTGAAAAGAATTATCTGTGTTTCTTGTGGTTATTAGTGAGTATCATGATGCAGAGATACAGGGGAATTGGTGCTTAGTCAGTACTGGAAGTCATCAGAGAAGGCTTAACAAAAGTGACATTTGGCATACTAGCCACATTTTCAGTCCGTTCCATTTTCCAGTATGTCTCAGGCACAAATTCAGGAGTTCAGCACAAACTGAGCATTTATTAGATGGCAGAACTTCATTAGATTTTAAAGATGCACAAGTACCAATATGTGGCTTTTGACCTTGAGACATTCCCAATCCTGTGGAATTCCTAATTACGCTCTGAGAACTTTCTCTGTGCCAAACACTGTGAGGTGCCAGCTCATCGTGGGGAGCAAGGGAGGCACTAGTCTTTCCTTGAAAAGTATACATCCAGGCACAAAAGGGGAATCTTCAAGCAAGCAATGTTGACACAGCACCATCCAGGTATAGCAAGGGACTTGCGAGTTACTGTGTAAACACATGGGAGGGTGCTTACCTCAGATTAGTGGGGGGAGTCTTTAGATGTAGTGTGGACCAGTGCTTCTCAAAAGCTGAAATGCACGAGCCACCTGCAATCACATTAAAATGCAAGGTCTGAACCAATAGGACTATAGTGGAGCCTGGGATTCTGCATTTCTAACTTCTAACAAGCTCCCAGATGGTGCTGACCTTCTGGTTAACAGCCCTCCCTGGGGAGCCATACCTAAATCATCAAAGGTTTCTTAAAACTAAGCCAGCCCATTTGGTCTTCCCTATTCCTGAGAATCCCCCATTACAGTGAGCCCCTTTATATATATATTTTTTAGCTGAGCCATCCTGCTACCTGTTGGTAGTTTAGCAGCAGCTCAGCTCAGGCTGGGCATCGAATTGCTGTTGCTCAGAGCTCAGCTCGCATTCTCGAGTGAGCTCTTAACCAACTGAGCCACTCGGCCGGCCCCAAGTGAGCCCCTTTAAACAATAGCTCCTTGGCACTGTGTGTCTTGTCTTCTAGACACCCTAAGATTGAAAGCCACCACCAGCCCCTATCACCTGGCATGGATTTATAGTATCTGACAAAATTCGTTGATGGTTTTCCCTCTAATTCCATGGCTTTAGAATCTTAGTATGGATATAATTTTAAAAGTGCCTCTTCCCTTCTCAGGGTGTAGGTGTGTGTGGGTGAGCTGGGCGTCAGGTTGAAGAATACACACTGGATCCCAATTACACTGAACCTGGGCAATATTGCCGGTGGGCAAGGTTCCAGGAAGACTTGGATATAGATGCTGGGCACCCCACTCTCTCTTAGTGTGACCTAAAGAAATTACTTCGTTTTTATGAGTCCTGCTGGCTCATCTTTAAAACAGGGTCTATAGTACATGGCTCAGGAGTAGTTGTCAGGATTCAGGGAGATGACAGGGTAAAGCAGGTGGCATGTCATAGGGGCTCTATCTGTGCTAGTGTTCTTTATCTTCCATATCGATTTGGAGGAAGAGAAGTTTGGATTTAGGGTTCCCCTTCCACAAGTTTTAAGAAAGTCTTCATCTTTATTAAATATGAAGACTGGAAAACACATGCCAATTCTCTTCTCCCTTTCCACCAGAAATGTCTGTGCAAAGGTCAAAGCAATAAGAAAGAAATGAGAGTGCTGACAATTCAAAAGTTGTCAGGTTGGGTCTCTGTTTCCCTGTGAGTTAGAACTGAGTTCCATACTTTATAAAGATATCTGTCCATAAAATTAGATCAGTGTGTTCCAAAAATGTGTCAGTGATTGGGAGATTCAAGACCAATAGGTATTTATTTACCTTTTGTAAGATTATTTTCTAACCATTAGAGTTGTGCTGCGATAAAATGGGCTGTCACAACAGCCAGTGGATTTTCTAACACTGAAGGGTAAATAAATACTGACTATTATTTCATTCATTCATTCATTCATCAAACACCTATTGTGCCAGACACTGTTCTGGAGTAAAGGTTGGAATTACACGCTTGGTCTCACATATGGCCAGACTGAGAAGTGGATAAGACTCATATAGGCAATAATTGACACTCCTTCAACTAAAAAGACTTTTTAAGTGTTTACTTAGTAGGCTGGGGAGAACCTTAACTTTCTGTAGATAAGACTTTTGCGACATTTCATGTTCAAAATAAGAGACCCTTACATGGTCTGGATATAGAATATCTTTACTTATATAAAAATCATTTTAGAATTATATTTTTCTGAGCCAGACAACTTCTTGGTGTTGATATTAAAGAGTTTACATTGTAGATACTTGGATGAAGGCACATGGCTTCGTTAATTGAATGAAGTTGTGCATTATTTGGTTTGGGGATTAGAGATGATGTTGCTGACACCAAATAGTGCTCGCTTGGTTGCACTGGGTTCGTGGTGAGGCCAGCACTGCTCATGGCAGATTACACATGATGGCAATAAAAACATTCAACAGAGAGAGACTGAGGCTGGGGAGAGGTGTTTGATTCTCCTCCTCAGGTATGTCATCTCTCTCTAAGGTAATTCTGGTTTGCTGCTGCTTTATTTTATAATTCCTATAGATTACAGACCCCAAGCAGCCGCTTGGTTGGCTCATCCTGTTATCCAACTCTGCTTCTTGTTTCCAAGTCATCTAATGATTCATTAAAAAAAGGGCATAAACAGCCTTACAACCTATGTGACCAATGTTGTGTTAATTATTGCTGCTTGGTACCTAGCCACAACCAAGAAGAAAGAAGGTGAGGCCAAGGAGAGGTCAGTTTGGTCGCCAAAGCTCTATGGCAGTTGGGTTAGGTTTGAAGGGACTTTTAATAATAAATAGCAAATGTCTCAGACATTTCAAGTATGAGAAAGGCTGTTGACCTATATTACTGTTGACTGTCTTTTCAACCAGATCATCTGTGGCTATGATTTTATAGACTGTGTCTATATAGTGGGAAAGCTACTGATGAAATTCTAAAAAGAAGTCATTTACTGCTTTTCTCCAGAGACTCTATTGATTTTTTTTTTTTAAGGGGAGCCATATTCTGCCACTTGAAATGTAATAGCTATTTTCTCCAGGGTGTTGTTAAAGTTCAGAATAAGATTCACTTGGAATCTTTTGTCTGATCATATCTGTAATTAGATGATGTGAGAATGCTTCCCCTATTCTCACTTACCTAGTTGACTTGGCCTAGGATGAGTACATAAAACTCAGTATACCCAAAATACTTAGACAGAGACTGTTGTCGAAATAGAATGTCTTTGTGCTAGCTCTCCAAGTATTCCCTCTCGAATGAGTCAAGGAAACTTGACTGAGTGTTTGTACTGGGCCTCCCATTATGACCAATACAGTACAAGGTACTCTTTCACTCCAAACTCACTTCCCCTCCCCAGTCATCTCTCGGCAACAGTACCTCCTACTACATAGTCCCCTGAGCCAGAAATCCAGGACTCACCCTTCAGACACCTTCATTGCTCCCTCTCTTTTACCTTCTGTGTTGGCTGGCTGTGATACCTGTCCACATTTTTTGATTAACACTGCACTATCCTCATGCTTCCTTCATCTCTCATTTAGCTGACTGAAACTCTTCATTTTTAAATTCAAACATAAAATTATAAAAAATTTTAATCATCAAAAAATTTAGACTTACTGGAACTTATAGTATAATAAAACCAACATCCATGCACTCCTCCCCTTGTGACAAACAAATCTTAACATTTTTACATGCTTCAGACTTTGATAAAACAACATATAAATATAGTGGAAATTCCATTTAGTATCGCCTTTCATTTCCTTTCCCCATCCCTTCCCCCTTCATCAAGGCAAGAAGCCATACAGTTGAGTATTTTTTCAATTTATGCTTTTAAAGATATTTATTGTGCATGCATATATTTATAAATAGCATATTTCATGTATTAAAATATACAAATATGATATCCAACTATATACACCATTTTACAATATACCACTTGTATTTTCTTTTACTTTTCTGGTTCAATTGATAGATATAGATCTAATGTTTCCATTGTTATAGGTATTATAGTCCATTTAAAAAACCACAGGGTATATATAATACATTCCTCTACTGATGGACTTTTAAATTGCTTTTCTTTGTTGCTGGGACAGTGCTACAGTGAACATTTTTGTATGTGTCACCTTTGGTAGACGTATGAGAATTTCTCTAGATTATATCCCTAATTGTGGAATGTCTGAATTATCAACATATACATTTTCAGCTTTACCCACTTGTTCTTTAGCCTGGTAGAAATACATATGTGTGTATATAACACACACACACACAATGACAGAGAGAAAGAGAGTGGAGATTGGTTTTAAGAAACTGGTTCATGTGATTGTGGCTCCTGGCAAATCAGAAATCCACAGGGCAAGATGCTGGGTTGGAGATTCACTCTGGAAGGAGCTGCATTGTAATCCTGAGTTCAAAGGCTAGAAACTCCGGCGGAATTTCAAAGTTCCAGTATGGAGGCAAAATTTCTTCTACCTCAGGAAAACTCAGTCTTTGCTCTTATGCCTTGAGTTGATCAGATGACACTCACCACATTATGGGGGGAAACCTGCTTTACTCAAAGTCTACTGATGTAAATGTTCATCAAATCTACAAATATTCACAATATTTAGACTGGTGTTTAACCAAACAACTGAGCAACAGAATTTAACCAAGTTAACACATAAAATTAACCATCACAATATTCTTTGCTGTTTTCTTCTGTTTTGTTTGTTCTTTCTTTTAAAAAATGATATAACTTTATTTAAAAGAAAAAATAGAGGGCCTTATAGAATCAAGTTCATAATTATTATTTTTTTTGTAAGTAGAGTAAGCATCCCTTAATGGGTATTTATATACTGCTTTCAATCCAAGTGTGTAGGGAGAAATTCAGACTTACTTATAGGTTTAATTTTCAAAAACAAAAATAGAACAAATAAAAAGGGAATAAAACAAAACAAAGTTTAAATAAGATTTTGCATATTAAAACCAAGTGAGATTATTTAAGAATTTCAGAGTCCGTGGTCACAGAAGCCAAAAAGGTCAATCTTTCTACTACATAACAATGATTTTTATTAAAACCAAGGACCTCATTTGAATATGACTTTCCTAAAGAGAATAATAGTAGAGACTTTATAATTTCTTCTTTATTAAACAAATATTTTATCCTAATTTATTGAAAAGTCAACATGTTTATTTTTTATAATGGGTTTAAGGGCATTCTTTAAATATTTTGAATACTAAACCTTTATTTATTTTATATGTTTCAAATTTTGTGTCTCAGTGTTTGGCTTGTGTTAACATTTGTTTATGGTGATTTCTCAATGAAAAATTTTTAATTTTGATGTAGTCAAGTTTATCAGTGTTTTCTTTTATGATTTGTACTTTTTATGTTTGTTTGGAAAATCCTTTCCTCTTCCAATATCATCTAGCAATTATGCTAAATTTTCTTTTTTTTATTTTTTATTTATATATACTTTTAATTAGCTTCAGGTGTACAACAAAGTGCAATAGTTATACTTTTTGCCCCTCAAAGTGACAACCCCCCTCCCCCAATTCTCCCCTCCCACTCCCCCCTCCCCATATCATACTATCTATTACAATTCCTTTGACTCCCTTCCACCATATTTTCTTACATTATGTTTTAAAAGCATACTTTTCATGTTTGGGTCTTGAATCCCCTTAGAGTTTATTTTTATGTATGTGTGAAGTCAAGGTAAAATTATCTACCTATATATTCAATATACTTTTTAAAAAATAATATTTTATCAGTTTTAGATTTACAGAAATTGTTAATGTGGTTACAAAGAGTTCTCATATCTTGTACTTAGTTTCTTTCATTTACGTCTTACATGAGTATGGTATATTTGTTACAATGAATGAACCAATATTGACACATTATTACTGAACTAAAATCCATGCTTTATTCAGTTTTCCTTAGTGTTTATTATACCTGATGTCCTTTTTTCTACAAGTCATGTGTTAAGTGGATGTTTTGCAAGTATTTTCTCTTCACTTGTGGCTTGCTTGTCTTTTCCCATTTTCTCTTACCTCTGTGTCATTACATCTGCTTGTGCCTCTCTCTAGAATGGCATCTTAATTCAGGCTGCTATAAGAGAATACCGTAGACCGAGTGGCCTAAACAACACACATTTATTTCTCACAGTTCTGGAGGCTGGCAGTGTCACCATCAGGGTGCCAGTCTGGGTTCTTGGTGTGAGCTCTCTTCCTGGTTTACCGAGGGCCCCTGTCTTGCTGTGTCCTCACCTGGAGGAGTGTCCTCTTCTCGTAAGGGCCCTTATCCCAGCCAAAAGGGTCCCACCTCCCAAAGGCCCCACCATCACACTGAGGGTTAGGATTTCAACATAGGAATCTGGGGGGACACAAACATGCCGTCCATGACAAATGGCTTTGCCTCGCCAAATTCTTACCTAAAATCATCAAATTTGTGCTTAGGTGTTGCATTCTCTAGAAGGCCTTCGTAGGACTCCCTAGATCATAATAGTTTGCCTTCCTTTCTGCCACTGTGATTCCTACCGAAGCATTGATCAATCTGCGTTATTCTTTTTTTTTAAATTAGTTTCAGGTGTACAACACAGTGCAATAGTTATACATTTTACCCCTCAAAGTGACAACCCCCCACCCCAAATTAGCCACCCCACTCCCCCACCATATCATATATATCTATTATTCTTCCTCTGACTCTGCGTTATTCTTATTTACTTATTCTTCTCCTCCATTAGAAACTTCCGATACCTAGAGGTGAGGACTGGGCCTTGTTCTCCTTGTAGCTCTGGTGCTTAGGATAGTACTTGGCACCTAATAGATGCTCATCAGATGTTGGTTGAATGAATTGTTATATAAATCATTCTTTGCCTGAAAAGACAAGCATAATTCATTTGGATCGAGCAAAGAACAATTGAAATTGAGCTTGTGTGGTATTGACTCTATAGGCAAACAAATTTAGAAGAGGCAGAAGTTAAGTCTGAGATTAGTATCAACATGAATATGGGGTGGGGGGAGAATTTGAATGAGAGATTTTGGCAAATTTTTATGTGTGAAAATAACCAAGAATCTGTTGTAGGACAGCAACTTGAAAATAGAAAGAAAAGGGAGAAGTATAGCAGCATTTTACAAGAAACAGCTGGATATAATGACAGGCTTGTTTCAGTGAAAAATAAAAAAAATAAGATAAAGATTAATAATAATGCTGGTATTATCTAGTGCTTGCCAAAATGTTATCAAACGTAAACCTCTCACATTGCTGGTGGGAACATAAATGCTACCAACTTTCCACAAAATACTTGAGCATTATTTCTCAAAAGCCTTCACATTCTAACACCATTTGACCCACTATTTATATTTCTAGGAATGCATCCCAAGGAAATAATCAGAAATGGGAATAAATATTTATGAACAAATATGTGCATTATTTATGAGAGCAAGGAACTGGAAACCACCTAAAAATCCAGGACTATGAAAATGATTATGTGTAAATTATGATATATACTCATGTGAAGGAATGGAACATAGTCATTAACAATTATATTCATAATGTGTATTAGTGATAATGAAAATACTTATGATATAGCAGGTTAAGGTAAACTTTAAAATTTTACTATCTCAATCATATAGAGAAAAATGCTTAGTACAAGGCTGAAAAAATGTCTAAAATATTAAAGTTGGTTGCTTCAGGGTAAGAGGTGATTTTCTTCACTGCTTCACTGAATATGTCTGTAATTTCTGAATTTTTTACCTTAAGTATTAGCTTGATAACCCAGAGGGGATTTTAAAATCATTTTTAATTGTGTATTTTGGACATAGAGTCATTTTTACACTCATATCCAAATGCTCCCTCCTCCATAAAAATCTCATGTCCTCTCAATTAAAAAAATAACAACCCCTCCTCATATACTTTCAGTCACTTGTTAATTTTTCCATCCAGCAAAATGTATGTTATACTCAATGCTTGAAATAGGCAACATAACACATATTCTCTGTTCTCAGTTTGTGGGACAGGTAAGCATATAATGAACAGAGTGGTTGAATGACATGTACCACACCCAATGGATATATTTCTACAATGTCTTGGGACCAAAGAGGAAGGAGTGACTAAGTGATTTTCTGTGGAGATAGCTTTGGAGTTGGCTTGTAAAAGTTCCCCAAGGCATTCACTTGTTAAGGAGTAAGCCCTGGGAAGGTAGGGATGGGTGATCACAGGTAACAGGACGTACAAAGTTCGCCTTGAGCTTCTGTGTGGAGGGAAGATAGAATATGACAGGAGAGAAATTAGTCTAATTCGATGGAGGTAGGTGATTTAGGGACTTGTCTGCAATAACACAGTGCTTGGGTTTGATCGTTGTATGCTGTGTAGGAAACTACTGAAGGTTTGATTTTGTAGAGAATTGACGTGATGACTTTCTGCTTGTTTAAATGTAAGTTTCCCCTTCAGCACAATCCAGGGTTCTGACAGACTCAGTACTCAGTGAATGTTGGTGGGAAAGAGGGTTCTGACTTGGGTCATGGCCAAGTTTTGTTTGAGGTGGGCAGAGATCTGTAGGTATTTTGGAATTGGAAACTGAATGGAGATAATAGCTTAGGGCAGAGTTTCTCAGCATATTTTTTTTCATTATTGGCCTCCTAAGGAGTCTTCTTAGGCAATTTTTACTTCTAATCATTCCCATAGAGTTTGAATATTTGAATAACACAGATATACTGGATATCTGTCTATGACCTTTATGTTTATCTCTGCCTTATATATAAAAAGATAAGATTTTTTTTTCACCTCTCTCCCTGAGGACCAATTTTTGTCCCTTTGCTGATGATATCATCCCTGTCGAGAGGGCATGAGTTAGAGTCCTTTAAAAAAAATGTTTAACTGTGGTAAAAATACACATAACATAAAATTTACCATCTTAACCATTTTTAAATGTGCAGTTCAGTAGTGTTAAGTACATTACATTGTTGTGCATCCATCTTTCTAATTTGCAAACCTGAAACTCTGTATCTGAGAGACACTCCCCATTCTCCCTTCTCCTAGCGCCTGGCAACTGCCATTCTACTTCCTGGCTCTGTGGATTTGACTATAGGTACCTCTTATAGATGAAAATCATGCAGTATTTGTCTTTTTGTGACTGGCTTATTTCACTTAGTGTAATGTCCTTTAGTTTAATCCTTGTTGTAGCATGTGTCAGTATTTCCTTCCTTTTTAAGGCCTTAATAATATTTAGTTGTATGTATATAGCACATTCTGTTTATTAATTCATCTGTTAATGGACACCTGGGTTGCTTCTACCTTTTGGCTGTTGTGAATAATGTTGCTATGAACATAGGTGTGCAAACATCTCCCTAAGACCCTGCTTTCAATTATTCTAGGTACATACCCAGAGGTGGAAATGTTAGATCAGATGGTAATTTTAATTTTTGGAGGAACCACCCCACTGCTTCAAACAGTGCGTACATCATTTTATTGGGTTGTTGGAAAAGTCGTGACGCATTTTTGCAACGAAAAACATAGAAAAAAATAGGTCCTGACTTTTTGTGACAACCCAATATATTTTCACCAACAGTGCACAAGAGTTCCAATTTCTGCATATTTTTGCCAACATTTGTTATTTTCTGTTTTTTTTTTTATTGTAGCCATCCTAATGGATGTGAAGTGATATTTCATTAGGTTTTGATTTGCAATTTCCTAATAATTAATAATGTTGAATATCTTTTAATATACTTCTTGGCCATTTGTATATCTTCTTGGGAGAAATGTCTATTCAAATTTTTTGCCCATTTTTAAAATCAGGTTATTTGTTTTTCTATTGTTGAGTTGTAAAAGTTCTTTAAATATTCTGGATAATAATACCTTACCAGAGATTTGATTTGCAAATATTTTCTCCTATTCCTGAGGATACCTTTCCACTGTGTTGATTGCATCCTTTGATGGGCTTAGAGCCTTTTAAAACTCACTTGATGTTCCTATCTATTTCTTCCTCCCCTGGTCACTAGGAGGTTGGGATTGGAACAGTAATATCTTAGGCCTGGGCAGACATTTGATCCCAACTGGTACCTGGGATTTGGGTCATGGTGCCTTGGGAAAATCCTACATATGGGATCCAGTGGATTTTTGCATTATTCAGAGAAAGGTAGTTGATGTGCAGTCATTCAGCAGAAGCAGCGCATGTTGAATTCACACCACATTCTTGAAACAACAAGAATGAAAAGGAGACAATGAGTAGATTAAAAGCGGAAGCACCCGGATTGAGAGTGGACATTCTCTCCTAAATATTATTGTTATTATTTTTCATTCAATTTGTTAAAAATGTCATGGGCTGTTAACTGTTCATATAAGGCTCTTTCCACCGAGTTCACATAATCAAGCTGTCAACCTCATTGGTGTTTTCTAGATGGACATCTAGGCAACTTACTTGAGGTTTCCTTTTCATCCAGAGATTTGGTCAGGGCCACCATTTGGAGGTAGACACAGCTTCCATCAAAGCCCAGCCGGAGAGTTAATACCTCTCAGAAAGTGAGGAGGTCTTGAATTCACTTTCAATTTATGTATTAAGCCATCATCTCGTATGAAGATTAAACTTCTTGCAATGGGAGGGTAAAAAAGAAAATCTCCTCAGTGATTCCTATGGGAGAGAGGTAATGCATTTGAAAATCTTCCTGATGCCATGACCGTAAGATTAATGCTGTAATCCAGTTTGTTATCTGTCTGCTATGTCTCCTTGTGTCTAACATAAGTCAATAGAGCTTTACTTCTCTAATTGAAATCAGTGTGCTGATGGAGTCTGTTCGTGGAAATGAAAGGTGGCTGCCATAATCTGTTGGGAGTTGAATTAATCCCCTGGGAGTGAGGCCGACCTAATTACTGTACTCAGAAATTCTGGGCTTGCTTTCACTCCTGCTGTGTATAGCCATGGGAAAGAGGCCAACCCGCCATTTGGCTAATCTCCTCCTGAATTGCTTTAAATGCCCCTAACATGTCACCACAAGAGCTTTTCATTGGCTAGTGCTCTTTCTTATGTTTTTCACCTTTTTATTTGAATGTATTCTTAAATTAAAGGGCCAATTTGCCAGTCACATACTAAACTGTTTCTGTCCTATATTTGTCATACTCAGATGTTATTTATAGAAGTTATGCCTCTGATATTCAAAAGTAATGCTGCTCAGAGAGATTACTGGAAGAAACACAAGTTCAAATCCTCCCAGAAATCACCTAGCTTCACCCAATTATTGCAACAACAAAAACAACAAGAATAATTAATTTTTGAGGACATATCGTGACTGAGACATTGTTCTAAGCATGTTGTAAATATTTTCTCATTTTGTTCTCACAAAAATTTTTTGAAGTAGGTGCTAACCCTTTTACACTGCTCTCTGCATGCCAGACACTGCTTTACATGAACTCATCCAATGATCTCAACAGCCCGACAAAGTGGATGTCATTCCCATCTCCATTTTACAGAAGTGGCGACTGAGGTATGGACTCAGCAACTTCTCCAAAGCGGTTAGTTAGTGGATGGCAGCACCAGGCTTCCAACCCAGGCAGTCTAGCTCTGAGTCCCCTTCTTCCAGCCACTGCCCCAGGCTACCTCAGCAAAGTGAATTTCTGACCATATGTGAGAGGCTGGCCCCCAACTATGTTCATATCATCATCCCCAGAACATATGCATGCTTTACCTTACATGGCAAAAGGGGCTTTTCTGATGTGAGTTAGTTAGGGATCTTGAGATGGAAAGAGCACCCTGGATGATTCGGTGGGTCCCATGTAATCACAGGGAAGGTAGGAGGGTCAGAGTTACAGAAAGAAAGGTGACTTTGGAATCAGGGGTAATAGTCAGAGAGAGAGATTGGTAGACACCATGCTGCTGGGTTTTAAGATGGAAGCAGGAACCAGAGCAGCCTCTTGAGGCTCAAAAAGGCAAGGAAACACATTCTCCACTAGGCCTTCCAACAGAAACGCCACCCTGCAGATACCCTGATTTTAGAAGTTGGACATCCAGAATTATCTAATACTACATTCGTGTTGTTTTCAGCCACAAAGTTTGTGGTAATTGGTTACAGCAGCCACAGGAAACAAATGTAGCATCCTATGAGACCCAACTGCAGTGGTTCTGCTACCGTGAGGCTTCCCTGGGCATGTGCAGGCGCCGTTGGTTACTCCTCCTCCATGCTCTGCAGCATGTGGCTTTTGGTAGCCCTTATTGATCATACTTATCAGTTTAATGTCAGTCTTATGCATATTGATGAGTTAGTAATTTTTGATTCCTCTGCATCTTCCTGGCTACCTGGTACATAAACATAAAGTACTAAGTGTTTGTTGACTGACTAGCTATTCAAACAGCCAAGAGAGTGGATCAGGGTCCAAGAATCACCAGGAGAGCTGTTCAGACAGACCTGGGTCACTAACAAGCTGTGTGACATTGGGAAACTGTCTTGACTCCCCAGAGTCTCAGTTTCCTTATAGGACTACAATTTCTACTTTATATGTTGTTGTTATAAAAACTGAGACACTATGGAGGCACCTGTCAAGCTGGTTGTTTAGTTAATTACCTTGTTGTCTTCTGTGTGAGGGGAAACCCAATTCAGAGCCTTGGTGTGTTGTAACCTTGGACCGTTTTCTTCGCTTCTGTGTCAGCTCGTACCCAGGGCACTGGTGTGGTGCCAGTAGTGAAGACAGCCTCGCTGAAAGTTGACTGCATGGCAGAGAAAGTAATTGTCATTTCTCTTAGAAAGCACGTACTACGGCTCGATTTTCTCCTTCACTTTGGCTTCAGTGCTGTCACTGAAGTTTATGCTTAGGAAGATTTTTGACGATGTGGGATATTGTCTATGACATTATGTTAAGCAAAAAGGATAGGAAACAAAATTGTATATTTGGTATTAAACTATATGAAAGGTATAATGAAAGCCTGAGGTTCATGCTGCCTTCGGGAAATCAGAAAGTAGACTTGTTAGAAGGCTGTGTAGGCAGCAGGGTTTGTTTCCGTTTGAGGGGTACACTAGAAAAAGCCAGTAGCATTTCTGTGCTCCTGGTTCTGGTGGCTCTCACAGTCTTCAGTAACATCCGTGGGTCCAAGGCATGACAGGCCTGTGGGTCTGGATTCTCCCAACTGCCCTCCATCGTCACAGCTTCCATGCTCATCCTCTTACCTGTCCCTAGAAATGAGGGAACCTGCACTAGTGTGTAGACAAGGGCCCTCTACCAGGCTACCTGGGGAGAAAAGAGAGAGATTGAGAGACCATGAGGACAAGAGGAAGTAAAAACCTGTTTGGAGCCAGAAGGAGAAGCTATACATTGGCGAGAAAGGAGAAATAGCAAAGGGGAAGACTAAGGAGCCAAGAGGCTAGAGTTTCCTTTTGAATTGACCTGAGAAGCTATCAAGCTGTGTTCTCTGTTCCTCCTCAGAGTCTACCCTTTCACCTCTGCTTGCCTCGCGTGCCCCCTCTAGCCGCCCCACCAGAATGTCCCACTCATCTCTTAACAATCAGTTCAGGAATTGGCCTTCCCTGCTCACAACATGTGGAACACAGTGTTCCCCCAGAAAACCTGTGCTCACCTCATCGCTTCCCAGCTTAGGGCAGCGTGATGCGTGCCTATCTTCCCCAATGGACGATGAAGAACTTAGAACACCGTAAGGGGCGGCCGGTTAGCTCAGTTGGTTAGAGCATGGTGCCGATAACACCAAGGTGGCTGGTTCGATCCCCGCATGGGCCACTGTGAGCTGTGCCCTCCTAAAAACAAAAAAGAAAGAAAAAAAGACCATTATCACCTGCAGTGTCAATGACCATACTCTCCAATTCTGACACAGTTGGTAGGTTGAATCACTTGGAGGTTTCTGCCAACACCACCAATATTTGTACCCCTAGTTTGGAATTATTACTTAGCATAGATTATGAGACTTATTGCTGGATATCCTGAATGTACCGGATCCTGAATGGCATAAAATAACAATATCAGTCTATTTGTTGAAATAGGTTATTCATTCATTTATTCATGAACCAATTTTCTCTTTCAGTAAACATTTATCCAGCACCAATAGTTTGTGACTCATTGCATTCATTCATTCACTGGACACATATTTACTGAGTGAGTGCCTGTTAAGTGTGAAAACTGTGTATGTCTTGGTGACTATAACAGAAATGTTTCTCCCATGAAAATCTTAGAGGAGAGTGGAGAAAACAGAGAATACAAATGGAGACACACAAATGTGAACTTAGGATGAGCACTTTGGAGGAAACCAAAAAGGTGCAGGGAGAGAATAGGCATGAAAGGGCAGTTGGTCAGAGAAGTTCTCTCAGAGGAAATGACAATTAAACCAAGCATTGGGCTAGACACTGATCTCAGGAGGAACTGAGAGACTGGTGGGCAATACTCATAGAAGTCCTCAGCGGGAGACTTCCTGCTCGGGACAGCTGCCAAAAATAGAATGTGGATCGAGAACAAAGCATGGATTGCCAACACTAACCCGGCCCTCCAGGAAAGATTTCCCAGAGGAAGTAATGTTTCAATGGACTCCCGGAAAATAAGAAGGCGTTGTTGTAACCTTCCAGACCAAATGATGAATTTCTCTCCCACCTTCTGCATTTCTACCCTCCAGTTTATGCTGCAAAAAGGCTCTTTCTAAACCTCATGCCTGAATATGCAAATCCCCTCATTCATAACTCAGTTTCCCGTCCGCTCTATGGGATATACAGTAAACAATATGACATGGCTTTTACAACATGGTCTAGCAACTGTCTCCTCCTGCCCTCAACCTTGTCACTGTTTAGCAAGGAATTCTCAAGCAGGCACCTTCAGATATTGAGGGTTATCCCAAGGTATCCCCTCTGTTCAGGTGTGCTCCAACTTCTAGGCCTCTCCTTCAAGGTCCAGATCAACAGTCACCTAGGTGGCACCTGCCCTTGCCACTCCCCTCACCCCACCCCACACCTGGAGATAGTTATCCTTCCTTTCTCTTCTCCATTCATAACATGTTGAACCTACCTCTATTTTAGAAGTTATCTCGTTAGACTGTGATTATTTTGGAGTCTTGTTTCCCTCATTAGACTATGTGCTTCGTGAGGGCAAGCATTTCATCTTAGTAATCGTTTGCTGTACTCCCAGGCCTTACAGGTGAACAGTCAAAGATTTCTAATTGAATGGATGAATGGAGGGAAGGGAAGTGACTAACTGGGTGAATTCTCATTATAACAGTTTAGTTTAAAGAATATAGGCTGGCACTAGGATCAGAAGGAAATTAAGGAAGAATAAGAGACTGTACTTAACTCTCTGAGGAATGTACACATAAGCAAGAAACACTGATTCCAAATAGCCAATTGTCGGGCCGGCCGAGTGGTGTGGTGGTTAAGCACTGGCTTCAGAAGCCAGCGGCCCCAGTTCGGGTCCCACATATGAGGGCCAGTGACACTGCCCTCTAAAAAAACAACAAAAAAAATCCAAATTGCCAATTGTCTGAATTCATAAAAGCCAGGAAAGCAAAACAGAATTAAGGGTTTGTAACATGTATCCAGGGGTAAATCTGGGAACTAGCTAGAGCAGCCCTACCTAATAGCTATACAGTGAGAGTAATGTGTATAATTTTGAATTTTCTAGGAGCCACATTAAAAAAGTTAAAGAGGAGCAGGTGAAATAAACTTAAATTATATTTTATTTAGCTCAATAGATCCAAAATATTATCTCTTTACATGTAATCAATATAAAATATTAATGAGTTAGTTTAATTCTTGGGTTTTGTAGTGAATTCTCAGAATCTGCCGTGTATTTCTTACTTACAATACCTCTCAGTTTGGACCAGATACTTTTCAAGTGCACAATAACCACATAGGGCTGGTGGCTGCCACATTGAACAGCCCAGAGCAAGAGCATTTGGGTATTTCCAAAAAGATAAAAAAAATTAATAAATTATTATTTGCTTGCTTATTTTCATTGCATAGGCAGGAAGATAAATATTTATTTAAACAGAGGGTTTAATTAACATCTTACTCAATTGTGTCAAGCTGGTTTATATATGCTATCTAGTGTCGTTGGAACTTGTGTTGCCAGAGGCGGGGTTGGGAAAAGTAAGAAAATGGAAAGAAGGAATTAAAATTCCTATTCACAGACATTTTTGAAAAAAGTATAAATTTGTAAGCCCTTCCTCAAAAGTTACCCAGAGCCTTAAGCATGTTCATACCTACTGTTTGATTACTTGCAGGAATCAACTATTGGGAAACATTGACAAATGCTAACTGAGATTTAGGGCTTCATTTGTCATGAAAATAACTAAAAGTCCAACATCACTAGAGAGGTAAACTGTGGTGCATCCTTGTAATGAAATATTGTGCTGTCACTAAAGTTTATGTTTAGGAAGATTTTTGGTGATGTGGGACATTGTCTATGATATAATGTTAAGCAAAAAGGATAGGAAACAAAATTGTATATTTGGTGTTAAACTATATGAAAGCTATAATGAAAGGCTAGAAGGAAATATTCAGTGATAACAGTATCACACAATAGTGGAATTATGGGTTAACTCATTTTTTTCTTTCTATTCTGATGAATTTTTCCCATAAGGATTATATACTGGGTCCATAAGCAGAAACCTGGACGTTACATTGCCTTGTTCACTTTCCTGCAACCGCCATAGCTCTAGCGAGGAATCCATTTCCTCACCCTCTTTTCCCTCCACACACCTGTGGTCTCTTTCTAAGGCTTTGAAAAGAACGGAGAGAGGAATGGTTTGCGAAAGGGGCACAACCTGAAGGCATCTGAGTGATGAGACAGCTCATTGGACGACAAGATGGGAAACCAGCCTTTTTGTCTTGGGTTTCTAAAGCTGACTGGGCACACCTCATTACCCACCTTGGTCTCAGTTCCTCATCTGTAAGAGGCAATGATGATTATTGGGATGAGTTCCTTTCAGCTGCTTGTGACTCTCTGTGATGAGCCCTCTGACAAAAAACTTACGTTTAGCATTTTTTCCTTCCCTCCCCACAATGCATCTATTCCGTTCTGGCTTCTCGGATTCTCACATTAGCCCCCTCCCCCGCCCCGCCCCAGCGCACTCCCAAAGGGTTATACAAAAGCAGTAGCTGAAGAAGTAGTCTCATTCTGTATTATGCATCATTCTATAATGCCTCTTTAGGGAGTCAGGGTTTGCCTTTATGGTATAGGCTTAATGTCTACCTTTTCTCTATGCAAATTAAGTTCAAACAAATGATTACACAGACTAGTCCCTGAGATGCTTGAAGCCTTATTATAGCTTTGCTACCCAACCTGGTACATGGTAAGTGGTAGGTTCTTCATATATGATAATTGACCAGAACTGTTCTCAGATTGATGAATCCCAACAAATAATTAGATTTCTGATCTCTTCTAAAAGTGGTGGGCTGCAAGGTTGTCACACCTCTATACCACCACAGTAGTTTCAGCTTCCTGAGCTTCTGTTCAGTATACTTTTATTAAAATAGTTCTTCACTCATATTCATTCATTCACCAAATATTTTGGAGGTATTGTGCCAGGCTCTACTTTTTTATTTTTGTAGCTGAGCCATCCTGCCGCCTATTGGCAGCTCAGCGGCAGCTCAGCTCAGGCTGGGCATCCAACTGCTGTTGCTCAGAGCTCAGCTCTCACTCTGGAGCGAGCTCTTAACCAATTGAGCCACTCGTCCGGCCCAATAGTTTTTGACACCCATCAATTATTAGCACACTATAGAGGAACTTTGGGGCTTAGAACATTTGGAATTCAAAGTTAAGTTCTTCCTCCTATGAGTTGTGTGAACCTGAGCAAGTTAATCTCTCTCAGACTCAGTTCCGTTTTCTATAAAATGGGGATAAACTCCCTGTGTCACAGGGCTTTTATGAGTTTTCAATGAAATCATTTGTGTAAATCACTAACTGAGTTCCTGTGATAAATTTAACATTTTGTAAGTAGCTATATTTAAGATAGTTAGAGATTGTAGTTTTCATGACCGTCTATCTCCTGCAGTACTTGAGATGCATTATTTTCAGTGTTTGCATCTGGTGAACTTCATGAATGGTTTAGGGGACATCAAATTTTGGGTTTGGGGAGAAACAGGACACTGGTGTCAAGAAATATGTTCTTGATGCAATGATGATACATATGATTATTAGTGAGGTGTGCCTGGGGCTACACGTGCAGAGACCTTGTGTAAAGTGAAATTTCAAAAGCAGTGAGGATCCAAATATGGCCGGGTGAGGGAGAGAGCTAACATTTGAGTCTACTTTGTGCTGTAGCTTTCATTATCACCACTGTAGTCCTTGACCACCAGACACATTTACAAATGAGGAAACATAGACTCAGAAATGTTTATTTATATGAGCTTTCCCAGCTCCCCAATGGCTGAGCTGGGCTGTAAATATAGGTTTGTGTGGCTGAGAAACTCCTAGTTTAAATGCTAAAGCATAAAACCTGAAATTGCTAGTCATGGACATTATAATAAACGCAGATAATATCTACAGAGCCCTCACTATTTGCCAGGAAATTTCTAAGCCTCTTCTACAGATTTATTTAATCCTCATCAGACTCTATGAGATACATAATATTTTATTTCTTGTGTTACAGATAAGGAAGCTAAGGTGAAAGATATTAATGTACTTGCCCAACATCACAAAACTAGGAAACTGATGGTGAGGAGGAGATTCAGATACAGGTGGTTCTGGGATTTTCCAACTTTAACAGAATATTTTCAAAAGTTGAGCCTCAAATAAGGGTTAAGACTTATGCACTTTGTAACCTGTACATACATCCTAATTTAAAGAATCTGTAATTTAAAATATAATCATCCTCTACAGTTTTCCATCACTAATCAGAAGTGAGAATTGAAAATTTTGCATTTTCAGGACAGTAGGTCAAACTTTGAAACTGTGGCTTTGGTTTGAGTACCGATGCTCTGCTCAGTCTTCGTCTTCATCTGATTGTTACATTTTCTGAGAAAAACAACAGTCATACTTGCTGGCTGCTGCCTGCGTGGCTGTGCATTTGGAAGGCCTAAAATAAGTCCGTTGCTGTCTCTGATGAGGATGTTGGTCAGCAAGCCACGGTGATTCATCTTGTTGCCATCCTCACCTAATTTCATTTCTTCAGGTCACTCCCTCAAGTCTTAAAATTCCCCTTGCTTTTTCTCTCTTTCCATTTTGATTTTTTATGCTTAGTGAAAGAGAGCTTTAGATAGAAAGGAGAACGGTAGACTTATGTGAATTTCTGAAAGGCGGACTAAACAGGGTTGCCATGTTTGATTGCCTAAGTAGAGTACACTACAGCTGCAGAAGACACCACTTGTGTTGTCTGGGATGTGAATGACATGTCCTTAAGTTGTGCATTGTGTGTGCATGTACTTGTATGAGTACTGATGTGTGTGTGGCTAAGATGGCATTTGTGTGTGGATATGTCTGTGGATGAAGATGCAACTCAGGTCCTACAACCCAGGAGTGAGCGTGTGCAGGCTTGTGTGTTTGTCTCTGAGTGTGAGTTTTGACGGTGGAGTAGGAGATATGGGGCAGGAGAGACTGAATAGCTTAATTTCCATGAGGCATGAGGTTGTGGCAGGAGGAGTCACTTGTTTCTTTTGCCAAAATGAAGAAGTAACATGGAGGCATGACGTATGGTAGGTGCATTGACAAGGTGCCAAGTCAAAGTACTTAGTGATTATACAAGCTTCCTCCCAACTTGTTCTTTTTCAAAGAACGCATCCCTTTTTAGTCTGAATAGCATGATTTTATTTGTTCTGTATGGCAGAATATTTCATTGGAGCTGCATTGCTGAGCTTTACTCAAAGCTTTATGAACTTTTTTTCTACCTAATACCTGTTTTTCCTCATCTGTAAAAATGATGGAAACAAAAACAAAAAACTAAACATATATGTGTTATATATATATATGTGTTTTATATATATATATATATATATATATATTATACACACACACACGCATATACTGGGGTGCAAAAAATGTATACAATGGACATTTTGGTCAACGTTGCTCAAGCACATTTTTGGATATATATCTGTGTGTGTGTATACACATATATATAGTGCCAAAAAAATGTATATACATTTTAAGAATGGAAAACTATTAAAATTGTAATAATATTTGATATCAATAACAAAGGATGAATACAAGTCATGTTTGAGTTACAAGAGGTGCTCAAAGTGGTTACCATCAGCGTCCAGACACTTCTGATGATGGCAAATTACTGCTGGAGCAATATTGACCAAAGTGCCCACTTGTATACATTTTTTGGGCACCTCCGGTATGTATATGTGTATGTGTATGTATGTGTGTGTGTATGTGTGTGTTTTATATAATATTCTTATACTTCAGAAGAGAGCTGTAAAATTGATCATAAAATTTGATACAAAAACATTCTTTTTTTTTTTTTTTTTTTTTAGGGCCGTGTTATTGGCCCTTATATGTGGGACTGAACCGGGGCTGCTGGCTTCCAAAGCCAGTGCTTAACCACCGTGCCACTCGGCCAGCCCCGATACAAAGACATTCTTAACTGATGACAAGTCATACTGGTATATAATACTAAATTTTTGCTTTACTCCTGTATTAATGTATTATTCATTCAGTTCATTCATTCTTGAATAAACATTTATGAAACATTTTAATTCTTCTGGGCATTGTGGTAGGTATTTGGGATACCCACACTCCCCTCAAAGTCCTTACAGACTATAGCAGGAGACACATGCATAAACAGACATTAAAACAAAACACATGGGAAGGCAAACTTGTGACAATCACATCCTAATTGGGATAAGAGGCCAAGAAAGCATAGAAATTCTGATGGGGTAAGTACTTCTCACCATTGTCTACCAGTCTCATACAATAGCAACAGTACTGAAATCAGACAGTACCAGTACACGAACCCTGGTTTTGTATATGCTAGTTGGGAGATCATGGCAAACAACTAACCCCTATACACTTCTGTTCTTTCATATTTAATATAAGGAAGGTAATGTCACCTACATAGGTTTGGTTGAGAGCCTAAAATGTTATCACGCTTGATACTGAGTGATGATCTGAAACATGGTAGGCACTCAAAAAATGTTAGCTATTGCTATTTTTGTTATTATACTACTAGCTTATTTATCCTATTTGTATAATTCAATCACTTGTCTCTCTGACCACATCCCTCTTCTTTATTCCTAGTATCAGTAGTAGGTTCCTCATTACCTTTTGAATTACTACAAATGCCTCTTTACTTTTCCAAACCTGAACACTCAACTTGATTATCTATGTTGCTTCAAACGGGAGTAGCTAAATCATGCCACCTACCACCAGCTGAAACCCCCTTGATAGCTCCCTCTTATTTCTTGGATTAGGTCCCAGAGTTGTGAATTGCATATAACAGCAAATGATGGAATTATCTTGTCTGCAGACAGCAGGCTTGGTGCAGGGGTTTGGACCAAATGACCTCATTAGCTCTCTTTTAGGCTTGGGAGTGTTGGTGTAGAGAACATTTCCTCCTTTGCAAAGGAGGTCAGGGAAAGGGCAATGCAGTGCTTTCCACTAATGAAATAACAGTTACAGTGGGAGATCAAGTCCCTCAAGGAGCTTGGCTTTTATTTTTAGCTCAGCTCAAAGGACTGTAGCCTATTTTAGCCAGCCCCTGGGACGTCCCACAGCAATCTGAGAGATGAATGCCCTGGCTGAAAATATGCTCAGATATTCCAAGCGAAAGAAAGCCATGAGTAAAGAGATGACACTTCATCCCCAGACTACAGGAGGTATGTTTTGACCAAAAAAAAGAATTTGGTATTTTTGGAGACTTAGGCCACAAAATGATCTCTGACACTGTGAATAAATGCTTGTGTTCCATTTTTGCCCACACCTGTTTTAGCTGTTCAACACTGAGGGCAACAGTTAATCTTACGGAGTCTCATGTTCCTCATTTGTGAAATTGGAATAATGGTTTCCATCAAGTGTTATTGTGGCAATTCAGTGAGATAAGGCGTGTCATATGCCTGTTACATCAGGTGCTCAGCACATGAGAGGTACTTTCCGCCTGATGGGTAGTGGGCTCTGGTATGGCTCTGTGGATTTTCACTGCAGCCTTACCTTGGGGACACTGCTTAGCAAGGAGGTAATGATAAGGCTAGTCCATCCCCCTGCTCAGGGAATTAAAAGATTCACTCAGGACCATGAATCCATTTTTTTGTGGCATCCTTTCCTGCTCCATTGAAGCCTTCACAATTTGTTTCAGTCCTTGTGAAAAGGGTTCCTGTCTCTTTACATCTGGGTCCTGTTCTTCATTTGAAAGGCCACAGCAGCATGTTGGAAAGAGCAGGGTGTTAAATGGCCTCAGACACAGAATTTTGAACACTGAGTCCTGTTCATCATTAAGTCTAAATTTATACTTTGGGACAGATTTTCTGCTTCTGTACCTCATTTGAGTTGAATCTTTCTCATTAATCCAAATTTATTTGGTTTTCATTCAATAAATTCTTCTGTTCTAAGCTACCCTAGAGTAATCTGTGATAGTTGTTTAACTATACCATTTTTCTAAAGATGAAATGAAAGGAAAATTTAAAAAGAAAAAGAAAATTTGAAACCAGGTATCTGGTTTTGACTATCTAAAGTTTGTTTGTTTAGTTGTTTATTTTAGTTTTAAAAATACTATTTAGTAAAAGTAAAACAAATGAATCCAACAAACAATAAACTGATAAAACCATCTGCAACATATTTGGCAGACAATTTTTAATATCACATATGAAGATTTCCTACAAATTAATTATTAGAGGAAGATAGCCAACAGTAAAATAGATAAGAGGTATGAACTAATAATTATAAAAAGCAAACAAAAATATAATAGCAAATAAAAATATGGAAAAATTGTGAAGACTTACTAATAGTCAAACAGACTTAGGTGAACACATCCATAAGACACATCAAAGATTTTATTCTGGGTGCCAACTAGACATAGGGTTATGAGATGGTAGGTAGCTCAGTGGCATTTGGGTCAGAGGTTGGGTTGGGAAGAAGGGACAGTTTGAGCACATGATCTATCCTGTAACCTAAGATCTCTTTCTTATAATCTTGTATTGTGTTTGGTCACAGTCAAATGATAGAAGCAGTGTCATGCCAAAAATAGATGTAAGTCAGAAGAGATATGGATAATTTAATTGTGCATTCTGTTATCTAGTGCATGGTAGATGTCTGGATCCAGCTCAATTAGTGAGATTGGCATGTAAATCTCAGGTTAGTGAGGTATTAATTCATCTCCTGAGATGGACCAGTGTAAAATAGAATGGGTGCAGTGCCAGACAGAGAAATGGATAAACAGAGAAGAGAACAAACATTTATTGAGCATATGTTATAGTGAAGGGACTCTTAAGAATCTTACACATTACCTTATGTAGTGTTCACAACAATCCTAAGAGGAAGGCACAGGTAGTTATGCTTATTTAAAAATGAGGGAAGTGAAGCTCGGAGAAATTGAACCACTTGCTTGAAATCTTAGAGTAAGAAAGAGATGAGCTAGGATTATTAATACCTGGATATGTTGAGCTCACCAACCCAAGTTTTACATCCATCTTTAGATTATCCTTCAAGACCTCTGTTTTTTAAAGTTTAAAAAATAATCCACGGGGGCCAGCCGAGTGGCTCAGTTGCTTAAGAGCTCGCTCAAGAGTGCGAGCTGAGTTCTGAGCAACAGCAGTTCGATGCCCAGCCCGAGCTGAGTTGCCGTTGAGCTGCCAACACGTGGTGGGATGGCTCAGCTAAAATAAAAATAAATAAATAAAAAAAAATAATCCACGGGATATGAAAGACAGTTTGGGGAATATAATGAATAATGTAAATATTTTTTAGGGTGTCAGATGGGTACTTATCTTATTAGGGAGACCACTTCATGGACGGCCTGACACTGCACTGTCCACCTGAAGCTGAAGCTGAATAATAATGAATGTCAACTATAATTTAATATATATAGTCACAGGATGTGGAGTGCAGCATAGGGAATAGAGTCAGTGGAATTGTAACAGCTATATACGATGTCAGAGGGGTAGTAGATTGGGGGAGGGGAGTTATCACTTTGTGAGGGGTATACATGTCTAATTATTACAGTGTTTTGTATACCAGAAACTAATAAAAATAATCTTGATATTGTTTTAAGAAAAAACTATGTTTAAATGTGTATTGTTTGAATATAGCTAATGATTTTTCAATCTCAGGGCAAAAGGGACCCCAGCTTTGAGCAGCAGAAACAATCGTCTCCTGCTCTCAGCAGGATTTCTGCCAGGAGAGACAGTTTGCTGAGCAAAGCGTGTTCTGATTTGAAGCTAGAATCTGCAGGGTTTTTCTTTCTAAGAGTGACAAATAATTCCATGTGATAAATAAAAGTACAACTTGAAAAATATTTGAATTTTATAGCAGGAGAACATTTTAAACTTCCATTTTGACATCTTGAAAAACAGTTCATAGCTTTGAAAATAGTCTCCATCTATTACAACCTATGTAGGTTACACCGCCCCTATTGGGCTGTGGTCACCTTGAACTGTGTGCAAATAGAGGATATTATGTTACAGAAGCTTCTTCATTACTATGATAAAAAGCTATTTGCAAGAATCCCAGGGAAGAACAGATACTGCCATCTTAATGACGAAGAGAAGGATGGAGCTAAGGAACATCAAGCTCCTTAATGCAAGGAGACGTGAGTCAGGCAGACTCTTACACTGGGGATGCCAAAAAAATGTATACAGGTGGGCACGTTGGTCAACGTTGCTCAAGCAGTAGTTCGCCGTTATCAGAAGTGTCTGGATGCTGATGGGACCCACTTTGAGCACCTCTTGTAATTGCAGAAGTCAAACGTGATTTGTATTCATCTTTTGTTATCAGTAAATATCGAGTATTACAATTTTAATAGGTTTTTTTTCTTAAAATGCATATACATTTTTTGGCACCCTCTGTAAATAGTAGATTTTCCCCCTGAGGTTTCTGCTCAGCTCATAAGCCACACCTCCTTTTCTGATAATTGACATCTTTTAACAAGCATGGGCCTTGGCCACCACAATTACCATGTGACCCTATGTCCCTAGCATTGCCCTCTCATATGACTTTCAGAACCAAGAGTGGGGCACATGACCTGCAAGGGTCAATCATATTCTCCCTATTCAGGATTTAACATTGGAATTCAAAGTTGCTTGTCAGATTCTGCTAGTCATATACAAGAGGCATGTAAACTTTGGAGGGGACCATCTTTCGCTACACAGCCAGAAAAGGAGAGAAAACCAGTTTGTGGAAAGAAAAGAGTAAAGAAGACATGTAAATAAAACATGGGGTGGGATACATCATAGAGTGAGGGACTGAGGAAGTTTGGGACTTGATGATTTTGACAGGTTTTTGTTTTCAGGTTTGAATCTCGCCTGTGTTTCCTTTCCTTGGGTTCTGTGGAATGTCCTTGTCTCCTTTTGATAAAGTTCACCTTTCTTATTTTCCTGCTTAAGCTCATTTGTGTACTTTTCTGTTTTTTACTTGCAACCCAAAGAGGCTGGATAAAAACCCCAGGCTGCCACCTGCACAGATGTCAGCAGAGGCTATTGTTCGTGGGATGGCCACATGTTATACAGTCTAGAAAGTGAATCAGCCAGAATGTCCAGTCTCCAACTTCAAGGCAGCACGATTGAATGTTGTGAGCCCTGGGCTTAGCTGAGGCTAAGATTCAGAGAGAACAAGTCAAGCTGTGGTCCAAAGGCAAGAATGCCAGAGAATGTCTCAAGTGGCTTGTTTCCTAGGGTTATGGTGAAGTCAGTGAGACAATATACATTAAAATTCCTTCTTCCTTGTAAAGGGTGAGATAGTTTAGTGGTTTAGGGCACAGACTCAGTAATCAACTCCCTGAGTTTAAATCTTGGCTTTGCTGCTCTCTGGCTAGGTGACCTTGGGTAAAAGTTAAACTCTGTTTGCCTCAGTTCCTTTGATCTGTAAATTATAAACCATAAAGATGGTTCCTACTTCCTAAGGTTACTTCCTTTAAAAGAGTTAGACTGTGTAAAGTGCCTAAAACAGCTCGATATGTGCTGTTAATTCTATGGAAGTGTTATTATTAGCTTTTATGCAACTGAATTGTTGGACTTCACTGTCTTAGACATTTGATAATAGCTTTATAAATAACCATGGCATTCCATACTATAATCTACAGAACACACTATATTGATATAAATTTCCCTTGTGCTTATGTTTTACAGTATTAAAATTATAAAATAACTCAAAAAAGCATTTAGTCAGCTCTTGTTTCATGCCAGGCACTGTACATATACTATTTAGTTTAGACAGTGGTAATAGGGCTGTGTTGCATTTAGTTTTATTTCCATAACCCAGATGAGGACACAGAGGAGGAGACAGGTTGAAGACTTTGGACAGAATCTCAGAGGTGAGGTATCACGAAGCCCACTCGGTCTAAACCTAAGACTGACTTCAAACTGGCAAATCAACAGCTTTAATCTCAGTGCACGTTCATGACCTCACATAAAAGGTGTCATCAAACAATACGGTGAATGTTTAAATAAAAAAAACAAATTTACTTCAGTAAAAGACACATTGACGTTAATCCCCCTCAAAATACTCCCCCATGCTTTGAACACACTTATCCCATCATTCTTGCCACTTTCTGAGGCAGGTCTGGAAGTACTCTTTCGTGAGTGTCTTTAGTTGCACTCTTGTGGTTGCCTGGATGTCCTGAATCATTTCGACTTTGGGCAAGAACCGAAGTTACACAATGCCAGATCTGGTGAATAAGATTGATGAGGACACACTGTAATGTTTTTATTTGACAGAAATTGCCCTACCAAAAGCGATGTGTGACACGGAGCATTGTCATGATGGAGGATGATTTACAGCACACTTTAAAACACACCTTCTCTCAACCGTAGCTCACACTCAATTCACTGCACCAAACAGGCTGAAACTTGTCACACACCGTTACTAAGGTTTGATGCACCGCTTCCCATATTGAAGATCCCTGCCTGGCACTCAGCAGCAGAATTCACTGTATTTGTGATCACAATGGAAAGGCTCCATGTCACACATTACTTCTGGTATGGCAATTTCTGTCAAATAAAAACATTATAGTGTGTCCTCATGGTCCTTATTCACTGGATTTGACACTGTGTGACTTCTCGCTCCTCCCCAAAATCAAAATGATCCTGAAAGGTAAATATTTTGAATCGATTCATGACATTGAGGCAGCCATGACAGTGCAACTAGAAGCACTCACAAAAGAGACTTCCAGAACTGCTTCAGAAAATGGCAAGAACAATGGGATAAGTGTTTATGAAGTGAAGGGGAGCATTTTGAGGGGGATTAATGGCAATGTAATATACGTTTTTACTGTAATATATGTTTTTTAATTTAAATGTTCACCACAGTTTTTGATCACACCTCGTATATATGGCCACGCAACAAACCTTTGTATGGGTCCACTGCTTTCTCAAATTCAAAGGCAATTTCTCCTGCATGGATTCCTGTCAGTAAGCCACACTCTGCAGCTGGCTTCTCTTTTCTCTTCTTTACCTGGGGAGTGAGCCAAAAAATACGAAATAAAATGATTGTTAAGTACTGAGGAAGTGTGGCTGAGCATAAAAGGGGGTTGTGGAAACATGAGAGAGAATCCAGGAGGGCTGGGCGTTATTCAAGATGTAAGGCAGATTGGGGAGCAGAGAAGAGTTTCACAAACTCTTACTACAGCTGAATAGCTTTTTTTAATTGCTGGAGAGGCTTATCTGATTAAGAGAGGAGCTGTGGGAGTTGGGAAGACATGTAACAACCATCTTTCAGATTCTCCAGGACTGAACACTGCATAGGCCCACAATTCATAAGGCAAAACATAACTGCATTCCTAATGGAAAACAAATTTCAGTTGATACAGCAACATTTTTATAATTTTACAGACATGGATCAATTGACCCTAGAACACTTTTCTCAGTAATATAATTCCCTGTGTGTTACAACTCAAACATACATACTTAAAGAAGATTTAAAAGTCTACCACAAGCCCTTTGCAACTCTCATTGTGAGAAGAGCGGGGCTTATTCTCCAGTTGAGTTCCAGTAGTTCAACTGGTCAACCCAGTGAAGTAATGAACTCAAGGGATGGCTTTGGGAAGTTTTCATGTTCTTTATCACTTCTCTAAGAGTTTCACAGTCATGGGACACAGCCCCGAATTGGCTTATCCCAGGCCAGTAAGATTTGTTTTTACTTCTTTTGGTCTCCCAGCTTTGACATATAATTGACAAAATTGTCATCTATTTAAAGTGTACAGTGTGATGATTTGATGTATGTAACACTGTGAAAGGATTCCTTCCAATGAGTTGATTAACATATTCATAACCTCACATATTTACACTCCCCCCTTTCTTTCCTGGTGAGAACACTTAAGTTTTAAATCTCCTAGCGAATTGCAGTTATGCAATACAGATTTATCAACTACTGTCACCATGTTATACATTAGATTCTCAGACCTTATCCATCTTGTCACTGAAAGTTTGTACCAATTTACCAACCTCTCCCCATTTTCTCCAACCCCCAGTCTGGTTTATTTCACTTAGCATAATACCCATGTTGTTGCAAAAGGTAGGATTTCCTTCTTTCTCATGGTTGACTAATATTCTGGTGTTTGTGTGTGTGTGTGAGTGAGACAACTTCTTATCCATTCATCCATTGATGTACACTTACGTGGTTTCCATACCTTGAATATTATGAACAATGCTGCGGTGAACATGGGAGTGTAGATATCTCTTCATTTTATTTGGCTATATACCCAGTAGTTGGATTGCTGGATCATATGGTAGCTCTATTCTTAATTTCTTGAGGAAACTCCTTACTATTTTCCATAGTGGTTATATCAGTTTACATTCTTGCCAACTGTGTATAAGGTTCCCTTTTATCCACATCCTCATCAGTATTTGTTATTTATTGCCTTTTTGATCACAGGCATCCTAGCAGGTGTGAGGTGTCTTATTGTGACTTTGATTTACTTTTCCCTAATGATTTATGACTTTGAGCATGTTTTCATGTGTCTGTTGGCCCTTTCTATGTCTTCTTTGGAAAAATGTCTATTCAGATCCTTTGCCCATTTTTTAATTGGGTTGTTGCTATTATTATTATTATTATGCTATTAAGTTAATTTCTTGTATATTTTGGATATTAACCCCTGTTGGATATGTGATTTGCAAATATTTCCCCTCGTTGCCAAGGCTGCTTTGTCATTTTATGGATGATTTTCCTTGCTGTGAAAATGCTTTTCAGTTTAACGTCGTCTCACTTGTTTATTTTTGCTTTTGCTGTCTTTGCCTTTGTTGTCAAATAAAAAAATAATAATTGCCAAAACCAAAGTCAAGGAGCTTTTTCCCTACATTTTCTTCTAGGAACTTTATGGTTTCAGGAATTTTATGATTCAAGTTTTTAATCCATTTAGATTTGATTTTGGTGTATGGTGTAAGACAGGGGTCCAGTTTCATTCTTTTGAATGTGGATATCCAGTTTTTCCAGCACCATTTATTGAAGAGATTATCCTTTCCTATTATGTATTCATGGCACCTTTATTGAAAATGAATTGATCATATATGCCTAGATTTATTTCTTAAACTTCCTCCAGAACAGAAAGGAAAATTAAAATTGTGGAATAAACAAAATAGCTGTGGCTTCTTTTTCTCACCTTTATCCCTACCTTCAGGCTGTGTGGTTCAGACGTATCCATCACATTTTGGGAAGAAAAGCTTTATTTTTGCATCCAACAAATATTTATTGAAGCACTGGATATGAACTTGTTTGCGAGATGGTGGGCAAATGGATGTACTGACTCCTGCATCCTAGTCACTAAGATCTAATGACTCCCAGAACCAGGACCACCAGATCTTATCCTGGAAATCCATTCCCCTTTCTGATCTGTAGTTCTTACTCCGCGTCTTCATTATATGCCTCCTCCTAGCCAGTATCTTGTGCTTCTCATTTTACAAATATTTACTGAGCACCTACTGTGAGTCCAGTACCCTTCAAGGTGCTTGAAATGCATCAATGAAAAAAATAGAAACGATTCCATATATTCTATTGGTAATACATTCCATGAACTCATCAAGGCATCATTAAAGACTTATTTTACTCAAATTCCGATGCTATTTCTAACCCCTTGACTTTCCTCTATAAGCCTTTTCAGTCCCTTCTTTGTCTGATAAATACCTACGAATCATGCAAGAGTCATTTAAGTGGTTTTCCCCTATGAAGTCACTCCTGACTCCCTTCCTCCAAACAAAGCTAATGCCTCGTTTCTTTCTGCTCCCATAGTCTAGCACATGTTTCTTGTCTATTTTCCACTTTGGACTGTGCACTCCATGTGGAATGAGATGATTGTTGTTGTTATACATATTGACCTGCCATAGACACTTATGTAGGTGTAACTAACATAGGGGACAGACAGAATGTCTAATGTTTTAAGTATCTTGTTAAGCCAATTTATAATATAAACAATTTAAGGATATATTGCTTAAAATACTCTTGCTTATGTTTAACTTCATTTTAGCAGTGCTTCAGAAGAATAGTATTAATCATACTAGGATTCAGGATATCAGAGCATTGTGGGAATGTTGACTAAATCCAATATTCTTCATTATAAGTCTATAAGAGACTCTAAGTGATTTGCATTTGAACTTGAAACAAAAGAATAAACAGCCCAAGATGTAGAGGTAGGTGGTAATCTTCAAATCTCTATGAAATGCATTCATTTGGTAACCATTTGTCACCATCCTTCCTGGCCTAGATTAAGCAGTGTCCTTTTCTTATTCAGAATATTTGAGACAATGTTATTTATCTCTGCAGTCTCAGAGGCTAGTATGGTTCTGGCACTCAGTGGGTGAATGGTGTATAAATGATATGTTAGTCAAACAACAGGCTTAATAGGTATTTATTAAACTGACCAGCTATTTGAACAAAATGACTGAGTTACCGCAATGTCTTGTTATCTAGGCACTACCACAGGCATTACAAACTGCTGTTACAGGCTCTAGACAATTCCTTAAGCTAATCTCAGATGCCAAAGAAAATGAGCTGCCATAGAGGAAATATGCTTACTACATGAAATATGAAATGAGAGGATATGTTTTACTTTATGTTTAAGAAAACCTTGACTCTGATGAGGAGACATAATTTTTGTTGGACTAAATCTTTCAATATAAAAACAAAAAGTTTATTGTCCAATAAAGTATTTTAAAAAACAGCTTGGTTTTGTATCAAATGGCAACCCTACCACTCTGAAATACAGTTTTCACTAACCAAGTCAGTGCATTCCAACAAATATTTATCGAACTTCCACATGTCAGCTTATGTAATGTAAAGATTCATAAAACAGCCCCTTCCCTCCAAAGAGGGTTCTAGAATAGTGCAGTGGCCCCTGGGGTGAGGTGTGGTTTAATTAAGAGACAGCTGAATGAGCCATTGATAGAGCTAGTTTTTCGTTTTTAAAGCATGTGCAATCTTGACTATGTCATTTAGGCTATGTACCCAGGACACATTGCCTGACAGATTTCTTATGACAGACACCAGGCTGGGCTGGTGACACCAGGCTGGGCTGGTGTCTAGGCAATGCCTGGGACATAGGAGATACTCAATAAGTATTTGTTGAGCATGGGAATGAATGAATGAATGAATGAATATCAAACAGTTCTGTGTTCTTCCCTTGTTGATAGTCAGGATTTGGGAAAGAAGCATTAATTAAAAACAGGGAAGAAAAACCCCTGAAACATTTTTCTGCTTGAATGAAGGTCAAGGAAGACTCCAAGAGCTTTGGCCTGAACTGTGTTTTACAATAAAAATGCTAGGTTTTCCTCACACACACTGCTGGTGGGAATGTAAATTGGTACAGCCACTATGGAAAACAGTATGGAGGTTCATCAGAAATTTAAGAATAGAGCTACCATATGAGCCAGCAATCCCTCTTCTAGGTAGCTATCTGAAAAATTTGAAAACACTTATTTATAAAGATATATGTACTTGTATGTTCATTACAGCATTATTCAAAATAGCCGCATCCTGCCTCAACAGCCTAAGGGTCATTTGGCAGGTAACTGGATAAAGATGTGGTACATACGTACAGTGGAATACTACTCAGCCATAAAAAGATGAAATATTGCAATTTGTGACATGAATGGTTCTTGAAAACATCATGCTAAGTGAAAAAAGTCAGATGGCAAAGTACAAAAACCATATGATTTCACTCAGGGGGATATGAAACAAAAAGCAACAAATGAACAAACTCATGGAAAGGGAGGTAGGGGAAGGAAGAAGAGGGTGAAGGGGGCCAGTTGTTTGGTGATGGAAAGGGACTAGACTTTGGGTGGTGAGCATACAACAGAGTATACAGATGCTTATTATAAAGTTGTACGCCTTAAATTATATAATGTTAATTGACCAATGTTACTCCAATAAATTTAATAATAAGAAATACTAAATTTTTCCAGGAAGATTCAGGCAGAGGACACAAAGATCTAAAAATGTGAGAGACCATGGTGGTGTCTAGGATATGCAAATCTCTTGGTTTGGCTGGGTCATAGGGCAGGATCCCCATGGAAGGGGTGGAGCTGAACCAAGAGAAGAGACGGGTGGGGCCAGTGAGGAAAATGTGCACCGACTTCATGTATGTATTCATTGAATGATGCCTGTAAATGGTACAGCCACTCGGGAAAACACTTTGACAGTTGATTATAAAGTTAAACCAACACATACAGTTTGACCCATTCCTAAGTATTTGTCCTCAGAGAAATGAAAACTTTAGTTCACATAAAACTCTATACATGAATGTTTATACAGGCTGTATGTGTAATTGGCCAAAACTGTAAACAATTCAGATGTTCTGCAATGAGTGAATAAACTGGTACATCCATAGGATGGAATACTATTCACCAATAAAGAGGAATAGGATATTGATAGGTAAAACTTGAACAAATCCTACAGGAATATATATATATATATATATATTCATTTATAGTCCTTGAACTTATAACAGTTCAAGCATAAGTTTCATCAAGTACTAGAAACATTTTTCTTGTTGCCACAGAACACATTCTGTTTATGACATGATGTTTCATAAAGACTACTCACATTTCCCCTACTTTTTTTCCTCCTTAACAATGATCCAAATTGTTCATTGTATTTTTAATTTATACATTTGTGGGTTTTACTAAACCTCTTGTAAAGTTTATAGAGGTACAAATCTGTTCTGTTTTAGTGGGAAACTTTAGACTTGGGCCATGCAAATATGAACATATGAAAAGCTCCTTTTATGTGCCTGAATAGGATGAGGATTCATAGGAAAAGAGCCTGGGGATGAGGCTGGAATTCCCCCTTCCCCCCGCGCCCCGTGATCCTTTGTGGCTTGTCTGGGAGATGAAGATCCTTGTGGACTCACTGACGACAGTCTCTCGCTATGAACTCTTGAGTCTCCAGTGCAGAGGTGACATGTGCTGTGGCGTCTTGATAAAGCCTCGTGGACTTTATGCATGTTCTTCACTAAAAGCTTTTGCAGAAAGGCATAGCACAGGACACATTAGAGATTGTCTTTTTGCAGATGAGGAAACCAAAGCCTAGAGAGGCCAAGTTTCTTGCCCAAGGTCATAGTGCAGGCTAGAGCTAAAACCCAGTTTACCAAGATGCCTGGCTGAGAGTTCTCTGCTTTCTACTCTGCTGGTTGGCTGCTTGTGTTTTTTGAGCAACAATCCCAAGATTCTGCAGGTAATACTTTTGTTGTTACAAAACAGCCTCAAAAACAAGTAGGAAGTAAACAGTTCATTAACCCCATGCTTCAGAGAAATACAATAAATCTAAATAGCCTCCATTCCTATTTGTGAGCATTAGTGAGTCTTTTTATGTAAAAGTTCAGGAGTGAGGGAAGGAAGGATTGTTGAAAAGCAGCGACCTGATGATCACTGTTATCTGCACACAGAGAAAATGCTCTTGTCCCTTTTGTGGGAGGAGCCTAGGCTCTGAGTTCCTTTTCAAAATGCAGATATGGTTTGCATTGAGTCCTGCACGTTCCCTTGCCTAGTTTTGTTTATCCCAGGGTAGGGGGATTTTCCAGATGTGACCCATGGGATATTGTCCCAATTTCAACCTTTGAAAGGGCAACTGGCCCACGTGTCAATCTGATGTCTGGCACAGGACAGCTTAGCACATTGAAAGAACAGTAGCCCAGAAGTCCAGCAACTTGATATAGATTGTGACTTTGCCACTAGCTGTCCATGTGGTCTTGAGAAAGTTATTCTCTTTTGTAGGCTCACTTTTCCTATATGGGAAACAAAACAAAAATAATTGGACAAGATTAGAAATGGCATATGGGCTACTCTTTCCCAATCTTGGGCCTATGCAGGCATCACAAGTGACGGTAGACCAGATCTTCCTCTCTGAATGCCAGAATCCTCATTCACGGTAACATAAGAGGGCTACAAATGTTCATTGTAATTACTCACTGATATATCGTTCTTAACAGAGATTTGATTTCAAAATATTTTTAGTTGGATGAAAGATTAAACAAGTAACTTGAAATTTGTTGGTGGAACTAAGATCATCCTCTGACATTTTGCCTTACTTTTGCACCAGGAAGTGACTGATTCCTCCTTCCTGTGTCCTCAGCTGTAGGGACCAGCCCCCTCCTCACTGATGATTTCTCTGCCATGTCCTCTTCTCACTTATCTTCTCTGAGAGTTGTACCTACCACGACTAGTTTCCAGTTTTTTATGGCTCTTTAGACAAAGCTGTTTGGATACTTACACAAATATAACAGACTGTGATCAGCATTCAATGACATTACGCATAGGATGTGCCTCAAACAGGAACTGGCACATGGTTAATAGCCTATAACCATCCTCATTATTAGTACTACAATTGTTATTGTTACTATTAATAATTTAGAAAAAAGGACTTCTGCTTATCTGTGAAGGGTTATCATTAAATATGTATTCTTCATCTTCTCTATCTTTACAACAACCAAATCTATTAGCGCTTCCAGATCTGAATACTTATTCCTGACTCTCTGAGGATGGCTGAGCTAAGCCCAATTTGACTGGAACTTTTATTATTAATATTTCTGGAATCTGCTGATAGGAGGTAGTATGTGAAGACTTGTCTAGGATTTCTTCCGAATGGACAGTTTTCATGTTTCCTCTTTTGTAAGAGAAAAGAGGAAAAAGGCGGGGAGGGAGGGAGAAAGAAGGGAGGAATGAAGGAAAGAAGGAAGAAAGGAAGAAAGAGAAGAGAATCCATGTTGTCCTATTAGAAAGTCAATTCTTTGTTTTTAAGAAATACAGTCATTCTCAGAGGCTTGTTCTATGTCCACATCTCAGTATAAAATAGATTTTTCCTATTATTTTTTCAAAACTCTGTATACACTTCTTTCATGGTTACAGCACATTAATTGGTATGAACATGTTTTCCTACAGTGAAGTGTTATCTATGTGAGAACAGAGACTTACTTCTCTCTCATCTTCTTGTCTTTGCTTACTATTACCTGATGCAAAGGAAGGGCTTAATAAATATTTGTTAAATCAATGATTCCTAATGGGGTGAGAAATGGAAAGCATTTGAAGAAGCCCTGTTTCATATCTCCTGGAGTGAGCAGAAATGGTTTTGATGTCCTTTGGAGAAGGAGAGGTATAGGTCCCTACCTACACAAATCCATATACTCTTCACGAATTCCTGGCCTAAGTCTTTGGATATCATGATGTTGAATTGTGTGTGTCAACCTGCTTGAGCCGAGGGATACCCAGACAGCTGGTTAAACATTATTTCTGGGTGTCTGTGAGGGTGCTTCCCGGAGAGATTAGCATTTGAATTAGACTGACCACATCAGATGACCATATTGATCCAATCATTTATCATTTACTTTTCCAAACTATTGAAGGCCTAGATAAAACAGAAAAGGGAAGGAAGGCCTAATTCACTCTCTGCCTGACTGCAGTGCTGGGACAGTCATCTCTTGTCCTTGTGCTCCTGGTTCTCAGGCCTTCAGACCCAGACTGGACTCTACACCATTGGTCCACTAGGTCTCAGGCCTTTCAACTATATCCCTGGCTCTACTGGGCTTGCAGATGGCATGTCATGGGACTTCTTAGCCTCCATAATCTCATGAGCCAGTATCCTATAGTAAATTTCTCTCTATCACATTTAAAAATAATTACTATTCATTTGATCCTTTTACTTATAAATGTTATATCCTCTCCCACCCCACCACCTCCGAATATAATTAGGCTTTTAGATCAATAGAGCTGAAAAGTAATCTTTGTTGAAAATGAATGATGCTAAGGAAGGTGATCATATTCTCTGCCTCCCCATGAAACCCTCAGCTAATTCCACATGTTTAAGGATTGCTTTTGGAATCTGTCTATCATCTATCTATATATAAAAAAAAAATGCAGCAACACGTTGCTATTTGTCTCAAGGTGGAGAGCAGGGCTGGTTTACAGAGACCTAATTATATTGGGGTGACTTCTGCCACATGCCGTGTTGCTGTTTACATATCTTATCCTAAGCCCTCATTCTGGCCCCACATGATAGGTTTTGCTCTCATTTTTCACACAAAAAAATCTGAGGATTAGAAGGGACAAGTAATGTACCCCAGGTTCTAGGTTTAGTCTTTGCTGCCTCCCAAAGATGCCAGGTTACCGAAGTAGGAGAGGGAATCGAACTTTTTGTTTGTAAGTTGAAGGATCTCTAAGAAGCAAGGCATGAAGATGTGCAAGAACATGGTGTGTCCAGGGAACCTGGAGTTGTAGAGGTTCCCTAGGGGCGTGTCAGGAAGGGAAGTGGAATGGTACCTTGTGGGCCCAAGCTCTGATGTGTAAGTCTGAGCAACGAAAGAGTGATGGCGAACTGGTTGCTATTAAGACCATGCGACTCTCTTTGGAAACAATAGGGTAAAATATGCTTATTTCTAAGAAAATTCCGTCTTTCCTTTCAAACTTCAGTTGTGTAATTGATGACAGAAATTATCATCAAAGGCTTTAGAATCGGCTAAAATTCGTAGAAGTCCCTCTTAAAAACAAAAAAGAGAATTTCAGGGTAATCCATGTTATATCCAATCCCTGAGTGCATGTGATGCCAATTATTGCCACCTGCCCTGTCTTGTCTCAGTTACAACACCCCAGGGAGACCTGCACTTAAGGCTCTGTCAAAATGTCAGCTCTGCTTCTGGAGCCAGATGCAATAACTTCCCTTGAAGACTGCCGGGGCAGGGTCCCACGTGAAAAGCAACATTAAATCTTCCCTTAGGCTAAATGGGGACTGCCAGTCTAGCACTGTGTTTTCAGCGTACTTGGGAAGACTGAACATTTCCCTCCAAAAGGAATGTGCCAGATGCTGTACCAGATGCTCTAGATAGCTTATTTCCTTCAATCCCCAGCACTTGAAAGCCTATTTATCATCATTCCCAATGTTCATGTAAGAATATTGAGACTCTAAGGTCACCTCTTGCTTTATATTGGTAAAAGGATTTTAGCATAATCATTCTTACTCCAACATCTATTCTCCACCTCTACCATTATAAATGGTAAGAATTTACTTAGGTGTCTTTTGCATTCTTTAATGGGAAGCCCTCAATAACTTTCTTCCCACTGTCTTCAAAATTCTTTGTTTCCAATTCCAACCTCCACCGAGTCTAACTTCGATTTTCACTGAATTGAAACATTCACTGCCATCTTGGTTTTCCATAATGGTACCCGTGCAAACAATATTGACACTAAGGAATGGCTCTCTTGAGAGGGTCTCACACGACAAATATAAACCAAGAAAATGATTGCCCATATTTGCAAGTTTTAGCCAAAAAAGCAGTTAAAAGGAATGCAAAGGATAGTCACTAGTTTCTGAAAATGATGGAATTCTTCATCCCCTTGAGCCCATATACTTGATGAGCACTTAATGATTTCACATTACTTTTATAGGCGATATGTCATTAAATGTTCATAATAGTCCTTAGGCAAATATTTAGGAAATATAGCTGTCCATCTGTAAGATTCCTTGTTCAATGTCTCAAAGCTGTAGGAAGCAGATCTGAAATTCAGTTCTAAGTATTATAACTCTAGTCAGTGCTGTTTTCACAACCGTACTGTTGCCTCTCAAAGCTTGCCTAATCCTTAATTATTTAATATTTATTCATTTATTTATTCATCCACATATTCTTTCAACAATATTAATTTTGTTTTCATTGACCAGGCATTAGGCTGAGTGCATGACATCAAAAAAAAAAAAAGAGAAAAAGAAAAAATCTGACAATATTAGTGAAATCAAATAGTTAATAATATTAATGAAAGACTGGCATGTACCTAATAATCATAATTTAGTAAAATAAAACAACCTAAATTTGAGAGCATTGTAGGGAACTACAAAGGAGAGATGGAGCTACAAAGGAGAGATGCTTGATGTGGCTTTTGACCGAGATAAGATTTCGCCAGGTGGCTAAAAATGTGAAAAACTTGTCATGTGAATTTTGCTTAAAAGTCTGTTATGTTTCATTAAAAGAACAATGGCCTCAAAAACATACAGTGATACCCATATCTTAACAAGCCACACTTTGGCTTTTCTTTATCTCAGGACAATATTTAACTCCATTTGATCTTCCTTAAATCTAGATACTCTGCCAGTTGCTGGGTGTAATTTCTACACATGTGCACATCTACACAATATTTTATTTAAAAGATTATTCTCTTTGTTAATCACTTAATTACAGGTTTCTTTCCTTATTATAAATATTAGGAAATGCAAGTGTTCTCTGCACATGGCAGGGGTATATGAATTTCATCTCAGGGAATTAGGTAGTTCATATATAATTTCTTGTATTAATCACATCGGTGAATAAACCCTTCTGAAGGGCTTTGATTTCTGTTTGGGAACAAAACACTAAATACTGTCATGATAAGAAACATAAACACATCTGATGGTTGTCCAACACGTGCTTGAAGTAGCTATAGTTCAGCCATTATCTTTGACATAATTATTAATATAATATAATTTTGGACATAGCCATAAAAAAAATGTTTGGGGAATATGTAAAGGTCAGGGGTCATTCTTCCCAATGCTCTACGTCAGTGTCAAAAACACACAGTTGGGTCCAGACAGATACCTTGAGCCAGATAGGCCACATGCATAGGGAAAGGCTGTGTGCCATGCAGAAACATGGGCCATTGTTGCCAGGTCTTCTGCAATTCTAAAAGAAATTGGAAAATCAGGTTTTTATGGAAATTGCTGCATTTACATTTCAGTATATCATTTATTCATCCTTCCTTCATTTAAAACAATGAGCTAAGTAAAACACATAATAAGCTATGATCCACAAGCCACTTATTTAGGAATTCATCTCTCAGGGGTGATGCCAAATCACTCAAAGGATAAATAGCTGCCCCCACATGGGAGGGTCCGCTTCTAGCCATCCTGAAGGCAGGAGCGCCACGGACCGACCTTTCTGATGGGATCTCTGATTGCTCATACTAATGTTACTTTTCTCAGGGGGGTTGGGGGAGGTCAAAGTGGATATTTCCTAGGCATGGATTTGTGTCCACCAACGTCATAGGCACACACTAGACCGAGTGTTGGTGCTGCAGAGAAGGCTGTCTGAAGCGGGCATGGGGAGGGCTGGATCTGGTCTCAGTGCTTCACCTGCTGGTGTCCTCTGCTTCTCCAGCTGGATAATGTGGAGATGCATTGAGCAATCTTTGAGGTTTTATCTAAAAGGTGCAGTTTAAGTCATAGTTATAGAAGCCTTGCTAAATACTAAATTGTTTTATTCTGCATCTGAGATAAGCATGAATACATCAAAAATCCCACACTTACTCATTTTGGAGTAAGCAGAATAGAAAAAACAACCAGATCAATAGGATGATATATTGTTTCACTGATTATGCACACATAGCCTTTTTAATCAATAAAAAGCGAGTAACTCCCTAGTTTGAACTCCTGCCTAGTGTTTACCTTCAAAAAAACATTAAATAGAACAGTGGGCTGTTCTGTGATCATTTTTACTTTTCTGTGTTCCTTTCCGGCTTAATCTCTGTGTTCTAGGAGAATAACTGTCCATGTTAAATTATGTAGGCCTGAGTTCTGTCTTCTTTTCCTAATTCCAGCAAACTCAAGACAAGATGGAATTTAATTGATAGTACAAGCTCTGGAATCTGACCCGAAGTTTGAATCCCAGCTTCACAAATTTGTAGTCAGGAGTTTTGGGAAATTTCCTTGATAGCTCTGGGCCTCAGTTTGCAAAGATGCAAAATAAGATGTTGTGACGGTTGTTGTATAGTGGGAAAAGGTTTTTGTTTTTTTTGTTTTTTTTATTAGCCATCATGGTGAGAAAGGCCAATGAAATAAGTTTTAAAAAATGGTTAGAACAGTGTCTGGCCCATAATCAGTGTTCAGTGAATGTCACCTGTCATGGTCATGTGCCTTATAGCATAGATGCCCTGTGATATCCGACTGATGGGCTGTCTCAGGGCTCATCAGTGGTTTCAAGTATGTATTGATAAAGAAGGAGGGATATAAGTAGAGTGACTGGCTGTAGTGAAAAACCACCCTCAGAGAGGAAAGGGCTATAAAACAGAGGCTTCCCTGATGGTCTCCCCAAACACACACCGTGGGCTCCGATCTCAGGAGACCACCTCATATACTCTACACCTTCTACGGGTAGACTGCTGCTCAACCTTCAGTGATCAGCTCAATGCCATTGTCTTTGCATAGCCCTTGTGGAGAATCCCAGGTAGCATTATGGCTGTCTCACGCTCTCACAACCTGGCAACACTCCTCCATGCTAGCACTCACCCTGTTGCATTATGTTTCTGTCTCCTCTCCACTCCACGAGTGTCTGTCTGAGTCGGGATTAGGTTGGTTCTTTATATCCCCAGCATTTGTAAAGTGCCAGAGAGACTCAAAGAATATTTGTTCAATGAAAGATAAAAAATATTAGTGGCAGGAACACTGATGGAATTGCTGAATGAATGATAAAAGGAAAACAGGAGTGATTTACACACTTTGTTGGCACCAAGTTCAAATTGTATTGTTTTCTTAGCTATCCTTAGTTTAGAACAATGGTTGGCCTAATCTAACCTATTTTTTTTTAAAGAGACAAATTTTGTTGAAAAATAATTACAAATGTAAAACTAAACCAGATTAGCTGCTCACCATCAGCTAGAACACATCCCTTTGTTAATTTCATACCCTGTTCTGCTTACTACTCGGCTTGGTCTCCATGTTGCTGCTGCTACGTCCTGCCATTGCCCACGTAATTCCTTTTGTCCTTGGTGCCTTTCCTCCTCCTCTCCACCTTCCAAATTCTACTTATTCTCTGATGCTCAACTTAGTTCACAATTTCTGAAAATTGCCCTATCCAGCTGGCCTTCATTAATATTTCACAATTTCCATAACACACTATTCTATCTTGTTGTTGTTGTTGTTTTAAATTGGGGAATTGGGGGAGGGAAACAGACAAGTTGCTGTCCTTCTATTCTTCAGTCCAGTTGCAGAGGATGTTGCTTCACTGGCCCATGTTGGTATCATCATTGCATTCTTCCCGGATGAGGATGATCGGTCACTGGCCTCTGGCTGGTTGCTCACCGCGGCTATTGGCAGCTCACGCTGGCCACCAGCCACTCACTGTAGCCTATGGCAGCCCACTGCAGCAGGGGCTGCAGCCTACACCATCGCAGGGGCTTGGGCTCGCACAGCCCAGCTCCAGGTGGAGCTGTTGTTAGCTGTAGAGGGCAGTGTCACTGGCCCTCATATGTGGGATCCGAACCGGGGCTGCTGGCGTCCCAAGCCAGCTCTTAACCAATGAGCCACTTTGCCGGCCCTATTCTGTGTTTGTTATCTCCCTGATAATTTGTACATTTCCTGAGAGGGAGACCCACATATTCTGTTTCCCTTTCTGTATCTTGAATTGACAGTGACTTTAAATTTCTAAACTAGCCACTGGAGCAAATTTTGGAGCCAAGGAGTTTTTTCATTATAAGAGAAATCACAACAGGTATGGGTATTAAATATTATTTATGTCTTTTATTTTACTGAAGATCAGAAATAGTATTTTCTAACTTCTATCACACACCAAAATAAATTTTAGCTATGTCAAAAGTTGAAGCAAAGATAATGAAATTATATAAGTGTAACAAGTCCTAAAGGTAAACATATTTAAGATCCTGGAATTGGGTAGAACAAGTGAAGAAAAGTATTGATGATGTAAATATTAAAAATAGCATTTTTGTGTATCAAACTACTTAGTGGCAAATGAAAGTAACTTATGTGTCAGAAGAAATAATAGCCTGGGTATATAAGATATACTTACAAGTCAATAAGAAAAATGAGCATATCAATAGAAAATTGAGTACATAGATAAATGATAAAGAATAAACAAAATAATCAGATAAAGCATTCATTCTTCCTAGTGATCCAACTGAAAATGAAGGGAACACCGAGGTAAAAGTCGAGACTAAGGACAAATTACTGCAGTGTTTGCAGAGGGCACTTGGTGAAATGTATCAAAGAGCCTCAGCATGTCCCTATCCTGTCATCCAGGAACTCCACTTACAAAGTACTGGGTCGTCAAAAAAGTAATGATGCATTTTTGCAACAAGAAACATAGGAAAAATACGTCATGAATTTTCCAACAACCTAATAAAAACGGGTCAGATGCAAGGGTAAAAGTATGCTTGCCAACATTGTAATGGTTGTTTCCTTTTCTTTATTTTTTTTGTTCTGTCCTTTTCCTTTATCTTCTTTTCTTTTAAATAATATGTATTTTCCATTCTTTCTGTAGAGACTATATTATGCATATGCAACATAAAGTAATTCTTAAAATAACTAGGAATGCAAAACGCAGTTAAAAAAAACAAGATAAACAAGCACTGACTATATCCCCCATGTACGATCCACCGTGAACATCGAAGTTTTTGTTCCAGTTTATATCATGTAAAATTATGAATTTTATCTTAATATATCCTGAGAGACAGAACACATTTTTGTAAGAAAAAAACAGATTTCTGACTTAGGGACTTGATTGAATTATGGTTTCACTTCTCAGCTGTCTGGCTTGGGGCAGTGTCCACCATCCCTGAGAGCCTTAATTTTCTTATCAGTAACAAAGATTTCTAACACCTACCGTTCAGGTTTGTTGTGAGGTTAAATTAAATAAGCTAAGCAGAGAATATGGCAGAGTTCCTGGTGCTCAGTAAATAAATGATTGCCATTTCGTAAAATGAAACCCATAGAGACTACAGACAGTTTTAAGCTGAGAAACACAGAGGTAGATACACATGTGCTATTTGTACAGGAGACTCTTACATGGAAATGTGAGGCTGTGTGCTTTGCACATGGTGGGTATTTGGAGTTAGATTCTTTGGCTCTAGGAGGAAGGCCTAGAATATACAGAGGCTGGGTTGGCTCTCTGAGCTTCTTGCTACCCTCCCATCATTGCACGAGCATCTTTGGCTAATTGGCTTGGTGTGTTTCTTCACTGTTTATTAAGGCATGGTATGGAATGGCGGTAGGGTTGATGTCAGTTCTTAGTGCTGCATGGACAGCTCTGCTGACAGAGAGCAGGGGGAAGAAAACTGATGTAGGGATAAGCAGCTTCAATGGCTGCCTGCCAAATCTTCGCTTTTCTAGCAAGAAAACCTCTGTAAAGCCATGCTTACATTTTTCTCTCTTTTGAAAGATTGAGCCTGACATTTACTCTTTATCGCATCACCCTCTCTGAATGATCTTCTAATTCTTAGAGCTTCGCATGGCATTGCCATATCTCCAACATATAGGCCCTAATCCCCTCTGATCTGGCGGGAGTGTTTCTTAGATGTGCATGATGAATGCTGGGAGATTTGCTAACAGGTGGGGCACGGATCACTGCCAGGCCCTGTGGGGGCCGGGCATGGCAAACAAAGGCAGTGGATCTAACTGCGTGTGCATCGAGGGCAGGGAACGGGCTGACGGGGGCCATGCCACACAGTATTTCCAGCAAGCGGCATCGAGAAGCTGTTCAGAAAACATTTGTCAATGCAAAGGTGAGCCTTGTCCCTGAAACCTGCCAGGTTGTGTGCTTATAGTCAGTGATATGATAAGAGCCTGTGCTCTCAAAAAACAGTTTGTAAATTTCATCCCTCCTCCCCAGTCAAATAATATAACTGCCAAGGTCCCTACATCCCACTCGAATACCTCCAGCGCAGCCCCACAGAGACAAATATTTACATGACATGGAAAGAAGGCTAATTTTGGATACAGACTGAGCTGGGTTCAAGCTGTCCAGGTTAAATTAGTTTATTCATATAAAATACCACAGCTATGGGAGGTCAAAAGGAGTTCTCATTCTCAGTGAGTGTCTCCTAGCAACTCGACTGCAGCCTCCTCTTGGAAGCCACCCCTGATTGTCGCTAGCAGCTTTTCCCCCATGTCTCAGATACAGGCTTCCCTTATACAGATATCTATTCCTTCACCCCTGGTGCTAACTTAAGTTCCCCTGTAACGTCCTTATTCTGGGCCTGGCCCACCCAGATAGAGCCATGCTCAATGGACAGAAGTTTCTGGCTCAGGGTCCTGGGCACGAAGCGTTGGTGGTGGGTGGTATGATTGTTCCTGAGACATACTTCGTACTCACTTGTCTTCACCATCCATGTTCGTTTCTTCCCAGACATTCAATGGTGATGCCTCCTGTTTCTCATACCATTGTTTTTTCTCCTCATCACCTTGGTTTTGCCCTTCCCAGGGTGGGATGGAACTGTTTGGATACAACCAACATGTGCTTTGGGGTAGTTCTGAGACTTGCCACGGGAGCTATTTCCAGAAATCCCCTGGGAGATTGCATGGAGGATAAAGCAAATTCCAGGGATACTGATGCAGACGAGACCGATCTCTGGGGACAGAGGGAGAGAGAGATGGGGGATGGAAGTGGGACTCCACTGGCCTCCATCCTGCCTCCTTCTATGCAGGTTCATCCCCAAAGCAAAATAATTCCGGGCAGTTAGGCAGCAATGGCAGGGATGGGAGTTAATTCTAGAAACTGGAATAGGGAGAGAGATGTGAGCAGTAAGGGCAGGAATCTGTCAGACGTCAATAAAAAGGTAGAGATGCTCTTATTATGTACTCACCAGCTGCGTGTCCTTGAACAAGTTGCTTCAGTTCTCCGAGCTTCATTTCTTCAGTGATGGCTCCCTCTCCAATTGGATGTGGGTGAGTCAAAAAATTGAAGGAAACACTGACAAACCGGGACCTGAAAAAGAATAGAAGGAGTGAAGCTCTTAGAATCTATGAAGCTACAGAATCTTTTTCTTCCCCCAGTGCTCCAACACAGGCATTATCACTTCCACATCTTTCTCCATCTCTGTATCACTTGGTTTAAGATTCAAATTCCAAGGGAGAAAATCAGATTGGCCTAGCTCAGATCATGTGCCCACTCTGCTCCTTTGATTGACAGGCTCACTAAATGTAATAGATGATAGGGAGAAGGTTCTCTATGGAAAGAGCTGCTTGATAAGGGCTTGACCACTGGAAAAGGGACTCAACCAACTCATGGTGACCTGACAGAGAGAGGACTGTAGTAATAAGTAGCTTGATCTTGTTCCTTTCTAGCCTTTTATATCTCTTATTGGTACCTCTAAGCCAACTGGAAGCTTGATGGCAAGAGTCCATTCATACAGTTTCTATGAGATCAGCCTCCAAGGGAACACAGCAGCCTAGAGAAGAGTATATAGAACATCCTGAAAATATTCATAGCGGGGAAGTCTTTCTTCCCTCTGATTTAGAAAAAGGCTCCATGACTCCTCTTAGCCCAGAAGGGAAAATGATGGGTGTAATCTCTGGTTCAGGAAATGCCTGCTACTGTGGAAGTGGCTAAAGGCATGAGTCAGCTGGTTTCTCTCCCCTTCTTCCCTGGTGATCCTGGTCTCAGCAAGGTCCTGCTCCAGCTGTGGGGTGGGTGCCCCCTCCTTGATGAGCCTCATGGAGGCTGTGGGTGGCAGTTGCTCCTCTGCTGGTGGCTGCCTGAGCTCCTGCCAAGGCTGAAGGAAGCCACTTCAAAAGACACCACCACCACCGCTGATAAATGGAATCAGAAGGGCCCTGCTTCAGCCCAGACTGTTTTCTGAGCGCTTTCCACCAGGCCCTGTTGTTGAGGGCACATTCTTTTTTTGAGTGGCTTTGGGGAGCCATGGGGTGTCTCTCTGCCAGGGAGCCATCTGTCAAGTACAAATTCATCCCTCAGGGTTCAGGATGTAGGGAGAGGGGATCAGCCTGAAGGGGAAGAAAATGGGGCTTCTGCCATGAATTGCCCATGTGTTCCCATTTGTTCCTCTTTGCTAAATAAGGCTGGAATGCTTTTCAGTTTACTCTTAGGAGAGAAGATAACTTGTAATCGCTGAATGCATTAAAAATAGACTGACTCAAGGTCAATTTACATTTTTCTCCCATAGTTTTCAGATGAATCCAATCACTGTGATTCCATGTTTTAGGAAAATAGACTAAAATAGATACTTGTCATAAATGAGCATTTCATTTTTATGAGGGCAGCATGGTATAGTGAGGGGGACACTGAAATAGGGCTCTCAAAGCTGGAAATCAGTATCAGTTGAACTTGGGAAAGTAATTTCTTCTCTTTGAGTCTTAGTTCCAATATTTGCAGGGAGAGTTGGGTAGGTAAGAAGGTGAAGATTCAAATAGTCACTGTGGCCTAGTATACCTAGAAAAAGCTCCATAGCAGATGGGAGAGAAAGGAATGAGCCCTGCACATGGGAGGGAGTCCATTATGATAGGAAGGGCTGCAGTCCTTAATGATTTATCCTTCTTCCCTTATTTTATTGGAACAGAATTATGATATCAAATCATATTAATTAAAGGTATGCAACATAGCAATTTGATCTATGTATATATTGCAAAGTGATTACCAGAATAAGTTTAGTTAACATCCATCATCTCACATAGCTACAATTATTTTCTTGTGGTGAGAACATTTAAGATCTACTCTCTTAGCAACTTTTAAATAGACAATACAGTATTGTTAACTATAGCCACCATGCTGCACATGACATCCCCAGGGCTTATTCATCTTATAACCGGAAGTTTGTACATTTTGCCCACCTTCACCAATTCCCCCACCCCTCAACTCTCACCTCTGGCAGCCACCCATCCATTCTCTGTATCTAGTCTTTACCTTTTAAATTTCCGGAGTTGTGGCTTTAAAGGTTCACATTGCATTTTTCTTTATGCCTTTGTATGTTTTATTATTTTCATATTAAAGAAGTATGAATAGGATTGTGCAACATGGTTTTGCTTTTGATCTCAAGGTGATGGAGAAGTAGTGAGGCAGTAACATGAGGAAACTCGGAGATTTCGGATGTAGGCTCAAATCCCAAGGTTGCTATATCCTGGCACGGAGTCCCCTCAACTATAAAAATTAAATAGTCATATGTACTTCCAAAGATTTCTCTCAAGATTAGAGATAAAGATGTGAAGTACCTAGGTCATTCCTTATTGGGGGCTTTTCTTACCTTGATATTTGTTGCTGATATTTACATCTGTCTGATGATGCTCAAAGCTCTTAGGGCGAAGAAGGCTGAGACATACTCTGTTGACCTTGGTTGGTTAGTGAGCCTGACCTTGCTGTTGCTCTTTCTTCTTGAGGGCACTTAATATTGAATGTGCCCCTGAATGAATGAAAGGGCATTGGGCAACCCAGCAAGTCTCCTCAAGATGGTCTGAGAAATAGTAGCCACCATACTGGTATCATTTGAAAATCTCAGTTAAAATGGAAACAAATTTCCAAGGGAAAAGTGGGACAGGAATCTATCAGGAGGCAGAACTTTGTAAGTCACCAAGGACGCTCCTAAGCCAACACTGTGACAAGATTCCCATCCTTTAGGTGAAAACAGACAACCTAGAGGAGTGGTGAGAGCATGGATCCTAGTGCCAGACTTCCCAGGTTAGAACTTGAACTTTTCATTTATTGACTGACTTTGGACAAGTTATGTAACCCATCTCTACCTCAGTATCTTCACTTGAAAAATGGTAGCAGTAACTGTACCCAAAGTAAAGTGTTCTTATGCCAATTCTATGCACCGATATTATTTAAGTGCTTAGAACAGCACCTGGCACATAGTAAATGGTACATAAATATTTTTTAATAAAAGAGGAAGCCAGATGGTAAAATCTCTGGATCAGGAAATTCCTAATAATTTGGAAGTGGCTGAAAGCATGAGTCAGCGGGTTTCTCTCCTCTATGTTTTTAATATGGATGCTTGAGGAGAAACTTCCAATTATTATTCATGGGCTTAAGAGTCAACTTCCTTACTATTAATGATTAATGAATTTATATATCACTTGGGGCCTCTCTGCCTATAAAGATGCTAGTAACTTTGGCTTAATATCCCAGGAGTCAGTGATTGGGATAGGTGCAGAGTCCTCTCCCTGACTTTTGAACATGTCTAATATCATGATAGGGCTGGAAATTATGGCTCAAGTACATTTCTCGCCCATGTAAAAGGGAGTCTGAAAGTTCCTGTCTCAGTAGAATGGTGGCTATCCTGTCAGCAGAAACCCAGATTTCTTCTATCATTCAGATCTACTCCAGCCATCACATCCAGTTGTAGGGCAGAAGAAAGAGTCAGAAAAGTTAAAGGAAAAAAAAAAAAAGCATAATGACTCTTTTTTAAGGAGAGCTAGCAGAAATTGTAGAAATTAATTTTGCCTTTATCTCTTTGGTGAGAATTTAGTCACATGGCCTTACCACCTCCTAAAGAGGATCCAAATAGTCCTTTATTTGAGCACACCGTCAAGATTATGTCACTGTCTCCAACAACACGTTTTTCTGTGAACCTCCCCTACCCTTCCAAAAACTGTTTTGTAAAGCCAGAGAGTCCAACTCTGACTTTTCTGCTGCCCGCAGACCTGGGAAATTATCCAGCTCCTATCCTATCTCCCCTTAGCTCTTGGAGGAACTCAAGTGACCAGCCAATTAGAAAGCTGGAGAATAATAATAAGGGTGCCAACCATTTATGAAGTACCTGCCACATGACCAGTGCCTCTGTTACATCAATTTAATCTTTACCACAACCTATTGAGGAGACTGCTGTCATCCCATTATCACCAATGAGGAAATTCAGGTTCAAAAGACTGCAGTCAACAGCACGATTTTATTTAAACAGTGCTTACATTTATTTGTGGGTCATGCATTCATTCAGTTATGTGTTTTTTCATTCAGTATTTCATTATATTTTTACAAAAGCATACATAGAAAATTGGGATTACTACCAGGGTCAAAAAGCCAAATAGGATCTATGTTTTATGTGATTTTTCTGTCTAATATTCTTCTCAATTCTTCTCTCATTTCGGGCAGATAAGCCCACTGCCTTCACCTGTCTCTGCAACTATAGTAGTCTCTAGGTTGCTTATCATAAGTTTCCTCTTGCCAAATTCTGGTTTACCAATGTCATTCTCAAATGCAACACTCACACTTGAATCCAATTCCTAGATGTGGACAATCCAGAAGACAAACAAACAAACAAAAAAGCAAGGCTTCGTTCATGATGCTTTTAGTACAGATGGTCAGATGAAAGAGAAAAACTAACTAAAAAAAAAAATGGTCGTTGCACTCACACCAAGTGCTGAGCCTAGCATAAATTGGTATTACATTTTTGAAAAAGCTTGGGATGATTATATTTAGTGGAATGTGAGAACTGCCTACAGGTGTCTGAAGGGTTGTCATGTGGAATTGAGATTAGACTTGCATTTATTGCTCATTCTAACCTTCTACTAATAATTATTATTTATGGAGAATTTTTTAAAAATCAGCTACGGGACCAGCCAAGTGGTGCAGTGGTTAAGTGCTGGCTTTGGAAGCCAGCGGCCCTGGTTCAGGTCCCACATATGAGGGCCAGTGACACTGCCCTTAAAAAAAAGAAAATCAGCTACAGTGCTAAGAGTATGATTTGGAATACCTATTTTTTTTTTTAAAGATTTTATTGGGGAATTGGGGAAGGGGAACAGCGTTGGGGAATCAGGGAAGGGGAACAAAGAAGTTGCTGTCCTTTGGTTCTTCAGTCTAGTTGTGGAGGACATTGCTTCACTGGCCAATGTTGGTATTATCACTGCACTCTTCCCGGATGAGGCAGATCAGTCGCCGGCCTCTAGATGGCCGCTCATGGTAGCTCTTGGAAGCTCACACCAGCTGCCGGCCACTCATACTGGCTGCCGACCACTCACTGTAACCTATGGCAGCCCACTGCAGCAGGGGCTGCAGCCCACACTGTCTCTGGCAACTCATAGCAGCCCAGCTCCAGGTGGAGCTGTTGTTAGCTGCAGAAGGCAGTGTCACTGGCCTTCATATGTGGGATCTGAACCGGGGCCCTGCTGCTCAGAGCTGGCGTCCCAAGCCAGCTCCTAACCAATGCGCCACTCGGCCAGCCCTGGAATACCTTTAATTCCCTATAACAACTTTATTATTTAGGAATTATTATTTTGATAAAACAAAAGCAGTTGAGGTTCGGAGAGTTAAATAACCTACCGAGGCACACTCAGAGAGTAAGTAGCAATAATGAGAATCAGATCCATGGCTTGGGTGACTAAACCCAAAGCAGTGAAATGACTGAATTTTGGACCATCCTCATTTCTGCCCAGGGTCTCAGTGCTGGAGCTGACCCTGAGAACTGATAGTTTTATTTTCAGAAATTTTGTGAGCCAGTTTTAAACACAGCCATCCTTGACAAGTAAAGTCTATAAACTTCAAAGTAAACATATTACATTAAATTTAAAAATAATAAATATTCCAAACTCATCATTTACTAATTATTTTAATACAGCGTCCTGTTCAGTGAGGTTATGTTAGCTTGATATCTGCCAGGTGGTGTTATTTACACCATGGGAATCAGCAAATGATATAAATCAAGGCTTGGTTTTGTGTTTTGTTCATTGTATTGACTTAGGGAAGTGATGGAAAGTATTAGTAATACAGATTAAAGTTAAAAATATGTCATAATAATTGACATTCCATGTGAATAGCAAAAAAGAAAAAAAAATTGAGAAAATAGTCTCCAATATTTGAAAAGTATTATCCAATTCAGAAAAGAAATCATTCTCATTGATGAATGAGAGAAGTTCCAATATATATTTTTGTTGTTGTACTTCTGTCTCATCCATTAACATAAATAAAAAATATCAACCAATATTCATATGTCAGTTGCAAACATAGGTTAACTATAATGAAAAGAATACTCATACATTAAAATTATTGAAAACATTCAGTGAGAATCAGTTGAGTATATAGAATTTATAATAAGGAATATTATATTTTTATTAATTTGTGTTATACATCCTTTATAACAATAACATTAACCATAAGTGTTTAAATATAAGTATATGTGTACTCACATATAAAACACTGGTGCGCTGGTTGTTAAATGTTTACTGGCACGTCACGGCTTACGAGATCTGTCTCATCTTTGATATTTTAGGAGCCCAACTAGAACCAGTAGGTGGAGACCACAGGGAAGCAAACACTTTGAAGAAGTTGTCTGATAGTTGAAAAAGTTTGCAGTGGGAATGGGCAGCCTAGAAAGATAGTGAGATTCCCGTCACTGTGCTGATGTCAAAACCATTTCATAGGTGAAAGGAGGATGCGGATAATGTTGAATGTTCTTCCTTTCCCATTAGAAAGTTTCACAACACTTATGGAGCAGGGCATTAGAGTAAGAGCTGGATACCATGAGCTATGGAGAGGTAGCTGATGGTTTGTGAGACTTGCAAATTCAGCATTTACCAAAAGTCATATCTACTTGTTGAGATGCTGGATGGCCAGAGGAGAATACATTACTCCTTGAGCTGCTGTCCTCCAAGTCAGTGTATGCATCCTCAATGGCTATGCATTTTAGGTCTTTGTGTATTAGCTCTCTCATGAGAGTTTATGTCTCTTAGGGCTGAGGACCATGTGTAGCTGTAGATAAGAGTCACTCAACAAATCTTTTTTTTTTTCCCTCTCTGACCTGACTGATTTTTGAGGGAAATCAGTACAAATTCAATTTGTTCTCTCTTTGCAGTTCCTCAAGCTCTAAAACTGTGCAGGGATTATAAGAAAACTTTCTTTTAATGAATCTTCCCAGAGCCACAGCCCCATTTATAAAAACAGAATGGTTTTTTCTTCATTAATAGACAACATCCTGACATGTTATCTGTGGATTTCAATGTTTAACTGTTATGGTTTCCTCAGAACTTAAGGAATAAATTGAACTGAAGCAAACCAATGAATACTTAAAAAAAAAAAATGACCTGGCATTGCTACTTGTTTAGCATCAGTGAAAAGCCAAATAGAGAGATTTTGAAGGTGAGGAAGCTAATTTTGACCGAGTACCCACTTTGTTTCAGAATTGTGCTAAATGCATTACGTGAACTATATGTTTTAACCTTCACCATTCTACAAGGGAAGAAGCTGAGGCTAATAGGTAAAGATGCTTGCCCAACACCAAAAACTAAGCAGTTTTTAGGTGGCAAAATCAGGATTTGAACTCCATTCCAAATGCCACTGTTTTTTCAAATAGATCCTATTTCCTCTTTGTAGGAAACTTCTATTTGAAAATCGATGTTTCAACATTTATCTATAGGTAAACATCATTCAACTGATATTTTGTAATTATCAATGGAAGAAGATTATCATCATGACAAATGTAGGGGAAAGGGGCTATTTGAAAAATAGTGTAGAGATTGCTTTGGGTTTTTCTTTTTGACTAGCTCAAAGATATGGAAAAGGGGAACCAAAAATATATAGAAAAAATAGACCCATCCATGTGACCCAGATGCACACCTTACATTCATCAGTCAAGAAAGACTACTTCCCCACGCACTGGCTTCCTCCAACCATGTAGCCCACAGTCTCCTTGCCCCACAATCAGCTTCTCTCATTCACCACCCGTGTTCTCTAAGTTCATCCTTATCCCCTGGTTCCTGTCACGCGTCATCTCCCCTGGCAGCCATTCTAGCCTTCCACACCCTAAGGCTTGCACCAGTGGCCCCAGGAGTGAGCATTCAGGCGCTAGCAGCAACATGCTTCTCCTTATTTATTCCACCATTGTCTCTAGGGTTTTTGTCAGTAGCACTGAGGATATCTCATGGGTCATCTGCCAAGAGTCACATGATCAGAGCATCCCATTGCCTGCACGAGAACATGAAGAAGGGTTAGGCTCTAAACCACTGGCCAGTGGGGGGCAGCTCTCTGTAGCCCTCATAACTTCCTTATGTACAGCCACCTGCTGCATTTCCTCAAAGCAACCTTAGCTCCTAACTTCTTGCAAAAGGGTATATGTCAACTAATTATTAACTGAAGTATCCAGAAAAGCAGAAACTTAAAAAAACAAAGAACGCTGCCTGAGGTTAAGAAACAAGATCCCAGAACTGTTGAAATGACTTCGCGTGCATGCGTGCACACACGCACACATATACACACATATACACACATGCGTGCATACACACATAGTATTCATTCTTGGGTATTCAGTAATGAAGTAAACAGATTTTGATTTAACACTTTGTAAGCGGACATAAAAAGCTATATGACGAGTTTACTCGTTTCCCACATACACTTTGTAATCAGGCATAAAAAGCTATATGACGAGTTTACTTGTTTCCCACATACAATGTGTTAATTCATAGCCTTGGGGACGACTTCATAGAGGTGTTCCTATCTGAACTGAATCTTGAAGAAAAGTTGGAATTGTGTATAAAAATCCAGGGGATCCAAGGAAAAAGAACACTAAGGCAATGGCCCTGTTTTGCCTTAAGACTGGTGCATTCAGTGGGTCTGTCCGTGAGCAAGGAGTGATGGAAATAAGGTTGCAAGTGTGGCTTTAGACAGCATCTGAGGGCTGGGTTCCTACCTAATGTATTTAGGTGGTATCTGATGAGCACGACAGAGCCTTGAAGGTTTTTGATCATGGCCAGATCTGTCCTGTACAAGCTTTTCCTGGATAAGTGGGAGGTTGGGCAGGAAGCGCTTGTGGAAGTTCGGTTAAGAAACAATGAGGGCCTGAGCTATGGAGGTAAGAGTGGAGAGATGAGGAAGGGGTGGATGTGAGAGAGGTGTGTTGATGTAGAATGAGCAGTACTTAGGGACAGAGGAGGAAAGGGGGAAGATGACACCAAGATAGACTCCTCACCCCCATTATTCCTTCCTCTTCTGCCATCAATAGGAGTCCCTTCCAATCTAACTGCACCCCTCCCTGCCTTCTTGTCGCCGGCCCCTGTGAAACTTAGAATGCAGGGCCCTTGTGGACAGAAGAAGCCCTGAGTCAGTAGAGCCAGGCCCTACTCAGCCCTCACCTGCAGCCCTTTTATAGGGATCCTCCAGCCCACCCAGGCCTGGAAGGCTGGCCGCTTCTGGCCTGTAACCGCCTTGCTCTCCAGTTCTGCTCCTGCCAGCTTTGGGAATGGTCTGATTTTTCATAAATCCCAACCACAGGATATGTGAACTAACCTCCAAAAACCACAATCTTCTGTAAAATAGAAATTGAGAGATACTTGCTTTAGATTATGCTGAAATTAAAGTGTCCTTTTACTTTTGGTAGATAATGTCGAAATAGAAAACATTCATTCATTTATTCATTCATATGCATATTCATGGAGCTGGCAGATGCCAGATGAAGAGAATATAAGGTAAACCTTGCCTCTGGGAATATGAGGATGACTGAGTCCCCTGTTGCCATGGAATGCATACTGTCTTGTTGGAGAGGCCAATGATGAAGCAACGTAATGGGATAATGACAGATGCCGTGACAGATAGGAAGGGGATATTCAGGTTGCAGTGGTCAGAAATAAGGGGACAGGGGTAGTCCTGCTTGACATAGGTCCCTACAGGAAGCCCTCTCTGAAAGTTACCATCAGAAAGACTAGTGAGAATGTAGCCACAGCTTGCAATAACACATGGCTACAATGCTACACAGACGATAAAGTCTAAATCAATATTGACCAGGAATAAGGTAAACATTGAGCCACACTTTTCATTTCCCTACAGAAAGCCAGTGAGGATTTCATGAAGTACCAAGCCACATGCCAAAGGGACCCTTTGTTTTTAAGACACCTACATTCTCCTTGTGTATAGAGGCATACATACATGGGTCTATTAGAGAGACATTCCACCAGGGGTTGGCAAACACTTTCTAGAAAGACTGAACTAGTAGGTATTGTAGGCCTTGTGGGCCACATGCTCTCTTCTGCAGCTACGCATCTCCACCATTGTAGCCTGAAAGTAAAAAACACCTACAACACAGAAATGAGTCAGTGTGTGTGAATAATATTGTATTTATGCATGCAGATACATGAATTTTCATGTCACAAAATATGATGCTTTTGATATTTTCCAGCCATTTAAAAACTTAAAATCTATTCTTAGCTCACAGGTTTACAAAAACAGGCAAGGGGACCCCTATTTGGTCTGCAGACTGTGTTTGCTGAGCCCCGTTGTTCAGCGAGGTGGCTAAAAGCGCGAACTCTTCCACACACTGCCTAGGTTTGTTCCCAAACTGCATTTGCCAACAGTGCATTTACATGTCCAGGTCAAAGAAAATTGACTTTGATCCTGCTCTGCTCTCTTTCTTATCATTCTATCCTCTTCTAAGGCACGCTCCTTAAAGAGCAAGCTATACTCCCTCTCTGTGCTTCAACAAGACTGTCGATCTCTGATGCTCTTCCAGGATTCTGCTCCCCTTTTACCCACATCGGGAGGTGGTGCTGCTGTGCCTGCCCTTGAAACTGGGCAGGCCTGTATGAATACCTCCACTAGCACAGTGCCTCAGAAATGATGCAATGACACTTACAAGCCGGGTTGTAAAGGGCAACGCAGCTGCTGCCTGCCTCTCTTTGAGGGCACTGTAGCCCTTGGAGCACCATGTAAGAATATGGAATGACTACTGTTTCCATTTAAAGGCTTTCATTAGACTGCTCCAAAGCGGATGTGGTTGTAGGCAAAAGACAAAACAAAGCAAAACAAAAAACAAACAAACAAAACTCTGTCCCTGTGCATTATGTGACTGAAATGTAAGCAACTGAGTTGCTTAGGCCATGACCTGTGCAGAGCCATTCCCTGGAAGGCTTTGATAACAGGTTAGGGATCTTAGACTGGATCTTGAAGCTCTATGTGGCCGCTGGAGAATTTCAATGGGAAGGAGTAGAACGGACAGGTTTCTGTTTTGGAAGGATCACTCTGGTTGCAATAGAAAGACTGGGTTAGAAGGAAGTCAAGATGGGTTTGAGACATGCTTGAGGCTCCTTATATGGTCTGGATGACGAGGACCTAAAGGAGGGCAGTGGACATGGACATGGACGAGGGAATCGGATCTAGAGACGTTCTAGAGATAGGAAAGAAGAGCCCTGTCAGTCTAGCTGATGAACAGATATCAAAGAGTTGATATTGTAGTATCTTCTCCTGCTGCCTTGTGCATAGAAGAGATCCTTCGGTCCTGTAGCTAAGCCTCTGAGCCTGCTTTTCCTTTCAGGATTTTTCTTCTTCTCCTGTCAGTATGCAGCACAGTTCCCACGTGGGCAGCTCATCTCTTTCCTCTTCAGCCGTTCCTTGAAAGCAAGATGGCACAGATAAGCTCACAGCTGGCTTGACACTGCTGCAAAGGGCTCCGCTGTGCTCCGCCTGTGAAACACCTGCCCCCGTAGGCCACAGACCTGGTCCCCTGAAAATACCCTGGGAACCCTGTCCCAGAGCCTCCTCCCAGCTGTTATCTCAACCCAATCACTGTGTTCTGGGTGTTTAATCTGGGAGATTAAATCTTTACATGCCTGAGTGGAAAGATCATATCCTTGTCATTTTTCACCTGTATAATTTCTCAGCTGCCTTAGTTTAACCTGGTGTATTTATGGCCCAACTGTAATTTAGGAGGATACAGAGCAAATGCCAATTTCAAAGGACAGCTCTTTCAAATTGCCACTCACAACAGCTATCTGAGTGAGTGTAGTGAACTGTGGTAAAACCGATCATTTCGGTCAATTAGATTCTTAGGCCAGTCACTTTTTACTGTTCTGAAAGAGAGAAAGCAAGCATCTGAAAGCTAAAATCAATCAATTACAGTCTAAATGTAGAAAGGAGGAAGAAAAAAGAAATTGATATATACACAGAAAGTGCCAAAAAATGTGTACACATTTTAAGAAAGGAAAAAAACCTAATACAATTAAAATTGTAATAATATATACCGATAACAAAAGATGACTACGAGTCATGTTTGACTTCTGCAATTACAAGAGGTGCTCAAAGTGGTTACCATCAGCATCCAGACACTTCTGATTATGGTGAACTACCGCTTGAGCAACGTTGACCAAAATGTCCACTATTTGGCACCCCCATATATATTTTGTAGAGATGAATCTTATAGAGGTCCCTTGAGTTTTATTACAGATTGTTCATTATGCATAAAGCAGAAGTCACCACTGAAACAATGCCTAACAAGATCCTTTGGATAAAAATTGGGGCAAAGAATTAAAAAGTTGAGATGGGAAAATAGAAATGCCCAGGGAGGGGCTTGTGAAATTAACACCTAAGCAGAACCAATCAAGTGGGGTTTTCTTGTAAAGAATTTACTGACCTGGATTCAGAAAGTTCTATGACTTAATTATAAATAATGGAAATAGGGCAGAAGACTGCTAGTTCTGAATATATACAGTAGATCTTCAGTGACTGTTTATTTTCTTTATCCAACTCAAGTCAGAATTACAATGTTTAGAGATTCTCAACAAAGAGATTGTGCTTTATCTTATAGAACTGAACATGAAAACATCACTAATAAGATTAAAGAACATGTAAAATACTCTAATTGTCTTATAACACTTTGCAATTTCAAGTAAATTGCATAAATCTTTCAAAATATTTTCTTACATTAAAGAAAATAAGTTCCTAGGGTCAGGAAAAAGAGGAAGTAGGCCAGAACTGGATTGGGGCCATCCAGCAGCACTAATTATCATGATATTGTGAACTGTCCAAGAATGAATGCTCTGCCTTCAGACCCACCCTGAAGGTTTGAGACTTGTTTAAATGACACCTTTCCACACAACCATCCATGACCATTTCAGTCCATTACAATCCCCGCTCTGGCCTTCTACAGCAGTTGCCTATGCCATTCACCTAAAGCCCTCTTTTAAGTACTAATACTTGTTGCATGATCTAGGCAAAGGAGCATCTGATTTCAATAAGCAGGTCTGGATTTGGTTGGTTATTGCACTACTTGCAGCCAAATATGTTTGGGTAAGTAGATCAGCCTGGATAACAGAGGCCATACGAGGAGATCAGTAGAGGTGATGGGGTGTGTGTGTGTGTGTGGGGTACATCCCTAAGGCAAATAGGAGATGATGAGACAACTGAAGAGTAGCAAGAGGAGGAAGCTACCAGCAACAGAGGGCTTGAGGGATCCGGGGGAAGATGGTGCCTAGAAGCCCTGGAGACAGAGTAGTCAGGCTGGAGCTAAACTATGGCTGGGCTGCCATGTGGGAGACTGCACCAGAGAGAGGGTCTGCCTGGAAAGGATTTGGAACCATCTTGGAAGAGACGCAGCCACTGTCAGGGATACTGCCTGAAGCAGAGCAGGAGAGGAGCAAGGCCCTGGTCTCCCCATCTTCCAACTTCCCATTTTCCACCAGTGCTACCCAATGGCAAAGTCTCCCTGGGAGCCAACTGATAAGGGCACCTCAAAAATGTGCTCCCCAGTGTACTGCGCAGGGGAGCAGAGGTGGGGGGGTGGGCTCGGGATGGATTTGAGGACAATATACAAATCACTGGCACAATAAACCATTCACCTGAACAACTGTATTCTCTGTCAAACTTTAAAGTAATGCTTTTCTAACCCACCTGTTGAGAGTAGTGTGTGAGAACATTTAAAATTGTGAGGACTACAAATTGAAACTTTTTGATGATACTTTGAAATAATGTTTTAGAGATTTAAAATGTTAGATGATGGCAATTACACTTCTAAAAAAATAGGAAGTCATAAATATGCATACAGATGTAGGTACAAAAATGTATACCTCAGTGTCGATGATACTGAAAGTTGGAACCAACCGAAAATAGGTGTAATATATTCAGGGCTTACTCTTTCAACTCTACTATTTGTTTTGTCCTCCATCTTCAATGTGTTACCTATCTCTCTAACCCTAAGACCAAACCAAAAACGATGCTAATATAGAACAAGACTAGATCTTGCAATTAGACAGGCATACCTGGGTTTGAATTGGCAAAACACAGTAAGTGTTTGAGATATTTCTGCCAAGTGCTATTTAAGAGGATGTTTCCTTTTCAGCAGGTTGGGGTCATTAGCAGAAATGAAAGAAATCCCCTAGACAAAGGAAGAACTATCCCAATGCCAGTCTCAAGCTGGAACGCTTTCTAGTCCATTCCTTTTTCTTGCTTAGCAAGCACTGAGCTTCCTGCTTCTGGTTTGGACCTGAAGTGGAGGTTCTCAAATCCCAACAGGAAGGTCATACTTGTGGTCTCCCTCCCTCGCTGAAACCTGAAGCACTGGAATTTCATGTGGGTGTCATTTTCTCAAGAGATTTCCAGCTGCAATTCCCAGAGCAGAGGTGGGCCACTGTATGCTATGAGGAAAGTAACAAAGAGGAAGAATGGCTGTGGATCTAAGGCTCCAGTATTATCTTGCCAACTGTGGGTTTAATAATTAAGAAGAGTTCCTGCGGGGAGTGGTGGGATTTTTAAATATAGGATAGAATCTCAGTAACTTGAGTTGTGTGAGTAGATTTCCACATAAAGGCATGGGAAAGGACAAGATTAATCCATCCATCCATCCATCCATCCATCCATCCATCCATCCATCCATCCATTTATTCATTTGCAAATACTGAGTACTCATGATATGCCAGTTATTGTCATCAAAGGCGGGTCCTTTTTAGCACTATTAAGAATCTACTTTTATGAACTGTAGGGAGTCAACTTAGAAATTCAGATACATAAATAAGATTATTACATGAATTCTTTAGTTCCATGCACTATGGAAAGTCCTTTATGAAGGACTTTACAACTTAAGAAACTATGGCAGCCACTGGTGATACAAAGATGAGCACTCATTGAGTGCTAGCCATACTCTAGATGCTGTTGCGTGTGTGGTCTTAATTTTCACAACAATCCATGGATACAACCACCACTACTTTATAGTTCATAAAAGTAAAGTTTGGAGAGGTTTGGCAACTTTCACAGCAAGCATAATTCATCAGAACCAAGATTCAACTCATTATTTAAACATTTATCTACTGATGGACATTTGGATGGTTTCCAATTTGCAGCTATTACAAAAAGCGATCATTCTTGTCCTTGCACATCAACATTTCCATTTTGTATTACTTAGGAGTAGAATTGCTGGGTCATAGGATGTGCATATATGAAACTGTAGTACACATTGCCAGTTGATAGAGTTTTTCCCTACATCATTTTTTCTTATAATTTGAAGTAATTGATGTGGTAAATTCTGTTTCTCAAAGACAGCCACCACAATAGCTCCCAACTCATGTAGGTAAAAACTTAGGATTATGGATCATAGGCACAGCCAGACTCCTCAGCAGCAATCAAACCCAACTCACCAGTTATGTGAGTAAGCCATCTTGCAAGTGAAATCTGCAACTCTCAGGTGAGCTGCTCTAGCTGTTGCTGAAAGTACAAACAAGTCATCCCTGCTGATTCTTGCCTAAGCTGCAGATTGGGAAGCAAAATAAACATTTTTTTCATTCTTTTAATCCACAGAGGTATGTACAATCAGCTTTTTAAGTTCTGTGGCCATTTGGACAATATCTCTATATTTATCCGTGTTAGGTCTTTGCGTTAGATTCATCATGTCTCTTATCTTTAACTATTTATTCTCTCTTTTTACAACGTTCTGCATTCTGAAGTTATGATATCAGAACTTCCCCACCAAGGACAATGAAATATTTAGCTTTTCCTTATAGTGTGCAGCTCTTGCTGATATTCCATATCCATTGATCAGTTTTCTTATCTTCTGTTAGTTTAAGAATAAACTAGAAATGGTAATTTATCCAGGACCTACTTCCTACTTTTTTAAAGCAGGAGAGCTCTTTTTAAAAATCTTATTAAATTAATTGAGGTGACATTGGTTAATAAAACTATTTAGATTTCAAGTGTACAATTCTATAATACAACATCTGTTCATTGCATTGTGTGTTGAAAGTCAAATCTTCTTCCACCACCATATATTTGACCCCCTTTACCCTCTTCTACCTCCCCCACCATCCTCTTTCCCCTCTGGTAACCACTAAACTGTTGTCTGTATGTTTCAGGTTTTGTTTGTTTCTTTGCCATATTCATTTGTTGCTTTCAGTTTTATATCCCACATATGAGTGAAAACATATGGCTCTTGACTTTTTCCATCTGACTTATTTTGTTTAGCATGGTAATCTCAACGTCCATACATGTTGTTGCAGATGGCAGTATTTCATCTTTTCTATGGCAGAGTAGTATTCCATTGTTTATATGTACCACATCTTCTTTATCCAATCATCTATCATAGGACACTTTGGTTGTTTCCGTGTCTTGGGCACCATGAATAGGGCTACATAAATGTTTATGAATAAATGTTTTTAAAATTTTAGGGTACATACCAAAAGAGGGATTGAATTACCTAGTCTTTTATACACTTCCAAAGCAAAAACAATAGCAACCCAAAAAAAAAATCCCGCAAGGAAAAAAAGAAGAAAAAATTATTTTCAATGACATAAAATACAATTTTCTAAAATGAAAAAGAAAATCAGAATATATGGACTGAAAGATTTTCAGCTCACCTGTATTCTAGGTAAGAAATTAAGAATGTTAAATATTTTGTGAAGTTTTAGAATTGCAAAGATAATGAAAATAATTCTAAACGCCTAATATAGTGAATGCTGCAGTAGGAGGAAAGAGATTATTTTCAGAGGAACAAATCAGCCTGGCTTAGGACTTTTTCAGAAAACCATAGAATCATGAAGGATAAAGATAACACTTTAAGAACTCTATATCAAACCTATATAGTGGGGTGTGTGTGTGTGTGTGTGTGTGTGTGTGTGTGTGTTAAGCAGAAGACATTCTCAGATATCTAAGGATTCAGAAAGTATATCTCATAAGGAAACTGTCTTAAAATACATTTGAAGATACATCACTAAATACGTAGGATTTATCTTGATATCCCATAGACCCAGCTTTAAGAACCTGCTCAAATACATTCTAGTTGACAGCTCTTCAATCTCCTCATTTTCTCATTGATTTCCAGGTTGATGTTTCTCTTATGCTTTAATTATTTATGAATACTGGTCTAAAGTCTTTGAAGGTAAAGAACAAGTCGCATAACCTCTTCTAGTGTACAACACGTTCATAGTGCCAGGGACATCAGAAGTGGCCAATAAGTGTAAGATGAATGACAGATTCTATGAGTTATTATCAACATGCCCACTTCCTTGAAATACGTGTGTCAGAGCTCAGAAAAGTGTTACTAAGAAAAATGATCAAGTCTTGTTTTTTGAGAAATACACTGAAATAAATATAACACTATATAAGCCAAAGAAGACAACACTAGGAAATATAAAAATAAGACATTAGAATAAACAACTATGTTTACTAGGAGATTAAGAATTATATTAGGATCACCTTGCTTAACCTTATGCAAATCAATTTTTTTTTTTTTTTTAGCTGAGCCATCCTGCCACCTGTTGGCAGCTCAACGGCAACTCAGCTCGGGCTGGCCTCGAACAGCTGTTGCTCAGAGCTCAGCTTGCACTCTTGAGCGAGCTCTTAACCAACTGAGCCATTCGGCCGGCCCCTCAAATAAATTTTTTTAAATTGCTATAAACCATAATATTCTAGAAAATATTTGGAATGCAAAATGATATTAACACATTTGTCAAAAGCTGTCTTAAAAAAGCATCAGGTAGACAAAGAAATAAGGTCCTTAAATTTATTTCAGAAGTAAATTGTACTAAATATCTAAGGAATGGAATTTAAGTTGTTTGCGTGTATAAAGAGAAAGTAAAAGCTTCTAAAGTATTTTCACAAATACTATAAGAGAACACTGATACAAAACTGAATAAAGGTAACACAATAAATGAAACTACAGATGAATTTTAGTTATGGATATTGATGCAAAATTCCTAAAATGTGTTAGCAAGTAGAGTTCAGCAGCTTATTAAAAGATTGAGAGATATTACTGAGGTGTGATTCATTCAAGAAATTCAATATATCAATATATATTTCCATGTTAATTACATGTTGAAGCAGAAAAAATATATTATTATGTCTGATGATACTGACAGAATGCTTGCTAAAAAGCCAGTATCATTTTTGAATAACACATTTGATAAGTAGAAATGCATTAATACTTAATTAGCAACGTGCTTAATAGTGAAACAAAATGTTCCCATTAAGAAATAAAACAGATGTTGATTATCACTCCTACTGCCTAAAATTCGGTGGAAAATCCTTTCTAACAAATTGAGGCAAGATAAATATGAGGTATAAAAATTTTAAAAGAGAAGGAGAAAATTTCAATATACAAATACCTGAATAATTTCATAAGCCTGGAAAACCCAAAAAAAGTCAACTTGGAAAATTGTTATAAGTAATTTGAAATTTTAGTTAGGAAAATTTAAAAATTTATATTGAAAAGCCTGTTGACTTTATTATGTTCAAATAAAATATACTTACATTACCTAAAGAAAAATCCATTAAACAAAAGCCATAAAGTAAGGAATAAAGGCCCAGGGATAGAACTAAGTAGAAATATACTAGATTTATATGAATAAACTTTAAAATGCTCTAATAGGATGCAGAACTTTAAAAAACTCTAAAGTGACCCAAGAGACATAAAATACAATTTGAATTAATGGGAATTAATGCCTAGTTCTAGTTAAGATAATGAAATATTGTAAAGATGCTAATTTACCCTATATTAATCTGTAAATTGAATGTGATCTCAGTGAAATTTGCGATACAATTGTGTTTATAAAATCAGACATGCTGAATCTATAGTTCAGATAAAGATCAGGCAGGAAATTTTTAAAGAGAAAGATAAGGGAACAAACTACAATATTATTACATATTATTATAAAACTTCCAAATGTAACAGAGTTTGGTACTGGTGCATGAATAGAAATATCAAAAGAAAAAGCAAAGCCTTGTATAAGACAAATAATATGGACATTTGGATTATGATAATATCAGCATTCCAAATCCATGTGATAAAGGATGAATATTCAACAAATGGCATTGGGTCATACTACTGAGTAAAGAATAAATTAGGGTGAGCTCCTCATTAATTGCTTATTTAAAAATTTTAATCTAGGTAGATTAAAAACTCAAAATTAAGATGAAATGGAGTTTTCTTGTAATCTTTCAGCAGTAAGCTTTTCCTAAGCAAGATATATAATTTAGAGTTTTCAAAAATGATAAATATAACTTCATGAAATTTTAAAATGTCTACTTGTGAAGAAATATTATAAACAAAATCAATATATATAAATAACTTGGGAAATATTTGCAGCAACTATGATAGACAAAGAAATAAGCTCCTTAAATTTAGTACAAATCAGTTAACAAAGATGCTAGCTCATTATAAATATGGACAAAAGGCACAAAAATGTTCAATGAAAAAAATACTAATGGCTTTTTTAACATAAACATGTTTAACTTCCCTCAAGATTAGAGAAATATAATAAAACAAAAAGAATATTTATAGAGTGGACATGATGAAACATTTTTAGTGCTTGCGAGACTGAAACTCCCATTCTCCCTCCCAAACTGTTAGCAGGACCATTAATTATTATCTTATTGGAGAGTAACTGGGCAGTGTCTACCAATATGCTAAATAAGTCATTTCCTTTAAAATGCGTAACCTACCAAGGTCACTTTCATCCTGCAGGCAACCAGAATGTGCATAAAAAGCATCCTATATTATGAGTTTTGTGGCCATATTGGTTGTAAATGCAGATGTTTACATAGTAGGTGAACGTGTGCAGATAGGGACTGATGAAGTTCATTATAGAGTATCCATTGTGGGGAAAACTTTGTAGGACTTATTTAGAACAATCCCCATTCCTGGAAAAATCAGAGGATGCAGTATTTTACATACATTTCAGTGAATGTAAAAAAAAAGTGTGTAAAATATGCATGTTACAATTGAACAGAATATTTTTATAGACAGAATTATGATTTTAGTAATTTGTTTCTATGATTCCTTTAGAAAAGGGGCAAAAGGTTGGGTGGAAAGTTCATGATCAATCTATAACCATTGTTACTGCTTGACATTTACCATGTACACGTCATGTCATATATATATATTTTTTTCATAAAAACAAAAACAAGTTAGTGAATAGAGCTCCACCTCCTCAAAACTGTCTCCCCTCTTAGACCCTCGCACTGTCAAAAATTCTCTTGAGGAATCAACCTTTGGGGAAATCTCAGTTTTGGCTTCAGAGGCACTGTTAGAAAACTCCATGAAATCTCTGTCTCAGCATCTACTGATAGTAGCCACATGCTCTTTCTTGCTTCATGTCCAAAACTGACTAGGTCTTTAAGGAACTTTTTTGTTTGCAAACCACCATCTCCTCCCCGGCTTCCCAGTTGGCTGATGACTTTGCCTCTTCTTTCTCTAAGAAAATGTTCACAGGAGCCAGGTAGATAACATGACACATAGAACTGGAAGCACTGCATGATGGGAGTGGTGGGGACTAAAGCTACCTGCCCAATGCAAAGCCCACGGGAATGGTGGAACTGCTACTCAGCTCCAGTTTTATCATGGCCACAGAATAGGCCAGCCTGGTGTCACCAGAAACATGGTCTTTTCAAGAAAATTTGACAATTCAGATTTTGATATATTAATAAATTTGCCTAATTTTTAAATACCTTGTGAAATAAATATTTCGGCAAGCTGGGATGCACCGTATAGGCGTAACTCTGTAGGGAAGCGTGAATCAAGAGGGACCATTCATGATTTTCTCATAACTTCAGAGACGGCAACCAGATTTCTAAGAATAGTTTCGATCTGAGCTACCATTTATTCTCAAGCATTTCCACTTTACACAGCCAGGATGAGTTCAGGGTCCAGAAGGAATGTAGGATTATGGAGCCTTTAACAAAGAGACTCTTTTTTTTCAGGTCAACACATTTTATTTTATTTTATTTTTACAGGTTCTTTAAGGTGGTGATTTCTTTTTTTTCTGTTTTTTAAAAATTATTATTAGTTACAGATGTACAAAACAATGCAGTAGTTATCTTTTTCACCCCTTACAAGGTGACTACCCCCCTCCCCTGTCCTCCACCCCCGATACCATACATATCTATTACAATTCCATCGACTCCATCCCTACACTATATTCCACATCCCATGACTATGTATGTGTTAAATTATAGTCAACCTCTAATATTATTCAGCAGCAGCTTCAGGTGTACAGTGCAGTGGTCAGGCCACTACACCGTCCATGAAGTTGTTAAGAGACGCTTTTTTAATATTGAGGTTGCAGAGAAGTCACGGGGGATAGTGCAAGGCTTGCAGCTAATAACAGGATTATTCTTACACTGACGAGGGTGCTGATCAGGCATCACAGAACACCCATACATTTGTAATTCTGGGAGCTGACACGTCTCTTCCAGGAGCACAGCCAGCCCTGAACCCTGGGAGCAAGCTAAGGGAACACACAGTTTCACCTCATTTTTCTCCCTCGGCCCACCGGTAAAACCCAGTTGGAATCCAGAGGAGGAGTCATAGCCCTGAGCTGGTCCTTACATGATGACCTACCTATGAGCACAGAGCAGGTGGAGAGGAGGGGCAAGTGGGCTTGGGGAGGGGAATGGAAGAACAAGTACTTTCATAACACAACATAATAGCACACACGCTAATTGATGGAACAGCCTGGTCTTCATAACTGCAAAGCTTAAACACATTTTTCTCTACTGTTTCATCACCATGAAATTCTATAGTATGTTATCAAATTTGTTTGAAGTAAACATATGACACGTAGAGAATTCAGTATGCTGTACATGCTACGCTAATTATTTAGAGGAACTGATTTAGGAGAAAGCTGCAGATTTATACATTCGATACATATTTCCTGAGTGCCTGTGGTTCTGTGCTCAGAGGTGACTGAACAGATAAGGTCCCTGCTTTCACAGGGACAGATTTGGATCTAGCACAAGACAGTATAGAAACAATATAAATAGACAAGGAGATTTAAAAAAGTAATATGTGATGTAGAAAACAAACTAAATAGAGCCGTGTTATAGAACAAGGGGTCAAATTATAGTCCACTGGCCTACTTTTAATAGGGTCTCTGAGCTAAGGATGGTTTTTACTTTTTTGTTTCAATTGTTGAAACAATACCAAAGGTAGAATAATATTTTATGACATAAAAATTATAGGAAATTCTAATTTCAATATCTATAAATAAGGTTTTATTGGATCGCAGCCATGCTCCTTTGTTTACATATTTTCTATGACTGCTTTCATGCTACCATGGCAGAGTTCAGTATTTGCAACAGATACCATATGGCCTGTAAATCCTAAAATATTTACTATTTGGCCCCATTTTGGAAAGGAATTGCTGGGGCTGTGAACTACTTTACACTGGGTGGTCAGGAAAGACCCCTGGATATGAATGTGTATTATGATATGGAAGTCAGAGATGAGGGCTGAACTCCACATCACCTGGGTTGTCCTACAAAATTTTCTTGACAAAATAGCCTAACAACCATTTTGCCTGTTCTCATACCTTGTGAAAGGAAAAGAAATGGCACATTTCAGCCATCATGCGTTCATAGGCCAAGTTTCCAAAATATAGAAGTCGGGCTCCAGCAGAAATATTTCCAGAAGGTTATATATGAAAACAAGGAGAGGAATTATTGTTATAATACCACGGGTAAGCTTTTTCAGCCAAAGATTGCATATGTTATTTTGATTTGAGACCATCAGATAGATTAATCAGAACCCTCTATAGAAGTGTTTGAACCAAAGGAAACTCATCCCGTCTGCCAAAGGTCCACTGAGTTATTAACAGAATATAATAAAGATCTGAGGCTTTAGTTTTGGAAACGTTGTCATAAATTCTCCCCAGAAGGAACATCCATCCAGGAACTTTTGCAAATTCCACCCATATTTTAGGTGGAGACTGGCTGGATTAGGCCGCTGTGTGAGTTGAGAAGGCCTAAAGAAACCTCCTCTGTCATCCAGCTAACGTTTAATTAAAAAAAAAAAAATCTCACCTCAAGTTAAGGCAAAAAATGATCTAGTAGGGACTGCCTCTTTATGTATATTATCTCATTTAATGTTTATAGGAGGCGAGAACACATAATCTTTACAACATTTAATCTGTAAGAAGATCATACAGATGTGAAAAATTAGGTACTGAGAGGTAATTATTACCATCTCCCTTTTTACAGATGAAGAAAGAGAAACTTACAAAGTTTAAATACCTTGCCCAAACTTTTATGACTAATATATAAAAGACTGGAATATTAATTTTGCATGAACAGTAATACCAGGATTTCTTTAGTGGTAACATACATAGAAACGCGCAGGTGCACACACGCACACACAGATACTGCTGATTTCTGTTTCTTGGCATTTGAGAAAGCAAGTTTAATCTTTCCAAGCATAAGCTTTCAGTCAATTGGGCCTAGATTAAAATTCTGGCTACCTAACCAGTGTGAAAATCCAATGAGTTATGTAACTATCTAACTTTTAATATCTTCATCAAGAAAAACTATTTTTTAGCATGACTTACCCAATCACTTTCATTGAACTGCCACTATTTAACTGCCTTTTTATAAACCTATCCTTATTGAACATATTCAATCTAATTTTCTCAAGGTAAAATAGTGTTAACAAATCAAAAATGAAAAGACCAACACCCAAATAGGACAAAAAGTAGGCAAAAGAAGATGCAGTGCCCCTGCCCCCCCCCAAAAAAAAATTTCAAATGTACTAATACAAAGAGGATTGACCACATTTGTAATAAAGAAATACAAATAATTTGGAGTCTATCTGATGGATAAAACTTTGCAAGATTAACACTAATAGCATTGGAAAATAGGTAGGAAAATTGGCAGCACTCACTAATACTTGGCAACTCATATAGGTATATTTCACGCCAAGATTCCCGTTTTGGGTTTCCTCCCATTTACCATCTGCCTATTCAATGTCTAGTTCAAGAAAACTGCTGTTGGCAACGTACCTATGTTGAGCCAAGGATTTTATCCCATTTAATTTCATTATCATATCAATCCCATCCAGTGCAGGTTATAGTTATCCTTCATTTGAAAAATGGGAAAAAAAAGAAAAAGGCAGCAGCCTAGTGAGGGTAAATAACTTACCCAATAATCACACTCTATAATTATTAAAATCAGTGTTCACCTGATGCTACTGATTTGCAGAATATCGTTGGTGGATGGTTCTTTATCTGTTCTGACCTCTGAACTACTTTCCTTAGATAATGTATTCTTCTTGGGCATAAACAGTCTTACCATGTCTCACCCTTGTCATGCAGCATGGTTATTCCACATAAAGTGTTTTTGAATTAATATCTCCATATTTATAGCAGCCTTTCCTGATTGGAGTTCAAAATTCAGATATAAAAGAAGCATCCAGTTTAAAACACTGACCTTTTAAAATTCCTGGTTTTTGTACCTTTTGTTAATTTGGTTAAAAAATGAGTCTCATTAGAGTTGACCTTGACCCCTCCTTATGGTCTGGCAGGATGGCGTATCAAAATTACTTCAAGATTTTCTTACTTTCAAGAGATAATCAGTGAGTAATAAAATATGTTTGCAGATAAAAACCAGGAGAGCTTCTTGATCACAGTTTGTTATGGAAATTACAATTATAAGAGAGATACTTCAGCTAGAAAAAAATGTGAATTCAAAAGAAAATCATAGAATCTCAAGAAATGATGCCACAGCTGCAGTATGTCACTAAGTATAATTAAAAACCAATTGCAAAGGCCACGGCTGGGTCTCCTGGCCCTTGGGGTTCCTTCCCTCTGAAATGTGAGCCTGCTGGCTCATAGCCACCTGCACAGCCAGGTGTGCAGAAGGTGTGCACAAGGACCCAGGCTCACCTGCACCTGTAGCTCCCACACTAAAAGTGCTCAGATGTGGGCTGGTGGCAGGGGAATTGTGGGTGACTGCACCTGGTGGGGACTCGAGGAGGAAGAACTAACAGCTCACCATCCCTTCCCCCTCCCCCACCATTCCGGACACACCGCAGGGACTAGTTTGTGTTTCCCACTAACTTGTAGGAAGGACACATGCCGCTCCCTGACCCCAGCTCCGTGGACACCTGTGTTTGTCAAGGTCAAGGTGATCCTTTTCTCGTAAACAGGAGTTCTCCATGAGTAGAGACTAGATAGGATAAATATAAGCAATGAAGGATTAAATCAAATATCTATGATACCTGTTTAATTGGTTAAGCAGAGTAAATATAATGAGTTTAAGAAACATATAATATAAAATAGCAAACATGCCATGGTACCTAGAGAAGCTTATTCACAGGTCCACGAGGAGCCATGTTTAAGAATGTGTGATATATATATCATATATATATATATATATATATATGATGCATATGATAGTATATGATATACATAATTTACATATACATTTGCATATTATATACATATACATGTGTATATATATACATATATATGTATGTGTGTGTGTGTGTGTGTGTGTATATATATATAGTCATGGGTGTAAAGTACAGGATAGGGAGTATAGTCAGTGGTATTGTTTTTATTTTGAGGGCAGTGTCACTGGCCCTCATATGTGGGACCGGAACCGGGGCCGCTGGCATCCCAAGCCAGCGCTTAACTACCGCGCCACTCGGCCGTCCCTGTAATAGCTATGTATGGTGTCAGAGGGGTAGTAGACTTGGCAGGGCTATCACTTTGTGAGGGGTGTAAATGTCTAATCATTATGTTGTTGTGTACACCTGAAAAAAAAAGAATGTGTGTTATGTTACTGTTTGTAATACCATAAGTAGAAAACGACCTAAATAGTCTTCAGTATGAGACCATTAATGTCGCTGTTATTAATGGTGATATCTTCACATATTGAAATATAATACAGCAGTTAACACAAGTAAAAAAGAACTATAGTACATGTATTTCAGGCTACATTTCAATAGCAATGTTCATCCCAAAAAAAAAAAAAAGCAAAAACAAATTAAAGAATGATGTGTACCATATGAAACAAAGTAAATACAATTTAAAATATGCAAAATAATTTCAGATATGTAAAAGCAATATTAAATAAAGCCTTAGGAGTGAGAAGCACAAAATTGTGGCTAATAGTTAAGCCTGTTCAGCTGGGGAAGGCATGAAGGAGTGTCCTGGGAATCCAAGCACATCGGCAATGTTTCATAACTTAAAAAAATTAAAGAAATATGGCAAAGACTAAAATTTTGATGCTTGCTACTCAGATGTTATTGTATTGTTTTCTGCAATTTTATGCTTGCATCAACTACATAATAATGAAAATGTTTTTTAAAAAGCAATTAGAACTGTGTTACCCAAATAAAATGGGCTAACTGTTCAATCTGGCCCAAATCCCAAATTATTCATTGTTCTAAAGAAGTTTGTTTACCCACTGAGAGGTTTTTCCCAGCTATTACACAGCAAACAATTGCTAGATGGAACTCCTATAATTAACTTGTTAGGTCCAAAAGAAATTTGTGTCCAGCAAAATGCTGTAGTCCTGTTTCAGGAATTCGTTGTATTTAGAGGCGCTCAAAGAAGAATGGGTTTAAAAAAAAATCCAGATCACTATTTTTCAAATCATTTATATAACAAAATTTTGCTTTATTTCCAAATGAATTGTTAACCAGTCCCTTAGATATAAAGCCTATATAAATGGATCTGCTCTGCGGTATTAAACCCCTTCTTGACTGAAAGGAAGCCGCGCTCCTTGGAAAAACGGCTGATTCCAGCCTGAGGCAGGGAACATACTAGATGCGCCTAGGACACCTTGTGCCAGAGTCAAGAGGCACTTGAGCACTAATGGTGTCCCATCAAAAGGACATGAGACAATCTGAAGGAGCTGCCACTGGCCTAAGATGGGACATTCAGGAATCCAAAAGAATAATGACTTCAGTGCATTAAGACACATCACATACATCACAATCTACAAGTTAAAAATAATACTACAACCCAAAACTAGCACAAAACAAACTCCGTGAAACTCAGTGGTGACCACTGAAAGTTGCTTGAGCACAAATACTACTCTGAAAATACACAACCAATGGGAAAGATTTTCACACACACACATACACACACACACACACACACACACCCCACACACCACACACACATGCACATGCACACATGCAGGAGACCCAGATGTTTCCTTCCATGCTTTTCATGTCTTGATGGGCTATGGGTTGAAAATCACTGATAAAGGCCTTCCTGCTTTCTGTCAGACACTTACATCTCTTCTAGGAAAGTTCCAGCCAAGGGCTGTTCATGAAGTGAGCCTCTGCCAATGCTGGGGGCCCTACCCCCCATTTGAGCCATCTGTTGAGTCTTGAACGGCATTGCCTTTGAGAATACTTTTTCTCAAAGAAAACCCTATTTGTGTCTCTTTTTCTCCACTCAGGCATTTTAAACACAGAGCCAACCCTCTTTAACATAGCCATATTTTAGGTGTGTGCAGGTAGCTTTCAGGTGTCTACCAGTCAAATCTGGGTCGCACCTCTCCCATTCCTTCCTTTAGCGCTTGATTCTATGACATAGTTTTTGTTCCCTCCCCGTCTGGGTCCTCTGCATGGACTATAGTCCAGCTGATCTTTCCCTCATTTATATCATGCCTTTAGAATTAAAAAGGAAACGCCCTCCATATGGAAATGAGTGGTCCAGCGTAATGAGGAATTACTGTTCATACTTGTTAACCTTTCCCATATGATCATTTGGTGACGTACTAAGTTCACAAAAAAAAGGAAAAAAAAGAGAGGCACTGGGAATAATGTTTAGGAAATCTGGTGCTACTCAGGAATCAATGTACAGTTTAAAAAATTTACCAGTGAGAAGGCAGAACGATTTCCCCCTCAGGAACTCATCATGGGTACATTTTACACACATTGCAAGAGGATGAAAACCTGATGTTTGGACTGGGAGTTTGTTTACCTTCATGCCATGCAATTTATGCCTGAGACTTAATGCTGTGTGAGGGATGCTGAGAACAGCCATTTTCTCTACTTCCTGGAAATAATTTGGCAGGCTCACAGTGAAATAATTGCTGTGCTCGATTGCCTTCATGAAAAATTGATTTGTTGTATTTTATTATTAGTTTTTACATGCATAAATAGGAAACAAGAACAATGTATAATTGCAATAATTGTAGGGCGGCTGAAGATTCTTATTTTGGGGACCGTTGAGCTTTCAGGTCAGTTTTAGAGGATGGCTTCTGCCCTGCAAAACTTCAAAACAACAGAGGAAATTGTGTTGTTTGGCTCCTGAGTTTATGCTATATCAAGAAATATGAGGTCCTTTAGGTCTGGGAAGGAAGCGGAGGTTGAGAATAAATGCCTGTCGTAACGGAGATGCCTCACCCGTGCTCACGATTAAGTTTATTATTCTCATTATGGCATAAATAGAGGTCACCAGAAAAGGGCCACTTAACATATGTTCTGAATCATAATAGATGGTGCCCCATCTTTTACACAATTTTTTGAATGCTTTTAAGTATTTAAAATTATTACTTGAAACTTTTTAAGCATTGTGTTTTTCTAAAATTACCACTCTGCCTTAGGTGGTTAGTAATGAGAAAAACTAGACTTAGGAAATACATAGCAATAGCAGAAAAAGAAGCAAATGGAGTATTTTGAGGGACTGAGAATTAAAGATGAGAGTGTCATAGAACGAGCATAAATAGGCATGTTTTATTCATTCAACCGTTTTTTAAATTAAATGAATACTAAGAGCGAGGTAGCATGCAAGGTGTAGGATATAATGATGAATAATGAATAGGTTTTGGTTTCGGCTTTCATACAGTTTACAATCCAGTAGAAAGACAGACATTGAACAAATTAATTATGTAAAACATTAATTACTGTTTGTTACACATGACAGAAATGAATTTTAGATTTCTGATATGAGTGAAAGCATAGGTTTTCATCTAATCTGGGGTAGGCGGTAACACCAGTCTTCCTGGGCAACTAACATAGAACAGAACAAAGACTAGTAATGGAAAGGGTGGTATGTGCATTCAGAAAGCAAAGTCTGGTGAAATCCCTGAGAAATGTGTCCAGAACAGAGTGAACACCTATGAAAGAGGCGTACAGTGAGGCTGCAGGCACAGACAGGGGTCAGGTCACCCAGAGCTTCCCAGGCCATGCAAAGCTTTGCCTTAAAAACAGTGGCAGCCAATGAAGATTTTTAAATGCGTTAACAAGGGTCCACCTTCAAGTTGAAAATAGCATGTTGGCTATCATAGATTGGAAGGTGAGGAGATTTATGTTCTGTGTTGTTAATTCTTTCTCTGGTAAGTGACTTTGGGCAAGTTGCTTCAGGTATCTGAGCCTTGGCGTATGTACTGGCAAAATCAAGGGAAGAAATTCAATAATTCTGAAGACATCGCAGCTCTTTAAGCCTGTGACCTGAGTTACCCTGACATTCTTACTTTGTTCCTGTGCCTCAGCAAATCTGATTCCCTTTAACGGTTAGCAATAACTCCTACACAGCTCTTAGGATAATTTGCTTTTGGAGAACCACATCTCGAAAGTATAAATGTCAAATGCAGTTATGAATTGGAAAGGAGGGAACAAAATGATCACTTATGCAGATGATGTGATTGTCTCTAGAAATTGTAAGCATCACTTAAAAAACAATAAGAGCTAAAAAAGAGCTCAGCAAGGATGCTAGGTACAAATAAATCTTCAAATAATTAAGGATTTTTTTTCCTACATATCATCAAGATCCAGGCAGAAAACAGACAAAAGCAATTTGTAATCATAAAATACACCTATAGTGGGTGAGTGGCAGTCCCCCAAAAGGTATGTCCACCCACAACTTGCGAATGTGACCTTGTTTAGAAAAAGTGTCTTTGATAGATCTTGAGATGCATTTAGCCTGGGTTATCTGGGTAGGACCTAAATCCAGTGACAGGTGTCCTTATAAGAAACAGAAGAGGACAAGACATGAACAGAAAAGAGAGTGGAGGCCACGTGAAGACAGAGACAGAGATGGAGTGAGGAAGCCACAAACTAAGGGGTACCTGGAGCCACCGGAAGGTGGGAGAGGCGAGGAAGGCGTCACCCTTAGAGGCTTAGGAGGGAGTGCATTCTGACAGACACCGCGATTTTGGACTTCTGGCCTCTAGAATTACTTTCTGTTGTTTCCAGCTACCAAGGTCAAGGTCAGTTGTTGCAGGATCCACAGGAAACTAACATGGCACTGAAGGCCCCTGACTCCTCTCCTGTGTACCTCATTTTGGTGAAGATGCAAACTGCCCCTTTAAGCAGGATTATCTGGCTGCTATCTCTTTGCCACAGGGACTGAAGAACCAATGGGCAGCCACAAATATCTCTCCTCAAAACCTGATATAAAGGGCTCTGGGCTATAGGATAGTTAAGAGTGCTCGCAAATAAGGAAAACACTCTCCATGTGTAAGGCTATGCCATGATAGTCCTTGTACAGCCCTTGACTTGGGAGCTTTTGGCCTCTCCTTGCAGCTGTGGACACCATTACATTTTGTCTGAGGACTTGTGAGGGGGGAAAGAATATATATGACCAAAACTGAAAGGCACTGTGTGTGTGTGTGTGTGTGTGTGTGTGTGTGTGTGTGTGTGTGTAAACAAAGAATTTGGAGATAGAAGGCTTGCCTTGGAGTCCTGCCTCTAGAACGAGGTTGCTTTTTTGACTTCATTCCTTGCAACATTTGCTTTGCCTCTTTGAGTGTTGGGTTGGTCATTTACGAGATGGAGTTAAAAGTTAGTTTGGAAATTCAAGGGAATTCATTAATGAAGTTGAACATGCTTTGGTAAACTATGAAGTGTTAAGAAACATTAGTTGGGCCGTCCGAGTGGCGCCGTGGTTGGGAGCTGGCTTGGGAGGCCAGCGGCCCCGGTTCGGATTCCACATATGAGGGCCAGTGACACTGCCCTCTAAAAAAAAACAAAGAAACATTAGTTAATACCCATTTAGTTATTAGTAGTCATTATAACCTATGTGCTAGAAACTTCTGGCATAATTTTAATTATTGTTGGTTAAATACATATGTCTTTAAAAATCAATAAATGTGAAGGTGGCTTTGAGAAGAGTTTGGAATCACCAGTCCCAGTGTTTTCATGCGTTCTGTGAAAGAGTTGTGCTCCATCAGTGCTTCTCCAGGTGACTGAGCATTCAAATCAACCGGGGGTCTGAAAAGCCACCCCCAGGCAAATCCAATGGTGATTTCTTGGAAAGGGGTTTACACATGGTTGTCTTTCACAGATCCCTTGGTGGTACTAGTGTGAACAACGGGCCAGTAAGCATGAGGCTTTGATCACTACGACCTCTGAAACTCGCACGTTCATGGTTACCTTGGCTTTTCCCCGTTAATATTATTAATACTTCTGTTCTTTCCGGTTCAGTATTATGAAAATGTGATCACCTTGGCAAAGTTCCCGGATCACCTAAACAAAGAGTGAAAAAACACAGTTATTCTGAATGCTCCGTTTTATGTGATCGTGAGCACCTAGATAGTCTCAAATATCTAGATGTTTGTCACTGTGCTTGACGAGACCTCTGATGGTCCGTATGGAGAATTAGGAAAGGCTTTTCCAAGCAAGCCAAGAACATTTACAAAGATCATGAGGGCATGACAGGGAAGGACCAACTCAGAGAATTTCTAGTAATTCCAGTTCAGCCAGAGCATGGGTTATTGAGGCTAGAGTGAGAAATTAAATCCTTTTATTCCAGGACCAAACAGTAATGGTGGTGATACCATATAAGGGAGTTTAGACTTGAACTACTCACATCAAGTTCCCTGTGCCTTGGTTTCTTCATCTGTAAAGCACAAGCATAATACCTACCTCAGGAAGTTGTGTGGTAATTTAAGAAAATATCTTATAGGATGTCTGACATATAGTAGGTGTTCTGTTAGAACTTTCCTTTCTCCATAATCATGCTGTTAAAATTTTAGATCTCAAATTGTCCTCTAACTTTTACCCTCAATTTCAGTGTGTTGAAAAAATAATCCTCTTTGAGAGTTGGGATAATAAAGCATCAAGACTTATTTCTCCTTCAATATGTATTGAAATGAGTATTTCCCCCCTTTGAGAAGTCACCACTTGGGTAATGAGGTAGAATAATTCTTTGTATCGTTTGACTGGGGAGAAAATGGCTAAGCAATGGGAGGGAAAGAAGTGACCTTTCCGAGAAGTCTTTGCAGTAGGGCTTCCCTTTCTGAGCACAGCGGTCCTATATTTTGCTACAATTTAGTGTTTTTAGGATGTTCAAGTTGAAAGCATTCCCTTTGGATCATAACGCTCTCAAGAGGAGCGGATCCCAGGTCAGTACAACCCTTATTTGTTAGAATTCATTGAAGTTGCATTTGAAGTTCAGTTTGACTGTCTAGCCTTTTGAACTTTTCAGAAGAGGGTATGTTGAGCCAATACCAGCAATTCTTTGGTTTTTTATGTGAGCTACCTACCTATTTGTGCGAGAGCATTTATAGGTGTGTCTCATCTTTTCCTCACATGCTGCTCCCAATTTTTATTTTTAAACGTTTTCACTCCAGTTTTTTCCAGGTCTGCCTTCTCTATCTTAGGTTGGCTGAAGACTTTAGCTTTCCGGCCATCAGCCACTCAGTCTCATTTAAAAGGAATCTGAGGGCCGGCCAAGTGGCGCGGTGGTTAAGCGCTGGCTTGGGAAGCCAGCGGCCCCGGTTCGGGTCCCACATATGAGGGCCAGTGACACTGTCCTCAAAGAAAAAAAAAAAGGACTCTGAAAACTCTGTACATTTCCCAATCAGGTGCAGAATTAATGTGCTGAAGTTTTCTTTCGATTGTGTTTGTTTTTCTTGTATCCCTGTGGGTGAGAACATATGGAAAATTTTAGCTGAGGGTCACATCCTGGGTTTCGGGTAGACCAGGCTGTGACATCTGTCACTTCACTGGTTGCCAGGCTCGATTCAGCTGATTGGCTGGCTGGGGAAGTGGGGTTGCATGCTTTCAGCACTAATGTACATAATTTGAACCAAGGGCCTCATAGATTGTTAGGAGAGAAAAGCAGTGCCAAAGATAATTTTGTCCAGTCCCTCATTGTACACATAAGAAAATTGAGAGTTAGTACACTGGAGATTCTTATCCAAAATCTCACCTAGAAAGTAACCCCCAATTTGGAACCATGTACTCTGTAAGTGTGCAAAACAGTGTGGTTCCGTAGAAAGAAAATAGATTTTGCACTTAGACAGGCATGGCTTGGAATCCCAGCTCCGCTCCCATCTGAGGATGTGACATTGCTCGCAGGACTGTTGCATGGGTTGTAGATAATTTGTGGGCAACACTTCACACATTATAGGCCCTCAGTAAAAGTTACTGTGACCATTGACCAGGGGAGGTGTCTGAAGAACTGGTGAGCTACACATTGCAAACCAATATAGGCATGGCGATCCATTTTGTTAAGTGATTAGCAGAATTCTGTCTGGAAGCCGTATGATTGCTTGCTGGAAACCTTTTCTGTAGGTGCCGACTATATTCTCCAAGTTGAAAGGGATTTGGTTCTTGTCTACCCTGCATTTATATCCTAAAGAAAAGCATGAGATTGAACTATGAAAGTTCCTTGAACTATCTTCAGAAAGAAAGATGTTAAAATCTGAGTAAGGGCTGACACTTTTATTTCCCTGCAAAGAGGGGGTCCAGACCACAGCCAGACTTTTTAGAAGAGGATCTTCTCAGGTTAGCTAGACACCACGTAGTGATCCCTATAAACAACTTGCTCTTGTTCACCCAGGAAAATTAACTCCTTTTGCCCTTTCTCCTCCTCTAGACGTCGTAAGAATCAACCTTTGCCTAAGTGTGGTAGTTCATGAAGCATGTTAGTGTTTACGGGTTGATGTTTGATTCTCAGTAAGCAGACAGGGGGAAAGCGATTATCTTTCCCATTTTACAAATAAGAAAACTCGTCAGTGAGTATCTGCATTATTAGAGTATTTCATTGATTCTTCAGTAATGTTTGTTACACTGTCATGCGTGTGAGCCCACATATTTGGTTAAGCTTCCATGGCCTGAATCCTAACTATGTCCTTGCTCGTGTCCTGCATCCATCCCTGCACCTCACATTTCACACAGTAACCAGGTTGGACTCCTTGCATTTGACTTCCAGCCACTCTGCAGTGGGGCGGGTTTGTGGGTGAAATGAATTTTAAAAATTCAGCTGGTAGCTAGCATGCAGTTAGAGCGTCAGAAGCATTCCCTTCACCTTTTATTACTTTGGTCACGTTCCCTCTATGTAGAAAACCCATTCAACGCTCTCATGCCTACTGGACTCATTTACACATCCTTCAAGACGTCCCATGCACCACCTCTTTTAGTGAAGCATTTAATTACTCCATACAAACTCAGTTAGCTGGCCTTGCGTGTTTTCACACTATTTCTCCCTTATTGCAATCCTAGTACCCTTTCGAAATTGTCTGTTACCATTTGCATCTCCTGTTCTGGATTCTAATACAGACCTGTCTCATTCTGTGTCTTTTGCACGTTTATATACTTGTGACTAGTCTAGTGTCTTTTAGGGCTTCACAGGAACTCTCGGGCTTGAATCAAACTATCTTTTTTTTCCACCAGCTGAACTGGAAAGTCAGTGAGAAAGGAGGCTGCCTTGATCCTTTTGAACTTTCCACAGCCCTTCCAGCACAAGGCCTTGAGTTAGTGGGCCCTTGATCTTTCCTGGTTTTCGGGTCCCAAATTCACTTTCTATCATAACAGGATTCAGACAACCCCAAATTTAATGTGGGCCTTTGTGCTGCTCTTCTCAGGCACAGAGGTCATGGGCCAGATATCTTGGTATCTTCTAGTAAGAGGAACCAAATGCCTCCAGCTTCTTTCCCACTGAGAGGCAGAAAGTTCGCAGGGTCTGTGTTCTCTTTTCTTTGCTTTTTTTTTTCACAAGGGGAAAGCATATGCCCGAGGCTTCTGCTGTTCAGAGCACCTCCTCTCCATCTTGTCACTGTGTAGTTACTTGACTTCCCCTGAAGGAGATTAATTAGCCGTGAAGCCAGCCTGTACCTAGGATTCCTGATTTGGGTTCAGTCATGGTATTTTGGGAAAACTGGAGACAATGCAATTGATTTAGAACATATGTGGGCTTCTCAGGAAATCCTCTGTAGAAGTCATCAATAATAATAATTAAGAAACTCTCTGCTCGCAGGCTGACATAAATATAATTACGTGAGTGATTTCAGCTTTAAACACGAATGTGCTTCCTGTTTGGGATCCCAAAACAATCTGTGAGCTATCCATCTAATTATTCCTTGTAAAAGATGTCAGGAATAATAAAATGCTTCAAACAGATTTACGAAAGGACTTGGACTTCAGGAAATGTGAAGGGTGAATGCATGCTTACATATTTTCTCTCCCCAAAACTATCAAAAGGAACTAAAAGTGGCAAAAGGATGAAAAAGAAATAAAGAGAAAACATCATTAACCCTAAGACCACAGAATGGGCCCATCCAGATAACTAACTCTGAAGAAAATTTTCTAGATAGAGTATCATTTGAATCAGACAGAAAAAGAACATCACTTGTTAAAACTGACCTCAGAAAGGTTGTCTTTTTTCTCAAAGGCCACGTTGACTTCTAGCTCACCACTATTTAACTTTGTTCCAGAAAGTAGTAATGAGTCAATGACACTTGTCAAGAAAATGAAATATTGGCAGGATGGCTCAGCTTAAAAAAAGAAAAGAAAAGAAAATGAAATAATTTTAAAGATCTGAAAGAGAGTAATATCGTTATTATTTGTATGTGAAATGATTATACACTTTAGAAAAGATAAAACGAAAATCTATTTAAAAGGATAGAAACAGAATTTTAAGAAAACTGATATTAAAATAATTTATTAAAAATTTTGGTTAAAAAGACAGTGATATAAAGCTTTCAATTCTCTATACAAATTTAAAGAATATATAAGCTTAATATAAGCCCAATAAAAATATTGAGTTTTTAGAAGTAGAAAAATGATAATGGATTTCAAAAAGCAGCACAATGAAAATGGAGAAAATCTAAGTCTAAGAAATATCTGGGTGTGTTACAATGCTATAACAAATTTAAATATTTTGTTTTGGTCCATGAAATGAGAGACAATTGTTCAAGAACATGAAATAAGGAGTCTGTCAATAAACTAAAAATATGTGGACACACAATATATGATAAGGAAAGCATTTTAAATTAATGGAGAAAGAATATTTAATGAGTGTTTAGACAACAAATTAGCCATTTGGTTTAAAAAAAAACAACAAAATTAAAATCATTTTTGATGCGTTCAGTTTTTTAATTTAAATATGACAATACAAGGGCTGGCTGAGTGGCTCAGTTGGTTAAAAGCTTGCTTAAGAGTGTGAGCTGTGGGCCGGCCGAGTGGCACGGTGGTTGGGCACTGGCTTGGGAAGCCAGTGGCCCTGGTTCGGGTCCCACATATGAGGGCCAGTGACACTGCCCTCAAAAAAAAAAAAAAAAAGAATGCGAGCAGAGCTCTGAGCAACAGCAGTTCGATGCCCAACATGAGCTGAGCTGCCACTGAGCTGCCAACAGGTGGCAGGATGGCTCAGCTAAAAAAAAACCCACAAAAAAAACCATAAAACAAATATGACAATGCAAGGGTATCCTTAGAAAAGAGGGCAAGATCTTTATAAGAAATTGCAATCTAAAGAAAGAAAGAAAAAAAATTAACTAGATAATTTGAAAGGATTTCTTTGTGGCAAAACTACAATCCAAATCAAAAGATGAACAAAAAATTAAAGACTGCTATATGTAGCTCATGAAGACAAAGAGGTTAATTTTTATGGTGTATAAACTTTAAAATCTAAATGTATAAGACCCCTTACAAATCACTGAGAAAATGACCGAAAACTCAAGAGCAAAACTAAAAAATGGCATAAGTGGACAGTTCACATATCAAAAGAGATGTAAACTTATGAAACTCATGAGCATAAAAAGATGCTCCACTTCACCTAACATCTATTAGCTACCCACTTTTCACAATCAGGGGACCCACTTTTCACAAAGATCAAATATCTTGATAGTGTACAATATTGGTCAGAATTGTTGAATATTCTATTTGTAGAAGTATAATTGGTTCGGGCTCTTAGGAAGGCAATTTAAAATCTTTAAAACCAGATACATTTTGATCAAGCAAATCGAATCTATAAGTTAAATTTGTACAAGTTCACAGTCATGTGTAAAAGAATGTGCATTGTTATTCCATGTGTGAATTAGTTATAGGGATGCTTTCTTAACTAGATAAACTAAATCAGCCCATAGATCACAGAAATTCATTTCTTACTCATGTAAAGCCAACATAACTGTTCTCAGTTTGCAGAGGTATCTATGCGTAAACATTAATTCAGAAATGTGGCCTTATTCCTTTGTATGGCTCCAACTATCCTTAATACTGGACTTCCATAATCTCCAAAAAAGAGCAGAGAAAAGTATAGTTACATATATTATTCACCAAATGAGGAAGAGACTAATACAAATTCTGCTTGCTTTCCATTGGCCAGAAATGTCATGTGGCAGTAGCCATTCATACTGGAATCTAGAAAATGGTAGCCTAATTGTCTGTTCAAAGGGAAAAGAAATATAAACAGCTCTCCAGCTTATTCCACAGTTATTAATAAGAAATTTGTAAAAAAAAAAATTATATCACAGCTCTAAAATGAAATAACATGAGGAAGAAGGAGCTAGATTTGCACATCCCAATCAGAACAATCTCCAAGATATGTTTTAATAAAAACAAAACAAAAAGAATAAGAAATATTTTTAAAAATTAAATGTATTGGGGTGACAATGGTTAGGAAAGTTACATAGGTTTCCAGTGTACAATTCTGTAATACATCACCTATATATCATAGTCAGTTCTCCTCCCATCACCTTATATTTGACCCCTTTACCCTCTTCTACCATCTCCCCACACCCCCCTTTCTCTCTGGTAGCCACTAAACTGTTGTCTGTGTCTATGAGTTTTTGTTTCTTTGTCTTGTTCCTTTGTTGCTTAAGAAGTCAGTTCTTTAAACACAATTACAATAAAAACTAGATAAATTGTTTCTATTTAACTTCTAACTTGATAAATGACAAAGAGATCAAAGTTATGCAATATTAAGAATGAAGAGATTAAAGTAATTTTAAGTGTATGCTTCATTAGACTCTATAACATATTTATAAATCTAGGAGAAATTACCAAAACGATCTTCGGTCAGAAGTAGAGAATTTGAAAAGACCAATGATCAAGAAAGATGATTAAGATCAACTCAGGAAAAAAGTTGTACCAGAGCACAATAGTTTCATAGTTGAGCTCTATCGAACCTTTAAAGAACACATACTACTAAAGTTATTTAAATAAAAACACAAAGGATATTTCTAGATGAATACACAAAATAGTTTTTAAAACATGTATTTATGGAGTTGGGGGTCTGTGCATCTGAACAGGAAAAAACAACAACAAAACTTGCTTTCCTTTACAACCATCTTAGACACCTGGAATTATTTTCATTCCTATTTTTGAAACAATTTACACATATCACTTTTTAATAAAAAGTAAAAGAAACAAGGAACGTGAATAGATAATATCCACCCTTCCTAATTTTGAGCCCAGGGCCATTTGTTGGTGTAGGTGAGCAAATATGGATACCTAGATATCAGTGTGTGTGGAGGCTCTATTAGTGACCTTCTAACAACCATTCCACATTCTCCTTTAGTTACATATCCTTCAGTAACAGTGATCATGTTGCCACCTAGGTAGATACTACATGTTTTCCTGCCTCCCTTTAAGTAAATTATCGTTATGGAACAAAACTATCTACATTGAAATGCATGTGAAATGTTTTGTATCACTTTAGATTCTTCTGAAAAGGAGGGGTGAGTTCTTCTTCTTCCCCTTTCTCCAATTTTCTTCTTGAAAGATGGACATTGATAGCTAATGGCCAAGTCACTATCTTGAATCATGAGGTTGAACCACATCCTAAGGATGGTAGATAGAAGGCTGGCCCCTGATATCATGGAGATGATATACAAAACCTGGAATGGGTGATTTGGGACTTTTCTACAGAGGGGAAAAAATTCATTTGATTTAAGCCACTGATGAAGTGTGTGCGTGCATGCGTGTGTGTGTGTGTTATGAAACTGAATCTTACTAATATGCCTTATAGAGGGTCCATTTCCTTCCTATATTACCAGTAGGGTTTTCCTACTGAACTGGAGAACACATGGCCATGGTATATTTTTTTCTCCAACTTGTATTTAAAAATCAAGATCAAAGCATGAAAGTGACACTGAATCAGAAGAGAATTTGAAAGCAATAACTTAGGAGTCAATTTTGTAACTTCAAATTAATTTGATCAAATAGTAAAGGTATATTCTTTAAGGGCTGCTCACCCTTCAGATGAGGGATTCAGAAAACCTGAAAAGAAGCCACTCACTCCTTCCCCCAAAGATAGAACGTTCTACTAAGAAAAGGATTTTAATAAATTTTCTGAGAAAGAATGTGCTTCCTCAATATCCTCTCCACAATGCCTATCTGACTGAAGCAGGCGTACAAGCATCAGAATCGAGGCTTCTCCCCTAAATTTTAAGAGGAAGTTTCAAATAGAGATCAGGTAACCAGAGTACGCATATGAGTGATAAATTGATGGGACTGATTTGTATAACAGTTGTAAATTAGTTTGAATATCTTCCTGGCACTCATAATATTAATATTCACAATAATAGGTATTGAGCTTTCCTACGTTTTCAGAAACTATGCCGAATGCTTGGACTTCCTTCTTTAATCCATATAATACCAAGAGGAATATTTTGGTACAGCAATGGACTAGAGACCTAGCCCCAAATCATATCACAGATACATAGCGAAGATAGAATCCAAGCTCTGGCATAACCCCAGCTTCTCACCTTTACATTATATTGACACAAAGTCTGCTAATAATACATGATGTACAGAGATATTTATGCTTGGGACAAAAGGAGGCAAAGATCATAGACAGAGATGCAATATTCCCAAACAAAATATGATCAAATTGAATCCAGTCTTCTATAAAAAGCATGATTACAATAATGGAAATTCACATAATGCAAGGTTGGGTTAACATCTCCCAGGCAAAAGAACCCACCATATGCATTGATAAAGGAGTAAAAAAATGAATGAACACCTTAATGATGCAGAAAAATACTTGGTAAAGTTCAAAATTCCTGGTTGAAAAACAAGCAAATTCTCAGGAAACCATTAGTTTCCTATTGCTGCTGTAACAAAATGCCATTAAGTTTGTGGCTTAAAACCCATTATCTTCCACTTCTCGATGTCAGAAGTTCAAAATGGGTCTCCCTGAGATAAAATGAAGGTATGGGGTTACTTTGCTTCTTGAGGCTCTAAGGCAGAGTCCATGTTCCTGTTTGTGGATTCCACCCACATACCTTGGTTTGGGGTTCCCTTCCATCTTCAAAGTCGAAAATAGACAAGTTTTTCTCACATTGTAGCACTCTGACACTCCTGACCCCTTCTTTCACTTATACCCTTGTGATTACAACAGTCCAGGCAGATAACCCAGATAAATCCCTCCAATGCAGTATCAGAGGATTAGCAGCATTAATTCAACCTGCAAATTTAACTCCCTCCTTGCCCTAAAGCATAACATATTCTCAGGTCCCAGGGATTAGGATGTGAACATCTCTGGGAGGCCATTATTCTGCCTACTATAGCTAGAAAATTAGGAAACTGGTTTAATATGTATTTCTTAATATTGGGGTTGGCTTGAGCCTATGAAACACTATAACACTAGTCTTCTTTTAACCAGAAACTTAAAATTCTTTAATCTGAAAGTTATTTAATCATTCCCCTTCCTACCAAAGAAAGATATAAAGAATTGTCTCCCTTTACCATTTTTGGCCTGACAAGTTTGTGACAGATTAATATTAGGAGTGACAGAGAATATGGAGAGTGGGAGGGGCAGCATGGGTACCAAAGTGTCCCCATATAAAGGCTTCAAGTGTTTGATGGCAGGTGACACAGATTCTTTCCAGAATCAAGCCTACAGTTGAAGCATTGGAAATACATGTGACATACAGTCTCCAGCTTAGGCTCAGCACAGCCAGAGCAGCCAAATCTGTTCTAGAACCTGAACTGTGGAAAGCACTTCATAAGTAAGTGTCCGATAAATTAGTGAATAAATGAAAGGATAAATAATGAATAGATGAAAAGCTGATGGTTAAACCAATGAACCATTCTTGTTTCCCATATATATTAGTATTATATATACTATGTATATATAAAAGTATATTATATATATATATATATATATATATATATATATAAAATAGTATTATATATACTATATGTATATATATGCCCTCCTGTGAATGGGCAGTCTATGAACCATTATTTTGTAGATATTGTGCATTGTACATGTACCAATACATGTACATAAATGACATGTACCTGCCTTATGAGGTCCAAAGACAATTATTGGAAGATGCTTGATATTCTTGTGGCCCCAGAATTCATCATGGCTAGAAATGTTTGCCTTTGGTAGGTACTGCTTCATGGAAATGTTCCTGAAATATGGGAAAAACTCCTCAAATTCTAAGGATATTTTCCAGAAAAGTTGTGCTCCTGTCAAATTACATCATACGTTAAATATTGAACTAAAAAGGCAATGTTACAGGCAAACTGTAGTGGCTTCTACAAGGACATGCAAATAACCAATGTGAAAGGAATAACAATATATCCTACCATGAAAAAGGCCTGGTGCAAAACATTATGTTGTGTATAATCATTTATATATGAAGGATATTCAAATATTTATAAAATGTTTACATTGTTTAGTATGATCTAGGTGGATTTGTGGTTATCTTATTTTGCCTAAATTTTTCCATATCTTACAAACGAAGAGATATTTGTCATGGCATAAGAAACATTATATTAGGGCCGGCCAAGTGGCGCATTGATTAAGAGCTGGTTTTGGGATGCCAGCGGCCCCGGTTCGGATCCCACATATGAGGGCCAGTGACACTACCCTCTACAGCTAACAACAGCTCCACCTGGAGCTGGGCTGTGCGAGCCCTGGCGATGGTGTAGGCTGCAGCCCCTGCTGCAGTGGGCTGCCATAGGCTACAGTGAGTGGCCGGCAGCCAGCGTGAGCTGTCAATAGCCGCGGTGAGCGACCATCCAGAGGCCGGCGACTGATCTGCCTCATATGGGAAGAGCGCAATGACGATACCAACATGGGCCAGTGAAGCAATGTCCTCCACAACTAGACTGAAGAACAAAATGACAGCAACTTGTCTGTTCCCCTTCCCCGGTTCCCCCATGCTGTTCCCCTCCCCCAATTCTCCAATAAAATCTTTAAAAAACAACATTATATTACACTCAAAGAAAATAGTTACCTTTCTCTAAGCAGTGCTTAGCATTCAGAAGCCCTCATTCAAAAAGCTTAGGGAATCACTAAATGAGTTTACATAATGTCACTTGCCGTCTATGCTTTCCCCAGCCACTATGTTCTTTTCCCTGTTTCTAGAGAACATCCTATATTCCTCTGATATGATCTTATTGAAATTGTCTGTCTACACCACTAGCCCATGAGGAGGCCTCTGAGAGAAGAACTTTACTGAGTCTTTTCTGCTCATCACTTACAGCAGTACCTTCATCATAGTCAGGATTAATACTAGTCTTTATAAAGTATGAAAAAACTGCTTTTTCTTGCCCTCAGTCACCAAGCAAGAACCTGCTAGATGGTTGACTTTCTCTTTTAGAGTCAGTGTAGCCTCTGGTGTCAGACTCCTGGGTTGAAATTCTGCTAACAGGCTCACCTTGTACAAGTTACTTTTACCTCTTGAGGTCTGGGCAGGGAAGAGAGGACATACTCACATTTCATGTAAAAACTACTTACAACACATGGGCTAGGATCAAGAAAGTCCCGAGGGGTTGTGCAGTTCTCCTTAGTTCTGGTTGGTTTCCTTTACTACCCTGAAACCTGAAGGGACAAGGAGAAGAAGCATTTACCTGGAGACAAGGAAACGTGTCCAAAGCGAGGGGAACTATGAGCTTAGGTTGAGGGATGCAGTCAGCCAGCCATGCCTCTGCAGAGAAGGATGCTGGCGAGGAAATTGTCCTCCTGAAGGTCTCCAACGGAGGTTTTTTCCTATTGCTTTGAACCCACCTGGAAGCCCAAGGGCAAAGAAGAATGTAGAAGCAGTGGTAGGGAGGGCAGGACAGGGAGTGGGTACCAGTGGATAGACAAATAAAGAAGTCCAGTGTGTCGGCTCACATCTCTTTGCCCAGGTACTCGTCTGTGATGGGGGTGGAGTGAGCAGGTAGTGTTTTTATCATAGCATTGTTGTGAGGATTGGATCAGTTAATACATGTCACATACCTGAAACATAGCAAACACTCAGCAAACATCAAATATTAATATTGTCTTTCTCTTCTCACCATGACTTCTTGAGCTACGTGTGTTCTAACACCTGTTTTCCAACCTATCGTTTGCCTTGAACTATTTTTTTTTTAAATGAGTTCATCTGGACCTTTGATTTCTGGGTAATGTCTTAATTAATTAGACATGGAGACCATTACACTGAGGTGGTGCTAATGCCTTAGCAGCCTATATGTGTAAATCAAAACCCAACCCTATAAAAGCCTATAAATTTCAAGGTTAAGAAATCCAGTCCTAAAGACAACCAATCACAAATAGCCAACTCAGCTTTTGCCCAGTATGGCAGCAGTAGCCAATCAAATAATTTCCTTGCTTTGTTTCTGTGTCTTCTCTATAAAAGCCTTTCCGCTGGCTTCTGTGGGTGGAGCACTCCTACCTAACCTCTTCCGGGTTGCTGCTGCCCAATTCACATGGATGTTTGCTCCAACAAACTCCTAAAAAAATTTTTTTTGTTAATATCCCCAGTTTATCTTTTAACAATGCCCTGTTTCCTCACCATTGTATCTCATTCCTTGGTCCCTTTCAGCAGTCTATTTTTCAGCCATATTAACAGTCTCCATTTCTCCAAATTAAACAGTCTATTTGCTGTCTCGGATTCTTCTTCATAAGTTTTCAAAATATAAGACAAATTGTTCCAGATATGTTATTTTAAACACCCTTTCACCAATCCTTTTTGCACACAGCCAGTTAATTATAAAGACCTTTTACCTTCCTTCAGCATAATATACATTTTAAAAATAACATTCACAAAGAGATTTTATGTAGTCTTCCTGACTACTTTTAGTGATTGGTGGATGGGCATAATTACCCCATTTTACATGTAAGGAGATTGAGGTTCAGAAAGTTGTAGTTTACTGTTCAACCACACAGCTGGTCATCATCAGATTATGGAGTAGAGTGAGGTGTCTTGATCCCAGGCCTTGTTGGGTTTCTAATTTAGAGCTGGACTGGATCTTAGAGATCATATTTTAATAATCATTACACTGTGTAGTTTTGCTATACTTAGTATGTCTCTGGTACTGAGCTAAACTGCACATGCAATTTTTCTGACTATTGTGGGAGATAACCATTATAAGTAACTTGCAAAATTCTTAAAGTTAGTAGCAAAAGTGGTAATCCAATCCAAATCTCCTAATGCCTAGGTAAGGCTATTTCTAATTTTTCCTATATAATCTATAAGATCCTCATTACTCTTAGGAACCATGGAAAGTTTCAGGTTCTACAAGTCCCTTGTTAGTGGTCTATTTTCTATGTCACACAGTGAAATAAAGCCTATATAATATCTTAGGTTTAAGTAGGAGTTACTTCTTTTCAAAATATTATTGAGTCGAGGAGTAGACCTACATATCTGTGATTGAATTATTTTTTTACCAAGGTACAAAGGCAATTCAATGGAGAAAGAATAGTCTTTTGAATTGGAACTTTTATAAATCCATGTGCAAAAAGAACCCTTTATTCATTATTCACACCCTATATAAAAATTAATTCAAAATGAATCATATGCCAACATGTAAAACTTTCTGGAGAAAAATTAGAAGAAAATCTTTGTGAACTACGACGAGGCAAATATTTGTTCAATAAGACACCAAAAGCATAACTCATAAAAGAAAAAAAAATGATACATTGGACTTCATCAAAATTAAGATGAAGTCCTCTTCTAAAACCACTGGAAAAGGATGAAAAGGGAAGCCATATCTAATAAAGACTTAGATATATAAGGAACTATTTGAACCCATAATAAGAATAAAAAAACATAAGGAAACATTTGAATAAACACTTCACCTCAGAAGATATATTGATGGCAAATAAGTGCATAAAAAGTGTTCAACACCAGGGCCGGCCGAGTGGCGTGGTGGTTAAGCACTGGCTTGGGAAGCCAGTGGCCCCGGTTCGGTCCCACATATGAGGCCAGTGACACTCCCCCCCAAAAAAAAAAAAGTGTTCAACACCATTCATTAGTCTTTAGGGAAATGCACATTGAAACCACAGTGAGATACTGTTACACACCTATGTTACACACCTATGGGAATGGCAAGAGAGAGCATCACACAATAAAACCACAACCTGGCAATTTCAAGGACATGAGGAGCAACAGGAACTCGCACACATTCTGATGTGAAAACAAAACAGTATATCCACTTTGAAACCAATTTGGCAGGATTTTATAACATCAAACATTTATTATACATGACTTGGCAATTCTCCTTCTAGATAAATACCCAAGTGAAATGAAAACCCATGTTCCCACCAAAACCTGCATGCGGATACTGATCATGGCTTTCTTCCTGATTGCCATAAGCTAGAAACCACCTATATGGTTATCAGTTGATGAATGGATGAAAAAAGAATGGTATAACCGTACAATGGAATACTATTCAACTGTAAACAAAATAAAGACTACTGATACTCATAACAGTATATAGTAGATAAATCTCAAAATGTATTATTTTAAGTGAAAGAAACTACATTCAAAAGGCTACATACTGTATACAAGTAATTCCATTTATATGGGCCGGCCGAGTGGCGCGGCGGTTAAGAGCTGGCTTGGGAAGCCAGCGGCCCTGGTTCAGATCCCACATATGAGGGCCGGTGATACTGCCCTCTAAAAAAAATTTAAAAAAATAAAAATAAATAAATAAATAAATAAATAAATAATTTAAAAAAAAATATATATATATATGGCATTCTTTAAAAGAAAAAATATAAGGAACTCTTCTATATCTTGACTGTATACATTTGTTTAAATTCACAGACTGTAAAAATAAATGGTTATTTTTTACATGTAAATTATAGTTTGATTTAAAAGAAAATGAAAATTGTTATTGGGTGATGTACACACCAAATTAAAGCATTCGAAGAGAAGACAAGAGAAAGGAACAGAAAAAAAGAGTTGCGATGAGAGGCTGATAAATAATCATGGTTATTGAATAACTAGGAAGAAGAAACCACTGAGGAATAGCCTCCCAATCTTTGTATTCCCAACTTTGAACCAGCCTTTCAAGTCCAGAGCTTTTAAATCTGTGCTGATTAGAACGTGGGGCCTCTAGAGAGTGCCTCTGAAGACTATTTCCAGGCGTGGAGGTGAGGGTGGCGCTGGTCTTCCAGCCCTTCCCACTCGTTGTAAATTCCCCTTTGTTTGTACGACACTTGAATTTCAAGGGCAAGTTTATTAACAGAAAGTGATTCTTGGCTCAGAGATAGTTTGAAAACTACTGACCTCATCAAATTCTCTCCTATTTTTAGAAAGATTTAGAGATGTGCCTATGTTCCCCTAGCTAGTTAATAGTAGAGCTGGCTGTGGGACAAGAGTGACACAATCAAATCTCCACAGAATCAAAGAGCCTCAATGAGTGAAGCGAGCAGGGAGGACATTGCCTAGACAGGAGTGTCCACCCTTATCGAGGGCCCTGAGCACCAGGCAGGTGGTGCCACCAGAGCTTTTGAGGTTTTTTTCAAAAGGAAAGAACCTTGGAATTCGGATTTTCTTGTGAGACGAGAAAAGTTTTTAAGCATAGCTAACCAGTTGCATTTTTATTCACACACTGTCTTGATACACTATCACCCATCTGTCTCTCAGGCTGCAAGCCGCTGGCTTGTGAGCCTTGGTCTGAATTGGACCTTGAAGCTCACGCTTTGTTTTGGCGTCTGACAGCCATTGACCTCACTCAGGCTGTTAGCTCTGAATCCATAGAAGTGAAATGTAGGGCTGCTCTGTTGTTCTCAGAGCGTCTGGGCAGATACCCTCCTCATCAAACCAAATGGCAGAGACTCTGGATAGAGAAAATCCCTCCCTGAGTGCCCTTTCCCCAGACATGGCCCAACAGCCATGTCTACCCACCATCAGACAAATCCTACAAGCCTTCCAAGAGTAGCCTGCTCCTGACGAAAATGGCAAAGTTCTTGCCTAGGGAGACTGTAAATTATGTTTTATTTTTGAGTGACAGTGAAGAATAGTGTAAAGGGCACACTCTTGGGAGTGAGACAACCACTCTTTGGCTACATAACCTTGGGCAATGAACTTTAAAAAATTCAAGACCCATTTTCTTCAATTATAAAGCAGGAATACCAGTATCTAAAAGATGGAATGGTTACAAAGATGAAATCAGATAACATTTCGAGCACAGTGGCTGGCCACTTCATTGTTTTTCTCGTTGATATCAGTATTACTTATATTTGTATTATTATTGTAATAAGTATTATTTTGAATACCTGGCCAGGGTCTGGGTGTTGCCACTTCCTAGCTGAGCGATGGTGGGCAAGTCATGTAAATTCCCTGAAACTGCTCCCTCCTCGAAAAACTAGGCAATACAATACCTACCACACAGGGCTTTTGCTCATTCTTGTCAATAGTGCTGTATCAAGGGGGATTAGCATAGTCTGGCCTACGGTAGCTCTCCATAAATAATTTTTATGAATATATCACTGTTGTAGATATGGCGTTGTCAGTCTCACTCAGCAATGTCAATTATGTGCTGATGGTTTCTTTTCTGCGAGGGATCAAGTTCGGCAATCCTTTTGCAGGAAGCTAGGACCGGGTCCAAACACTCATTTCCCCAAGAAGAGACGTGCTGGCACCATGCCCGGACAGCCAACCTGCCCTGGATGTCAGCGGAAGATCGCTTTGGAGCATCTGTCTTTTTCATTTTGAAATGGAGCCAGCGTGGTTTTTCTCTCCCAAGATTCCGGGACTCGTAGAACGACCCCTGGAGACTCCTTAATCTTTTAAAGTTACTAAAATTAATCCTTGCATAGATGTTGAAACGGAAACCTGAGTTTGAGGTAAAGTCCACTTAAACTTTGAAAGCTCTCTGTGTGGAACTGGACAAAGCTCTTAAACATTTTAGGGACCCCTAGGCAGCTACTTAAAGGGACTATGGCTCTCTGAGAGCCAGACACAGCAGTGAGTTGTGAAAACACAGCTTGCTAGATTCCATCCATTCATTTAGCACTGAATCTGCCACAGCCTCATCTCCTGCCACGTTCCCTCGAATTTCTACTTGACACATCATGAGATTATACTTAGTCTCCCCAATCGGTGTGTAGGACCCCAGAAGCAAGGCCATGGCTCCTGTGTCACAATAATCATTAGCACATATAAGATGGGAGAGTTTCACAAAGAATTACCCTATCCATCTTCCACCTTGATGTTTTCCTCTACTTTTCCATCCATTCAATACATTATTATTATTATATTATCTTCTGCTTATAGATGAGGAAATTCGAGCTCAGAAAAGTTAACTGATTTTTCCAGAAAAGACTATTTAAGAAGGTGGCAGGCATGAGTTTGGACCCAGACCAATCTGATTTCAAAACCAATACTTAAACTGCATGTTGGGTCAGGATCCCCTTGGATGTGTCCGGAAGAAGAGTCTGTTTTTGGTAATGTTGTAGTAACTTGGCTGTTGTTCATCATGGTCAGCTGATAACTCAGATGGAGCTCTAGTTTTTGGACCCAAATCCGCAGCATCCTATGTCACGGTGGTTTCATCTCGGGGCTGAGCCCAAGGGGGAGTGGATCAGCTGGCTCTCATGGCCTCCTTTTTGCTATAATAGATTTCTTTTCGTGATTTCCACAGTCCCGAGCATATCTAAGGAGAGACTTATCCTTAGAGAACATGGGTAAGTGCAACAGCAGGCCTGTCTGCAACCATCTTATATCCTTAAGCAAACTCACCGAAAAAAATTATTAATAAGGATAGATTGCTGTGAAAAAGAAAAAGTATCGAAAGGAAATAAGTGAGAGGGGGAAAGGCCAGCTCTCTTTTATTGATAGGGGCAGTCAGGTAAGTACCTATATGAACTGTGTGTGTGTGTGTGTGTGTGTGTGTGTGTGTGTGTGTGCACGCGCGCGCATTTGTGTCTGTGCGTGGTGTGTCTGTGTGTGTATGTGTGCATGGTGTGTGTGTGTATGTGTGGTGTTTGTGTATGTTGTGCTTCTGTGTGTGTGTCTGTGCATGGTATGTGTGTGTGTTGTATGTGTTGTGTGTGTGTGTGGTGTGTGTGTGGTGTGTATGTGTGTGGTGTGTTTGTGGTGTGTTTGTGTGTGTGTGTGTGTGTGTATGTGTTGTTCCAGTGCAGGAATTCCTCCTACCTGACTCTCACTGCCTTTTTCTCATAAGCTCTCAGCAGCCTTAGCTGTAACAGCACGGGAAGCCTCAGGTTTAGCCATTAAATTATTCATTCTGCGAATGTACAGTGAATACCATCTGTGAAGAAGGCATTCACCAGAGACTAGGAATAGAGATTGAAAGGAGCCAAGGTCTCCTTCTTCAGTGAGTTTATGGTGAATTAGAGTTTTCACAGGGTTGACTAATTATGGGCAGAGGAATACAATGTTACAGATTGGGAGACTAAAGCCCAGAGACAGGAAACAGTCTCGCATGGTCACGTGGTGAACTCCATCATCCCGCTCCTGGTGCAATGTCATTTCCATCACCACACCATGTTGTCTCTTAGACATTTAATTAAGATCTGCTGGAAGAATGTAGGGGCTTGACAGAAAAGAAGCGAGGGGGCAGGAACAAGAGAAAAGACAAGGGAAGTGAGATCATCTAAGCTTTTGAAGCTGAGTTTTTTGGCCCAGAAACCCAATGCGACAGGAAGCGACTGGACATATGTCAGGAAAGTGAAGAGGTTTTAAAGGCAAAGGGTGGAAACTCTCTTCCACAGACAGCTAAACCCTTGAACAGTATATCTTCCATATATACATTTGTGACGTTTTCATAGGGAGAATGTGCTTCTCTTCATTGCATTAGGCTTCAATTGTGTGCTCCCCACTCCAGAAAGAAAACTTGAGGAGCTGGATACTAAACCTTTTGAGAGCTACCAAAATACACCAAGAGAATGGAGGGAAATTGGAGAAGGTTAGGGGAGATAATCTTCCTCATTTCCTCTGTACCGGGCACTCATACATTTCCGGAATGAATCATCTGGCTCCTCAAAGAAAAGAGGCTTGGGAGGCTGTCTGAAGTCCAGGGCTGTGCCAGCACTGCGACCACCTCTTTTAATCTTGCAGGGGAAAAAAAGTGGCTTAGCATGTCATTCAGGGTGCAATGTTACTATTAAAAGAGGAACTGACAAGCCATTGAGTGAAGAGCATTGAAGAGTTGGCTCAGCGCCCACACAGTTCAAGCAAGCATTCTCAAGGAGGTGGCTGCATACATTACTCAACATCTGTATCCTCACTGGCAGTGGCGCAGTGATTATGGGGGGTCACTCGGTCCCACTGTGTCTTATTCTTGAGTTAATGGATGTCTTAATCTTTTCCCTGTCACTGGGCAATAGCACCACAGAACTCAGAGAGGCCTTAGAGATCAACGGTTCAATATCTGCACTTGATAGAAAACTGAGGCAGGATACAAAAAGACTCCCATAGCCACAGACATTCAACATGTTAATGACCGAGTTAGAACTGGAATGAAGAGTTTGCCCACTTGTGCTCCGGTCACCTGTATTTTTCCCCCAAATATCAGGATTAAGATTCTCAGTGTTCTTTTACACGTTCTCCACTTTTCCATAGGACTCACAACAGTGTAACACATAAATAAACATGCTACTAAATATTTAACATGATGGAAATACCAATGTGGAAGTATTTTTAGGTTACAAGAAAACTTCCGAGATCATCTTGTTCAATTCCCTTAATTTCCACATGATTGAGTGGAGTTTGGGGGAAGTAGAAATGAGTTGTACAAAGGCATAGAGAACTCTGCCGTAGCTAGAATGCAGCATCCTTGATCTTAAAGCTGATGTTGGCTGATGAGTGATGGTTCCTTTCATCACAACCCAGATGCTGGGGTATGGTGTGTTTATCTTTTCATAGTTGCTTAATACAGAAAATGAGAAGTTTTGAATCAAAATATTTTCCTTTGCCTCTTAAATAGTAACATCTCTTTATAAGACTCTCTGAACATATCAGAGAAAAACATCCACCAGTCAGTCTGGTTCCTCAGCATTCAGAATCTAATGGCATCTGGGGATTGGTCACATGGTATTGTAGAAAGGTCCTAGAATAAGAAATAAGGTTATTGAGTGATAAAGGATTCCACATTGGATGTCCAGTTTGGAATATACTGGTGGAGATATCCAAAAGGAAGAAAAGTATGGGCAACAAATTCTGCAGTAATCACCATAGAGCATATAAACAATATTAGAGGTACTTGTCTTTGAATATCAAGAGTGAGATGAATCAGGTGAGCAAGACCAAATTCTGACCTTAAAAGAAGGAAGCAGAAATTTTCTACTAAGAGAGAGAGAGAGAGAGAGAGAGAGAGAGAGAGAGAGAGAGAGAGAAAAGAGGTGGTTGTAGTATCAGTCTTAAGGAGGATGGATGAAATTTGAGAAGATTGGTAGAGGGATTGTTTTTCTCAGGATGAATTGCTATCACAAAATGCCATAAACTGCGTGGCATAAACAAAAACCATTTATTGCTCACAGTTCTAGAGTGTGGGAAGTCCGAGACCAAGCTTCCAGTCTGAGGGCCTGCTTCCTGGCTTGCAGTCATCTTCTGGCTTGGTCCTCACCTGGCAGGGCGTGGTGGGGGCTCCAGTCTCTCTTTCTGTAAGGACAGTAATCCCATTATGGTGGCCCCACCCTCATGACCTCATCTAAATCTAATTACTTCCCAAAGGCCCCACCTCCAAATGCCATCACATTAAAAGTTAGGGTTTCACCATTGGGATTTTGCAGGGATGCAAATATGCAGCCCATAACAGGAGGAATGGGGTAGCACCTTCCCCAAAGTACACAAGGGAATCCCCATGGAACACTGTGTGACTAGCTGATCATGTGAGAGTATAAAGTTCTGATGGTGCCAGTCCACCTGGCTGTGGCACCTTCTTCAGGATTGCAAGGTACTTGGGCATACAGGTGGAAATGGAACACAAGGACATTGGCGATGTACCAAGGGACCGAGTTTCAATGTGGGCTGAAGGGAAACTAAGAGGGGATAAGAATTTTTCCGGAGCAAGGGCAAGTTTCAGGAGCCAAAGACCAGGCTTGGTGGAAATATGGCAGAGAGAAATCTCAGAGGCTAGACGGAAAAGCTGACATTTAAGATGGTAGATGTGGGGCAACTTGTATCAGAAGCGGGGCATTTGGAGGAGGCTTTCCGGCCGGGGTACGGCTGGCGCTGGGCTGAGGAAGCCACTGTGCTTTCTCCTGTTTCTCCCAGGGCCCAGCTTGGCCATTGTCAGCCCGGCTCCTGTGCGGTAAGCACATGTACTCATTTATTTTGGACACAACCGTGCCCTCTTTGATGAAGCTATTGATTTCTTAACCCTCAATTTTCCGTAGCAGCCATGAAGAGGATATTACAAAGAAGCAAACAAACAAAAAAGGCCTATTATGCATGTATTACGCACAGTTTTATTGTTGCTCAATTCCACGGAGCAAGCACAGATGAATGGTGTTCGACTAGGGCAGAGCGTTGAAATGGAGGCAGATAAAGCTTATTTTAAACCCCATTTATTATCTGGAGTTGCAGAGTCTTTTCTCCTTTGCAAATTTGCTTTCCCCTCTAGAAATCTCCATCCTTGAGACGTGCTTGAAATGAAAGCCCGTTCTTGCTAGACTTGCAGAATTGCCGCTCAGGCAGGCAGGGCCCCTGGGAGAGGCCATCTCATCCATCAGACCCACTCGCCTTGGAAAGGGGGAGGCCTGTGCACAGGCAAGATGATGACTCCCAACAGCTGGCAGCATCCAGGTTACAGAGAGGGCGATGCCAGCACCTACGGGGAAGCGTGGGCATCCAGCAACGCAGGGATTCTTAGATCAGCCCTGCCTGACACTGCAGTCACGCACATGCAGGGAGGGGACAGCTTGTCCTCTGCTTGAAAAGGCAGATCACCATGGCCAAGTGCAGGCAGAGCACAAGTGAGGAATTTGGAGCCAGTGTGAGAAGCCGGGTCTTTTAATAATAAGAAAATTTCTGCTTCAGTAGCAGAGAAACTATAAATAGCACCAGAAAGATCTTTAGGTCAAACTTCTGCCCTCCCCTCTGCATATGACCCAGGTCAACACAGTGATTCAATTGGACAAATATGTTGAAGACCTACTATGTTGCAGGTACTGGGTTTGCAGCTGAGGATAATCCCCGAGCGAAGCAGGTGTGGTCTCTGTTATTGGGGACCATAGTGACCAGGGTTGGAATATACCAATAAAAATTTACAGTGCGGTATAGTGAGTATTATGGGACCCCTGAAGTCGGTGGTCAAAGAGATAAAACTCAGGAAATATAACCTGCCTTACTGTGAGTATTTGCCCGGATTCTTTCCAAATTTTCCTCTAGCCTGTACTTGTTTCCTAAGGCTGCTGTAACAATGGACCCAAGCCGGTGGTTTAAAACAATAGAAATTTATTCTCTCACATTCCAGAGGCCAGAAGTCAGAAATCAAGGTTTTTGCAGGCCTGTTTTTCCTCAGAAGGTCCTAGAAAAGAAACTTTCTTTGCTTCTTCCAACTTCTAGTAGATCCTAGTATTCCTTGGCTTATGGCTGCCTAACTCCAGTCTCTGCCAAGGTCATCATGAGGCCTTCTTCTCCATGTTTGTATCTCTGTGTGTGTTTTCTTCTCGTCTTATAAAAACAATAGTCATTGGACGGAGGCCCCACCTTACTTAATCCAGTACAACTTCCTCTTCACGCAATTCCATCTGCAAAGACCCTATTTCCAAATGAGGTTGGATTCTGGGGTTCTAAGGATTAAGACTTGAACATATCTTTTTTGGGGGGAACACAATTTAACCCATTATATTTGTGTGTCGTTTTGTATTTGTGTGTAGTTTTTGGCCTTACCATGTCTTTTCCTTGGGAAATTTACCTGGCTTTATGCTCAACCCTCTTATAATTAGAACTAGGCTCTCAGTCACCCCTGCTTCTTTGTGCTTTGGGGTGCTTGAAATGAAAGACTTCTTTTGCTCGCAAATGTGATTAGTGGCTCATGTGATGCTGATGTCTTAGACCCTGGGTGAAGGCAAGATACTGCAAGGCTTGTTGAACAAAACAAATAAGGGAAACCAACAAGCTCAGGTGGGTTTTAACAAACACCATAGAATGGAAAGTGGTTCTGGGGAAGGAATCCATCTCCAGCCCCACTGAAGACGCGCCAGCTTTTACCCAAAAGGTCCATGAAACATCATGCCTTGAGAACGACTCACTATTTCGACATCTACATCATTTAGAGAGTTGACGCTCTCCATTTGGTGGAGTTGAGCTCTACTAATGACAACAACACAATTTCCAAGTTTTACTATGACACAGCAAGGAGGGAAACAGCGTGCTGGCTGATGGAGCAGGCTGTGGCCAGTGAGAGAACGCTGTCTTCCAGGATCGATTCCCACAAATCCTCTAAATTCCACAGCTCAGGGATGTCCGAAGTCTCCTCTAAGATTTTAACAAAAGCCCAAGAACTAACAATTTTGTTTTCAGCTCCTGGCTTTGAATTGATCCCACGTAAACCTAAAAGCAGAACTCAGGCTCTTTATCACTTTCTAAAAGAAACCCAATTATGCCCAGCATTGGACTGAAATTCATTGTTTCATTGTAAAGGGTGACATCACTGAGCACACAGAATCCTAGAATTCTCTCTCTCTCTGTCTCTGTCTCTGTCTCTCTCTTTCCCTCCCTCCCTCCCTCTCCCCCTCGCCTTTCTTGCCTCCATGAAGCAGAAGGGTTTCCTATATCTGAAGCCACAGCATCAGTCCCAACTACATTCTTCAGCAACTCACCTCCGTCAAGGGCCCATTTCTCTATATATGTTCACTATAACAACTGGCCTCTCCCTAACACAAATCTCCTACAGACACTAAAAGAATAAACATTTTCTCCATCTCATTACTCTGAGATCGAAAGTCATTATGATTTTAAGCGTTTAATTTGCAGGCTTCAACTATTTTACTTTACAACCGATTACCACCTTCTCTCCCACAAGTTGTCACTTCCTGTTAAAAAGAAACGGGATTTTAAAGACCTCTTTGGCATGTATTAGTAGTTTGGTAATTTGGGAGTTAAATGTTTAGAAAACATGATTTCACCCGTCTCCCCTCTTTAAACCGCCCTGGAATATGAATGAAAAGCAAATAAGTCTTTGACTTTTTTTCAACTGGTCTTGGGACACGGACATCCCTCTAAGTGAAATTAACAGAATCAAACAGCACTCATAGTTACCTTGCATTCTAGGCTCTACGTCAGTAGCAGAAATGGATCAGTGACCTCTGTTTGGGTCCTCCAAGCCTCCCGCAGTAATAGAGTTCTGTTACTAGAAAAAGGGCTAATATGTTTCTCGATCACGGGGTCGAATGGGGCACAACAGCTGTTCTTAACTGGACTGCACGTAACAGTCTTTTTGGGGGAGAGGGGCTTTAAGACACAGTGATGTCCTAGCCCTACCCACAGAGTTTCTGATGTAATTGGTTTGGTGCAAGACCCAGGAATGGGGATTATATTAAAATTCTCCAAGTGATTCTCATAGGCAGCTGAGATTGTGAAACATTAGTATAGCAGTGAGAGAGAGAGAGAGAGAGAGAGAGAGAGAGAGAGAGAGAGAGAGAGAGAGAGAGAGAGAGAATCACCTGGAGAGTTTGCTAAAATGCTGACTCTGACTCACAGCCCTTGCCATTCTGCATTTTTAATCAGCTGGGGGTGCTGAGGACCAGACTTGGAGTAACGAAGATGTGATGGAATTGGCATTATCTTTAAAACTGGACAAACCTGAGTCTGATAATCAGTTTGCTGACTGGTTTTGCTCCTAATACTAGAATGCACTTTAATCCTGCCTTCTGCAAAGTGAGAATGAAAGTGGTTACATTTAAGGAGTGAATGATGAAAATGTGGTAGGAGAGGCAGATGACAAAGGGCCTGGCACTCAGTAGCTAAACAGATGCGACTTCCATTCACTTCCCTCCTCTCCACCCTCCCAAGGGCCTCCAACCTTTGAAAGGCAAAGTGAACTGAAGGGGCTATTGTCCTGAGTGGGGTTGCTATGGGAACATTATTCTTTAGAGAAAAGGGATGGAGGGTGTTAGTAACCACAGTGCCTTAGGGGCCATCAACCCATGTGTCTAGAAAAAAAAAATGCCTTGAGATCAGTTTTAAGGAGAACTCTTTGCATTTTTTTGTAGCATAAAATCTACATAGAGCCAGCCTCCTTGGCCTTCCCACCTCGAATGCCCTCTCCTCTCCCTTACAAGTGAGAACCACTAAGTCTGTAGCTGCAAGTTAAGGTCGCCCTTTATAGGTAGTGACAGGTTGCTGGGCAGGTGTTTTCAGGGGTGTTGAGTGTATGGGTTATAATAGTGGGTCCAGTTGGGGGGTTGGTATACCAAGTAAATCCTCAAAGATGCTCGAAGCCAGAGTTTTCATATCAGTTTGAGTTTGGACCCTTATTGCAGACAATGGGAAGGCCTGAAGATTTGGTGACACCAGATAAATATAGTATTGGGGGAGCATTACTCTGCTTGCATGTGGGCTGGATCAGAAGAAGGAAAACAGATGAGCTGTCACTCATTTGCAATATTTACTGATTGCTGACTGTGGGGGGGGACACCACACTGGGTGGGGGAGATGTATAGAAAACAAGACACATGTCCTTCCTGCCCTCGTGTTGCTTCCATCCTACCAATGAGACAGAGAATAACCAGTAATTAACGTTATGACATGTGTGCAAAGGAAAAATTCAAAGTGCAACGAGGCCACATAACAGAGGACCTAATCTGGTAGTTTCGGTCAAGCAGGTCTGTCCTCAGAAATGGCTACCAGGTGGCTCTCAAGCTGACAGCTTTGTGCGACAGGAGCTCCCTGAAGATGGGGTCAGGGTGGGGGGAGGAGGTCGAGGCGTATTCTTTATATCTCTACTCTAGCACTTACTAAGTGAGAGACTGTGGGCAAGTTTATTAAAGGAGGAAGATTATACGTCCTTTTTGAGGATTGCTGTGATGTGAATAAGACAATGCACTGCCAGCAGCACGGTGCTTGGCACATAGTGAAGCTCCAAAGTGGTAGATGTCTGGTCTTTTGTCTTCAGTCCCATTTCCTGAGCACCTACTATGTCCCCGTCACAGAAACGGTGACTGCTCACTGAGTATGCTTCTTCCTCATCTCCCAGCCCCTTGTGGAGGACTGCTTCTAATAAGCAGAGTGGCTTGGGTCACATCTTGGTGGGTTTGCCTCTCCTCCTCCCCTCCCCCTCCACAGTGAACATGTGGCCACATGTGGAGATGTTGGGGACTCCACCTGGGTCCCTGCTTTCACTGTGTGGGGCACAGCATCACTCCCTCTCCAAACGTCATTGCACACGTAGTTAACAATAAGTGAACCTCGTTCAAATCCATCATCCTAAATGGGGTAGGTTCCTCACCTCAGCAGAACCCAGCCCACCCTTGCTAAAAAGAATGCCAACGCCAAGAGTTTTCCTTACGGTCTTATCTGAAATAATATAAGTTAGGAGCCTGTTGCATTTATACACAGGTAAGATAATAAACAACCTAAGAAAATGGAATTTTAAGCCCAGTCTAATGGGGCTAACAGCAAGGCCTGTGCAAAGAACCTTTTGCTTGCTCTCGCTCTTTGTGTGATAAGCTCAGATCCAACACACTGACTATTGGGAAGAAGGGAAATGTCTTCTGTTGTTTGGAACAAATTGCTTTGCATTCTGTGATGCTTTTCATCTTTACTAAGGTCCTTCTCAGCTTTTTGCTCAAGCGACGTGCAGCCTCACCTCCACCCCGACCCCTCAGATCCCCCAGACTCCCTCACATTTAACTACAGACTTGATTCCTTCCTGAGGAATGGATTCGAGGCTGGCTGCACCCCAGGTCACCACATGGATGGAGTGCTCTAGCCAAGCTTTCTGCTTCTCCTCTCTCTGGTTTCTTAACTTGCCATGGATGCATCTCAGGACTGCAGAGCAGTACGTGATGTGGGCTGGTTGCTATGGCACTAAACAGGAGAGAAACCATGGTTGCTTTTCCGGGAAAAACACGGCCATACATTTATAGTGCCAGAGCCTCTCTCTGTTCCCTCTGCCTCCAAATTCAACCCCTGCCTTCCTCCCTTCCTCCCTCTGCCTCTCCCTCCTCTCTCCTTTCCGATTGGCATGTTAGTGCTGTTTGTGATGGATACAGACATATTTTTGTCAGGCATGAGAATTCTTCTTCCTTCACTTGATGCAAAAACTGCAAACTGGATTTCTATCAGGCTCCTCCTTTCTGTGTCTCCTGAGCATTATGAAACCATCTCCAACATAAACTTATGCTCAGCTGACGATGCTTTGATGAGCTTCTGACAGTGTTTGTATGCCTATGTTTTTCTTTCTGTATAAATACTAAGCATTCTCTAAGTATCTTCTATAACAAAAAGACAAATACATGCCCAAAAAGAAAAGGAAAAAAAAAATCCACTGTCTCTTGATTTGAAGATAAGTGATTTCACTTTCTCTATTGGCATACTGGTATTTGTTTTGTTTTGTTTTGTTTTTTTGTAATATTATTGAAATGATGTCTTGCAGCCTGGTTGTAAAAGAAAATAGAGCTGGGTGTAGACATCTGGTTGGGTGCTGATTTTGGCTTACCCACCAAGTGAAATATCATCACCTTTTTGTTTATTTGTTCTTTTATTCGGCAATTACAGATTGAACACGTAGTATGTTAGACAGAGATCTAAGGTCCAGGGGTACATCAGTAAAGAGAAAACACCCCTGTTTCAAGGACTGTCCTTCTTCAGCAGACAAACTCTAAACCAGTGGTTCTCAGACTTTAGCAAGAATCCAAATTATCTGCAGGTGATTTAAGACACAGATCGCTGGCCTCCACCCCCAGAGGTTCTGATGTTTTATGTCTGGGATGATGGGGCCCCAGAATTTGCATGTCTATCAAATTCCCTGCCCGCAGGGACCGCATTTTATGGACAACTGATGTGAACAAATAAAAGGGTACATACAACATATAAACCAGCGGGTAATAAGTGTTAGAGGGAAAAACTGTGTAGCGAACAGAATGACTCAGTATGATGGGCGCTGCTATTTTAGTCTGGAGGATGAGAAAAGGCTTAGCATGGGGCAGAGGCCTGATTGACATGAGGGAATAAAGTGTGGGGTATCTCAGGAGAGCACTGCAAGATGAGCGGCAGCATGTGAAGAAGGCCTGGGGGGCAGTGCCCCATCCAGGTGGCCGTCACCCCAGCTTCTACGTTCTTAGGATGCCACACGCCTCTCTAGATCACTGCATGTAACTAGATGGATGGCTCGATCTGTTTTGTGATTTAGTACTTTGTGGCAGGACTAGCACCATTTCAGGCTTGAATCCCCCAAATCCCAGTACCGAGAAGCTAATAAATGAACCAGACACTATTTGAATCCCTTCAAAAGTAACTCATTTAACCCTCATCACAACCATAAAAGGTATGACCTGTTATCATTCCCAGTTTCAGGTAAAGGAACTAAACCACAGAGGTTAGGTAATTGGCTTAGGATCCCAGAGATAGAAAGTACCAGAACCAGGATATGACATCTCTCATGAAGATTGGATGGATGGATGGATGAATGGATGGATGGATGGATGGATGGATGGATGGATGGATGGATGAATGGATGGATGGATGGATGGATGGATGGATGGATGGATGGATGGATGGATGGATGGATGGATAGATGGATGGGATGTTGAAACTGGGCCAAGAAGAGTTATCAACTGGATTTTATATTTTAAGAGAGGGTTTATAAACCAATTAGAACTGAAAGGCAGATGTTTGCCCAATAGAGGAGAGAGAATGCCATTTATGCAGGGAGGAACCAAGGTGAGAGAAGGTATGAGGGACTGTGTCTAGAAAGGATATGATCAAGTATGTGGCAAGGAGGCTTGCCTGAGCAGGTCCAGGATCCCTCTGTGTGAAAGCAGGACATGCCATTGGAAGCTGTAGGAAAAGAGAAAACACATTCAACAAACCCATTCCTCTCAAGGGACCCCGACAAGTGTGTTTTAATCTAATTAATACATTCAGGAAGTTGGGCCAAGAGGAATGTGATTATTTAATTGTTTTGTTCAAAGAGTATGAAGCAGGCTATTAGTCTGGGGTCATGACTCCAAGGTTCATTGCAGGTTATTACCTGGGAGGGTTTTGGAACAAGAGTGGCTGATTGATTCTTTCCCGCTGTTACCCTCATTAATTTACAAAGATTCATTGTGTGGGTGCTAATTTGCAGAGTCTGGAATGAAATGTAAAACAGATTCAGACTGATAAGAATTGTTTTGTATCTGCTGTTCTATCTTGTTCCTTCCCCAACATTTTCCCTTCTAAAGGTTTTCAGGTGGGTGAATTTCCAGTCTGATTATAATGAACTCTTTTTCCACAACAGATATCGTCTCTAATAATTAAGCAGAAAGCAGGAAGTGGATCTTTGGTATTTCATTTCCAATCCAGCAAAAGCTTGGCTCTCCTATTACTCTCCCCATGACCTAAGAAAAAATCATCTCACTTTTGTCGCTCAGATTTCCCTTCTTGCAAAATCTGGGAATAAAATGCAGATTCTAACACCTTACCCCACTTCCCCTGTTAGCATTCTTAAATAGCTCCCATGGCCTGCCAGACAAATCAAGATTGATGTTTCACAACCCTTGATGATTGGGCCCCAACTTGCTTTCTGTTCTCATCTTCTGCCAATGTCAAGCAAATATTTTCTGTTCTGTTGTATCAAATGATGTCCTGTCTTTTCACTAGTCTTTCTCTGGAAAGTCTTCCCCTACCTTTGGAGATCTGCCAAATCCTTTCTTTTCCTTTTGACCTGTTGTCACTTTTGTGAAGCTTTTCTGGCTGCCATGGGCTAAGGAATCAACACCTTATGTGTGTTCTTGGTTCCTCCATGAATACTTGCCACATTTTGTTGTAAGTATTTATCTAAATGCATGTTTTATTGTAAGTATTTGTGTGAGTGTGTGTGTATCGGGGGTTGTGTGTGTGTATTTATGTGCATGTGTGTCCTTCACTTCTTGAAGGCACAAAATAGGTCCCATCTTGAGCAGTTCTATATGCCAAATTGCTAGCAAACTGACTGGCGTTAACAAGAACCTAACACATGTTGATTGAGTGGGTAATTGAAAGACTATCTAGCCTGCCTGACATCTAAGATTAGGAGGATCAAATTCTATGTTAAATGCTGAAAGCTCTTTTGTAGCCCCCCAAACTGTAAAACAGTGTGCTTATATAAAGAATCGTTTCATTACTGAAACGCTCTAAAAACATTTTCTAACTCCATCTTGATCGTGGAGTTTGAAATATTCATTTCTTTTTTATTGTCAGAAGTAGTCATGTATTAACTCATTCACTTATTCATATAATCAACAAATCTGCCTGCTATGTCCTGTACTAAGAGTGGAAATAGGGTGAAAAATAAGAAGAAGAAAAAAAAAGTGGTCCCTGACCTCATGGATCTGAATCGCAATGGATGAGACTCGGAAATTGTCTTAGGGTTTGGGCTGGACACGACTTCAGGGCTTTTCCTGTGCATGATCCTAGGTCAAGTCCTTCTCACCTGGGCCCTTTGTTCAGTGTGATGCTTTGATCCTTGGTTGGCTGTGCCCTGCACCCAAACATGTTCTTGCCTTGCACAGTAATGATGGAGCTGGGCTCTTCCACAGTATCCCTCAGGGTGGGCGGCAGCCTGGTTTCTGGGCTGGCTGACCATATTCTGGCTGCCACGAGCAAAGAAAAATGCAGAAGGAACCAGTTCCTCAGAAGATTCAGCCCGAGACCTTGCTAGTCTATGATCATTGGCGGCATTTAAGCCTTTCCTTTTCATCCCCGATGTAGTCTCAAAATGAAATCAAGGTATTTGTTGTAACATAGCTGAACTTCCTTTGATAAATAGTTACAATACAGTGAACAGGACAGCCTGAAAGCATGTTGTTTTTGGCATTTCATTTCCAATCCAGTTTCTTATCTAAAAGAGAGGCTTTGCTCCTGTTATCACTAGTAACAGCTATGCACTTCTTTCCTCAAAATTGTCCAATTCAACAACTCACTGGCCTGAACTGCTCTTGGCGGCCTCTGGCTATGACAAACAGGTTTCTGATGATCAGTCTGCCTTTCATGGCCTCAGTCTGGTCCCCTGCTCTCCCATTGCTCTAGAAAGACGTTGGCTGAGAAGGAGGTGGGAGAAACAAGGGGTCAAACCTGTTACTTTTTATAGAGGCGGAGTGAAAATAATTTCCTGTGAAAGCTGAGGACATTCTTTCATTAGTTTTGCTTCCTGCATCTTATACGCTGGGTGATTTTTTTTTTTTTTTCTTTTGGAACTCGCCTGGGCCAACTTCCTGTGCCTGAGGCTGCTGAGAGATAGAGTTTTATGAGTTCGGCCCACCTACACAGCCGTGAGCCTGGGGATACTGATGAATGAACCGAAGGGAGCCGCCTCTGCCATCCTGGAATATCGTGAACACACATTCAAAGGAGAAGCCTCCAAGAGGTGTTTTGGGAAGTGGCCAACCACAGAAGTTGGGGGTTCAAGAAGACGCAGCGCAGGGGAATATGTTCCCACTTCCTGCCCCTTAGATTTCAAAGCTAGTTTTCCAACAATTGCTCTTTTGTGCATTAGTCGGTGTGGATTTGTTGTGGACCAGCTGCGTGTACACTGCTCGAAGTGTTGGATGGGTCAGGGGGCTGCCAGAAACACAGTTCAAATAGACTTCAGCAGAAATGTCCTGGCTCATCTAACTGAAGAGCTGGGGTTGTTTAGCTTCAGGCAAGGCTGGATCCAGGTGTTCAATATCTTTAGGAATCCATCCTTTCTCTTTCTCCACATGTTCTTATTGGATTTTTGTGTTAGCTTTTGTCTCATTCAGACTTTTCCTACAGAGTAAGCAGATGGATGGCCACAGCAAATTGCAGGCTCACATTCTCTGTTTCAGCCTCATTGAAATGAGCTTTCTCTTTCCTATTATTTCTGAAAAAGGCCTGGACCTGCTTCTCATGGACACAGAATGGGTCTTCTGTTCCATCCTGATCTAGTCGTTGTGACTTAGCATAGCCAAGCCTACCTCCTGTGCCTGTCCCTGGAGCAGTTGGGGGGGTTATATCAGCTCTGCCATAATCAAGTTCTAATACCATAACAAAAAGGGAATAATACTGGTCAAGAAACAATATAATATCCATCTTAATAAATGAAGAAATAGGCTAAGTGATAATAATTAATTTGCACATACTCATAGAGTTAGTAAGAATCTTTTTAAATGACCCTCTAATCCAGGTGTTGCAACATTGAGACAAGTTCTCTCTCTCCTGCTCCACTGTTCATATTCTCTCCTTGCCCAAGCATTCCCTGTGCATTTCGATTGTATGAAAGGCAGTTTTCCACGGTGACCCCAGAGATGCCCACCTCCTCATGGTCACACCTTTCGGTAATTTCTTCAACTTCAGTCTGGGTGGAACCCAGTGATTTCCTTCTAATGAATAGAATATGGGGAAAGTGACAGGCTACCAGCTCTGTGATTTGGTTACAAAAACTTGTTACGTCCATTTTGCTGGCAGATTCTCTTTCTCTTGTGCCTTTGATGAAGTAAACTGTTAGGTTGGAGAGATCGATATGGCTGGGAACTGAGGGAAACCTCCAGCTACCAACCTATAAGGAACAGAGACCCTCTGTCTAACAGCTGGTGGGGAACTGGATGCTTACTAACTTCTGAGTGAGCTGGGAGGAGCATACCCTTGATGGGTTCCCCAGGTACCCAAGGAACTGTGTGATGGTTAATGTTATGTGAGTGGGCCACATTATTCTGGGTATTTATGTGAGCATGGTTTTGGATGAGGTTAACACTTACACAGGTAGGCTGAGTAAAACAGATTGCCTCCCTAATCTGGGTGGGCCTCATCCAATCAGGTGAAGGCGTGACGAGACCCAAAAGGCTGGCCCTCCCCTGCACAGCGGAGAATTCTTTCCTGCCTGATCATCTTCAGATGGGACATCCGCTTTTCCCCTGCCTTCAGACTCAAATGGAAACATTGGCATTTCCTGGGTTTTAACCTTAGGGTAGGAGACACACTATCAGCTTTCCTGGTTCTCAGGCCTGTGGACTTAGACTTGCACTAAGCTGTTGGCTCTCCTGAATCTCCCGTTTTCTCACTCAGCCTGCAGACCTTGGGGCTTGCCTGCGTTCATAGTCACATGAGCCAATTCAAGTATTATAATAAAGTTATTTATATACAAACACATATGCGTAAGTGTGTGTGTGTGTGTGTGTGTGTGTGTGTGTGTGTGTGTGTCTGTTTCCAATGGGTCCTGTGTCTCTGGAGAGGCCTGGCTATTATGCCTTGTGAAGGTCCAGGCTGGACTATGACTGTTACTTTCAGCACTCTGAGATAATTCATCTACCCATTTTACACAGAAGTGATATAGGAGTGACTCAATTTGATAGCACAGCTTGACCTGACTTCCCGGCAGCTTCGCTAGGCTTGAGGGAAAACACCAGGTGAGGATGAGGATTTTTTGGAGGTGATGAGAATAAAAGATGCCATCCAGACACACCCCTGTGTATGTTTATTTAGATACTTGAACCTCTCTAGTGAAGAAATCACCTACAGCTCTTCCTTCCGCTTTGAGAACGGACTACAAATTTTGTAAAATACAAAGCCCTGAGTGAGTTGATTTGATACAAATCTTTGTTTTGTATCCCATTCTTATTCATTTTTCTTAATGATGAAAAAGGGGGATCAACTCATATTTTAGACTGCGCTTGCCATACCTTCTCCAGCAGAAGAATTTGAGAGTGGACTGAAAGAGCAGGTAAAACAGGGAGATGACTGTAAACTGTACCCTGAATTCTTAGGTGTGATATCCTTTCACACAATGAGGTCAGCTCTTTCCACTTAATATACTTATGGAAGTATCAAACTAGCGATAAATTTCCTTCCATTTTTCATGTCACAAATATTTGCCCAGAAAAGGAAAAGAAGGAAAAAAAAATGTAATCACAGAGCAGCTAAAGTCGAATTCATAAATAGTGATGTTTTAAAAGGTGAGTCATTGTTATTCCACACAAATGGCAAATCCCTGAATTATTCATATTTGAGTTGATCTTGTCTGAATTTTTAAATTTTTTTTCTGAGTGAGGGGAAAAACATGCCTTGTCTTAAATACCTGTCTTGCTTAAAAAGGCAGTTGATTCCTCTGGGAATATGTGGCATATGGTGTTACTGTGTTTCAAAAGACAGACTCAAATAATATGTCAATTGATTCCCCCTACTTATCCTACTAATGGTCATTAGGCAGGCTGTGTAAACAAATTTGTACTTCTCACATGAAATTACTGGAAAAAAGGATCAGAAATTCAGATTGCAACTCTGAGATGATAAACCTAAGGGGGGGGCAGACATTAAAATTCTTCAACTCTATAACTATAATTACCAGTCTAAATTCTACTTTTAAATTCATAGACTCAGCAGCTTTTGTTGATGTTGGAGGGGGAAGGGAGCACAAATGTTTAAACCACTAAAACAACTTACATTCTCATCATTCCAGACTACCTCAAGTTAGTGAAAAAGACAGAGAACAAGGAAACCACAACCATGTGGGAACCTGGAGAAAGGCAGGGAGGTGAGAGATGTTTGGAGAGAGCAGTCTGCTAGTGATGGCTGGACTCATAGACAGAAGAGCTGAAAATGTGAAGCCTGGTGTCTTAGAGAAAAGGCACTGAAACTAAATGCCTAAAGATGGGAATTTTCAGCCGAATTTTAGTATTTACTAGCTTTGTGGCATGGGCCTCAGTTTCCTCATATATTTACAACATATATATGAAGGGAAGACTTTCCCTATCTGCTGTGCACACCTCACTAGATGAGTTTCAAATAAAATCACGACTAGGAATGTGTCTTGTACACTTGTGGGTACCATTGATGCTGAACATTGAAAGAAAACAACGCAGGCTGGTACAGTGCCTGGGATATGATGACCTGCATCAGGCTGGGGAGCTGGAAGGAGCTCAACATGAGAGAGGGATGCATGAAGATAACCGAGCAACGATGCTCAGAATTCTACAGGGACCAGGGCCATAAAATAACTTTTTCAAGTGAGCCAGGTGGGAACTATGGAGAACATATGAATATGACCCTATTAGAAGACCAAACATCTCCTTAATCACAGCCTATCACATAATCCTAGCTGGAACTGCCAACTCTTCCAATTACTCACAGAAGCTTTAAATAGAGATTCTCAAGTGATATAAATTGAATTTAAGTTTTAAAATGAGAGAGATGGGAGTTGAAACATGCAAGGGGATAAAAACAGGAGACAGAGTGGGCATGAATTACCTATTCTATAAAGCTGATTATTGAGGAGAAAATGAGACAGTCAGTTTAAGAACATATGCTTGAATTGACCCAGCAGGTATCATTGAGTATCTGTGTGTCCCATATTTCTTGCATCAAAACCAAAAAAAACAACAACAACAACAACAAAAAAATAAGACACTGTGGCTTCTCTTCAAAATCTGTTACATACATGATCTCTGTTGAGTACACATCTTCCTCTTTCCATGCTCTTTGTGTGTCCGAGACATTCAATTGCTAAATATTCCTTGACACATAAGACTTTTCACAGTTCTCTGCTTTCCCAATTGCTTTTTTTTTCCTGCATAAAAGTATTTTCTGAATGTTCCATAACAGAACTGAGAATTGTTCTTTAAAATCCAACTCAGATGTAACCATCTCTATCACCCATTTGGAACCTTCTGTAAAGAATTACTGTGTTCTATACTTCCATAGTTCTTTGCTCGTATACCCTTAAGAGTATTTACTCAGTTGTCTTAAAACATGAAACATGTTTGCCCCTGAAGACTATGAGCTCCTTGAGGTTGGCCAGTGGGTTTTCCAGCCTGTAAATGCAGCACATAGAGTGGTTATTGAAACACCATGGATTCTCCAGAAGTATTTGTTGAGAGGTAAATTATAGAGTTCCATTTTCATCTAAGAGAAAACTGCAAAGAGTGTTGCTTGGTCTACATTAGCATCAAGTAAAAGTTTGATAGAGAACAAAATCATAACTCCTCGTCAACCCAGTAAGACTTGAAACAACAGGGAACCACACAGTCTGAAATCCAAAAAATGTCCCATTTCCAGAGAGAGATGGGATATGAGGACTTTTTTTCACTGGTGGCAAAATATAGGATGAAATGATGCTGAGAATCATACAAGTGGGTAAGAAACATATAGTTAAATTGTTAAGCAAATTATTAAAAGCCAAATGTGGGTTAGCATGAGAGTGTAGAACCCCTGGGTTCCAAAGGCAGAGGAGATATATATATATTCATACTATCTATGTAAGTCTACAGTGTTGTAAGAAATGTACTGCATTCACACAAAAATTGGAAAGCATGTAATAAAGCAAAGAGAAAAAAAGAAAAGAAAACCTAAGAAGACAAAGCAATTAATAGAATCGGATTCAGAGATGAGCCATAGTATATTGAAACTATCCAATAGCTGATTTAAAATAACAATAATTAATATGTTAAGATTTCTGGAGGAGAAAGTGAACAACAAGCATAAATAAATGGGAAAGTTCATCAGAGAAATGGAAACTCTAATAGCGTATCAAATGAAAATGCCAGGAAACAACCAACCAACCAAACAAACAAACAAAGTAGCAGAGATGAGAAATGCTTCTGAGACCTCATCATTAGACTCCATATTCCCAGGGAAGAATCAATGAGCCCAAAGATAGCTCAATAGAATTTATCCACATTTCCAGGGAAATAATCAGTGATCCCAAAGATAGATCAATAAAAATTACCTATTCTGAACATAAAGAGAAAAAAATACACAATTATACAAAACAAACAAATAAACAAAGAAAATAAGAGCATCTGAAACAAGTGGGAAAGTGTTTAAAGGCCTAAAAAACATAAGTTGGGAATTCTGATTGCAAAGAAATATTTCTCCAAAATAATAAAATATATTATGTCATAGATTTAAGAAGCTAAGATTACATCAAGCAGAATGATACCAAAAAAGAGAACACCTATAAACATATTAAAACTTCTGGAAATCAAAGATAAAGGAAAATACTTGAGGGTACAATAAAAAATAAAGAAGGAAATAGGTGAATAACAGCAGACTTCTCATCTGAAAGTATGAAAGCCAGAAGACAATGGAGTGACATCTTAAAAGTCCGGGGGGGGGGGGGGGCGGAGGGAAGCTAACTGACTTTTCTATATTCTGTGAAAATATATTTCAAAATGAAGATTATGAAATACGGACTTTTAAAACACACTAAAGAAAATTATCAATAACTTATACTAAAAGAATTATTAAAAGAGTTTTTTGGCAACAAATATATGATTGCATACACAAGCACAGAGCTACAGAAAGTGATAAAGATCTCAACAAATTGATAAAATGAAGATAAAATAAAATATAAAATGTATTTTATTTTAAATTGTTTTAAAAATTAAGTATAATAATTGACTAGAGTAAAATAGTAGCAATGTATTGTGGGTTCATAGCATCTCTAAAAATAAAGCATATGGTAACAGTAGTAAAACAGATGAGAAGGAGAAATTATAGAACTACATTGTTGGAAAGGATTTGTATTACACTTGAGACAGTATAATGTTATTTGAAGTTAGGCTTCAAGAAATTAAAGATATATGCTATTGTCTTAGGGTAAATTTTCTCAACCTTAAAGAATGTGGATTCTGTGCAGTTTAGGATGTTTATCAGTTTTCTTGACCTCTACCTACCAGATATCAGGACCAGATATATATGCCCTCAGTTGTGAATGGAAATGAAAATGCAACATATCAAACTGTATGGTATATAGTTAAAGCACTGCTTAAAGGGAAATTCATATCACTGTATGTTTATACTGGAAAAGAAGAAATGTCTCATATCTATGATCTAAGCTTCATAAAGAGCAAATTCAACCAAAGCAAGCATAAGGAAGTAATAAAAGGAAGCAATCTATAAAACTGAACACAGAAAGATAATAGAAGAAATCCATGAAATAAAAAAGATGGTTTTTTGAGAAGATCAATAAAATTGAAAAACTCTTGTAGACCTTTCAAGAAAAGAAGAGATGATACAAATTATCAGTAGCACCAATGAAAGAAGAGACATCACTACAATTCCTACAGATACTATAAGATAATAAGGTAACATGAAGGAAGATATTATTTTTATAAATTTGACAACTTAGAGGAAATGGACAAATTCCTTGAAGGACATACACACAAAAACAAGCTGATTCAAGAAGAAATAAATAACCAACATGACCCATGTATGCAAGTGGTCATGTTGTAATCCTTAAGGACCTAAGACTTATGACCATTTCTTTATCATTTCTTACAGATATCAGGACTCTAAAGAAGGGGGGGGGGAGAGAGAGAGAGAGAGAGAGAGAGAGAGAAAGAGAGAGAGATAGAGAGAGAAAGATGCATTAAAGAGAGTACATGCATTCTACTTTTCTGAGATCTTTCTACAGCCCTATAATTATAATTAATTGATATATTCCTAACTTTTTACACATATTCTTCTTCTCCCTTTACTCCTTATGTTCTAGCACATGCCTCTTTGTTCTTTGTTTTGCTGCTCGTTCTGAAATTCCCTTATATGTCTTTTCATCTTATTATCTTCTTTGTCCTTTAGCATTCCCATCAGTATTTTCCTCCTCCCAGAAACCTTTCATCTTTCCAGGCTGGGTTGGATGCTCCTTCTCTTTGTTCCCATAGCACCTTTGGTTCAGCCCTATCAGAATATTTGTCACAGACCTAATACTAGTCTATGTACTCCTCGGTCACACAACTAGACTGTAAGCTACTTGAGAACAAGACACATATTTCTTGTTATGTACTGTTGCTTCCCTTCCTTACCCTGTTTTATTATCTGTCATATTATTTATCACCATCTATATGCTTGTTTGTCTCCTTTTGCCCTCATTGTATTATAAATTCTGCTAGTACAGAAACACGTTTAGGCTTTTCCATTGCTATAATTTCCAGATCTTAAAACAATCCTGACACCAAGGTCAATACATATTTTTTGAGGAGTGTTGGATGAATTGAACTGGATTAAAGTGGCCAGAGTACAAGCTATGTCTTAGAGCAGATGTGATGTGTGCGGAAGTATTGTAGCTAGGTTCACTTGGTGAGTAGTACGAGTGCAACATCAGGAAAATTCAGCAGATGAGTGTGAGAGAGAAACTCTGTGGAATAGCCCAGAGAAGAAGAAGAAGGTGGCAGAGGGGATGAGACAGAAGGATGTGGAGGAAAAGAAGAAGGAGGGGAAAGCAGGGGAACAGCACCAAATAATAATTACAATAAAAGCTAAGAACATACTAAGCACTTTGTTATTTTTTAACTTCACACCAATGCAGCAAGTGAGGTATTACTATGTGTGTATTTTACAGTTGTAGAAACCAGAATTTATAGTCTAGTTAGTAATGGTGCCCACATGTTAGACCAATATGAGATATTGCCTCCCCGAAGGAAGAATTAAGGAGACAGGATACTGGAGCTAGAATACTGGTACCCGGCAGTCTAAATTAATTTCCAAAGACAATATCTATTTTCACTAATTCAAAGGTGAAGGTGGTATAATACCTTAAGGGGTATGCTTTTATTCATTGTAAGAGAATAGTAGCTTTCTATCCATGGTTCAGAAAGAAATTGACATTTTTTGAAGCTCTTGTGATGATGAGAGCCATCTCAAAGAGAAAGAGGGCAAGAAGAAGCTAAGGGAATGGCAGTGAAATTGAATGCCCTTTGTTCATGGGGAAAAACATATAGGAGAAAGGAACTGCCAAAAAAAAAAAAAAAAGGTAGGAAAGGTTAGAGGAAAGACATGATGTAAGATTAGAGGAATAATCAATTTCGCACAACATTGAGTTCATGCAATGGCAGTTCATAAGCTTCCTGTAGCATGCAGACAAATATACAACAGAAAGAAGCACAGGGATTGACGGGGAGAGGGAAGGTACTGATTGTGATAACAACTGAGTATGACCTAGCCGTCTGTGCCCAGAAAGGGGCTAATGCTGAATGAAGAGGACTTGGAGGTCAAAGCTAAATGCACACTTCCATAGCATCTCCGAAAGGAGTGTATTATGTATAATTTGAACATATAATAACTTAAATACCAAGCACAGTGCGTCTGGCATATAATATAGGTCCTCAATTAATGACGAAGGCTTTGAACTTTAGAATTTCATTTGAGGCAATTGGAGGAAAAACATTTAGGAAATCACCTAAACCAGGGCAGTGTGCATGCATCAGTGAGCGCGCGCGCGCGCGCACACACACACACACACACACACACACGGCTGATATTCATCAGGGACATATGACACAGTTGTACCACATGTTTACATGTCACAGTCATTCCAGTCATCAGAATCCATTCTGATTGATCGTGCTCATGCCATTCCAGCTGATAAATATTTTGAATTGTCACTGCTGTGCAAGTGTAAGCACTCACACCCTTACCAAAGAGCTCATGCTCTTTGCTCGAATTTGAGTCTTCTCTCCCAAAAATTAACTTTGAAAAGTCTCTTCATCCTTTATCAACCCAGCTGAAACCTCCAGGAAACCTCCTGAATGGAACGGATCACTCCTTCCTCTGAAATCCTATGGCACTTACTATCTAAATCATGTTTTCAATTCAAACCAATTCACTAAACGTTTCTTGTACGTGTATATAAGACATTCTGCTAGGAAACTGCAGAGATAAAATGGTCTCTGCCATGAGGACATTTTAAATATCCTAGGTGAGCTCACCGTGCACACAGCTAGCTAAAGATGAGGCTTTGCAAATATGATTCAAAGGCACCATGTACTCGTATATTCCTGTCTTTAGCTTATTTGTGATTTTTTTTTTCTGCCTGGACTGCCTAATCCGTAATTTTTCTTCCAGATAAAGCCTAAATATTATTTCTTCTACAAAACCAACAAGAATTTATCTCTTCTCCTAACATATTTCTTCTATAAAAGCACCAGGCTTGCAGTAGTTACGTGTGTGTGGGTGTATGTTTCCTCTACCACACTATAAATGTCTGAAAGGCAAAGGGATGTACTTATTTCATCTTCATTTTTCAGGATCTAGCATATCACTTGGCACAGAGTAAGCCGTCAATAAATAGAGAGGGGACATATCTATTGTTTCGTGAGAATTTCTGGCCCCTTTAGGATATAGGAACATGGAAGACAGTGTCCTGCTGGGAAATCACAAATGTTTCATGACCTCAGGTGCCTTTTTACTCTTCACAAGAACCTTACATAATACTGCGAGGTCTCCCATTTTATAGATGCAAAAAATGGAGGCACAGAAGGGAATTGATTTGCCCAGCATCCTGAGGCTTGTAACTGATTGAGCTTTGATTTGAACCAGGCAGTCTTGCTCTAGAGTAGGACCCCATTGTACACTGTCTCTCCAATAGAATGTTGTATTTTTAAAGTGCATACTATATTCCTGGGGTTTGACAAGCATTATTTCATATATTTGTCCCCTTTTTATCCTGACTTTACTTCTGTCTCTGCCTTAACTGGGCAGAAATTAAGAACTCAGGGCTTTTGGAGGTGCTGACATGTTTCGGAGATAGTTTTCTTCCTAGAAAGGAAAGAAGGAAGGAAGGGAAGGAGGGAGGGAAAGAGAGGTGGGGGGTGGGGAGAGAGAGAGAAAGAGAAAGAGAGAGACCATAATTGGAAAGCTTGCCGATATCTTTTCTTAAACACTAGAATCTAATTCTCTTGGTCCCCTTTACATGGTTCTGGGGATAGCATTTCTATTTGACCACATGTGAATTTCACTGTAATATCAAAGATGCAAATGAGAGTGTAGCGCAGAGACATTCACTTATATAAGAAACAGGCAGAAATCAGGCAACGCCAAGTGATGTAGTCAGAGGCCTTTGGCACAGACCCCCATGGCGCTTTCATCTGCTGGAAGCATGTCACTCATCGTGGCATTTTGCGGGGAACCACAACTGAAGGGCCAAGACGCATTCCCATAAAATGGTTATCAGATGCAAGCCTGCAGTTTCTCAGAGCGCCCTGTGGCTTCAAATTAGCAGCTCACCGCAGAGCTAAAGACAATTCCAGGGGCCTCTTTCACCATTTCTCCCCAGAAAAAGGAAATGAGGCCAACGTAACTGTGGAGATAGGTAATTTATTCCTTGTGATTGTCAGCTGCGTTGACTTACCAGAAGCACCGCACTGGAAATGAAAATAATGCAATGTCTTACACGAGTGCACTAGACAATTATAAGGACAATCTTGAGCTCCCAGGGACATTTGAGAACTTACAAAAAAAAATGCATAGAACTGGAAGAGGCTTAAGAGGCAAGTAGGCATGCTTTGCCATTATTTACAAATGAAGAAATGTAGAGCCAGCAGGATAACCTGTTTTCCTGAGATCACACCTGCCCTACAAGTAAGCAGGGCCTCCAACATGGCCCTCCTAACCCTTAACCCAACGTTTCTTCCACAGTGAATACAAGTTGGGAGGCTCAAAACTCACTTTGGCCCCTGACCACATGAACCATGAAAATGTGATGTTATCTCACATCTTAGAACTTCAGTTTCCTCACTAAATTGTGTGTGTATGTCTGTGTGTGTGTGTGTGTCTGTCTGTCTGTGTGTGTCTGTGTCAGTGTCAGGATGTGGAGTGGCTGGTGAGTGGCTGGGCTACAGACTGAAATAGGATGGTTAGTGAAATCCTCGCTACGGTTCTGATATTTGAGTAGGAAGGTGTGGGGTCACCCACGCGGATAATGGAGAGAAGAAAATTTCAAGAAGAGAACACAGCAAAATGAAATAAGCTGTGGGAAAGAGATGGAGGACCCCTGGTATAATTATAGCAGGAGGAAGTTGCCAAGAAGGTCTGAGTGAATGAGTCTGGAAAGAATGGTAGGAAATGAGGTCAGTGAAAAGGGAGTAGATCATTTAGTTGTTATTCTGCATGGGGTGGGAACCACTGGTGGTTTCTGAGCAGAGGACTGACCTGACCTGCTTTAGGCCTTGACAAATCAGACTGCGGCAGGGCTCTTGGAAAAGGATGGAGATTGGCAAGGAGGCCATTGAAATCATGGGACAGACAGGTTATTGGTGACCACAGCAAGAAGTCTTGACAGGGTGATGCGTGAGTGAGTGTAAATTAAGTAGGTGCATAAAAAAATGGAGGAGAAAAATTGAAGGCTGAAAGTATAAGCTCTTCACATAAATGTTGCTATAAAAGAAAGAAGAGAAATGGGGCAGTTGATGGAGGTTGAAGTGGGGTCGAGAGAATTTTCTCTTTTAAACTCAAGAAATGTGTATCATTAAATCTGGTCTCAGATGAGGTCCCTGAAGCTTTGGAAAGGAAAGGAATGTGCCCAAAATCATAGAGCTATGGGGCAATGGGATCTGTATTTGATTAGTTCTGCCTGTCTCCCCAGGCCATTTGCAATCCTAGGAAAGTCATAGAACAATAAGTACCTGAAGTTCCCGAACCCTTGAATGTACATCGAAGTGAAGGAGACTGCACCAAACTGTGAGACTCAAATGTGAGACTCAAATGAGACTGTCCTCCTTAAGGACTGGAATTGGAATTTCTTCAAAGGTAGTTGTTTGAATGAGATTCTAGGAGTACCCCACGCAGCAGCATAAATGGGACTCACAAAATTCTCGAGGACTACATGTTGAATAAATATTAACTTAGAGGCAAGGCCTACGACACTGTTTTGTGATGTGAGGTGTTCAGCTATGACAGTGTTTATTCTTCGAAAGAGGATGGAGAAAGGCAACGAGTTCCTCACCTCACTCTGGACAAGGATCTCAGGCGCTGTCCCCTAGTATCAGTACAGACGCTTAACTTGCGAACGATTACTTTGAAGAATGCAAATGTGAGGTGATGTCATTTCAGACACATTTTCCATGTGCCTGGAAAGGAAGTGGGAGGGACTGCTGTTGACCTGCGACAGACAAGGCAGTTTCCACTTAGACAATTAAGTCCCTGCTGCCGCCCTTGAATTAATGTTAGTACACTCTCCTAACCAAAGGGATTTTGCATTGGAGTAGGCAGCTGTTTTCACCTCCTCAACCAGCTCAGTTGATATTCCCATAGAACACAAGCTCCCAGGAGCTCAGCGACTGACTTGGGCATAATTGCTAGATTAGCTAATAACAGAGATCCCGCCTTCCTGCTTCTATTACCCTTTGAATAGCTATTCTGATTGTTAAATCCATTTTTTATTCCAAACAGAAGAACACATTCCAGCAATTAGTGAACATTTTACCATTTTGAACCGTTTGTAAGAGCGTGTTTCTGTTTTACATATTATATGAAAAGTCAATAAGTAGAGCATGCTTCATTAATTGCAGCTGCTTTTATGTGTGCCAAATTTAAAAAATTTTTTTTTTACCACACGCATTAACTTAAAATGCAGTAGCACAAAGGACAATTTTTAAAAACCTATTATTTGCAGCCAAAGCTGAACGCCTAAAGTGAATTATTCTAAAATTTGGTATGATACTTTTGAAGAAAAAATTTAACCTCAGCAATTGTTTAATAGAGTTTTGCAAATATTTCCACATCAGATCAGGTCAGTCATTTAATAGCGCCTTTGAAAATGTTTCACTGTTATAAGCATAATGCCAATGTATCACTCATTGCATTAGTTATACATTTTAATACCAATATTGAGATATGATTTCCATATTGCAAAATTTGCTTATTGTAAGTGAACAGTTTAATGGCTTTTAGTAAATTAGTATAGCTGTGCACTCACCCCCCAAATCCAGTTTTAGAATATTTCCATCAACCTTGTGTTCTTTTGCAGTAAACTCCCCTCTCACCCTTAGCCCCAGGCAGCCACTGATATACTTTCTGTCTCTATAGATCTGCCTTTTCTAGAAATTTCATATACATGTTTTCATACACTATACAGTTCTCTGTGCTCAGATTCTTTCATGCAGTCTTTGAGGTTCATCCATATTGTAGCATGTATCAGTACCTCGTTCCATTTTATTGTCAGAGCTTTTCCATTGTGTGAGTATGCATTTTTTGAAATCCATTCACCAGTTAAAGGGGATTTGAATTGTTTCCACTTTTTGTCTACTATGACGAGTGCTGCTATGAACAGTGTGACTTGCTTTGGCTGAAGGTACTTCCCTGCAAATTTTGATAAGAATGCCACCCGCTTTTCCCCTTGGGCTCACCCATGTGACTTGCTTTGGCCAATGAATAGTAACAGGTAAGGTGTAAACAGAAGCATGCTTGCATGGTGAGGCCTCTCTCTTGTACCTCTGCCTTCACCATGAAAAGAGTTTTTGGGTTGCCTCTGCCTCTTCCTCCTGGGCCTGAGCATGAAAACGTGGAAAAGACCCAAGTTCAAACTTTGTAGTGAAGAGCCAGACCAACATCCTCCAGCATTCGGAAACAGAGCTCCCTGCTGAGCCCAGCTTCGTGCAGCTGATCCTCACCTTCTAGGATGGCAGCAGCAGCAGGGATAACAGTTAAAGAGCCCTAAAGTGTCGTTCAGTAATGGTATTAGTCTCAAGGTCCCTGATTTTATAATCTGCTTTAGGTCCAGATGCAGATAAATCTCCTTGACTATAGAGCCTTGGTTATGATTCCTATTGATACAAAATAGATAGTTCTATTCAAAAAGGGAAGGAATTGGAGGCAAAAAGAATTGTCACTGGTTTATACGAATCATAAATTATCCCCAGGAACATGTTTTCAGATCCCCCCCTCCACTGGCATGGGTTCTTAGACAACTGTTCTCCTATGCTCTCTGTCCAACTCATGGTATTCTTGTCTCTACCATAGGAGATAGCACCTCATCCCTTTAAAAAGTCACAGTTCACAGTGTACAGTTTTTTTTCAAACTGCTTTTTATTCAAAGAAAATTGGGGGTTCAGAAGAAGGTCTCCAGTTCCTTTAATCTTAGATTGTGTGACTCCATTAAAATCCTGTTGTGTTTACTGTGTATCACATTACAGCCACACTGTTAGTCAAAATGCACATCCATAATATTTTTTGAGATAGTCTTCTCCCACTAGACTTATCAGGATTGTTTTGATATTGGGCTTCTGTAGGAATATGCCATTAAGATTCTAAGAATCAGTTTTGTGTAGCTGACAGGGTCTAGTAAGCATAACCTTAAATATTTTAGAGATATTAATGAAGAATGGATAGCCACACCCCTGATTTTATCTAATTTGAGGCCATTTCTTACTTAAAACAAACAAACAAAAAAAACAACAACAAAAAAACCCCTGTGAAATAGCTTTCTTTTCCAACTCAGAAAGTCTTACATTACAGTCTCTCTAAATTCTGTTTATGAGGTGAGTAGTTCTCTTTAGCTCATCTCTGTCTTCCTGTACCTTACCATATGCAGCTAAAAAAAAACAGTTGAAACCTTAAACAAAATTCCTGGTAATTTCCTTATCCAGCTCTGCAAATTCATTAGGGATATTTTTCTCTTCCAGTGAAGAGAAATGACAGTTTGGCACTGCTACATGCAACAAATAAACTCTTTTCCAATTTCCAAAACTCGTTTCCTTAGCACTTTATCCAGACTTGACAAATTTTTTTGTCACTATTTTGCAAGATTTTGGTAACAGTTCCTTCACCACTCTTCTGTCCTCCACGTATTGCCTCATCTGAAAGCTCATTATTCGTGTCTTTCTGTATGAAAACAGCCCACTTGTAGGTGTCTGTTTCTATGACAGTTAGGACTTCACTGCATGACATAACCACTCCATCACATAGGGACTTAATACAGCAACCATTCAGCCTTCTCATGATTGCTTTGATCAGCAATTTGTGCTGGTCTAAGCAGGGTAGGTCTTCTGCTGGTGCCATCTGGGTCACTTATGCAGCCGCAGCCATTGGCACCTCAACTGTGCTTACTGAAACATCGCTGCATGGGTTCTGGGTGGCACACATGCTTCCTGCAGGTCAGCCTCGGCTTCTTTGTGTGCTGGCAGAAGAATCCCCAGTATCAAGAGAGAGTAAGCTCCAGTGCACGAGTGCTTTTCACACCTCTGTGCACTTCAAGTTTGCTTATGTCCCTTGACCAATGCTCATTACGCGGCCAAGCCCAGAGTTGATGTAGAGGGGGCCTGACGAGTATGTGGATAAAGCAAAGTATAATTCGCTGGTGGCCATTACTTTAACCACTGTGTACTCGTCCACCGAGAAGCATTTCTTGACAGCCTGAGACTATGTTACAATGCCTCATTTTATACTCTTTGCACCTTGTACTTCTCCTTTAAAAAACTTAATTGGTTTTTTAATTTGATATTTAACTTCTGACTCCCTAGCATAATGTATGCTCTTGGGGAGTGAGATTATATCTTGTCCATTGTTCTATCTTTAGCGCGCGCGCACGCGCGCACACACACACACACACACAAAAGAATATTTGTGCATGGTAGGCACCTAAGTGTTTGATGAATGAGTGATCGAATAAAAATAGTCCTAAGGGAAGCACTACAGTCTTCCTGGCTTCTTTTCTTTTAGAATCTAGCATATCTGAACTTAGTTGCCCATTTCTTTGTTTCCTGATTTATTACCTGTGTGCCCTTCTAGAATACAAGTTCCATAATGTCAGTAACCTCACCTGTTGTGTTTATAAAAAATTCCTGAACAAGCTAATCTTTAGAAAATCTTTAGAAATAAGAGAATGAAAATAATGTTAAATGTAATATTAAATACAAATCCATTACTATGAGAAAAGGAATATAGTTTATACATAGATATATTGAAATATATTTTATACATAAATGTGATACAGATATATTGAAATAATATGCGCACTTGCCATTATGACCAGGTGGTAGGATCAAAGCTCAGAAGCAGCCAAAACATACACCCCAACACTCAGATAGGATATGGTTTCTCCTGGAATCTGAGCCAGATTCCTTTCTCTCTCTGGGAGAAATTTTCATTGTGACGTAAGAAGAAAGGAGGTGGGAAGGCTGCCCTGCAGTGGAGTCACAGTGGAAAAGGCACCCCAGTTCCTTGGATCTTAGGGGGAACATGGTAACAGACCAACACAGGCGTGAAGATGGGGGCACATTAGCCTCATTATGCAACAGCCACCACATTGACAGAGAACCAGGCCTTTTTACTCCTCCCTCATCACTTCTCCAGTTGTGACTTGGCCACGGAAATCCTCTTGCCAGCATCCATGAGATCTCAGAGCCCCCATATGGTGGCAATGCGGATAGAGTAACCCCGCAGCAACCTATGAAAACGAGGGAAAGCAAGAAAGCACATGATAAGCCTGAAAGGTTTCAGAGGTTCATTATCATATTTTTATATTCATTCATCCTTTCATGTATTAATTTTATTAGAATTTTAACTGAATACTTATTACTATACTCCAGTAGACATCTAAGCTGCGTTGGGGAACCAGTACAATAATCTCCATTGTGGTGGGAGAGACAAAAACGTATTATCCTTGATAGACGAAGGACAAAGAAGGGCTTTCACATTTATCATCGCACTGACAATCCCCTGGTCATGTCCACAGGATATGAAAGTGCCCTGTCTCTGCCCAAATCTAATGAAGCTAGCTAGCTAGCCCGCATGACGGACAGGCTGGGAGGCCAGTGAAGGAGTCCATGCGAGCACCCTCGAAGGAGGATGTTTATCTCCACCTGGTCCAGGTTTGCTCAACCTCTCCTACAAACCTTAGTCTGAGGACGAGTACAAGCCTTTGGGCTGACAGTTTTCTGATAATCTGGTTCCAATATATTTGTCAATTTCCAAAGCCCTTTAATGATAAGCCTGGTGCTAACACTGGGCTCCCATGCACCAGTCTCTGTGCTAGGTACACACACATAAGCTGCTAATTTACCTTCCTGCACCTTGGAAGTAAGTGTATTTTTGCCATCCTGCAGATAGAGAAATGGAAGCTCAGAGGGGTTTACGAGCATCCTTATAGGGGAAAGCATCGTGGGACCTTTCATTCATTTAGCTCATTCTCAGTGCATATTATATTCTAGGCCCTGAATCACGCCTGTGCTAAAGACAGTTACTGTGCTTCCACAAACTGCACTCTTTTTGCCAGTTCAGTCTAGCTTCTAGAAAGGAGGTGGGGGAGGGATGCAAAAAGGGAAAGGATGTGAGGGGCTGGAGGATGTGAGAGGCCAACACCTAGGTTTCTCTGTGAACAAACCGCATCCCATTTCCTTTTCGGCCTTCCATCCCAGACCCCTCCCCCACTCCTCCCTCCATCATGCCCACGTCCTCACCTCCATGACCCAAGCAAGCGTTTTTTTTTTTTTCTCCAGCATCTCCCTTGAAAGGATAACAAAAGTGTTTTCACTGGCACTGTTGTCATGTGATCAAAGCATAGCTCAGGAAATGGGGTCCCTCGAAAGCTGTTTATCTAAAATCTCTTATTTCACCAGTTGGAACATTTTAAAAGAACATTCTGCACCTTCTCTCCCAAGGGCAAATATTTCGGTTACCTGTGTACTAGGAGCCAGGCTGAGGCCACACATACTCTGCTTAGTAAAAGAAAACTTCACTCTCCTGTCCGAGTTTTTCCCTTTGTGCTCATGTCCTCTACCCCTCACTCCCGCGATCTCCACCCCCACACACCCCCCACCCCCCTACCCCCGACCAGCAGGGGAGCTCAGAGGCCATGAGGAAATCCTAATCTCCTCTCACAGGAAGTTTGAGTGGCTCAAGGCAGGGAAGATGTAAAGGCAAAAAACTCTAAAACCAAGCTTAGGTGGGAATGTTTTTTATTACTGATAAAAAACAGAGTCCCTTTTCAGGGTTATTCAGATGAGCTCAGAGTAAATATTTATCTTTTCAGCTAATGGGGCTGTTCTGAGGAGCTCTGCGATTCCCAGACAGCCAAGCTGATGGATCACTTTTTGTTCCCCCGTCTGAGGGCAGGCCTGGGTAAAATGATTTGGCATGGGGAGCCGTTTTCCTGCGGCATGCCTGCCCGCGTGTACGAGGCATAACATCCCTCTTTGTTCCAGAACCGGGTGGGTGTGAGGGAAGGCCTTGCCCAGACCTCCCAGCTCTCGCTCTCTGAAATGATTTAATGGTCATATCGTCAGTGTTCCCAGAGCACATAGCCGCCTACCTCGGAGGAGAAGGAGAAAGATGGATGGCTGGGTCTGCAACTCCCACCCTCCCCTTAGGTTTGAATGGAGTACTTTGTTCTTTGGTGGTTTCAGGGAATGCGCTGTTAACACCACCGGTACCCCCAACACACACACAAATGTACATATATGAATAAATGAAACAAATACATATGGACGCACTACACTGAGAGATTTTTGAGGGTGCAGGCTAATCCTTATTCATATTTGTGTTCTCATATTGCCTAGCAATGCCTGGCATAGGGCAGATGATTAATACATACTTTTTCAATGAATACATGAGTAATTATAATTGTAACCATTTATTTAGCACTTAATATGTACCAGGTTTTGAAAGAAGTGCTTCATAAACATTCTCTTATTTAACCCTCACAATATACTATTACATTTGGTGCTAGTACTCTCCCCATTTCACAGATGTGAAAACTGAGGCTTGGTCAGGCAAAGGGATTTATGGTCAGAAAACTGAGGCTTGGTCAGGCAAAGGGATTTATGGTCAGTGGTAGCAAGCTGACTCCAGAGTTATGTTCCTAACACATCTCACTACACAATCATCCACCCAAAGTATAAATTAAAAATATTTCTACATTGAAGAAGACACAAAGAAATGGAAAGATAGTCCATGTTCACGGATTGGAGTAATCAACATAGTTAAAATGGCAGATTGAATGCAATCCTCATCAAAATCCCAAAGGCATTTTTTAAAGAAATAGAAAAAAAAAATCACCAGATTTGTATGGAATCACGAAAGACCCCAAATAGTCAAAGCAATCCTAAGAAAAAACAAGGCCAGATGTATCACACTGCCTGACTTTAATTTATATCACAAAATGACAATAATTAAAACAGCATGGCAAAAAAACCAGACACATAGACCAATGGAACAGAATTGGGAACCCAGAAATAAACATATATATATATATATATGAACACATACACAGAGGTGCCAAAAACATGTATATACATTTTTGTAAAACTTTATTATTATTATTATTAGTTACAGATGTACAAAACAATGCAATATTTTTTTCACCCCTTACAAAGTGACTCCCCCTTCCCCCTCCCCTGCCCCCCCACCCCCGATATACATAATTATTACAATTCCATTGACTCCATCCCCACACTATATTCTACATGCTATGACTATATATGTGTTAAATTATAGTTGACATATAATATTATTCAGTGGCAGCTTCAGATGTACAGTGCAGTGGTCAGGCCACTACACCGTCCGTGAAGTGGTCTCCCTAAAAAGACATGTGTCCTTCTTGTATATACATTTTAAGAAAGGAAAAAGCTGTATTAAAATTATGATAATCTCTTTGAACACCTCTTGTAATTGCAGAAGTCAAATGTGACCACTTGTATTCATCTTTGTTATCAGTATATATTGAGTATTACAGTTTTAATGCAGTTTTTTCTTTTCTTAAAATGTGTATTCTTTTTTTGGTTCTCTCTCTCATATATATATATATATATATATATATTTTTTTTTTTTTGACAATGGAGCCAAAAACATACAATGGAGAAAAGAAAGCCTCTTAAACACATGGTGCTGGGAAAATTGGAAAGCCACATGCAAAAGAATGAGACTAAACTGCTGTCACCATAGTCGTACACCAAAACTAACTCATAATGAATCAAAGACCTAAATATATAAGACTTGAAACAATAAATTGCATAGAAGAAAATATAGGTACTAAACTTATGGACCTTGGTCTTATAGAAGATTTTATAAATTTGACCTCAAAGGCAAGGGAAGTAAAAGCAAAAGTAAATGAATGGAACAATATCAAACTAAAAAGTTTCTGCACAGCAAAAAATTATCAACAAAACAGAAAGGCAACCAACTGAATGGGAGAAGATATTTGCAAATGATATCTCCAATAAGGGGCTAATATTCAATTCAAAATATATAAAGAACTTATACAACTTAAAAACAAAAAAACAAACAATCCAATTAAAAAATGGGCAGAGGACCTGAACAGACATTTCTTCTAAGAAGATATACAAACGGCCAACAGACATATGAAAAGATGTTCAACTGCACTAGCCATTAGGGAAATGCAAATCAAAACCACAATGAGATATTACCTCACACCTGTTAGAATGGCTGTTATCAACATGACAAGTAATAACAAATGTTGGAGAGGCTGTGGAGAAAAAAGAACCCTCATAGGAATGTAAATTGGCACAGTCGCTATGGAAAACAATGTGGAGGTTCCTTAAAAAATTAAGACTAGAATTACCACGTGATCCAGCAATCTCTTTTCTGGATATCCACCCAAAACTCTGAAAGCATTTATCTATGAAGATATATATGTGTCCCTATGTTCATTGCAGCATTATTCATGATGACCAAGACATGGAAACAACCTAAGTGTCCTTCGATAGATGATTGGATAAAAAAGTTGTGGTTTATATACACAATTGAATACTATTCTGTCATAAGAAGAGATGCAATACTGCCATTTATGACAATATGGATGGATCTTGAGATTATCATTCTAAGCAAAATAAGTCAGACAGAGAAAGTTGAGAACCTTGTGACTTCACTCATATGTGGGATATAAAACTAAAAGCAACAAACAAACAAAACAAACAAATAAGCACAAACATAGACGCAGAGAACAGTTTAGTGGTTACTAGAGCATAAGGGGGAGTGGGTAGTAGAAGAAGGTAAAGGGGGTCAATTATATGGTGATGGAAGATTTGACTTTGGGTCGTGAACACACAATGCAACATAAGGTGATGTATTATAGAAATGTACACTGGAAACCTATATAATTTTTATTAACCAATGTCACTAATAAATTTTAAAAAAGAAAAATATACATATATATATTTCTACAAGTGTCTTATACAAATAGCACTTTTGTCACCAGGTGCCAAAGGCCTCCCTGGAGGCCTTGATTATACAATGTCTCTGCCTCAGACATTTCTTTCTTATCCTTCCTCTCTATTCCCAATTGTCAGACACTCAATGAAGGCATCCGCTTCCAAGTAAAGACTTTACATTTCAGTATGGAAAGAACTTTGGATTTAACTTCCTTCCAGCAGCACAGGTCTTCTCCCTAAGAATAGACTGGCAGGTTCCTGATTGTGCCCGTTTTCTAATACTGCCAAAACAAATCGTTACAGACAGCATTGTAACACAACACTCATGCATTATCTTGCAGTCATGTAGGTCAGGGGTTCCTGGCAGGCTAAGCTGGACTCTAACCAGGGCATCAGAAAGCTAAAATGAAGGTATGGGCCAGCTGAACGCTGATCCGAAGGCTTTGGGAGAGAGAAGCCACTTTCAAGCTCACTCAGGTGTTGGCAGAATTCAGTTCCTTGCAGGTGTAGGATGGAGGGCCCATTTCCTTGCTGGCTGTCAGCCAGACACTGTTGTTTGCTCTCAGAAGCGGCCTCCCTCCCTTCTCCCGCGGCCCTTCCCCTTCAAACATGCAGAAGCATGACATTTCCTTCTCACGCTTGGAATCCTACTGACTTCCTCTTGTGCAACCAACTGAAGAAAGCTTTCTTCTCTTCAAGGGTCATGTGATTGGATTCAGACCACCTAGGTCAATCCCCTTTAAAGGTTAACGATCCCAGATCCCATAACACAATTACAGGAGCAATTCACATGCTGTAGGGATTAGCGATGGGATCTTGGGGGCCATTCCTAGAAATTCTTCCTGCTATACCTCCCTTCATTATAACTGAGAGCGAAGATAGGAGAAAGTTTGAGAAGGAGGCAAAGGGGACTAACTCAGGTAGTGAGGGTGAAAGTAGAACGAAGGAATTGCATTAATACTGCAAAAATAAGTCAAAGCACATCAGGGGAGAGCCAAGGCTTTAATGGTGGCACTTAGGAGGCCCTTGATAATGTGTGTCTGAGCCCCTGCTGTTCAAAGTGAGCTCTACTATTGTGTAGAAGAAGGACATCACACATTCCTTGGTTACATAGGAATAATTCATACCTATGGAGTCTTTTCTGTATTCCAGCCACAGTTCTAAGCACTCCTCTTGTATTAATTCATTTTATCTTCAGATAAGTGTATCATATTAAGGCATTATTAACCCATTTAACAGGTGAGGAACAAATAGATTCAGGAAATCGCTAAACACTGTACAGCTAGTGAGTGTTACAGGCAGGCTGTGAAGGCAGACAGCCTGGTTCCTGAGATAGTGTGTTTAACCATTCTACTAGATGCATCTGCTATCATAACCATTTAAAGATCCAGTTGTGGAAGAAAGGACTAGAGCAAAAGTTAGAACATAAAATAGGAGACTGTGGCTCTGGGGTGTGGGCAATGGTGAGTGGATATCAGAGTGGTCTGAGGGAGACAGCCTGGGGTTTGGAGTAAGAAAATCTGGGGCCCAGTTGCACCCATGAAAGTCATGGAGGTTGTGACCTTGGGCAAGTCATTTTAGTCCTCTGAGCCTCGGTTTCCTCATTCATAAAATGGAGATAAAGACATCTGGTCCTCGATCTGTAAAGGATCGTCATGTGGTTCACTGGTGTGAAAATGCCATTTTAATGGGTCCTAGAAATCTAAGGTGGTATTTCCATCTGATATCTGTGTCTTGTTTTTTTTCCAGATCCCAGGGGTTACGTGCCACCAAGAAGAATAGCTTTGTGGGGTAAGAACATTTTTTCATGATCTTTTAAAAAAGGCTTTTTAAAAAGGCTGAACGAATGGCCTTTTATTTAGTCTGTCTTTGTTTCCCTTCACATGTGTGAAGCCAGCCTATAGGAGTCAGTGCACTTGAGTAAGTCCATTAGGGATGACTAGAGGGCATTTTAATTTCCATCTATAGGAGTTGATTGTAGGAATTGGGTCATGCAATTATGGAGACAAGAGATGTCCCACCGTCTGCCATCTACAAGCTGGAGACCCAGGGAAGCCTGAGAACCAGGGGAGCCAGGAAGGGCGGGAAAGGCGAGAGGAAGTCACAGGAGCTCTTACTTTCCTCTGTAGATGAATAGAGGGGAGAGTGAACTGATGGACGGGAGAACTCCAGGCAAAAGGCGATGGTTAGAAACAGCTGCTTTGGAAAAAAAGAAAGGAAGTTGAGTAGACACATGTTAAAGGATTATCAAGAAACACTTAGAGCCTGGCAAAGATGGAAAATCATAAATTTGTTATGAAGTCAATTAGCATGATTATGCAACGTTCCTCTAATTTGTCGCAGCTGGGGAACAGAAGCCAAAAAAAAAAGAACAAAAAAATCCCATGTTTGTTTGAGGCTCAGAAAGAAACAAATATTTCCTAAGCATCAACAATCCATCCATCTATTCTTATAAAAGTATTTATTGAGTACCTACTGTGTTCCAGGCACTGTTTTAGGCTTTGAGAAGGACAATAATAAGACAGGCTAATCTTCTTTCCTTATGGGGCTTGCAATTTTTGTGGCAAGAAACAGAACTGTAAATAAGTAAATGAATACCTAAATAAGATAATTATAGATTGTGATTTATGTCATCAACCACATACATCTGCACTCGATAGGTGCATATATGTAGGTATTGATGTATACAAGTATATGTGTGTATATTTGTGTATCTGTATCTAAAATCACATTGTGAACTGCTGTTCACTCCTTTTATTACTGAGGCTCAGAGAGGTTAAAGCCTCAAGGTCACACAAATACAACTCTGAGTCAAGATTTCAACCCAGGTGCTATGGCCCCCAGTCAGAGCTCATTCTATGGTAACACCAAGTTACACTACTGAGCTCCCTGGCAGGGTGAGGACATGGGAGGTAAGAGGGAAAGGGACTGGTTGGCATTGACAAAAGTGAACCGGAAATGGCTGACCAAAGGAGAAACATTATGCTGTCAGAAATGGGGGGGAGGTCCTGTTTTGGAAAACGGGTGGGGGATGGGGGTGTCAACGTTTTGCTGTTTTCTTGGAGGATTGCCAAGTTATTCAGAGAGGGTGGGCAATGTGGATAAGCTCTGGGCCTGTGTGGTTAAGTTCTTATCAGTATTGCGCTGGGAAAGTATTAGCATTTCCTGTGAGCTTCTACTAAAGATGGCGTCGGCCTTTCCTTGATGATGGCTGTTCTCCAGTAAGTATCACAGAGTGGCACATAGTAGGTCCTTCATACGTTGTTAACTGAATTGATTGAGGTGTTTATAATGTACCTAGAGAATGGCAATTGCACTAGAATGTGGTAAAGAGTTCCACAAATACTGTTATTGCTATTGTTGTTACTTTGTTCCTTCACATAGGCTTCTGATTTAAAAATTAAAAAGTCCTATATTTATTTGCAGGGAGGGAGGGGAATCTGGTGGCTTATTTACCTGTGGAACAGGCAATTTCCAAGGCTCTAAGGTATATACAATTAGAGAAAAGAGAATCCCTTTGTGGCTAATAAAACCCTTGTCGAGGCACTTGATGAATACACTGGAGGTCCTTTAATGAGCCCAAACCACAGCCTCCTCAGTGTCGCTGCCTCCCACTTGAGGGGAAGGGCTGAGTTTTTTCTTTTCCCCCGAAAGACCTTCATGTTAACATTCCAACTCACTCAGCATTACCTGAGTCAGCACATAACCGTGCGTGACAGCCTCATTCAGTGAACAAGCAAAATGGTTTATTTATAAGCTCCTTTCCCAACTGGGATCTGGGGAAAACTGCTGTTCTCAGAAGTACGTAACAGTCAGAATGCCTTAATATACACTCAATGGAAAGTCGAGTGATGGCTCTTTCGTGATGGGTGAGATGGCAAGCTCTGAATTCTCCCTGGATATGTTAGTGTAAAATTCTGGGGGTGGGAGGGGGGTGGTAAGCGGGGAGGGGGGGACCTCGTCCCCTTCAGTATTTTCTTTTTTATCCACTGTCCCACCCTAGGTGACACTCTTAGGTAGATTATTACAATAGCTTCTAATCTGGTCTCTCTGCCTTTAAGCTTTCTGCCCACCCCCATTCCATTCTACTTAGAACATTCTATATTCCTTAATTCCTACCATATCAGTGCCTGTCCCATAAAGCATAAAGCAGCAAATTAAAAACTGTCAGTTATCAATTGTTTGCCGTGTGGTGGACAATTTGCATAGTCAATTTTATCTGTTTACATTTATACCTCAGCGCCTAGATCTTAGAATCCTATTTACCTGGTACAAAGATGGCATCAAGAATATTGGTTGAATGAATACACTATATCATTTTGTATTCAATAGCACCTCATCTGGCGTATATTATTTACCTATTTCAAGAATCTGAGGTTGATAATGGCTTAGTAAATCGCCCAAGATTGTAGGTGAGAACCCAGGGTAAAAACCCAGGCCTCACTGATGTGAGAGCACCTTTGTTAAGCTAATATTCAATTCGGGCTCAAAACGGCTCTTAAGCAACTGCTCTAAATAACTTCAAACAACAAGCCCAGCCCCTAGGCTGCCCCAATTCTCCAGAAGAACCCATGACCGGCTATTGGCAACATGCCTCCCTTGTTGGTCCTCACTTTGTTCCAATCTTACTCACCCTTAAGGTCCATTGCATCCATCACCTCATCCCCATATCCAACCCCAATGATCTCTATAATAGCTTCTTCCTTGAATCCCTCCCACAAATTTACCCAAGATTCATACTTGGATGATAACTATTAGCATATCACATTGATTGTAAGGGAGGGAGTTCTGAATTTTATGTTCCCCACAGGGTCTGATAAAGTGCTGGACACCAAGAAGGGTCTTCCTTAAAAATGCTTTTTAACTCAATCATATTAAATTCGATATCAACCCAACTTCCAGTTTCTCCCATCACAGTAGTGAAGGGATATTTACCAGGAAGTATTTTCTCCAGGTTGAGAAAATGTCGCAAGCCAGAGAGGCCTGGATGGAGACCGAGAAAAGGAGGGTGTTTTTTTTGTGCTTCTGAACATGACTCCCAGACTCTCCCCTACTTTCTGAAATCAAGTTTCTGGGAACACAAAGTGCACACGTACCTCCCAAGTCCCTAACACACACACACACACACACACACACACACACACACACACACATTTCATGGGACCCAGGCTTGTGAGAAAAAATCTGAAAGTGGAAGATGACATGGAGGAAGGCACAACAGAGCCACATGAATAGACTTTTCAGAATGGGGTCTGTGCCCCTGTGAAACAAGAGAGAGAGCCTGCCTTGCAAGAGAGAGGCGGAGATATTTCTGGAGCATTGATTTGGAAATCATCAAACAGAATCCTAAATGCCAAAGCCTGAAGAAAACCTATCTCCACTGTTCTCTCCTTCCCTTTTAAGGCTGGCAGATCTGCATGCTGGGATAACACTAAGGTATTTTTAGCAGTGTGTATTGATTTTTTTTTTTGTCCTTGGAAGCTACTATTTTCTCTTATAATGCAAAAACAACAAACAAACAAAAAAAGCCAGCTGTGGCAAAATCTCATTTAAGGTGGCAGCATAATGACAACGATGTTAAAATAATCATATCTTCGGCCATTTCTGAAGCTACACTACTTGGATCTCTTGGCATAAAGAATCGCTCCTGAATGCTTTGCTTTCTGAATAATGCCTTTCCCTGAGTGTTCTCTAGCAACACTATTAGGTAAATGGACATTCGAAGATGCGGTGTACTTCCCCGCTGGCACAGCATAAGCTGTACAAGAGAGAGACAGTCAATATCAATAACTGCCACTGTTCAAACAATCAGGAAAAGCTGAAAATGTGTACATTTATTACAAATTTTTTTTTTCACTCTCCAGACTTTCTAGCTCTGTCCATAACATCCTCTTCCATGGATTGAAGTGACTTGTCTTAAACCTTTGCTCCCCTGTACGTGTGCAATACCAGAGCTAGATTTCATGGCTTTGCTTGTTCTGTGAAATATTGAGCCTGACAGCCTCTTTTCTTTTTCTCATAGACACATCCACCAGCAGGGCTCTATTTGTGTCCCGGCCTAGAATACCGTAATATCCTATACCTGGCTGCCCATGTATTGCCTTTTTGTGTAGGAGGAAATGTTTTCTTCTCCATCTAGAGTTTCTGCCTGGGTCCATAAAATAGTCTGCATTGTTTTCTCCCTCTGTTCCTGCCCTCATTTCTCCCTTTGGGAGGAGGAGTTATGTAGAGGATTCATGAAATCGGTAAGGTATGAAGTAGGCATTATCTAGACCTCTTTCTTCCTTTATTTTGCAGAGTAGCTTGTTACTGAAACTAATAACACTCCTGGTTCCTCTATGCTCTATATGTTATGGGGAGACCAGGGGTTCCACACAGATATCTGTTTCTCAGGAATTATATTACAGACCTTGGTTATGGTCATTGCTCGAGCATTGTCTCCTACTCAGTTTTATTCATCGTAAACAGGCACGTTTGATCTCCACCTAGCTGACTTCTGGATAACTCCTTACTATAAAACTCATTGAACTATCACACTTGTGAACCACGGTTCACTCCCATTTTGCAGATGAGGCTCAGAGAGTTTGAAGATATTTATTTCCCACAGAAAAAGTCAGAGTCAAGGTTTGAACCCAGGTGCTATGACCCCCAGCCAGTGCTCATTCTGTGGTTTCACCAAGTGATACTGCTGCGCTCCCTGTCAGGGTGGGAAAGCTGGAGGTAGGAGGGAAATGGCTTAGTTGGTATTGATGAGTGTGAATCACAAATGGATGACCAAAAGGTGCAAACAAACTATCATGAAGTCAGAAAAGAGAGGGAGGTCCTGACTTGGAAAATAGGGAGAGGGAGGCAGGGGTTTACAGTTTTCCTGGAGGATTGCCTGGATATTTACAGAGGGAGGGTGATGTGGGCGTAGAGTAGGCTCTGATCAAACTCTTACCAGTATTCTGCTGGGAAAGGATGATTTAGCATTTCCTTTTGAATTTCTACTTTAAATAGTGTTGGGGTTGTTTTTTGATGATGGCTGTTCTCTTCCTACTTAAGTTTTTGGGGCTCATCACCGATGAGCACATAGTAGGTCTTCCATATGTTGTTCATTGATTTGATTAATTCAGATGTCTATAAGCATCTAGCAAATGCTAATTCTGTTTCCATATGCTCCAGCACCTGGAAAGAGCCCCATAAACACCGTTTGTTATTGATCCTGTTCACAGTTTTATAGATGTAGCCAATATGCCAGCTAAAATGCTTCACTGTAAGAGTTCCACTGTGGCTACATGATCTGCATTCTTCTAATTAGTTTTGGCTACTAGAATGTTAAATTACGTGGGAAGTCAGGAGACATCTTGAACCACATACCACTTGGTGGAAGTGGCCTTTCTGAAATCAATGAGCTTTTATTTGTCACTGCTCTAATTGTTAGAGCAGTTGTCCACACCCTGAATTGAAACCTGCCTCTGTGTATCACTGTATCACTCATTGATCCCAGCTAAGGGGTTTGGACCCACAGAGATGACTTTCCTGCTTTTAAGATTAAGTAATGTGGGTGGGTTGATATGGTTGATGGTTGATGTAAGACCTCAGCTCAGTTTGGGCAGGCTCCAAACTCCAAACTCTTAACCTCTATGCTATCCCTTATCTTTTCTTAGTAATGGAACATGGGTTTTACTATAGAGAAATTTCAGGAAAGCAAGAGTCATTCACTAATCATTCGCCAATAGCTTTGCCTCCCCATGAGGCCTATTTCAAAATAAATACATGGAATTTAGGAAATAATAGTTAAATAAATGGATTAACTCTGTTGCTTTTTTGTTGTTGCTTTGCAAAGCTTTGAACTACATTCCACACCTGTCCAGGTGTCTTTAAATATTGATTCTGCCATTTGCCCTTTCTTTTGGATTTATGCCATCTGTACGTTTGATAAAGGACTGTCTATATCTTATAGAGTGGAGAATTATTATGACACAGTGCACAGATTCTTGAACAGGTTGCCCGGGTTTGACACCTGGCTCCCCTCATTCTTCCTGTGTTACCTTGGGGCATGTTCATAGCAGAACATTCTTTCTGTTAAAGGGAAGAAATTAGCGTCTTCCTGAGGGTGGTGTAACAGGTATGATCCACTTCCTATAGCATACACTTTTCTAACATGTTCATAAAGCTATAAAGAGAGACCTTGTCACACTATTGCTGATATCAAAATGATATATTGTTTAAATAGTCTAATAACTTCATCAAGCTGGAAAACACAAGTTTAAGTTTGTCATAATGAACTTATGTGGGCTTTTTGGGATCCCACTTGGTACAATGTGTTATAACCACGTATATTCACATAATTTGTCCCAGCATTTTCCCCGGGATTGATAAGGACTTCATTTGTTTGTTGGCTCTGTAATCTATATTTCCCCCTTTTCAGGATTTAGAGGAACCCTCATTCATTTCCACTTTGCCGATACCTCTTTCTTTCATGATCCTACAAGATGATTTGCTCTGTACTCAAATTAGCAAAAAATTTTGGTACCTTGAAAGGTAATTTCTCTGCACCTGGAAACTTGAATGACTATAAAGAAGATAGGATTTGCTCCCTAACTGAATTTGCAGCTATTATAGCCTTCAATTCCCTCTTAACTGCATCTGTTCTATACCTTTCAGTTGAAAAATTATTCACTTGGATTTACACAATAGGTGCATAAGAGCTAAGCAGCCCTGGTTTCTCTGCCACCTGTTAACATGCCGCCTGCCACAGACCATGGCTTGCCCTTACCTTCTTCGTGCTCTCTCCCAGATCATGTACAGGTATTGATTGGGAAGGTACCTGTGGAGTCTCCTATTCCATCCCTACCTATCATTATTCCATTCTAAGAAATCCATGTTTTAATAATGCAGCTTAATTCTGTTTCTGAAAATTTGTAGAGAACAAGATGTCCCATCCTTGCTACTAAATTATTTCAAAGTTTAGTGACTCACCCTCTTGGGGAATATTTTCTTACATCTTCTCTGTGCCTTTATGTTTCCAATGGGAATGTGAAGTTCAGCTATAATGGTGGAGCATGTAGGGAAGCCATATCATTTATTGTCTAAATCTGGATCCTTTTAACAGTGCAAGAGGCACTATTATAAATTTACCAATACCACACCTGGGGGTCTTCTGGGCAAATGGAATGCATTATACACTGATATTTAGTAGTACTATAAGGTAGTCAGACTGGTTCTTATACCAGAGGGAAATCTGGGTGTGATAAATTACAGGAGCCAAGTGATGGAGATCAGTAGCTTAGAATTAAAAGTGACAGCTATGGAACTTCAATCATTTTATCAAGGATTATTGATGCCTACTAATACATGCCAAACTCTGTTCTAGGTGCTAAGGTCCCAGAAACTCTATCCTCAGGCAACCTCACATCTCTAAGCAGACATTGGATATGCTATCTCTTTGTCTTCTGGTGATGAAAGCTGGTGATGGGGATACAGGGGTGGGGGAGTACAGATCTGAACCTGACCTTGGTTTCCCTGATTTCCAGGTTTTGCTCTTACAGGTGCATTTCCCCAGGTACTTCCTAATTGCACGTAAAAATGATGCAGAGAGATGCCTAGTCTTTTTTCCTGGCAGTGAGACCACTTTTGTTTTTCTTCAGTGTACTAGGTTTGGTGATTAACAACAACAATAAAAAGATATTACAAGTGTGTGTTCAATGGGATTTTAAGAGCCAGTTATAATTTTGTCTCTCATTGCCAGGTTAGGATATAACCCTGTGTCTGTTAGAGTCAGGAAGACCTGGGTTTGAGGGCTAGCTCTGCTCCAAACAAAACTTTGTCATCCAGTTCTCCAATCCTCAGCTTTTTATCATCTGCAAAATGGGATAATGGCTCCCTCGTAATATTATCATGGAGGTTTAGTGAGATGATGCACATAAAGCCCATGGCACACTGTCTACCACAAAACCATGATTTTGTCAGAAAATAGTAGTCCTTATTAGCCCTTTCCTGGTTACTTTTCCTTTCCTTGCCATCCTGACACCGCTTTCCAGAATTCACAAATCTGTAGGCTCCAAGACTTTCAGAGCTTGCTGGACCCATCAGATCCAAAACTCTTGTTTCATAGATGGTGAAATTGAGTAGAAAGGTTAGATGCCTTGTTCTGGATCACACAGCTCATTAAATAATTGATCAAGGAATAGAAAACAGGTGTCCTGACTCCCATTCCAATGACTATTCTTACCTCACCTTATTTCCAAAGGCTCCCAAAAGGAGCTTTTATTGCCTAAAAGTTTAGGCCTTCAAGTGAAGCAGTGTTTCACTGACTGACACCAAACAAAGGTGCAGTGGTTTTTGTTGATTCACCAGCCTCAGCAACTAAATTCCTTGGACACTTTAATTTCATTAATCTGGACAGGACCGAGGTACCAGGTGTAAAACCTCTTTCATCTACTTCGTATACCGTCCACGAGTAAAAATGACAATGCACGTATCCCCACAGTGAAGACAGGAAATTACACTGCACTTTGGCCATGAGATTCCATCTTTTATATAATAAAATTGCCCACAGTACTGCGATTCCTTGCTGCAGTCCTACAGCCATCTGCCACTTCCCCTAACTGCCACACTCTGGAGAAAGCAGGAGATAAAAACTCCTAATTATTTTCCATATATTTTTATTCTTTTAACAATTTCTGTAATAAAAAAGATGGTACTGTGGGAGAAGTGGTTACCATGGAAACTGACCAGTCTCTTATAGCTTGATGTGAGGCAAGGAGATAGGAGCAGGCTATCGCTCTCAGGGATGGAAAGATAGTGGCAGGACACGCTGCTCTCCCAGCTTCCTATGCCTGTATTTGGATCTTACAAGAGCATTGTAGAGTTATCTGTTTTAAATGACTCTGAAGATATGAGTGGGGAGTGTTATGACACATCTTCAGGTGCTCCTGACACAAAGGAAAGCAGCCCACTGGGTCCGTAGACACTGGGGAGTTTCAAAGAAATACACTTCTCATTGACCATCTGAAGATTTGCCCAGGGCTGGAAGCAAAGCATCCTGGGTTGCTAGCTCAGGCATGCTGCTAACTGTCTCCCTCGCCAAGGATAATCAGGACTTGGCAGAGTCAATTCACCAGCTGTGTCTTGCTGGTTAGCAGAGTGGTTAAATGCGTAAACTTTGGGTTAACTTCCTTGGTTCAAATTCTAGCTCTTGCCTCTTCCTAGATTTGTGATCTTAGGCCAGTGCTGTGGCTTCTCTGATAGTGTCTTCATCTGCAGAATAATGATGATGTCAATGATGATCATGTCAGCAATGATAATGATAAATCTTCCTCAACCTAGCTTTATCAAATTTTAAAAAATGTACCATTTAAGTACAGGGTCTGGCATGTTTATATACACCTGTTCAATTTTAATCATTATAATTGTTTATAAATTGAATGATTTTGGAAAGAGAGATGATATTATGTGCCGTGTAAAAACTACGACATTTTAGAGAAATCTTACTTTGCAATAACAGAACATTTATGCAGGCTGAAAACTCATGGCCACCCTGCAAGCTAGGCATTAACACTAAATATGTATTAGTAATTACTAAACACTACATCAGCATTAGTGATATAATATCTCCTATAATGCAAACACTATATATGTTCCATATATGTGTAACACTATGTGTACACCAAGTCTCAGAACCATTATAAAAGGCTTCATCATAAAGAAGCTTTTTGTGTAAAGTACACTATGAAATGGTCAAGGTATCATCATTATTATCTGTCTGTGAGTGGCCTCTATCCAGAGGCTCAGGAACTAAACAGAAAAAGAATCACCTAGTCAACTTGCAAAATGTCTAATGGGGACCATGCCGTTATGTGTGATGTGTGTTACAGTGTGGGAAATGGATGGATAGTACAGCGAGTTTCATTTTCCAGGGAATTCATACTGTGCCTCAGGTGTCTTCCATCAGGGCTGAGAGGAGACATGAACAGGTATGGGTCTCTTGGTCCAGACTTGGCGTATCCAGTATCCTGTGTGAATTACGCCTCCTTCCCTCTCCTACACCATTTCCAGCCATTTTCTATGCGTATGAATGCTCTAAGAATGTTGTCTTCCCCAGTCTAATATGCTTTTACTTTCCTATGACTGCAGGGCTGTCCTCACAGCATGAAGTGCCCCTCCTTCTCCTTTCTGCCACCTCCATTCTTCTTATCTTCTTGGATAGACTTTAGTTACCCTTCCCACCACAAATTGAATATCCCCCCTTCCAGAGTCTCCTCATGCTGGATTAAATATCTTCTGTGGTGCTAACTTGGCATCAGATGCACACACTATATCTTTTTTGCATATACATTATATTAATAATGTGTGTGGGTTTCCATGGCCTTCCACACTGCTAACCTCCCAGGGGCTGGGGCTCATCTCTGTTATCTGCATATTCCCAGAGTGAAGCATAGTGGAACCAAGATGTGTTCAAAGTTTGCCTGTTGAGTTGAATACACTCTATCCAGGAGAAAATTCTTTTAGAGTCTAAACCTTCCTATGAAATTTCCCTAAACCTAGAGGAAAATGTATCAGAATGACTCGGGTCTGTTTTGGCCCTTTTACTTATTAGCTCTATGATTTTTGAGCCAGTCATTTTGCAACTCAAGCATTTATTTTCTGTCTTTCTTATCTCTCTCTCTCTCTCTCTCTCTCTCTCTCTCTCTCTCTCTCTCTCTCTCCCTCCCTCCCTCCCTCCCTCCCTCCCTCCTTCCCTCCCTCCCTTCCTCTCAGCATCATCCTATATGTTGGGATATATACTAGATGTGAGGATACACAAATGAACAGATATAATTCCTACCCTCAGGTTTAGATGGACCTAGGGTTGGAATAGTGCAGTGTTTCACAAGGGCAAAAAAGAAGCAGAAGCCAGTTATATCAAGGTGAGGTGGGGGCGGTGAAGTGAGCTAAGGCTCCCATAAAATATAAACAGTAATAATGTCTGCAAGAGCTATATGGATTTTAATTCCTCGTACAACTTTTAACGCTACGATTAGAGGAGGGTTCAGTGTATTTGTGTGAGGGAGGAGAACCCCAGTGGAAAAACAGCTCTCCAGGTATCATAAAACAGAATATAATCAACTACCACTGTAAGAATCTCCTTAGCAACCATTCATTGGCAGCCTGCTTTGTGAGTTGGTGAGTATCTATGCTCAGGCATTGGAGAGACAGTCTATAGAATAGGTACGTTTGAGCAAAGTGGCCATGGAGAAAGAGATGTCAGCCACTCATCAGCCAGCTGCTAAGGGAGGGGCATGTCCTGGTAAAGAAGGGGCTACACCAATGAGAGTGCAGCCACCTGAGTTGTGGGAATGAATGGAGTTTACATGAGAATGTACAGTAGATGCCAGCAACTCCAGTCCAACATTGAGGCCTCTTTTGTAGAGTGTTTGCGCCATGGTGTATGTTTGAGAGTGTGGGATATTGTAAAGAAGAGCACAGCAGCAGAGTGACCCATGCAGGAGAGAGAAATAAGGCGTTAGGAGTTTGCCAGAGACACAGCGCCCAGCTTCGCTTGGAGTCACATTCACAAACCTCCGCTGATGCAGTAAGCAGGTCCTCTCCTAAACATCTTTCCTAAAGTTGACTACAGACATAAAACAAAGGGAATCTTATATCTTATTTGCAAATGAAAATAGCTGAGATTCAGTATACATTAAATTACATATCCAACATAGCGCAACAATTAAGAAGCAAAATGAAGACTGGTCTTTTGTTTGTATATAAGCCCAGCACTTTATCTTCCATCCATAGATACAGAAAAAATGTGTCCATCTGTACCATGTAGATTGCTTTGGGGGAAGTTCATAGTTTACATTGGTGAGCTCTCATTAATATCAGGAAAGGCAGACCATGCTTTCTGCAGTTGCATAAGATGTTTAAAATTCTGGGGCATGTTTGTATCCTAAATTGCTGTGGAGAGAGTGATGAAATAATCACTAAAATATGAGAAGGGTTTCTGGGGATCCAGAGTAAAACTCTTCCTTTATTAAATTTATTTATGTAAATTTAAATAGTCGTGTAGCTATTGACATCTTTGTTTAGGGTGATTTTTTTTTTTTTTTTGAGGGCAGTCTCACTGGCCCTCATATGTGGGACGATGTTTAGGGTGATTTTAATCAGTGATATCATCTTGATGACATGTTCTATAGTAGAGAGCAGGAAAGAGGGGGGAGTCAGGGAGGTGGAGAAGGAGGGAGAAGGGGAGATAGAACAATACAGTTCTAGAAGGCAGGACTGGAAGAGATTTTGGAGCTCATCTAGTTTAACCCCTTCCGTATGCTAATGAGAGAGCTGAGGCTTAGAGAAATGAGTTTTCTTCATCAAAACTACAGGGTAGCAAAATGCCAAGACATTCAAGGTTTTCTTTACAGACACTATGGAATTCTTCATCGTTGAAGAAAATTCTCTCACCCTTGAAGTATGGGTCATGGTCCTTGAAGACAAGTAGGGTGTCATTTAAGAAGCAGAATTGTATTTCTTAGAGTTGGGGGGTTCCTCAGTTTGATTTGAAGCAACCTGTCTCTGAGGTTTGTGATGCTTCCTTAAAATGCATTCAGTATTTATTAAAACAACAAAAACCCAACGTCATGCCCAGCTCCTGACTCCTGACCAGCTGGTGTGCCATCTCATTCATGTCTATCAGACTTGACTGTGTCCCAGGCCTGCTGCAGTTCCCAAGAGCTCGCCTGATTTCCATGGGTCAGTAATGTACCCTGGAGGGTGACATTGGCAAGATGGTAGAAAGGAAAGCCCCACACCCTCCTTCCTCCCACGGAGACACTGATTCAATAACAATACACGGACCAACTTCCTTTATGAGAAATCCAGAATCCAGATAAGAGGGTACTGCATTCCAGTTGGGCATGAAACCACCTGTATCAAAGCCAATACGGAAATCACTGGCACCTTTTAACGATAGTACATCCCCTGGTCCACAATCAGAAGGAAACTCCCAGCTCTTGGCGTCTTCCTGGGGAGAGAACAAAGACTAGACAATATATTCAATGTTCTGAATTTTTTTGGGGAGGTCTCCCTAAGGGACTGGCTTCTATCTCATCTGTTTGGAGTGATGATGGGACCTGGCACTCTCCAGATGCCTGTGGACTGCTGAGAACCAAGGGGCTGGGCAATGTGCTACTCCTCCACCCAATAAGAGGATATACATTTTTCTCAATCATGCAGAAAACATTCTTCAGAATAAATCACAAAATAAATCTTAAGAAGATTTGTAATCACATTTTCTTAGTCTGTTTTGGCTGCTATAACAAAAATACCATAGACTGGGTGGTGTGAATGACACATTTATTTGTCACAGTTCTAGAAGCTTGGAAGTCCAAGATCAAGGCACCAGCTGACTTGCTGTCTGGTGGGGGCTCATGTCCTGGCTCATAGATCGCCATCTTCTCACTGTGTGCTCACGTGGTCTTTTATATGGACATCAATCTCATTCATGAGGGCTCCACTCTCATGACTTAATCACTTCCTAATACCATCACATTGGGGGTTAGGATTTCAACATATGGGTTTTAGGACACAAGCATTCAGTTCATAGCACATACCAAATACTTTCTAACAGTGGAATGAAATTAATAGCAGAAGGAAGACGAATATTCACAAGGATGGGAAAGTTGAAGAACACGCTCTTTCAACAACCAATGCATCAGAGAGGAAATCGAAAGGGAAATTAGAAAAGGTCTTGAGACAAACAAAAAACCAAAATGTATAAGATGTAGCAAAAGCAATACTAAAGGGAAAGTTTATAGTGATAAATGCTTAAATTAAAAAAGAAGAAAGATCTTTTAAAAAACCACAAAAAACAAAAAAATGCTAACTAGCTGTATACCTCAAGGCACTAGAAAAAGGACAAACTAAACCAATGTTAGAAGAGAGAAGAAAATAAAACCAATCAGAGCTCAAAATAAAAAATGAAATAATAGAGAAACAATAGATAGAAATTAATGAAAAAATAATGGGTTTTCTGAGAAGATTGAGAAAATTAACAGACCTTTAGCTAAACTTAGAAAAAAAGAGAAAAGACTCAAATAAATAAAATCAGAAATGAAAGAATAGATATTGCAACTGATTGCACAGAAATAAAAAGGATTTTAAAAGACTACAATGTACAATTGTACAACAACAAATTGGATAACCTAAAAGAAATGTATAAATTCTTAGAAACATACAACCTACTAAATTGAATCATGAAGACATAGAAAATCTGAACAGACCTGTAGTATGGAGATTGAATCAGTAATCAAAAACCTCTCAGTAGAGAAGAGCCCAGGACTAAGTGGCTTTGCTGGTGATGTCTACCAAACATCTAAAGAACAATTTATGCCAGTCTTTTTCAAACAATTTCAAAAAATTGAAGAGGAGAAAACACTTTCAAACTCATTTTATGAGGCCAGCATTGCTCTGATACTCTAACCAGAAGAAGACACTACAAGAAAACGATAGGTTAATATATTCTATGGAGATAAATGTAAAAATCATCAGCAACATACTGGTAAACCAAAGTCAACAGTACATAAAAAGGATCATATGTCACGCCAGAGTCGTAGTTAGAGCATCCATTCAACTGTATTGATGATCTGTTATGTACTGTACAGGGCTGTGTGTAAGCTTTGGTGAATTATGCTAGTCAGAAGCCGAGTCTTAAATTGATTATTAGAATAAAATGTCGCCATGGACATTTTGGACAGGAGCAAATATCAAGGACTTTTGGTAGGGACCAAATGTCTCCATGGATGTCTCCACAGGACAAATGTCCTGTGCAAAGCATAATATAAAGGTCTGGCACTTAGCAAGCCATCGATAAATCCTTCCTTTTGCACCTCCTTCCTTTGGGGCACTCATTTTAGTATTATGGGCTTCAGTTACCTTCATCAATTAGGGGAATTGATCTCTGAGGCAACATTAAATTTCATAATTCATCTGATTTTAACTAAATTGAAACTTGTAGTAACAATCTGTAGGTCTACCAATCTACACCTTTATCTAAAATGGATCAAAAGGTCCTGCAGAAATGAAACCTAACCAAAGTAGTGGAAGTGTAGAATCACTCAGATTAACACGGCCGGACCCACTGCCTGGCCCAAGCTCCTCAGAGCTTGAGCTGCTGTGTTTACTGTTACTAAGGCTACAAGAGTTTGTTTACCCAGGAGCACATCTTTAACCATTTTAAAATGTAAGACATAGGGACAGCCTGTACTCCACTAAGAAAAAAAAAACAACAACCCACAAATCCATCTGGAGAGGCTGGATATGATAGACCCTTTAATTTCAAGAGTAACGTAGTCAAGGAGTTCAGTGAAGAGATGACTTAATTTTACATTTGGTTTAAAGATAAAAATCTCTATTTTCCTTCATCAGCTAAGGAGCACAATGCAGCAGTGTGGGTTTATAAGAGAAGCTGGCAAAATATATCCCATCATTTTCCACTGTTGAGTCCTTTGCAGACTTAAAAAAAAATTCCTAAAAACAGAGAGAGAAAAAAGTCCCCAGATTTAGGCATAGAAATTATTAATGTGTGTTAGAGCTGGAAAGCGATGCAAGGTCTGAGCCTCCTTCAGTTTGATTTCTCTTGTGTGTATTTCATACTGAGAGTAACTTCCCTCAGAAACAGTAAACCACAAAGTTGTTGGAAATCACATTTCTAATCCTGCGTATATATGTCCAATTTGCTGACTGGATTAGGTGATAGGTGTTCCCAACAATGCCACTGAGTTGGGTGACTCTGGAAGCCAACTTAATATAACATTGCCCCCCAGAGCTTACATCTGCCTTTGGTTTATGATCTAAATCAGTTTTTTTTTCTTTTTTACTTTACAATTATTATGGGCTGGTTATACCTAGGTACCTCATAGTCAAAATGTTGAAAACCACACATAAAGAGAAAAATTTCACAGCAACCAGACAAAAATGAAACATTATATACAGTGAAATCATGATTTGAATGAACGCAGACTACATATCAGAAACCATGGAAACCAGAAGACAGTAAAATAAAAACAACTTCAGATAAAGGAAAACTAAAGAAATTTGTCCCCAGGAAACCTGTACTGCCAGAAATGCTAAAAGGATTTTTCTTTAGGCTGACAGGAAATACCAGATATAAACTCAGATCTTCAAAAAGAAATGATCATTGGAAAAAGTAAATACTTGGATAAAAATGGAAGACTATTTCCCTTTTAAATTATTTTAGTTTAGTTATGACTATGTAAAGCAAAATTATAACATTGTCTTGTAATTATTTGTATTTTTAATAATAATGACAAATATAGTATTTAGAACAGAAAGGAGGTGGTGAATAGACATATATGATGGCAAGGTTTCTACATTTTATGTCAAGTGGTACTATATTAACACTAGGTAGAATGTGAAATGTTAAAGCTATTATATATATGCCATCCCAAGAACAATGCCCCCCCCCAAAAAAAAATGTAAAGAGGTTAAGCTAAAAATCCAATAGACACAATACAGTTAAATTTTTAAAAATATTCAAATAATTCAAAAGCTGGCAGGAATGAGGAACAGGAACAACAAAAGTGGGGCAAATAGAAAAAAGTAAACTGGTAGGTTTAATTCAACCCTATCAATAATTACATTAAACGTTAATAGTTAAACAGTCCAATGAAAGGTCAAGACTTTCGAAACGGATAAAAATACAAGTCCACTATATACTGTCTACAGGAGAATCACTTTCAATAAAAAGGCACAGATAGGTTGTAAGTCAACAGAAAAAGTGGATATACTACAAGAAAAATGTGGTTGGTACACTAAGATGGTTGTCAGAGATCCTTGTCTCCTAGTAATCTCCTTCCTGAGAGTGGGCTGGAATTACTGACTTGCTTCTGATAAATATAAGATGGCAGAAATGATAGGATGACACTTCCAATAATAGCTCATATAAAGCCTGTGGCTTCTAGTGTGGGTTCTTTCTCAATCTTTCAACCTCTTTCTCTCTCTCTCTCTCTCTCTCTCTCTCTCTCTCTCTCTCTCTCTCTCTCCCTCTCTCTCTCATCACTTGCTCTGGGGAAAGCCAGCAACCTGCCATATCTTGAGGACACTCAGACAAGCCTGGAAAGAGCCCACATAGGAGAGACTGAGGCCGTCAATTCAATAGACCGTGAAGACCTGAGACCATCCCTCAACCACGTGAGTGAGACTAGAGTGAATTTTTTAGCCCACGTGGAGCCCCAAGATGACTTCCATCTTGGCCAGCCACTTTGCTGAAACTTCATGAGAGACTGTGAAGCAAAATTACTCAGCTAAGCCTCTTGGTTAATTCCTGGCCCACAGAACTGTGTGATGATAAATGTTTGTTTTCTGAGGCTAATAGATATTGGAGTAATTTGTTTCACAACAATTTATAATTATTATGAAGTAACTTGAGAAGGCTAGAGTGCTACAGCAGCAATACATAGAGCAGGCAAAGAGTTATAACATGGATAAAATCAAGACAAAGTTCTAACAGAGATAAAGAAAATCATTTCATAACAATGAAAGGGTCCATTTATCAGGAGGACATAACAATGACAAATGTACCCAAAATAACAGTCTCAAACTACCTTGAGCAAACATTGATGAAAGTATAGCAAGAAGTAAATAATTATACAATCAAAGGAGATTTGAATGTCCAATTTTTAGCAATTGATAGAATAACTAGAACAAAATAGTCAACAGACAGATAATCTGGACAGTGCCATCAACCACCATGACCTGTTTCAAACCTAAGATATAGCCGCCAAGAAAGAACATATGCTTGGCCATAAAACAAGCCTCAATAAATGTAAAAGGAAGGTAGTCTTGTTCTTTGAGCACAGTGTAATATAACGAGAAATCAACAAAAACTAAAATATCTAGGAAACCCTAACTATTTGGAAAGAAAAGTAATTTTAAATAATCTATCAAAGAAGAAAGAAAATATTAGAAAATATTTTTAACATAATTCTGAAGAAAATATGACGCACTAAAGTATATGTGATGAAAATGAAGCAACTGGAAATGATGAGAAACGTATAGATTTAAATGCTTATATTAGAAAAGTTAACAGCCGCAAACAATGAGTAAGATTTCATCTTAAGAAATTAGGAGGGCTTGCCAAGTGGCGCGTTGGTTAAGAGTTGGCTTGGGACACCAGCTCTTAGCAGCAGGTCTCCGGTTTGGATCCCACATGAGGGTCAGTGACGCTGCGCCCTCTACAGCTAAGATGCTGAACAACAGCTTGACCTGGAGCCAGGCTGCCGTGAGTCACCAGCGATGGTGTAGGCTGCAGCCCCTGCTGCAGTGGCTGCCATAAGCTACAGTGAGTGGCTGGCAGCCAGGGTGAGCTGCTGTGAGCCGCCATAAGCGGCCGTCCAATGGCCGACGAGCGACTGTCTCAACTGGGAAGAGTGCGATGATAATACCAACGTGGGTCAGTGCAGCAATGTCCTCTGCAATTAGACTGAAGAACAAAAGGACAGCAACTTGTCTGTTCCCCTTCCCCAGTTCCTCAATAAAACCTTTAAAAAAATTTAGGAAACAAAAGAACACAGTAAAGTCATTAAGTAAAGGAAATGAATAATAATGATAAGAGCAGAAATCAATGAAATAGAAAACAACCAAGTCATAGAGTAGTGAAAATCCAAGATTTGATGCTTTGAAAGAAATCAGCAAAATTAATAAAAATTTAACTACACTGATCAAGAAAAAAAGAGAAAGAATAAAAAATTATAGGAATGAAAGAGGGAGTATCACTATAGATCCTAGACATTAACAGTATTTGAAATTATTATTAATAATTTTATACAAATGATTTGACAACTAAGATGACATCAACAAATACCTCAGAAGATTCAGTTAACCAAAACCGATTAAAAATGAAACAGGAAATCTTAGTAACTTTATATCTATCTAAGAAACACACACACACACACACACACACACACACACACACACACACACACTCTCTGTCTCCTAATGGTCTCATCGGTCAGTCATCTCAAACACTTTAGCAAGAAACAATATTAATCTTACACAAACTTTTTCAGAAAATAGTAGAGGAAGGAACATGTCCTGCCTTGTGTTGTGAAACCTACATAACTATAATATCAAAATCTGACAAAATCATTATTATAAAAGAAAATTATTGACACATAGTCCTTGTGATCATGAATGTAAAAACACATAGCAAATTGATTTCAGAAACCTATCAAAAGGATAGTAGGCCATGATCAGTAAGGTTGATCTTAAAAATGCAAACGTGATATAGCATTTTAAAATCAATCAATACAATGCACAATCATAGGAGAATAAAAGAGAAAAATACTATCATTTCAATAGAGATCTGTCTGAATGATAGCTGACAAAATTGAACAACCCATTCATTGTATAAACTTTCAGCAACCTACCAACAGAAGCAAACTTGCTTCATCTACGAAAGGCACACTGTAAAAACTCTGTGTTTACCATCATACTTAAGAGTGAATATTAAATATTTTCTTCCTAAAATTGGGAACAAGCAAGGAGGCTCACTCTTACCACTGCACTCAACATTGTGCTAGAGCTCCTTACCATTGGAAAATGGAAAATGTATAAAAACAGAAAAGGAAAAAGTTAAACTATTTCTATTTGGAGATGAGCTAATGCTTATGTTGAAATGGGGACCCTATGAAATGACCATGAGAAACAATTAGTACATTTAGCAAATTCATATGATACAAGATTTCCATAAAACAAAACCTAAATTGTGTTTGTTTATTTCTAGCAATAAATAGCTGGAAAACAGACCAAAGCATCAACACCATTTACAATAGTACTGATTCCCTTCTTCTTTAATTATTATCTCCCCAAATATCTTAAGCCCCTGAGATAGTGGCCCTGAAATACCGCAATTTATTTATTTCCCCAGCATCACCTCCCAGATTAATACCTGTGAAAGTTTTAACAACAGCAGTTGTCTCCACCATACCAGGGCATTTCTATACTCAATTATCATCAGTGATAGAAGCCCACCAGTGGGTAAAGCAACTTTTACATCCTATGTTAGCACCTGCTTTCAGACCATTCCTGGACCTGACTTAGGTCAGTGCTCCGTGGGGAAAGAATGCTCCAGTGGCATTTGCTGGCAGGCAGTTTACTGGGCAGTGAGCTCAGGAGTAACATGTGTGAAAGAATAAGGAAAGCATGGTTAGGCAGAGGAGGGAGTTGAATTGGGATGCAGCTACAACAGAAGCCCCAGTACACATCTGCTCGGAGGTATGGATAGCCCTTCAGCAATGTCCCAAATAGTGGCATGGAGGACCAGGACTTTGTAATTAACCAGTCACCGGGTGTGAACTGATGCTGGAGAAGGGAGGTTCCCTTGTGCAAAGAAATTCCCTTTGTTCAGAGCAATTTTCAGGAAGATACTTACCAGGCAGCCGTCAATAGCCACCACTCCAGGAGGCAGGGGAGTTAGTGTGTCATTCATGAGAGGGTAGCATGGTGGACCATGGGATCCATGACCACCAGTTAGGCAGCTGTTGGAATAACTCAGTCCAGAGTCGATAAGACTAAGAAAACAGCAGAGGACATTGAGAGGAGAGAAATAGAAGAGATATGTAAGAGGTAAGACCAAGATGACTTAGTAACAAATACACATTCAGGTTGCTTTTGCTGCTGAGGTTTCACCTGTCTTAGACTCACTTGAATACTTAACAGCACAAAGTAAACTTTTCAAGAAATGGAGAGACTCCAAATAAGAGAAAGTCAAGAGCGAGCATTGAGCAGATGATCGCCCTTCTCTGGCTGCCATGGGTGAAGGCAGCATGAATGGAAAGGAAATTCTTGCTATATTTAGAGCTTCATGCTTCATTGCTATTCAATCCAGGAGAACTTGATGAAGAAAATAGGGTCTGTGGTTTCTGTATATGGTCAAAAATTATGTTCAAACAATTGTGGTTGTCTCAAATGTTCTCTAGAGGTATCATACAACTCTTAAAGCAAAATTAACTTTAACTCATGTTATTTTTTTATGTACGAGGTAGATTTTATCATAGTGTTTTGGGGCCAGGATCATTAAATCGTAGAAATAAAGGCAGCATGTCAAATCTCCCCAAAGGAAGGAGATTGCTGTGTTAAATGGCTAAAAAAAAAAAAAAAAAAAGTTGAAAAAAGATTTCCATTAGTCTCATTTTCTTTTTATTAGAGTAGATACAGAATTGAGAGGAATGTGAAATCGCTGATGTATATTAGGTTTGAATATCTTTCACTGAAACGTTAAAAAATATTTCCACAATGTTAAAACTATATGGAATTATCTAATCTGGGACCGTCACTGCTTGACAAAGCATCAGTAAGAGACACTGAATAGAGTTTAGCACCTCTAGATTATAATTTATCAAAACAAGAGAGGATTGTTGGAGAACATCATCATAGCTACCTTCAATATCTAAATGATTAAATTGTGTATGGCCAGCTAGCAGATGGCTGGGTTTATGGGGACACATCTATGACCCATGCACGGAGCTTGCCTGGTTAGCTCATTTCCTCAGGAACACTAGGAGCTGAGTACCCTTAATCTCATTGTATAAGTGAGCATCCTGGAGCTCCAAGGGTTAAGGGTTCCACAGCCAAGAATGGTAGGCTGACCCAAATGCGCTTGACTTTTCCATGTGAGACACCCCTTCCCTGCTTCTCATTCCTGTTTCAGCAAGAAAGCTAAGAAGTAGGAGTAAAAACTACAACTACACAGATTTAGCTCAACATATGGAGAAATATTTTCACCATCAGAGCTGCCCAAGGTGAAAGCGTCTGCTATCTGGCATTGAGTATCACCTGGAGGGTGGGCTGAGGAAGAATCTACCAAGAGAACCTGACCTTGCTTTGTAATCTCCCACCCCTGCTGACTCACCCTGCCCTGGAACATTAGACAGAGCTCTGTGGAAGCCGTTTTAGGGGTGTAGAGAGGATGGGAAGGGGGCAGTTAATGAGTTTGTAGGACTGGAGTTTCTCAGTTTGAACTGGGCGTTGCTCCCTGGGACATAGCCCTACAGATGGCACCCGCCGCTGGACAGCCTTTTTCCCCAGCATCAACAGCTTCAGTTTACACATAGAAGGACGCAGACAGCTAGAGCCGTAAGAGTCCTGCTTAGGGCCTGATGTGCCAGGGAGAACCTGGGCTCTGAAGCTCACTCAGAAAACCTGGGCTGAAATTTTAATTCTGTCATATAGACCTGGTTATATTTGGACAAGCTCTTTCATCTTTCTGAGACCCAGTTTTCTCATCTTTAGCATAAAGATGAAGCCTGTTATACTGGGTGGTTCTAAAGACTAAATGAGATAGAGAAGGCGAACCTGAAATGTGTGGCATATAGGAAATAATCAATACCTTTGGCTCCATGCAAGCATGCCTTGGGGTGGGGAGGCGAATGTACACAGTGCTGGCAGTGCTAGAAAATGCCACTGTCCTAGTCTGATTCTCCTTTGCTTCTACAACCCACCAGAGAAGCCTTAGCTATGGGGGAAGGGTAGAGTAAATAAAAGAGGAAAAAAAGACAAAGGGAGGAAAGAAGAGGAGGGAGGAAGGAAGTCAGGCACTTTCACATAAATTGCTCATTTAATTCTTCCAAAAGCATATAAATAATGTGAGTTATACCCATGCTAAATATCCAAAGCCATAGCTAGTTTGCCTTCGATCATGGTCTTCTATTCAACAAATATATATTGATGACCCCTGAGGTGGAAAGCACGGTGCCAATCAATCTCTTCAGGGGATTAAAAGGTAAATGAGACACGCTCTGTCACCTTATGAAATTCACAAAATGTAAGTAGAGTGCAGTAGACTGAGTGTTTTTATCCTCCCAGTGTGATGGGGTTAGGATGGGGGAACTTTGGGACGTAATAAAGTCCTAAGGGCTGGGACCCTCATGAATGGGGTTAGTGCCATTATAAAAGGGACCCCAGTGTTCTCTTTCCCACTATGTGAGGACACAACAGGAAGATGACATTCTGTGACCAGGCAGAGGGCCTGCACCAGAACCTGTCTATGCTGGCATCCTGATTTGGACTTCCAGAATCAAGCTGTGAGAAATTATTTCTGCTCTGTATGCCGCCAGTCTATGATAATTTGTTAAAGCAGCTGAACTGACCAAGGCCCAGACTAAGACAAGCACAAAAACCAGCCTAACAGTAAACAGTGAAGGAATTCCCATATGAGAAATCCATTTGACTTCTACGAGTACACATGCTCACAGAGGCCAGCCATTCACTGGAAGCCCTATGGGCCTTTTCTTTTTTAATCTTCCAGTCGAGGCTCTGGCTAGTACTAATTAGGGATTTTTCATCTTGACCTTAGTTTAAAAATAAAATTGTATTGTATTCCCATTTCTTTTATTTATTTGTTTGTTTGTTTGTTTTTATATTCCCATTTGTTTCAGGGCAATTTTTTTTTCAAAGCAAGGTTAAATAACTTGCCCCATATAAATTTTAAACCACCTTTCGAACTACATTGACAAAATAGGTGCAAACCTGAAAAACAGTGCAGGGAACATATTACATGTTTCCTGGAAAAGATAGTTAAGTTAGAGGCAGCTTCAGGCCCCTGGATGGATCGAGGGCAGGGTTTCCTCAGGAAAACCAAAGGGCAACCCTTCAGCCTTTGCCACAAGTTTGTTCTTATTTTCTCCACGTGATCTCTGCTAGTCCAGAAAAGTTTGCAGTTCAGGGCAAGGGGTTTCATACTCTCTTCTCAGACGTACTTCCTTGTCCATTGTTTGTGAGATTCCTACAGTCAAGAGGGATAGGTTGACACTTCATGGACGGTGTAGTGGCCTGACCACTGCAGTGTACATCTGAAGCTGCCACTGATTAATATTAGATGTTGACTATAATTTAACACATATATAGTCATGGGATGTGGAGTATAGTGTGGGGATGGAGTCAATGGAATTGTAATAGATATGTATGATATCGGGGGTGGGGGACAGTGGAAAGGGGATGAGGGAGTCACTTTGTAAGAGGTGAAAAAAATAACTATTGCATAGTTTTGTACATCTATAACTATTAATAATAATAAAAATAATACAAAAAAAAGAGGGACAGGTTGAATGTGTGAGACAGAATGACCTCTGCCAACAAAGACTTTGTGAAGCCCAGTCAAAGATAGAAATCACAGCAATAGCTTATGTTTGCACAGAGCTGTCTGCAGAGCACTTTTCTCTTAGCCCAGCAAGACTCAGTGCTACTCTTAATGGCACTCTAGGGACTGCATGGAGCAGAAGGACAAGGAGAGGATGGTGTTGGGTGGGACCTTTCTGGGGTCTAATGTTTCAGAATAGGACGGGTGCCCGGGGGTGCGTCTAGCAGCAGTGTGTGGGCATTGCGATTCAGGCAGTATATCAGGGTTTAGGAGTCAGATGACTGACCTCAAAGAAGATTTTGGGGGACTCTTTAGGAAGAAAATACTAACGATAGAATTAATAACTGCCAACATTTACTCATTTTTTACTCTATGATAAGTGATATACCAATATCTATTTCATCCTGACAATGACTTGGTAAGTATTATTATTATTATCCCAATTTTGCTGAAGAGGAAACTGAGGCACAATAAGTTAAGTAAGTAGCTCAAGATCACATTGCCCAGTGGCTGGGATTTGAACTCGAGCCTCTGAGTCCAAAGGTTGTCCTTTTAAGCACGATGTTATACTGATGTCCACATCACGAATCCCAATCATTATAAAACACAATAATTCCAGAAAATCAGACCCTCTGTCTGTGATATGGACGCAGAGATCCAGAAGATACCGATCTTGCCCTCAAGAAGCATATGCTTCACAAGGACAGGCAGCCAAGGAATTCCATACATGAAGTAACATGGCATTATATGCCATGACATGGTGGCCATGGGTCCCACTGGACACTCCAGAAGGAGAAAGGAGAATTGCCTTTCTAAGGAATTGCAAGTCCCGTAACGGTAGGGGTTGTCTTATCTGTGAGCTTCCTGGGGATTTTCCACAGTGTCTAGATCAGAGATGGTCATGTGGCAACTCCCTAGCAGAATTCATCCTGCCCTCTGCAGACGATTCTTCCTGAATATGTATGTACTGCAATTGGCACAGAGGGCATGTTAGAGTAAGTTCTCTTAGAGGGGAAAAAAAGCTAAGACTAAAACATTAATGTGCACCAAATAGAATAATAAAGGTAAGAAGATGATTGCTCTTAGAAGAAAGAGTAAGAAAATATTGATTTTGTGTTTGGGGGCGTAGAGGAGTCTTCCCAAAGGAGGTAACATTTAAATGGGATTTTACAGAACCTGAAATTTGCCAGGAGTGAGAAAATGGCATTCCAAAACATTGGTCAGTGTATGGAGTAGGTGCCAAATCAAATGAATAAGTGAATTATCAGAAGAACTTATTATACAATATAAAATCTTAATCCGTGACCTTGGATTCTGATTTAAGCAGCCTGGAGTTTGTCTTGGGGCTTGTGTTTTTAACAAGTCACCCAGGACTCTCGATTAGCTCCTGGCCAAGCTATTTTGGAGTGATGCACTGTTTACATGTTTGCTTATAAAGGATCAGAAAAGCCCTAAAGAACAGGCAAGCATTTCTGTGAAGTTGTTGAAGGTTGAGTGAAGAGAAGGGGTGAGAGATGTGACAGAAAACAAAGGTGGGGACTAGGCAGTAGGGGCTCTAACTATCTTATAGGTACAGAGAAGCATCTTCCTCAGGTGAGATTTTTAGCAGGACAAATCTGGTTGTATTTGGGGGGATAATTAGATATGGAGCAACTACAGTCAAAGAGACCATATAAGAAGTTACTGTAATAGTCTCATGAGAGGAGAACCGTATTGAAGAGAGTGAGGATGGAGAGAAAGGCGCACATTTGGAAGGTAGTTCTAAGATGTAAGGGACAAGCTCATCATCCATCATGATATATTTTCTTTGATAGTATGTAATATTTATTTTTTGTCATTACTTGAGAACTGTTGCAGAATGTTTCTTCACGTACAAAATCTTTCTTCCACTCTACTTCCTACCCTAAAAAGTCAGAAAAATCAAAGAAATACTGAAAATGTTGCTTTTAGGTTTAATTTGTTCATCTAAAGACAGGTTTCAAGATTCTTCAGACAATGGCAGAATTGGCCATGGATGAGTTTGTTTCAACACTTTCCCCTCCAAAATCTGATAAATCCTGGAAACAAACTGTTTGTTCTACGTGTTTAGGACTTGTCCCCAGACAGTTTCTTCTCTAGCATCTATCTTCCACTCTTTCATTTGGTTACATTTTGTTTAGGGTTGTTAATGTTTCATTGGCTCAACATTCAGAACATTGGGGAGAGAACTTTTGAGGCTAAATAATAAGAATTACCAATATGTAGGAATTTGTGGAAAGACTGAAAGGAGTGAGGAGGTTCATTCAACATGCTTCGGGTGAAAATATAACTTTATAGATACCTATAAAAATGCCCACACCTTTTAACCAGTAATCTCACTACTGGGAATTTGTCCCAAGAGCATAATTCTAAAGGAGAAAAAACTGTGAACCTTTGGAGCAGAAAGACAAAGAAAGCGAAGGAGACCCTAAATATCCCAAGTACAATAGGATGATTAAATAAATTGTGTTCAATAATCAATGACATAATGAATTTAATTTTTTGAACCAAAGTTATAACTAGTCAGACAAGGGTGATTTGGTTCTTTACATGTTTCCTACTAGGAGTTACTTAAGTATGGCCCACTGCCTGTTTTGTAAATAAAGTTTTATTGGAACATGGTTGTGCCCCTTCCTGTACATGTTTTTATGCTACAGTGGTGACACTGAGTAGCTGCACAAAGAAACTTAAGAAACATAAAATGGCCTGAGCAACCTAAAATGTGCATTATCTGGCTCTTTATAAAAGGAGTTTGTGACTTGTGATTTAGTCTAAAGTAGGAACAGCGTTTCTCAGGTTTGTTTGCTATAAGCTCTCGCACCAGGATCGTGGGTACATGTGTGGGCATGAGGGTAAGAGGGTAGAAAGGAGCTGAGGGCCGGCCGAGTGGCGCGGTGGCTGAGCGCCGGCTTGGGAAGCCAGCGGCCCCGGTTCGGGTCCCACATGTGAGGGCCAGGGACACCGCCCTCAAAAAAAAAAAAAAAAAAAAGAAAGGAGCATGAAGATAAGAGACTCCTTGGGTTCTGGAAATCTTTTGCTTGATACAAGAAGTGCCTACACAGATAGAGACATACATAAAATCGTCAAGGGGCACTCTTAAAATTTATGCACATAGTATGTATATTTTACATCTCAAAAAATTTAATAACTAGGTCTTATTAAACTGGGGGGGCCTGTGAAATTTAAGTGAACAAGAAGGAATTGTTCCAATCAATATCTCTCTCTCTCTCTCCCTTTCCTAACCCTTCCAGAAGATTCCAAATTGAGCTATATTTAGGGTATCATAATATGAAATAGCAGACTGCTTTCCCAGGAAAGGGACAAAATTGCTCTTGAATTCTCAAATAAAATATCAAAAACCAGAAGCAGTTGCCTTCTGCCTGAAATAGTTAACTAAGTAGATTTCCCCCATGGCTGCAGCCAGCAAGCAATCAGGCCAAACGCAGTGGGATTGTGCAAAGCATCCAAGGACGGAGTCAGTGTTTCATGATCTGCCCCAAGCCACAGGCGCTTACACTAAATCAATAAAAATCATCCACAGATTCTTGGATTTGCTTTAAGAAAGTAGCATTTCTATGAACCTCCTAGACAGATACTAGGGACAGCTTGCTGGGTTTGGAAACATGTTGCAAACAACAATTCCCATTGTTCCAAGTTATCCTGGCTGGTTGGTGAACAAATGATTTCACAGCTTGACCGAATGCATGTAGCTCTATATTGACTTTGCACTTGGGAGAACCTCAAGATGTGTTTTCACGTAAGGAAAGTTTGGATCAAAGTGAATGATTTTTGAGGTTCCCTGGTTTACATCAGCTGACTAGGAGGGGGAAGGTTTGCCATTCTACCTAGCGACCTAAACAATATATATCCTTCTTGCTGCCTTTTAATACATCTCAAGATTTGATTTTAGCAAAGCCACACATACAAGGCCCAGTATCAGATTCGGTAAATCTTCAGTGAGCATTTAGTATGCTCTTTGAAATATAAATGAAAAGCACATTTAGTAGGTGAGAAACTGAGTTAACCAAAGTTCCCAAATACTCCATCGCAGCAAAGCCAGAATTTGAATCAGGATTCTCTGATCTTGGGAAAACTCTCTAAGTTTCTACTTCATGACAGTTGCTTCTTTAAAGTAAAATAGTAACATCTAAGGTCTAGTCATATCTCTGCTGTTAATTAAGTATATGACCTTGGGCTAATAACCGTAGCCCCTGGTTATCTGTGGGGATACGATCTAAGACCTCCAAGTGGTTGCCTGAAACCGTGGATATTACTGAACCTTATATATACTATGTTTTTTCCTATACATATATGCCTATGATAAAATTTAACTTATAAATTAGGCACAGTAGATTAACAACAATAGCTAATAAAATAGAACAATTATAACAACATACTGTAATACAAGTTAGGTGAATGTGGTTGTGCTCTCTCAAAGAACCTTTTGAATTGTTTATTTCTGGAATTTTCCATTTAATATTTTCAGACTGGGGCTGACCGCAGGTAACTGAAACCATGGAAAGTGAAACCGTGGATGGGGGGGTGGGGCGGGAGAACAACTCTACTGTACTTCACTGCTTTAACTTTAGTCCCTTGATCTGAAGATAAATCAGTTGCACCAATATGTCTCTCCAAAATGTTGTGGGTTTGCACCTACCATATTTAGCTCTGGAAATGTGTCCTTTTTTATTTCTTGCTATAGCACCAAAAGAACCACATAAAAACCAAAGACAGTTTTATTTGAACTAGAAATCTGTTGGGAAATGATAATTCAAACCACTCAATCTATTCTTTTCCATAATAAGATTATTTAAAAGTACCCACTGTCACACAGAAAGACTTGTGATGAAAGGCCTGAGTTGTATAACCAAGGCCAGATTTTTAAAAATTCAGCTTAATTGAAATGAATCATGTACAAAATGCCCTGAGAATGTTTAGGACAGAGGAAAAAAAAGTAAAAGTTTTGAAGAATTGAATAGGTGAACATTCTAATAGAAAAAGTTGTGATTTTGTTTTTCTATAATATGAAGTGAAAAGAGAATTCGAGCTCAGCTTGGCTCATAGTTTCATAGAACAATTTTCAGAAGGATGTCATATGTCCATGCTTTGCTGTAGAATCATGAGGATGACAGCCAGTCTACTGAACCTATTCTCTCCTTATATATTTCCTGAGGGGGGAAATTCGTCTTCATTTCTCTGTAAAGCTTTAAGTATGTATCTCATCTGCCTGAATTATAGTCTTGGAATGGTAAGCCAATATTACAGAGATTTAACAAACAAAAAAGAACAAAAACAAAACTCCTTGATATTTGGAAAAGCCAGAAATGATCCGTTTTTCTTCTCAGCCAGTTCAAGATCAGAATGATAATAAAAAGTGACCTTTTCATATTTCAGTTCAATTTAACAAACATTGATTCAGCACACATTATAGGGAAATATAACTGCTAGATTTGGGGGATACAGGTTTCTGATTATAAGAATCCATTTCTGGTAGGGCTAACATGTTAATAAAATGAAGCGAATGTACCCAAAGCATTAGGCCTGCATCTCATAAATACCATAAAGAAGGAGAAATTAATGTGTCTTTGAGAGTCAGGGAAGGTTCTGGAGGAAGTGACTCACGAGTGGAGTTTTTAAGACTAGTGGGAGTTATCCCAGTGAAGGAGGTTGAAAAGATGCTCCTGGATGATGGCATGAAAGGGAGTTACACTTGACATAGAGAACTTAAATACCTGAATTAAGTAATTGAAATAAAGTACTCGACATAGTGGCCTGGATACTTTCCCAAGGACCATCAATCTTCCTACTCGGGCAATTCATGAATCTTACAGCCCAGCCTCTTGGACTCTTGGACTGGTCTGTGCTCAATTAACAATGTTTTCAAAGATTTTTATGGGTTATCAATGTATTCTCATGAGTAAAGCACAGAAGGGGTCCTTATGTGAAAATGAACAAGAGTGATAGAAATACCAAGTGTTAACCGATTACATTTCCTTGTTGAGGAAAGGGGACTGGACCTTTGTAGCCCCACCCCAAACAGTCACTGAATATGAGCTTAGCTTTGAGTAAAGCAGCTTCCCCCAGCACAGGGTGAGTTCCAGAAACGGACCCATCTGTGAGCCATCAGTGCTCAACACACTGGGCAGTTGAGGGAATAAGAGTCTCAGTCATGAAAGAATATCTGGGGAGTGCATCAAAGTATCCACTACAATCATTACATTTCTTAGGCCTCTTAATCTATTAAAAATACATATGTCTAATCCTAATAACATTTCAGCCCTTGCTGAAATTAGTTTTTGGATCTGTTCTAGCATGAAAGTAACAATATAACACACCAAGGTCACGTCAATGATATTTAAGGCAAAAATCACATATCCATCCTTTTTACACCTTTAAGAAGAGAGGCTAGTGAGGAAGGGAAGAGTGCTAACCAACCCCTACAACACACAGGACCATCAACCAAGTGGATCCCAATGGATCACTTCATTTTACACTGAAAGTAGCCTCTGAGGTAGGGATTCCATAAGATAGGAGATACAAAATTACATTGGGACATTTCCAACATCCCTTGAGTGCCATCTCCTCACTGCCTTCCTGCCTTGAAAATCTCCCTTTTGTTATATTGCAACATGTTTTTCACGCCCTAAGTTAATCCTACAAAAACCATATGAGTTCAGTGTTCTCATTTTCATTTTACAAATTGGAAAATTAATGCTAAGATAGTGTAAGTGTACTATCCAACTATGCCAGATAACAGAGCTACAGCCTTCACACAGGCCTGTGGGCCCCAAATGATATAAAATGCCTCTGGATGCTTAAAATTAAAATGTACCTCTAAGGGCGGGGGGAATGAAGTCACTATGGAGAAAGAATTTTCTAAAAATCTCTTAGGAATGGAAAGAATTAATTATGAACCCAATTCCCCTAAAACCTAAACACTCTGGAAATGAATTTCTTGGAAGCTATTTGTGTTCCCCTGGGTGTCATTTAGTACCAGAAGAAATGATCCACTCAGGTGTGTCACCTCTCTAAAGCACTTTCCAATAAATAAATGAAACAAAACATGCCTTCCCACTAAGATGAATTCAGTCTTTGGGAAATTCACTGAAAATCATTAGAGAAACAATTCCAAAACTCATTGTTGGAATTAATAATAACACTTCATTTCTTGAGTTCTAGAAAAGTCTTGAAAGTGGCCCGATAGCAGCATACAGAGAAGTGAATGGGGACAATGACTTCTTGTTTGAAATTTCTACTGCTAAAGAAAAACATGCGAAGGGCTGGCCGAGTGGCAAGTTGGTTAGGAGTTAGCTTGGGACACCAGCTCTGAGCAGCAGGGGCAGGGTTTGGATCCCATATGAGGGCCAATGATGCTGCGCCCTCTACAGCTAAGATGGTGAACAACAGCTCGACCTGGAGCTGGACTGCCAAGGGTCGCCAGCGACAGCATAGGCTGCAGTGGGGCTGGCCGGCAGCTGGTTTGCACTTTCGTCAGCTGCCGTGAGCCGCCATGAGTGGCCGTCCAATGGCCGGCGAGCGACTGCGTCACCCGGGAAGAGCGCAATCATAATACCAACATGAGCCAGTGAAGTGGTGTCCTCCACAACTAGACTGAAGAACAAAAGGACAGCAACTTGTCTGTTCCCCTTCCCCAATTCCCCAATAAAAGAACCTTAAAAAAAAAAAAAGAAAAAGAAAAACATGCGAGAATAGGGGAGACTGTAGAAATGCCAGCTACAGTTATTGGTGAATGATGCACACCATCCAAGATGCACGGTAGAGAGTGACAGTAAGAAAAATACTGTGGCTCATCATTGCAGTGGCCTCTTCCTCTCTGCGAACTTAAGCAGATATGCACAGCCACTGGATTTTTACTTCAAGTCTGGAAAGGGAATATTTACATTACCCAACCACATGGCCCCTCTTTGTATATGAGAATCAACTTGATGCAGACTAGAACTCTTGATGCATTCAACTGGTAGAATACTTTGTCCGAGAGGTTGATAGTTTGATATATAAAAATGATGCAATCTTTAGAACCCAGTCCTTGGAACATTACTTAGATTCTCTTTGCCTGGACTTCCTTGTCAATGAAGGAGAGATGGGGCATGGGGATCACCCACTTTGCTATAATACCTGGAGAATTAAATGAAACTATGCACCAGCCATAGTAAGTGCTCATTTTGCTTTCTCTTCCCTTTCTCATGATGGATTTATGCTCAGGATTTGTTGCAAATACTAATAGGTCACTTGTGAAAAAGAACTTCTTATGTAGGGCATAGGTAGGGAAAAAGCAGTAAGTGAATATACAAATAGTTTGTTTGTAAACACTCAGAACTATGTTTTAAAACAACTTCCACTAGAATATTGAGAAAATATTAATAGTTCGATACGCATCATTTTTACAAGGTTGCGATTGATGGAAGAATCAAATTTCACTGGAGAAGACAAAATGCATATAAAGCACCTAGTGCCAAGCCAGGGGTATGGTAGGTGCTCAGTAAATAGTAAGTTTCTTGAAGGAAGGGACTGTATGTTGTACCTCTTTTGCACATTCCCCACCCTGTCCATCCCCCAATCTGCATAAAGTTATTATCTGCTGGCTCAGCCCTGATCGGAGAAGCCAGTATATTCAGTAGGCCTACTCATAGTTAATAAAACCTAATTATTATTGACTGTATTGATTACTGATTGTATACGGCACAGGGGATCCCCCAGGCGTGTGGCTGGGTCAGAGCATCTGTAAGGAGAGCAGTAAGGCGCAGAGCTAAAAGGCAGGCAGAACACCAGCATGGTAGGCTTGAATTGGTTGGGGAGAAACTAGACAGTGGTTGGGTGTTTGTATATCAAGGAAGGGTGTTCTCCACGCCCTGCAAGTGCTGGGGAAAACTCCTCCAGCCTCCCTTTCCACTCTCCTATCCATTGTCCTGCATTAACCAGGGGAGGAGGTATTGCATCAAAATTGGACAGAAATGATTGGAGTCAGTCCTGTTCATTTGCCCCTATGTGTGCCTAGCATTATGGGTATCTTGGCTCACCGTTTCCAAGTTTCTCCCTGTATTTCAGCTGTGCAGCCTGTTATTGAATCGTTTCAAAAAATCAGGTTTGGAAGTAGAACAAATTGTGCCATTTTCATTGGTCCAGATGTAGTGGTGGTGGAATTAATCCTGTATTGATTTCTACCCTGCTTCTCACGTCCATTTCTCAAATCGGTCAGAACCACCAAGAGTGGAGGAATGATTGACAAGATTTCCCCTGTACCCCCTCACCCCTGTAATGCCAAGAGATTTGAACTGTCATTGCAGGCAATGCAGAGACTTGGAAGGATTTGTAGAATGTGCCCAATTTGGTGAGATTTTTGCCAAACTTACACAGGCAGTGGGGGATGTTGCAAGGAGTTAGTATTTGAGTTTGTGCTTTGAAGAACCGGGATATTTGTAGGTGGAGATGGAATGGCATTCTAGACAGAGAGGACCAATAAGGACAGAAGGAAATGGTAGGTATTTGCAAGCAACATGATGGGAATTTATGTAGTGTTGCTGGAGAATGAGTGTATATAAGGAAGAATTGGAAAATAAAGCTTTGAAAGGTAGATTTGCCTGAGAAAAGGTCTAGAAAGCCTAGAAAACTAAGGGTTTCAATATGTTTGAGGTGGGTAATGGAAAATCATTGGAAGGCTTTATAGAAATAGTACCTTAATAAGATTTGTCAGTATCGAATAGCCCTACCATATCAAAAATTGTGCTGTGATATGTGTTTGAGTAATTGTGTATGATTTTTTTTTTTTTGTATTTTACTGTTAAGAGGAGACAGGCATGGTTAATTTTCACTGAAGTTTGAACTTAGGCCAAGCCAAAATATATTTGTGTATCTACCTGTGTGTGTGTGTGTGTGTGTGTGTGTGTGTATGCATATAAAAATAGCAAGATATTTATACACATTCAATATTTCAGCAAGAATGGTCATGCTTAAACATTAAAAAAAAGTTATTTTCAGCCTCATTTGTTCTTAAAAGGAGGGACAAAGCCTACCAGGGATGAGGATTCTCCACATGTCTTGAGCTATTTTTTCAAATGCCTTGGGTTTGGCAGGTCTCAGAGTTAATGTTTGCCAAGTCATTTCTCCCTTAATTTTTAAACCCACATCTATTCCAAGGGAAATTTAATGCATCTGTTTTTTATTCGTTTACACTTAACTCATCAAACATGTTTTAAGGACATTTGAAGTCTAACAAGTCTTCAGAGTCTCCATTATTAAAACCCTCGAAATTGTAATTAAATTCTGGAAACTCAAGATTAGCATTTATTCAGAAATTAGGACTCCCAATCAAATGCCTATGCCATTAATGAACCATTGGAATTATGTTTTCAGGTTTAGTTCTTAGTGTAGAAAACCTATGTTACCAATACTGTATCAGTTTCCATGTGGCTGTGGTGCATTTTTATTGGATCGTTCAAAGCTTCCTGGTTCTCCCTATGACCAATGAAATACTGCTGAGACAGACAAAGAGCACGTTTACCTACTAAGTTATGCTTGAACCTATCATGTTTACCTCATTGACATGCATAATTAGCTTATTCAGTGGTAGAACTGTGCGTTGCAAATTACCCTCAAGTGACCACCATATGAATTTCCTGATTCAGAGAACTAAACTTACTATACAGGCAGAAATTCAGGCAACATTGTATAATTGGATTTCTGATACCTGACTGGTTCTCCACCTGTGAGAATTTCTTTTTCCATGGCCAATATGGAAGGAAATGGGTTTTTGCATTTATTTGTTTGATTTTTTTTTTTTATATTAAAGGAAAGGGTGAATTTTGAGGTCTGAATTTTATTTACAGATGATAGAAAACGTCAAGTTTCTTACAATTTTCACAGCAATGAAGTGAGGACACTCAATTAGATTAACGATTCTCAACCTGGTATTTTTTGACTTAAAATGTTTAACATAGTTATAAAGGGGGAGGGTCTATGAATTATGTTTCAAGATTTCATAGGACATTGAAAAAAAGGTGATTATTGTCTCTTGCCTTAAAAATATTGACATCATTGTGAATGTTTTGAACAATGTAAAAGGGAAAGTAATATAAGTAATATATTGGTCTTTAGTAAATGGAAGTTGGTCATTGCAGTGTTGCTGTTGTTGTTTTTCTTTTTTATGAAGTATTGTGTATTGTGAGGTAGATAAAACTTCATTGGTGGCAACCAATGATGGAAACCACTAGGATCAATAATATTTCAGGTCCTTTTCAATTTTAAGGCTCGTAGGTGTCTTACTTTAATATTCAGAATATACTTTGAATACAAAGTTTCTAGGTAGCAAACATTGCTTGAGGATCTTCCTAACTCATGTGTCTCCCTTCTCTGACGGCCACCCCTGATACACAGAGGTGGTTCATCCAGTACAGGTGCCTTTTCCATGGGAATCCCTTCTTTCTACTCCTAGCCACAGCCGATGGCTCCATGTATTATCACCCGACCCTAGCTACTAAATTCGACTCTCTCTTGAAAATTTGAGCTAAGAGAAACAGAGATTAAATTCTGTTAGAACTGAGTTACTGATGACAATATTCAGATTAAATATTTTCAAACAACCACCTACATTCTCTGAATTCTGCCCTCCCCAGGAGTATAATATTTATTTTCTAGCATCACATACCAAATCACCACACACTTGATGGCTGTAAACAATGCAAATTGATTATCCCAAGTGTCTGTGTGTCAGGAGTTTAGGTGCAGGCTGCCTGAGTCCTGAGCTCCAGGTTTCACACCGCTGAAATCAGGATGTCGGCTGGAAGAGCAATCTCAGGCTTAGAGTTCTCCCAAGGTCATGCAGATTGCTGGTGGGGTCGTTTTCGTTCACTGTAGACTGAAATCCCTTGCTGGCTGTTGGCCTGGGGTTACTCCCAGCCCCTTACAGCTTCGAGTCAGGTCCCAGCCACATGGCCGTCTCAAGTCATGACAGCTTCCTTCTTTGAAGCCAGCAGGAGTGTTTCTCTCCCATCGACTATGACAGTTTTACACCATGTGATATAATCATGGAGTGGCTATCCATCATATTCATAGGCCTGACCTACCATTCAATGACAGGAAATTGTACAGAGCATGTACACCAGGGGGCAGGAGCTTGGGAACGATCTCAGAATTCCAGTCTGGTAGCTGACGTCTTGTTTTCTGAAATTGCCTGATGTCCTTTAAAAAATGGTCTTTGTGTGTATTCTTCCCTAGCTCTTGTGTTTTGTGAGTTTGGCTTTCCCACTTACAACAAAGGAACCCTAACTAATACAGAATATTATGGACCTGGCACCATCTCCAAGACACTGAGGAATGTCTGAAATAGAGGGAAGATATTTTTACAATAGATTCATATACATTAATTTCAAAAGAAATCAATGATTTGTAATTGGTGTATAAAGATGGTAAATTGACTTTTTTCTCCATGCCACCAAACCTGTGACCCTGTAAATATTGAATATTTCTTTCCAGGAGGAGGAGGGTATGAGGTTATTTCTAGTTGGCATTCCTCAGCAATGTAGCGTACCTTCCTTGTACTCATTCTGTGGAAAACACAGGTTAGCACTTGTAAAATGCATAAAAGTCAACTATGGTAAAAAGTCTTTTGTCCAACTATCACCAGTTGATTTGGCAAATTCACTGATGCTTTCCCTTCTCTCTGTAAATTACTGACTGATGCTATTGGCATCTCAGCATTCAAAGTGTAAGGCTACTGCTCTCTGTTGCCGAGTGCCACTGTTGGTCCCCGCAACTTGTATAATTACCAAGAGTCAGTTGTATCTGTTTCCAAACCTATTTATGCCAATTTGACATATTGTAATTATGCATTTCAATGAAATATTCTATGAATAGATAAAAGGTTATCAAAAGAGAATTATTTATGCTATGATACGAAGAAAACTAACTGGAATGCTTTGGAAAGATTCAATAAGCACAAATTGCTTTTAAAAGCAACTGAATTATGTCATTTAATTGGGTATGGATGAAATGAGTTTAAAAGACCAACCAGCCACGATGAAAGATCTAGAGACATTCTGTATCCAACTTGGTTTAGAAGTCTTCCAGTTTGACCATCACTTGAAATAAACCAAATGAACAGATTATGCATAATATTTCTATAAGAAAAACAACATAACACTCCACTTAACAGATCCAACTTGAATGGGAAAAACTTGGGTCTGAATAAAGTTATGAACCAATAAATACATATTAGTAAGCTCACATTAAAATGTAAGATATACACATATCATATTTTAGGATAACCTTTTTACTAACTTTTTAATTATCTAGCCAGCTATAATCCTGATGATTTGTACGGTAGTAGTTTTTGTCCCTTCAGCCATGAGCTTATGTCATTACTTTCAACTGTATGGTAACTGTCCTTTCTTACTTTCTTTTGGATGTGTTTTTGAATGCCTCTCTTTTATTACTAGGCAGAAAGGTCTCTTCTAGGCTCCAGGAGATAGTTTTTTCAAATAATCTACTTATTTCTTGCCCTAAGACATCATCCAACCCACCACTATTCTGTTGTATATTTCCCATTTTCTCTTTATCGGCATTTTTGTGTCAAGCTTAAGCTTATGATTGGGGAAGGCTTGCAAGCAGTCTTTACTGAGTCAAGAATCAGAAACACGGGGATATAAATGTTTCAATGCACAACCATTGCGAAATCAGAGACAATAAAACATGATAGGAAGCACAGAGCAAGGAAAACAATGAACCTGAGTTCAAATCTGAGTAATATGACTGACCAGTTTTGTGACTTTGGATGAGGCATTTAAATTCATGAGCCGATGTTTCTTCAATTTGTAAATGGCCTTCGGTGGGCTGTGTAATAAACCTTCAAAAACCTCTCCAGGAAACAAACAAGCTAATAAACAAACCAACTTTAGAAGGTTCTTTAATGATAAGTCACCATGATTTGTTCTATAGGAAACAAACTATTTGTTCTATAAGAACTGACTCACCTTGACCACACAGACTGGAGATCAGGGTTTGAGTCAAGAGCCTAGATGTAAAAATGTCCTACCTGGAAACCTGGAACACAAACTCCACTAAACAAGGACACTTTCTTAGATGGTGACAAACAGCCCTGTTAGATCCCCTATCTTGAAACTGGTTGAGTGTGAGGCAGGAGCAGTGATGAGAAGAAAATGAGTTGCAAGAACAGCAACTGAAGGAGTTGGTTTGGGGCTCCGAGGTCAATAATAATATCATTCCTGTTACCCTGATTCTCCCATGATACCTTGTTCTTCGACCGTTAGGACAGTTTTGGTTCCTCCTCATGTTCTCATGTAGCCTCAAAATAATCCTCCATGACCTACAGTAACCCAGAGTGCCCCTGTTTCTTGCTTTGAAACCACCCTCCTCAGGCTGCTAATGGGAGAATAAAACCAGGTACCTGAAGGACAGCTGAGCAACTTAGAGAGACCTGGAGAATGAAAGCCAATTTCCATCAGGTGTCAAGCACAAGGTAGGACACACTGGTGCCAATCAGGGGTGCTATCATTGATCCAATTATTTTTACGTAATTTTTATAATTGAGGAAAACTGTTAAGTGCTGAAAAAATTTAGTTTCTTTAAGGGAGAAAAAAAAAGCAGTTTCTAAATTGGTAGTAAAACACTTCTGTGATGGAGGAAGCTCACGCCCTCCCCAAGAGTCACCAGAAACCTCTGCCAGGGGAGCTCGGCACCCTTTGGGGGTCTCTGCCCCCTTCTCTCAGTATCTCAAACAGGACAGGCATAATAAGACTGTGTTACTCCATACTTTCAAAGGCATGGCTCGTTTTCAGCCCAAGGCATGTGCTCAATAAACATGAACATTAACCTGTCAGAGGAGCTGACTCCCCGGGTGTCTCTGTGGGAACAAGTCACCTCCTCCCTGGGCTCAGCAGAAAGAGCTGGAGGAGCTGCTGGGAGGATGTAGAGCAGCTCAGTGGGTGGTCAGGATGGAAGCCTGGAGCGAAGAGTTCAGTCACTTCAGAAGAGCAGTTTTTGCTGAATTGAGAACAGCCCCTGTGGGTGCTGGTCCTGACTCCTTTGGTTGCTTGGCACAATTTGTCCCTGGTGACATATATGCCAAACTTGAAGCTTGTTGTTATTATAGGAAATTGAGGGTCGGCTTTTACTGCTAGTTTCCAAGAAATAAATCCTTTTTTGGCAACTAAAGAATAGTGCTTCAACCAGAGTCTGGTTGAGGAATATTTGGAAGGCACCCTGCCTTGTTGATATAATTGTATGCATGTATTCTCTCTTCCTCACTACCCTTGCATTCTGCACCATCCACTGCATAGGCAAGCAAACTTAGTACCACACCTAGCCCAGGACAAACTCACAATCAATATCTCTCTCTCTCTCTCTCTCTCTCTCTCTCTCTCTCTCTCTCTCTCTCTCTCTCTGTCTCTCCCTCCCTCCCTCCCTCCCCTCCCTCCCTCTCCCTCTCCCCCTGCCCCCCACCCTCTTTCTCTCGCGCTCTCTCTCTCCCCCCTGCCTCTCTCTCTCTCTCTCTCTCTCTCTCATAAACACACACACACACACACACACACACACACACACACACTCACACATACACCAAAGATTATAGAGGTAAATTTCTGATTAACACATAAGTACCTAGGATAGATGTTCCAAATTTGACACATCCGCCAAATCCCAACAGGGTAACAGTTGTGAACTGAGGCATGTAGCTTTTGCTTTGGAATCCAGAGGATTCCTCTACCAGCCAACAAAGTTGTCATCTCTTCAGCATGTTTCCGAGAATGGCACGCCGATCCAGGCAGCATCAACCCCAGATTCCCCCTGGCTCCAGGCCAACTCTCGTCGAATATGGACTTGTCACAATGGACCACGGACAAAAATCACCGAATCAACTGGCCACCCATCCCCTCCACCTTCCTGGCTTTCCTTGGAGACTGTATTCCTCAAGATGCCCAAACAGGAAAATCCTGTTCCTCCCAATGCAAATTGGGCATAACGGCAGAGCAGATGGGGCTGGAGTGTTAAGTAACAGCAGAGCACAATGTACCACTTGTTTTTGGAAACAAATGAAGGTACAATCTAATAGGAATGACAGAAATCAAAGTGAAATTCAGGGAAATTGTTTTTTTAGCAGTCAGCAAGCTGGCCATTTCCCTGGAACTAGAATGCAAAGAATTTCGAGTCCTGTCTTACTACTTCTCCTGGTACTAAAGATAATATGCTTCACAGGAAGAAGCAAACAGTAAATAACAACACTCGACCCCAGCCTGTCAATACGACATGTCACTGTTGTTATGTTTCCCATACCTCCTCTCCCAGCATCCTTTCAGTCAAGCAGCACGGAATCCATAAAATTTGTTTTCATCTTTTTTTCTGTTGAGAATAGTACGGTTCCAAGATTTTCAACGATTTAATCAAGGTCAAAGAAATGCTCAGGACTGTATACAAGACTTAGTCCTGTTGATTACTCATTTATGCATGCAAGGATGCATATACACTTCATTTATTATGCTCTGTGCCAAGAGACTGCGATGAATGAAACCGTCACAAGCCCTGCTTCCACTAGGCTTATAATTTAGCAAATAGAGACAGGCAATTAAACAGACAATGACAATAAAGTAGAATTAAAGGAGGCCAAATTACAGAGGATCTGATCATTTAGTCTGGAGGTGAGAAGGGGGAGTACATGGATTCTTGGAGGTCACAATGCCTAAATTGGGATCAGAAAAATCAGAGGGGATTATGGTGGTAGAAACTGGGAGCAAAGGATGGAAAACAAAGGAGGAAAAGCATCCCATGCCAGGGAGAGCAGGTGTGTGAAGACCAGGAATTAAGTCACATTCTGGTGGATTGGAGGACTCCCAAACAGGCTGGGTGGCTCGAGCTAAGTGTGGGAAGGGGTGAATAGTTGGACACATGCCACAGGAGGTAAGCAGAGACTTGGAAGTGTGAAATCTCATGGACACCTTCAGTAAAAGAGTTTGGATTCTGTCTTAAGTACAGTGAGGGCCACTGAAGGTTTTACTGGAGTGTAACAAGTAACAAGGAAAATGGCTTGCAAAGGGTTAAAGGCAGTGGCTGTAAATCCCATTAGAACATGATCAAGGAGTCTAAGATGTGGATTTTGATAGTGGGGATTTGAAAGAACTGGACAGATTGCAATCACATGCAGACTTTAGACCCAGTGGGATTTGGGGAATGATGATTGAATTAAGTGGATTGGAGTCAAAGATGACTCCTATTTGTGAGGCTGCGTGGGTGATGAGATGGTTGGTCGCCTTACTATTTTCTCTAACCATTCCGTGTCTGTGGATTTTCATGGCTTCTCTCTTTGATTATTCATGATTCCTACCCCAGGGGTCTGATGGCAAGGGTCAGCCTTCTAATTAAACCATCCAATGGGTGGCATTCAAGACATCATTCTAGTCCATCTGAAATTGCTTGGGGATCACATTTAAGGACAGAATACACAGAAGAAATTGACTTCTTTTTGGAATAGGCTTTTGGTATCTATTGAGAAGATTTTGGTCTCCGTGTAAAAGTCTTAAGGTCCCTCTTGTTGGTGGTGCATTAACACCTCAGTCAGCGACCTAATCCAGGAAACTGAAGGTCCCCTCTGAGTCCTTGACCTGGACTAAAGGTAGGTTTTTACAATTTTCAGAGCTCAGAAGGATTCTGAGACTCATCAGGTTTCAGCCAATCATTTTACATGGGACACACCTAAAGCTGTGAAAAGAGTTTCTATGTCCCATGAAACACTTATGAAAGAATCATCACTAAGGCTCAGATTTTTAATTCTAGACCATTATTGTTCTTCAGTTAACAGCATAGGATATTGATTGATGGTGTCTACTGTGAACTAAGCTTTATCTTCAGTGCTTACTGTGTATTCCCTAAAAGATAGGGATTGTTTTCCCAATCATGTTGCAAAAGAAAAACAAGGGAAGCTTGGAAACCTAAAAAATTTGACAGCACAAAACTGCTCTAGCCTTCTGTGGAACTCATATTACTTCAAATTCCACGTCTTTCCCACTATATCCTGCTGCCTTTCACAGTCTTCATAATTAAGAAAGTCTCTAGTGAAAATGGTTGCAGATGAGAGCCTCACTCAGGTCACAAGGTTCATATGATGCCAAGCAGCGAAATTAGCCCTTTCCTCCCAACCCTTTTACATGGAAACTCAACCACCCCTCAGCTGTTGCTGGTGACCTGGGTATTTATGACAAATGTAGTACACCAAACTTTCTCACCAAGAGCTCATTGTCCTGCATAATCTCTGGAGAGTAGAGTGAGGGCACAGAATGAATCTAAACTGTTCGTTTGTTTTATTATAAGAACAAGTTATAGTGTATTTTAATCTTTTCAGTTCATAGCCTTGTCTTTTGTGCCTTTATTTGAGAAAGCCTTTTTCTTAAGAGAAAAGGTTATTAAGCAGGTTTTCTTTCTTTTTCTTTCTTTCTTTCTTTCTTTCTTTCTTTCTTTCTTTCTTGCTTTCTTGCTTTCTTGCTTTCTTTCTTTCTTTCTTTCCTTCCTTCCTTCCTTCCTTCCTTCCTTCCTTCCTTCCTTCCTTCCTTCTTTCCTTCTTTCCTTCCTTCTTTCCTTCCTTCCTTCCTTCCTTCCTTCTTTCCCTCTCTCCCTCCCTCCCTCCCTCTCTCCCTCCCTCCCTTGCCCATATGGTCCAGCCTACCACAGTTTCCAGTTTGAGAGTGGATTGGCTTTTCTTCTGAAAACTTAAGCAACATTGTTTGGCAGACCAGTCACATGAGTCCCTGAGAGGGTTACAGCCATTTTTGGCACCACTTCGTTCTGTGACGTAGTATACAGCTTCCTTTCAATGGCCATTCCATTAGGAAAAAAATTTACAGCTCATGATCAACAGCTGTTCTTCTAAAGAAAACAATGTAGTTTATTCTTTCCCTTTTAGCATGCCAGAGTCCCGTGCTGTGTGAGACTAAGACGTGCACTTGACATTCTGTGAAAACTACTTAATCCTTAGAAACACATGGGAAATCCAGTCATTTGTTCACTCGTTCATTTGTATGTTCATCTGTTCCCCTCCTCAGCCCACTTATCCTTGCATGCATTTACTCAACCGTTCGCTTGGTTTTTGGTTATTTTATTTATTTATTTTTTGGTACCTATCCATTTTAACTATTTTCTCAAGTGTACAATTTAGTACCATTAATTACATTCACACTGGTGTGTAACCCTCACCAGTATCAGTTTCTAAAACTCTTTTTTATCACCCCAAACAGAAACTCCATAATCATTATCTTTCCTTATTTTTTATTATTTTATTCAACAAATATTTATTAGAGACCTAAATTGGCCAAAGTTTGATGTGAAGGGATGTAACACCTTAACCTTTTATGATTTGATGTGAAGGAACTAAAATTCGGATGGGCATATATGTGCCCTCCAGTAGCCCAGCACATTCATTGCCATTACGTCTCAGCCCCGCCATCCTCTGACAGCATCCGCAGGCTTCATTCAGGTAACTTCCAGAGCAGGTAGGACAAAGTACAAACTCACCCATCTGGTTTGGGCTTTAACTGCCTCGGTAACTCCAGCTTCTAGAACTGAGTTTTTTTCACTTTATAATCTGGTCAAGTAGAGAAAGGGGCAGTTATGAATAATTGATTGATAACCAAAGCATCATCAGCAACAAAAATAACAAAAGCAACAATAAAACCACCAGCTCCACCAGGATTCTCCCATAATCTTCTTAAAGCTCCAGCTCCTGGGCCAAATTTATCACCTCCTGTTCTTAGGGAAACATCTTTAACCACCCACTTGCAGGTATACTGAAGATTTGACTAAGAAGCTTAGGTATCAAGCACCCCATTCTAGATCTCCAACAAAATCATAATAAAAAAAAATATATATATAGGCTGCCAGAGGGTGGCTTTATGAAGGATGCAGCCATTCTAAGTGAGTATAGGAAATTCTTCTTGAATCACAGGAAAATCATTACTCCAGACACAGGGAAGACAATATATCAAGGGTTAAAATACTAGCTTTAGAGGCAAACGAGTGACTGATTCACATCCTAGCTCTGCCACTAACTATATTCGTATCTGTGCCTAGTCACATGATTTCTCTGAACCTCAGTTTCTCCATCTGTAAAAATCAAAGAATGGTAGCGTTGAATAATATCTACCTACTGTACATGAATGTGATAGTGAAAGCAGAGTGGAATAATCATGGCTCACATATTCGAATGCTTTCTATGTGTTAGGCATTAGCCTAAGCCCCTCACCTATATTTATTTATTTTTCAGATGAGGGGCAGTGGTACAGAGTGGAAGTAATTGCCAGAGACCACTCAGCTGGTGACCGATGTTCCTGCAAACCCCAATGCTGGCTCCAGAACCTTAGTCACATATATTACTACATCCTAAGAGTACTTAGCAAATACAAACCAAGTTAATAATATCAGAATAAAAAGTAATATTCATGCGATGGCCACCATCCTACTTTCACTACTATAACCTTACTGTAACCTTACATTGTTTCTCCTGTAGGTTCACTCAAAGGGGTCCTCATTCTGCCCTCTGTCTTCCAGCCCACCCTTTCCAAAGTGACCTTTCTGAAGGGCAGAGACAATTCGGTCACCCCCTCTTCAGAATCCTCCAGGGGTTCCTTCTCAGGATGTTCAGCCCCCCGATTGTGCCACTTCAGGCTTTTCAGATCTGGCAGCTGCTATTTCTTTAACCTCCACTTTCAAAGCCAGTTTTCCATCCAGCCATATCGAAGTACATAGGACCCCTTCACATGTACTTGTCCTTCTATCTGAAATAACTTCTTCACTCTTACCTGACTGAACAACCCACCTACTCTTCAGAAGACTGAGTATTTTTTCTTGTTTGTCATCTTCTATGACCCTCCTAAGTCGCAATACAGTTCCTAAAACTGTATTCTATATGTTTATCTACCATGATACTTCCCCTAATGGTTGAGATTGTGATTTGCCTTTTCATCTATAGGCTCTTTAGGATAAAGACTATAGTGTACCTTTTTCATTGTAAGCCCTTAAAAAGTGACTCAAATTGTCTTACAAACAAACACGTATTGGAACTGAAAGGTTCAGACATATAAGGGGCAGCAGGTATAGCTGGTTGTAAATTTTCTTACAGTGAAATCAAAATCAGATTGCAAATTTTTTTCACTCTAATTCTCACCTCCACTTTCCCTCTGCTAAGCACATTTTTTCAGATTACTCTTTCCCTGTAGATATAAAATGAATTCCAGTAACTTGTAGGTCTACATCCAAGATTTTCAGGAAAAAACATTCACTTTTTATAATTGATTTTAATGGGTTGTGCTTTCAACCTACATGGCTAGAAGAAATAAATATATACTAATTGGCCTAAACTTAAGTTACATGGTCCAATTTTTAACAAAATGTGGATACCCTCCAGAACTGTTGAAATAGAAGAGGAATTGCAGTGATTCCCGGAAGAAAGTTAGAATATGGCTATTGAAAGGATAAACTTGTATTGAGCAGCATGTGCGCTCGCGCTCCTGCGCGCATGCACACACACACGCGATTCTTTTTTTTTTTTTTTTTTTTTTTAGGACAGTGTCACTGGCCCTCATATGTGGGACCCGAACACCGGGGCCACTGTTTTTCTTTTTTTTTTTTTTTTTTTTGCGCATGCGATTCTTAATTCCACTGTCAGCCATGCTCAGTAAATGACAATGAATAAATAAATCTGTATGTGTGTGTCTATTTACTGATGCCTATATACAGAGAATAGAGAGCAAAGTCGAGACCCAGATGCATTTTTTTCCCCCAGAAAAAAGATACTACATTAGTCAAACTCTATATACTCTGTTATCCTTTTATTCTCATGGTTTGACACTAAATGAGTGGTTCTAGTTCTAGTAGTTAAATATATCATTTTCTTCATGCTGAAGAATACTTGAAGACTGCTTCCTTTTTTAAATGCAGTTAATTATACTACATGATTCTCCTTGTGAGTCATTGGGACTTAATGATATTATAATTTAATAAGAAAACTAATTATTCAATGTTAACCAAGAAATCCTTGGTTTCTATTTCTTTCTGCTACCCCTTCTCACGTTTACCACATTTCACATTTCAGAACCTCTTTCTTAACTGATATATATTAGATGCCTTCTACAGTAGTCTGTACATATGTCATCTCATTTTGTTTTATCATCACAACCCTTTGAAATAGACAATCCAATCCAATCCTTTCATTCATTTTGTCATTCAACCTACACATATTCTTAATGAGTACTGTACACTGCTATTCACCCAAGGAACAGCAACAAACATTTTTCTTTGCCTTCAAGAAACTTATAATTTAGTGAATGAGGCAAACAAGAAAACAGGTAATAACACATGAGTACTCAGAGTTTGTTCAGTTGCCATGAGACCACAGGGACAGCCAAGTACTCCATTCCAAAGTGGTCAGAAGTGACCTGGTGGAAGAAATGAAGCCTAATTTGATGGCTTTCTTTATTTTATAAACGAGGAAACTATATTTCTGAGCAGGTACATGACATGTTCAAGGCTACACAGCTATATAGTGATAGAGCCAAGAGGCAAACTAATTTTACACCATCCCAACCACCCCTCGTATATTAAATATTAACCTTTGAATCCTCCTAAGTCATTGGCCTAAATAAAAATTATATGAAAAAAACATGCAAGGGAGTTACACAATAGAGAGCGTATCACTGATTCACTCACCAGCCCGCCGCCTGACCCTGCCCCGGGTGCTTCTTGAAGGAGGGTGGGATTTCACATGGTGATGTAGGCAGAGAATGTCATGAACAAAGGCAAAAGCTGACTGGACAGGGTATAGTCGGGGAACCCTGAGCCAGCCTTTGTCTCAAGGCATTTCATAAATACGAGAGTGGGAAGTTGGTCTGTGTTCAAAAAGTCAAACTTCAAAAGGCCTGTGAAGACTGTGCTAGATGGTCACAGGGAATTCTGCAGATTCTGAGACATCATTTTGGTTTTTAAGGAGGGGAGCAGGAAAATCTTCATTCTGTTCTAAAAGAAAAACAAGAGGCAGAGGAAGCCGTGGATAAAGACGTAGATTGATAGATTGAAAGCTGATGGATGGTAGATAGATTTTATATAATATATTTCATATATATATATATATATATATATATATATATATATATGACATATGTACAAATATAAATATATCTGGTTTCTGATTTTTCCCTTCTATGCTATCAAAATAATCATGATAAACTGTTTAACTATGAAGAAATGCTGAAATCTTAGTTTTCAAGCCATCGTCACTAATGATCACCAAGGCATAGACTTTTGATCCTGGAGTGGCTCTTAACTGTTTTATCCATTTCTCTGTATCCAAATGTGTGGTCCTGTAACTATTTAGTAATAAGCAAAGTGATTTTTTTCATATTTCTTTCTTTCACATACACATTTCAATTTAATGATGAACAGCGTATCTTCACATCCCTTAGAAAATTATGACTAAGGCATCAAACCAGGGGCTGCACAGGTATCAGGGGGCCAGGTAACTAGTGCTGTGATGATCAGGTATATAGAGACCCTAAAGCTGGTGCTTGGGTAACACAGGAACTTGGCCAAATTGTGAATATAATGCCCGAATGTCTGAAGTTTGGGAAACAGTGATCCAGTCTAGCTACCTAAATTTTAGTTATGTGTCTTGCCTCATGATGCAGTAAGCAGCAAAGCTGGAATTGGAGAGGGAGTTGCCTTCTAGCTCTAAAGCCAATATTCTTGAAACAGCCTGTGTCAAACACTTCGTTTAATGGCTAAGTGAGTGCCAAAAAGGGGAGACCAAATTTACCTGCGAGTGTTAATACAGGGAGACCCAAAGAGACTGGAAAGAGTCGGCACTGGCTTCTCATTCCCAGAACAGATAAACGTAATGCCATTTTTGTACTAGAATCAAAGAGTTAATCGTACTAGAGTCATTGAACTCATAAATCTTTCATATTCATTGGTATTGAATATTGTAAGTACGCCTGAGTGTTTAATTACCTTTTTTAAACTCACTGTGATTTATTTGAAGCTTTTTTTTATAGCTTGTTTTATATTCTGTTTCCTAGTAGAGTTGTTTTTGTTTGTTTATTTGTTTGTTTGCTTTTTAATTCAGTTCCTTGAAGCCAGAGACCTTACCCTTAGTCTTATTTTTATATATTCTGTGTCTTAGGATAGGCCTTAAACCAATGGGCATTCAACCTACAGGTTGAATCTCACCTAAAGACTTGTAAATTCTCTATTTTTTTTTCATAAAATATAGTCTAGCCTGTTTTAGTTTATCAGAAATTTTGGTTCAATGCAGTCCAAATAAGTGATATCTCACAGTAAAAAGCCACACTTAAGGCAAGACAAATTTGCTTATTCCAGAAGTAGAATGATAAATATCAAAATGTTGATAATATGGGAGTGTCTTATTTTGTTCTTGTTCTCTAAGTTTGTATTAAAAACATTTACTAATTTTATAATGAGGAAAAACAGATTATATTAAAAATACAGTTTCTAGTTTAATTATAAATAGATTTGGCATTCATTGTATTAATTTTACATCCTTCTCCCTTTACTTTCCCCTGAAAATTTCCCTTTTGCCAAAAAGGCCTCAAGGTCATAGACATAATTTTATCCGTTTTACATCTGGTTCTCACTTTATTCTGATATTAGAAAAATTTCATCCTTTTAAAGAAACTTCCCTTCTGAAATTTAAAAGGGAGCATATGCTATAGAAAGAGCCATGAGTCAGAAAGACTAGAATTCAAAGTCACCTCTTCACCAGTAAAAATTTGAAGTTATTGAATCCCTCCCAGCCCCAGTTTCTTTCTAAGTAAACATGGGTCAGTAAATCCTTCACAATGATTTGCAGAGGGAGTCCAATGAGATAAAATGGAATATAATGCCTGCCACATAATAGGAGTACTCAAGAAAATAATTTCCCACTCTACTTCCACGTTGGTATTGGAAACTGAGGCCCAGACAAATTAAAATGTTTTGTGAAAGTCTGTCACTGAGGCAGCCTCAAACATGGGCCTTCCAATACCAGTTCAGCCCTGTCATGTATGTCACACTGATTTTCCTAACGCAAGTCAGATAGAAGTGTCACAAATGACATTTGCACTTACTCTATGCCTCATAGAGCATACATGTAGGCAGTTTAAAAAGAATCAAACTTATTCATTGACATTTGTCTTTAACAAATAATTAAATGATCCCTTAATATGTAATACAAACTCATCTTGGAGAGGTAGATTCCTCAGTAGGAGGGTCTGATGGGATTTCTTAGCCTTTATTGCAGGATTTGGAATTGTTCTTTACCTGGGGCTGAGCAAAAGGGAATTTTCTGGCCTGATAAACAATGACATAAAATGTGTCTGGCACTCTCTACAAGAGAGTTTATAAGTATCTCCAGGAAGTTAGTCACAGCACTTGATTAAGGGTTACAGCATGTTGAAAAGAAGACTTCCATCTTGGAATCTGATGTTTACTTCAATATTCTGGAATGTGCCCAAGCAAGGGATTTACTTCCCTTTGGCCTGGCCTTCCGAATGGATGAAAGGGGACTCCCAATGACTCATATTAAACTTACCTTAAATTATATAAGCAATGAGTCTAGGGAATGGAAAAGCATTTCAGAAATGACTGGAAATAATTATAAATAAACATATGAGTGTATGGAGAAAAACGTTTAACTGCTCAACCATTTACAATAGAAAACATATCTTGTGTTACTTAATATTCTGCCTATACTGTAGACAGATGGTTAAAGACAAATCATAAAATGCTGTAGATTTTGTAATCTGGGCCACAGGCTATATTTGTAACTACTACCAAATTACCACTATGGATTACCAGTAAGAGTCCACTCTCCCCTCTCCACCTTGGAATACATTTTATTGGGATGATAGCATAAAGTTTTGAAATGCAGAGGAAACATATCGCTTCCAGACACTTTCAACTTGGACAATACACTTTGTTTACCTGGAACTCCATTGCTCCAACTCTCAAATAGAGAAATAATGGGCTGTACCATCTTATAAAGCACAGAGATGCTGTGAGGAGCAACTAAGATGATATATGCCAAAAGAGTTGGTAAATGAAAACTGAGTTGTATAAATAATAGCTATTGTGATGATCCCTGTCTTTAATCGCTCCATTAAATCACTTTGTAATAAAATGCTTTGTAATGGAATCCATCATGGAGGGTTTAGACTTCCCACTAGAGTTTAAGCTCCTTGAGAACAGAGTTTATTCATCTTCGGGTCCTGTATCATCTGGAGTTCATGTAAACTTTTGTTTTCCTTCCAGATGCACAACCTACTTCAGTGACTTTCCCTCTCCTTCCCTCCTTGGGAAGAAATGCTTCTTGGGACAGTTGAGTGGATTTTTCGAAAGGGCTTGAGCTCATTCTTCACCAGGGCTCTGCAATTCAATTTCAGACTCAAGTGTTGATGGAAAAGGTCACGTAGTTCAAGCCACTCTTCAGTGGAAATGAAACTGGAGAAGGGCACGAGGCCAAAAATAAGGCCCTTTCTAAGTAGTGTTTGGGGACATGGGTTTGAGCACTTCAAGTGCCCCAGTTCCCCCTTGCTCCAGGGCCTGCCTAGCCCCCTTCTCCCTGCCTCACGGAGACAGGAGGGTCCTGCTGCAGGAAAGGAGAGTTGCCCTTTCCTGACACCAAGCTCAGCAGAAAGGAATCCACCTCAAACAGCCTGTTCCCTCAGCAACCACATCTGACCCTCCTAATCCTGAGGGCCCCCCTCTATTTGCAATTGACGCACCTCAGGAAGGCAGCTGTGGATAGCTAAGGGACAACGTGTTTTGTTTAGTGGAAGGACTTTTATGCAATGCTATTAATCGAACTATCTCTGGAATGCTTCCCTTGTTTGTGAAGGAGGAGGACTGGGCTGGAGGAAGAAACTTTGTTCTGAGATAAAGGCTTTGTAATCTTATGTACAGTTCCTGAAACACTTTTTGGAATCTATTTGTTAAACTCCTTGGAAGCAGAGACTGTCATATCTGTTTTATTTTAAACAGTATATTTATTGCTCATAAAAATTGGTAGCCTGTTACAACTTATAGTTTTAATTGTTTACAGTTACCATGAACATGAAGATTTATGTTGATACAAATCCTTTTTTTTTTTTCTTCTGATCTTCTTCCATGTCAGTTAATTCCAAAAATCAGAACCTCCACCTTGAATTTGCCAAATAACCTGGATCTGCTTACATGAATTGGAAGTTCAGTTTAGACTCCACGACACCAAGACATTTGCAGTCTGGTAGTTTTTTTTTCACTTCCGTTTTTCATTCATAGTACTGTGAATTTACATACTCTCCCATTGTAATTAGGGCACTTACATGCCATTAAACTCAGCCAGTGACCTGATCACATGCACTGTTCTGGTAGGTGCTCAATAAAGCTGTGATGGAAACCTGAAGGAAAGCTGAAGCTCCCTCACATGATAAGGCAAAGCCCTCTCTGTTTTGGATCAATCTAGATCCTCAGCTTTTTCTTCGCTCTTTTCTCTGACACCCACAACTGTATCAGTATTGAAATTTTGCTTACAGTCTTCGTACACCAAGTACTTCATGCCTCCCTCAATTAATGTGTGCTGTTTCTTTCCCTTGGGTTCACCCTGCTGTACTAATTCATCCCATTGACTCCAGCTCATCTTCAGAATCCAGTTGACACACTGACATAGAAATTCCCTCTGATAATTCCCTCCAGTGGCTGTTTCATTAAACTCTTCTTATATCATTTTATACCACCATGAACAAATCCCTACCATAGCATATTTCAAATGATATTGGATTTTTTTTTTCATGTCTGTATCTTCCACTATGAACTCCTAAAGAGAAGGAGCTTATTTTGGCTGAAACCATATCCCCCAAAAGATATGCTGAAGTCCTAACCCTGGTACCTGTGAACATGACCTTTTTTTAAAAAATAGGGTTTTTGCAAATGTAATTAAGATATAAGCTAAGAAGAGATCATGCTGAAGTAAAACAGGCCCTTAATCCAGTATGACAGTTGACCTCATAAGAGGAGAAGGGACACAAAGACAGAGACACACAAAGGGAAGATGGCCACGCAGCAATGGCAGCAGAGTTTGGGGCAGCACAACCGCAAGCCAGGGAATGCCAGCAACCTCCAGAAGATCGGAAGAGGCTAGGAAGGATTCTCCTCCTAGAGCCATCAGAGAGAATGAGGCCAGCATCTTGTTTTCAGACTTTCAAGCTCCAGAATTGTGAGAGAATAGATTTCTGTGTAAGCTGCCTGGTTTCTGGTACTTTGTTATAGCAGCCTAGGAAACTAACAGAGCTGATCGTGGTTAATATCATATTTACAATATCAACATAATTCTTGCCACTTAGTAGACAGTCAAATGATTGTTTAATTGTCATTTAAATGAACCTGAAAACACCTAGAATGTTCTTCTGCTTCCCCAGCCCCTTATTCAGCAATAATACAAGTCCTACCTGGCCATGAAGCCCCACATAAATGGCTCTTAACCTTGAAAACTTTCTCTTGTCAATGCAGTCCTTTCTCCTCTGGATTCTTGAACCATTTTATTATTTATAATAATATTAATCTTTGATATTCCAGTGCATCATAATATATAACTTGCTTCCCCCAAAGATTTCACATATTTAATACCTGGAGGAGATTCTAGATTAGTTATCTAGGGTCACTTACATATGAATCATTTTATATATAGTATATAATATAATCATAAATACTTCCTGCATTGACCACATTTTCAAACAAGAATAGAAGGCTCAGGTTGATGAAATAACTCATCCAAAACACCAGGATCAGAAGTGGCAGTTTTGGGTTTTGAATCTGGTTTGACATTCTGGCCCAAATTATGTAACCTGGGTCTAACCAAGGACAAACATTGGACAACCCAACTGGAGAAACATTCTAAAAAGTAATTCATCTGTTATCTTAAAAAATACCAAGGTCATGAAAGTCAAGAAAAGACTGAGTAACTGATCCAGGTTAAAGGAAATCAGAGAAACACGACAACCTGGAGCAACACAAGATACTGGATTGGATCCATTTGCCATAAAAAATATTCCTGGGACAACTGGTCAAACGTCAGTGGGGTCTCTTGGTAAACGGAGATACAACAGTTCTTTGCACTAATCTTACAACATTTTTTTTTAACTTTGAAATTGTTTCCAATAAAAAGTTATAAAAAAAATAGGAAAAGGTAAAGACAACTTGAATTCTGGAAATAACTCCATGTTGTGACAAGAGGAAAATAAGTTCTAAACAGGAATTTGAATTGAAAATTAGATTTGACATGAATCTGGAGAAACTTTAGTTGCTGAATATTGTTAATATTCAGAGTAGAGGAAGATATTTTTGTTCTTGATAGATTAATGCTAGTGCTTGGAAAAAACATATCAAAAGCTCAAAATGGCCTGTTACTTTGATCTTCTAAATCATGGTGTAATTTAGAGGAAGCTGGAAAGCAAATGAAATTTTATTCGATCACGTACATGATACATTTAATTATAGGCATTATTTAGGGGATACATGAAAGCATTCTGTTGTTTCTTCCATGATAAGAACAAGGGAATTGCTTTGAGTATGGGGGAGCGGATATATTTTTCCAGAGGATAATGCAATTTAGAGGCTCTGTGTGTTTTAAGTGTTTCTCAGTGCTGATTAAAGCCTTGCACTTGGATTGGAAAGCCAATGCTCATCTGTGTAATGAATGTCCTTTCATTGCATGAGAGAAGGACTTCTTCATAACTAAAAGATACAGTCATGACAGGATTACACAAAGACAGGTGGCAGCATGCCTACTGTTGGGGAGAAGTTGACGAGGGACATTTTCAGACTTGCCGAAAATAAAATTTTCTTGTGCTTTAATCTACCAAATTAAATAGTCCTTCTTTGAAGTCTGCATGTATTAATCTTCATTTTGCCCCAGTTACCTAGTGCAGCATCAATAAGTAACAGATAAATGAATTGAAAACTGAATAAATGAACAAGTGTGTGATTGAAAGGAGGAGCATTCCTTTTTAGTTATGATCAGTTCTCTTTCTTCTTACATTTTCAAATTTCTAGAGCAGAAGTCAGCAAACCACCACTAATGGGCCAAATCTGGCTTACAGCTGAGTTTTGTAAATAAAGTTTAGTTGGAACACACCCTTTCCCTGTTTATATACTATCTATGGCTACTTTCATGCTGTGATAGCAGATTTTTCAGTACTTACAACACAGATTGTAGGACCCATCAGCCATACAATGTTTATTCTCTAACTCTTTACAAATAAATGTTTTCTGACTTATTCTACAGAGTGAACAAGTGCTTAAGGTTTAAATGATAGTAAAGCCCAAGAGAGAGAACCTGATGGAGTGTGCTTCCAGTATATGGTTCACAACAATGGCTTCAGCTTCTTAGAGCCCCTTGCAAACAACTCATATGTAATAATCTTCCTGTTTGCCCTTCATGATCTGAATTTGGAAAACAGAATCCTCTCTGGGTATAAACACCAAATATGACAAGCCCTCAGCTAATATACTCACTGGTGAAAAACTGAAAGCTTTTCTTCTAAGATCAGGAACATGACAAGGATGCCCCCTCTCACCACTGTTATCTGTATAGTATTGTAAGTCCTAGCCAGAGCAATCAGGCAAGGGAAAGAAATAAAAGACATTCAGTTTGGGAGTGAAGAAGTCAAATTGCCACTCTTTGCAGATGACATGATTCTTTATATAGAATACCCTCAAGACGCCACCAAAAAATACCAGAAACAATAAACAAATACAGTAAAGTTGCAGGATACAAAATCAACGTACAAAACCTCATGCTGTTCCTATATACTAACAATGAAATTTCAGAAGAAATGAAAAAAAGAATTTCTATTACAATTGCAACAAAATAATAAAATACCAAGGAATAGACTTAACAAAGGATGTGAAGGGCCTGTAGACTGAAAACTACAAGAAGTTCTTTAAAGAAGTTGAAGAAGACACAAAAATATAGAAAGATATTCTTTGCTCATGGGTTGGAAGAATCAACATAGTTAAAATGGGTATTACCCAATCTGCAATGTACAGATTTAATGTAATCACCATCAAAATCCCAATGGCAATTTTTAAAAGAAATAGGACAAAATCACCAGATTTGTTTGGAATCATAAAAGATCACAAATAGCCAAAGCAATCCTGAGAAAAAAAGAACAAGACCAGAGGAATTGTGTTCTCTGACTTCAATTTATACTACAAAATGACAATAATCAAAACAGCATGGTATTAGCAGAAAAACAGACACAGAGACCAATGGAACAGAACTGAGAACCCAGAAACAAACATATATATATATATATATATATATATATATATATATATATATATATATATATATATATATATGTTTGTTTGTTTTTTCTGACAAAGGAGCCAAGAACGTACAGAGGAGAAAAGAAAGCCTCTTCAATAAATGGTGCTGGGAAAATTGGAAAGCCACATGCAAAAGAATGAAACTAGACTGCTGTCACCATACACCAGAATTAACTCAAAATGGATGAAAGACCTAAATACAAGGCCTGAAACAATAAATTGCTTAGAAGAACACATAGGTACTAAACTTAGGGACTTTGGGTTCAGAGAAGATTTTATGAATTTGACCTCAAAGGCAAGAGAAGTAAATGCAAAAATAAATAAATGGGACAATATCAAGCTAAAAATCTTTTGCACAGCAAAAGAAGCCATCAGCAAAACAAAGAAGCAACCAACTGAATAGAAGCTATTTGCAAACAAAGCCTCAGATAATGGGCTAATTTGATATATAACTTGCTTGAAAAAAATAATGGGAAGAGAAGAGCATTACTTATAAAAGTCGGCTAGGGGAAGAATATGAAGATTCCTATGCCTAATGTAAAAAGTGGAAGCATAAACTAGAAATAAATATCATTATGGGGTTTAACCAAGTTTATCCATTCTGGACATGATATTCTTCATTGGAAGAGTCAGATTCCAGCCACCTAGGCCAAGTATCTGTGAAAGGGGTCACAGTGAAGTTTTTATTTTTATGATGGTTCAGGTTGATTAGCAATGGCTGCCTGTAGATCTGAGTTGTGAAGGGTTCTGAGCAACTTCCAGATTCTCTGGGAAAGAGCGCTGTGATCGATTTGTAATGCCTGACACCAGCACAGGAATGGCACAATGTGTCATATGTTTGCTACTATGGTTTAAATAATGTGCTGGGGGTGCCAAAAAAGATGCATACAAGTGGACACTTTAGTCAACATTGCTCAAGCAGTAGTTCACCATAATCAGAAGTGTCTGGACGCTGATGGTAACCACTTTGAACACCTCTTGTAATTGCAGAAGTCAAGTGTAACTTATATTCACCTTTTGTTATTGGTATATATTGAATATAACAATTTTAATAGTTTTTTCCTTTCTTAAAATGTGTATATATTTTTTGGGGGGGTACCCTTTGTATATACCTAAGGATACTTTTTTTTTTTTTTTTTTGAGGGCAGTGTCACTGGCCCTCATATGCGGGATCCGAACCGGGGCCGCTGGCTTCCCAAGCCAGCGCTTAACCACTGCGCCACTCGGCCGGCCCAAGGATACTTTTTAATTTAGGAGTTTCCAAAGACAGCAAAGGAATTTGTTGAAATGAGTGCTAACACTAGGTAAATCTACATTATATAGTTTTATAGAAAAAATGAAGGATATGCAGTAGACTCCCCATTAACCTCCAATTGTGCTTACTAAAAAATATGGTGATATCATGCATAAACGTGGCTCAGGGAGTTTATTGGTTGATCTGACTCAGGCATATTTCTGTGGTTTACATATTGTATTTTTTCCATAGCATCTTGCCTGAACTAGATATGTTACTCTAGGACACTTCTCAAAAATTATTTGTAGTGAGCATTAATCTCAGTCCATGAAATCATATGAGAAATAATTATACCTTTGCTTTTAAAATGTATTAATTCAATTTCTATAGTGTTTCAACTCCATATACAGATGTGGGTGGTAAATAAACTAAGTCAGTTGAGAGCATCACCTCCTGTTTCCCCATGGGTGGATTTTGGAATAACAGAGACCTTGCAGTGTCTGGGAGAGGCAGATCTTATCTGATATTTCATGAGTCCTCCATGGTTGTCTTGTTTACAGATCCTCTTCAGGTCTTGGATATACACAGTGAATTGACTGATTCTGGGCCACGCTGAGGTGTGGAAAATTTCTGGGAGGACATCAAGGGAGACACACACACACACACACACACACACACACACACACACACACACACACATTTCTTTCCTTTCTTCTGGGTTTCTTCTTACCACACTGGAGCCCCAACTGACAAGCCAAGCACACATCCTTTCAGACCTGCCTTCGTAACCCTATCTTGGTTTTTCATCCCTTTCACATAGGTGGCCAAAAAGGATACAGTACCTTAGGGACCCATCAATCTCTGCACTCTCCTTAGCTTCCTGCAGCTCTTCTGCTCCAGCCAAGGAAGCTGGGGAGCAATTGCCTGTGCGGGGTGGGGTGAAAGGAGGGGCAAAGGTGAGGAAAACCTTTAGTTAAACAATATTGTCACTGTATCTGCTTCCATAGTCACTACAAAGTAGCCTTTAATTATTGACCTGTACGTGTTAAGGCGGGAATGGATGCAAAAAGCTGCAGGTCTGACAGTTATGCATTTTTTTCAGATCTCCTTGAGGACCACTTCTTCTCCAGGAAATGGGTGTTCACTTCCTCATTTCTCTTTTTGGTTTTCCTTCCACACAAAGTGAAATAAGTGAGTGAATGACCTAGGTAGGTTCCACATTTTGTAGATGAGGCGGAAAATAAACTAACTTGACCCAAAAGTCGCATAGCTGACTCACAGCAGAACAAGTCAAGAACTACGGCTTTGATTGTGAGCTCAGGGTGCCTACTTTCAGAGCTGTGCTTCTCCAAATGTGATGAGCATAGAAAACAATGGCGGGCAAGGCAAACGCCTTGAACTGACATTTCACAAAAGATCTATAAATAGCACAGAAGTACGTCATTAGCCATCAGGTTAATTAACGTTATTGCTCTTCAAGGAAATGCAAATAAAAGCCATCATGTTATGCTACTCCATGCTTAGCAGTATGGCAAAAATAAAAAATACTATAAATACCAACTGTTGGCAAGAATGTGGAGCAACAGGAACTCAGTCATTGCCGGTGGGAATGTAAAAGCATCTTGTCAGTATCATATAAATTTAAATATATACTTGTGCTTACTATATGACCCACCAATTCTACTCCTAGGTGTTTATACAAGAGAAATAAAAACATATGCCCACAAAAAATAATAGAAGAATGTTCATAACATTTGTATTCATAACAGCCCCAAATTTGAAACAACCAGTATATCGATGAACAGGGACATGGATAAAAATATTGTTATATTTATACTCTGGAATACTATCCAGAGGAACAAACTACTGATACCTATAACATGGCTGAGCCTCAAAAGTATAATGTGAAAAGCAAGCCCCCCCCACCCGACACACACACTACACACAAATACATTTTGTATAATTCCATTTATGTGAATCCCAAGAACAGCAATATATAACCTATAGTGATAGGAGTGAGAAACTGGTTATCTCTGGGCAGAGATGTAGTACTAGGAAGAGAAATGAGGGAACTTTTTCAGGTGGTGAAAACATTTCATATTATGTTGGTGGTGGTGATAGTTAGATGTGTTCGATTGAGTCAAAGGAGTAAAAATCTCACCAGACTCAGCACTCAGGATTTGTACATTTTATTTTGTGTAAAATATGTATATATTATATATATAATTATATAATTTATATATAATATAGTACTTAAATTATACATACCATATATATACCAGAAATTAAGTAATATAATCGTGTTGAATAATGTAAGGTTCCAAAGGTTCTAAAACAAACTTGGAGAGAATTACAAATGTGTGTGTGTGCGTGCGTGTGTGTGTGTGTGTGTGTGTGTGTGTTTGTGTTTGTGTTTTAACCTGGCCAGTCAGAAATTCTAACCAGATAAGTCTGAGCCAAGCCAAGGAATGTGTCTATTAATTAGACCTGCTGAGGTGATTCTGCATTTTGAGCGCATTTTGAGCAATACTACGCACTTTGCTGCCGAGATATATTTTTAACACTATTTTTAAATGAACCTCCCTTTGATTGCCAGTTTTCTACTTTCACAATATTATGTAACTTTTTTCCACATTTCAGCATAACACTATTTGAAAACATCTCTGGCCAGTAGTCTGCATATCTGGATTGGTTTCTCTGGCTTATCAGTTAGCTTTGATTATGTGAAATCCCATATAATATTTAAATCTCTTAATTAAAACACTGATGAGAACCAGAGCTCTCTTTGGCACAGGTATTTGTTTTTGGCAAGAAACCTGTACCTGTCCTGTCCGTATTGTTTTTCTCATGCTTTTGCTCTTCAGCTGCAAAGCATGAATGAAAAAATATTGCCTTGGAGGCACAATGCCTGCCAAAGACTGTGGCCCATAATAGATATTTGATAAATGGAGTTGGCTTGAATTGGAATGGATAGTTCAGAAAAACAAACAAACAAAATGTATGTGTGTGTGTGTGTGTGTGTGTGTGTGTGTGTGTGTGTATATGAGAGAGAGAGAGAAAGAGAGAAACTCTGAGACAGCATGAGCTTGACAAGATTTCAAATGAATAAAGACAGCTGAAACTTTCTTATTATACCATGTATTATGAGTCTGGCAGTGTAGCTGCTTTGTTTTCTCATTGAATCCTCATGTTATAAAGTAGATACATATTATCCCCATTTTACAGATGAGGAAAGAAGCTTGAAGTGGTTTAGTGGCCAACATCAAACAACTATTGCATTAGTCAGTGTTTGCAAGTTTGTGAGTCAGAAGTGAACAACCAAAACTATTTCAGAGGCTTCTAACAATAAATGTTTGTTTTCTGTGGGTCAGTCTTGGCTCTGGTTCATATGTCTTCATGTTGCAGAACCCAAGTTGAAAGAGGAGCCTCTTAAAAAGAACATGGGAGAGGTCACAAGTCAACCGCACAGTGGCTGTTAAATTTCGGCTGGGACATCACATCTGCTCTCCTCCCCTTGGCAATGGGTGAGAATGTCTGACCCCTTACAGGAAATGGTAGCATGAACACTCAGTGTCATGGACTAAATGTCTGTGTCCCTCCAAAATCCCTGTGTAGAAATCTGATATCCAGCATGATGGTATTTGGAGATGGGAACCTTTAGGAGGTAATCTGGTGGTAAAGGTGGCACCCTTATTAAAGGGATTGGTGTCCTTACAAGAGACCCCAGAAAGCTCTCTAGCATTCTCTTTCCACCATGTGAGGATATGAGGAGAAAACAACAGTCTGCAACCCAGGAGAAGGTCTTTACCAGAACAGGACCATGCTGGCACCCAGATTTCAAACTACTAGCTTCCAGAATTTTGAGAAATAAATTTCTGTTGTTTATAAGCCTTTCAATCTATGATGTTCTGTGATCGTAGCCTGAACTGACTAACATGCTTAGGGGAAATAAAATACAATATACCAACCGTGGTAATGGACAAAGCCAAAATTCAAATTGAAATTTGTCTGGTATTAAGATCCTTTCTCCTTCTACTAGGATCATTCATTCACTCATTCATTCACTCATTCAGTAATTATTCTTGAGCTCTTGGTATCATAGATGGTGGCTAAGAAGATGGTATTTGGATCCAGAAAAAACTAACTCTGAATCCCGTTTCTTTCACTTTACTGATTATGGAATAACTAGAGTTACATTCTACCTCATCATGGAGGTGAACTTTTTAAACATTTATCCTGGAAATAATGTCATGCATACAAACTCCATTTGTGCAAGTGAGAGCTCATGTTCAAAGCCTGTGTTTCACATGGATCCATGGAAGTTTTCTGTGCCTTTCTGGCACTTTCTCTGGTTTCTATGGATCCCACATTTTAGGATTCTGGACATTCAGAGCATGTTATCTAAACAACTGTGGAAACTGCTTTTATTTTAACATCTAAATCCATTAAACAAACTACCATTTACTAGGACTGTCATTTCATATCAAAAACAAAAGAAGATAAAGGATACATTTTAAATTCTTTAGACTGCAGAAAACATTTAAAAAGCAGCATGAAAATATATTTCATGTTATTGCCTTGTTTACAATTTTTTTATTGCAAGTTCTTCAGCTGGAAATGCCTTGTTTTTTTATTACATTATTTCAAAACATATTCACATAGGTATGATGATGAAGATTAAATTTAAATTCTTTTATTATTTCACTCAATTTGGAATATTACGGAAAAACCAAGAGAACCAAAAAAATAATGTATTTTTGCCTAAACTTTTCCTATCTCTTTGTCCTCAAAGAAGGCAGGTCAGATGTCTGTTGAGATTACAAAAAAGTATGTGGGAGGCTGTTTGTGTGTGGCCTAGATTTTCCAAAAATGCGCAGCCAGGAATATGTCTGAGGGTGATGCTGAGCACCCAAGAACCCTTTGTCGTGAACTAATATGATCTGAGGACCAGTGTTTTCGAAGAGTTCAAGAGCTAAAGAAGCCATCATGGGTGGTGGTGGCTCCGGTTGTCCTTAGGTCTGATTCATTTAATTCAAAAAATGTATTGAGTGCCATATATTATTTCTAGGCTCTGGGAATGTGACACTGTGCAAGGCAAGAATCTGACTTTGTAGATTCCAGTGATGGGCAATGGCGCCAGCACTCATACATGACTTCAAAAAATGTTTTCTAATGGTGCCATGAAAGAGTACAGCTCACTGCAGCCAATGGCTGGCCAGCCTTCTTTCCTTCTTCAGTAGCTGAGCAAAGAGCTAACAGTAGTACAGTTAGACTGTAGTATGCTGTTGCTTATTTAAATCCTGCACTTGGATTTAATAGCATGGGACCTTGTATAAGTCTGACCGTGCCACTGTTCTGTGAAGATCCTTCCTTTTGCAGTTGCCTGTCCTGAGGTACCAGGCTGTACAGGACCTGTGCCTTGTCCCAACTTGCATGGCACCACTGAGCACACTCCAGACATCCTTTTTTTTCTATTACTTCAACTAATCAAACTTTTCCATGTCTCAGGATCTTTGCCCATGTTCTTCTCTTTACCTGGAGTACTCTTTCCTCTACGGTACACCTAGATAACTTTTATTCATCGTTTAGAGCTAAGTTTAAATGCCAGTTCTTCATAGCTCTCCTTCCTGACTCACCTTAAAAATAGCCCTCTTTCATCTAATTAGTTATTTTTTATAGCACTCCCCCACCCCACCCTCTGACTATAGACAGCAAGCTTAAATTGAGTTCTTTCCCTGTAAAATTGGCTCCAGGTCTACTAGGAATGAGGGGAAATTCAGCTCTGAGTCATCACCATTAACCCCACCATCAGCACTATCTTTATAATGACCAAAGCTCACATTACTGAAAGACTTCTCCATGCCAGAAGCTGGACCCCATACATCAAGTGGATTACTTCCTTTAATTCCACAGTAATGGGATAATGATGGGCATCATCCTCCCCCATTTTAGAGATGGGAAAACTGAAGTTCAGAGAATTTCATTAAGTTTTTCAAGGCTTTCAATCTAGGAAGGAGTACAGCAAAGATTTGAAGTTATGAGTTTGATGCCGGCACCTGTGTTAACTAATGTATTTTGTTTAAAACAAGGCACACTCAGCAGTCGTGATGGAGACCCCAGGGTCCAGTCTAGACTCATGCTTTAATTCCAAACCTTTCTAGACAGGGAAACTGGGAGCTACTGGTTTATATCCTGACTTCATCTGGGTAGGCTCAGCAACTGGAGAAGTCTTTGGTCTACAGGAAAATTCGTCTCTGAAAAAGTAGAATTGGGGGAACAAGAAAAGCAAAGCAGACCCTAATGTTGTCAGGAAGCAGTAGGTAAATTGCCCTGACAATAGGATAAAAGGATCCCATTTTATCCTCTTACAGTTCTGACCCTCGGGAAGTTATTTCTTAGAACCGGAATTTGCCTTCCTGTATTTTGTAGTTATTGGCCATAGTAAGTGGTTTTCATCAGATTTCATGGCAATCATTATCTCTATTTTTTAGTCTTCCTTGAAGCTCCCATTGATAAAGAGAGAGTCCCTTTATTGTTTCAATAATATTAATAACATTTGATTACTTTTATATTATTATAAATTAATATTAATTTATAAAATAATATTAGTGATATTTGAATACAAGCGCTTTGCCCTGTATTCTTTTATTTGACCCCCCATAGTAACCCTTTTACGGGGCAGGCATTAGTATCACCACTTTTTAGATGAGAATATTGAAGACCAAAGATCCTGGATGGCTTGTACAAGTTAGCTTAGTTCGCAAGTAGCAACGCTAAGGCTGACTCTCACCCCAAAGCCATTCAGGTCATCCAAAGTGATCATTGCAAGGCTATTTTTATCCTTATCGTATCTCTCTGGTTGCTTATTGGTACCTGGTGAGATGTGCCTGACTCAGATGTCATAGGGAGTCATTTGGGCTGGGAGGGCAAAATTCTTCTCATCCACACAGCACTTAACTGTATAGAAAACAGGCCTGGTGAGGCTGACGGGGCCAGGGTCATAATTTCTCAGAAAAATGGCAGATGAATGGGAAAAAGGTCATAAATATCATCAAATACCAAGTCTGATGACATTTACCAAGTACAATTGTTTCATCATAAAAGTCTCAGGCTTTTTGGAGCCTTTCAATTAAGCTCCCACAAGACATCCTGCTTTCTTAGCAAGGAAGAGGAAAAGCAAAGAATAACAAAGTGTGTCTATGTGTGTGGGGATGGGGGTGGGGTGGGGCGTAGAGATGGCGGATGAGAAGAGAAAGACCAAAGGGGACATGCCTGTGGTTTCAGAAGTAAATGGAGCTCCTAATTCTTTGTGACCAGCCGTAGGATTACGAGTTCAAAAGGGCAGGTCATACAAGGGCATGGGGTCAGGCTAGGTCTTGCAAGGATATGACCCAGGAAATCCTGGCAGGCTGGGCCCCCATACCTTCCCCAGCAGGCCTCCAATTAGAATTTAATGGCCAAATGTGGAATGCCTTAGGAGTTCTGAACAGAAAGTCTGTGTTCAAAGGCGCCGGATCTTTTGGGCTAAGTAGAAAAACATTCCTCCATGGTCAGTTTCCTCCTGAACCTTGCTAATGCTGGGGCCTCACTGGCAGTGGTGTCTTACAAAGACCCCTGTGCAGGTGGCCCAGGCACAACCCGCTGTGTTCCTTGAAGATGACACAAAAAACCGTCAGTAGATCCACTGGCTCTATTTGGTATTTAGGGAAGTGTGGGGAGAGGAAGAATCATCCGAGCAGGCATCTTTGTGCTGTGGGTCTTGCAAATGTGTATCCAATTGAAGACACACAGATAGAAAATGCACATGTGTCAGTAAATATGGAAAGATATAAGATAGTGTTAAAATAGGTGTAATGTATTCCTATGTATGTGTGTATGCCTGCTGTATATATTTATGTATCTACCTTTCTATCTACTCATTTATTCACTTACTTGTTTTTCTTACAGTTTGTTCTTATGTCCTGCCTTGTCACAGACAGCAACTCAAGCAACTTGCCCAGGGTATATTGTGCGTGTGTGTACATGTGTGTGTATGTGTGCACATGCACATGCATGCACACTTATGAGCATGTACAGGTATATGTGAATGTAAAAGAGACAAGTGTGTAATAAGCTAATGTGCATATGCATATATGCGAATATGTATACCTTATACCTCTGAGCATGACTGAATATGTAGATCTGGAAAAATATGTTAACACCTGTGAAAATGCTTCTAGAAGTCTGGATAACAGTGGGGAGAAGTCAGCTGTGTGCCCATGAAGATATGCAGTTGCATGTGTTGAAAGTGCATGTGTGCATACATATCAATGAATGTGATGGCATATTTTACTTTGCATGTGTTGCTGTGTGAACATGAACAAATCACGTCATGTGCATATGCATTTAATGTCTTTGTTGAAAGTGTATATGGATGGGTGTATATGTCCCTTTTGTAATCTGTGTTTTTATGTGTAAGTTTGCAATTTTGTATTAATATCACCTATGACTCCAACATACACTTATATGTGCATATGTATGATTTCTCGAATGAATGAATATATACAGGTCATGACTGCATGACTAGATGAATATTTGTTGTGTCTCTCTCCATCAGGACCTGAACAGAGAATGAAATTGTGAAAAGCATGTTCAGTTTGGGGAACATGAGACTATGTATGGGTCTGGGCAGTGAGTTAAAAACATGTGCCTGAGCCTGTATTTGTGATCCTCCTATCCTGCAACATGCAAGGATGAGTAGCTTAGAAGTGAGGCTGCGCCCATTCTCATCTTACCCAGCTTCTGTCCTGGAGTCTGAATATGGAGAGAAAATGTGTCACATTTCCTTCTAACAGTCCCATATGGCGTTTGTATAGACACACACACACACACACACACACACACACACACACACACAGAAAGCAAGTGACCAGATGAATTTTATCTTCAGCATTTTAATGGTATTACGTCAGCCTTGAATTTATGGTGACCTCAGTCGCGGTTTTAGCACTGAAGGCCCTACATCCCAGGAAGGGCCCAGTCTTACACAAACTGGGTCAGTTGGTCCCCACTACCTGCATTAGTTGGTGACAGGCTGCAGAATAGGGAAACTGAGTCTAGGCCATACCCAGGGGAGTGGCACAGTGCTATTATTTTGTTTCTCTTCAAAGAGGAAAACAAAACATGCCCTGAATCCTGTCAGCATAGAGCCTAAGAGCATTGAAATTTGTAGCTGCTCTGGTCTATTTTGGAATTGCACTGTGCCCCTTGCCAGACACGTGACCAGGGCTAGTTGATTTGGATGTCCCCAGCCTTAGGTTCCTCATCTGTAAAGTGAATATAATAACCACTTCACAGGGTCATTCTATGGGCTAAATGAGAACATGCAGTTGCAAAGCATTGAAATGATTGCCCATATGGTATAAATTCAATAAGCGATACCCATCATTATTATTCACTCATTCTTATATTTATTGAGCAATGACAACAGACAAGGTATCTGCTAGAGACTGAAAATATAAATAGGCACTAACATGGTCTCTGCCCTAAAACGTCTTCGGTTTACTGAAGTTTACTTGTAAAAACAACTTTCTTTTTCTAATTGTGATGAGCTGAAAAATTAAGGAATATATACATAGATAGTAATATGTATATTTATAGCATATATTTGTAATATATATACATAAACTATATAGAAAAGTAATATATAGTATGTATACACATTACATTAGACATTGTATTAAAGTATATATAGTAATATGTACACACATATATATATAACAAAGAATGTTAGTTGTATACTCCCAACAATTTAACAACAAGCCCTCTTCATTTTCCAGAGCAGCAGCTGCTCCTGAGATCTTTTCGAGGGCCTGGCAGTGGGCAAGGTACCAGGGGACACTATACAGAGCAACACAGTACTTCCATAGAAAGGTTGCCTCAAAAAATGAGAAAGGACAGATGGCCACAGATTGTTCTGGAACATAAACCCAAGGGTCAGAAATACAGGGGAAGACTGAAGGGAAATCGGGGCTGGGGTCTATGTGTGTGGTGGGGGGCAGGGTGGGTGCAGCCCTTGCAGCCAGAACAAAGCTTAATTCATGAGGCAAAAAGCCTGACAAACTGTGTCATGAAGGAGCTCAGTACCTTGCAGCTGGCGCCTTGCTCTGTGCTAGGCACTGAGGATAGAGAACGTGGGGTCCTCACCAGAAAGGGGATCACAGTGGCTTCGGAGACAGCAGTTCACCCACATCATTGTCATGCAGGTGACATATGCTCTCATCAAGGTAAAGAAAGTGGAACAAACTAACCTCTTGAGAATTGGATAGCTCTTGTCAGAGTAAAGAAAGCAGTCATTGGATATGCCTTCTGTATGGATTCACTGGGCAGAAAATTGGTGGTTGGTGGTTGGGTGAGATGTAGGGGGAGGTGCTGCAGTAGCCATGCCCCAGAGTGGGGATGATATGTGCACACACAGAGATTTGGAAAGCAACCTCACGGTGCCCAAACCACCTGAAACCCCCTTCCAGCCTGGAGAGCCCTTGAACACCAGACCGGCTCATCTGTGTCTCCCGGTGCTCTTTGTCGATGTTTGTTTAGTAAATGAAGCAAAAACACGGGAGCAGGCGAGTTCTACATGGTTAGAAGTGCCCTACCGAGGACTCTGTGGTTTATCCTGGAGGGAAGGGGAAACCACCAAAGTATTTTTAGGAGGAAAATGATGTGATCCAAATTTGTATGTTAGAAATGTCACTGCGGCCTCAGCAGGACATAACTGGCTTGGCAGGAAGAGAGGGACACTAGTTAGGAGATGTCTGCCGTTGTCCTGACACCCCATTCTGGAGGCTGAATGGGGAGAGTGAGTGGCAGGAACTCTGGGGAAGAGGCCCCTACCTGGTCCGGTTGCTGTACAGAAGCGAATCTTGACAACCGCTAATTCCTTAGATCTCCATTCGTGTATGGCTATCGCTCTCACTTCCTCCAACTTAGAGCTCAATTCAAGATCTTTGAAAGAACTCTGAGGCTTCTGAGTACATGGGATTCTGAGCACAAGGGATTTTCACACTAACCAGGGGCCCTAGGGCAAGCGGCACAGGCGTAGAGGGGAAATACACAAATAAAACACTGAGTTTTATGACAGCATTATCTGGGTTCTCTTCCCAGTCCCCAGCTTTCCACTTAGCAGCAACCTGACTTTGGTCTCGTCCCTTCTGGTTTTCTGTTGTATAAAATGGGAGCAGTAATATCAGGACCGTGGTACCCTGGGGATTTGCTGAGGAAACAACATGTGCTAGTCTCTTTAAAATCTTCGAACGACCACACAAACCAGGTATTAATTATGCAGAGACTCTGGGTAGGGGTTGACTTTAGCAGTTTCCTAGTGAGAAACAAAAAGCTGCCTTGATTTTCAGAGCGTCAGCCAAGGAAAGGTATTCTCCTTAAACCTTTATCATCAGGACTCCTGACTTCTCTCCCTGTCATCCAAGGGACAGTTTTTTCTGCTAAAGAATAACTCTCCCCCAACATGTGCTTTATAAGAGAATGGGAATTAAGTTGGAAGACTAACAAACAGGATGACTCCCTGATGGCAGCGTTCCCTGGGTTCTTTCTGGAGAGAGGCACATCCTGGGGTGGGGGGGACTCTAAGAGAATGGCCTGGGAGCACACAGCCTGTAAAATAACCCAGCCCCAAACTCTCTGCTGACTGTTCCTCTCATGTGTGGGACGCTCCATTCTTTTGCACATGCTTTCTTTCAATGAACATTTCACAGTCTCTCTGTCCTTGTTTTTCTTAGATCATCCAAGCACTGGCTTTTTCTCATCCCAGTAACTCCAGGAGCACTTGGAGTCAGCAGACATATGTTCCTGATTAACAAGAAAGACAAATGATGGGGAGGGTTATGGACACAGTTGAGATCCATCAAGCATCTTCCACTCTATTGAAAGTAGAAAGGCTTTGCCCAGGGTGTGAGGTCTTGGATTCATCTTGAGTCGATAGTGCAGAGGCATGACATGACACAGCCAACTCACTGTCATTGAGAGAGATGGAGCATACCAGAGACTCGGTGTCACAGAAATGTACTGTTTGGGTGAGACTGTCAATCATCCAGCACAACTGCTCAGGAAGTGCCTTCTGTCAGTACACACTTGTAGAAACTTCCTGTTCGTTCCAGGTACTTTACTGAGTGCTGGGCCCATACCAATAAGGGCCTGGGCCCCAGTCTCCAAGAAGTGGGGGGAGGGTAGACAGGCTTGTTGATTTCTTCCTTTACTAACTTATTCATTCAATAAGTATTCACTTGACACTTAACTATGTAATAGGCAGTGCTAGATGATAAGGATAAAATAATAAAATGAGGGCCCCCTGGGCTCATGGGGCTAACAGTCAGATGAGGTGGGGCAGGCATTTTTGAATATTAACATAAAAAATAAACTATGCTAAACCTACGAAGAAAACCGTGATCCTCATCTAGTCTTTAGGAAGTGACATTTGGGTTAAGATATGAAGAATAAGTGCAAGGTAACTCACCGGGAGATTGAGGGTCAGGAAAAGTGTCCCAGGAAGGGGACAGACTGGGTAAAGGCTCTGGAGGCAGGAGCAAAGGAGAGAAAGGCAGAGAGCCTGCAGTTTAGGGAGTAAGATGATGACTAGAGTGAGAGAAGCCCGGAGGAGGCTGAGAAGCCACACCAAGAACTTTGTTCATTATCTCCTAAACAGTGGGACGCCATTAATGGGTGGTAAGGGAGCCAGTATGAGGTCATATTTGCCATTTGAGATGATAATTCTGCCTGTGAAATAGCATACAGATCAGGGAAGGGAGCGGTGACATTATTTTGTTTGGTGTGAGGGTTTTGATGTGTTTCAAGTCAGAGGTGATAGTGATTGGTAGGGGTGACAGAGGTAGAATCCATGGATATAGACAGAAGTGACCCCACTGGAAAGAATGAATGCAACATAAAACCATAGGTGCTACAATAAAAGCAAGCACGGAGTTCTCAGGGTGTACCAAGGGGAGGGGGGTTACAGGTGAGGAAAACGAAGGGCATGAAGCAGTGATTGGCCTGAGACCACCCAGCCTGTAGGCCATCTTTTTACCTGTTCATCCTGTCCGTCTGCCTCCCGGCCTCTGTGGAATTGAACCACACCTCTGCTGTTCACTGCCCTCCAGGCCCAGCCTTTCATGAAGTGTTTCCTGCCCTCTTTTGCACAAAAATCCACATTTTCTCCAGGCCCTTGAGTGGTGCTTAGAGGCCTGACCTGCCCAGTTGAACACATTTTTATTTCAACCCCTGCATCCATCCGGGCCTCAGGCATTGTTTTAAGAAAGTAGAGGGAATAGACTCAGTGGTGGGCTCTACCCATGTGAAGGGGTTGGAAAAAAAACCTCTCAGATCACACAGTGCAAAGCAAGAGCTGAGGAACAAATTGCAAGCATTTCCTGGGACAACATTCAACCATTACTCGAAAGGCACCGTAACTGCCAGATACCAAGCAATGCGATTTGGGCATGCGTTTCCATGGGATCTTATTAAGCTTCTCTTCTCCGTGATGTAGGTATCATTGGCCTCAGTTTCCTCCAGAAGGGAAAAGAGGGCATTTCTCTCTTTCTTCTATTAGATCATAAAATCCATGAAAGCATGGATGTGATTTATGTAACCGTCCCAGGGAAATATTATCTCTAGCACATAATAGGAGTTCAATTGATAGTTTTGAGTAAGTGAATGAGAACAGACCCCTGAAGTACTGTTCTCAAGGCTATAGGGCTTTTAAGTGGGGGTAGGAAGGGTGCTGCTAGGATTCACACTCATTGTTTACTCCAAACTCCACAGTCCTTCCATTATACTACACTGCCTCATCCTGGCACCAGGGAGAAACCCACTGGAATTATCCAGTCGCAGCCCTCCTGAGGGTTAACTGAAGTGAAATGGAGACACAGAAAGGAAGTCACTTATTCAAGGTGCCCCAGGATATTAATATCAGGGATGGCCTGAGAACCCAGGACTCCTGGTTCCAGTCTCTTTGTCCTTCCTTCCATCCACCCTTGAAGCAAGGAGAGAGAAGCCTGGGTCATTCCGAGGACCAGAGCAAAAGTCCCAGTTGGACAAACTCAAGCTCAGCTTGAGTTTGTGATGGTAGACAAGATGTCTCCTAAGACTCAAGTTTCTAATCTGTACAATGGAGTTTAACAACAAGACTTTATAACAAGTGAATCTGTTGTGAAGATTCTATAAAATAATCCATGTAAATTGTTTTGGGCAGCGTCTCATCTACAGAAAGCACTAGATAAATGCTAGCAGTCTTCCATTTACAGTTCAAATGGTATAACTTACTTTTGTAAGCCTTTGTCTCCCCATATGCAACATGGAGAGAAAAATAGTACCTACATCACAATTGCTTTTCTGAAAATTAAATGATATCATAGTGCTTAAAATGGTAACTGGCAAATAGTAAGCATTAAATAAATGCAGGTTGTTATTATTATTATTATTATTCTCTGGCATTTCAGAAATAGACATCTTAGATTGAGTGAGTAATGTACAGAGTGACCTATACCGGATGCTTCCCTGTGTGTTCAAGTGGGAACGTTAGAAGGGATGGGACACTGTCAGCATCTCACCAGCCAGGTCTCTCTCGGTCCAGGTAACTACTTATCCCCCTCTGGGAGGAGCCAGAAGAAAGCGGATTCTAACAGCCCTCAGCTCAGATGGAGCATAGGTCCTGGCTTATAACCCTTGGCGTCGTTTACATTTTGCTTACTTAGGGGTTTTCCTTTTTTATATTTTCCCCCTATCACGATGATTTAAGCTCTTTTTGAAAATGGCAGCCTGCTCAGCAGTGGCCTTGTGTCAACCTGTGGCTGGAGATTTATGGAGGAGAAAGAAAAGCCTTGAGTGTTTTTGGACAGTCATCTTAGCATATTAATCATAATAGCTACTGTCTCTGGAATGCCCTGTGGCTATGGGTCCTTTTACTTAGTAGGATTTTATTTTATATACCTACTGGATCATAGGGTGTCCAGATATTTGGTCACATATTATTCTGTATATTTCTGTGAGAGTATTTTTGGTTGAGAGTAAATTTTAAATAAGGGGACTGAACACAGCAGACTGCCCTCCCTAAAGTGGGTGGTTGGCATCAAATCATGAGAGGGTATGTTCCCTGCCTGACTTACTTTGAATTGGGACACTGGTTTTTTTTCCCTGCCTTTGTACTCAAACAGAAACATGACTCTTCCTGGGTCTTCAGACAGGAAGTCACCATCAGCGCTCCTGGGTCTCCAGTTTGCAAGGCTCTGTAATCACATTAGCTGATTTTTTATAATGTGTGTGTGTATATATATATATATATATATATATATATATATATATAAAATCTCCTATTGGAGTCCCTTGAGAATCATGACTAATGTATTCAGTGTTTTATATCCTTATAACAACTCAGTGAGTTAAGCATTCTTATTCTCATGTCACAGTTGAGGAAATTGAGACCAAGATGGCTTTTCCTTGATCATGTGACTAGTAAGAGATAAAATCATAATGAATGCCTGAGTCTAACTCCAAGCTCTCTGAGCTCAATAACTGTGATATGGTGTTTTGCTGAAAGAAGGGACATACTTCTCAAGACTGACCAGGTCATGAAAAACAGGTGAACTCCAAATACAGTCTAGAGTTTAGTTAAGAGTAATGCAACAATGTCATTTTATTAGTTTTGCCAAAAGTATCATGGTAAGGTAAGTTGTTATTAATGGAAGAAAGTGGATGAAAGGAGTACAGGAACCTTCTGTAATAGCTTCCTAAGTTTCTATATATCTAAAACTATTCTAAAATATAATAAGGTTTATGTGTTTAAAAAAGACATTGTGTTGGAATTGGAGAATAGTTGGTGAGGTACTGTGTTTCAAGATTTCTTACACACACACACACACACACACACACACACACACACACACAGGAGTGCCAAAAAATATATATGTACAAGTGGACACTTTGGTCAACATTGCTCAAGCAGTAGTTTGCCGTAATTGGAAGTGTTTTTTAGCTCCTCTTGTAATTGCAGAAGTCAAATGTGACTTCTATTCATTTTATGTTACCGGTATATATTGAGTGTTCAATTTTAATATAGTTTTCCTTTCTTAAAATGTATACATTTTTTTGGCAACCTCTGTATGATATCTATCTATCTATCTATAGTAGATATAGATATAAATAGGTATTGATATAGATAGATATAGATATGTAGATATAGATACACAGACACACAGTTTGTCAAATATTGAATTATTTTCATTTTACAGATTAGGAAATTGAAACACAGTTCTGATATCTGTAACTGAATTGTTCTATCTGAACCTAGGTTTAAAAATATGATTGCACCACTCCAAGTCCACTCCCAAGTATGACTGTACCACTCTAGTCTCTGATGAGAGTTCATGCTTTGCTATATTCTATAAAATGGAGAGACTGTGTGGCTTTCTCTATCAATCCATTTCTCAAGGTCCAGTTCCAAGTTCTCAATTTCCATGAGGCTTTTTCCAATGACTGTATTTAACACTGAACTTCATTTTCTGTGGCTTGTGTGACTGTTGTGGTCTCTGCTGGATTCAAGGGAATCCAATAACTATGCCTTTCTTGATAGTGACAAATCAGGGAACTCAGATGAGGGAGTGGATTAGATGGACTCCAAAACATCACCTCTCTTATTCATAAAGCTAATGTTAGAGAGTGGGGCTGTTATCTGTGACCAAATGGGTACTCAACCCCTGAACTGCAGAATTCGATGGACTTACCTGCATCCTGCTGAGTCATATGGAAGCATAGAATATAACGCGGGCAGCTCTCTGGAACCAAATATATTAATTTTTTTTTGGCGGGGGCGAGTACAGGCCTCATCCCCAAGGAGAAAGACTAATGGCCTACTCTACACTTTCCTTCCCTTTTTTCTTCCAAGCTCACCAATCAGGTGTAAAAAAGTAGACAGAAGTCAAGAGTATTATGTCAACTGATCTTCCCACAAAAAAAGAGAAGCATCTTTCCCCCAAAGTCTCAAATACACATCTTGAATTTGCTTTAAGTAATTCGGTCTTGACTTTAGTATTTTAGTCACATCTATACAGATTGCTTCCAGCATAGATAACAAACTACTAGAAGACAGAGATTATGAGTTGCCCCAATGCACCCAGGATGGTGCCCCACTGGCAGACGCCAGGATGTCTGGCCCTGGAATCAGACTCAAGGATTTGAATCTGATCTTTCCCATTCATTAGATTTGTGATGCTGATGTACTTAATCTCTCTAGACTTCAACTTTACCTCTGGAATACAGTTTTGTACATTCTGGGCTTCTTTGAATACCATCTCTATAAAATGTCTGGGACATAGTAAATGTTCACTTAATGGTAGTTCCCTTTTCCGCTTTCCCTCCCATTTCAATAAACACTTTCTTAGTTAGAAGTCTTCTGCTTGTATTAAGTTGAGGCTCAGTTTCTTGATCTGTGCAATAAGTCATGGTAGCTAGTTCTCAGTGTTGTTAGGCCAGTTCAAAAGAGGGATGTGTACATCGCCTAGAAAAGTACCTGGCATGTCAGGAGGGAGCAGGAAAGGTTTCTGTAGTCCCAGTGGTTAGATAGGTAGGCTTCATTGTTGTCGCCCTTCTTCTTCTTGTTAATCTAGAGAACTGGGGGGGGGGAGCTGTCTTCCTAGAAGAACCTCACGTCTGCAGTCCTTAATATTCAGTTAATCCAAAGAAGTATGCGTGACTGCCTGTAAGGTATAGAGTACACATCCCTTTAATCAGATCTGCTTCTTAATGTCCTAATGGGCAGACTATCTGGGGTCGTTAACATCCGTGATGTGGTTTATGTTCATGTTAACCGAGGCCAAATGTGAGTTCATTTTTAACAAATCCAATCAACAAATATAATCATATCCACTCTAGAAATGTCCAAGCCATTATCCTATTAAGAAGTCATAAAACAGAATGTCATTCCTCATAGAGTCAGAATATAGATATTTCGGCTGCTGTCTCTTCAGACAAAGAGAGGGTTGTTCATTCAAGTTCATGGCTAATAGTGAAATGTTCTCCTATCAAAAAAAGCAGCAAAAAGTCACCTTAACTTTTGGAGGAGTTGAAATGTAAATGCAGACCCATATTTTTATACTTTTTTTTGGGGGGGGATGGGGAAAGCTGTAATGTAACGACTTGTTCCTTGAAGAGAAAGTATCTAAAAGGGAAGAGGAATTACTCATGAGAGAGTTTCGGCTGATGACGGCTTTTCCAGATACAAAAGCAGGCAATGCATTTTAAGCAGAGGTCTTTGAATGATAAAGATGATTTCACTGAGAGTGACTATCTTCATTTTTGAATTCCATGAAGAGTATTTATATCACTTCAGGATGCGAAATCCAGGGTGGGAGACAAAGCATAAGTCTCTGGACCATTTTGATGGTTTAGGGAAAAGTGTATTTGGCTCTTTGAAGTTAGAATGCCCCAGAAAAATATGGGCTAAGGTATCATTCCACTGGGCATGGCCAACTAACAATATTGATAATACAGATCCAAATCCCTAATCACAATTCAAAATCCAAATGGCTCTAAAAACTGAAATTACTTTTGTAATTTGATGACTCTATCTGACCTTTATTAGCTTGAGCCTATTTATAATATTTCTTATCCTCATTTAGTGTGAGTCTTGTTGGCTTTTGGTACAGAAAAATTAATGTATTTGGTTACAGAGAACTGCCCCAGACTTCTCTGGGCTAGTTAACACACACACACACACACACACACACACACACACACACTTGTTGAATTATTTTACCTTCCTAAAAATTCAAAATTTCTGAATTAAAAATAAATCTGGCCCTATGTGCTTCATATAAGGAAGTAGGGTCCTGAAACCACACCTGTTCATATGTGCTGACATATATTCAAGACATGGTTGTTATTTTCTTATTGTACATTATCTTGTTTTATACTTATAGTCAGGCATTTGAAGTAGTTATTTAACCCTACTTGCAGATGTGATAACTAGGACCCGGATCTAGTAAACAGCGTATCCTAAGAAGAGATTCTCAGTGCAAATACTATGTTCTTCACCCTTATCTTCCAAAATTGAGAAGATACCATTAAAAGGCACTGTGTGAAACGCAACTTGAGAAATAACTGAAATTCCTTTTCCTTTCCCTAAACTGTTGATTCTTACCTATGTTAGTATTCTTTAGCTGGAGCTACTGAAGATCCCTGAACAGTAGAGGGTTATTTAAAAGTTAAAGCTGGAGTCTGGGGCTTAGAACTACAATAGTCAATGGTGTGATGGGAAACTGGATGGTGGGAGGAAAACAGAAGACCCTGATTTGTAGCATTTACCAATTTCTGGGGTGTAAATGCTCCCCGTAGGGCCAATTTCAAGCTATTAGCTCACAGTATTGGCTGTTACAAGCAGATGTAAGCTAGCTCCAACCCATCACTGGAACTAGGCTGCTGTTCAAAAATTCAAGGTGACCGGTAGGTAAGACCCTTCTTGTTTTGAAAGCATCTAGAGTACTCAAGGAATCTTTTGCTCCAGTCTCTATGTGTTTACTGAAAATTCCTGTGGGAAATAAAGACTATTCTGCAATTCAAGAACCATTAAATAGGGATCTACTGTGTTTCAGGCCCTGGGAAAAACGCCAAGGTTCAAAGGGTAAATGGATTACATGGTCCCAACCCTCAAGCTTTGTACACTCTTATAGGCAAGATAAACAAGATGATGATGATTGCAACACAATGTGAAGGCTCGGGTTTTTTTTGTTGCTGTTGTTCTTTTTTGATGGCAGTGTTACTGGCCCTCATATGTGGGACCCGAACCGGGGCCGCTGGCTTCCCAAGCCAGCGCTTAACCACCGCGCCACTCGGCCGGCCCCGAAGGCTGGGTTTTGATCAGCATCTGTTTACTTAGTTTCTGCTTATTCCTTCCCTTAACCCTATAAGGCTCCTTGGTTTCCCAGGTTATTATCCAAATAGCCCCCTCTGGAAATCCAAAACTATCTAATCCCTGTTTGATGACCAGCAGGGAGGCTGTCCTGAGCTTTCACTCTCACCGTTAATTTCCAAGTCCATGCTATAGGTTGGACTGGATCAATCCACGTGTCCTCTGTGTCCTGATGATTTAGTCCCCACAAGGAGAGAAGTGGGACAGCCTTACTATCAGGTGAGTTCTCTTACTACTGGCCCCATCATTCCTGGATGAATTACCCTTTCTATCTGCCCACTGAGGAAATTTAGGAGGCATTGTACAAGCAAGACCAAGAATACTCACATATTGCCCTTCTCCTGCCATTTATTCAGCAAGAAATTACTGTGTACCTATTGTGTGCTAGACACCCTGCTAGGCTGCTGGGACATAAAATTGAAAATTGCTGTGCTGTCCCTTCAAGGAACACACACACCATCTGGAAGATGTATAGAAAGCAAATAATTACAAAGGAGGATGATAAGTGTCTTAATGGGGGTTTTGCCCAGTCCTAAATTGGTATACAGAACAGGGGCTCTTGGGAGACACTGACGGCTTCCCAAAATAGGAGACGCTTGAGCTGGATTTTGAATGAGGAGATGTAGTCCTTCTCTTGGATGATAGCGGGGGCATGGGAGCTCAGAGAACTGAGGTCCTTTGTGAATAGACTGGTATAAAAACAGGAAAACTTTATGTTCTATATTGTAAAAATTTGTATTTTATACAAAGACTACCTAGAAGTTAGGGCATGTTTGTATCTTCAACATCTGGCATGCTGCCTGGCATAGAGTATCCAATAAGCATTGAATAGAACAAATGACTGGAAGAAACAGAGATGTAATTCTGTGTCATAACAAACCAGAGCAATTAACACAGGTAACTGAGATATGTAAAGTCACTCCATCCCAGACAGAAAAAAACCTGGATATTTCTGAAAGGAAGCCATATTCAGTTATGAGATCAACTGTGCCCCTGGAGCCTGCAAAATTATAGTTTAGATTCCCACATTCCTTATTTGGGTAAAAATTGCTCTATTTCCTGGGAAGGTCTTGATGAATTTATGGAAAATTTTGTAATCTCTTTGGAGGACAGAAAAAAAACAACAAATCTGAATAACAGAAAGACTATCTTGCTACTACGATGTGCTAATTTTGGAAAAATGACTGAAACTTGGATAAGAATACATGTCAGCTTTCCTGGGATAATCCTGCTTTTGTGGCTGTTATCTGTGCTGATATTAGTGTTAGCACCACCTTTCCCAATCAGAAATGTCACATGGAAACTAATAAACTTATGTCAGAAATTCCAGTTAATGGGACAGTTTTTTAAATGCTGTATGCACAGATCAATGTAGGAAAATATTATTTGTAGTATTTGAGAGTGAGAAGAGACATACATATTCAGCCATGAAGAACTGCCTAAATAAAGGGCATGTCCACATCTGAATATTGCATCACCATTAAAAATAATGATTTAGATTTATATTGTCCTACATGGAAAAGTGCAAATGCTATATTGTTAAACATTAAGAAAGGCAGGTTTCATGGTAGTGTGTTTTATTATTTCATTCTTCTAAATGAAAGCAAAAGGGAAGGAAGGGGGGGGAGAGAGAGAGAGAGAGAGAGAGAGAGAGAGAGAGAGAGAGAGAGAGAGAGACAGAGAGAGAGAGAGAGAAAGAGAGAAAAGAGGGGAGGGGTGGGGAGGGAAGGGAAGAGAAGACAAGAGCAGAGAAGAGGAGAGAGAAGGTATTCGCAGTTATGTTTAAATCTCTGCTCTTCCATTTCATAGCCGAAGGGATCAGCTCAAGTCATTAAACCTTTTGGACAATCAGTTTCTATGGCTGTAAAGTGAAGTAAAATAATAATTACCTCTTGGTATCATTCTGATGAAATGGTGTATTAAGTGTATTTTGACCTGGTGATTCACAACCAGGGGCAATTCTGTCCCCCAAAGTGATGTTAGCAATGTCCAGAGACATGTTTTGTGTGATACAGCTGGTGGTGGAGGGAGGTGGTGACCCTGGCATCTAATGGGTAGGCGCTGGGGATGCTGGTAAACATCCTATGATGCACAGTGGAACCCAACCACAAAGAGTGATTTTGGTCCCAAATATCAGTAGTGCTGAAGTTGAAAAACTGACTCTGACATCATAAGCACTCAATAAATGTATATGAATGCTGGTATTTTTTGATAAGGTAATTGTGATGATCTGTCTATGATAGAATTCAGTGTGTGTGTGTGTGTGTGTATTTTCATTGTACTCACCTTTATTTTGTATTATTGCCTGTGTCAAATATAGACTACTTGGGTAATAAAAAGTAAGTAAAAGTAACATTTCAACAATAATTTTCGACATCAGTATTTGAAATGGTAACAACCATGGATAATTTAACTAGAAGCCCGTTGAAGTCAGAGGACAGATCGTACCTATATAGGGCAGGGCCTAGCATATAATAGGTGTTAGATAGGCCCTGGCAAATGGAATTAAAATATACAAAGAAATAATGCTAAGAAAGGGAGAGGAAGCTAGCTTGTATAACTAAATTTGTGTTAGCACTTTAACAAAACCGATAGCCTAATTTGTAATCAGTACAGTACAAATCTGTGAATTATATTGCAACCATTCTATCTGGAAGCAGCTTGTCAGCTGAACACCTGCCTTCTTGACAGGTTCTCACCAACTGCCACACCCCTGTGCCTCCCAAAGTATCACACACGTGGTGCTTAATGGCTGTACGACCATGCCCACTCATTTTCTTGTGCTTCATTTTATTGCACTTTGCAGATCTTGCATTTGTTTTTACAAATGGAAGGTAAAACCCTCCACTGGCAAAAAGATGATGACTCGCTGAAGGCTCTGATGATTGTTAGCAGTTTTTAGCAAGGATGTATTTTTTAATTAAGGCATGTACATTGTTTTTTAGATATGATGCTGAGTGTTTGCGTGTGAAAAGTTGCGTGACATTGAGCACCTCTGAAGCGCTGTGTCCTTATCTGTAAAGTGGGGATTAGCACATTTACATGATAGGGCTGCTCTGCCAATCAAACCAGACACTGTTATGCAAGGATTATATACAGTGCAATTCCATCTCTTTGATGCATAGTGATGGGTCATAGTTGTTACCCTTTGTCTTTCCAAAAGCTGATCATTTTGCAAAATGCCGCCGTTTCGATTAGAATCAAGTTTTCTTTTAGTCATGTAGTGGGAGCTAGCTATGAGGACATGAGTCAGTGAAAGACACTGCAGTGTCATGGCTTACAGTCACCAAATAGCTAAAGCCAATTTTGTTAATGTGATCAATCAATGTTTCTTATATTTTTAATACCCATGATTCCCTTTAAAATCAGAAAATACTATCAAAGCCACATACAATGTTAGTTGAGATTTGAAAAAAAAATTAAATGCGACAGCCATCTTGGTGTCAACGTGAAGCTCTATACATTTTCTTCCCAAACTTCTCATACTTCCCTCCACCCCTGCTCCAGAGACTTTTTTTCAATGTGTTTTCCCTCATGCATCATTGAAACCCATACTTTGAATAATGCCAGAATACTTAGGTGGTGCCAATGAATCTCGTTTTGCCTGGTTTCACAAGGTCAATCAAACAGACCCTTCGTGGTTCCATCACTGAATAATCAATCAAGTCAAAAACAATTGATCTGCTTCAGCCATGTCAGCAACATATTGATCTACCCATTGAGTTCTGCTCAGATACAATGAAGGTGATGAAAGCTTTCACTGCACTAAGAAATGAGCAGATGAAGGAGCCTGGGCAGACATTTTCCCTCTCTTTCTTAACTATAGCTGTTATTTTGTAAATTGATTTTAAGACTGTTAACATATGAATCTGTATGCACTATGGTTTAGTGGAAAGAATTGGGTCAAAATCTTCTTTTGGCCACTTGTCTGTGTAAGCATAAAGGTACCTCTTCTTCTCTAGTGGTTTTATCCATAAAATAGGAATCATATTTGATCCATGGAAAGGATCAAATGTGATCATAGAGGAGCTGTGGAAGGCACTAGTTAATAGAAAAAGCTTCAGTCAGATGACATTGATATGGATCCCAGGTGTTTTCATAGCAGTTGACTTAACGTGCTCATATCTTAGATTCTTTTCCTGTAAAATTGTCATGAAAATAGTAACTGCCTCCTAGGGCCTTTGTGATAGCATAAAAACCCATAAGACACTTATTTGAGAGCATCATACTTTGAAAGCACTCAGTAAAAATAAGCCTTATTTTGCCTGCATTTTGAAATTCCTTTCATTATCTCTTTATTTCCTATGTTTTTCAGTGTTATCATTTCTATTTTATTTCACATATGCTGAGCAGCTACTCTGGATAAAATAGCCACTGTTGGTTGCTCACCAAAACTCAAACCCCAAGATTTCCCCAGTTGTAAAACTTCCCAATGTTGGCTGGGCATATTCTTTCCAAATTACAGACTGAATTTCTGCGTCTCCTCTGTAGATATATGTGGTGATGTAAGTGCTACCCCGTTGGATGTAAGAAGTGGTATGGCTGATTCCCAGGAAGTATCTAAAGAGAAAGAGATGTGTTCTTTTCTCCTTTCTCTTTCATGTTGTTTTCTGAATATTCATGTGAATATTTGGGCTGGAACTGAACCATGAGCTTGAAGATGAAGTTAAAAAGATTTAGCTATAAGTTGGGAAATGGGAGCGGAGGAAGGCAGAGCCGAAAGGTAGAAGGAATCTGAGACTTTGATGATTATGGAGTCTTTTATCAGAATTTATACTGACAATGCAAAACATAGTCATGTTTTATTGACGTCACTACTGATTGGGGTTGAGGAAAAGTTACATGATCATACTAATAGGTATCAAGTGATTTCCACAGCACTAGCTGAGAAAATGCCTGTGGATAATACACAGGTGGATAATAATCTGTTTGCATGGGCACAAGACTATCTTTATCCCTCTGTATTGAAGTCCACTGAATAAATGAATGAGCGAAAAAGGTTTCTAAAAATTCTGAATGGATGTCCTGATTTTTAGCTTAGTCTATTTCAGAACAAGATAATCTAACTCTTCTCCCAACAGTACCTGGGAATTAAATCGAAGTCATGTGTGTTTTAGAAATATAGAGTGTTAGAAAAGACACCGGCTGAGGTTCAAGGCACTTGGATTCTGCTGTTTCTTCTTAAACAAACTATGTGACTTTGAGAATTCACTTTTTCCAAGCTTTTATTTATATCTCCGTATTATGTACAACATAACTCCAACACTTGTGTGGCCTGAACAGTTGTTTATAGGATGATAAATATGTAAGTCTTCTGAAAACTTAAAACCTGGAACATTTGCAAGGTATTATTATAACTAGTTCCATCAGTGGTTGATGTTGACTCATAGATTCCATGGAAGAGAACCATAAAGGGGTTGTTTTGGAAACTAAAAGTCTATTGACAGACCAGTTGACAGCATATCCTACTGGGGTTGAGACTATGCATTCACGCCCTTGGGTCTGCCCTTCACACCTGCCCCCAACCCAATCCCTACCCTCTGTGAGGAGACACAAGCCTGCTATTCATCACAGTCTTCCCTTGCCATCAAGAATGTGCTGCTGCTTCAGGCCATTGGAGCAGACGGTTGGTTGGCAAAGCCATCAGGCACCTGTTGGGGCTGAGTCATCCCTATTCACAGGATATGCCTCACTGCCTGGGTGTAGAGTGTTCAGTTGAGGGGGAGAGCCCTGGTTAGCCTGGGCTGGTGCAGCTGATACTCTCATTCACTGGCAGCTTTCAGGGGAAACCAGAGAGCCATGGTCTCGTTTCACTCGTTCCTCACAGTAGAGCAGTCATGCACATTCGTTCAGGCTCAGGAGCCTCACAAGGAATTACGATGGGCTTGAAGGAAATCACCTGTTTCGTGGAAATGAAAATGAGTGGTGGTGGCATGGCTACGGTGTCCCCTTGGATCCCTGACACTTTCTTCCAGCATACCCAGCCTTGCGAGCACAGCTACTTAAATAAAGGTCCCCACCATGGTGTCAATTCCAGAACCAGCAGACTCTGTAGATGCAAATTGGCTTCTTGGTCAATAAATGTTTGATCTTAGCTGGCACTTAGATATTTGTTAAACTAATCCAGGAGTATTGGAATTTTTATAGGAACCGACTGGTCATCAGTATTGGTTTCTAGGCCAGTCTAAATAATTAACTCCTGTCCAGAATTTCCATTTAGAATGGGATTAGGAGCTACAGTACATCTGGAAGAGGAGAGTAGGAGTCTGTCTGGAAAATTTGTTGCTTGTGAGTCTTCCATAGTATTGAGAGATATGCTTTTCTAAGAATGGTGAATGGCTGATGACCACCCAGGTCTTTGCTACTGGCATTGAGACTTCCCCTCTCTGGGTGTTGAATTTATTGAAACATAGGAATGGAAGTAAAACTACCATTGTTACTGACAAAACAACATTAGAGCATGCAATACAGTTGGGAACTGTGGACAAAATAATCTTTGTTCTTTTTCCCTGCTGAATGAAACACGCCAGCTCAGTCACAGTATCGGGACATGTAGGGTTTTCCTCACAGAACTGTAGTCTATATGATCAGCTTACCTCAGGGAGGGGAGCTTCTGGCCTGTAGGAAGGCAGGTCCCATGAAAGAGATCCCAAAGTAATCACAAAGTGAAGCTTCAAAATCTCTAACTTCTCTCATGGAAGAGAGTACATTAGAGAGCAAAGGAAAGGCAGAAGTTCTCGATTCAGTGTTTGGGAATGGGTAGAGCTCCTATTTACAGGCCAGTGGTATTGCTGAGGAAAAAAAAAAAATCTCTCCTTCTTACACTGCCCAGGCTGAAACAAAATGGTTGGTGTGGTACAGGACAATGGGAAAAGCCCTGAAACTAAGCCAAATGGAACTAAATTGGATCCCACCTCTATCATTTATTAGCTTTGGAGCAATCTCTTCATCTCTGTGTCCCATGGTTTCTTTCCAGTAGAACAAGGGTGCTAAGCCTCCAAGGTTTGCTTCTCAACAGAGGAGTAAGAGGCTGTGAGGTTGAGAGCCCTGGCTCTGAAGCCAGAAGGACTTACATTTGTTGAATCCTGGCTTCAACGTTTTCTGGCACCAAATTTTCATGTGCAAAATAGGATTAATACCTCCTACCTTGCAGGGTTATTTTTGGTAAACAGAGAGTATGTGTGAAGAATTTAATGCAAATAAATGCTAAACAAATAATTATCATTTAAGAAAGCCAAAGAATTGCTTTTTAATTTTGTAAAATCATTGCCAAATTCTGGAATTCAGTGGGTTTGAAACCGTGATTTGTATTAAGAAATATATATGTGGTCTTTGTCCAAAACCCTTGGAATTTCTTAAGTTGCTGAGAATGATAAAGACATCTTTTGTCACGTCAATGAGGTGATTTTTGGAATGTCCCTAGATCATCTAAGTATTAGGGTGGTCTCCAGAGGAACCAATCATGTAATTAGTGTGTTGAAGCTTTCAGTCCCATCCCCCTGACCTCCTGGGAAGGTAATGGGGCTAGACATTGAATCAATCACCAAAGGCCAATAATTTCATCAGTTCTGCCATGCCATATAGTGTAGCCTCCATAAAAACCCAAAAGGAGGGGGTTTGAAGACTGTCAGCATTGGTGAACACATAGGACATGCCCGGAATGGGCATGGAAGCTCCATGCCCTTTTTCCACACCTTGCCCCATGCATCTCTTCTATCTGGCTATTTCTAGGTCATACCCTTTTACAATAAACTGGAGATCTAGTAAGTACCATCATCTGAGTTTTGTGAGCTGCTCTAGCCAATTAATCAAACCAAAGGAAATGGTCGTGGAACCTCTGACTTGCTATAGCCAGTTGGTTAGAAGTACAGGTCACAACCTTTTGATTGGCATTCTGAGTTGGAGGAAGGTCGTTGGAGCTTCCAATTTGTAGCTGGTTTGTCAGAAGCACTGGCAAAATGACCTGGTGTCTGAAGTGGAGGGTGGTCCTGTGGGACTGAGCCCTTTCTCTGAGTAGATAGTGTCAGAATTGAGTTGAATTGAGTTCAATTCTCAGATATCCTGCTGGTGTCTGAGAATTGCTTATTGGTGTGGTAAATGCCCTCCCTCCACAATACACACACATTGGAATTGGGTCCAGAAACCCAACTGGGTCCAAAGAAGGATTATATATTATGGAAAATGTTAAAAATAAGATAAAATAGCATTACCTAAAAATAAAGACCAAAGTGAGAGGCAATAGCCATTTATGTGAGTTCCAAAAATAAACAGCTATTCGGGAAGCACTGATTCAGGCAGAGACCCAAATAGTGTTTCAATTAGGAGTTGAAGGCCAGGAGTATTTATGAGAAAAAGAAGAGGAACAGCTACATGAATAAAAGGAAGGGATTTCTATTGATACAGAGAAGCTAACATAGTGATTCTGTGTTAGCTGACATAGCTAACTAATTTTAAAGAATGTGTTTAAATTTTTTGATCCATAGTCATAATGCCTGTTTTTTTGTTATGTTATATTTCTGAACCATTGTTTGGGATACTGTGCTGCTTTAGGTCCAGTCCAAAAGTTATTTTGCTCAGTTCTAAAATTCCGAAGGTTTGAGGACTAAGGCATTTCCGCTGGGATGGCAGCTCTGACTCCATTTTAAAGAGGCTCTGGTTTATGTTCTTTTTTATGATAGGATTTGTTCATCTGGTTATCTCTAAGCTTTAAGTGTAACTATTTCCACCTACTATTTACCATTTACAGTAGCATAAGTTCTACCAAATCTGAAGATAAACTGAATTATTTTAAGAAATATCTGAGCATCATATGAAATCAAAGAGTGTTTCCAGTTCAAAAATAATAATAATAATAATAATAATAATAATAATAATACTCTCAGGAGACAGTCAGGAGTGATCAAGCCTTATGAGGAATATTATCCTTGTCCCTCTTAAATTCATTCCCTCACATTAGACTTGAGTTCACACCTCTGAGTTGAAGAGAGTTGTTTGAATGAAATCTGAGATTTGCATATTTATAAGGAGAACACTCATGAGAAATATCAATGTATAAAACAGTTAAAAGTTTTATGAGATGCTCTGTGAAAAGTTCTAGGTTTCCAATTCCCTCATACTCAACTCCAAAAAATCCCACAGTCTCTATGAAATTGCTTGATAAACACCCACCTGGCTGATGTCATGTAATTCAAAAGGGTAATTTATGACCAAGTGAGTGAGTCTATCCAAGAGACCTTAGTCCTAAATTTAGTAGAGAAATTCATATGTATAAGACATATAGACCACTCTGTCTAGAAATAAAATATAAACCTCTCTGAATAAAAATGGTATGAAGGCTAGAATGACCACTCAAGAAAGTCTATAGGTCCAAAGTTTATTATACAAAATGCATTTTGAATGAAACCAGTTTAAATAACACAGTTGAAATATAAAGTCTATGTAGGCCAAATCATGCCTAGAACAAAGTAGAGTTAATGATATACATACAAGGGGCCCTAAAATATTTGTTGAGTGAATGCATGGATGAACCAATGACACATTTAATCAATAATTGTATGTTAGAACCAATGACATTTTTTTTCCTTTATCAACGGGCTCTATGTTGATAAACTTATCCGGCCCTGTTAACATAAATATTGCTTATATGTCAATAATTCCAAACTTTTCATTAGTGCTTCTGACCACTCTGTAGAACTCCAGACATTTGTATCTAATTATCCACTTAAAATCTCTAAGGGGAGGCCGAATATGGATCTCAAAGTTAGCACAGTCAAAAGAGCTATCTTTCTGTGCCCTACACTCGTTCCTCAAGATAATTTTCCATATTCTGTCCCTGTTGTCTATTGCTGCATAAAATAAAACACAGGCCTCTATGTATAAATATGATATGAAACAACCTCAAGCTTAAGAAACAACTCCAAGAATTGGTAACTTAAGGCAACACCTTTATTTTTTTTTCTTCATAAATTTGCAATTTGGGAAGAGATTGACAAGAAAGGCTTATCTCTGCTTTATCCATCATCCGGTGGGCAGCTCTGCTAAAGGCTGAATGGTCCATTTCCAAGGTGACTCACTCACACTTTGCTGGCAAGCTGGAGCTGGCTAATAAGTTCAGCTGATACCAAAGGCTGGGGACCTTGGTTCCTGTCCAAGTGGGTTTCTCTGTGTGGGTTTCTCTGTATGGCTGAGCTCCAAAATGGGACGATCCCAAGAGAGAAGCAGGCAGAAGCTATATGACCTAACCTCAGGAGTCATATATCATTTCTATAAAGCTGTTCTGTCTTCTGTTAGCTAAGGAAGTCACAGAGACCTGACCAGCCTCAAGGTAGGGAGCCATACCTTGATGTGGCAATATCGTGGCCTCCATTTCTGGAAAATAAACTATGCCATATATTTACACAGCAGAAGACAAGGCACTGTTATTCTTTTAGTCAGTTGTTCAAGCCAAACATTGAACTGTTATCCTGTATCTGTTTCTTTTCTTCACAATCACATACAGTTAATCATAAAATCAACTCAAAGCATATCACAAACCTGAGATTGTCTTCATCTTTACGACAACCATCCTAGTCCAAGCTGCCATCATTTCCTTCCTAGATGGCTTAGTGGCCTCCTAACTGATCACCATCTTCCTTTGGTCTGTTCCTACATTCCATTCTCCATACAGCCAGGATAATCATTTTAAAGACATGATTCAGCTATTATCTCTCCCTGCTTACAAAATATACAATGACAAAGTGAATCATAGCCTAGTGATAAACGGAGCAATTCACCATCTAAATGTCAATGAATCTAATATATAAGTACAAAATATGAACAGCAAAAACTGACAAAATTGCTTTGACAACTCTATACTCATGCATAAAGGTTTTTATTTCATAGCTCTCTCAGTAATGGATTAGGCAGAGCAACAGTGTTCATGGCACATTCCTTAGTGGGTTACAGGTGGGCTGAGATGCTACCCCCTTAGCCGGGTAGGCTGTCTCATCTGAATGGTTATGCTTATGAACATTTTTATGCATATTGAAAAAGATTGGTAATCACTGCCTTAGACCACCTCCCAAGCAATGGCATGTACCAGAATGGTCCTTGAAGGATTTGACTGAGACTGTCATCCAAAATAGAGCCCCTTACTTCATAGTGTTACCGGACAGGGAGGCAGTTGGTGGTTTCTGTTGGGAAAAATCAAGAGCTCGCCTTCTCAGTGTCATTAGGGTGCAGCCTGACAAACCAAGTTCCGATGTGGTGAATCTAGGGTGAAATTCATGTCTTCCCAGGCAGCTGTCCAAACCCTCTGCTCGTACGAATACTCTTCCCGCAGGCCCCAGGAAGAGCACGCTGCAAGTGCGTAGATTGATATCAGCATGTGCTGGGAACAGCTCCAAGCTAAGCTTTCAGCAGTTTGTAAAGATGTACATGAAGCACAAAGCACAAGATAGATTGGCTTGACCCTGGAAGAGAACAAACAGTGTGTTCTTCGAGGGTGTTGCCACTCGATTTGGTTTAGGGGCCCCTCAGACAAATGGATGGGCTGAGAGCCTCTGATGAATCCAATGGTGGGAGTCAGAGGGAAGACTATTTTTTTTTAAGTCCCCCAGTTATTCTATGGATAAAGTTCTGACACTTTAAAAATGAGAGCAAGAGGGAGAGAGATTAATGTCAATCTCCGATGCTTCTGACTGGGGAAGAGCCATTGATTCATCTATGAGATTGCTAGGAGCAGGTGTCCTGTGTGTGGTTTATGCCAGCAAACAAAGTTTGTTTGGGCCCTAATCCTTTTCCATCTGTTTCCTAACAGGGAGAGGAAACAGGAGAGGTGGTAAAGAATTCTAGGATTCCAAGGTCCTTCCCCCCTGGAATGTGGAAATCACACTTTCCCCTCACCAACTTGGTGAGCTGGGCTTGCTGAAGAGGCAGGTTACTACCCAGATATGGACTCATATCTGCTGGTCTGCTGTGCTCTGTGCTGTGAGGCTCCTCAGACTTGAAAGCAGCCAGGGAGGGGTTGAGCATGTCTCTCCGTAGGGTCATAACACAAAGCCCCAGCAGCTCCACTTCCCTCTGCTTACATGCACTTGTGCCCAGGGGTTCCCCAGAAACAAGCCTCCTGTCCCAGCATGGTTAGCAGTTCGGGGAAGAACAGAGCTGGAGGACTGGAGCACAGACAGCAGTAAGTTCAGCATATCCACTGGCCAGGCAGTCCCCAAGTGCATGTTATTGGCCAGGCGTGCTGCTTTTTGATGAACCTGATCTTCTAAGCTTATTCTGGGATTTGGAAAGGCATCAGTTAAATATCTCTACAGTTGAAAAGTTACTTTGACTATTTACATTGTGCCCACCACTAGCTGAGAAGGAGCTCTCTAGGAGATTAGGTTTTTGATAGGAAAGATGGACAAAGGCCATAGGAAGAATACCAAACCCAAATTCATAGAGCAGTTGTGTTGACCCTTCTTCTGCCTGTATCTCTACCTGTGGCATAAAGTGGCTGACCGTCCTTTGGTGGGTTGCTTCTCAGACCATCAGTTTCCTCATTTGTAGAATAGAAATGATGATACTTGTGCTTCTGATCCTACAAGGTTGCTGAGAATACCACATCAGATAATTCTGAAAGCACTGCATGAATGTTGGTTTTCCTTTTATTATTGTTATGCAAACAAAAAACAAAAACAAAATACAAGAAGACATATATTCTAAGTGGCACTTGGTTCTTTGGTTTGTAGTTTACTGTGAAGTGAGCTGCTGGGATGGTTTTTGAGCTGGTCCTTGAAAAAGAGGTAGGCTTTCAAAGATAAAGACATACATATAGCTCAAATGAGAGGAAGTATGTATGTTAGTTTCCTAGGGCAGTGTTAAAAAAAAAAAAAGTACTTCAAAATGAGTGGTTCATAACAATAGTTATTTGTTGGCTCATAGTTCAGAAGGTTACAAGTACAAAATGAAGTCATCAGCCAAACCATGCTCTCTCTGAAGATTCTAGAGCAGGATCCTTCCTTGACTCTTTCTAGCCTTGGGTGGTTGCTGACAATTCTTGGTGACCTTCATCTTGTGGACTCCCCTCTCTGATTTCTGCCTCCATCATTATATGGTGTTTTCCCTGTGTGTTTGTGTCCACATTTCCCTCATCTTGTAAGAGCACCAGTCATTGGATTAAGGACCACCCAGCTCCAGTATGACCTCCTCTTAACTTGATGACATCTGCAAAGATCCTATTTCCAAATTAGGTCACATTCACAGGTATCAGGGGTTGTTAGGATTTGAACATATTTTTTGAATGGAACTCCATTCAATTCATAACATTATGTGAACAGAATTCAAAATAAGAAGGCACAAGGTGTGTTCACAGGATCAATGAGTAAATTCTCATGCACGTAGTAGAAACTGTGGCAGATGAGTGGACAGCAAGAATGCCAGAACTGAATTGCAATCAACAAGCAAATACCATGGAAGGAGCTGGGGGTATGGAGATGAATTAGAACACGTCTTTGAATTTGAGACATTTTGTAGAGCATGTAACACCTTCCTGTACAGAAATAACTACACTATAGTTAGTCTGTGCTCTCATGGACTGTGACACATATGATATATATGCTTTGGGAATGTGGATTATGCCTCTGCTCTCTGTTTTATTCATCCCTGAATGTCTAGAACCTAGTTTCCAATGCACAGTAGGCACCAAATAAATACTGTTGAATAAACGAAGAAACATCTGCTTTTATGCAGATGAAGAAATGGATGGAGAGAGTAACTTGTTGAAGGAAACAGATGATGGTAGTAAAGCTGGGATTAACCCTGGTCTCCTTGACTCCACAGTCCGATTGAATACCTTCTTTGAGTACCTTTTTAACTCAGGATAGTTTATGGATCTGGTCATTGTTGTCTATTTTCCACTGTACGTTAAGTTCAGATAGTACGTGGCATTCTGCCTTCCTGAGACCACAAGGCAAAGCTCTTCATCAGGCATGCCATTTGACAAAGCAGTGGCCTTGATGTGGCCCCACGCCCTCGAATGACATGCTCACTTTCTCCCACAGATGTTAGGCAGAGTCTAGAGAACACAGTGACATTTGGCATCTGCAAAGGCCGTTGTAATTTCTCTGTCACAGGCATTGCAGTTCATGCTTTTAATATCCATTTAAATTAGTGCCATATCCTGACCCTCTGCCACTGGAGATAAACAGCATTCAGCAAGAAAAGTTTGCCCCCAGGCAGTCATTGTTGAGTTGGGAGACAAAAGGGAATTCAGGTTCATTAGATAATAAAATCTCAGGACCACAAGAAAACTTCAAGTTCATCTGATTTTATTTTTTATAAACAATGCTTGAAGCATAACTCCCCCATTGCCCCTGAACACACACACACACACACACACACACACACACACACACACACACACGATTATCTGCAAGACTTTTCCAAATGCTTTGCTCACAGACATAAGCACGCATAGCATCTTGCCCATCGCCTTTGAACACAAGGAAAAAACTTTGACCTAAAAAGAGTAGTTTTTATAAGAAGAAAAAATTTAGTATACCAAAAATAATTGGGTTGTGGGGTGGGGGAAGGAGTCTCATCAGTGGTTAAAGAAAAGTTGTATGTTATGTGATATTTCTGCAATAGGTATTTAATTGATAATTACAATCTTCACTTGCAATTACTTTTCTGCCATTTTGAAAATGGTGGAAGCCAATATCCAACTTCCCTGATGCCGGTAGCTGACTTCACATCTCTTTCTTGATAGCAATGATTGGAAGAGCAATTATACCAAAAATTTGGGCTGAACAGTGGCTGTCTTGAATGGCTCTCTTCCAGTTCTACAGAAAGTAGGAAACTGGCCAAAGAAAGAAATTGATGACAATTGGTAATTAGACCAGGCATAGGAAGCCACATTTTGCCTTACCCACAAGAGTGTTCACTGTCCCTTTCTTGGCTCTATTTCCGAGATGCACCTTGCAGCAGGGACAAAGGAGAGACATGGCTTGGGGAGAGTATGATAGGCTCCACAGTCATGCTGAGACCTCACCTTCAGCTGGCATAGGTAGGATGTGTGTTGTAACATTATGTTAATTCAATTAAAACATAAATCTCTTACTACTCAGGTGGGAGGTAGGAGACCATCACTTTGTTTTCATCAGATTCACCAAAAGAAAAATTCTGTAGTGGGAAGAAAGGGTTGGAACACCAAGACCAGGGCACAATCCCTTTGACTCCAGGTAGAAGTTGTGCTGACATGCTTGTGCTTATAAATATGAGATCATGAAAAACTTTGAGTTTTCACTTGGTCCCCCAAACTGAAGAATCAATAAATAGTTTTGAGTAGAGGGGTATCATGCTTAGATCTGTTTCTTTAAAATGTCATCTGATGACAGTGCAGAAGGTATATGGGAAATGGGCAACACTAGAGACAAGACCACTGAGGAATCCAGTAGGGCAGAAACAGCAGAAAGGTATCAGACATATTTTAAATACACTAGGGAGGTAGAATCTGTAGAATTTGGTGACTAATTGAATGTAGGAATGTGGTAAGAAAGAAGGAGAGTCTAGGATAAGCCAAAGTTTCTAGCTAGGCAACTGTACCAGATGCATGTCTTTTAGGAGGAGGAGGAGGAGAGGTGAACAGCTCTCACACTTTGTTCAGCTCTTACTCAATTGTCATGTCATTATAGAGACCTTCTCTAAGCACCCCAATTTTTTTTAAAAAAAAAGTCTTCCACAAATCATTCTCTATCCCCTCATTTTCCTTTATGCTTCTCCATAGCGCATATATATATATATATATATATATATATATATATATATTGATGATATCCCACACGACTGGGATATCATCTTATGAGGACAAACATGTTATTTATTTTGTTCACTGGTGAAGCTCCACAGACAAGGACGTTTGGCAATTCTTAGCACAGAGCACCTACTTGGTGAATGAATACTATCTCTAGGAACCAATATGCAGTTCTTGACTGTTTGGTTACCTTTAGTCTTTGGTGAATTTTTCTCTCTTATCAGTGAGCATGAGGATGTCGCCAGTAGTCACATGCTGATATACTTCCTTTTCAGAAAATGGTGTTTCTTTTTCTCTAGTTCCAACTGGAGACTGATGTTTGAGTATCATTGGGTTGCTTGCGTCATTTGCCTACCCGTGAAATGATCTTTGTGGTCAAAAGATGGAATAAACTGGTTGGCTAGAGAGATCTAGCTCCCTCCACTGTGGAGGGGTTAGTCCATCCCTAAGCCACACAGACTAAGAGTGGGAGTGCTGTGTTCCCCAAAGGAGAATGGAGATGCTGGTACCAAGGGGAGATACAGGTTTTATGAGGTCTAAAACTTCAACAGTTTGCGATGCCGTGCTTAACAAAATGATTATAAAACTGCAAATAAATATTAATTATAGGACAGGGTGTATGTCATGGGCCCTGAAACTTAAAATTAAAATATCATGGCAAGTTTGTCTCTGGGAAAGAAAAAGTAAGAAAGAAGAAAACAGATGTCCCCACAAAGGAACTGAGAGGGTAGGGAAGACGTGGAGCAGCCACAGAGGGACACAGGGAAGAAGGTTTGATTATAAGCATGAAGAAGGATGGCTGTCAATTAGACCTGACAAAGCTCCCTTCTCAGCTGAACACATTTCCTCCTGCTCTATGCAGGAATTTGCAGTGATTTTCAGCCCAAAAGGAGAGGAATGCGGAATTGGGTCTTAAACTTTCTGTTCTTCCCCTTGCCTGCAACTTGCTCTGAAGGGACTTGTGGAAAGAACAGCTGTGTGTACCTAGTACAGCTAATCCTTTTTTTTTTTGGTGCGTGTGTGTGTGGGGGGGTTACATAACATAAATGTGTTTAGCTGGATCCTCGACTCCCCCCATCATGTAAAACATCCCACAGAATGCCAGGTTGGGGTAGGGTTTGATTACGAACAAGCGAGTCCGGTGCTATACATTCAGCACCTCAAGCCAAGGGCTGAGGGGTCTCCCTTCCTGTGTTGTGGAGGCTGAGCCTGTTCTCTGGGGAATGGTGGGGCTGAATGCAGCCGCACCGCACCATCGGCTCAGCTCTTGGAGGCTGTGCAGTTCTGTCTGGGTCAGCTCACAAAGTGTTGCTTCAGTGCGTCTGTGTAAAAGTCAGCGAGCGTGGTCCCACTGCGGTCAGGCAAGGCTGCAAAGGTTTCCTCATAGGAGTTAGGAGGGGCAGGGAATGGAGCATGCGTGAGCCAAGGCTGTGGGCCGCCCCGTGGACTTCCTCCTGCAGTAACTAACACCTGATGACAAGCGTCTTCTCCATTTGCTGCATTTTTCTGAGCTCTCTAACATTATGGATTTTGTGTCACAGACCCACTAAAGAATGGAACATGGCTGTCATCTGGGCCAACTTCCTTGTGTAACCAAAGAATAAACTCAAGAAGCATCATGGTGATTCCATGTATGAAATGCCTACTATGTGCTAGGCAATATGCTAGTGCTTTCCATGAGATATTTCTAATCCTCAAAACAAGCCTCCTTCTCGTTAGATTTTCTTTTATTAGTTTCAGATGTACAAAACAATGCAATAGTTATACTTTTCACTCCTCACAAAGTGACTTCCACCTCCCCCAATTAACCCTCCCTCCCCCGATATCATATATATTTATCACAATTCCATCAACTCCACTCCCTGCACTGTACTCCACATCCCATGACCACATATATATCAAATCTTAGTTGACATACAATATTATTCAAAGGCAGCTTCAGATGTACAGTACAGTGGTCAGGTCTCTACACTATTCATGAGGTGGTCTCCCTAACAGGACATGAGTCCTTCTGACTCCCTAAAAAATATTTACAACATTATTAATTATACTCCCCAAACTGTTTTTCATATTCCTGTGGCAATATTGTAGTTACCAATTTATGTTGCCTAGTCCGTCCCCTTTCTCTCTCATCCCCACCCCGCTCCCAACTAGCAACCATCAGTTTTTCCTGTGTCTCTGATACTATTTCTGTTTACAATGCTCATTTGTTCAATTCTTTAGATTCCGCATGTAAGTGAGATTATATGGTATTTGTCTTTCTCTGGCTGACTTATTTCACTTAGCATGATGTTCTCTAGGTCCATCCATATCGTTGCAAATGGTATGATTTTAGTAGATTTTATGACCGGACGTTACAGAAAGCAAACTAAGAGATAAAACATGAGCCCAGAAGGCACAAAGAGAAGAGCAGACCCAGGATGCAACTCCTCCATCTAACCCTGAGCTCATGCTGATTCCAGGGGTGATAAAGCCTTTCTAATGTTCTTATATTTTGATTAGTATGACTGTTCACAATTAGTGAGCCCCTCCTATATGCCAGATGCCATGTTACATGCAATGTGTGTATGTGTGAGTGTGTATTTTCACAGGAGAAAATTGTTATTTTGAAAAGTTTGGTAATTTATCTAAGTTCACTCCTCAGTATTTGATATTTGAACCCTTGTCTCTCTGATTCCAGTGATTATAAATTAGATGCTTTGCTTATAATCCCAGTGTTCCCGAGGACTTCATGATTTGGCCAGCTGGGCCCTCCCAGGCCAGCCGCCTGGCAGCAGTGCCACAGAATTTATCACAGGGTAGCTAAATGGGGAATGCCTCCCCCCAGCACAATTTTACACTTGCCTGGTGACTCCAAAGTAGTTCACTCTGAGTGCAGCAGTGGGCCCCTAAACCATGTGCTTTGCCTCCTCCACAGTGTTCAAGGAACCACAGCCCCTGGGTAGATGTGCAGCACATTCCACGAGCTGGCTTCTTTTCCACCGTCTTGATTGCCAGCCCCTTGTGGTGGCCAGAGAACAGACTGCCTCAGCATTTCAATGGCAAAGTGCACATTAGAGTCCCACGTGCGCTGGCCAGGGAACGCACAGCTCTGCCCGCTTTGTACTTCATGTCCATCCAGCTCAAAGATGGCAGCTCGGGGCCCATGGAGGGCTCCTTGGGACGTCTTGGGAACGGCGGGTTGATCCATGAAACCCCAGAGAGAAACATGACATGGTTTGAAGGATAGAATCGTGGCCAATGCTTTTTCAGTAACCTCCCTGAAAAGAGCTGGTTTGAGATAAAAATGGTATCCCACTTGAGAAACCCTTGTGTTGGTCTGGTAAGGGCAAACGTCCAGACATTCCAGAAGAAATGTTGGTGGAAGAAAAACTAGATTTTCAGTTTCTTGAGGCTTGGGTTTAAACTCTCATTTCAAAAGAATCCAAGATGAAAGAACCCTACCGGCTAATTTTAGAGCAGTTTCATCCCCCTGATTGACTCAAACTGGAAGGGGAAAGCGAATTCAGAAAAGAATTGGAAGCTTTACTTTAAAACCAACTCAGCCCATGAAGCCAGCCCATGCTAAGCCTTCTTCTTCCTTTTTTTAATTTTTATTTTATTTTATTAAGGAGGGCGCAGCTCACAGTGGCCCATGTGGGGATTGAAACAGCAGCCCTGGTGTTATCAGCACCAACCTCTAAGGAACTGAGCTAACTGGCCACCCCTTTAAGCCTTATTCTTTCACATTCAAGTAAAGCACTCTGTTTGGTACTATGAAGTAATTTTGTGAACTCATGAAAACAAAGGTCCTCCTGGATATGCCTGGACTATTTAACTAACTGGGAGGTGGTGTGAAAATCCCTCTATAGCTCTAGGCCCCCCATTTCCTTATCTCTAAAACTGCAAGATGGATTTGGAGAATATAACGGAAAAAAAAAAAGGTTAGCAATCACCCACTTTCTGATTCTTGAGAAGCAGAGATCTCTGAAGGTTACAGTATCTGTCCAAGGTCAAATAAAACTACTTAGTAACAGAGGCAGGACTGCAACTTGGATATTCTAAACCAAATTCATACTTTTTTTTTTTCTTGAAACCAAACAGCTTCAATACATCTTTTTCAAAAATTCCACAGCATTATTGTAAAAAATACATTTAATGAAGTCACCACCATGAAAGGTTTGAAAATAAAATCCAAATTTTGAAGCGGTGTGCCGCTGGAAGCAGTGTTTGCCACAAGCCGCATTATGAGGGTGACACCGCCCCGTCAGTATGTGGGAGGGCTGTGGCTCCGGCAGCCCCAGCCACTGGCCCTGGACAGAAAGCCTCAGGCAACCCGCACAGGGAATGAACCACCAGCCACTGTCCCTCTAACACCTGACACGGCGGTATTGAGGATGGAAAGAAACACAATCCTACCCAGGGTGCCTGTCTTGACTGCTGTGGATATGAGCTCCCTTTATCTCTCCAGGGTCGAGAGTCTAGGACCTCTGGAGATGACGGAAGGACAGATATTTCCAAAGGATTAGAGGACAGGAGAGCTGACACAAAAGAGGGGAAGGTGTTTCTTCATTCGCTTTCCATCACCTTCCATTACAAAATGGGAGTCTGATCAGCAAACTCCCTATATAAAAAAGTCCCTCCATGCCTCCCCCATTGTCCCCATTCCTCCAGGTTGCCTTCTGCCTTTTCTCCATCATGATGTACCACATCCTTGCGGCACCCCACCGAACTTTCTTCTCCTAAAAACAGCCCCACTGTCTCTTGGTCTAAGCTCATCTCACTGCCTGGGGAAGTCATGTTCCCTCCGTCTGGAACACACACCTGCCCCCAGCATCATCACCATCTTGCAACCAGGTATACATCCCTTCTTCAGGAAAGTCGTCCCTGGCAGTGGGATCAGCACCCCTCTTCTAGTCCCCCAGGCACTCTAATGGTTACCTGTGATAGAATTTACGATACTCTACCACTATCGTTCATTTATCATGCTTTCTCCTCAATATACTGTGAGCTCATGGGGCAATGTATGTTTTGCTCAACACTATTCCCAGACCTTAACTCAGTTCTTGATGTAACTGATATAGGTCCTTGTTATGTAGTTAGTGGATAAATGAATGGCACCTAACATTTACTGAATGCTTTCTACATGACTATCACTGTATTAAGGGCTGTAATACATTCATTCTTTCAATCTTTGAAGAAAATGTCATTTTTATCTCTACTTAATAGAGGGAAACACTTAGGCCAGGGCCTTCAAAACTTTTCTAAAACTACATGATTACCTAGAAGCAGAGAAGTGAATGGAAAGCAGGATTTTTGTCTTGCGAACCCATGTTCTTACCCACTTTATTGGCCGATTTCCCTCATAAACTCTGTGAATTCCCTAGGACTTGATATAAAGGAAATTTTGCACTACAAAAGGGCCTCTTTTAGCACCAATATGCTATCTTCGTACATCTTGATATATGGAGGTGGGATGTGGTGGAGGCACAAACATATTTCTTAGGCATCTTCTCCATGATGGCCTCGTGAGTGATGTCTCAGCTCCCGTGCCCTCATTTCAGTGAACTCCCCCATTCCAGTTTTGATGATTTCTGTGAAGAACAGAATGTCATCAAGGCAGGCCCACGGCATCCTTAGCCTGACAATTCCTGGCAGTTAACAACAAATTCTGTCTCATTTGTGAGAATTCACCCCAAACAAAGAATGACCCAATATTTTTTACAGTATTTGTCAGGGTTGAGATTTGGGTCAAGTAGAGGTATGAGTACTTCATACAAAGAGAGAAAATCAAATTATATAGGCTTTCTTACACATTGGCTTTATTTCTTCAGGAATTATTAAAACAATCATCCCTGAAAAACAACATGCATGCCAAGAAAAGAAAAAGAAAAAAGAAAATAGACATCATGGAAGTCAGACAAATCTGGTTGGGTGGATGTGATAACTTCTGTTTTTACAATCTCTCTGCACACTATTCCACACCCATTTTTCTGGTTCAACAGACTGCAGGAGAATGAGCTAACTCCTTTTGCACTTCATGGCCTAGTATCCATCAATCACAGGGTATCACCAAACATAAGTACATAAAGGTTCATTCATTCAACATATATTTATGAAAACCATTTGCCGTGAAGGGTGTCAGCCAGTTGGGATGATGGGGTGTACTTAAATCCTGGGAGACCCATGCCCAGTCATGAATATACCTACAAATCTGTGTCCAAAGATGAATGAGGTCTGACAATTAGCAAACTTGTTCCAACAATGTTGCTAAATTTTTTTGATATCAGAGGGATTATTCATTATGAATTTGTACCAACATGACAAACAGTTAACCAAGTTTACTACTTGGAAGTGCTGAAAAGGCTGTGTGAAAAAGTTAGACAACCTGAACTTTTCAACTTTTCAACAATTCACGGCCCTTGCCTCACGACAATGCACCAGCTCACATGGCATTGTTTGTGAGGGAGTTTTTAGCCAGTGAACAAATAAGTGTGTTGGAGCACCCTCCCTATTCACCTGATCTGGCCTCCCAATGACTTTTTTCTTTACCCAAAGGAAGGAAATATTGAAAGGAAGACATTTTGATGACATTAGGGACATCAAGGGTAATAACGATGACAGCTCTGATGGCCATTCCATAAAGAGAGTTCCAGAATTGCTTTGAAGGGTGAACTGGGTGCTGGCATTGGTTTATAGCTTCCCAAGGGGAGTACTTCTAAGTGACTATGGTGATATTCAACCATGCAGCACATAGAACTTTTTCTAGGATGAGTTCACGAATTTAATTGTCAGGTCTCATACATTGTTCCTTTTAATTACCAACTCTGTGGTGTGTAGGTGGGCCAGCTTGGATTGGTTAGACCCCAGGACATAAACACTTTTTTTATCATTAATATTGCTCCTCAGCATTAAGATAATTGATATCTTAACAAATATTTTAATTGGAGAACACTGTTAGCAATCAATTATACCTCAACATCAGAAAATGTATGTTGTTAGCTAAAAATGGAGATAAGGAAAACTCCCTTTGAAAAGGAGGGATAGGATATATCTGGAGCGTGGGACCCTAGACTCAAGTGGAGTTCATAAAAAATAACCTCAGGCATCCCCAGACCATTAGAAAGAAGTGACAAGCGTGAAATATGTCCATGGGGGGAAAAGGAAAATATTGAGTGAGGCACATAAAGGAAGAGCAAAGAGACATGTCAAAAGCTTGCATCACATCCAGAGCCCAGCTGTTGTACCTTCAAACCAGTCATAAGACATTTCACATGAATAAGTATTCTCCATCATCATCTGTTACAGGTGAGAGAACCAACAGGTTCAGTAGGACTCTCAGAGATTAAAAATAAATAAATAAAATCCAGAAAAGCAGATATAGCTCAGCCTAAGGAATATCTCTGTTGGTGTCACATCTGCCCAAAGATAGAAGAGTCTGCCTTAGGAGGTAGGGAGTTTCTTGTCACTGGAAGTGTTTCAACGGAGGTGGGAGGACATTTGGTGGACACATTGCACTGAGTGTTCCAGTACCAGCCACTCCTTTTGACAAAAATAGTGAAGCAAGCAAGAACTCAGAAATCCTGTGTTGTATCGCTCAGGATTGCATTTAGCTGTAAGTACCACATCTGAGTAATAGTAACTTAGAGACACAGAGGATTGTTGGTTTAATTTTCAAGAAGTCCAGAGTTAGGTGGTTCAAGTGGGTGATATGGCTCATTAGTGCTATCCTGGACTCCAGAAGTTTTCCTTTTCTTTTCTTTTCTTTTCTTTTTTCTTTTCTTTTCTTTTCTTTTCTTTTCTTTTCTTTTTTTTTCTTTTCTTTTTTCTTTTCTTTTCTTTTCTTTTCTCTTCTCTTCTCTTCTCTTCTCTTCTCTTCTCTTCTCTTCTCTTCTCTTCTTTCTTCTCTACCATTATTATTAAATAGGCCTTATCCTCATGTTCATAATAATGATAAAGCTGATGCTAATGATGATGACGGAAGTGATGATGGTGATGATACTGACACTTTGTGGTACTAACCATGTGCCAAGAACTGTCCTAATTGCTTTCTTGTATTTTCTTATGGTTATAAGATGGCTGTAGTACTACAGACCTCAGATCTGTGTTCCAGTAAACTGTAAAAGGAGTGTGCATGTCAGAGAGAAACTGAAGACTCAAACTCTAGGTTCTTTTCTATCTTTATAAATATTTCTAGAAGCCCACCCAAAAGAAGTCTGCTTTAGTTCCATTGGTCAAAATGGTGTCACCTGACCGTTCTTAGCTGGAAGGTGATGGAGGGAAAAGGGATCATGAATAAAAATGGAGTCAGCTAATGAACAAGTTGTTCCACATCGTGAAGCCTTTTCACATTCATAGCACCAGTCGATCCTTCCAACAACCCTGTAGACTAGATACCAAAGGAGACTGAAGAGCAGAGAGTCTTGAGTAGCTGGTCATTTAGGTATTAATCTCCAGCGCTGAGATGGGAACTCACCTTCACTGACCTCAGAAATTGTGCTTCCCTGCTTGTCATCCTACACAAGGCTACCTCCCTAGATAGGTTTTAACATTGCTCCCTCCCTGAAATTTGATAACTGAGATGTGCTAGTCACCTTGAAATAGAAGACGGAATAGAATTACACAGCCGCATGGCCAGAGTCAGTTCTTTTCCTGGAATGGCTTTCCATGAATTTGCTGGATCTGCAAGAGGTCTCATGAGGTGAATGCTCCGTGCCCCTTAACCAGGCACAAGTTCAGGCTGGCACCAGAATTAAGAGGGCTGCTCCTGCCACTGCTGAGAGAGGCACAGATTCTCTGGATGGAAAGTCATCCTCTGAAAATAGGTTAGATCTTTTCAACAGTGCATCACATATCAGGTCACAAGAGTATCACTCATGCAGCCCTGGATTAATGTCACCCGTAGCAGTGCAGTGACCTCATGGGGATGCTCTTTCCTAGGTTGTTTCATGTGACCTCCCATGAGTGGCATAAGCACTAGGAAAATCCAGATCACTGTAAGATGGACACATTTCCCTTTTGGCAGAGGCAAAAGGATCAGCTGGGCAATTCCTGCAGGATTTGTAGGTTAAAAGGCTAAAGGAGGCTTTGCGGACTTTCTGCCTAAAAATAACTGCTGTTGCGCTAGAACCACTTCTGCCCGTGGGGAGGCAGCATAGCACAGACATAAGTGCAGGTCGGCTTGCTTTGATATGCATTTCAGTCCCTGGGTCCCCACACCCCAGTTGGCTATCTAAAATCTCTAAACCTATGTAGTTATTTTGAGAAATGCAGTAATATCTTGAAAGCACTTGGCACGGTGGTTTGCTGGCACAAAGGGAGGAATCAATAAATGTTGGCTGCAGTTCATTGTAATCACTATTGTTGTTAGTTACATTATTATTTTTCAGAGCAGGTCTTGAGTTTGGTACCATTTGAAGGGTAAAACCCTGGAAAGACACCCAGATATTTTCAGCGCTAACTTGAGGTCCATGTATGTATGTGGCTATAGAGTTCAGGCATCTATACCATGTACTTCAGTAACTGAAAATTAAAGCTGAAAGCGTGTTTGTGGACAACTTCAGAATAGATCACTAGACCTAGGCACACTCATCCAGAATCTAAAAAGTCTTTCAAAAATGAATCATCTCGGTACTACGATGACCCAGTGGTGGGAGAAACAGTCAGGGGCAGGTGCTAGGGTCTCAAGGATCAACCCCAGGGTCTGAACTGATGATTTCCTTGGAAAAAGCCCCTACTGAGATGAGTAACAGTATCAACCACTAACGTTGTTTGAGCGCATGGACACTTACTCTATGCCCTGCTCATATTCTAGACCTACATGTATTAGTATATGTAAGCCTCCCAGTTCCTTGAGGTGGGTTATGTTACGCTCCCCCATGATAAAGTTAAAGGGACTGAGGCCGAAAGAAGTTGAATTGGTCCAAGCACACACAGCCTGCAACGGGCCAATCCAGGCTCTGGACTCCACTAGGGGGCGCTCTGCATGGAACCCTTTTCTCTATGAGCTGTTGCTGCTTTTTCTATGGTTCTCCAGCCATGTTGGCCTCTCCTCTCTTCTTGGGACATATCAAGCTTATCCCTACCACTGGGTCTTTGTAGTCCCGTTTTTTTTTCTAGCCTAGATACATCCAGGGGTCCCTCAGAGCTGAGAAAGACTGCTGTGTATCATTGGTCACAGAATCTGAACTTTAAAAATATAACAAAAGTCTTTGTGGGAAATAGTATAATGTGCTTATTTTTACGCTGGAACAAATTTCCAGTTCTCACCACTGCCCCCATCTCCCAAAGAAAAATACAAATCCATCAGCATCCTTTAGGTTAGCCTTTCATCTCAGTTTTCCCAGGACAGTCCCAGGTTATGCCTGTTTTCCTGTTGTAATTTTTAAGAGCATTGTCTTTCCTTCTCAAATGGGTCTCAGTTTAGAAAATGAATGCCATGGTCACCTGTTTATAATGGAAATGTCTATCCCCAGTATCAGTTTCTGAAGTAGGATGTCTCACTTAGCTGCAATTCTTTCTGGAGAGCAGGCAGGCAGAAAGAAGAATATACTTATTTGTATCCAAGCCTGTGCTTTTCAAAGCCTAGTTGGCCCTATCCTTAAGTGATTAGAAAAACCTTCCCAGCTCTAATATCTCTCCACTCATCCCCTGCCAGTAACTCTCAATTCTATCAGATATTGCCTTGACCATGACGTTGATAATATGAACTCACTTTTTACAAATTTATTTTGTACAGTTTACCCTTTTGTGCATAGATTTAGTTTCCATATAGAGAAACAAGATTAAAGCCTAGATTTTCTTCTTTTTATTGTCCATGATGTCTAATACAAGGCTACGCATAAGCTAGAGACACTATAAACATTGATAGAAAAGACAAAATACAGGAAGAAGAGAGAGATGAGTGGAAAATGGAAACGGAGGGAAAGAAGAAGGAAGGAAGGAAGATTTAAGGAAGTATAATTGCTTAAATACAATCATCTATTTTTCTTTTTACCTTTCAACCGTTAATGAAATCAGCTCCTCATTTAGCACTGATTTTATTTATTCCTTCATGCCTACATGATTTACATTTATTATGTAATGATTAGTTTGTGCAAATGACAGTACATAAGAATTGAAAAAATAAGAAGACAAAATTTAGCATTCCTTTATGATTATACTGCTCAACGATCAGAAATTGACGGGTACGTCCTTACCCTGTAAAAGGGAATGGACAAAAAGCATACAACTAACAGCATGTGCAGTGGTGACAGAATGCATTTTCACCTTTAAGATCAGGAAGAAGACAATGATATTTTCTCTTACCACTTCTGTTCTACATGATGCTGTAGGTTCTAATCAGAGCAATTAGGCAAGGAAGTAAAACAATGGAAATCCAGACTAGAAAGGAAGAAGTAAAACTAGCTCTGGTTGCAAATGGCAATCTTGTATATAGAAAACCCCAAGGAATCCACTAAAAAATTATTATTCCTAATAAATGAATTCAACAAGGTTTCAAGATATAAGATCAATATGCAAATGTTGATTGTATTTCTATACACTTGTAATAAATGATCCCAAACTATAATTGGCAAAACAAATCCACTTACAATAGTATCCAAAAGAATCAAATACATAGACATAAATCTATCAAAATAAGTCTAAAACATATACCCTGAAAGCTACAAAACATTCTTGAAAGAAATTTAGACACCCAATTATTTAATTGGAAAGGCATCCTCTGTTCATGGATTGAAAAACGTAGTATGGTTAAGATGGCAGTCCTCTCTAAGCTTACCTAGCGATCACTATTAGAATCCCTGCTGATTTCTTTGTCTAAATTGATGAGCCCATACTAAAATCCATCTGGAATTACAAGGGACCCAGGATAGTCAAAACGACCTAGAAAAGGAAGAACAAAATAATAGAATTCATACTTCCTGATTTCAAATCTTACTATAAAACAGTGGTAATCTAGACAGTGTGGCAAATGGCACAAGTAAAGACATATAGATCTTGCAGTAGAATTGGGAATCCCAAAATAAATCCATGCATCTGTGGTCCGTTGATTTTCAGCAAGTGTTCCAAGACCATCCAATGGGTAAACAATAGTCTTTTCAATAGATGGTGCTGGGCCTGTTGCCCTGCACTTATGGAGCTGCTCCTAGGTTGGTTTGGCTGTCATAGGCAGTGTATCGGGCGGGATGGAAGACTCTAAGGGAGAACTAAGCCAATGACAGATTGTGAAGCCAAAAACAGTGTTTAAACACCTCCTTAAATATCCACGGCAAGGTGCAGAAAACACTCCGTATACTGGGCTTGTAATAACAGGAGTCCTCTAATCAAATATGAGTCTTTACGGCTTTTGACCTCAGTATCCTTCATATCTAAAATGAGTAAGCACTCATATAAACTTATTATAAAGTTTCTTCAGCTTCCAATTTTAGGATCCTGCCTGTTTGCAGACAGGCCTCTGGCACAGACTATTAGGACAGAAACTTGTTATTAGAAGCACACCGTTAAATAAAACAGTAACCACAATACAAGTGCCCTTTTGCTTATAAAACGAGTTAAACAGGAACACAGGAGGATTTAAAAACAAATCCAAGTCATACTTTCAAGAAAGTCAGTTCGTTCCTTCTCCTCTTTTTCCCACTCTGTAGGACATTTTGCCAAGCCTTCTAGCCTTTGAAGCCGAGTGTGCAGGAGGCCTCTGCTCTCGCTGTAACTGCAGTACTCAGCTCCAAGCACCAGGCTCTGACGCGCGGCCAGACATGTACCACCCCACGAAGCCAAGCTCAAACCACAAGCAGAAGGGCTTATATAGTAGGCAGCATATTGCGCTGATGTTAGACACAGAATTGCCAGATCAGACCCCATGTTTGGACAGCTGTGCCCCTGTTGGAAAAATCATCTTCTCTTTGTCAGTCTAACTACATAACGATAACTAATATATATGTATATATGCGTACACACAAACACAGATGCATGCATGTGTCTATATATTGTATTACTCATGTCTTTTGAGTCTGCATTTTTTTATACTTTGACATCTTGAGGTTTTGCTGATCCTGAAGTTACTGCCCTATGCAGGGTTAGTTAGTTTCTAGAAATAGTGAACAACTGGGCTCTCAGGGTACCTTTCATATGCAAACCCACCAATCCAGAGCCCATAACCCCACTGTCTCCTTTATCTAGCTCTTCCCCTCCAGGCCACTAACTACCTGCTCTAATAACCCCAGAGCCAGGTATAAGTCAGTGGAGGACATGTTCTACACCCAGAGCCCGCTGAAATTGCTCAAACTGGACAATTTTAAACCTACTTAGACTGTCTCACCCATTCCTTCCTGCAGAAACCATAATAGAGTCTCTTGCCACATTTTTCCGCCCTCTCTCTGCCTCCTGGCCCATCTAAGTACTTCTTTCAGTACCTTGCTCCCAGCCACAATGTGGCATGGTCCCTCCTTTTAGGATCTGAGTATAACAAACTATCTTTGCAATGTCAGTTGCCTCCTGGTCTATTCACTTTGCCATACCTAAATGATAATAAAGCTTATACTGTAAAACATATATATGGACACAAACATCCATGTGTGTATACATATATACATATATAAAAGGATAACAGAATAGTTACCTTGGAAATCTTTGTATAGATCAGCAGATAAATCTTTTTTCTTTAATTTTTTAATTTTTTAATTTATTTTTTACAACAGTGCAATAGTTATACTTTTTACCCCTCAAAGTGCCAAGCCCCCTCCCCTAATCCACCGCCCCACTCCCCCCCCATATCATAATATCTCAACTCCCCTGACCCCACTCCCACACTGTACTCCTCATCCCATGACTATATGTATACATTCAATCACAGTTAACATTCAATATTATACAACATCAGCTTCCGGTGTACAGCGCAGTGATCAAGCCTTTACCCCATCGCCGAACAGGTCTGCCCAACAAGACATGTGACCATCTGACACCCCACAAACCATTCACAACATTATCAATTATATTCCCAGAACTGCCCCCCATATCCCTGTGGCAACATTATAGTTACCCACCTATGCTGTGCAAAACCTTCTCCCTCTCCCTCATCCCCACTCCCTCCCAGCCAGCAACCATCAGTTTTTCCTTTATATCTGCTTGATATGATTTCAATCTTCTTAAATTTACTGAGACTTGTTTTGTGGCCTAACATCTGGTCTATCTTGGAAAATGTCCCATGTGCACTTGAGAAGAATGTATATTCTGTTGTTTCGGGGTAAAATGCTCTAAAACTAGTGATGAAGTCCAGCTGATCTAAAGTGTCCTTTGGGCCGGCCGAGTGGTGTGGTGGTTAAGTGCTGGTCTTGGGAAGCCAGCGGCCCCAGTTCGGGTCCCACATATGAGGGCCAGTGACACTGCCCTCAAAAAAAAAAAAAGAAAGAAATAAAGTGTCCTTTAAGGCCACTCTTTCCATGTTGATTTTCTCTCCAGAGGATCTGTCCCTTAGTGACAACGGGGTATTGAAGTCCCCTACTATGATAGTGTTGCTGTTGATATCTGTCTTTATGTCTGTCAAAATCTGTTTTATATAATTAGGAGCTCCTATGTTGGGTGCATAGATGTTTATTAGGGTTTTAGTGCCCTTCTTTGTCTTTTATTGTAGTCTTCATTTTAAAGTCTATTTTGTCCAAAATAAGTACTGCTACTCCAGGTTTTTTTCTCATTTCTATTTGCATGAAATCTTATTCCATCTGTAAACAGCATATACATGGGTTCTATTTTCTTATCCACTCAGCCACTCTCTGCCTTTTGATTGGAGCATTTAGCCCATTCATATTTAAAATGATTATTGATCGGTGCATATGTATTGCCATTTTGTTATTTGTATTCCTGGTCTTCCTAAGTTACCTTGTTTACCCCTTTTTTCTGTTTAAAAAAAGCCCTTTTAACATTTCCTGCAGTGCTGGCTTGGTGGTAATGAATCCTTAAGCTTATTCTTTTCTGAGAAGCTCTTTATCTCCCCTTCAATTTTAAGAGATAGCCATGCTGGGTAGAGCAATCTTGGTTGTAGGCCTTTATTTAGTGTCACTTTGAATATCTCCTGCCACTCCCTTCTGGCCTGCAGAGTTTCTGTAGACAAGTCAGCTATTAGTCTAATAGGAGTTCCTTTGTATGTAACCTGCTGTCTTTCTCTCGCTGCTTTTAGGATTCTGTCTCTGTCTTTAATCTTTGCCATTTTAACTATGATATGTCTTGCTGTAGACCTGTTTGGGTTCAGCTTGTTTGGAACTCTTTGCACTTTCTGGGCCTGTATGTCGATTTCCTTCACCAGGGTAGGGAAGTTTTCAGTCATTATTTTTTCAAATACATTCTTTTTTTTTTTTTTTTTTTTTTTGAGGGCAGTGTCACTGGCCCTCACATGTAGGACTCGAACCGGGGCCACCAGCCTCCCAAGCCAGCTCTTAACCACTACGCCACTTGGCCGGCCCTTGGATGATTTTTATACACATGGTAAACCTAATATTTATATGGACTAAAAACAACCAAAGTAACCTTAAAAATAGTACAGAAAGGAAGATATTAAGACATGCAGCAAAAGTATAGTAATAAAAAGAATGTTTTCTTGGTGTAATAACAGGCACATTGACCAATGGAAGGTAATAAATAGCTCTGAGACAGAAATTAATATGTGAAATTTAAATATATGGTAAAGATAGCACAAGTAATTTATAGGGAAAGGAAAAAATTTTGTAGTAATTTGTGTGACCAAATACTGGTTTATTTTAGCGTGAAAAATAAACGCAGTCTCCCATCTAACACTACCAAAAAAAATTGTGGATTCTAGAATGATTAGAGATATAAATGTGAAAATAAAACTGTAAATTTAATGGTAGTTTGTTCTCCTTTGTTTAAAATAAAAGAGGACTTGATATCTAGAACACAAATTTACCTTCCAATCAAAAATAACATCCCTAGAGTGGCGTGGTTGTTAAGCGCTGGCTTAGGAAGCCAGCGGCCCTGGTTTGGTCCCAAATGTGAGGGCCAGTGACACTGCCCTCAAAAAAAAAATAAAATAAAATAACACCCATAAAAAACTACACAAAAGATATAAACAAGCAAGTTACAGAAAATAATTAAAGCAAACAAGTACATGACGAGATGATCAAAATCGTTCACAAGAATGTGCACATGAAAACATGACAGGATAGCACTGTGCACTTAGACAAGCTAATTGTAACTTTCTAGCCCACATTATTTCTCCATCTCTTAGAGGTACATAGTTCTCTTTATTAAAGTGCATCATTAATAAACTACATTTTGAACAAAGCTCAGAGTGAGCTTTTTGTAGAAATTTGTTATAAAATCATTCCCTTTTCTAAATAAGTTCTTCCTTATTAAATAAAGTTATTCAAGTCTCAGTTGGAAGGCCAGTAACAAGTGTTACTACTTTTTTCATCACAGTGATGCAAAAACAACAAAACAAAAAACACTGTGCTATTATATTTGGCTTTAATTTACGCAACAAGTTAAAGTTCGGTGTGGTGACTTCCGTTGTGTCCCTTTTATTTCCAGCAACGCATTAACCTCCGTAAGTTGTGACCATTGAAATTTCATATTATAAGGGGTTGTGGAAAGAATTTCACTGAAGTCATTCCATTCAGTGATTTAATTAATCACTTATCCATGCATTACTTCATTAACAAATATTGATGGAGGTCCATTATTCTTAAACGTTGGTTTAAATTCTAAAAGTGCAGTAATTAAGACAGAAATAGTGCCTGTCCTCTAGAAGTTTATAATCTGAGATGACGCAAGGGGTGTGCTCACTGGACAGCCACTTCACCTGTTTGACAGATGGGGATACTCACCACTATACTAACGAGGAAAGCTTCACCTGTTTGAAACAGGGCCTTCTCAGTGGTGTAACTGAAAGAAAAATTCCCACCTCCCCTTATGGTTGTGAGAATTAAAGCATGCCATGCATTGACAGTGCTTATTCCCAAACCAGAGTGTTTCTAAACTATCAATGATCTTCCTTTTAGTCTTTATATCATCCGTGGGCAAAAGGGACAGGAATAAGTAGTCTTCTTTTTGCCTTAGTGGAGTTTTAAAATGCTGCCATTTCTTTTGTGGAGCTTGTGAGTTTATGGCTGTTTTGAGAGAGTCAACTTTTTACTCCGCAAAACCTTACCTGCCATGTATATTCTATAAGATTCTTCTTTGTGTCGCTGCCAATAGTACAGGATTGTTTAACAAAAGAATTCCACTTTATTTTGACAATCTCATGATCATTTATGGAATGTTTTATCACACACACACAGACACACACACACACACACACACACACCCCAAATACACACTAAACTTGGCATTTCAAAACCCATAAATCTAAAAACTCTTCTTAGCAGTGTGCATATGAGGTGTGTAGCCTCTGTGGGGAAGAAGAACTGTAAGCATTTGTTTGCCTGTCAACAGAGGGAAGAATGAATGTGAATATTGGCCAGCCTATTGGTCTCCTCCACAAGCCAGTAGCCTTTCAGTGAATCCCACAAAAGGAATGCATAGGTGATGAAACACCAGGCTTCACACTCACAGGGTCCTGAGATCTGTGATTATTTTCCCAGAAGCCTCATAAAAGAGTTTTGAATCACCTCTTCCATTTTGCAGGTGATATTTTCTCTAGTTGGACAGTAAGTCTTGTCACCTCAGCCAAATAGTTGTGTCCAGATGACTGTAGGTGGAGAAGACAGCCAACATGTTATTGAACACGCCATGTTTAATGGGGGAAACACCTTGGAAAGTATTACGGCAGATTACTTTTAGGGAGAGTAGGTAAAACTTGGCCAAATCACCCAGGCCACGGAAAGTTGCAGAAACCGAAGGAGATAAATCTAAAGTGTCTAATGAGAGATGTCCTGATGGAGTTAAAGACAATTTAATTAACAAAGTGTTTAGAAGGAGTGACAAAACTGAGTCACAGATGATGTGACAATCATGCAATTATCCACCAAACCAGTCTTATGCATATGCATATTTAAGCAATCAACTGACTTTTCTGTGCATTTGGTCTGCTGACTTCCTTTTGTATATGGCTTTTCAGGCCTGGCCCATTTACAAATACACAGAAACATCTGCACACTGTGCAACTACAAAGAGAAGTATAATTCTGGGGCAATAAAAAGTAGAAATTCCTTTTGAACATTGATTGATTTTTTAGAATGTAATTCCAAGAAAAGATGACGTAAGAATACTAATCATGTTTCTTTCTTTTTTTTTTGGTCAGAGATGTTTAATGTTTTTCATGGCTTTTAGCACACTGTGTTGTATGGACTAAGGATAATTTCAAATATATTTTGAGATGTTTTTGTTTTTATATCATATAAATGTATATATATTAGCAAAATAACTTCCTTTGGTTGTATATTTTTAAATTAGATTTGAAGTGTAGAGGGTTGAGCTTGTCATCCTAAACACAGTGGCATTGTCTATCCTTATAGGTGACACTGGAGTGTAAGCCATCTGTTTCCCCAATTCTCTGATACCTAGTCCCATTCTCGAGTTCATAGATACCCAATTTAATATATGCCCTTCAACATGAGCGTCTTCTCATAAAATGCCTAGTATGGTTTAGTACATGTGTGTATTAATTTACATAAATGATATTATATTGTAACATAAACTCATCTTCTTTATTGAACCCAGCACTCTTTGGGTGGCAATCTACCTGTGTGGCTGTGGACATCTAGTTGGTGTTTCTTATTGATATCCATCGTTTTCATGGGCATGTATTGCTTGTTTATTTCCTTAGGATTTAACCTTGGTTGCCTTCAGTTCCCTGCCACCAAAAAGAACACTCTGAAAAGCATGGTGCCTTGTGAATATTTTCAAGAGTTATTCTGGGATATACCAAGGATGCCAAAAAAAGTATGCTTTTTTTTTTTTTAAGATTTTATTGGGGAATTGTGGGGGGCGCGCAGCGTTGGGGAATCAGGGAAGGGGAACAGACAAGTTGCTGTCCTTTTGTTCTTCAGTCTAGTTGCGGAGGATGTTGCTTCACTGGCCCATGTTGGTATCGTCATTGCACCCTTCCCAGATGAGGCAGATGGGTCGCCGGCCTCTAGATGGTCGCTCACTGCGGTTATTGGCAGCTCACTCCAGCTGCCTTCTGCTCACGCTGGCTGCTGGCCACTCACTATGACAGCCCACTGCAGCAGGGGCTGCAGCCTACACTGTCACCAGGGCTTGCACAGCCCAGCTCCAGATGGAGGTGTTGTTAGCTGTAGAGGGCAGTGTCACTGGCCCTCATATGTGGGATCCGAACCTGGGCCGCTGGCATCCCAAAACCAGCTCTTAATCAATACGCCACTCGGCCGGCCCAAAAAGTACATATTTTAAGAGATGTTATCTAAGTATATCTTTTCAATTGAAGTTGGATTGAATTATGTAGCAATGTGTAGTATGATGTTCATTCAAAAGATGGCATTAATCAAATGAATGCTAGCATCGTTCATTTTTACAATTTTAATTTCAATGTTATAATTTTAATACAATTTTTTTCCTTTCTTAAAATGTGTATGCATTTTTTTGGCACCCTCTTTATATATACAGAATTGATTTGGTTGGGTTGTACAGGAAAGAAAGACAATGTTGGCTAAATATTGCCTAATTGCTTCTCAGAATGGTTATTTCAGTTTACTCTTCTTTAACTGTGTATAAAAATTCATTCCCTTTCGAAGTCTCGACAGCCATTGGTAGTCCCAACATTTCCAGTTTTTCCGTTCTAATGCTTAAAAGGTTATATCTGAATCTTATAATGTCTAGTCCTGCTATTTCTAATGAGCTCAAGCACATTTTTATATACTCTTCAGATATTTGGACTTTGGTTTCTGTATATTACCTGGTCACATCGCCCTCCTTTTTTTTTTTTTTTCTTTTAACTAGTTTCCTGCTTCAGTCTGTTAGTTTGGAGTTAAAGTATATTTTGGAAATTAATCCCTTAATTTCAAACATTAAATAGATCTTCTCCCAACATGTCACTCACTTGTTAACATTAGCCAAGGTATCCTACCCAAATATGGATCCAGAAATATGTGTAATCATTCCACTCTATGGTTTGTGTATTACACTCTTGTTTAATTCTATTTTTAACATCTTTAAGTCATTAGGATATCCTTGTACAAGGTCTTCTGTTGGGCATGTAGCTTTACCTTTATACAATAATAGCCAATACTTAGAAACATTGACAATTTTCTAGATACTGTTTTAACTATTTCACATTTCCTAGCATATTTAGATCTCCAAACTGCCTCCAAATAAATGAGATAGCTGTTTGGTCCCCATTTTACAGAGGAAATACAGGCATCAGGAAATTAAATAACTTTCCCCAAATTACACAGCCTGGAAGTGAAAGACTCTGGACTTGAACCCATGTTGTCTACACTTCACAATCCATGCTTTTATATTTAGGTTTTTTATTCCTGTGGTGTACATCTTTTCAAGTTAATGATCTTTCCTTCCTTTCTTCCTTCCTTCCTTCCTTCCTTTCTTCCTTCCTCCCTCCCTCCTTCCTTCACTCCCTCCCTCCCTCCCTCCCCCCTCCTTCCTTTTCTTCTTTTTCTTTCTTTTTTATCTCTTTCTTTCTTTTTTATCTCTTTCTTTCTTTCTTTCTTTCTTTCTTTCTTTCTTTCTTTCTTTCTTTCTTTCTTTCTTTCTTTCTTTCTTTCTTTCTCTCCTCTTTCTATAAAAACATAACCCTCTACTATGTACTGAATATAAATTATGAGTTGTGTGCACACAGTTGTCACTTAAGCCACACACCTGGATATGATCACCAAGAGTGTGGGGCTAGACAGGGTGGGGAACACCAGGGACCAAACCCTGGGGCACTTGGCATTAAAACAGAGCCAAAGAGGAAAAATCAGAAGAGGAGGCTGAGAAGGAGCGACTCATAATGTAGCAAGAAAACCAAGAGTCTTCAATTTCCCAGAAACTCTGTGAAGAAAGTGGTTCCAGAGGAAGAAGTGATTGACTGAGCTAAATGCTGCAGAGGATTCTGGAAGAATTCTCACAGCTAATCTCTAGGTGCAGCACTCACAACCTGTGCAAGCGCAGCTTCAGTGGAGGGGTGGGGACAAAAGTGGTGGATTCAGAAAAGACTAGGGAGAAGAATTGAAGGCAGGGAGCAGAGACAATGAGCTTTTAAGGAGCTCTATTGCAAAAGTCAAGAAATGGTAGCAGAAAAAGGAAATGCCATCGAGGAAAGCTGTGAAAATTTCTCCTAGTTAATTGCTAGACTTCTAATTGTTTCATAGTTTGTTTACCATCCCCTTGTTCACGGCCATTTGCTTTGTTTATAGGTTTTTGCCACTACCAACAATGCCATAATTAAGATCTTATACATATCTTCCTATAGAATGTAGATTGCTTTCCCTCCCTCCCAGTCATCCCAATATATATACATTTATATTTGTAGGTAGTAGTGTTTTGTTATTTCCGTGGGTAGATTCACCGGGATGGGATTTCTGAATAGAGTTGCATATGTACTTGTGGATTTTACATTTAATCCATATCCATCTATATCTATATCTATATCTATATCTATATCTATATCTATATCTATATCTATCTGTATCTATCATCTGTTTATCTATCTATATATTACTTGTACAATTTGCATTGAAATTTACATTAACTTACATTTCTACTGGCAATATTTGAGCATATATATTTTTTAATCCGCACTGGCAAATAAAACACGTCTCTGGATTGCGACCTTTGGTGCAAAGTCTGAGTCATGACCCAGAAAACTTACAACTGTTTTATTTGACCTTCAAAACGGGCCTATGATACCCAGTTTACAGATGAGGAGAGATACAGGCCCTCACACAAGCTCACAAATCATCTGATTCTAGGTTCCTCACACTCGTGTTTTCAAGTTTTCTTTAGTCACTAGTTTTCTTCACAGCCCCCTTCTCAGCTCCTGTGACTCAGAAAAGAGAAACTTCTTTCAGGTTAGACTGATACCTGTGCTGCCCTCCGTGTGAAGACCTGGCTGAGGCCCTGCTACTTAGCCATCTTCCCCCAGGGGTCCCTGAGTGTCCTCCTGCCCAGAGGCCCCACAGAATGTTAGTACATATTACACATTCCTCCAGCAAAAGGCGGCCGCTGGCAGACACCCAGGAACACAGACTCACACACGAGTCTCTCCCGCCAGCTGGGCTTTGTCCAGTTGTGGTCATAGGTAGCCACAGACACCAGCGTAAGCTTGGGTCCCGGGGACGAGACCAAAGGCATGGTGGGGCGGGTGGGAGGACCACAGGCATCCTGTATGGACGCCAACCAGTGGCCTCTGCCCTGGCTGTGCCAAGAACAATGGAGCATTGCAAAAAGCAAAAGGATCCTTCTATTTCCCTCTCCTATCTTCTTCTCCCTCAGAAATGTATGGCTGATATTCCAGAAGTCTAAGATTCAGAGACCAGAAACACCAATAGTTACAGCTACCACTTCTCCACTTCTTATGGGAGCCAGAAAACAATATGTTATAGGTATCCCACATTCATTATCTTTCAGCTTCAAGAAACCATGAAAGGTTGGTTTGACTCTTTCTGATTCAGAAAGATTAAGTCACATACACAGGATTACACACCTAGTCAATGGCAGACTCGGTATTGAGATGCTGACTTTCCTGATGGCAGTGCTCAGGGGCTTTCTGTTTAAATGCATTACTGTCCATAATAATGTTAATAATGATAAGGAATATTTGTGAGTCATTCATATGTGTTGGGCACGGTGTCAAGTGATTTACACAAACCATCTCAGTTATCCTGACAACAGTCTTAATTTTATCAACTATTTCCTCTATGATTTAAAAATTATTATTTTCTTCAACGGATGAGAGAACTGTCTTAGATACCTAACCAAGTTGCCTGAGGCCCTAAGACCAGTAAGGCCCAGAGATGGACTTTGAAAGTAGGTACACATGAGTACGTACCTCTTATCTCCCCTAAATGTAGATAGTATCCTCCATCTCTATGGTTCAGCCTCCATCTTTGTGGGTCGTTCTCCTTCTGGAGATAAACTTGGACATGTTTCCTAATAGCAATTGAGAGCTGTGTGTTTCTCAAGGCTCAGACAGTATTTAAGGTCTAAGAGGAGCTTGACTTATCAAATGAGTAAGCAGGGTTTTTCCTTTCAGAGAATATTTATTGAGATTTACCTTCGAAGTTACAAATTAAAAAGCTTCTTGAGTACTGCATCATATTATTACTGTCAAAAACTGCTTTGTCTAGCTGGAATCTTTCCCAGGGTCAGAAGAAAACAGCCCTGACCCTTTCTATTAGAATTCAAGGGTCACTAGGACTTTGCTTTCTTAGATGGAATGTCACAGGTGTTCACATTTGAGCATGGTGATTAAACCATGAGCTCTAGAATCACACAGACATGGGGTTGACTAGCTGTCATTTGGGCAACATACTTAATCTTTCTCAAAGTCAAGTTCCTTATCTATAAAGTGAGAATACAAATAGTAGCCACTTCAAAGCATTGTTGGAAGTCTTAAATAAGTTAATACATGTGCGTAACACATTGCCTGGCTCAGTCATTGGTCCTATAAATGTTGGCTTTCAGTAGATATCACGAATAACCTGCTGGAAACACCAAGGAAATGAGAAATGGATGCACCATATGTCTTCTCAATTACTTTCAAGGTACTTTCTTCTCATTCCATGATTTATGCTTAGTAGAACATTTGTATATTTCTGTGCTTATATTTTTAAAGTCTTATCTTTCTATTCTCTACTCAATAGCAGTTTGACTCAAGCAGAAACACCTGTGCCATGTATGTCAGGAGGAGAATTCAAGATTTCCCTACATTCACTTACAGTCCTATGAAGCTCCTTTAAAAAATACAAGTGAATTTGTCTACCTGCTCAATTCCTTCTTGCGTTTTTATTTTTGCCCCCCTCCCCAGCTGCCACCTTTGGAACACTACAAACCATTAAACAAAAAAACAATTTTTAAACAGACGTGCACTGTGGTTTCTTACATCTTTCACCAAAGTCTTAGAAAATTACTACTAGTGTCATTCAATTTGGGAAACTTAGTCATATTTTTCTAAACCTTATGGATATGTCCCAGAGTGGAAGAAGGACAGAAAATAAGTCTTCAACAGCTGGGGGGGTGAGGGGTGGGGGTTGTGGATTTCATAGTGGTTGGCAATGACTAACGAGGAAATATTACACATGGCTTTCAGCAGGAACATGTTATAAAACCCAGAATCTTTTGTGATGGGTTGAGTAGGGTATTAATCATAATTGTTATTTGATTTGGTCTTCTTCCCATCTCCTCTTTAACAGAAGCTTTTCTGCCTTGAAAAAAATTACACCATTGAAAGGTGCCCTGTGTCTCTGGTTATATGCTGCCTAACCTGGCAAATATTACTGGAAAAAAAAAAAAAGCCTGTGAGGCCAGTAAAATTTTCAGTAGCAGATGGCATTTTCACCAACTAATGGAGCCAGTTTTTCACAGAGGTAAAAGGGGGATTACCCTTGCTTGAGTAATGCCAGGAAATGCCCATCATTCCCAGAATATCTCAATCATTCAACTGGCAGTCATTAATCCCCCAAGCATCCTGATAACTCCAGGAAAGCATCCAACCTACTCTGTGTCTGGCCCCTGCTTGTGTCGCCAGCCCCATCTCACACTGCTCCTCAGCCCTACCAACCCTCACCTCCAGCCGTTTACAGCTTGAACGTTTGCAGCTTCCACCAGTGACAAGTGACCCCAAGCAGCTGATGACATGCAATCATAGGTAAATTTATCGATGCACTAATTTTAATCACACATGCTTTACGCTGGTGACCCTAAGGGAGCCATTTGGCTGCTGAGTGAGACTAACTGACTGCCAAGCATCTGCCTTTCTATAAAGCGTTGCTGTTTTGCTGCTTATTCCTGTATGTACTCTGTGTGGGGTGGATCAGTCACTTACTGTCCCAACAATGCTGTTCCACAGACAACCACAAACCTCAGTGGCCTATTGCAATAAACGTTCATTCTGCTCCTGTATCTCTGGGGTTCAGCGGCTCGCAAATGAGCACTGGGCTTGCCCATAGATCTGTGACCTGTAGGCTGCTGGCTAGCCTAGTATGGCCTTAGGCAGGACAACCAAGGCAACTTGGTTCTGTTCCACTTGTCCTTTAGGCTCCTGTAAGCCAACCCAGGTGTGATCTCATAGCAACGGCAGATCTACACGAGAAGCCAAGGCCAACTGCACATGCACTTTCAACCCTGCACTGCACCATGCATGCTGATGCCGCATTGTCCAAAATGAGTTACATGGACATTCCCAGAGTCAGAGTGAGAGGCACTGCAAAGTTAGGGCAAAGGGTAAGGATATGGAAGGAGTGAAGAACTAGGGTCATTTTTGCAATAAGTTTACTGCATGGAAACGATGGATTCCAGAGTGGTATTGGGGAAACACTCCCTTCTATCCCACTTAAGTTCTTGGAAAAGGTTATTTAGCCTTTCACGTCCAGGACATGGCGCTGGTAGCTATTTCCCTCACTCTTCACACTGTGCCTCACCCAGCTCTGTGCCAGTTCCTGGAGGTCCAGACACAGGAAAAATAAAATACAGTCTCTGATTCTAGGAAGAATACAGTTTACTAGGGCAACTGCTGCTGACATTGAGTTAGATAATGCTAATTAAGGATGGAGTTAGATAATATGAATAAGGACAGTACATAATGTTTGGTCCATGGAAAGAAGGCAGAGAAGATGGTGCTGAGAGGCAACCCATCCCTCTAAGGCATATGTGAGTTTCCCTGCAGCTGCAGTAGACAATTCTGGGTGTCTGACAGCTTCCCACCCCAAATACCCATAGCTCTCTATTTCTCTGAGGACTTTCTCCCATATCAACGGGAGCTTGTGCCAATGCACATAGGTGGAACCCAGAGGCACTAGAAATTGAATATCCCACCAGAAACCCTCGGCCAATGAGACAGGAGTGGGGGACAGTATTCCAGCTTTCCAACCTCACTGTGATAATACTGAGAGGCGGTCTCCACAGTTTCTCAGTGAGAGCCCAGCAGCGGCCTCCAGCAGTACGTCACTCATCCATGCACTGTCTCTGTGTTTTTCTACTTTTCCCATCTTACTCCGTCCAGTCACTTCTTGGGCCTCTTGGGGACATCTCCCATATAAACTACCTGCCCCAAGACATTCTCCCAGAATCTACATTTTAGCAGAACCTAAACTAAAACAGGAGATATTAACTTTAATTAGCTCTAACTCTTGGGAAGCCCAGTGTGCAAAAGTAGAGAAAGTCTCAACGAGCGTAGAAGGGGGGAGGGCGTTAGACCCTTCACCTGTCTTTGTTTACATTAGAGACCTGTGCCACTCACCTGTCAGCTCCTCATAGGTAAAGCCACTGCCTGAGTGGTTCCTGGAGTTACATATTTTTATAGGACTGAGCAGAAGAAGGGGGTGCAGGAAAGAGACACAAAAAAAAGCCCTCCTTTGTGTGAGAAGTACTCTGAGTAATAACCTTTATAGTATGATATGAGTTAACCTATATATCAATGTCTAAAATGTCTTCTGTAGGAATTCATCTCTTTAGATAAGCATCACCCCACCTCTGTGAGTGCTTTTTGCGAAGTTTAGCTACAGACAAAACAAGTCGCAGTGTAGGATAGTGGAACATGTTTCTTTGAAAACACAAAGCTCTAGAGTCAAATCTTGACTCTGCTATTCGCTAGCTCTGTGACTCGCAGCAAGTCAGAGTCTCAGTTACTTTAGCTGCAAAATGGGAATAACAACCTCTGCTCTATGGGTTTATTATGAGCATTAAATAAAATAGCAACCATAAATCTGCAGGCACTATATCTGACATATAACAGATACTCATTACATTTTATCTGTTATTAATTTGGAGTCAGACCAACATGCGTTTGAATTTCAGTCCCACCACTAGATGGCTAGGTGACTCTAGAGCATTATAACACATGATTAGAAGCCCAAGGGCAAGCTTTGAACCTGGGTGGATGTGGGTTTAAATCCTTTTCCTACCATGTGCAAGCTATGTGACCTCGGATGAGTTCCTTAACTTTTCTGAGTCTCAGTCACGGGTGATCCCGTCTTCAAATAGGAATGACGTCTATAATTGATCTGTTCTAAAATACATTTTTCAAAATTTATATTGCTGCTATCAGAATGCATCTTATAATTAATAGCCTGGCATAGTTTAATTGACAGCATTTTACTTAGTGATACATAAAGAATGGTACATTTTGCAATCAATATTGTCTTAGATACATCAAAATGTGGTTTTACTTAATATGGATGGTTGTGCAGATTAAATGAGATGGTACTTCATAGTGTTAGCTTCTAATAAATAGTTAAAGGAAACTATAAGCTTAGATTCCTGATACCTTTTTCACTCTTAAGTTTCTCACGTATGAAATGCAATTAAATACCACCAATCTCTTAAGATTTAGTGGGAAGCCAATCAGGACCTACCAGGAGAGATTTCAGTTGTTGTTCCTTCCTGTGCTCACTGTGGGTTTAGGTTGCAAACAAGGGACAGAGTCTATAGCCAAATTAAACAGGAGATAAATTTATTGGGAGGCCAGTGGGCCTCTCATAGCTCAGATGGTAAATGCAGAGACCCAGGCTTGAAAAGTAATAGGAATTGGAGCAATTCCAAACCCAGTATCAGGACAACATAACACACTCATATTGGTGGAACATTCAGGTGAGACCAGCACCTCTAGCATCAATGCTGTCTCCACCTCCAGGGACAGTGTCACTGACCCTACCACGAGGATGGCACTGCTGAGACTGCTGCTGTAATGATCTGACCTTGACTGGCCCATGCCCTTGGCAGCAAGACATTCATTGGCTGACTTAGGTCATGACTTGCTTCCTGATTGTGCTGGAAAACTGCTTGTGGGAGCCAACAGAGGGAAGTGGGCCGTGAGAACCACTCTTGTGCCAAATAATATACACAATGATATAGAGGTCAATCTCCACCAGGGATGTTTTTCAGAAAAGGGTTGAATAATGGACAGCGAAAACACTAAAAGCAACAACAACCGTATCATAAATTTCTACTAGATTACTTCTTCTAAAGTATGCCTTGGAACCAAGCCACGGATTTAGTGTTCACCCAGTGAGAATACTGGAAACTTATATTTAAAAAAAATAGGCAAAAAACAGAAAACAGAATGAAGTTCCAAAATTTTTTCTTCAAACACAAAATTCTGTCTCTGACAAGAAAAAAGAAAGCCTGTGTCTTAAGGATTTAGGGTACCAGGGAGCTACAAAGCTGGGATTATGAGGATAGTATACAGGTATCAAGTATGACTTCCCAAACTTCCCTAAGGCTACTGATAGGAGATAGTACTGGGGGGAGAGGCCTTATTTGAGACTATGGAATTATGATTCAAGGGGTTTTCTTTCAAGAGAACATAAGGAGGTGGCAGGTAGAGAGGAAAGAAATAAGAAACTTGTTCAAGAAACTTCAAGGAGTCCAGCCCAAGAGACCTTTGTCTTGGCTCTTGTCCAGAGCTGGGTGTCTTTGAACTTCACCCTGAATTGAGTGCTGAACATGACACAGACACACAGACACACACACACACACTCACACACACTCACACACACTCACTCACACACAGTTAAATTGGTAGGCTTGTTGGCTACCCTCCTTTAATGTAACCATTTTGAAATCTCACCCCTTTCCTATAGAATTTCTGCGAGGGGAAGTAAACATCAGTGAGTTCCAGCGAGTACTATGTTATGTGTCCACTGAGGTTTCTCCATGCACAGAGACGAGGAACAGCATCCTTCAGGGATGAGAACGCAGACTTGGAAACAAAACACACCTGGCTTCAAACCCTCCATCAGCTATAGGGCCTCAGGCTAGACTTCTGTTCCTCTGATTCCTGCTAGAGTTACAGGTGCTAGTAGCTACTTTGCAAGGATTTGATTGGCATGGGAAGGAGGCATGCAGAGTACCTACTGCATATATTGGGTTGTAGGAAATGTCATGATGTATTTTTGCAACGAAAAACATAGAAGAAATATGTCATGACTTTTCCCGATAGATAAATATATACCGGCTAGTTTCTTCCACGGACATGAGATTGTGTGACTCTCTTTTTTGTTTTGCGTATATTGTTTTCATTTCTCAGTGAATATTGGGTTGCTTGGAATAATTTATAGCACCTTCCTAACAAGTTTAAAGGTCATTCTGAATCTGTTTTTCCATTTATTTTGACTTTTATTTTTCTTCTTTACCTTTCATCAACTTATGGTGCTTTGCTGTATTTTAAGGACACTGTCTTAAAATGTTCCTGCAATCATCAGTACATTATCATCACTATGACAGCCCCAGAAATATCCACTAAATGATGAACAGGGCAGCTTAGAAAGAGGAAGTTGGATTGAACATTTTCATTGAGCACTGAACTAATTCATTGTTTTTAGGTTTGGGGAAATTATACTGACAGAGTCACATCAATCAATTACCACACAAAATTGGCTCCAAGAATAGAGTCAATAATCCTGGCCAGGGATGCATACTCTTTACTTCCTGGAAATCCAGGCAAATAAACTTTAGGATATGGGGGGGGGGGGGCTGTTCTTTGCTCCATCCAGGGGGCTTCGCATCTTATGCCTCGCTCCCCTGAGCCTTTTCCTGTCCTGAGTAATCTCTCTTCCTCAGAGAGCTTTGCAGTTTGGGCGATTGACCAGAGCCTACCCAGCGCCTTCAGCAGGGGACTCAATTGAAGACTTCCACTAATTCTGTGCTTTCAATGTTCATGTTCATTGATCCCACTGAATATGTAATTTTATTGTAAGCCATATGGCAAACTCTTATAAATGAGATGTAAGGAACCAAAAGTTGAATGATTTCACTTCTATTATTCCTGGTGTCATCAGTTGGCAGGCTACCTAATAAGGTGTTGTTTTTCCCCAAGGAAGAAGAGGCAATCACAGATATGAATGCAAAATTGAAGGGGAAAAAATTATAACATGTAAATATCAAATATATTTAAGACTTGGGAATGTTCTTATATTCTCTGGGGAGAACAGTGGCTCTTGATTAATCTTCTTACATCTGGGAAGACAACTAATTTTCTAAATAATTCTCTTATTTGATAAAAAAAACAAAAGTGAAGACAAGCAGTATAATAGAAAAAGGATGCAGTGTTTCCTGGTTGCCAGCACTGTATAGACACTTCATATATGTTGTCTCATTTAAACTCCAAAACAACCCCCTGAAAAGAGACATTTTTACAGAATGAGCAAATTGAGGCTCAGAGAGGTAGAGTGATTTGTCCATGGTCATACAGCTGGTAAGTGGAAAGCTGAGAGTTAAGCTCAGTTTTAAATCTTATCTCCAAGTCCAAGCTCCTCCCCTACAACAGGTTCATACAGACTAAAAGTGCTACATGAAATGTAGAGACATGCTCTAGATTTTCCCCAGATCCCACAGCAGAGAAAGAAATAAGTGGGGGGAAAAAATGCACAGAATCCCAGACATCTACTGCAAGCAGGAAATCACACTTTCCCATGAGCCGGGCCTGCCAAAGAGCATTTCATGGGGCCGGCCTGCCTGCCAGGGTCCATTTGGGTGGTGTATCCTCTAGGCTCCACCCTTTCTCCATAGAAACATGATTTACTAAAGGGTCTAGCATTCAGCTCCTTAACGTATCATGGTTGGAATCCAGAGCAGCGGGAAGCTCCTCTCAAGGGAGAGATTGGCAGAAGCATCCAGCCTTCTGGAATCTACAATTTTGTCTCTGTGATTTTTTATTTTACTTTTTATTAAGGTATGTCAGTGGAAAATAAGCCCAGCACAGCACATTGGCAGGTTATGTGCAAGCAGCCCCTGCCCAGTGCCAGGGGACAGTGCTTACATATCTGCATACCAGTCACACTTCCAGCGAGACTCAAGGAACAGTTCTGTACCTGTAGGGGTTTCTTATAACACCAAAGCTATTGCAGAGGAAAAGAGAGGGTGGGGACCTCTCGCCAGCCCATGGCACTTGGTGTATGTTGCTTTGATGCCTTGGAAACTGAAAAATGAATCACCTTTATGACTGGGGTCTCTGATGCCAGAGCTGGAGCCTTCCTGAAAGAGGCCTTTCTCACTGGGAGAAGGGCACTCAGACCTCCATTCCAGACACATCGTCCCTGTGCAGGATGGAAGAGTGAGGACAGTGGCCCCTGGTCTTAGAGTCCCCCTTTTGGAGTCAACTCCTGGTGAAGAAATCCATCTTTCTCAGCTTCTTTCTGGTTAACAGACCTGGAGAGGGTATTTTGACCAATGGCCTCCAACAGCTCAGTGGGTCTGTGAACTCCTGGTGATGTCACAGCCCCCATCAGTGATGTCTCTTGCAGTAGGAAAGCACTCACTTTTCATCATGCATCCACCACCATACACCAGGCCCTGGATTTCACTCCCACAGCCCTTTGATAATCATATAAGCTTCTTTAGGCATAAGAAATGGGAGTGGCTTGGGGAGAATCACTTTGCCCGTTGAAACTGAAGTTCAGAATAGTCCCGAGGCATTCTGATTCACAGTGCGGCATCCTTCCTGCTACCTCACACTGACTTGACTCATTCACTTTCACAGACTCAATCACTCTGTTAGGAACTCATTTAATAAACATCTTTGGAGTGCCTGTTACGCGCTACATAAGGTGCTGAGCACTGAGATACAGTGAGAAGGCCAGACTAAGTTCCCATCGAGGTCACAAAATCCTTGAGAGAGAAACACAGTGAACAAAGAATTGGAATTCTGTAGAGTATGGAGACAAGGCAATAGTAAATGTGTCTAAACATATAGCAAGGACACAGACTGGTCTTCTGGACATGAGTGGAGCCACAGAGTGATTCTCTGAAGAAATGAGGCCTAAAGGATGATTATGAGGCAACCCAGTAAAGACAAGAAGTGTGGGGAAAGCAAAACACACTCCAGGCAGAGAGAAAAGTACATGCAAAGGCCCTGAGGCATCAAAAGGCTTGTGCTGTTCAAGAAATTGGAAGAAGTTTAATTGGGATGGAATGTTTCCTGATGGCTCTAAATTACATCAATTTTGCTAGTAAACATTGGCCAACATGCTCCTCATCTAATGAGAAAAGAGAAGATAGGCGTTCAGATCAGAAGTCACTGTCTTGAGTGAGAATGGTTTTTTGTTTGTTTGCCTAGAATGGCCTCTGTGAATAGCATCCAAGAGCAAGAAAAGGAGTGATTTCAGGTTCAAGAATCACATGACCATTCCCATTAAGTCACTGGAAAGTTCATGAAAATAAAGGTAAGCTTCCCATCCCATCGATTACCATTATTTTAGCCACCATATTGGCTCAACTATTGTTCTCCCCTTAACTCCAGAATGAATGGCATTTAAAGGTTATTCTTTTTCACATACTTATTTGTATACATACACACAGGGACATCAGGCATCCTAATGAATAGACCCTGTTCCCTTCAACCCTAAAAAGAAGCTAACTGTTCTCTGTGGGTCCTTTTCTAGCCTTTTAATATGGAATTATCTTTATCCTGCTACTCCTGGGTCCCAGTGAAAGGGTAATGCTTTGGCCCTCACTTCCATTAATCCAAAACTCCCTTCTAGACTACAAATGGTAGGAAGGAGATTAACGTTTATTGGGCACCTACTCTGTAACATCTACCATTTTGTTTAATCCTATAAGGCAAATTACTAATCCCTTCACATGAGAAAATGAGGGCTTGATAATTATATTATTTGCTTATAATCACACAGTAAAATCAAGAGCAAAGACTTGAACTCGAGTTTTATCAAGTTCATGTCCTAAAGGACAAAGGTCTTTTTAAGGTACTTCCTGTGTGTGTGACTCTACCTGGCTTTGAAATCTGGTTGCATTTTGGACTCATTTTCCTTCTCTGGAGGTTTGTCATTAGGTGAGTCGCCAGCAGCAGATCTGAAACTCAAGTGTTTAAAATGAGTCCAGGCCAGCCAAGTAGCGCGGTGGTTAAGCGCTGGCTTGGGAAGCCAGCGACCCCTGTTCAGTCCCACATAAGAGGGCCAGTCACACTGCCCTCAAAAAATAAATAAATAAATAAAATGAGTCCAGCCATATTTTAGCAAATGATCCAGAATAGACTGACTCTTAAATCTCAAAATAAGAGGCATACGTATGATGAAAACCTGGTTAGGAAATTGGGCATTCAGGGCAACAAGAAATCTAAGGAGAACAGATATTATTTTCAATAGTACAACGCTCCAAAGGATAACTTCATTCATAATTTACTTGAAGGAAGGGAAGCAAAATGAGCATCACATGATGAAATTCCATGGGGGAGATAAGTCTCCTTTGTTCTCATAAACCATCCTGGTGAAATGGAAAGATTGTCGGTCTCAGATTTGGTCAAACTTGGCTTTTAATTCTGCCTGTGCTATTTCCCAGATGAGTCATATGGACACATTACTGAACTTTCTCCAAGCTTCTGTTTGTTTGTTTTTCTAATGCATTGGGGATAAAAATATCAAAATGAGGTAATTTGAGTTGAAAAAATAGCTCATAGGAGGCTAGGAGGCATTCACCCAATGCAAGTCTTGTCTTTCCCTTTTCAATAGACTCATCATGTGCTCAACAGCTGTCTTCATTAAATTATGGTTTTACTATGATAATTCCCATAATTACAATAGTATCTAGCACTTACGTATCATGTTATCATTTGTAAAGTGTTTTCAAGTTTATTATTCAGTCATTACAACAACCATTTGATGTCAACACCATCACTTTAGCCCAATTTTAAGAATGAGAAAACTGAGTATGGAAGGTAGCATAAACTGAGAAGAACCAGGAACACAAGCTCTGGGACCCCTTTGCCAGGGTCTGAATTCCAGGGCTCATTCTGGGACCTTAGGCAGACAATAGGCTCCATCTGGGATTCAGCTTCCTCATCTTTAAAACTGAGAAGAGTCATGAGAAGTTACGACCATAAATAAGTTATTACTGTTGTGTACTACTCAGAACAGTAAGCATTCCATTAATGGTATAGCTCATTTTCCTCTGCAAACATGTAGATATACCTGTTCGGTGTTTGGGAGGATGAAATAAGGCAATAAACACACCAAGGCATGTAAAGCATTTAGGCTCATTCCTGGCATGTAGTAAGGGCTCAGCAAGTCCTACCTGCTCTTATTGTCTAATATCGCTCAGGTGGTAAGAGCGGTTTTTGAATGACAGTCCTTGGAAACTAAAGCCACTCTGGGTGGGCAGGGAGAGGCTGGTGGAAACTAATGATAACAGAAGTCTCATCATGTGCCAAGCTCAGTGCCAAGGTCTTTGCAGGCTTCTTATATTTTTCTCCTAACATTATTATGAGAGAGATACAGCCAGAAGTAGCAGTTTGGGAGGTTCAGAGACATTGTTCCCTATAGTTTCTAATCCTTAAATAGGAAAAAGGCAGACTGTTTCATTAATTTCCTGTCATAAAGATATAGGAGGGTCCCAGTGAATTACTGGCCCGCCTGCCTCTCTTACAGGGCTCTCCTCAGAAGAGCTACCTAGCCTGGTTCTCGCCATGTCCTGGTCTCCATCCCCATTCACTGCAACCACGATAGAAAATCAGCAGCTGCTTTTCGATATAAATGCCACCTTTCACTCCCTGAATCCAGTGCATTTGGGAGGCAGACCTCCTGGCCCTTCTAAGGAGACTTCGCTCAGGGTGAATTCCAGTCAGAGGCTGGAAACTGCGCTGAGAGGGAGCCTTGGAGTAGAAGGTGTTTTTGTCAGAGGAAATCCACTGATGCCAGAGTTTTGTTGCTTTTGACAAGGAGCCTAATTAGCCTTTAACTCTTTAACCACAACTCCCTCTTAAAGTACAGAGAGGAAATTAACCACCAGCTCTCAGGACCATGCAGAAAACATTAAAGTAATGTCCTCCTTCACTAATCCTCTTTCAAGGCACAATGGTAAATATGCATCATATTTATCCACCACCTTCCCCTGGAGCTAAACATGGGTTTCAGGGAAAATAAATACTCTCTAATGTGTCTTCAAATGCTGCCACCCTGAAATTGCAAACAGAAAGTCCTGTGCCCTCAACCCCTGTAGCGTGAGCTGCGTAACGACAAGGACAGGGATCAATAAATAGGACTTGAGGTTCATTTGTTATCCGAGATGTATCATTCATCTTACTTGTAAAATGAAAGCTTGATTAGGTGTGATGATCATTTGCCAAGCTTGGCTCTTTTCCAGTCCTGGTGCTGGCTGAGACAGAGAAGGGGGATTCTAAGTCACAGAGGCCATGGCATCCATTATGTCCTGGCTGAGTCATTTGTGTTTATGTTATAGTAGCATTCATTTAGTGCATCATATGTATTTTATATACATAATATCATATATGTGTATATCCATATATATTCATCATATATAGTCATCATATATATGGTTTATTCTTATATATAGTTTATTCTTCCATGTTTATTCATATATGTAAATATATATTCATATATAATATGTAAATATATATGTTTATGTGAACATATATATGTGTGTACACATATATATATATTTAATGTGTATATATGTGTATATATCCTTGGATGTAGAAAAGAGCTGTAGAGGTTAGTTTGTTTATAGCCTCATAAAGTCACTGATAAAATCATTTTTTGCTAGAGCAAAAAGTAGACCCAGAGATCATCTAAGCTGAGGAGTTTTTCTGGGTTTCTGTAGAGGGGCCACAGAGAGATATGTATTTAGATATAGCTGCCTCTAAATCTGAATCGTAGCCATGTCATTAACTTGGTGAACTTGAGTGAAGTATCTGTATAATGGGAATAATAATAATAGTAACATCTTATAGAGACGCCATGAGTCTTCCCGGAGTTAATGAGTGTGAAGCATTTAGCACGGAGCTGGGCATATTCTAAGGGCTACTGAAGGTTAGCTATTAGGTACCATGTATCGAAATCTCTATTTCACTCTCCGCTACCATGATTCAATATCGGTACCCTCTGAAGATTATACTTCAAAAAGGGTTCTATGATTTTTCTAAAAGATTTTTTAAAGCTTATTAACCTAGTCTAATATGTTCAGTGCATATGTAAGGAAGATGAGACCCAGAAAGGGGCAGTGACTGTGTCAAGGCCACAGGTAGGCTATGGTCTGTTGAGGAGAGGAGTGTCTTAGGAAACATTTGGTCTCGTTGGCTTAAGAAAAGCTCAGTGAGAATGGTTAAGAGTTTATGAAATAAGGGGAATTGAATCCAGTCCCTGCACTGACACCAGCACCTCCACCCTCCACCCAACTCATATACAGAAACACACACACCAGCACTGCACAGGCAAACTCACTCACACACATACACACTAGCACACTACATGCACATACTAACACACACAGTGTGTGCATATATACTCATTTATTCACATGTAAACACAAACATACACACATAGTATCCTGGGTCCAGAGCCTTGTTAAACGGTCTTCTTTTTCATTTCTACCTTGCACTGTATGTAAACTTTCAGGCATACCAGTCACCAGGACGTAGCTTGTTTTGGGTGGTCAGACAATTCTACCAAGCCAGTCAGGGTGCCTAGGATGCTTTCCTGCTCAACTCTATTCCTGACCCATCTATTGAGCTTTCACTACATGAAGCTGTTTAATGCTAACAACCATCTGGTCAAGTAGATAGTAGCTACTTATACTTTTTCTGTAGACAGTGAAACTCCAATTCATGAAAGTTAAGCAAACTGCCCAAACCTCAGGACTGCTGGCTATCCATACCAAGGTGCAGAGCCAGTTTTGTATACTCCTAAGTCCATGCTCTATTCCAGGATTTCTTAGGCTGAGTTTTCAATCCATTAATTGATCAAAGAAGCTCAAATAACTGGGTTTCAACCAGCATCTAAAATAATGGAAACAGAATAGAAGACGAAAATAGATAAGAGTGCATCACACACACACACACACACACACACACACACACACACACACACACAGTAAGAGAAAGGATTATTTTGTAAAACTTGTCTGCCCGTGCATGTCCTTGTACATTCAGGATAACTATGTAAAACGGATTTTGTAATCAAGTCTCAATCAGGAAAAGCTTGAAAGCTACCACCCTATTATTCTATACAGCTGGGGTCAGTCTAGTCACTCAGCAATGAACTTCCTGGGAACCCTCCAGGCAGAATAAATTGCTTCCGCATGTGTGTTCCCATAGCATAATATATGTGCCTAGCTTAGAATCCTAATCAAATTGCCCTGGTTTCCTCCCAAAAGTTGTCCATGTATGTGTGGACTCCTCCCTCCAGTGCCTTCCACCCCCACCTGTCCGAGCCTAGTGCAGCACCTCAAAGACACGTCTCAAAGACATGGGCACCAAGTGAGTGGTCATTGCTTTGAATTTGATGGAATTGAAAACTGAGCTATTTAAGAGGCGACTGCTCCCTGTTTTCAGTCTCCTAGATCTCTCTCTTATGGCCCAGCCTAAGATCATTTTACTCTTCCTTAGCACCTATAGTGAGGACAGGCTGAAGAAGAAAGAAGAATACAAAAGAGAAAGAGAGTAATATTCAAAATTACTAATTATTCATTCCTTTTTGGATCTCAAAAAGGAGAGGGGCTCAGGGTCATTTTTAAATATACATCCTGATATAAAGGATATGATACCTTATTTTATCCCAGTGATCACAGGTCCTTAAACTATCAAAGGCTAATCATTAATAGCTGAATGTAATTGGTTACATCCAGAGGAGGGGCCCAAGCTACTAGCCAGGAGAAAGAATGAGAATTCCCCACCCCCTCTTCCTGAGCTGTCCTCGCCAGCACAGAAAGCCAGGCCAAACACTGCCTCCTGAGGCTACAGAAGGTTTTTCTTGGAAGTTTTAGGTTGATTATTGTTGCTTGAGTGCTTCCATTTTCACACGCCTCCGTGAAAGGGAAGCGAAAGTGCTGAGCCCTGAGTATTTGTTCTCAGGAGGAGGAAGCCATGGCAGATCCTGATGGAGGAGACAAAAACCCTTGGGGACCTAGTTTCCCTTGCTCCCTGTAGGAGGAACATGCTTGAGTGACTGGGGACATCTTCTCAGATGAGCTAGGAGCTCTTATTTTGGAATCACTGTTGACCAATCAGGGCTTTGGAAAACAAAGCATTTTCTCACTCAGTTACTGACATAATCCATGGGGCCGACATGAATTAGTTGTACAGACTTCTCAGAGAAAGTCACTTCATGCAGTCTTCTGTTGTATATTTGTCTGTTATTATTGTTGTTATTATTATTGTCATTACTACTTTATTGCCTCATTGTCTACTGTTATTTAAGGATTTCTGATTCTACTTTCCAAGGTTACAAGCCTTGTCGGAATTTAGAAGATAACATGAGGTGGGGCTGAGCATACATTGGGGGTGAAGATGGGATGGAGTAGAGCATTTGACTCTGTGGAATATGGTCAGGAATTAAGAAATGGACCCTTTGTGAAATATAATGCTGCATAGTTTAGAGAATTCAATCGAATCAAATCTTAGATAATGAAATTATACAGAAAGCATTTTCATTCAAGTCTCAAATCCCTCATTATTATAATCTCTTGACCTTGCTTCTTTGGTAAGAAGAATATAAGGGTCTACATTAAACCTCGATAGGGCATTAGAGCACACCCTTCCTTACATCTCCCATTGGGGTAAATCACTGCCTCCTCACCCACGCTGACCCTTCGCTTCCTTTCTATCTTGACCATTACTTTCTGTGTTCCAGCCCTACACCCTTTTATGTACGTTTCTCACTGTCTCAAAGAACAGCATGGAGGAAAAAGAAAAGTATCTTAATGGCTATCGATAGTCGAATGGTTGACAATTAAATTGTATTAATAAATTTTGGGCAACATTTGAGGCTATTAAAAAAAAGATATTAGATGTATATCTATGAACCAGGAAAGTGGTCCATGATGAATTTAGGGAGAAAAGTAAGCTTCAGAAAAGTTGTTTAGGATGGTCCTATTGTTCTAAAAGCAAATAGCCACCTACCTACTTTATGTACATATGTGTTAGTATGTATGTGTTTTTTTAATATCAAGTATAATGTAAAAGCATGTAACCTGGATGTTAAATTTGTGACCCCTGAAGAAGAAATTCAGATAGCTAGAGAGCAAAGGGGTGTAGAGTGATACTGTGGGAGATAGGTGGCTGTGTGTGTATATTTAACTTAAAAAAGGATAAAAAAATGTTTATATACTAATTTCAACTACACATAAATATGTTTAGGGAGGAGAGTAAAAGTGTTATATAAACCTAATAATATCTGTGCTAGAGTGGCAGGAGCTACATGATATTTTTTCTCTTCATTTCCCTTTTTGGTTCAAACATGGTTTTACTACTTTTATGATACATGTAGAAATGATAGATAGAAGATATCTATCTATCTATCTATCTATCTATCTATCTATCTATCTATCTATCTATCTATCTAGAGAGTTGGGGAAGAATTTCCTGTGTAACCATAGATACACTCCTTACATGTCTAAGACTCAACGCATCCATTTGCAGACTGAGGCAATAGGCTAAAAGGTCTCCATACTTCCATTTCTCTGGGGTGGTCCCTTAGGCTGTGGATGCATTCAGCGTATCATAGGACTTAGCTAGCTGATTCTAGACTAATTCTATATTCTATTAAAATATGCTCCCTATATATCAAGGGAGAAAAAAGTCATGGACATGCTTTCTCTCTGCTTATACGAGTGTAGCATGGAATAATTAAGGAATTTCAGAGAAATATTCACGTTATTGTTAGCATGTACAGCAATAGTCTTTAAAGAAACTTTATGAAACTGATTGGGTTGTATGTGCTATAGATACAAAAGGACCCTAATTATAACTGTAGTATCTTTGTCACAGACTGTGGCAACAGATTTAATATACCCTTATAGCATCAAGTCGTTGATAACTGTTGGGAGTTGATTTCAGAGTGATTATGCCTTTGGAGTAATCTTTAGAAAATATGGATCTCATTACGTACATCTCCTGATTGAACCCTCCTAGTCACCTACAGCAAAACTTACCATGAAATGCAATGTCCTGTTTACTCTTACGCCCTCAGGCCCTAGTATTCAATTGATGTGAAAGTTACAGTGAATTTCTCAGAGTTACTCAAACTCGTCATACTTTGTCAGGCCTCTGTGCTTCTGCATATATTACACGCCTAGCCCAGACCGCCTTTCACATTCTTTTTACAGCTGGCAAACTTCCACCCTTTCATAAACAGGAAGACTATAAAGCAGACAATCAAACTTCTACTTTATCCTTGCATGGCTGATGAAACACAACCTTGTCTTTGAAACCTTTCCTGAACCCATCCCTTCCTCATTCCTGCCAAGTCTCTGCTCTTACTGCTGTACCTTTGGCTTCTTTTCTTTGCTATTCTAGCATTTTGGAACTGAACTATTATTGCCTATTTCCTCTTCTCTGCTGGGAGCTCCTTGAGGGAAAAACAAAACAAAAACTATCTTTCTTTGTTTTCCCATTTCTGGATACAGTGCCTAACACATACTAGGCATTCAAGAAGATGCTTTCAAAAGAATATATATATACATACATATAATGTGATGAAATGTTATACATATTTATGTGATATATATATATATATATATATATATATATATATATATATATTTATAGAAAAAAATCAAAATATAACGCCCCCCAAAAAAAATCTGCAAACAGACACATCTCTGAAACACACTGAGTACATTAGAGATTTATTAGATTGATTCAGTGCTTCAGTGCTTGGTCCGAAACCTATACTTGCTGACTTTCTATCCAAGAATAGAGAATGAGTTGGGATAAGTGCAGTTCTTGAAACAATGTTCTGCTTATTTGAGTTTTGCAAGAATCCTCAAACCTGGCTGGATAGCCGTGGCGTCTTAGAGTGTATAATGATTATCCATGCTCCAGCACTCATCAATCCACAGTGGGAAATAATTCTTAGCCATCAGGATTTCCTCACAATTTAATGGGATTTGGGGAGGGGCCTTTCATGTTATTGTGAAGACCCAGCTTTCCCTTCCTCCCACCCAAGACTGAAACAAGAAAATAGATGCTGCTAGTGTATCAGTGCCCATGACCTCTGGGTCCTGTGAGGGAAGGCCCCCAAGATGGTATTGTTAGAGCCTTCCTCCCCCGTGGACCAAATCCCTCACCAGGTAGAGAGGGGAGATGTGCTGCTGGGTGCCCAATTCAGCTCCCAAATCATGAGCAAGACAAAAAAAAAAAAAAAAGAAGCCCTGTAGCATTTTGGCCTTTCCAGCCAACTCCTGGAAGCAACCTTTCTAAGGCATTGGCAATACAGATTGGGAGTGAAATGATTTCACTTAAATCGAAGATAAAGTAAGTTTAGTCTCTGGACAGCATACCTGAAATTAAGCCTTGTAGAGTGGGAATGCCCTGTCCTCAACTGGGAGAGCAATCAAGAAGCTAAAATAAGATTGCTAAACTTTTTTTATGATTTGGTGGGGTGGGGGTGTGGGGGTGTGGATATTATTTTATTGTGATCATTGATTTATTTTTATTTTTATTTTTTTCAAAAATATATGCTACACTGAAAGCATGAATGTGCATATATCCTCAACTGTCTGTGAATACTTTGGTCTTAATTTATATATTTATTTATTTAAATCCTGACTTATTTCAAAAGGGATTTGAGGAGGCCTATTAAATATCCACAGTAACATGATATTAAAAATAAATGAATAAGTAGAGAAGGGCAAAGAGGAAATTGAAAGTGAAGGAACAACAACAACAAAAAATGAAATAAATCCTAGAACTAGACATGTAATTCACATGCAACAATATGCCATATGATTTCAAACATTTCAGAAAAGTGTTTCTGAGTCTGATTTTGTCAGCATTCAGCAGAAAGAGGAAATATGATGAGTGTGAAAACTGTAGGTCTTTTTAGCTAAAATTAAATCAACTGTCCGGAAGAACCACAGCTATTCTAGATATGGAGATTTGAGAGAACCAGGTTCTGGTAGAGGTGACTGTGTACCTTAGCCACAGGTCTGCAATAACACTTCCCTGTAAAAAGAAAAAAGATTTTTCATGCTATTTCTTTCCCCATCAAGACAGGGGAAAAGCAAGATACAAAAAGGGCATTTCTTCTTAGGTAGTTTTCTACGATAGTGCCTGGTGCTTTAAAAAAAAAAAAATCTATATCCCGCTAGAACCACTGTCCTGTCCCCATTAGGAAAAAAAAAAGAAAGAAAGAAAGAAAGAAAGAAAGAAAGAAAGAAAGAAAGAAAGAAAGAAAGAAAGAAAGAAAGAAAGAAAGAAAAGAAAATTATGGGGAAAATAAGCATGTTTTCACTTATTCACTCATTCGTTAGAAAAATAGTTATGTCCTTCTCTGTGGCTCAAAATATTTCACAAATAACTTTTTGTAGAGATTTCACTCTTCCTCATACTTAGTTATCATAAGAATATGGGGATTAAGAGCAAATTTGGAAACTCTTCATTTCACAATATCTAAGCTATATAGGGTGGAATAGATGACCCCCAAAACCTCTTCCAATTTATTAAACATTCTATGGTGTTGAAGGATAAAAGAAATAGTTGGCAGAAATAAAACTTGGAATGTAGAACAAGGAAGTGTACCTTGAAGGAGGAATTGAATGGGATTTCCTTGGGCAAGATCATAGTTTGCACAGTATAGACCAAGAAAAATGGCAAGAGTTCTCCCTATCGCCGAATTTAATCCACTGTTTGTAGTCAGTCATCTTTGCAAATTTTCAGGTTATTTTGCGTCAGAAACTAGAACTATGTCTAATGTGACAGCCAATGATAAAATCTAGGCCTAGGGAGTCAGAGAGAACTGGATGGAATTCTCCCCTTTTCTGTAATAACTTGGGTTGCTGGAAAAGTCATGACGTATTTTTTCCCTGTTTTTTGGTGCAAAAATGCATCATGACTTTTCTGACAATCCAATACATGACTTTGGCAATTTATTTACTCTGCAACACAGTAATACGTATCTCAAATGTTGTGAAGATTTAAATAGCAACCGAAGTGCCTAATGTTTAATACAAGGGACATTCTCAATTAATGTTTGTAATTTCCTCTTACAGAAGTTCTAGTATTATAAATAACAAAGCTAATATACATTTCAGAGCTTCGTTGGCTAAATATTCACTAATACTCCTAATAAGAAGCTAGAATAAAAAAGGTAAAATTAAGAGTAGCTGTAAACAAAGGGAAACCTGTGCTTTTTCACAGCAAAGGCACTATATTTTAGCTTCTGGAACTGTCGTCCATATTAGTTCCTTGAACAATTTCCTGAGTAAAATGTATGCCATGGAGACATTTTGACCTGAGCCATATCACTTTCAGCAGAACAAAGATGTTTATGTGCTGTATAGTATTTTGGCATTTGATGCTGGGAGCAAAGTTTAAAAGTTCTGAATACACATGAATATCCTAACTTCATTTCGCAATAACTCTTTTGAAAGGTGAACTTGATATGCTTTTAAATTTCATGCCGTTGGGTCTAGTTAAGATGGCATCCCTGAATGGAATGTATTTAAAATCAACTCTCTGGAGTGGAAAAGTTGAACTTGAATGATCCTCCTCCTTCTCCTTTTTCTCCGTCTTGACAGACAAAAATATTTGTCAATGAAAAACACTTTAAGGAAATACTTTGTTAAAAGGGGATGATTTTTAAAAAGAAAAATTAGTAAACAAGGAAAATTAAAATGTTAAAAAAAATAAATAACCTCACTAGACATCAAAGACTTCTAAATGAAAGCAAATTTTTACTAACACCAGTGAAATTTTAAAAATTGTAACACCCAGTACTGTCCTGCTGTGATGAACCTTATTCATTGCAGTATTGTTGCAAAGTGTATGATTTTTTTTGGTAAATAGCAGGGAAATGGATATTAATTTTCAAAAAGCCATTCATACCCTTTGACCTGATAAGTATGAGTCTAGGAATTACTTCTTTTTTTTTTTTTCCAGAGAATAGCAACTGTGTACCTAAAACTCTGTCAGGCACTTGACCTACAAAGATTAATAAGGCAAAAACTGTTGGCAAAATTATATAGTCTAGTGGAGAAATTTACTTTAAAGAAACAATTTAGCAGAACTAAGAGCAAAATATGTTATGCCTACAAAATATCCAACATGATGAGACTAATTGAATCCATTAGTTTACTAAAGCTATTAAGTACAGTAAATGTGAACATTGTACAATATAGAAATCACCATGAAAAAATATTAGGTAACATTTTATAAAGAGTATGATTTCAGTCGTATAAAACATATATTTAAATGGAATGATATAGAGAATACAAGATAATAAAAACTGTAATTGTTATAGTGGTGAACTTTTAAATTTTCAGTATTCTCTTATAGATTACAATATTAGAATGTAATACTTTTAACTAAAAAAAGAAAAATGCAAAAAAAAATTAGCGAAAAAAAAATTCATTTCTTACCTGTCTAATGATTATTATACAGAGATACACAGTATTGGCATATAGGAATTTGGAATTTTTTTTTTTACATTTTTTTTTTTGGTCATAGCTGCAGAATACTGTAAGTCCTTTTAGGAATTTAATTTTCTGAAGATCACCTTTTGAAATATTAGCTGAAGATGGTTTAAGAGTTGCAGGGGCTTGGTAGAATAGGAATCAGAAACGCTCAGTAAGTAATTTAATTTCTCTAGGTTTCCACATCTGGAAAATGGGGGTGATTATATCAATCTGACTTTAAATGTTTCTTGCATGGCAATCAACTAAAAAAATGTAGATTAATACTTTGAAGTCATTGAGACACTGGAACAGGACATCCAAAATCTTGCCTATGCATTATCACCAATGACAATATTCTGTCCCACTATCCCTTAGGAAAAGAGCCACAGACATACGGAAGTTGGACACTGAATGAATGTGATTTCAATGAACACACATACTTGGTAAGGTATGCAACACAATGATAGAGACTTCTGACAACATAAGATCTAGGATAAATGTCCAAGAAAGTAAACAATTTTGTAAAGACTAACTTTATACTGTCCTGTAGTAATGTACTTTTATTGAAAATTATAAACTTTCCCACCATACAATGAGTGTGTTTAGGAACAAGATTTTGCCTTTACGTATGATTTAATCTACCTTGTGCAATGCAGTCTCTACCACAAAGAAGTCTCTTTTAAATGTTTCTTAAAGAAAAAAAAATGAAGGAAGGAGAAAAGATGGAAGGAATGGGAGAAGGGAGGAAGAAAGGAAGAAAGGAAGGAAGAAAAATGAGTGAAAAAAAGAATGAAAGAAGGGAGGAAACATGAATGGGAAGGGTTAAGAAAAGCAGCCAGAAGAAGGGCAAACATGGTGTTCTAGATCTAATGTAAACAGAAAAGCAAGAACTGCATCAGGCCCTGTTGCAGCAGGGGAAGGAAACGGAGGTAGCAGTTCTAGCCATAGATACAGTAGATGCTGCAGGCTGGGTGATCAACATTATACTGTAGACAAAGCTTCCCAGATAAGTGACGTAAATTTCTGCAGTTCCTGAGTTACAGAGCCGTGATGGTCATAAAATAGTTTTTCAAAGTGTAAAGAGATATACAAGTGTGAGGACTTATCACTGAAATAAGTTTTCAGAGTGTAAAATGGATCCCTTTTCTTATGACCAGGAAACCAGTGTGAATTTCCCATATTTGCACCTAACAAGATGACTCCACCCTTCATTTCCAAATGCCTTTTAATTTCTAATATAAATTGTCCATTCAACTCAAAACCTTTGGCATATGACTTCCAACTTACTTTTGTCATCTAGCAATGCCCCACTTTCACTCCTAAACAGCACAAGCCCTCATGGCCCCTCCAAAAGCCTGACCCACATCCTGAGCTTCTTGCCATCCCAAAAAGACCATCTTTGGGCATCTATAATTTGTAGAGGAAGTGCCCTGTCTTGGATGCCTGACCCCTGGCTCTCTTCTCCCTTGGATACCCACTGAGCTCCTCATTCATCAGCCTGCATTTCTTCTGAAAAGCCTTCCTTAACTCTCCAGAAAGATGTACCCGCTTCCTCTTCTGAGCATCCATGCAGCTTTACTTACAAGATTTGATTTGGACTAAGTAAATGGAACCATGAATGGATGCAAAAATTGTGAAATCAGGAACTTGCCCCTTCCCCCCACCCTTTTTTGTGATAGTGAAAAACAACTTTATTAGAAGTTTTAACAAGAATATAAACATACCAAACCCAAATTTTTAGTTTATATATTTCTGACGTGGATGTGACATGAACTAAAATGAGAAACAAACTTTGACTGCTCAGCAGTGCGTGAACTTAGAATGCACCCATCTTTTTAAATCCTGATTCCATGTATACCTAATAGGTTCTTCTAGCTTACCATCACTCCTAAGTCTTCTCTTGTACTTCCATCACCAAAACACAATACGTTTTAACACTTTGACAACTCATAATTTTGTTGAGGAAAGAATAGCCGTCTTCTTTGATCCATGATTTCACCACTTCCTCATTTTCAGATTTATAAATATCAGTTAGATTTGGACTTTGGAATTGAGTCCTGGCTGTACAACCTTACTTGGGTGACAAGTTATCATACTTCTCTATAACCTTAGTTTCCTCTCCTGGAAATGGAGAGGAAATAATACAATGGAGAAAATACTAGTACCTCTGAGTGAGTCTCCTCTCTTCCTTTCTTTTTCATCCTTTTAAATTTTAGAGATCTATGTGTCAGGCACTGTATTCGGTGCTTGCCATGTAGCAACTCATATAATCCTGGCAAACAGCTCTATGAGTTTAGTCAGAAGTTGCATGGAAAGAGCTTGGCACAGTGCCTAACACATAAAGAACACTTCTTACAGGCTGGCCGTTGTTAATTTTTATTGATTCTTTTAAATCTAGGCTAGACATCAGCAATGGTGGAACCTTGAAGTTTCTCTAAAAGTTTTTCTTGAAGTTGCATCTTCATTTCAAGGATGAAAGTGTGACAGGACAACATGATATCTGTTCAAATGGCAGGGATCTTCATCTCCTGATGTTGGTCAATCTGCCTTTCTACTCTGCACTATAGATAGATAGATAGATAGATAGATAGATAGATAGATAGATAGATAGATAGATACAGATGGATGGATGGATGATAGGTAGATAGATGATAGATAGATTGATAGATGATAGAGATATATAGATAAGATGAATGGATAGATAGATAGATAGATAGATAGATAGATAGATAGATAGATAAAGATAGATACAGATGGATGGATGGATGGATGGATGGATAGATGATAGATTGATAGATAGATAGATGATAGATAGATATGGATGGATAGATAGATAGATAGATAGATAGATAGATAGATAGATATAGATAGATGATAGATAGATAGATGGATATAGATATAAAGATATGGGAATGCCTAGAAAAGAGTCTCCCTGGTAAATCTTCATGTGGCCAGGATAAAATGTGTACAGAATGAGCAGTTGTTTTATTATGACTTATGGAAGTATGAACGTGGGTCATTCAATCCTTTTGAAAAATGCTGTTTTTTGGCCTCTCATGCATGTACATTCTAAAACACATTTTAAAAATTATCCCAAACTACTAAGATACTGTATGTAAATTCCCGAACTCAAAGTGAGTCTTTGGGAGGAGGGGAGAGTTTCATTGCAAAAAAAGCTTGCAATGGATCTTCAGGAAATTCCTGGCTTGATACTTATAACCCCAGATATTCTCATGCTTTTTAATTTTCTCATGCTTTTTAAAACACTTCTTATTTCCCATTCCACACTGTTATTGGGAAGATAGGGAAATTCAGAGCTTCCATTCTTGTGACTTTGAATCTATCGATTGCCTTCCCTTCCTACTCCTATGTTATCTTTTTTATTAGAATGACTTTTATATTACAAGTGGGTATAGTACCAATCTCTTGCTAAGACCAACAGCCTGCTTCAGCAGAGATGAGCTTATCACAGGGCTGAAGTAAAACAATGTGACTACCTCAAGCCTGTGGGTGACTCTTGCCACTTGATTATGTCCTGGGAAAATGATTTTTACCAAGTCGAAATGTCACACCTGCCTCTATACCTGCACAGTCCCCATAATCCATGAATCATGCTATTGCTGCATTACTTTTCAAGGAAATAACTTAGGAAAGAGCATACATTTTGAAAGTTGTTAAATAAGAAACTGTTGACATAAATATGAATAGGAGAAGATCAACATATGGAAATTTTCATGGTGAGTTTTCCTTCAGCATCAACGAAAAGGGACGTCAAACCACAAAGAACCCTTTCCCTGTGCCTCTGAGAGTGATAGCAGAAATCTTCAAAAGGCACTTGACGGAATCATTCCCGGAAATGGTTGGATCATAAAAAGGTGTAGCGTTCAATTCTCTTTTTGAAATGCTCTGGAAACTTCAGCTTTCTCCTCAAGAAAATGCATATGACTTTGGCCTCCTTCAAGGTGAGATGAGGCTCTTCTGGGAGTCATTTTTCATTTAATGACTGCTTCAAGGAAAGCACAGCTCTCCTTCCCTACCCCACCTCTCCCAGTCTCCCTCGGTCTCTAGGACTTGGACACTCAAATTTCTTCTCTAAAGCTTTTCCTGTTGGTCCCTGCTCCATTGGACCACACTTGCACTCTTTCTTAAAACCTAAAGTACTAGGTCCTTGTAACTAGTAATGTAATTTTACATTTACTTCAAACCATATCTTGCATTATGCTTAAACCATATTCCACCAAACTACCATATTCTAAAGGCAGAGATGAAATCCTACCTCCTTAGTATCCAGCTCGCTCTGTGAGGCTTAACAAATGTTGGCAAAAATTGGCTTAACAATTGGGGATAACTTCACCATAAATTTCTATGTCAGAGCAGGGATTTCTTATTCCAAATGGAAAGAGCTGACATTTAACAACTCCCTGCTATCAGAGAATATGCTGGTTTTCATTATTATTATTATTATTATTATTTATTATTATTATTGATAATATATATTCTTAACAACAATGTTAGTGTTTGTATTTCCATTTGGTAGCTAAAGAAATTGAGGTGCTAAGGTGGTGAGCTGCTTGCCCAAGAATAAGCTCCTACTATAGCCAAGGTTTATCTGACGCTAGGATTACCAACATATATATGGAAAGAAATCAACCACTAAACACAGTTCTTTTTTTTTTTTTTTTTTTTTTTTTGATCAGAGATAATGCCCCCATAGACCAATGGAAATGACCACTATGGAAGTCTTTCCTGGTCCTTCCTGCAGGTGGAGGACAAATCTTTCTGAGTGATATGAACCTCTTTGCTTGCCTTCTTGACTCCTCAGCAAGTTTAGATTACTCAAGGTGAAGAGAGATGGGGTAGGAAGAGCAGGTGCCATTTTACTCCGTTTAGTCATTTCTTAGCTACACTTGTTCTCTCTTCCAGCTCCCAGGGGGTATGACTCTATGAAGATGACAAGTGGTTCCTTTTCAGTGGTAGATTGGAAGTTGCTTCAAATAATGGATTTCAGAAAGTTTAAAGCCTATATTATTTTTGTTTCTTGACTCAGTCTGTAGACTTCTTCCTTAGCCTTTCCTTTCATTGTTGCAAACAAAGGGTATTTAACTTACCAGTTCTGATTTACCCAGGGCCCATCCTGTGCCAGGCACAGTATTAAAGCACTTAAAGGACACAGATGTGATCAGAGACTCAAGGAACTTGAGAATATGTCAAAGGTGACTAGTGTTGGGAGTTCAAATGGGAAAAACTAGTGAGTGATATACAGGTTTAGATTCTATTCACAGCACTAGTATTTGTGCATAGAAAGTGCTGTGGAGACCTAGAAAGGAACACCCAATTGATGGCTTAAAAGAGGAGGTGGAAATTGAGCTAGATTTGGGAAAATGAGAACTTTGATAGCTGAGAATAGGGTCAAAGGATATTCCAGGCAGAGCGAAAACATGAACAGAGGTGAAGAGGTAGAAAAGCAGTGGGTGTTTTCAGGGAAACTGAAATTGTCTAGATCAGGGGTTGGCATACTATGGCTTTCAAGCTGCAGGCTCTGAAGTAAAATTGAAAATGAAAATAAAACTATCATAGTTTCATTTATAAAATTTTTAAAGGATATTATTCACATAATGGTGATTATGTAAAAATATTTATGGCTCTCAAATAATTTTTAAATTGTTCTGAGGGACAGGATTGGCTTTTCCAGGGGTCAGCAAACTTTTGAGATGAAACGTACCCCAAGAGCCGCATGTGGCTCGCGAACCACAGTTTGCTGACCCCTTGTCTAGATGTTATTAGAACATAGAACTTGGTAATTAGTTGGGGTGTATTTCAGGCTGGGGAAGGGGAAATAGAGATCATGCTAAAAAGTTTGGACTCTAGCTCATAGACCACTAGTGATTTTATTTTTTAGTAGGTATTTGGTTTGATGAGAGCTGAACTTTAGAAATGGCAGGAACACTGGACCCTAAGAGTGGGATTTCTCAGCAGTAGCATTATTGGTAATTGAGGCCAGATAATCCTTCTTTGTGGAAGTCTGTCCTATGCATTGTAGGACATTTAGCAGCATCTCTAGCTTCTGCCTCCTAGATCCCAGTAGCACCCCTTTCCTCATTTGTGACAACCAAAAAGTTTAAAAGAGAGACCAAATGTCCCATAGAGTGAAAAATATTTACTATCTGGCTTTTGGCAGAAGAAGCTTGTCAACCACTGCTCTGTATCCCTCCTTTGATCTCTTCCTTCCTCTCTTCTAAGAGTCCAGTGCCTTCATACTGCCTTTCAGTGAGTTATACAACCCTGTTTTTCCCAATATTTCTTATTAATCCAAGTACCAGAATTAATTGTCCACAATCTCAGTTATATCCCACCAATCTTTATCTCCCAAGCTTTACTGAGACAAAATTAACAAATAAAAATTGTATGTATTTAAGCTATACAATGTGATGGGTTGATGATATACCTATACATTGTGAAATGATGACCACAATCAAGCTAATTAACATATCCACCATCTCACATAGTTACCATTATGCTGTGTGTGTGTGGTGAGAATGTTTAAGATGTTCTCTCTTACCAAATTAGAAGCAGGTCATTATGGTATTATTAAATATAGTCACTATGGTGTACATTAGATCTCCAGATTATTCATCCTGCATTACTGAAACTTTGTACACTTTGATCAATATTTCCAATTTCTCCCAATCCCCAGTCCCTGACAACAACCATCCTATTCTTTGATTCTATGAGTTTGGCTATTTTAGATTTCATATATAAGTGAGATCATGCAGAATTTCTCTTTCTATGTCTGGCATGTTGTCCTCCAGATTAATCCATGTTTTCACAAATGACAGGATTTCCTTCATTTTTAAGGCTGAGTAATATTCTAATACATATATACATTTTCTTTATCCACCCATCCATGGATGGACACTTAGGTTGTTCCGATATCTTGGCTATAGTAAATAATGCTGCAATGAATATGGGAGTGCATCTTCACAATATATATTTTATCTTCTTTGGATATATACCCAGTAGTGGGATTGCTAGATCACATGGTAGTTCTATTTTTAATTTTTTCAGGAGCCTCCATACTGTTTTCCATAATGGCTTTACCAATTTACACTCCTACCAACCATGTTCAAGGGTTCCCTTTCTACGCATCCTTGCTGTCACTTCTTTTATTTTGCCTTTTTGATAATGTCCATTTTAACAGGTCTAAGGTAAACTTCAGTGTGGTTTTGATTTGAATTTCCTTGATGATTAGTGATATTGAAGAAATTCTCATATACCAGTTGGCCATTTGTATGTATCCTTTGGAAAAATGTCTATTTATTTATTTCATCCATTTTTACATCAAGGTATTTTGGGTTTTTTTGCTGTTCATTGAGTTTTCTTATATATTTTGGATGTTAACCCCAAAACATACTTTAGATGTATATTTTACAAATATTTTGTGGGTCATCTCTTAACTCTGTTGATTACTTCTTTTGCTGTACAGAAGCCTTTGAGTTTGATGTAATGCCATTTGTTTATTTTTGTTTTTTTTTGTCTGTGTTTTTGAAGTTAAATCCAAAAACTCATTGCCTGGACCAATGTCAGGAAGACTTTCCCTGTGTTTTCTTCTAGTACTTTTGCGGTTTAAGTCTTTCATTCATTTTGAGTTAATTATTTGTGAGATAGGTGTCTAAATTCATTCTTCTGTATGTGCATATACAGTTTTCCCAGCACCACTTATTAAAGAAACTGTCCTTTGTCCATTGTCTGTTCTTGGCACCTTTGTCAAAGATTAGTTGACTATAAATGTGTGGATTTATTTCTGGGTCCTTTATTCTGTTCCACTTGCATATGTTTCTATTTTCATGCCAGCACAATATTGTTTTAATTTCTATAAATTTGTAGTATATGTTGAAATCAGGCAGTGTGACACCTCCAACTGTGTTCTTGCCCAAGATTTTAAGTATTTTAAGTTTTAAGTATTTGGGGTCTTTTGTGATTCCATATAAATTTTATGATTTCTTTTTTCGTTTCTGTGAAAAATGATGTTGGAACTTTGATAGAAATTGCACTGGATCTGTAGATATCTTTGGGTAGTATGGACATTTTAACAATATTAATTCTTCTAATCCATGAACACAGGATATCTTGTCATTTATTTGTGTCTTCTTCAGTTTCTTTCATCAGTGTTTTATAGTTTTCAGTGTATAGGTTTTTCATTTCCTTGGTTAAATTTATTTCTAAGTAATTGTTTCTAATTTTTTTTTTTTGGATAGTTTGCTGTTAGTGTATGGAAATGCAACTGATTTTTGTATGCTGATTTTCCTGAAACTTTACTGAATTTGTTCATCAGTTCTAATAGTCTTTGATAGAGTCTTTATGGCTTTCTACATATAAGATCATGCCTTCTGCACCCAGAGACACTTTCACATCTTCCTTTCTGATTTGGATGCCTTTGATTCCTTTTTCTTGCCTAATTGCTCTGGCTAGGACTTTCAGTTCTGTGAATAGAAGTGGTGAGAATGGGCAACCTTGTCTTGTTTCTGATCTTAGAAGCTACTTAAATGAAACAGTCCATATTAATGCAAATGGCTGATTGGTTGAGCATGTAACTCATGACACTGTCCTCCTCATTTGTAAAAGCACACACATTCACTGTAAAGACATTAAATAGCAGTATGATGTAAAAGTGAATCGCTAAACTGAGCTGAAGCCCTACATTGTTTTAAGTGCTTTACACCCATTAACCATTGATCCCTTCCAGCACCCCTATGAGGTAGGGGCAATTTTTATCCTTATTTTTGCAGAGGAGGAAACTGAGGCACAGAGAGGTTAATAGCTTGCTCATGATTAAAAAGCTGGTAATGGGCATAGTTCAGTTTCAAACTCAGGTAGCCTGGCTCTAGAAGCCATGTATGCTTTTAACCACCATGCACACCACCTCTCATACTATGGTAGTTAAGAACATGGGTTGTGGAATCAGATAACATTTTCCTTCCATGGGTATGCCTTTGAGTAAGTTACTAAATCTCCATGATCTTCACTTTCTTTACCTGTTAAAGCATAATAATAGCTGTGCCTGATTTATATGGCCCTTATGTGTAGTAAAAGGGTTAACACCTGTGAATGTCTAAGTGTGTTGTCTAGGACGGGGAAAGAACACCCATATCAGTGTTTGCTTTTATTCTGATAGTCTTAGCTTTGCCCAAGATGTCATTGTAGGCAGAGCAAAAGGGCAATGTGCTTGAAAAACAGCCCCTTCTTTGATAGGCTTTACATTCCCCTGCACAGAAAACGTATTCTGCTTGTTCCTGATACCAACTCTGACAACATTTACCTGTGCTTAATGTGTGCGTATGCCACCTCCTTGTATAGAAAACAGAAAGGGGTCCTTTAGTTAGGCTTTTTGGTATATCTGTGCTCCTGAGTATAATCACTTTCGTTTGAGGTTTGGATTTATATACACATAGCAGCCACAGGCATGCAGGCATATATTTTTAGATCACTCTCTGAAAATGGAGCATAGAATTTTTTAAAAATAAACTTGTGCAGGGCTAAAGCTGGAATCAATGAGCGTGTGTGTGTGTGTGTGTGTGTGTGTGTGTGTGTGTGTGTAGGGGAAAATCACCAACCTTGCCTTCTCCTTGTCTTCACTGACAACCAAATCTTGCTCTCCCAGCCCCGATGTCAGCGAATTCTTTCATTTTCTATCCTAGAATGAGCAGTGCAGATCTCAGCAACTGACAAGCAAGGAGTTTGCTGTTAAATATAAATGCCCAACTCCTCCTGGAAATTTGGCTCCTGACACATGTTCCTGAAAACTTTTAGAATGTGCCTACATATTTCAAGGGCCCCCTAAAGAAACCTCAAATTAAATCAGGCTTTTCTCAGTCGATCTTCTTCAGGCTGTGAGCTTACTAAATACTCCTCATAGGCGGTTGGAACAGTGAACAGTGAACTGTTCTGCAGGGACTCCTCAAAACTGGGGAGGACACATCTTCACTCCCCAGTCCTATCCCCCTTTACCCCTCAGTGCACCCAACTAGCCAGAGAAGATGTTTTCCAGGCTGATGACTGTTGCCAGGGCAACTCCACATTGATCCCTTATGGTAATATTGGCAGATACCCCCTGGGAATTGAAGAGTGGGGTTGGGTGACAGCTCCCTGAATGGGAGAAGTGGGTGTTTTATGTTGGTTTTATCATCAGCACTATCTGTTCCCAGCCCCCAAAGAGTCAAATTTTGAAGCTCAATTTTAAGCTTTGGAGAAATGCTCAATTTGATGATGATTGTAGATGGAATGAGAAGAGGCCCCTGAGATTACTGGGGAAAGGCCTCACTGGAAGAAACTTAGCTTCCCAGGATGGAGATAAAGGGAGGAGTCAGGAAGAAAAGGGAGAGACAGGAAACAATTGTTATTCAGCTGCTAAAGGACCAAATTAGGCCTCAGGGACCAATCCTTCACTTTGCCACCTAGGATGATTAAGAAAGTGGGGTGGGTGGGTAAGAAGATCATTTGGAAATCCCAACAATATCAAAGAAAAGTTATTTTTTTCACCTAGCACCTTGGAGAAAGCCTTAAGCAGACAAGAACAGGGAAAGCCATTTGTAAACCTGTCCAGGAATGAATGGCACTGCCGGGGACCCAAATCTGTTATCTTCCAGTTTAAACTCAAACCTGACCAAACCCTGTTGGACATTCAGTCTGTGCTTTCTGAAGGACACCAGTCACTGAGTCTTCTTCACTTTATATGCTTTTTTGTTTGTGAAGGCCTCACATCGCCTGCTTCTCTTACTCCAGCCTGCCTTCAGGGAGTGGCAAAGAAAATCAAGGGAACAGATTGACTGTAAAGTATTCCAAAGAGAAGAGATTTGGCGAGGGCTCCTATTTCAAAAACATGTTATCCAAAACAGCCCTTTCACGTTTACCTTATTCCTTGTTTTCTGAGGAGCAGGGGTAGAAAGAGAGGCAGGTTTGCTATCAGATTTGCCAGGAATGGAAACCCAGCTCTATGGTATTAACACTGTGACTGAACCATTTCTTTCACCTCTCTGGGCCTTGGTTTTTATCACCTCCGCAGGGGGAAGCGTGCCACTGTTTGAGGAGGCTTATTGTGCGAATTAAACACAATGGAAGCACCCAGCGGGTTATATAAGCACTTAGAAAAACAGGACCTGCCATTCCTGTCCCATGTAGTGACTCCCAAACATGAAGCTAAACTATTATGTTAAGAGGACTTAACAAAAGCTTTATGAGCTATTTGGGGAAATTGATTCCATGCAGGCTTTAGGATTGTTTTTAAATGCGGAAGAGCAAATGTTATTTTGTCAGCATCGGCTAAATACTACGGCTGTTTCCTTTAAGGAACCCAGTGGGACTGGGCTCACATTGCATGCATATTTCATCTGCAGTCACCACATATGTGTGTGTTGCTCAGCCAGCGGCACATATGGAACGACTCTTGATGGAAGATCAGAGTGATGTCATCTGCCGAGCAATACCAGGATATGAACTCACACTCCCCCAGTGTGCTCCGAGGAAGGGAGGCTCTTTGGAATGCTTCCGGATCAGTAGGCTTTGATTTTCTTCTGAGAAATCGCTGGGAGGGTGTAATCTGATTTCCACCAAGAGAAGTGAGTGTGAGGGGCCAGAAAGAGTTTCTTCTTAGGGGTTCCTAAAGAACTCTTTGGGAGTGTTTCTCATATTTCAGAGCAAAAACGTGGAAAATAGAGCAAATGTATTCCATTGCCTTTTATGTTGAGGAAAACAGTCCCTCTGTCCTTTCAAGAGCTCCCGTCCCTGGGAATGTGCTTAGGCTTGCTGCTCAGTCTGCATTCCTTGGTGGCATTTGCTGAACAGATTGGCTTCAACGCAGAGCTCAGGGCTTCTCTGGTGATTTCAGGGGTTGGAAACAAGGATTTCAGAATGGAATGGATGAAAGAAAGTCAGATAACAAAAATCTGTTTGTTTTCTTTTCTTAAAACCAATAATGAAAGAAATTTAAGTTCATTCATGAAATTCTATTGGGATGGCTTAAATTCCATTCCTTTTTTTTTTTTTTTTTTTTTTTTTGTAGTTAGGTACAATACCTTTCCTTAGCATTGATCTTCCTACAGAAAGAACCTGCCTGGTTGCTTGGAATTCAGGTTTCAGTCTATGAAGAACTAATCCCCATAAGCTTATAGGAATTGCCCCCCTGAGCTAAGCTGAGAGGCCTGCCTGGTATAGTTGGAGGGATCAACTGGTGGTCACCTGTCCTGAGCGGGACGTGGCTCTCAAGGTAGCAGTCTCACACCCGTTTGTGTCTGTCCACACTGTCAGATTTTATTAGAATAAAGCCACGGATCTAGTCCTACTGACTCGGTGTACCGTGGGCATTCACCCAGGACCTGGCCAGAGGGCAGTCTCTCAGTAGTTGAGGCAGAGCGGTTTCACACAACAGGGTCACACAGGTTTGTAAGCCAGAGGGTTAGGCAAGGCGGACAGAGTCTTATGCAAGAAGGATGAGAGAAAGAGTGCGGTGCTCAGCGAGAGTCCCTTCGGCGCTGGAGTGCGTAGCGTCAGGCATCAGGCTGGGCAGGTAAGACAGTCAGGAGGCAAAGCTTCAAGTGCTCTGTCTGCAACAAGTGCAAGTGCGGCTGTCAGCTCGTCAGTGGAGCTCTGAGCAATGAGCTGTCAGCCAGCCCTGGTTTTATGCTCGAGACTGGGTGCGGTGCCCCCATCTGCACTCCATTCAAGCTCATCTGCAGTCTGATAAAGCCGTCAGGTGCTCACCGTCCACCTTGCATCTGGAGTTACCTGGGTAGGGTGCTCACTGGGTCCGCCTTTCACAGGATGCTCTGGCGTGACTGTCGCCTTGTGACTGACATAGCTATGAGAATTATTAGAGTCCATTTGGTGTTCATAATTAATGCTGTTTACATCCTATGATTGATTTTGTTCAGAAGGTGCGTTTGGTTAAGCAGAGTTTTTAAAAAGCATTTGAGCTGGAATGGTTTTAAACAGGGGTACACCCTCTCTTTTTCTCCTCAGATATTAGCTCTCCCTTAGAAAATTAACCACTGGTTTTGGCATAATGTGAAATTACTTGCCCAGTTCCCATAGGCATTTGAGTTTGAGACCCTGGGACTGGAAGGGACAGCTAACAAGATGTAAGCAGAATATGAATTCTTTGTTGAAAGTCTACCCAACTGTTGTTTCTGCATGCCCAATATTTATTCCACCTTTGATCTCATGAAAGAATCTCATTTTCTCCTTGAAAACTATTTCTTTTCTTCTTTTGCAGTTCTGGTAGAACTGTCACTTTATATATCCTTCCTCTGCCAGCCACTCAAACTCAACCATCTTGGATATTTGTGGTAGATGCAGAGCTATACCACCCAAATGCCCCTTCAAGGAAGTACTTGCTTCCCAGCTTTGGGGAGTGATGTCAACAGACAACCTCCCATTGTCAGCTTCTTCAGGGTTTACCTTGACTGCCGCAAGCCCCCATACCCAAGGTCATGCCATTACCTGGGCAGCCCGTAGATGGAGCGAGGTGGAGTTCTAAAGACAACGCCATTTCTGCTCCTCTAGGGACCTGATGATGGGCACCACTGGCTCCAGAATCCCCCCTGGCTTGCCTGAGGCTTTGTTGGAGCTGCATTGCAGCTCAGTTTTTCTTCTGCCCAAATCTACTTGCTCCCACTTCCCTTAACCGGTATTAATTCTTAATAAATATCTTGTAACCCAACTCTGTCTCAGTGTGTGCTCTTGGAGAGCCAAGCCTATAGCAGTTATTATAGCGGGGAAATAGAGATGGCAGGAGAGTAATGCATCAGTGATTCTGTGGCTCCACAGAAATGCAACATATTTCTAACCAACATACTGTGGCCAGAGCTAGTCCAATGGCACCACCTAATAGCAACAGCAGTAAGAAACATGAGATGCAGGATGGAAGTTTTGGAGAGCATCATTCTGTGTGGCACCACGTCCTCCCGGCTTCTGTCCTATTTGCTACCACATACCTTCCCGATGTATTTCTTTTGAATTAAGTTAGCTAGGGCTAAATTCTTTTACTTGTAAGCAAGCACTTCTTTCTGATATAAGAAGACTTAGTATAAATTCCTCTTTTAATAAGGCTGAATGAGAATGGAAGATAAGAGATTAAATGTTAAAAGGGTTAGAGAAAATATTATTATCTTTATAAGGTGGGATAAATATTAGTTTTCTTGGCTGTTATGGGAAATTCAGGATAGTGGCTATAATGGGTTGAATGGTGTACTCCAATTAGTTTTATGTTGAAGTCCTGACCCCCAGTATTTCAGCATGTATCCTTCTTTGGAAATAAAATGATTGTACAAGTAATTAGTGAAGATGAAATCCTTAGCTAATTAATTAGGTGGGTCCCTAATCCAATGTGACTGGTGTCCTTATAAACATGGGAAATTGAATGCAGAAAACCACACATGGAGATCATCAGAAAGGCAGAGATTGGGGTAAGGCAGCAGAAGCCAAGGGCGCTAATGGTTGCCAGCAAACCACCAGAAACTAGTAGAGACGCATGGAACAGATTCTCCCTCACACCCCGCAGCAGAAGCCAACCCAGCCAACCCCTTCATCTTGGATTGCCAGCCTCCAGAACTGGGAGACAATACACTTCTGTTTTTTGAGCCACCCAGTTTGTGGTGCTTTGTTACAGCAGCCCGTGGAAACTGATGAGATGGCATTGGTATATATACAGGGCAGTGACAGAGATGTTTGCTGGAACCAAGTCTTGGAGCAAGTAGAAAGGACGAAGAATTCAATAATAAACAACAAAGAAAGGAGAATATCTTGTCCTCTGATATTCTGGTGACAAAAGAAACAACATAAAGACTGGTGTGAATAAGGGAGCTTTTGGGGGACTTTTTAAGAACAGGTGTAAACTGTTTTAGGTCAATAGTTTAAATTCCAATATATATCTTTAAAAGTTAGGGGAACCCTGAAAACATCCCTGTTTCTATAAATAACCTGTCATAGTGATGTTATAAGTTGACTGACACAAACAACTTACGAAATACTAGTCTCTGTCATGATACTCCTTTTAAATTGGACATAGTTTAGTGTTAGCGATTGAAAGCAAGGGTTCTGGATATAGAATGTCTGAGTTGAATCTGGCATCATAGTTTCCTATTGTGAATTGGTTAAGTTACTTAAACATTCCATCACTAAAATCCTTCATCATAAAATGGAAATGTGTCTAACCTCAGGATTATTATAAGGATGAAAGAAAAATACTTAAGAGGATTAAAATAGGAATAAAACTCTCTTTCCTCATCTGTAAAGTGAAAACAGTTATAGGCTCTAATACATAAGATGGTTGTAAGGATTAAATTATGTGAGCTGAAACATATAAATCATATATAAAGAGTAGGTACTGGTATTTGATAAGTGCTCAACAACTGTAAGTTATCACTACGATTATTATATCCTCTAATATAACAATTCCAACTATTGTAAACTTCTTTCCAAAAAGAAATACTTACATTTACTATCAATGTCTTCCTATCAAGAAAGCTGGAAAGTCACACGAGAAAGATATATTTCAAGGAGGATATTTCTGTAGTTCACAAATTCTAATTTTAGAGTTTTCAGCCTTGACTTTTTTCTAGGCTTTGTCTTTTTATATTTAAAATGATAAAGAATCGATTTACAGAAAGAAGCTTACCACATTTAGATAATTTTAGTTCCTTTGCCCTGAATTTTTTCTAACTTTTATTTTGCTGTTTCATTATTTATTTTGCTATTTAATTATTTATGGTTGCCTATATTTTATTTAAGTATTCTGCTTCGATAAGTCAGTTATGAAACTTGCTAACATTCTGCACAATTTCCTGAATAATTGGACTTTACCACAGTTTTCTGTTTTATAATTGTAGCCATCTTAACTCTTCAAGATGTCTTTTTACATTTCTTAAAGAGAGATTTTCCTCATTATGAGCTGCCTGAAAGACATCTCTCTGGGGCATGGGTTTCCTCTTGAGGGTCGCTGCGATACCTAGGGGACTCACTGTCACAAGACAATGACATTAATAACTTTTATGCCTTTACACTAGGTCATCCCTTCAGCAAGACATAACCTCTGTATAAGTGACATTTATGAGACTATCAACCTCCTGCTGAATCTAGAATTTTTTATTCTTAGATTCAATGCAGATCCACAGTACTGATATAGTGCATGATACATAATAGGCATTTAATAAAATTTATTGGAAGAAATCAGGAGGTGACACGGAACCCATGAACTATGACTCAGCTGGCAGTTTTGCAAAACAAACTCTATTTACCAAAATAGGCTAAAAGTCCTTCCTCTTACTTATTTCAAAGACATGTTATGAAGTTTTACAAATAAAGAAATTAACAAGATTTCAAATGCATGTAAAATTTATAATTGTATTTTCTATAAATGTCTTTCACAATAAATAACATTGAGTTTTCTGCTTAAATAGCCAATATATGGACTTCAACTTCCAATCAAATATAAAAATCTTGTGGTAGAGCATTTCTCCCATCATGACACCTCATTAGACATGCTTACAATAAATACATACGTATTTAAGAAAACTGAGGAAAATATGAAACAATAGGTAACTCTAACAAAGAGAAAGAATGTCTAAAGTGGACATTCTAAAACTGAAAAAATACAATATAAATTAAGAACTCATTATTTTTATAGCAGAAAAGAGGGTCAGTGAATATGTAGACAGATGAATAGAAATTATTCAAACTTAATAGAAAGGAAAGAATGAAGAAAACAGAATAAATTATAATAGAATTATGGGAAACTGTAAATAGTCTAACATACTTATAATTGGAATCTCAGAAGAAAAGGAGGGAGAGAGAAGAGAGAAGCAACATTGAAAAGATATTGATGAATAAGTTTACAAAACTGATAAAAGATAACTTAGAGATTCAAGAAGATAATGGAACTCTTAGCAGGATATGAAGAAACATCACATATTGACATATCATAATGAAATTTCTGAAGATCAATATAAAGGGAGATTCTTAAAAACAACCATAGAAAGCAACACTTTGTCTTCAAATGGTAGAAAACTTTTCAGTAGAAACTATGAAAACCAGGAGACACTGAAACAGCATCTTCACAGTGCTGAAAGGGGGAAAAAACCAACAACAAAGCTACCTAGAATTCCACATGCTTTATTGAATATTCTTCAAAAATAAAAGTGAAATATGAATGTTTACATGCTGGTTTCAGAGAACTTATTAACAGCAGGCCCACACTACAAGAAATACTAGAGAAAAATTTTCACATTGAAGAGAAATAATCTCATATAAAAACATGGAATTTCAGAAAGAAATGAAAACATTAGAAGGAGTGAATATTTACACAAGTATAAAATATTACAGAGTCTTAAAGACAACAACAATAACAGTGTACTAGGGGTGTTATAGCTATATAGAAATAAAATAAATGACAGCAATAGAAGGGAGTAAATGAATTTGACTGATGTAAGGGTCTTGCATGATTCAGGAATTGGGAGGGTGCTAATTTAAGATAAATTGCAATAAGTTAAAAATGTATATTATAATCAAAGTACAAATACAAATAGTATAAAATGTATAAGTAAAAAGTGAATAAAGAAAACCAAACACTAACATTTCTTACTTAATCCAAAGAAGTTAGGAAAGGAGGAACAAGCAAACAACAGTTTGATCAACTAGGAAGAAAATATCAATATGGCAGATGCAAGTTGATCTGCATGGGCAATTACGTTAAATGTACATTTTTTAATCACCCAATTGAAAAACAAATTTGTCAGACTAGGAAAAATAAATATACACACTCAGTTCCCGAGTATGTGCCCTTTTGGAGAAACACACCAGTCCTCGTCCTCTAGCAATACAGATTAATTGTAAAACCATAATAATATTGTTATTGTGATAGCATGCAAACACTACCAAAAGGAAGTTGGTATGAATATATTAATATCAGAAAAAAATAGGCATTGATGGAAGCATTAAAGAAAGACATAGGAACGATTCATAAAGATAAAAGATAGTAGGAAGTCATAACAAACCCAAATGTATATGTATACCTATAAACATAGCTTTAAGATATATATATGGATATATGTATCATATATAATATATCTTCTAGATATATGTATATCACATTATATAATATATCTTATGGATATACATATACACATCAATTATCAATTATTGTTATAGATTCTAAAATACATTTTTAAAGCACACCAAAAGTCAAATAGAATATAAAATTTATTTGACAACCCTATAAAGTAATTTGAACTAATTAATATTTATACCAAAAAACTACACCAAAAAAACCAACAGAACAGTGTTTTCAAATGTAAGTGGAATGTTTACCAAAACAGACATTATACTAAGCTTAAAACCAAGTCTATGTCAATTTCAAAGGATTGAATACATATAGAAGATGTTATCTGACCACAATAGACTTAATCAAGAAATAATGATATAACCAGAAAATCTGCAAATCTCTGAAGACAGCATTAGATCTTAAAGAAATTGAATCTGCAATTAAAAATGTTCCCCCAAACAAACAAACTCACTAAAGTGGGAGAGAGCAACTTCTGGCCCAAATTATTTCATTGGTATATCCTTTCAAGCATTTGCACCAGAAATAATACCGGTCTTACACAAATTCTTTCCAAGAGTCGAGAACAGAAACACTTCCTGACTCATTTTATGAAGACAGGATAACTCTGACACCAAAAGCAGGAAAGGGTATTTCAAGAAAATAAAATTATGAACCTATATTTCTCATACATTAAAACTACTAAACAAAATATTAGCAAATCACATTTAGAAATTGAGTAAAAGGATATATCACGGCAAAGTGGAATTTATTCTGGGATTGTAATGTTGATTTATCTTTCAAAAAATGAAGATAATCACATTATTGATGTAGAAGAGAAAAATCATATGATGTGGTTATATACAAAAAAATGTATTTGATAAAATTTGACTCTTTCAAGATAAAAATCTCAGAAAGTAGGACTGTAAGAGTTTCTTCTCAGTCAGGGATTTGGAAAGTGGTTGTGTGTGTGCCCAAGCCCAGCTCCTAAATTTGCACTAAGTTTACCCTTTCCCTTAGTTTCCTCATCTGAACAATGGCAATAATAACATTATGTTTCTCATCAGAATTAAGTTAGTTAACTCATGCAAAATATTTCCACGAATGCTTGATCCATAGTAGATACACTGTAGACAATGGTTATTACAGTTAGTGATGTTATTTCCATGCTGTCAGCACTTAGCCCATTTCCTAGAACGTAGTAGATATTAAATGAGTTTTTGTAAATGAACGAGGGAGCCTATATGGACAGGTGCCTGCGAAGTATGCAGCATACTTATAGGTGCAGAGAGGAATAGAAGACTCAGCTCCACGTCAGCCTGTTTTTAGCACTTTCATCAGTCATCCTGCTTTATGCAATAGGTTTGGAGGGCATCCGAAGACAAGAACCATCTCTGTCCAGAGTGGACTTCAGTTTGGATAGTTATGCAGGGAGAGAAAAAGAGAGAAAGAGAGAGAGAGAGAGAGAGAGAGAGAGAGAGAGAGAGAGAGAGAGAGAGAGAGAGAGAGAGAAGCCAGGAAATTGGGGTTAATTCTTTCTGTGTGGCATTGGGCAAAGTCACTTAATACTATCATTTACTCCATCATATTGGAATTATTTATGCTCTGTTTGTTCCCAATAGATGGTGAGCTCTTTAAGGAAGAATTTATGCCTCATCCATCTTTTGTGTCCTGTGTTTCACATGGTAATAGCTCATAGCTGCCTTTGGTGAGAGTTTTTCAAAGGAAACTTAACTTAGAGGCTCCATTTTCCATTTCTGCAGAATTCCTGCCCAGCTCTTTAAGGGTTATATGAAACGGAAGAGCATACACTGACGATATTGAAACCTTCCAAAGGCTACAGAAAGGTGTGCTGTCATGGTGGCTTTATTGAAAAAAACAAAAATAGCAAGCAACCAATACATATATGAAGCATGTTATAGTTTACAAAGCATTTTTCAGATCTAGTGCTTAGTTTAATCTTAGCCAACAGCTTTATTAGAGGAAGGCATTATTATACCAGTTTCTCAGAAGTTTCCATTTAAATCCACATTTTGGAAATAAAAATATGCTTCATATTCATTTAGGAACATGTATTCTCCAAAGAGTTTTACAGTAACTCTTGCCTCATAAAATAATCTGTTTTTCTTTCATAAAGTTTGGATGTTTGCATACTGAAGTTTCATTTACTTGGGTCTAAATGTGAAATCTATAGATATAGATTAGATATAGATATAGATACAGATATAGATATAGATAATATACCGGGGGTGCCAAAAAATGTGTACACATGACTACTTGTATTCATCTTTTGTTATTGGTGTATGTTGCATATTACAATTTCAATACAGTTTTTTCCTTTCTTAAAATGGGTATACAATTTTTTGGTGCCCTCTGTGTTTTGCCTCAGCATCAGAGACATTTCAGATGTAGTACATTTTCTGGCTTAATAATATTGAAAATAGTTATGTTGATTACATTTATTCATTTTAAGCACAATAAAATAGTGACTACCAACTTAAAAATTAGATACACTTGCAGCCCATTTCTTATTTCTCTTACGACCCTGTGCCTATCAGAATCCTTATCTGTAAAATATAGAGAGAAAGTGCATCTCACCCTCAGCATTTAAAAACCCACTGAAATGATGCTTCCAAAGTATTACAGCATTGGACCTGCCAAATAAGTGCCTAACCAATAACAGCGTTTACTATTCTGTTATTAATCATTACATTTTATACATTAATAATAGTTATTAATAAAATACCTTTGAATTAATAATAGTAAATGTAGCAGGTGATTTTGTTGTTTGGGGATTTTATTGGGGGAACCACTGACAAAGCTCTGATAACGATTTTCCAGCTCGTGCGTAACTTACAAATAAGTCCCGGTTAGGATCCAGTAAAGGAGAGCATCTTGCTCCAGCCTGTGGTTCCAGCTGGTATTTATTTCTTATGCCTGCTGTAACGATTCACCACACAAATTTAGTGGTTAGAAAACAATCCAGTGTATTATCATATAGCTCTGGAGGTCAGAAGTCTGAAACGGGCCTCTGTAAAATCAGGGTTCCCCAGGCCTGCATTCCTCTCTGGAGGCTCCAGGGAAGAATCCGTTTTCTTGCCTCTTCAGCTCCCAGATGCTGTCCGGGATTCCCTGGCTTGTGGCCCCCTCCTGTAAAATCAGGGTTCCCCAGGCCTGCATTCCTCTCTGGAGGCTCCAGGGAAGAATCCGTTTTCTTGACTCTTCAGCTCCCAGATGCTGTCCGGGATTCCCTGGCTTGTGGCCCCCTCCTGTCTTCAAAGCCACCAATGCTGTGCCTCTCTGGGCCTTTCTTCCGTAAGTCACATCTCCCTTTGATTGTCTTCACTGCCTCCGTCTTTCACCTTTGTGCATCCTGTGGGCATGTTAGTCAGCTCCAGTTAATTCAGCATAACCTCCCCATTTTAAGGTCAGCTTATTATCCACCGAATCCCATGTGCATTTAATTTCTCTTTACCATGTAGCCTAATACAGTCACAGGTTCCAAGTAGTAGAGCATGGACATCTTTGGGGGCTCAGAGGGACATTATTCTCCCTGCTGCACAGCTCAAATGGCACTGAGTTCGAAATCGAAATCTCCAAATCTAAATGTAGAGAAGAGGCAGCTTTTGATTCTGATTTTGGTTTTGAACTGACACCTCCTGTGGTGTCCTGTGACACCTCCTGTGGACCCTGTGGCTCCTATTTTCATCTGGGTCTGTTTTCCTACCAGCGTGGAGCCTCAGAAATACCCAGCCCACAAAACAATCCTTGTTCCTGGCACAGTCCTGGGAGATCAGTAAATCCAGCCCAGCTTGAGGTGACAGCAGGAATTAATGACGGTTTAAAGTTCACGTCGGTTTTTTTTGGTTTGTTTTTTGTTTGTTTGTTTTTTTTGTTTTTTTCCTGATTTCCTGTATTTCACTTCTCTGAAAACCACCTAAGAAGGTCCAGTGTTTACAGCGTCCTTCAAAGCCCCACATTCAATTTCCTGGAAAGTTAGGAAAGTTCATGGTGACATAAAAATGTCAGAAGATTTAGCAGCTATGAAGCTTAGCCTGACAGTGAAACAAGCTGTGGCCCTGGGCCCAGGCAAGACGCAGCCCGCCCTGGGTTATCCTACTGAACATGAAAATACGAACCGTTGGGTCCCAAGTGCGTCCTCCATGCCAGGCATAGAGGTCACATCTCCATGCAGTGCCACCATCATTTTGAAGGAAATACAACTGAATATTAAAGGGACTAAGTAACTTGTCAAGGACACTCACCTTGTAAGCAGCCGTCAGGAGTCAAACCACAGTCTCTGATTCTAAAGCAAAGGTTTTCCAGCTCCTCTGAGCTTCTCCCCTGCCCTTATGCTCATCTCACAGGCTTGTCTCGGATGTGAGCTCTTGGGGATCTGAGCTACATCTTTTTTATCTGTTTCCAGCACTCAGCCTTGTGTCTGGTGTAGTCAGCATTCGGCAACGATTGCTTATGTTATGAAAGTGTCATTGAGTCAGGACACTGTGTGGTTGTCTTAATTACACCAGCCTACAGAAAAACTCATGTCCGGAGGAGACCATCAAGAGGCAACATCGACTTGAGGAACTCATGGAAAATTGGCTAGGGAAAATTTTTTCTCCAGGAGCCATTTACATGCTATTTGATTTGGCTTTTGGAGACATATTAATCAATCCTCCAAACTCCATCCAGGGCGCCACTGCACTCATTTGTAATCAGCTAGTATTTATCTACCGAGGCACTTGGGAGGGCGGAATGGAAAAGGCAGCTTTTCAACAGAGTGCTTTCATTGAACCCCTCCTACTCAATTTCATTTAAAACCATTTCAATTGCAGGGATGCCCTGCACTGCTTGAGAGCAATAAACCTGAAGCTAGTTCATTCGGTGCACAATTACTGAGAGACTGACACCTACTAAGTGCCAAACATGGTGCTTGGGCTTCTGTATGTTTGGATATTGAAGACCTAGTATGTGATTAATTTGCATAATGCTACATTTACCTAAAATTCATACATAGTAGATGTATAGTGCTTCACCCATATAGGCTACATCCTATTCAGTTTGCAGAAAAGTTTAAGGTCTTTTCCCTTTTTGAATGACTTTTGACTGTCATGGAATATTTTTAAAGGCTTAAGAGTCCTTTGAGAAATTGGCCTGGAAATATCCTTAATGTATATCCAAGATAGGCAGACCAGGGAAAGATGTGAATCATATGCATGCTTGAAACGGTCAGTATATGTCATCATACTAAGAAATGTGACATATATGCTAGGTATTCATTATTCAAACACATTTTTCTTTATTATTTTAGAGCAGTTTCAGACTCACAGAAAAATTGAGAGGAAAGTACAGAGATTTCCCATCCACCCCCTGCATCCATCCCTGTATAGCCTCACCTTTATCAATGTCCCCACCACAGTGGTCCATTTGTGACAATTGATGGATTTACATCAACACATCATTATCACCTGAAGTCCATAATTTGCATGAGGATTTACTCTTGGTGTTGCAGATTCTGTGGGTTTGGACAAATGTATAATGACATGTATCCATTGTGATGGTATCATATATACTATTTCCACTGCCTTGTAATTCCTCTGTGTTCCATCTATTCATCTCAACTCCCCCCCTCACCCCCCGCCCGCCCCAACAGCCACTGATGGGTTGACTGTCCCCATCGTTTGACCTTTTCAGAATGTCATAGAGTTGGAATCATGCAGTATGTGTAGCCTTTTCAGATTGACTTCTTTTCCTTAGGAATACGTATTTAAGGTTCCTCCTTGCTTTTCATGGCTTGATAGATCATTTCTTTTTAAGCTCTGAATAATATTCCATCATCTGGATTAATTAATTTTCTATTCACCTACTGAAGGACATCTTGGTTCCTTCCAAGTCTTGGCAATTATGACTAAACTGCTATAAACATCTCTGTGCAGGTTTCACATTGACATGTTTTCAACTCATTTAGTTAAATACCAAGAAGTGTGATAGCTGGATTGTATGGTGAGAGCATGTTTAGTTGTGTAAGAAACCACTGAATTGTCTTCCAAACTGGCTGCACCATTTTGCATCCCCACCAGGAGTGAATCAGGGTTCCTGTTGCTGCACATCCTTGCCAGCATTTGATGTTGACAGTGTCCTGGATTTTAACCATTTTAATAAGTGTATAGTCATATCTCGTTGTTGTTTTTGCATTTCTCTGATGAAATACCATGTGGGGCACCTTCTCATATACTTATTTGCCATCTGTGTGTTTTCTTTGATGAGGTGTCTATTAAGGTCTTTGGCCCATATATTAATCAGTTTTTGTTTTTTAATCATTGAGTTTTAAGAGGTTTTATTGCATATTTTAGGTAATAGTTCTTATCAGATGTGTCCTTTGCAAATACTTTCTCCTAGTCTGTGGCTTGTCTTCTCATTCTCTTGAGATTGTCTTTCGCAGAGCAGACATTTTTGATTTTGATGAAGTCCAGCTTATTAATGATTTATCTCATGGGTCATGACTCATGTTCTAAGTATATATCAAACAAGTGGTTATTTCTACAAAAAAATATACATTTATTTCTGCTAAAAGAATTGTTGTACATGACTTTATTCAGAATAAGCCCAAAGTGAAAAAAACTCATATTTCCATTAAGAGTAGAATGGATGAATTAATGTGGTTAGGAATACATGTTTATATATACCACATATAAAGTGATACTATATAGCAATGAGGAGCTTGCTGCTGCAAAATACAGCAGCATAGTTGAATGTCAGAGACATTCATGAGCTCCTTTATTCACTTACTCATGTACTGAGTGAATATGTTTTGAGCACAAACAATTTATTAGGTGGTGAGCAAAAGGAAAGAGATTCATGGTGTGTACTCAGTGTTACCATTTACATTATATCACTTAATTTCCACAGCAATCCAGGGAGGCAGCTATTCTCCCTCACTCTATTTTACCTGTGAGGAAGCTGAACTCTCCTGAGAACACAAACGAGAACAGAGATATGAAAGGAGAACTCATTTCTGCTTTTACTCAAAATCACCGTAACAGAATTCATAGGTCCAATCTCTCTCCTGCCTTTGCTTTAGCTGAGAGCCCCTTCTCTCTGACCTATGCCCTTTGAATTTTAATTCACTTTTCTAATCTTCCTCAGTTTTGATTGAGCTGTTCCCTAGCATGCTACTTCTATGGAGGTCCTCTTAGTTTGAAATAATGTATCCAAAATGAAAATGACACCCATCCCTCCCTGGTCATGCTCGGGATCAGAGAAATTACACCTGGCCTAGACTTAGTGGCTTCAACTCCCAGTTTTCCACACAGTGATATTGGACATAGAGACATTGTCACCTGGTAGGGAATCTACAAGTGTTAGTTCTCTTTCTTATTCATTTAAAATTGTGCAGCCGTATGGCAACTTTTGAGACCTGTTCTGTGTGAATCTAGATTATATGCTTATTTAGCAACACCACATTCCATTTTGTATAATACAGAATAAAAAGACCTGCAAGATATAGCTCCCATCATCAAAGCATCACAACTGGTTGGTGGGGAAGGTGGGGAGAGAGCCCATCCTGATGCCTGATACAATGCAATATCCATGGAGTGCTCAATTACAGTACAGGTTCTTAGGAGTCAGAAGGGCCTGGCGACATGATAACTTGAGTAGATCAGAAAAGACGTGCGGAGGAAGGGTTCAGAGGCTCAAACTGGACACCAAAGAAATCATAGCCTAGGTTACAAATGGGGAATTGGATAATTTGGCAATTCTTTTTTCTTCTCTCCACCATAACTACTTCAGTTGCACATTATTATTATTATTTTTTAAAGATTTTATTGGGGAATTGGGGGAGGGGAACACCAGTGGGGAATCGGTGAAGGGGAACAGACAAGTTGCTGTCCTTTTGTTCTTCAGTCTAGTTGCGGAGGACATTGCTTCACTGGCCCATGTTGGTGTCATTATTGCGCTCTTCCCGGATGAGGCAGATTGGTCACTGGCCTCTGGATGGCCACTCACAGTAACGCTTGGCAGCTCACACTGGCTGCTAGCCACTCAAGCTGGCTGCAAGCCACTCGTTGTAGGCTATGGCAGTCCACTGCAGCAGGGGCTGCAGCTATGCTGTCCCGGGGACTCACAGCAGTCCAGCTCCACGTGGAGCTGTTGTTCACCATCTTAGCTGAAGAGGGCAGTGTCACTGGCCCTCATATGTGGGATCCGAACCGGGGCCGCTGGCATCCCAAGCCAGCACTTAACCAACGCGCCACTCCGCCGGCCCCAGTTGCACATTATTTTTAAGTCCTCTTGCCCACATCTTTAGTTTGCCTTGTTTGAGACATAATCCCCCAAACTCCACCTGCTACATTGTCTTTAGCAACCACTTTATTTCCAAATACTATGGAAATAGTCATTCTCCTTGGGTCATAGAGTGGGAGTATAGCCTACTGAAACTTGCTGTTCTTGGCTTTTTCCTCCCTCCTGAATACATCACATATAGGCCTGCTTTTAAAGCTTTCACTGTACTCATCCAGAGCCTCGAATTGCCGTAAGAACATCTCTCTTAGAGTCAGCCCAGTGGTGTGGGAGTCGGGGTGACCGCAGCCTAATCCCTGTGGGCACTTTCTGACACCCCTTTTGGCATGGTACAAGTCATGAGTCATCTTTGAAACTTCTGAGATCTGCCTTCTTTTCCTCCAAGGCTCCTTGCAGACTTTCCTTTCCATTTGCCAAAGCCTCTGATAACTTAGGAAATTCAGCAATGCACCCATTCATTTCAAGGAAAAGTTTTCCTACCTATCTTCCTATGAAGCTGTGCTTTTCTTCCTTCTCCCTTCTCAGGGCATATATTTTTGCAAATTGCAGTAACACCTATTCATAGGCACTATCTAAAGCCATGAAGTTCCTCAGGTGAGGTACAGCACATTTTCAGTCCTCCATTTCTTCTGTAAAGTTACAGAGCTGGACTAGAGAGGTGATTATATATATATATATATATATATATATATATATATATATATATATATATATATATATATATATATATATATATATATCTCACAGTAGTTAAAGCCCAAGCTAGAGTCATTCAGCCTCGATTTAAAACCATGCCTAACATACTCGTATGACCTTGACTAAGTTTTCTGACCCTTCTAAATTTCCATCTCTTGATCTGTAAATAATCGAGAGTATTAAATAAGAAATTACATGTAAAATGCTTAGCACACAGTGCCTTGCTCATTGAACATACTCCCTAAGTGTTAACTACTCTTATTTTGATTCATGAGTTCATCGAGTATTTACTGAAGACTCCTCACATCACCCGTAGGCCAGACATTGCATATGAAGTGGTGAACAAGACTATCATAAATCCTTTAGTGGGTGAATGACAGGGACAAGCCAAAACCTCCCTCTACGTCTTGTCATTCCTATCTTTGTCACATCTCTCACATCTGTCTCTCCCTCTCAGTCCCACTTCTACTGCCCACTTGGGGGACTGGTGCATTTATAAGGCACTTACTGTCCAGGGTCCATCTTTTTCAAACAGATAAATGCAGCATAATGTGACTGAGGGGGGCGGGTGCCCCCAGACAGAGACATGCTTGCCCACTCAGTGTCAGCTCTGGACTGAAACTCTTCAGAGAGCGAGCCAGTATTTCCACAGTAAACATACCTTGTGACAGCAACACATTGCTCAACTACATAAACTGTGATTTGGTAACAGGAGCATTCCAATTCCCTGGGAAGAGGGGACTAAGAGGGGGATATTTTTACACTGCTACAGAACTTGTCTTGATTCAGCAGGAGACGTGGAGAAATAAGGATTCCAAGAGAAACATTACTTTATGTTAATTTCAGGTATACAGCGCAGTGGTTAGACATATATAAGATAATGTTGAATCTCAACTGTAACTGAATAATTTAAAAAGCGGGGATGGGGGCGGATTGAAGGTGAATAAGAGTTTCAAATTTCCAGGTACAAAACAAATAAGTTTATACTTTGTACAGCATAGGGAATACAGTCAATAATATTGTGATAGCATGATACAGTGTCAGGTGGTTGCTGGACTTATCATGGTGGTCACTTCTTTAGGTCTATAAATGTTGAATAATTATGGTGTATCCCTGAAACTAATATAACATTGTATGTTAGCTACATTTTAATGAAAATCCTTTTAAAAATTAAAAATGAATTTTTAATTATTATTAATAGAACTAATATGAATAGAACTAATATGAATAAAATAATAATGAAGTAGCCTTATGTTTGTGTAACACAATGGATATTACCAACGATCCCATGCAATGGGCAGATCTGTGTAATAATCTCCATTTTATAGATGCAGAGCAGTCCTCAGAAGCTAAAGAAAATTTTCGGGGTCACACTGTAGTATATAATGGAGTGAGAGCCTTGCCTGTTGGCGGGTACCACCACTGAGGGCAGGGGCTCTGACCTCTCCAGACAATACCTGAAAGCTTAGCATTAGAAGCCCAGGTTCAATATATCCTAGGTGAAAGGTTCAAGACCTAGCTCTGCCACTCACTTGCTGGGGACTTTGGAGAAGCCATAGAACCTCCCAGAGCCAAATCCCTCATCCACTGAATGGGGATGAAAAGGGCTACATATTAACACTCTTGTGAGGATTAAATGGAATCATATAGGTAAAGGGCTTAGCCCAGTACGTGTAGAAAGTGCTCATGAAACAGTTGTCATGAATAGTTTCTTTTTCTTGTCTTTCTCCTCTTCTTTCTCCTGTCCTTGTCACCATCTCTTTCTCTTCCTTCTCATCGTCTCATTATTATTGTTGTTCTGTTACTATTATTGCTGCCATGTAGCCATGTAATGGAATATATACAGGGTTTAGAATTTTAGTCCCAGATCTAGCTAGCCTGTTGAACTACGAGTCAGAGGATATATACTTCTGGGCTGTTTCTAATCATTATACCATCTTGTAAATGGCCGGGATGCTATATTAGACTGAGACAAATCGCCCATTTTCTCATTCATTAATTACTTTTGAATGCAACCAGCCTGCCTCTAATTCATATATCTCTAAATCTGCATTAGATGAACAGGGCTCCCATTTAGTCATGATTAACATGAAAAGCTTGCTGTCTGGTTGGCTGATTTAGTGGTGAATCTTGCCTATAAGTCACATCCTCCCTCCTATTCAAATAAGCAATATCAGTCATTTATTTATCCAGACCACTGTATCATTTTCACTGTTTCATTATAGGCACACAGATTCTCTAACATCAAATGGTCTCATGAATTCAAATGGTATTCTTCCCTTCTAGGCATGTGGCAGTAATACCCTGGGCTATGGAATTAGATCACGGGTAACCATGGCAGCCACAATATGTCTGGGATGCCTGGGTGTTCCCCAGTCAGCCCATAATCATCTTCTGACAGCCGCCATATTACAGTGGAAAGGATGAGAACTTGGGAGATGACTAAATCTATATCTGAGTCTTATCTGTATGATGAATAGAGAGTTACACCTTCTCCTTATGTTTTGGTTTCTTCATCTTTCAAATGGTTTAGAAATACCTGAGTTGTTAGTTGTGTCTAGATAGAGAGTGTCTGACGGATTTGTCACACAGCACAAGCTCAATAAATCATAATTGCTATTATTTAGCAAGTTAAATAATTTGTTTTCTACAATGGTACAAAGGTAGTATTTTTCCTCCATCCAGATGTGTATAGTTCCAGCACCAACATGTGAGGTGTGGACTGCCATCATCTGATGGCCTCTGGGGCTTGGCCTGGACTTTACTTCCCGGGTCCTTGATGTAGCATCTGTGCTCTGCGGAGCCCACCTGGCTGGTGATAACGTCAGCTGGTCTGCAGAGGTTCCTATCTAAGCAGAGGCAGATGGATGTTGTCTGACCTTGGCCTCTATACCTCTCATTGCTCACTCAGTTATCTTGCAAAGTGGGAAGAGGCAAGTTCCCACCTTATGTTATGCTCATAGTATGAGGTCGGACAATTAAGTTTGTGAACTTGTTGCAACAATGTTGCTAACCTTTTTTAATATCAGAAGGATTATTCATTATGAATTTGTACCAACTGGACAAACACTTAACCAAGTTTATTCTTTGGAAGTGCTGAAAAAGCTGCATGAAAAAGTTAGATAACCTGAACTTTTCATCAACAATTAATGGCTCTTGCATCACGACAATGCACCAGCTCACACAGCACTGTCTGTGAGGGAAGTTTTAGCCAGTAAACAAATAACTGTATTGCAACACCCTCCCTACTCACCTGATCTGGCCCCCAATGACTTCTTTCTTTACCCAAAGGTAAAGGAAATATTGAAAGGGAGACATTTTGATGACATTTAGGACATCAAGGGTAATACCATGACAGCTCTGATGGCCATTCCATAAATAGAGTTCCATAATTGCTTTGAAGGGTGGACTAGGCACTGGCATTGGTGCCTCGCTTCCCAAGGGGAGTACTTTAAAGGTGACCATAGTGATATTCAGCAGTGAGATATGTAACACTTTTTCTAGGATGCGTACGTGAACTTAATTGTCAGACCTCATATATGTATGTTACCCAAGTATTATTGCATTTAGTGCCATGCCTTGTGTGTTAGTCCAGGTGCTCCAGAGAAACACAACAAACAAGACATATTTAACTCTTTTTATATATTACTATCTATCTATATATTTATTGCTATTTATTTATTATGAGGATTGACTCACATGATTATGGAGGCTGAGAATTCCAATGGCATGTCATCTGAAAGCTGGAGACCCAGGAAAGCCAGTGGTGTGATTCAGTCTGGGTCCAAAGGGATAAGAAGCTGATGATATAAATTCCGGCCTGAGGGCAGAAGATGAGATGAGATGTTCCAGCTCAAGCAGCAAGGCAGAAACATAAAAGAGGCTAATTCTCCCTTCCTCAGTCTTTTCTCACCTGCAAACAACCTCACAGACACACCCCAAAATAACATTCAACCTGGGCACACTATAGTTTCATCAAACTAACAGATAAAATTAACTCTTACACCAGGTTCATTAACTATTTACAAATACTGCTGGAGGAGTTGAGTCAATACATATTCCTGTGCTGCCTGTGATGTACACCATTTCCCTGAGCTCCTCTCTAATCCTCGGGCTCTGTTGACTAATCAGTAAAGATCAGCCTCCTTTTCTTTCATGATCTGCATCCTGGCCTTTTAAAACCGCGATTTTGAGGTGGGAAGCCATATTTATAAAGGTTCAAAGCCCCAAAGTTGAGTGTAGTGTCAGTCATTATCCCACACCCCCACCCTCTGCAGACTCCTCAGTTCACACGTCAGTCAGTGGATACCAGTAGAAACCAATGGCACATCACAGTCTTAGAGGCTGAATTGCAGCAGCCCTAAGCACTGAGTTATAAGGCTCGTGCTATGTTCTAGATGCTGTGATCAGTATTTCAGAAGCTTTATCTCATGAAGGAAGCTCTATGAAGTGTGCACAATTAAAATGTCCTCTTAAATGGTAAGAAAGGTGTCCAAGGAGGTTAAGAAACATGCCTAAAATCACCCACCTAACATGCACAATTATGGTTTGCTCTCTTGCCAAACTCAAAGAAATCTCTATACTCTACTGACTTTGAATATAAAGAATTTAGTATAGTGTTTAACACACAGTAAGCTTTTGAGAAACGGTTGCTATCTCGTGTGAGGCTAGTTATATCTGAAAACCCCTTGAGGACAAGTGGTTTGTCTTTTTCTGCTTTTTGCCCTTATCATACATGTCATAAGGTCAACTGCAAATACCTACCCAGGTGATTTGATTTCAATGCTCCTCAACTCTGAAATGGCCACAGGTATGTCTTTGGTGTTGCCTTAGTGTATTAAGCAGTCAATTCTGGAGCAGAGAACAGCCCTTGTATGTCTTTAATATGTTAATGCATATGAAACAACAAAAATCCCTTGCTAGGTTTTGCTGGATCCAACCACCATTAAGTTCTATGGCATTCAGAATACAGGAGCCATAAGTGAGAAAATAAAATTTAAAATAAAATAGATAAAGCAAAACAAGAATTGCTGGTTGAATATTTCAAGAGCCTGAGTCGGTTGATTTAGCAAACTTCATCACTGCGGTGTCAGTCTTAGTCTCAAAGATCGAATAAACTGTATTTCACATCAGTTTGCTGAGCTTGCACACAGGCTCATAAATGAAAATAAGATCAAAAGTGACACCTGGGCAATCTAAGTAAAATTTAGTGGGTTTGTTTGCTCTGTCAGCCAGCCTTCTTTTGTAGGACACATGGCCAAATATAATTAACATGCAAAAGTGAACCAGCTTAGAAAGTGAGAGGGACAACTTGGAAGATATTGGGTTAGTTGGACCCTACACCTTCTGCGAATTATTCACACTCTTTGATCGCAGTTTTGAAAGAGAATAATCTGAACTTTTTTTGCTTTTATTAGGGTGATCCAATAATTTGTCAACAAAGCAACTTTTTCTGGGTGTTTTAAATGGTACTTCTCCACTGTGCTGGAAAGAAATCTCTGTGTTGGATGATGAAATGAAGCAAACATACACAGACTTAGACTAGGGTAATTAGAACCATCCTTAGTGTAACGTTGAATCATCACCATTGGGGAGCAGGCAAATCAGCATGAACTCTGGAGGCCTATAGACCCAGGATTTAATTCCTGCCCTGCCCTTACCTCACTGGGTGACCCTGAGAATCTTGTATAACGTACTGAGTATTGGTTTTGGTTTTGGTAAAATTGGATACATAGCAGTTGTTGTGAGAATTAGATTAGATCATCCTCACAGTATAAGTGCTCAATAAATGGTTCAGGTCATTATGACTAGCTTTGCTGTGACTATTATGCTCGCTGGACACTCACATCTACAAAGAGTGATGCTGTTGTCTGCACTGCATGCTAGGAAAGACTCCGGGAACAGATCAAGTGTGAGTCCCACAGGAAAGCATACATTAAATAGCGCCATCTTCTTGGCACACAGATCCTTGCCAGGTCTGATCTCCTCTCCACTCCCTTCTCTCTCCACATCACACACTCCCTTGGAAGAAGTCCATACCAACAAACGTACAACTTCTCCAAATTCCCCGTTTTCTCTGTCTACCATGCCTTTCGTCATGCCGAGAACACCTTTCCTTTCACAATTTCCTGAAGGACTCCCCTTTTTATATCCAGACCCTTTGTACATACGTATCACTTGTTCCTGAAAATATCTGACATTTCACTTCTCCTTCTGGACTGAGTTGAGACTGCTGTCATCATTATTGAGTTCCTTATCCATGGCAAGAGCAAATGATGAGCTCCCAAGGATGGAAAGCAAGTCTTTTTATTTGAGTGGTCTTAGCATCCAGTGTTGGGTCTGACACAATTCGGACATAAATGTTGACTGACTGACTGACTGAATCAATGAAACTTCCTGAAATAGCTCTTACGAATATCCCTCATATACAAGTGTGACCTCTAAGGACTGATACATATATAACAAGTACTTTTAAATGTACAGCTTTCTAAAAAACTCATGACTAGGTCTTTCTATCTATTTACTTATCTACAATGAGTTTACTCACCACTTCATGATATAGTAAAGCAAACTAATTTCTTTTTAAAATTTAAATAATGAAAGTAATGGATTTGCTGTGAGACATAATTTTCTATTGCTTAAATTGAAGAACTATCCAGGCATACCTGTTACTGTATTCAATTATTCATTTACTCAGCCCATGATATATTGGTAGCTGGTACTACACCTGGCACTGGGCTAGGTGAGGGGGAATAGTGGGGTGCAAACGAGAGAGGCATAATCCTTTCCCTTTCTCAGTCTATAATCTAAGGGAAACAGAAGAAACAGAAATTACCAAATATTACTATAGTATAAAACTCAGACTGAGGTCAGCGCTTTGAAAGAAAATGGAAGAGTCTGAAATGAAGTCCTACCCTGCTCGAATGGGGTCTTGCAACTTCTCTGGAGTAGTAACAGCTCAGAGGAGTGTGAAATATTGAGAGAGAGAGCCAGGCAGGTGAAGGCGGACGGGACTCAGTGAGAGATGGGGACATGTTTTTACTTTACAGCAGAAAGCAGCCTTAGAGAGATCAAGGTGGCCTTCTAAACACTACCTCCATTGAAATGCAAACCCAAAAGAAACAAAACCAATTCATTTCTTTCAGAATGGCTTCCTGATTTCCGTTAGTTTCCCTGCCTGCTTTTCATTAGATGAACTACTTATATTCCATTGGATATAATCGGATTTATGTGGAGCCCAGGGCACTTAGAGAAAAATCTGCATTTTGTATAGTCTGATCCGATAGAGAAAATGCCTTTATATGCTAAACAGGATGAGAGGAATTGCTGTCATATAACCCAGAAATCTGGTGTGCTGACTTCTGTTTGGTTAATTTGCGAAGCCAGTCACAGGAGTATGTACGGCTGTGTTCAGAGAAAGCAGTAACCAGGAGCTGGCTGTACATTAAGGAGAGAGGATTTTGCTGAAATCAAGTCATGGAAAGAGCACTGGACTTCAAGTTAGGCCCAGGTTCCAGCCGCTATTTTAATAGGCGTCAGCAAGCAACCTCTCCTCCCTGATTCTCTTTGCACTCAAAAAACATGGGGTTTGATGCCATGCTTCCTGTTTCCCTTCTTTTTCTAAATATACACGAGTTGCCCCTTAGCACTGGCAGGAAGTCTTCACAATAAGCACCAGATTCCATCATATTAGGTGCTTGGAGACCTACCGTAGCCCCTGAGAAGATACAGCAAAACCAATGTTCTCAGAGTTGGTTCTTATACTGATGGTAGATTCTTCTGTGCTACCCTTCCTATTGGGGAACTCATTGCCTTCTATGTACTTGCATGGAAATCATGCTTTCAGGAGATGAAGTGCTATGACATAGGTAGAGAGCTATTGTTTAAAACATTCTAGGGGACTTAACTATGGCTACTTAATAGGACTCCTGCAAGGGTGGTATAAACAGCACAGAATAAAGCAGGACTCTCTCCTCTAACTGTGGACATCTCTATAACTGACTGTCCAATACTCTGTTGGTGGATACGGGACTTGGACTCCTCTAAGACACTCAGCTGGGAGATCTCATTGTCAGCCTTGACTGAGGACCCCACTCTATGCTTCCTTGTTCTCTTTGGCCCATTTGTTGGAGAGTGTTGAAGTCTTAGGGTTTATGATGATTTCATTCAACATCTAATGACCTCTTCTAGCATTCTGCCATATGCACATTTATGCATATCTAGTTTTGTTCATGATTCCAAACCACCAGTTAATATCCCTCATCTATGGCATGCATGAGAGTTAGCCTCTGATATGTTGTTCCCCAAAGCTATATATCTTCAGAGTTAGCCAGGGCTAGTTTCTGCTGGCTGCCACCCAAAAAACCCAGTCTTATAATTCTACTGCACTGATTCTCTCTAGCTCATTCGAGTCTGACATCTCACTTCCCTGCTTCTGGAATTCACCAGCATAATGCTTGTCCCTTAATAGAGAATTGAATTGAGTTAGTTTTTGACCAGGGTGGCCGGTCTTCCAGTTAGGACAAAATAACTATGAAAAATGGGAAACTCTGTTTGATTGTCAAAATATTTTAGGGCCTGGAGAAGATCTCTTTCAGGGCTTATGAGCAAAAGGACCATTGCAGGGAGGAAATTTTGCAATAGAAAGACTGTTGGTTTTGAAGCAACTCTGTCAGTTCTTTTATGTGCTCATTAGCAAGTAAATCATGCTCACCAAGGCTCAGTTTCTTCTAAAGAAATTAGGGCTGCTGGTTAGCTCAGTTGGTTAGAGCACAGTGCTCATAACACCATGGTTGCTGGTTTGATTCCCACATGGGCTACTGAGATGCGCCCTTCACAACTAGATTGAAACAACTACTTGACTTGGAGTTCAGGGGTCCTGGAAAAACACACTGTTCTCCAATTTAAAAAATAAAGAGATTAATAATATTGGTGTCAAGGATTAATTAAGGATTGGAGTAAACATTTCTCTTTTCAACAACCTTTCTTTTATTCTGTCCTCTTCTCCCATCTCTTTTCCTTTATTCCTGTATGCCTTCTTGGGTTTTTCTGTGCTTTATCTTGTCCTTTCGTTACTATGGTATTGTTTTTATTCTCTTTCTCTTCATTATTTTTACTTAATACATTATCTTCCATCCCTTAGTGGTCATGATGTGTTGTCTCTTCCTGCCCAGAATCATTGTCCCCTTTTTCTTGTTAAATACACTGTATATAGCTTGGAGGTTTACCCTACACCATAGTATCATGGAGAGACTTTTGATTAAATTGCCCTAACTTCTTCCAGAAAAATAGTCAGAGGCCCAAGCTAGGCCAATTAAATAAATGCTTTCTCCTTAACTGGAGAGGCACAAACACTGAAACTCATTATCGAGTCATTCTGTTCATGGCACTCGGAAGAGACTGCGCATTGGATCCTCCCACCTAGATCCCTTCACCTATCCTGGTACATTCCCCCTCTTGATTCTACAGCTTTTCTTTTGCCTCAGCAAGCTGCCTCATCTTCTTAACAAATTTCCCTTTTTGGTTAAGGTAGCCAGAGTAGGTTTACGTGGCCCCCTTCCCCAAATCCCTAAATAATTCAGCTCTCTATTTCCCCCAGGAGCTTCTCCTTTACCTGAATTGCTCAACCAAGTATATGGCAGAAAATACACCTATGGAGGCATGTCACACAGATCAGAAGAGATGTCAAATGGTATTTGAAAACTCTCAGCCAGTATGAGGTCCAACATTATGCTGGATGCCACTTTGCCCATGCCACAAAACTCGGCTCTAGTTGCTAGAGTAATGGAGAAACATATGTAGTCATCATCCAAGGGTCTGTGTTGAATCTGTCCAATGTCGAGTGCTCTTTTCAGAGGTTAGGCATCAGAGGTAGGATGTGAAAGTTCCCAGGCTCACAGGGTGTGAAAATCCCTGACTCGAGTTTCCTATCATCCAGATTCATTCTTTCACAGGGGAATATTGTGTCCCATTTAAGGGTCCCATAAGCTGCCTTCTCCCAGGGGTGTTAGTTACCACTTTTACCTTCTACTGAAGCTCCATTCTGGAGACCTTATTCTTCCACTTTCTACACACAAACACACACACACACACACACACACACACACACACACATACCTAGTGTTAATTTTTCTTTTAACTCAAGAAAAATCGCAAGGATTCTGGGACCATGGAAGTCGTCACTGAAATTTAAACCTTACAGATCTATTAGTAGCTTGTGACACCCATGTCTCCTTTGGGGGATAAGCATTGACCCATTAAAATGGAGCTTCTTGGGCTGGCCGAGTGGCACGGTGGTTAAGCGCTGGCTTGGGAAGCCAGCGGCCCCAGTTCAGGTCCCACATATGAGGGCCAGTGACACTGCCCTCAAAAAAAAAAAATGTATATATATATATATATATATATATATATATATATATATATATATTTAAACTCGAGCTTCTTTATGAAGGTGTGGCTCTCTCAGGATAAGGCAGCACAGATTATAGTTACATTTATTTTTAATTTCACTGAGACACTCTTATTATATGCGTATATACTTACTTGTAATGGTCCAGAGGGGGGCATTTAAATGGATTATCAACCTAAAGAACATAATGGTTTGGGAAACTGTCCTATACAAACTAAGGAGCTCTTTTCATCTCTTTTGTCTCCCTTCCCCCCACCATAAGGGGAATAATATTTTCTGGTGCAAAAGAGTGATAACAGCACTTTTTTGTTGGTGACAAGCATACAAAGAACTTATGCTAACCTATTGCACACAAGCAATAATGTGACTGCCAAATAGGCTCATTGCTTGGAATGGCCCAGGAAAATTGAAAGATAAATGTATCACAGTGATGGCAACACCACCACATCAGGATCTTATTTATCTGGATGGACTGTTGTTACTAGCTTCATGCTTAGGGCTCAGGTTCAAAAGAATTTGCCTAGAAAAGGCTCAGGGCTTAAATATTCCCTCTCAAATGTGGGCCATGGAAGCAGATTGAAATAGTCATTTGTCTGCTTATTAGTTTAGAGCATTTATTGCACTGTAATTGGTAAAAGAAAAAGCTTGCAATCCACGTGGCTTATTCCACCAGTCACTGGTGGGTATATTTCTCTCCAGGAAAAAAAAATCACTGTTTTTTTCCTGTCCCCTTTCTGGAGAAGCTTACAGTACGATGGGCTATTACCCCTAATAGACACAATACATCTTTTCTGAGGAACTTACAAAAGAAATCAATGGTTTGTTTGATACCCATTGTCTCCCCCCCAAATCCCTCAGACATTTGCCTCGCCTGGCTTGGGTAACTGAAGAACAACCATGCATCATAATAAAATGTTGGCTCATAAACATGGACTTGGGCTAGTAACTTTGGTGGGAACTCATTTTTATAGCACTAATTGTGATCCTAGCTCAAAGGAGGCTGGAAGAACATCCAAATAAGGGAAGAAAAAGAAACAATAAAATTGATGAAACGCATGCACTGTCGCTCAGTAAAAGGTATGCTGGAATCAGTGCATCTAATCCCAAAGGGTGAAGTGCAGAAAAGGAGATTTAGGCCCAGTCATACTGAGGAACATCACAACAGTCAAAGTACCCAGTGATGGAAAGAGGTGCTTTACAATATTCTGAGTAACTTCTTTTTCAAAACAAAAAAAGCATGGCAAAAGACAAAGATTTCTGAACTTGAAGACAGAAGGAACGAATGGAAATATGGGATCAGCATTCAGTAACTGGTGGACCCAAACAAATTATTGTACTTGGCCTCTTTGAGCCTGTTTTCTGTTCTACAAAATGATGATAATAATCTAACAGTGGATTTTGATGACTGAGTGAACTTGGGTATACCAAGTAGGTAACAGGAAGCCTTAAACATGTTTGGTATTCAATAAATGTTCATTTCATTTCATATTCAGTAACATGTTAACTTTGTTGGGCATGACCAAATGCCTACGAATTGCTTAGGATATGGCCAGTTGATGCTCAATGTCCATTCTCACCATCTCTTCGTGTATCAGCTTGTACAGAAGGCTAAAACTGGCCTCTTCCAGAGGCTCTTGGAGCTCAGGGTCTGTATGCAAGTCAAGCCCCACTTATTCAAGGCAATCGTGCAAGTTTTAGAAGGCAAAAAACCTAGTAGAGGGCATCATCCTGCAGCTTGGGGTGTTCCTCTCTAGCACACAAAGTTATGGAGAAATTGGCATCCGTTTTCCAGCTTCATAGAAAACGGGAAGCAGTTTGGTAGTGGCAGGGGAAAGACCCTGAGCTGCAGTGTCCACGCAGAGGTGTTGGCAGCCACTTCCTGGCCCTGGCAGCCTGGATCAGGGCATGGCACTTTGGTTTTGGACTCAGCTGTAGCAGTGGGCTCCGATTGCCCACTTCCTCATTCACCACTGTGTTGCTTCTTCACCAGTCAGCATACGCCTCAGAATCTTCCAGGAAGTTGACAAGCAACTATTTCTCTGTTTTAATTCTCTTTCCTCTTAAAAACTCCTATGGTAGTTTCTGTCTACTGCCCCAAACTCTGATGAAGGTATAATATATAAAAGCGGCTGTAAGAATGTACAGTTCCAAGAAGGATATCATCATCTACAATTAACAAGCAAGGAGAATTGAAGAATGGAACACAGGCTCTTAAAGATTTTTCACATTTCATTTATTAGCATGAAGACAATATTTTGAACTAATTGTAAACTGGTAACTGTTTTGCTTGTTAGAATCAAAATACATTTACAAAGTATGTTCCAAGGTGATTATGTACTTTACAAAAATATTTTTCTTGAAAAATTATTATGATAAATAAGATTTGAAGACTAGCCTAAGAAAATAGAGTTCATTTTGGAGCAAAGAATTACCGAGAGCCAAAATGGTGTCCATTGTATGAAACATGGAGAAAAACGTTGCATAACTTCTGAATAGAGAATCAAAACTACTGGGTGATAGTTACAAAGAGACTGATTTGGCCCAGTGTAAGAACTTTTCAATGTTCTCCAGTGAATAGGCTGTCTTTGAAGATGGCAAACAATTATTTAAATAAGAAACAAATAGTTGTTTACCAGGGGTAAATGACAAAGAATTCTTAAGAACCAAATTAGGGAAACCTGTGGTTACTTCCAATTTTAATATCCTGTGATTCTAAGATCATTTATATTGTGACCTTACATTTGGACATTTAAAACTGAGGTATGAAAATAATTAAAGCTCAACTTTTCAGAAATATAAAACAATTACATACATTGAGACATAGATTAGCTTATAGACATGAATATAATTAACACACTTTTTATGTAATCTACTTTTAAGTGTGTGCTTATATATGAAGATAGATAGATAGATGATAGATAGATAGATAGATAGATAGATAGATAGAAGATACATAGATAGAGGAACTCCATATACGTTCATACACATGAGCACAAATGATATACACAAGTTTATTGGTCATTCATCCAATCAGCAACCTATCCATTTATTTCTCTTTTCATCATTTTGGACTGGTGATGTCTGAAAGACCTAATGATACACATATATGCTTATATTTGTTCATTATCTACTGAAAAAAGGGAACATAGGAAACCCGGCAAATGAGTCAGAGCAGTAATGTATTCCACCTAGCTATATGTTAGAAGACCTATCAGAAAGTGATTATAAAATGAGCTGCGTCTTCTTTCTTAATTCTGTGATTCCCCCCTCATAGAATTTGCATATGCACTTCACTGGTGTGTGAAAAATAAAGCAAGAACATCACGGTGTATTCTGACCACAGGATGAACGTGTATAGCCTCTAACATTTTTCAAATATTCTCTTTCTGAGCCAGGGAACACTGGAATTAATAGTATCTTAGGACTTTACTTCATATTCAAAGGAAGTGCATAAAAATATAATTTTCAACTGGACACATTCTAACTGTCTGACTTGCAAGTAGGTCATTGAAGAAATAGTTGTCTTATCTGAACATGCTATCGCTATCGAGTACAGGGAATGCTAAGTACCAGTTCATGCTGTGGCGGCATAAATCATGTTTAGAACCTTCCTAGAGTTCTGGGAAATCCAGATCATTTAGTTTCTGTAATTACATTTCAACATGTTTGCTTTTGGGTTTGTCTGTTAATAGTGTCTTGATCTGCTTAACTGCCTCCTCTGTAATTAAACAATTGAAGGAAGCGTATGGGTAACACTATGCTAATGATACAGCTTTAGATTTTAGAATGATTTAAAAGCACATTTTAATCTTCTACGAAGTTTGCCCTCAAACTGCTCTGGACACGATGGTAATATTTTCAAATGTATCATTCCTGTGAAGGGTTCTCATTTCACAATATTTGCCTTGCAGCAAAGGAGTCTTAATTAACATTAATAAGTACAAGAGACATCCCGATATTTACTTTCTATTCTTCACTCTTGCCCATAACTGAATAGATTAACATTTCAAAAGGGAGTGCTAAACAGTTACGTGTCTCCCCTAAAGTCCTGTACCAAGTCAGTATTTAAAAAGGCCTTGTTTCACATACATGACATAGTTTGGAGGTCTGCTTGGTTTATGAGAAGCTGGCTGTATAAGTCAGTTTTGCTATTTAATAGCAATCCCCAAATCTCAGGGGCTTATCACAATATCCATTTTTTAAGTCAGATTATAGGTCATTTACTGCCCTAACTCTGCTTGCTTACGCTCCCTGGGTCTTCTCACTTTGGCAATCTAGGGAACAGCCCACGTCTGGTCCATGCCATGCTAGCAGCAGAATGCAAAAAGTGAAACAAAGCTTTAATTTTTAAATGTATATTAATCAAGAACATTTAATACAATTAAAATCCAGCTCCTCAGTCATCCTAACCACATTGCAAGCACTGCAAAGTCACATTTGGCTAGTGGCTGCCAGTGTTCTGCATAGGCCAGGGGGTGCCTGGAAGAGGAAGAGGGATAAACAAACGGTTACAGTAACAAGATAAGGCAGTTAAAAGGCATGTAGGGAGGGAGAGTACTTGTTGAGAGAATAAATAAATGAGTAATACATTATCTATAACATTCAACTTTTCACTAAGACTGACCCACTCATAGCTCAAGCAGCTAGAGGCCACTAAAATGAATGTCAAAAACTTGATGTCTATTATGTGAATTACTAGGACTCCCTATTTACTCTTCTCACATTTTTTTCTCTCCCTTCATGATCAGCTCTTTATTCCATTTGTTTTCCTCTAGAGCTTTAGGATTAATGTCTAAACTTATGTCTTGGTGTCATACTTACTTTCTGACTCTAGGTTACTTTGGATCCCTCAAATATTCTATGAGTAGTTCTAGAATCTGGAGAACTAACTTGAGAGAGTGAGAGCAAGAGAGAGAGAGAGAGAGAGAGAGAGACAGAGAGAGAGAGAGAGAGAGACAGAGAGAGAGAGAGAGAGAGAGAGACAAAATAAGAATGGGAGGGGGAGAAATAGCAATCTAGAATATGCAAGAAAATGTATGAGTAGCTGTAACATCTGATAGGAAATAAAGCTTCATGAAAACATAGGTTCAAGTGTTTAATGGAATAAATCCTAAATAAAGCAGAGACTGCAGAAGTTGCTTGAACATCTTGGAAATTAAGCAATCTAGGTCAGGGAAGCTCTGCAAAAAAATTGTAAACACCTCTTAAAAAGGAAACTACATATTTCAAAAGGACATGGAACTCCTTTAGCTCTGCTCCTATTCTGACAAAACTTCTCCTTTTTGATCAATTATGGTTTTTCCCAGGTTTTCATTTCAATACATATAAACAGGCCATGTATCTGGGTCAGCAAACTGGGTCACCATCCCCAATGATTTCCTTGAAGTAGCTGATACTGTTACAAAGAAAAAGACTACACCCCAGCTTAGGGAGAGAAGAAAGGGATCTAAAACATGATTGAGTGCAGAAGATCCCTTTTACAGATGAGAGGTCTGGGGTTCAAAAAAAAGACACATGGTCAGTCCCATAATTCCTAGTTACCTTAATCTCTTACATGATGGTGCTTTCAAATTCCTCCCCAAAAGACCCCTTGCCAAAAAACTTTTCTCATACTCAAGTACCACCATACCTGAAATTATATCAGTCATTCCTTTGGGTCATTGACTTTGATGTCACTTGTCCACGTGTTAGAATGAGGAAATGTGTTTATGCAGGGGAATACATCTGTGTTCACTGTTCTGGTGCAGAGATTGGGGGATTCTGGGAGAACAGGGCTATGGACTGGTAAATCGATGGTGGGACAGGAAACATCTAGGTTAAATGGCACTGCCCAGTGATAATGAGAGCTCACATTTACTGGGCACTTCAAATGTATCAAGGGCAGTTCTAAATGCTCATTTAATCCTTCCAAAATCCCAGTCCAGTATGTATGATGATGATGGTGATGGTGATGATAATGGTGATGACGATGATGATGACGATAATGACAGTGATGATGACGATGATGATGATGGTGATGATGGTGATGATGGTGATGATGGTGATGATGATGATGGTGATGGTGATGATTGTCTACATTTAAGATGAGGAAACTAAGGTGCAGAAAGGTGTGTGGTTCAAGGCACACATCTAGGAAGAAACAGAGCCAGGATTCAAGACAAAGCAGTCTTCCATGAGACTCCATCGCTATAGTGGCCTCATTCTCCAGGGGGACACATGCATTGAGCTTTGACATCAGGGAGCAAACTGGAGATTTAGGAACATGGAATCATAGAGTCTGAGTCAAAGACTCACAAAATCAAATGCTCCTGGAATCACAGGGCCCCCTGATGAGAGGATACACTGGCCTGAAGCCCCCCTTCACTGCCCACATTAGCTCTACGTTATTTGTATTAAATGGTCACCCAAGCTGACTACCTCTTAAAGACACTCAGCGATAAGGAACTCATGATTTCCTGAAGGTACCCTCTTCATCTCTGTGTACTTTGACCAGCTAGGGAAGGTGTTTGTATAATGAACAAAAACTTGACTCTCTGCATCTTCTATTCATTGGTCCCTATTTTGCTTCTTAGGGACACAGAGACTAAGGCTAATGCGTCTTGCATTTGGGAACCCTTTATTTGAAATAATGACTATCCTGTCCTATTTCTATTTTCTCTTAGCCAAGATGAACGTCCTTATTTCCTCAAATGTTTGTTTCATAAAATGAGTGTCTCCCCAGTACAGAGAACTTTGGTAGAAGAAAGCATTCTGAGAAAAAAAAAATACACACACACACACACGCACGCACACATATAAGGTACAAAAAAAAATGTATACACCTTTTAAGAAAGTAAAAAACTGTATTATATACGATGTGTGTGTGCATGTGTGTGTGTGTTGGTAGTCAAAAATATACCAAACATAAGAAAAGGCTGTTTAAAATCCGATTGCCCGCATTGGTTCAAAGACAAAAGCTGTGACTTATTTATATGTGTATTAGGCACTATGTTAATTGGGGTAAAAGTCTTCCTTGGTCATTTAGCAGCCCAAAGTGGAAAAGGCTCAGGAAGGGGTACAAATGGGTTTTGGTGACTAGCTAGCAATTGGCCATGAGCAGCATGTGCAATGTTAAGAAATCAAGCTTAGGCTGGAATCCTAGTTTTTCTAGGCATATGCTCAGAGGCACTTAATAGCTCTGCTCCTCATTCACCCCTGTTATTAATTGTATGGGTGTTCCAAGGTTGTTGTAAGGATTAAATGAGATTCACATTTAATGTTCTTAGCCTTGTTTAACAAGTAGAATGTGCAAAATAAATATTAATCATTATTATCATTGATTCTCATGCTATTACTGCTGGATCCCAGCTTGGATCCCAACAGATAATGGATCTCCGCAAATGTCTGTCGAGCTGAACTGACCTTCACAGCCATTTGCAGGTCAGCCATACCCGATAGGGAAATACAAGGGGAGTAAGCCTTGTTCACTCTGAGGCTCACGTGCTCCTTGTCTGCTTTGTGTTCCCACACCTCTGTGCTGCACTCCTCTGTGAGCCTGACTTATACCTTCTCCAGAGACACGCTTTCACTAATTGAAGAATGAAATCGAGAATCAAGAGCTGAATTGAAGAAGTCAGACAGTCTTATAGGTGCCACTGGTCTCATTTCTCCAGACTCGAGTGACAAGTGGTAGCTACGACATTGGCACAAACGTAGCCTGGCGGTTTGCCCACTTAGCTGGGTAGCTTGCAAGGAAACATAAAGAGCTTTCCGGTGGTTCTTCTGTTTTATACACAGAAGCCCTTTGCAGAATCTACCAGCCATCTGACCCAGAGCCCCCTCCCGACTGCGCCCCCCCCCCAAAAAAAAAGCTATCCTGCGTCCAGAGGCAGGTGAGTTCAGTCACCTAACGCAAAATGCTATGTGGACTCTCTGCCTTCTCTAACAAAGCCATTAAATAAAAATCATGATTTCCAGGATAAGCAAGAGCCAATGTGCACAGTGCTCCCTAGGGCTGCAATGACAAGGCGGGATTATTCATTACAATCTGTTCCTCCAACTAATATCTTCTCCGTGGGTTCCACTGTAATTGTTATTCTTGCGAATTGTTCAAACAGTGAATTGGTGGCTAAGTTATCAGGGGAAGTGAGTGTGGGTAAGATGAAGTATGTCTTTTTTCATATTCAGAGTCTCTGGGGCACTTGGACTTGGACATGCTAGAGTTGGGTGACAGCGCAGCCACATGAAAAGGCCAATCTGTCTCCAAATGCCAGAGTCGACAGCAAAGTTGGGGCTTCCTCAGTTTAAGTTCTTTAAATAACTCTCTTTGCAGGTTTTTCCCTATGACTCCATCCCTTGCTTCCTTCAGTGTTGAAAAAGAATAATTCCTTTGGAAATCTCATTAGAACTAATAGTTAGTGCGTGGAGACATAGCCACAAGCATGAACTTTTCCCCCAAAGGCTACCAGGGCAAGGATAGCTGAATTATCTTTGACATTCTTTTAGCACATTACAGCCATTAACACTCGATGTGGTCTCCTTTCTACTTCCACCAGTTTTCTTTTATCCTCTCCTTGGTGAGAATAGGACTATTTTCCTGGCATTACTTCCCATCCAGCCTGTTTGTATGAGTTTTCTCATCTTCCCTCTTGTAAGAAATGGACAGATAAGAGCTGAATAAAGCCCAGGACAAAAACTTGGAGCTACTCTTAAAACCAAGCTGCCAACTAGAGATGAAATGGTTGTAATTTCTCATGAAAACCTCTATCTTAGCTTCAATTTTTTTGTAGCATGAAACCTATTCCATCAGAGACAGATAGACGAATCATCCAGTGTTGGAAACTCATGTGTTTTCTGGGGCCAGCCCTGCTATTCAGATGAGTTTGTGATGTCTGGTGTAGGCCGCTCATGAGGTAGTTACGTCCCGGGGGCCATGGAGTGTTCAAAAGAACAACACACTCAGGTTCACGTCTTGACTGTCCACTTGTGAACCATTGATCTTGGGGCAAATCATGACCCTTCTGAAGTTCACAGGTTGCTTATGTAGAGGGGACAAGTTAGGACATGGAATGGGTCTTGTGAACTGTACAAGATGGCTATAAATAGCAATTGCATGTTCAAGGCAAACAGTAGGAAAAGCAGCCTCAGGCCTGTAACACCAAGTGTGAAGTAAGGACAGAGAAGGGCAGAAGGAGTGGACATCTCTGCATGGAGAAGCCATCCCCTCTCCTCAGTCTGCAGGCTACAGGTCTTTGACCTTGGGTGTCCAGCTCAGCCATCTCTGCTGGCTCTTACTGAGTCCCGAGTTGCATGATATATAAGATGAAAGAGAAACAAAAGAGAAGATGAAGGAGGAAAGTAAATTTTTCACTATCTTTTAAAAAACTTTATTTTACACATAGGACCAGGTCAAAAGCCATCCTAATGAGTCTGCCACAGTGCATTAAACGGAGGAAATCATTACTACACTTATGAGAAGCATAGGATTCCTCCAAATACACACACAGTAGGACCATGATAAATGTTTTTGTCAATCAAGAAAAGATAGGCAGGTATATGCAAACGTGGGATGTAGGGGGGAAAAATTTTCCTGGCTTTATTGATATGACGAATACAGGCTGTGGTTGATAACTGATTTTGTCTAGTCATGTGATTCCATTTTGCTTGTCTATATTTTTTATTTTTTAGTTACCAATGTATTGACTCTCTCTTCTAGTCTTATGAGCTGCAGTTAAGACACAACCTATTGACATTCAGTTTCCTGAATTTTGCAAAATGGGCATCATTCCTATTTTATAGAATTCATTGAAAGACAAGTGTGAGTCACCTAGCTCGGTCCAGAGGAAAGTCCTCATAAACGATGGTTCCCTGCTCTACCTCTCATTTCTCCCCAATGAATGTAAAGAATGGTGTGGGCCAGAACTTAACATAATCATAAACCTGTGACATTGGAGGATGATTTAGCCATTTAAACCTATGGGGTGGGGAAGTTCAAATAAATCTAATATTATGAGAAATTTCCCTGAAGCAGAGAAGTCTCTATTTTAAAGGTAATTTGATGGACTCAGACTCAGAAGTCAAACTGGAAAAAATAGAAATAGCAGACTAGTTGTGGGATCTAATGCAATCCCTTTGATATAACTGGAAAGACTGTGATGGGGGGAGACAGGAGAATCAGCACTGATTAAATGTTTGCTGTGTCCCAGCCTCTCTGCTTCCTACATAGAGGTCACAGTAACCTCATGACATAGGCAAGGATATGTCCATTTGGCTGAAGAGAAAACCAAGACTCAGGGAAGTTAAACAATTTTTACAAAATCACACAGATAGCAAATGACAAGACGAAGACATACAAGTCATGAACCCATCCTAGAAAAAGTGCTACATACCTCATTGCTGAATATCACTACGGTCTCTCCCCTTGGGAAGCTAGGCACCTACACCAGCACCTCGTCCACCTTTCAAAGCAATTTTGGAACTCTTTATGGAATGGCCATCAGAACTGTCTTCATATTATCCTTGAGATCCTGAATGTCATGAAAATGTCTTCCTTTCAATATTTCCTTTATCTTTGTGTTAAGAAAGAAGTCATTGAGGGCCAGATCAGGTGAGTAGGGAGGGTGTTCCAATACAGTTATTTGTTTCCTGGCTAAAACCTCCCTCACAGGCAGTGCCGTGTGAGCTGGTGCATTGTTGTGATGCAAGAGCCATGAATTGTTGGTGAAAAATTCAGGTCGTCTAACTTTTTCACGCAGCCTTTTCAGCACTTCCAAATAGTAAACTTGGTTACCTGTTTGTCCAGTTGGTACAAATTCATAATGATTAATCCCTCTGATATCAAAAAAGGTTAGCAACAGCCGGCCGAGTGGTGCGATGGTTAAACGCTGGCTTAGGAAGCCAGCGGCCCCGGTTTGGTCCCACATATGAGGGCCAGTGACACTGCCCTCAAAACAAAACAAAACAAAACAAAACAAACAAACAAACAAAAAAAGGTTAGCAACATAGTTACAACAAGTTCACAACCTTAATTGTCAGACCTCGTACACCCATATTTCCTAATTTATTTAATGAATGCATATTGAGAGCTTGTCTGCCAAACATTAACTTTTTAGGTGCTGAGGACTTAGCAGTGAATGAAACAGACATAAGCTTGCCATCTTGAACTTCCGATAAAACAATAGCAACAATGAAATGAGATAAAAATACATGCACCTAATAAAGCCAATCAAGTTGTATACTTTAAAATACACCAAATTGGTAATAACAGTTATCTCAGGGGGGTGTTTGTGAGGAGGAGAGTACTAATATTTTATTTATATTTGCTTTAACTTTATTTTTGAATTTCTTTCCATTTTAAAATGATTTTAGACTTGCAAAAATGTTGCATAATTCCCCTATACCCTTCACTCAGCTTCCTGAAATATTACTTTCCTATATTACTAATCAAAATCAGGAAGTTAATGCTGACACAATAGCATCATCTGGACTACAGACTTTATACAAAAGTAAACTACAGACCTTATACAAATTTCACCAATTGTCATTTTTCTAGTCCTGGTGCCAACCCAGGTTCAAGTGACGTTTAGATATCTCATCTTCTTACACTCTTTCAATCGGCCATGTCTCGCAGTCATTCTTTACCCTTCATTACTTGACACTTTTGAAGAGTCTTGGCTAGCTATTTTGTAGAATTCCCCTTAATTTAGGTTCGTATGATTCCTCCCCATGAATAGAGTCCATTACGTCTTTTTTGGTATAACATAGCGATGTTATGTCTTTCTCAGTGCACCTTATCGGGAGATGCATAATGTTGGTGTCTTATTATTAATGATTTAATAAAAGACACTTGCATGGGTTGTATCAGCCAGGTTTCTCCCCTCTAAAGTTACCATTTCCCCCTTTATTAACTACTTTGTGGGGAGATATTTTGAGGCTATGTAAGTAACCTGTTTCTCATCATGCTTTCACCCATTTATTTTATGATCCATTAATGGTTCTTTCCACAACCATTATTACTTTGGTGGTCCCCAAATGGTGATTTTCTATTTCTATTATTCCTCATTCATTTATTAATTAAAATTTTACTGTAAGGAAGAGTTGTCCCTTCTCCCCCATTTATTCACTCTTTTAAAATATTTATATCAGTATGAACACATGGATTTTTATTTTAGTCTGAGAGTTATAATCCATTACTGTCATTATTTATTTTATTGCACATATTGATCCCAATTGGACCATTAAGAACTGCTTCAGATTGGCTTTTGGATCCTTTCAAAATGATAGTAGGATTTTTTAAGCATGTTTTTACTCTGGTACCACAAGATAAAATAGCAATAAGATAAGATGCTGGTAGGCTGATTCTAAAAAAAAATAAAATAAAATAAAAATTAAAGCTCTGATTTTTTTATTTCCTGATTCCCATGGTGTTACTATTATTACCATGTTTAATTTTAAGCTACCAACAGTTGGCTAATGAGTTTTATCCTGTGCTTTTCCTGCTTCAGCCCTGAAATCAACCATTTCTCTAAGAAGCCCTGATTATTTCTATTGGATACTGGTACTTGGAAATCAATACCTAGGTGCTAGGTGTGCTAATTACTACTGAGGTATCATTGGCACATAGGCTCACTGAGAGATGCAAATATCCCCATCGGTACACACATTTGTATCTATTTATATATCTATCTGTTTATATGTTAACAATTTTAAAATCATACTGGTACTTTTGATTCCAGGTCAATGCCGAAGGGTTTGTTCTTGCCATCTCCCTTTCCATATTTGTAAATTCTTTCTTGACAGTGAAATATCTGGCTCTCATTATCCACAATGTGTTTACCTATTTGCTTAATCTTAGAATACACATAAAGTTTCAGTATTGTTAACCTATATCCTTGTGAAAACAAATTTACTGCTAATAATATATATATATGAATAAATACTAATATGTAGCAATCGTATATGAGTAGTAATAATAGTGCTATTATCAAATATGTTAATAATATTTGTGCAGATTTCTTCTTGTCTTTAACGTTATAGTATACTGTCAAAATACTGTTTTTGAAGGTTACTTAGGTTAAGTTTTTCTTCCCCACACTCATCAGTGTGGTGATGCTGTCCCTTTTATAATACAATTAGGTTTGTTTGTTACTACTTGCATCCCACTGAGTTTTCCTCACATAATGAATTTCATTATTTTTTGAGTATGTGAAACTTCATCATTGTTCTAAGGGTTGAAACTATATTAAAATGTACATTCAGAAAATATACCTCTCATCTTTTTTCCCTTGTTCCTATCCACCCTCTCTTTCTACCCTGTTTCCACTCACTCCCATGAGGAATCAATCTTATTAGTTTCTGGCTTATCTTTCCTGTACTTCTTTTGTGCATTTGATCAGATTCATATTTACTTTCCTATATCTCCTTCTTTCTTATAAGAAGGGTAGCATAAAATAGATAATTTTTTGCACTTTCATTTAATAATATATTCTAGATATCACTCCACATCAGCATGCAGAGGTCTTCCTTACTCTTTTTACCGTTGTACGGGACTACACCATGGACGTTTTTGCTGCCTTACATGACCAGAGAGGGGCTAGATCCCAGTTTTTCTGAGTTTTGACCAATATTCAACATAATCTGTCTGAGAAAAAAAAGTCATTGCTTTAAATGCCAAACTTCTGTGCCAAATCAAGCATTTATCTGAAGAATTAATTTTAGACAATTTGCTCTATGCTGTTCATTGGAGTTATGGAATTTATCCATTCATTCAACAAACTTTTATGCTTACTTTTTGGCTTTTGGCAGCTATCTTAATCGGTCCAATTCTGAGTTGTCACATTTGTAAAGTGGAGGTAATAATATACCACAGGAGTTGTTAGAAGAATTAAGTGTTCTAAAATGCATAGAGTAGTGACTGGCATCTAATATGGAAGCCATTAGTATAATTCTTATTTTTCTTCTTGTTATTATTTTGCTAGTAGTAGTAGTAGTAGTAGTAGTAGTAGTAGTAGTAGTAATTGTAGTAATAGTAAAGCATAGACTGTTCACAGTGCCTTTACTATTTTTAGGATCTTTATGGCCTAAGGCATGTGGACAGCCAAGACTATCCCTTTACTCTAGGAAGGTCATTTCTCAACTCATTTGAAAAGAGAATCAATGAGAACAGTACCTCAAGTTAACTTTCATCCCCTCCAAGGGCACTTTCAGTCCCCTGAGCAGAAGTAATATCTCCACTGTGAAGTCTGAGGTAGCATCTTGTCTGGGAAAGCACAAAAGCTCCCTATGGAAGACAGAGTTATTTTGTTTTTTGCTCTGAGTTTGCAGAACTCAGGGAAACTCTGTTCTCAAGTCAGTAGCACAGAACTTTAATTTCTTCCTTCTGAGCAGGACGGAGCCGCCCTTAGAATGAGTCCTTGCTTTCTTTCCCACAATTGGGGCCTTTTATTCAACTCAGTTTAACTTACATTTTTGTCACACCCATTCTTTCTGGGTGTTCTAGCTATACAGAGGCGACCAAGAAGAATGAGATTTCTGCACTCCTAAAGCTTATAGACTAGTCATTCTTAAGGTCTCTTACTCTCTTTCCATTTATTTCCTTTAAATATAAGCAAAGACAATGGGAGAAGTTCTACAGATAGTTCCTGCATTGACATTTTAAGTAAAAGAGCCAATATTTGCTTGAAAGATATATAAGGACAAAGAAGTTCCAAATATGTCCCATAGATGATTTTTGGAGTAGAGGAAATAATACAGTTTAAAATTAGAGTAAGAAATGTAATTGCTTCCTATAATATATGTAAGGATACTTGATTATTGGTTAGACAAGACAGACAGCCATGTACATAAAGGATCATGAATAGTTTGCAATGATTCAATAATATTGGTCCAACAGAAACACTCATATGTACAGTTTTCTTGACATATAAATTTAGTACCTGAGTAGGTTCAAAGTAGGCTGATAAGGAAAGTAATGATATTGCCAGGGCTGGAGAATACGTAAGAAATTCAAGTAAAAATCATAAACTTTCAAAGTTGGATACAAACTCATAGGTCTAATCCACATATCCTAATGCAGAAATCACATTAATAGCATCAACCTCACTGACAAAGATATTCTGGAGTCTGCCTGGGATAGCTATTGAGAGAAAAATATTGGAGTATGTGCCTGGTGGTGGATGGGGTGGGGGTTAGGGTTGGCATATATGCTGCTGCCCATGGTCCTGAAAATCACTTTTGTTACCATATGGCTCATTCCCAATAACCTTGAACTAAGTGGGGAAAAGTCAGTGATGGGAGGGAAAAGACAAAGAAAAAAAAAGAGAGAGTAGATAGAGGGATGGAGGAAGGGAGATAGCACTTAAAAAGAGTGCCAGGAAAAATAAAAAATCCTCAATCATGTTCAAATAATTGTAATTACAAAAAAAATAAAATGCGTTGTACTTTGATATGTTGGATGATGATGTTACATATTGGGTTTTCTGGAAAGCAAGCCCTGAGACTGTCAGAATAACATGCAGGTTATTTTAAGTCATGCCTTTGGAATCAATACCTGTTGATGGATAGGGGAAGAAGGAATGGGAAGAGGAAGGAGTCAAGCTACACTGCAGTCCCAAGACCCTTAGCTCATCCCATGGGAAGAGCTTAGGCGACACTAGCCCTCCAGAGTTATTTAAAGCTGAGCCAGGTCTTTATATTCCTACATCAATCAGTTATTGACTCTCCATTGTCCTAGGAAGGGGCATGACCTTGGGTGAGGTGGCTGTCTAGAACTGTAGCAAAAGAGTTATAGCTGGGACTGAAAGGTCTTCACTGAAGGAAGATATGGGTGGCGCATCATAATGTTTATTTCCGGGATCATGTGCCACACTATTCCTCATCTTACGTTAACGGATAAGCATAATACATCCTGAGTAAACTCATGGCAATATTGTCTGTCTCTTTCTATATGCAAGTCTACATCAAATTGAATCATTACCTTTCTTCTGGTAATTCCCAACCATTCGTATTCCTTACTCACATTTCATCCCACCAGCCATTTGAAGGTAGCCACCATGCTTCACCACCATCCAAACCTTTTCTTTCCCTGGTGCACCATCCTCGGTTCTATCAAGGTTTCTCGAAATGACAACAATCTCTCAGTCATCCTTTATCTTATTCACTTTCCTCTATTTGTAATCTTATTTACAAAATTCCTTCATAAAAAATAGTACCGAGAGCTACACTCCCTGTAAAAATATAATCACAAAGCCACTTAGAACACATTTTAGGAGCTAAACAAATATTTTGGCATTCATTTGAACTCTGTATATAGAGAATACCAAAGACTAACTAAGAAAAGAGAAAATTAAATGTGTAATTTTAAGATTCAAGATTATCTGGTTTGACAGAATAAAAAAAAAACAGCATGGAAGAAGACTTTGCTGGCTCTCCACTCTCCTACCCAACAGTATCCTTTACAAATAAACAATCTGACTTTCGCTACTCACTCTGCTCCACAGGAAGTAGGCCCCCAATATTCTTGCTTCCTCTCCGTCTCGTTTCTGAACAGCTTGCCCTGCCTATGTTACACTCTACCTCACATTGAGCTGCCCACTTCTAATCTTCAAACTCGTTGTCCACTTATGCCCCTCCCCCTCACCACTCAGACAAGTGAATTGACACCAGTTCACTTTGCACACCTCCAATTGAAATCTCTGCTCTGGCTGCATTGAAAAAAAGTTCCACGAGGGCAGGGACTATACTGTTTTGCGTTCCCCTTTGTCCCCGATGCCTAGGGTGGTGTGTGACATCAAGGAGATACTCGGTGAGTTCTGCTGTGTGGGCGGTGCCTCGTGGAGCTGCTGACACACATCTGCCTCCTATGTCCTACACTTGGCAAACTCAGTCTCAGCCCATCCCATTAACACGTCCCTTACCAAGCCCATGTTAGATGAGAGCCAGGCAAAACAGTGAGTCACTCTTCATCCTTTGACAGATGAAGCCCCAGCTGTCAGAACTGCCTGGGCAGCAAGCAGTTAACCCTGGAGCAAGGCAAAGGAGAAGACACTAGAGGGATGGTCTTCATTTCCAGGGGCATCTGCTCCCCCAAATGAAACATTTGGAAGGTTTTTGAGGGCTTGAGGGGGGGTTTCAACTGCAACATATGAAGGGCGGTTATTTAAACTCTGGTCTAACTGTGTGGCCTATCCTCATGCCTGCATTAAACTCGTTCAGGCTTTGACCATCCACCCCCGTCATTTTGTTTGGATTAGCCGAGTGCTCCACTTGTGTGGTACGTTTTGATTTTGTCTGACACAGTGTTCCCATCCCATCCTCCCTCAAGTAGGTCTGGGGGGAGAAATGTACTTCGCTGAGAAGTCACAGTCTCTGCTTTTTTTCTGCTTCCAAGGGAACTGAACAGGAAATGGCTTGGCTTAGCCATATTTAGGATAGCTTGGGCTGCAGCACACAGGCTTTTGCTCGAGTTACATTTTACACAGAAAACTCAATGACAGATGCAAAGAAAGAAGTGATCTCACAAGCCAGTCCCAGGATGCTTAGAGAGTATGATTAAAGCTTTCCATCTGAGAGATCAGGGAATTGATTCCCAGTGGGAGAGTTTTACCCAAAGCCACGCAGTGAACTACGGGGGGTTTAAGAACCAGGACTGGGATCCAGGGCTCTTTCCATTATTAGGCATGAGATCAAAGTGAAGCTAAGATATACTCCATGGAGACCTACAATTGCATGCTTTCATTTTTAACCATATTGTCCCAATTCCCAACGCAGTGACCAAAAATAGTATTTCTCAGGTTTTGTCACCTGGATCCTACTGTGTGTGTTGGGGTGGAGGTCAGGGAGCAATGTCCAGGATGTGGGCTAGAGGAATCGTCGCTGGGGGAGTTCTATAGGTTCTGTAAGGGCAAGAATAGTGAAGGTGAGATCATTTAGTCTCTGTGAGACTCTCATGGGAGGTTACTCTCTGCAACCTAGATCTTTTCTCCCTAACAGAAGAGTGCGGGCAACAGAACAGTAGGCACCAGCTTGTGCCTTATCCTGTTGACTCTAGGGAGATAACAAAACCATCTCAGTGGCAGGGTGGTGAGTGGCAGGACCTTCTGTGTGAACCAAGCTTTATCCAGGACCTTTCTCCAGGCCAGGATGCATGCATCAGTCATGCCAGAGGGAAACAGCTTCAAAGTAGGTCAGAAGACAGGTGGGGACGTGTTCAGCTTCCTGCAACTTTGTAGAGGCAGCAGTAGAAGGGAAGGAGGAAGGGCAGAGAAGAAGGGAGGGTGAGAGTGTTCGTTTGAAAAAGTGTTCTGGAATGTTCTTGCTCCATGCCAGTCCATTATAAGAACCTGCTCTTTCATACCTACTTTACAACTCACTCAGGGTTTGGGCGTTGTCTCCTGCCGCGTCCCTAAATGTACCGTGTTCCTGACTCCGTGTTATCTTCAGTGCCCAAACTCATTCTTAACCTTGAACTAGACAGGGAATTTTCCTCTTTACCGCTCAGCAACCTTTCCTGGGCCCCAGTTTATTCTTGACTTTTGCCTCCCTGTGCCAGGCTAATTGATGCTCTTTCAGGGGGCCTCACTCCTGAGCTCAGAACTATTATATATGAGACCTACATGTGGTAGCCAGGAAAGGTGGGAAGAACAATGACAAAGGATGAGGGGATGTGTCCTCTTGTTCCGGATTTACCTAAAGTAAACCCGTTTGTTTCCTGCATCTCAGTTTATCATGGTGTGGCATGGGCGTTACAATATCTAATCTAATGTACATTGATGTAAGATGAATACTATAGAAAGCTAATCTAATATGTGAGATAAAATAATATACTATCTAATAAGAGCGTAAGCATTACATGTAAGGAGGAAGGCAGAATGATGGCACAATGGAAGTGCCTGATGATGCTAATGCTCTCCTCCCATCCCTCAGCTCTGACATTGCATGGTCTGGCTGTGAGTACTTCCAAGCAGAGGTCATGAAAAGAGCTAGACTATCGTTTCCTTTTGGTCATGACCTCTTTTGCCAGTCTGCCCGGACTTCTTTCCCACTGGAAGTGCTATGTCTTTTTTTCTTTTTTTTAAAACTGAATTTATTGGGGTGACATTGGTTAGTAAACTTACATAGGTTTCAAGTGTGCATTTCTATTATTATAGCAATCTACATATCACGTTTTGTGCTCGCCACCCAGAGTCACGTCTCCGGAAGTGCCATTTTTATCTGGGGGAAAAAACGTTAGCCACCTTCAGAGAGAGCAGTCCTGTGGGTTTTCTGGATATAGATGATGCTTCTGGGACAAAAAGCCAGCCCTCCTTCACATTCCACCTCCATCCTTCAATCACGGGAACCCTGCCCTTCCCTCCTAGCTTTATTTCAAGTACCTGCATTTTGAGACATTAAGGCTGCAGAAATATGCAGCCACTGTGTGCCCCAGATTCTCCAGCTTGATCAAACCTGTTATCGTGAAATATTTTTCACTTCAGTCCCCCAGGCTCTCTAAGCCTTAGTTGCTTCATCCGCAAAATGAGGTTAGAAGTCCTATATGGGAGCATAATAATAATGTACTTAAAATGCCTAGTACCCAGACACTCAAGGCAGGGATAACTATTATCTTCCATAATGGTCATGCAGGCTGAATTATTCTTTGTCTCTGTAAAGGTTTCACTACACATGTATTGATACATTTTGAAACATCCTTTGTCAGATTGTTGATGTCCACAAACCCAGATACTCTTTAGGGGTGTCAGTGATGCTGTGAGTGTAGCTGCGACCACTGTAGTGTGGACTGAAAGAAAGGATGCACTTTGGCCCAGCTCGGCCACGTAGTACATTGCTACAAGGTCAGCTGTGTGACCCTGGCAAGCTCCTTGCACATTTAGTTTCCTGGTCTGGACAATTGTGATAAGAGAAACTACCTTGCAGGCTTTCTGTATACTTGAGCCATCTGTCATCTACTACGTACTGTACTAAATATGTAGCTTCCTTTCCTTCACAACTGGTATCTCCAAGACAATCCATGTTTCCTAACTGAAGATCATTTTTGTCTTGTTTCATTTGATGAGAGATTTTGCATATTAATGTTCTTCCCTGAAAGCTGCTTCAGATTCCATACCGAATGCACGACCTAAAATATGGATAACCCACCCTCCTCACCACCCCACCTCCTCCATAACCCCAGACTCCTTTCTCATCTACAAAAATCTTTCTTCAACATTTAAAAGGCCAACGTGTCTTCCGAAGGAAGTCAAGTCCCTTTATACTTTGATAGAGAACTTTCCCACAAAGAGGAAATGCTACAAATACTCAGATGACATCACCCAGAAAAGGCCCTTGTTCCCCCAGGGCCTAGCCTTTCTGGAAGATGACAAGGGTTAGGGATAGAGAAAGCCCTGGCCACTTGTCGGATTTGGCAAGCAGCAGCCAACAGCTGGTGGGCCGGTTAATTAGTCCTGTACCCTGCTCCGGTCCAGCCCGCACTGGCCAAGGCGGAGGCCAGCGGCTCTGGCTTGCTTCGCTCTTTCTATTAACAAAGCCCGGTGCCATCGGATTACCTTGGCCTTGAGCCAGGCCTGCTCGCCGTTTGCCTGCCTGTGTGTTGCCATGGAGATGGCAATGCGCCTTTTGCCAAGGCAGCAGCTGGTGGATGGGTAGTGATTACCTGCCAAGCAGATTTACTAGCTCCAAAATGCAGACCTTTTTCTGATAAGTAAAAGCGGGGAGTGGGGGGGGGTGTCGTGGGGTGAGAGGGAGCTTCAAGACTCAGACAAGGAGGGCGCGGCCCGTTCCCCTATTTTAATTTTTGAACAGAAGATGATTCTTCTCCTCCGTTTGTCCAGATGCCCGTCCACGAAGCACGCAGGCACACCTCGCCTCATCTGCTCCTCCCATCATCTTTTTCTGAGGAGACACATAAACAATTGATTCTTTGTCTTTGCTGCCATAAACCTGCTACCCACTCCCAGCATCCTGCAGGCCTTTGGGGAGGCAAAGGGCATCCGGGCAATGGAAAGAATTTCCGGGAAACAATATAAAGCATGTCCACTTTGATAGAATCCTGAAAACTTAGTGGAAAAGACAGGGGGATGATGAATTTCCCCGTAGAGGAGATTCCCAGGGAATTCTGGGTCCCTGAAATTTAGGATGGCTTTTTTCATCTTAAATTGTATACATAAAGCATGTATTGAATAACACCTGTATGCAATCTTAGTATTTTCCTGAATGTCAAGCATCCGTGTCCTGCTGTCCTCCATATGTCACCAGTACTGGGACCATCCAGAGTGGGGAAGATTTCAAAAGGAAGAAAAGGGGAGGTGAGAAAGTGGGTTTCCCCAGGGTGGGAGGCAGGATTGAACTGGGGGATGCTTTGCATAGCCCAGGTGTGGGGGCTGGGCAGGGGAGAAAGGAGAATAGAGGGAGCAATGAGGGGTGCAGGTTGGGGGCTTTCTGTGTAGTGAAGGAATTCACGCTGAGGAGTTTGCATGCTGCTCTGTAGGCAATGCACTAAGGTTCTTGCACCAGGAGTTAAGTGCCCAACTATACTTTAAGAGTGACACTCATTGCCATGCAGGCTGGATTGGGGTGGGAGCAATGGGGTAAGAGGCGAGAAGGGTCTATACAGGGTACTGGGAGCCCTAATAAAGAAGAAGAGGATGCAAGGCCTGTTTCAGCAATGACTCCATATTTCCATAATAACAGATCATATGCAGGGAGATCTCATAAGCACCAGGCTTCATAACATTTGCTCCATGTTCGTCCTTCTCGAGTGCACACCTACCCCGGTCACTGTCATTATCATTATCCCTGCACCAGCTCACCATCCAAGCCTCACTGTACTGATGGAGAAAGCAACCCTGGGCTGTTACTGTGACTGCACAGGACAGGCGCCCACATTCCTAACCAGAAGGCCTTGGAGTATGAGACGTGTGTGATTCAGTAAGGCTGTCCAATCCTTCAGCATGTGTCTGATGGTCACCTCCTCAGAGAAGGCGAACCTACATTCCTCTGCATGCCCAGTGAATTTCTCTCCCCCTGTTCTTTTTCCCATCGCTCCTTTGTCCAGACTTCTTACAGCATCCATAGCACATTATTAAGTATGTCAGATTACCTTCTCTCTATCTTATTTCTAAGTGCGTGAGGGTGAGGGCTCTGCTTTATCTGTCGTTGTATTTTGCAGACCCAACACAGTACCTGGCACAGGATAAGCACCTCATCCCATTTTCCTGATTAAATAAACAAATCCACAAAGACGTGAATGAGGGCTCTTTGGGGAGAAGAAGGAGATGGGCTCACAGGCCATGATAAGACTCAAGGAAAACCCAGGGTTGTGTTGTAATGAACTCCTCAGCAGCCTAATGGAGCTATTGCATGCCGCCCGCCCCAGCGGGCTGTCAGAACGCACGCCAACGTGAACCCGTGTTCTGCTAAGAATAACACCTACAAGATAGCAATGTTTGAAATAAGCCTGTCTCTGGAAAGGTTCCTGAGCCTTGTAATTTTACTTTTATAGTCATGGCCCCAGCATGTTTGACTTTTTAAATCCCCTCCCTGAGATCCAAAGGTCTGTTTATAAAAGCCATATCTTAAACCCGTTCCTCTGTGAGGTACACGTGGGATTTGTACTCCTCTGTATAAATTGGTCCCTGGGAGCGACATTACATGCTGCTCCTTGTAGGGCTTCTCTATGTGGTGGCATGGGAAGAGAAAGCTAACAGCCTAATACAAAGTTGGTCAGAGATGCCTTGTGGGAACCAGAGCTTTCTAGTAATAAAAAGAACAATAATAACAGGCATAATAACAGCCCAAAGCAGCTGTCATCCAAAAGGTAAGAGCACATAGAGACTTAGTATGAGAGATGTGATCAGTACCAGAGGAGCAATAGGATGTTTGAAGCATGATGTTCTAGACAGCAGTCAGGGGCCAGGGACATGGGAACGCAAAGAAGTGGGTTGTAACATGAAGGAAGGGGACTCAGGACCCAGGAAAGGCTACCTGGACATCAAGTTTATTGGATTCCAGGGTGGTCTGCTTAAGATATTTAGGACCAGAGTCCCATCACCACAAAAACATCATGGTGGCTTTATCATGTGTTAACTTGGCTGGGCTAAGCTGAGTTTCCCAGAATTCCTTTTCCAGAATGTTTCTGGTTTGTGCAGGCCCAACAGAGATTCTTGGGCAAGATCTGAAGGGAGCCTGCACCATTTTGTAGATTACATAGGACCTCCCTTACCTGCTGGCTCACCTTGTCAGCATGATGTAATAGCTGGGCTGACAACTGCTACAGCATCCTTCAACCCCTTCCTAAGCTTGTCCATCTCCTTGGTCAGGCATGTGTGCTTAGCTCTGTGCTGAAAGTTGCCAGCATTTTCTGCAAGACACCTACACCATCAAGGTCAAAAGCAGTGAGAACTGACATAGAGTTCAGCCCATCTTTCCTGGGTTCTAACTTGTGCTTGTGGCTACAGCTTGCCCTTGCTGCCTGTCCCCCCACACCCACCCCTCCCTCCTGCCACTTCACATTCATTTTTCCTCTGAAATGCCTGCCTTGTGGACTTCAAGGTCCAGCATGAGACACCAAGACAATAATAGCCTTGCAGAAATTATTTCATCAGCTGCACAATTGGGCAAGGTCAATTCCCTGTAACAAATTCATATATATATTTTACACTACCTACTGGTTCTGCTTCTGTGATTGAACATGGACCTATACACAAATCTTCAACAGAATGGAAAGAGCATGAGTTTTGAATCAGAGACATAGGCCTGAGTTCAAATGGTATTCTTGCCACTCCTTATTTTCAAACTTCTATGTAGATTTTTTTTCTTGATGAGTCTCCAGTTTCTCATCTGTAACATAAGGATGATGCCTACCTCATAGAGTTGTTGAAAGGATTAAAGAAAATAAATATGCACAGCACCTAGCTCATAGTAGGTGGTCAGTCATCATGGGGGGACAAAGAACTTGTTCTTGATTGACCTAGGGTAATTTCTCTTCTCTCCCATTCATCCAAAACATCATGAGAAGGAATGGTACTCAGTATGTGCTCCAAGGCTAACTGTCATGAGTGGTCACAGCTGCCCACTTCCAGAAAGTGATGGAGCTTGACTCAGGCCGTGGTTGTCTCCTCCCAAGTGAGTCACTGCAAACGATTTCCTCTTCCCTGTGGGGGCTAGGGGAGAGGGGTAAATGCTGAGCACAGTTCCTAATCCTGAAACATTTCCATATGGCCCCCTGGCTGCTGATTTCCTCTTTCCGACCTCTTGGTTATGGCAGCGCTGGGGGCCAGAGCTGCTGAAAAAGAGAATGAAGAAGGCCTTGCCACACAGCTTCATGAGTCTCTGATGAGCCCCGCATTGAGATCATCAATGGCCTGTCATCATTCAGACAGCTGAGGGTATCAGTACCCTGACACCAAGAGCTGTTTCAGACACAGACAGCTTTCTTTAGCTTCATGATGAGTGTTATCAGAGCTACATTCTTGATGATGCATCCATTGATCTCTCATATTTATTTAATAAAACAGAAAGTACAGACAATGAGTCTGGAGAAATGCAAGTATTGCAAGAATTGTATTCTTCACCCTTAGTGGGTGAATTCACAGCACAGGCAATAGAAATCATAGAAGAAGCATTGGGTGGATAGTGGGAAGGTAGATATTCTTCGTTAGCCATAGTGGAGGGAGTTTTGGAAAGCTACTCGCTTCCTTTGGCCTCATTCCCCCCCCCCGCCCACCGCCCTGAAACACCAGCTCAAAGGTCCTTTCTGAGCTCTGAATACTTACATATTAGCATGGAATAGTAGAAAAAGGTCTAGACTACCAAGCAATGAATACGTTTGAATATCTACTGCGTGCCAGGCACCTTGCAAGACTATAGAATAAACACGAAAAGAGACATAATTCCTATCTTCAGGTGGTAGATCAGAATTAAGCACTTAAAAAGTTACTGTGTAAGATCAAGGCAGTAATAGAAAAGGTCTCAAAGGCAGACCATGCTTAGTCACCGTGTGATTTGTGCAGAAAATATGTATCAAAGCAGATCAGAGAAACTGAAAGAAAAAGCCAAGGGAAGTGATTCACATTGGTCTACCAGTTAATGAAGTCTGTTTGTCCTTGATGAAGTGGAAGATTTGGATAAGTACAGAAACAAAGAGGACCGGAAGGAAACTAGATTTCTCTTCCTCAAACTAGACAATTGGTCATGGACAACACTCTAGACATCTCACAGCCTCAATTTTCTCATTTTCCGAATGGAGTTAACAAATCATTGTATCTTCCAAGGGATTAGACCTAGTGTCTGATTAGGTGATATGCCCTATTGCCTTGAATATCAGTGTACAAATCTATCAGCCAATTGACTTTGTTAAACACTGGCAATGGATGCAGAGACACTTTGCAAACAGAATGAGAAGAACCAAAATAAACATAAACTGTAGGATTTTCCTTGAAAGAGCTTGATAATAGTCACGTTGGGAAAGTGTGGTACTTGAAACAGTGTTGCATAGACACAGTATGCCTATAATAAACTAAAGCCAAAGGAAAGTAGGTAATCTAGCTTGAATTGCCAAATGAATAGAGAATCAGAGCCTTTCAACTCAACTTCCCATGTCCTCCCTCCCCCAAGAGTACAACACTGAAAGTTTGTGCAAGCAGAGGAAAACATGCCAAAATTTTCACTACCGTCTCCTTCCTCACAAAGCCAAGCATTTGGTGTCCCCCACCTTTTATGTAAGTTTGCAAAGTAACAAAAAATAAAGACTTCTCAGGCTGTTGGGGACAGATTGTTCCTTTGGCCCAAGTGGACGTTGTTTGTTGGGGGTAAGGGTGGGGTTCAGACTCCGATGGCTAGGTAAGAAACATGTCTGAAACACACAGGCGTGATATTTTCATTTCAACCTCAGTGGTTAGAATAGGACGAATGAGGCCTTTTAAAGAATTATTGTTTGGGATTGTAAATTGGCAAATCTTCTTGTAGTGCGGTATTTCTAAAGGAGGCATCGGGGGCCGGCCAAGTGGCGCGGTGGTTAAGCGCTGGCTTGGGATACCAGTGGCCCCGGTTCGGGTCCCACATATGAGGGCCTGTGACACTGCCCTCTAAAAAAAAAAAAAAATATTTCTAAAGGAGACATCGGTGTAGTAGACCTAGGTGTGGACATCTCAGCATCCTTCTCTTCAAGAGTCATGTTAATTGCTTTATTGTCTGAGGAGCCTGGTTCTTCCTAACATAACAGACATGTATCTTGTAAACTGTTAAGGAAACTGAGTTTGGACATTTTAGAATAAAGAAAGGGGCCATCGGTTCTATTCGTGTCGTGGCGACTGGATGTAAAGCTGTCTCTTAACCTGGAAAACAGTTGCGGTTTAAAAAGACCTTCCAGATTCATTATGCAAATGACCGGTATGGGGTTTTGTGCCCTTGTTTGTTTCCCCTGGTTCTTATTTCAGGTGATGCTCCCTGGCCACTTGTTTCCGGCCTGGGTTCCCTACGGGATCACTGCTAAGGGAAGAGGTAGGTCTTGTGCATCTTGGTTTCTCCCCCAGTACCTGGGGCTTCTTTTGCAACAATAGATGTGTTTTAAGAAGGATTTTCCAAAATGGTTTTGATTCCTTCAAACATCATTGTGTGTTTAGGCAAGGCAAGAAATAGGAACTGAGGCCAAGAGAGGTAATGGGCCTTACCTGAGGGCCAGCCCTCCCCAGCGCTGCCTGCTCTTTTTCAGGTGGACAGATCATAGATATATTTGTCCCACTTAAAGTCCCCTTCATGTGAGTATCCCCCAATCATTCTGATACTCGTTCAAGGAACTTCTGCCCTAAAATAATATCATGAGATGAGACGACATGTTTTCCTCTGTCTTCTCCTAAGATCATCCTGATGATACATAACGAGACACTCAAGAGCTTCCAACAGTGAAATCAGGACTCTCAAACTCTTGCAAGAATGTAAAAGGAAATTTCACTTGCTAGAATACTTCAGCAATCCAGCTACTGTAGAAATGGCAACATGTGGCTGTCATTGCAATGTGAAATGGATTAGACCTACTAGCTGAAAGAAGATAGAGACATGCTTTGATGCGTCCCTCACATGCATATAGCTATTTCTTTGTCTAGCACCCAGGGTTTTGGTCAACTAGAAAATTATGCCATTATTCCTCTACTGAACAGGATCACCTTATTGAAAAAGCAAGATGTTGTGTTTTATTTAAGAATTACTTCCCAATAATAAAATGCATGTACATATAATCACACGTATTTGATACACATTTTTTTTCCAAATTATTTTGAAGTTTTTCTCAATTATTTGGCTCTTCAATTTTCAAATCACCTGGAATATATTTTCAATATGGCATAAGTTTGCAATTTATTTATTTTTTCAAATATGGAATGCTCACTCTCCTCACGCTATTTTTGAAAAGCCCTTTTTCCCCATTAATCTGTAATGTCATCTCAACAACTTCCTTATAAGCAATGGTCTGTCTCTAAGCAGTGCCTTTATTTCCACTGATCAATTTTAAACTGTTTTAATTAATGTGGCTTAGAGGTAAGCCTTTATATCTGTTAGGGCAAGTATAACATCCTTGTCCTTTGGCAGAATTTTCTTAGCTATTCTTGGACAACTGTTCTTTCATATGGATTATAAGTAACATTTTGTTAGGATCCATGAAAATAATACCACTAGTAAATGGATTGGAATGTCATTGAAAATATAGACTAGTTTGGGAAGAACCACACTTCATGGCTTGGTCTTCAATCCCTTAAGAGGATACTTGCTCTAATCTGAATTAATCTAACACCATCTTTGATTCCCCAAACCTTTCTGAAGTGCACACAATAGCTCACAGTGTGCCATTAGCTAATCCCCTATAAACCAAACCTGAGGATATTGCTTCCTCTGAAACTCTTATCAGTTGGAGACTATCTTCCCACATTCTTTGTGGGTTTATAGCTGTCCTTCTTGCTCTGTATTGGCTCTCCACAACTATTCATCCATTTTTCTCTCTAAAATACTCCATACCTTTTAAAGAAGACACTCTTAGACTACATTGGATGCTACTTTATACCTCAAATACAGACCTCCTGGTCTCTACCCCATCCTTCATAGAATAGTTTAGCACTTGCCTCATGATTTTTCTCTCCACAATGACTGTTGCCATCCTTGTTGGTGATTTTCATATAGATGGATCTATCCAATAATCCATCAACTTTTCATGATCTCATTCTTGTCATCACTTCAGCTTACCCAACCCCATGGTTATAGCTTAGACCTGACCATTAATAATAATTGTCCCCCCGCAAAAAAAAAAGGAATCTCAGCTTTCAACCTCTCCTTCATTAATGAACACCTCCTATCTTTTCAGTACTCTCCAGCTTGGCATCTCTACCTGGATGCTTCTCAAGGATTAAATATTAATTTTTACAAAACCAAACTCTTCATCAACATCCCCGCACTATATTATATTGATCTATGACTTTTCAGCTCTTAGAAGAATGCTCAGGACATGGTGGGCCCTCTGTGACTGTGGGATCAATAAATTCAAATCATGAGGAAATGTGAAGTAAGCACTGACTGGCACCACCCCAGCAAAAGGCTTTACATCACCTCATTAGTGATAAGAATTCACTGTGGTCATGGCAGTAAATTCTGACCAATTAGTGACATACTCACACTTGGATTATAGAAACACAGCTAAACATTCATATCCACAAAGATAAATTATATTTTAAAAGTCCAGGCCCTCAAAATTATTTCTTTCACTGTTCATGTCTAAACTGCCTCCTGAACCAATATAGCTCTAGAGAACCATCTTGTCAGGGAGATGATCTGTGGATTTAAATGTATTCCCATCATGTGTCTGTGTCTTCTATGTAGTGATAGATATCCATATTTTCCAGCCTTACTTCCCCAAGTGCAAGCATTCCCATCCACGCTTCCTGCCCACACCATCCATGATGAAATCAGGATCTTGACGCTCTTGGCTAGAGCAGAGAAGAGGGGGAGTGGACCTGTCATTAATCATCCCCTTGCATTTTGTTTCAATGTTCACCAGATTGGATTTCCTTTTTGAACTCCATGAAAGGAATTTACCAACTGCAAGAACCCAAATCACAAGATCATAGAACGTTAGACCATAAAACCTAAATGTGTTTCAGGAGAATGGCTAAATGGTGAAGTAATTAACTTGTACCCAGACGTATTAACATTTCTTAATAGTTTTGAACAAATATGTCAACCTATCTGTTGAGAGTAAACAAACCCAAAATTTGCCATGTACATCTTGTCTTTAAATTATACAGTTATAAGAAAAAATTGGTCTATTCTCTTCAGAAAAATTCCCCTCTTTGACATTATCACATTAGTTGGTTCCTATACAATCTGCTTTCAATTTGTTGAAGTTTTAGGTTCTAATAAGCATAGACTTCATTTCTATAGTATGGTTTGCTTCTATTCAGAAAATGTCTTTATATCTTACTTGGCTTTTGCTAATGTAACAACTGAGGCTTCAAAAAGCTTCTCTCTAGGGTCGGCCGAGTGGCATGGTGGTTAAGCACTGGCTTAGGAAGCCAGCGGCCCTGGTTCGGTCCCACATATGAGGGCCAGTGACACTGCCCTCAAAAAAAAAAAAAGCTTCTCTCTAAAATCACATAGCATATGGGATGTATTCCAGACTGAACGTCTGAGAAAATTCCCAATTTCAGATTAGAGTTCCCCCAACCAAGGCGTAGCTATACCAGTAGTCTTGATAAACTTGAATGGAAGGCATGTCTCCTAATTCTGTTTTTCTGAGACACCTCCATAGAAGCGTGTGCTAATATTTAACATTTCTTTTTAAAACTCATGCTTATCTATGACTAAAATGCTATGAGAATGTATGCCTAGACTCTCTTCTGAGAAACTGCTCTACAAATCAAGGGAACTAGCTATAAATGTAAGGAAATCATATATCCTTCTGCCAGTTAGGTATTCATAGTAATTTATCCTACATATTCTGACTGGATCCTATTTTGTGTTTTAATTTTTCGTACTTTTATCTTTTACCATTTACCTGTTGCTTGAATTTCCTCCCCATTCCCTGAAGCCTTGCACTCTCAAAAAGTAAGCATGACTTCCTTTTCCTAAAAGGTTGTATGGCTAATTACTGTGGAAAAACAGCCAGAGATATAAAAAAGTGCAATCATTGACTATTCACCAAGTTTTCATATAATGGTACAATGTGATTACAAGGTATATGGGGATTAAAAAAAAAATTACAGGATTTAAAGTCATATCTCAGTTTCACTATTTTAGAGATGTTACTTCTCTAAAACTCAGTTGTCCCCTCCGAAAGGAAAAGATAATTCTATCCAACTTTTAAGATTGTTATAGACTGGAGGTAATTTGGACACTCAACAAAATATTTGTGAAACACATTTTACATGTCTGGCACTGTGCTAGGTTTGAGCACACAATAGAGGACAAGTTCACTGTATAGGTCAGAGATGTCTCTGACTCATCAAGTTCACATTTGATTGGGGATGGGCACAGAATTAAATAAGCATACGGCAAATAAAATAATAACAGATTCCTGTGAATGGTCTAAATTTAAAACAGTATGTGAACTAAAAATTGAGACATAGGGCCCTTTGAAAAAATTCTAGTTGATTTTTGAAATTATTTGTTAAAAAATATTTCAAAGGTATAACACCTTGAATTCACTTATTTATATGTCCAGTGAATGACCTTAATTAATATCGGTGATGATCCATTGGAGTTTCTACTGAATGACATGTCAGTCACCCTGGGCATAAAATAAGGCAATGCCTGGATCTGGGGGTGAGAATGTCCTCTTCTGCTCTTGGATTCTCAAGTGATACAATCAGTTCTCCAGTCGGAACTGAATATGAGGGTCCCAAAACCAGTGTATCAAATCTCCAGGGTGTGGCCTGTGGATGTTTGTTTTCTTTTCTGGGAAGGAAGGAAAGAGGGAGAGGGAGAGGGAGGGGAAGGGGAAGGGGGAGAGAGAACTGAGGGAGGGAGGAAGGGAGGGAAGGAGGGAGGGGGGAAAGAAAGAGAGAGAGAGAGAGAGAGAGAGAGAGAGAGTGCGCGAGAGAGCATGTATCTGAATTTTTGATATTGTTATTATGTTTTGACTAACCCAAAAGCTCATTGTAATTTCTCTAACCCTTGTAGTGGTTGAGTCTACTCTCGATCTGGCTAAGCCTGTAGCTGAGTCTACCTGTTATTTTTTAAGTCTGGTATTGTGCCAGACTCTGTGAAGACTGTTGTTGCTTTCAACCTTTCTGCCAAACCTGGAGAGCAATCATTACTTTGAGTCACTTTGAGGACATAGTGCATGTTCTTGCCAAGTAGGCTGTGGTTGTCTAATCACCATGTACCATTTTCCTAAAGGGGTCTTTACAGTTAGGGGCTCACAGTATATATATATATATATATATATATATAGAGAGAGAGAGAGAGAGAGAGAGACAGAGAGAGACAGAGAGACAGAGAGAGACAGAGAGACAGAGACAGAGACAGAGACAGAGAGACAGAGAGAGAGACAGAGAGAGAGACAGAGAGACAGAGAGACAGAGACAGAGAGAAAGAAAGAGACAGAGACAGAGACAGACAGAGAGAGAGAGACAGACAGAGAGACAGACAGAGACAGAGAGAGCCAAAAAAATGTATACACATTTTAAGAAAGGAAAACTATATTAAAATTGTAATACTCAATATATACTGATGACAAAAGATGAACACAAGTCACGACTGACTTCTGCAATGACAGGAGGTGCTCAAAGTGGTTCCCATCAGCGTCCAGACACTTCTGAGGACAGCAAACTACTGCTTGAGCAACGTTGACCAAAGTGCTCACTTGTACACATTGTTTTGGCACCCTTGGTATATGTCAGAATCCTAGATGTATTTTTTACACCCTCATCTCTTTCCAGAATTCCAGCCTCAAATATCCAACAGCCCACTCCACATCTCTACCTGCTTATTTAACATACATATCAAAGATGACATGTTCAAAATAAAACTCTTGGTTCTCTACCCTATAAAACTGCCCTTCCCTCAGACTTTCACAACTCAGAAAATAGTACCACTATCCATTCAGTATTTGAAGCCAAAGCCTGAAATAATATCCAGTTCCTCTCTTTCCTTATCCCTACATTCAGTCCATTAACAACTCCTCTTGATTCATCTCACAACTTGTCCTGAAGTCATCCATTTTCCACCATGTCTAACACAGTCACTCTAGCCCAAGATTGTATTACGTCGTGCCCAGATTACTATTGTAGCCTCTCAGATGGGCTCTTTTCCTTTCCCTGGCCCCACTACAGTGCTTTACACAGCTGCTTGAGTTGCCTATTTAAAACAATAACTAAGATGAGTGCCACTCCTTTCATTGCAATTCAATTTTACCGAACTCCCCCTAAACTAGGACGTGTCTAAACAGTTATCTGTCAGTTGTCTGAAAGTCCATGGCATAGTGAAAAGGATACCCTTGGGAATCTAAGAGATCATTCATAATTTGGTCCTAAGCTTTTCTAATCAATTTGGACAAGTTACCTAGCATGTTTAAGCTGATTTCTCACTCTAAGGAATAAAGCTGAAAATACTACCTCCTTTTGTTTATTCATTTATTCTAAAATTATTTGTGGAACTACTAAGGTGTGTTGGCCACTGTGATGAGTATTGGTATAAAAAGTAAGTGAAACAGGTATAAGACTGTCCTTATGTTGCTTAAAGTTTAATTGACCATTTTAAGTGTCAAACACATAACAAGAACTCAATAAACAATGGGAGCTATTGTGGTCTAAATGTTTGTGTACCCCTGCCCCCCAAATTCATATGTTGAAATCCTAATGCCCAAGGTAATGGTTTTCAGAAGTGAGGCCTTTGGGTGCTTAGGTCATGAGGGTGGAGCGCTCATGGAGGGGATGAGTGTTCTCATAAAAGAGACTAGAGAAAGCTCCCTCAAACCTAGGCAATGTGAGGCTACAATATACAAGTCTGCAACCCAAAGGAGGGCCCAAAGGAGGGTCAACCACACTGGTTCTCTCAATCTCAGACCTCCAGCCTCCAGAACTGAGAAATAAATGTTTGTTGTTTATAAGCCACCCAATCGGTGGTGTTTTGTCATAGGAGCCTGGACAGACTATGACAGATGCTTTTCTCTTTTCCCTTCTAACTCTAGGGATCATTATCAGACTCCTTCAATAATCTCTTGATTCTTAATCCAGAGCTATTTTCACTTCACCATGGTGCCTTTTGCTCTCATCTATTGTAGCAATGTCCAATTTTTAAATTTAAAACAAAAGCTGAAATTATTTGTCCTCAAAGGATCATGTGTGCAGTCTTCTTTATGCAATTTAGGAAAAAGATGCAGTCATTGCCACCTCCCCCTCTCCCCCCGCAACCCGAGTAGGCCCTCAGGCATGTATGGCATCCACTAGATGTGTTATGAGATGGTGAGTGTGTTCCTTGAAGGTTATCAATAAATGTGTGATATTTGCAGCAAAATACAAGAATTGGGTTTTAATTACACCCACATACCGTAAATAGCCAAATGATACCTATAACCACAAAACAGGAAGGCAATTCAATAAATAGATTAGATCAGGACCCTAAAAACCACAGCTGCAGCTCAGGCCAGCTGGAAGCCAGCTCAGGCTGTTTCTGTTTTGGCTCTTGAGCAGCCAGAGACACCACCCTTTGATGAGCAAAGGGACCCTGTGTTAGAGTACGCAGAAAGAATAGGGCCATGGGGAGGGAGGGGGCAGGAAAGGAAGGAGGAAGTAAGGGCAGACAAAGGACGGAGGAGTTGTCATCCTTAAGAAAAGGTACAGCGACCAGACCGGGCAGAACCAGATTTGGGTATCTGAGAACAGGCCTCAGATGCCATCTTGCCCCTCAAGGTGAACTGTAGCTAATTGTAATGGACTATAATCCTATTAGCTTTGTGGGCAGGGAAAAATCTCCACCTCCTGTGTGGCGACCATGGTACTGACAAGGGCCAGGTTAGGACAAGGGCATCCTACTTCCCGCGGGAAGGAGTAGTCAGGGAGGTCCCACCTCGGGAACGCCTATAACACCAGCCACCCTTAAATGTTGAATATTTTGCACCCTCGTTCTAATAAAATCCTAAGCCTCTTTGTTCTTCAGGGCAGCTGCTCTTCTCCAGGCCTACCCACTCTCACTTTTTGGGAGTGTACTCTCTCCCTTTCTTTTAATGAATCTTCTGCTTGCTGGGTTTTGCTTGCTTGGCTTATTTAGTCCTTGAATTCTTTCCTGTAACATTCACCAAGAACCCATTTTTTGGGAACAACTGCAACAACTTGGGAGGCCAAAGGCTGGTTGAAATTTCTTGAGGCACAGAACAGTTTCTTTTTATATTTAGCCCCAGAACTCATGGCCTCACTCCTGAAAGGGAGCCACAATTCAGTTCACAGGCTGAGAAAAGTCTAAAGCACAGTTTTTCCTGTCATAAACGGAGCCAATCAAAAACTGCCTAGTTTCAGAGGTTATGAGTCTGGTTCTGAAATGGCTTGATTTTCACTTGCACTGAACAAGCCAATACAGCCATACAGGTTGGTAGGCAAAGCCCAGCTTCCCTGGTTTGATCTGGAAGATTTTTTTTCCTTAGGCTCTTTGGGCATGAAAAATAATGAATACATAGGTAGTCTGAGAACAGTTCTGACTCCATGCCTATGCACCCTGTATGTCATTTCCTTTCTATGGACCTTCATTTCCTCACCTATTTAATAGGAGTTGACCTTTCAGGTCATTCTAAAGGGGATAGAGCTCTGAAATGATCCTGGCCCAAGCCTCTCTCCTATCTTTGGTTCAGATCAATGGCATCAGCCTTTCAGGCCATTTTACCAAACTCTAAGCTTCCTTTCAGAAAGTTGCTTTGCATTAAGTAGGCCCCTGCTGTTCTTTTGTCACATTCCATTAGCCAGATTTTACCTTAGTAACTACCTGCATTTTCTTCTCCTTGAGCCTTAGGGGGCTTTCTGTGTATATAGTAGCTTAATTTGCTGCCTCAGCAGCTGCATTAGTATTTCTAGTGGGTTCCTCTACCCAGCCTTTGCTTCAGACTAAGAGAAGTGCCTCCTTAGAAGAAAGGCAGATTGCACATTTATATGTTCTTTATTCCTTTTCTCAACGTAAGCCTCTACAAGCTCAAGATAAGTGGAAATTATTGGACATTGGGGATTAATCAAAACGAACTGACATCTTAAGATGATTAACCATAGAACTAGGATTGTGGGGCAGAGCGGACCCCTTGTTAAATCTCTAGTCCTGACTTCCTGTTGAACTTTGTGGTAACTTCCCCGGGAGGGATCCATATATATACAGAGGCCAGGCTAGGGAGAGGCCGCTTCTTTTGCACGTGGGCAGCCAGTTGGGGCCCCAGTCGGAATCGTGTCCGTTCACACACTGCTGTGGTGGTCTCTTTTCTTTTTCTCAACCTGAATAAACCACTCTTTTGGAGGGTTTTCTGGAGAGTTATTTTGGCCAGTCAATAGGGTTAATGGACCCATTCAGGCATTTGTTCAGTAAATAATTAGTAAGTATTCTCTCATGTACCAACCCTTTGCTAAGGCCATTAAATATACAGTAAAACCTTGGATTGCGAATAACTTGTTCCATAAGACGAGCAAACATTTCTAATACATTTTAACGTGGTATACAAGCGATGTCTTACAATACGAGTAGTTTGTTTCTGGAAGGAATTATGCTTACAAACCAAGGTATTACTGTATCTTATGTAATCAATCAACTGAAAATATTAATTGAACACCTACTAAGAATCTGGAGGCTTATATCCTGCATTTCTAATAAATTGTCCTGAATTCTTTCTTTTATAATATCTTTCCTATTATACAAAAGTTAAAATCAATTTATCAGGATGCAATTGCATTTCGAGTACAAAATTCAATAAGCTTTGACCAATATATACATCCACATAACCACTTCAATCAAAAAATAGAACACCTAGGGCCGGCTGAGTGGTGCGATGGTTAAGCGCTGGCTTCGGAAGCCAGCTGCCCCAGTTCGGGTCCCACATATGAGGGCCAGTGACACTGCCCTCAAAAAAAAAAAAAATAGTAAACCTACATCATCCCTAGAAATTCCCTCATGCCCTTTGCAATCAGCTTCTATTTCTGACTCCAGGTAAACACTAATCTGTCATTATAGATTAGTTTTGCCTATTCCAGAATTTCTTAAAAACTGAATCGTTTTTAACAGCATGTTCTCTTGTGTCTGGTTTCTTTCACTCAGCATAATATTTCTGAGAATTAGTAATGTTGTTTGCATGTATTATTCATTATCTCCTTTTATTGTTGAAAGGTATTCATTGTAAGGATACACCACAGACAGTTCATCCATTCATATGTTGATCAACATTTTTGTCATTTCAATTTGGGGCTATTATGAATAAAGTTGCTATTAAGCATTCATGAACAAGCCTTCCTGTGAATCTATGTTTTAGTTTCTCTTGGGTAAATACCTAGAAATGGAGTTGCTAGGTAATATTTAAGTGTTTGTTTTCCTTTATGAGAAGCTGCCACACTGTTTTTAGAATAGTGGTACCATTTTACACTCCCGGAGTTCTAGCTGCTCCCCATCTTCACCAATACTGAGTATTGTCAGTCTTCTAATTCTAGCCTTTCAAGTAAATGTTTAATGATATCTCATTGTGATTTTAACTTGCATTTCCCAGGTGACCAACAATGTTGAGCATTTTTGGATATGCCTATTGGTCCTTCCTATATCTTCATATATTCTTTGTCTGTTGACATACTTTGGGTTGTTAGACTTTCATTATTCAATTGTAAGAGTTATTTATGTTTGCTTTATGTGAGTCTTTCATCAGATATAAGCAATGGGAACATTTTTTCCCAGACAGTGGTTTACTTTTTTTCAGTTCCTTAATGGTTTCTTTCAAAGAGCAGACATTTGTAATTTTAATGAACTCTAACTTATTACTTATTTTTCCTTTGTGGTTAGTTATTTTGGGTTCAGGTCCAAGAAACCTCAGCGTCTTCCAAGGCTGTGAATATTTTTTCCTATGTTTTATTCTATAAGTTTATAATTTTAGTTTTTATGTGGATGACCAATTTTAAATTAATTTTTATGCATGGCTTGAGATATAAGTCAAGTATTATTTTTTCTCTATAGATATCCAGTTTTCCTAGCACAATATTTTGAAAAATACATGTTTTCCATATAGAATTAGCTGGGTGCAGCTTCATAAAACCAATTGGCTGTATATGTGTGGGTCTATTTCTGGCTTCTGTATTCTGTTCTATAGGGGTGCCAAAAAAGATGTCTACAAGTGGACACTTTGGTCAGCATTGCTCAAGCAGTAGTTCACCATAATCAGAGGTGTCTGGATGCTGATGGGAACCACTTTGAGCACCTCCTGTAATTGCAGAAGTCAAACATGACCTGTATTCATCTTTTATTATTGGTATATATTGAGTATTACAATTTTAGTACAGTTTTCCTTTCTTAAAAATGTGTATACATTTTTTGGCACTGTCTGTATATTTATCCTTATACTAATACCATATTGTTCTTGATTACTGCAACTTGGAGTGAGTAAAACAGGAAAATCTCCTGACGTTGCTCTTTGTCAAAATTGTTTTAGATATTTTAGATCCTCTGATTTTCAATATTAATTTTAAAATCAGTTTGTCAAGTCTAATTTAAAAAGAGCCTGTTGGTATTTTGATTGGTGTTTCATTTAATTTATAGGTCAACCTGAAAAGAAGTGACATCTTGACAATATTAAGTATTTCAATCTATAAACATGGTGTAGCTCTTTATTTATGTTTTTTTGTTGTTGTTCTTCCAGCACTGTTTTATAGTTTTTAGTATATAGGTATTGCATATATTTTGTGAAACTTATCCCTAAGTATGTCATGGTTTTCATGCTATTGTAAAAAATATTAAAATTTTTTCCCAAATATTTGTTACTAGTATAAATATGCAATTGATTTTTATATGTTCACCCTTTGTTGTGTAATCTTACTAAACTTAGTTCATAAAGTTTTTTGTAGAATCCTTAGAATTTTTTATTACATAATACCATTGTCTGTGACTAACGACAGTTTTATTACATTTCTTTCCAATTTATATGCATTTTTTACATGCATTCCTACAATGACTAGGATCTTCTGTCTGTTGTTGAATAGAAGTGATGCGAGTAGACATGCTTCTCTTTTTCCTATTCTTCCAGAGAAAGCATCCAGTTACAAACCATAATATGTCATGTTAGCTGTACCATTTTTTTTTAGATGTAGCTTGCTGAGAATTTGTTCATCAACAGTTTTTTTTTTCATTTCTTAAGATAATCTTATGCTTTTTCTCCTTTGTTCTGTGAACGTCGTGCATTACATTGATTTTCAAACGTCATTTTTGCATTTCTGTATGTTCACATATGAGAGGGAAGCATCAAAACTTAAAAGCTGCTTGAAACTCATCATGCATGGGTAAGGCTCGTTAATCGATGGACTTTTTAAATAAGGAAATCTGGATTGTTCATTGTGTTGAGAGGTTCCCACACATCAGTATTTATCTTTCTTTTCTCTTTGGCTGGTCACATACCCCATTCAGGAATTCACCAATTCTTCTTTGAAAGTTAAGGCCTGTTTCCCACTAATGTGTTGCTTCACGAAGGAAGAGAATATCATGTTAGGGTGTGTACACTTCTGTGTAAATCCCCGTTTTATGTTTGATTTTCTAACGTCAGCTTGGCCTGCTGTCCTGATTCAATCGTTCTAGAGACCAAACATCCATTCATCTGTGAGATAGAAGAGGCCCTGTTGGCTGTTGTGTGAGATGTGTCTGAAGGTATAGTTTCTTCTTATACAATGTTTATGCAACCATCCTGAGATCACTTTAGAACATAGCTGATCTTCTGAAATTCTGACACTACTGGAATTTCATAGTATAAAACAGCTTGTTTTGGGGATTCCTATGTTTCTAGCTTGGATTCAGAATGGCAATATATTGTTGCTGTTTCTTACTATTAATATTGTTATTGCTTCTTCCCCCTTTGTCATTGTGAATTTATGCAAAAAAACCCACAAAAACAAAAAACAAAAAAACAACAAAACAAAACAAAAAAACCTTTCACTGTCTTTTAAAATGGAATTTGGAGAAGCAGCAGAGATTAATCATTTAGAAAGTCCTAGCATCAGTTTTTAAAAATATATTAAAAGATTTTAATGTTTCCTGAGGAAACTGAGCTATTGAAGACTAGAGGAAGAGACATACACTGCTATAGGCTCTTGGAGGCCATATACATGTGTCTTTCTTTTTCCAAGGCAATGGAAAGCACCAAGGGGTTTTTAGGTAGCATAGCACTGTAATCAGAATTACATTTTTAAATAAATCTCCCGTGTGGAGTATAAAAAGTTGTTGAGAAGAGTTAGGAACAAAGACAGGTAGTCTGGTTAGGAGGCTTTAGCAGCAATTAAAGAAAGAGTTATGGCAATTTGATGTAGGGCAGAGGCAGTGGGTCATGACCTAGAATCCTGACCTATTCTTTCAATGGTTGCTTGCAATCAGCCTCTCCTCCTTCCTTCAGTGAGGACTAAGCCTACCAAGCATACTTTCTGACTCTCCCTCCACTCTACCTTCTCCTCCTCTCCAGCCTGGACAACCACCTCGCAGCTCTCCAGGGGCCTAAAGGCACATCATGCAACCTTCACTCTGCTGCCAGGATGATGTCTCTTAAGAACAGGTCTGATTGTGTGCTTCTTCAAATGAAAACTTATCAAAGGCTCCCCAAAGTTCAGAGGACAAAGTTTGAGATCCTTCATCTGACATTTATTTTTATTAGATTTTATAAAAGTATCCATCAGTCATGGGATATGTATTGTGAATCAAGTTTTTGAAATCTTTCATGGGACAGTTGCTACCTAACAAACTGTCATGAATTTAGGCACTTAAAAAAACCATTTTCATTATGTCATCATTTTTATGGTTCCAGAATACAAGCATAACCTAGCTGGATCCTCTGCTTCAAGGCCTCTCATGTTTAGAGAAAGATGGGGTGGCGGGGAGAGAAGGGGAGACTTATTTTAAGGAATTGTCTTGCACAATTATGAGGGCTGGCAACACCGAAATCTGGCAGGCCGGAATTCATGAAAGAGTTGTACTTCTTGAATCCAGATTCCACAGGGCAACAGACTGCAAACTCAAGCAAGGTTTCTACGTTGCTGTCTTGGAGAGAATTCCGTCTTCTTTGAGGAACCTCAATCTTTGCTTAATTCAGGCCCTCAAGTGATTAAATGAGGCATGCCCACATCATGGAGGATAATATACATCACCCAGTTTATTTATTTAAATATTGATCTTTACTCAAAGTCTACTGATTTAAACGTTAATCACATCCAAAAAAAATACCTTCTCAGCAACCTCTAGACAAGTGTTTGGCTGAAGAACTAGGTACCAGAGCCTAGCCAGTGGACACACAACATTAGCTATCAGGCTGCAATTAGGATATTGGGTTGGGTCTCATTTGAAGGCTTGACCAGGGAAGCCTGGATCTTCTTGCAAGCTTATCAGTTAGAGGCAGAATTCTATTCCTTGCCTGCTGGTAGATTAGTGGACTGAGTCTCTTGCTGGCTGTTGGCAGGAGGTTGCCCTTGGTTTGTTGCCACGTGGGGCTCTTCCTATGGTAGTTTGCTTCATCAAGCTCATTAAGGGAGAGAGTCTGTTAACAAAAAGGAAGTCATCACCTTATGGAACCTAATTATAAGATTCCACCACTTAGCCACATTGGCAATTCTGTTGCTTGGTAACAAGTTGCTCAGTCAGCCCACAATCAAGGGGGAGAGTTACACAGGGGCTTATGCATCATTGAGTGGGTACTATAGTGGAGTCTGCCTGTCGCAGGCTGCTTCCCTCTGTTGATATTTGGAGTTCAGGTAAACTACTTCATTAGCATTCTCTCAACTGGTGTATGAGGCAAGCATTTTCATTTCCATTTCACATATTAAGGAGTTAGATCCTTGTAATACACAAAGTAAGAAGCAAAGCTGGTAATCAAGCCTGCATCAATTTACTATCAAATGCTGCATTTTGCTTATAATACTATAAGGAAAAGTAGTGAGGAATTAAAAAAAAAAAGAGAGAGAGAGAGAGAGAAAGCTTCTTTCTCTGTTTCCAAACTTTGACATTGTACCCTGCAACCTATTATGGTTTCCTTTTTTGTTTCACTCGAAAGTTCTATTAGAAAGACTGATACTCATCACCGTTTCTCCAATTTAGGTACTCCGTAGTGTCTTTGTTCTCCAGGTATAGCTCTAAGGCCAGTAGTTCTGTCTGCCTTGTAGATTTTCTTGTCATTCTTTATATTCCTGTTTTTAATTTTCCAGGCTCATTATTTTATAATAATCCTTGGTGACTCTGCATGGCTTAGCCTAATTTTCTGCTCCTGTGGTTATCTGACCCTCAACCTGGAACTATTCGGTTTTGCCTGTAGATATTATCTCACTTCATTCTTCATAATAAGTCTGGCCCTTGAGAAGGGAAATGATTTTATGGCCTGGCTGTCCATTATCAGAAAAGTCAAACCATGGATCCTATTTTAAGTTGTGCCTTGGGTTCTAAACTCTGCTTTCAAGATCTTCATTTATAACTGATTCTTGTAACTGATTCTCATGCCTAAGTACCTGCTTAACATCTCAGTTTTTCTAGGACTGGGGTCCCTTCAAGTGTTTTTAGGGATCAGTTAGAGTTATGACCTTGAACCTAATTCACTGTAGCTAGATCCTCTTCTCTATCTTTTGCCAGACTGCCAGATAGCTGACCCTTTTCTTGGTTAGCCTGTAGTCACCATCTAATATTATTCACCCCAAGTAGGTAGAGAAGATGTGGAGCCTATGGCATTTCCTCTGGGTTTGTAATGGGTGGGAAATTAGAATGAAACTTCTAGTTTACATTCTTAGGCTGCTTGTTACAAACTATAAATACAAAAGAAGAAAGTTCCAGGCCTCCGAGCTAATGGTGAGGAAGAAATAGAAATTTGGAGACAAAGGTTTTTCTATAGTTCCTCAACCTTACAGCACCTACTTAAAGAAAGCTGAGGCTATTTTTGAAGCAATGCTTTGCCCTAAACATCTGCACAACAGGCCACGTCTCTCCCTTCCTCAAATTTTTTCCCCCTGACCCATCTTATACAGTATGGAATCCAGGCTGCCTAGGCTTGCATTCAGGGTATCCATGGTCTGATGGCAAGCAATTTTTTCCAATCTTATTTCCACATCCTGTGCATGACAATTCCTTCCCCTTCCTCCTGTATAATAGTCTTCCCTTAATTCTTCACTTATTAAACTTGATCCAAGATCTTTTCATCCAAGATCTTTTCAATCAGGTTCCAGTAACACCACATTCCTAGATAGCACTTCCTGTTCCTTTCAAGAACTCAATGAAACGCTCTTTTATCTGTGATCCTAAGTATATTGTGTATATCAACCCAAGCATGTATCTCATTCTATCATGTGATTTGGCTCAGTGTTTACAGGCCCATTCTATCCTTATGGGCTCAGGATACTTTTGAAAAAGTTAAAACCTGCTTTGTATTCTTGTTTTATTCCCATTTTCAGGTTCTATCACAATGTACTGAGTGAGGCATGGCGATAGAATGTGGTTGAGGATAAAACACAGATTTTTGGAATCAGACACACCTACATTTGGAAATAGGTACTGGCATTTACTAACTGTGATTGGAAAAGTTACTTAGTCCCACATCTTTGGTTCCTCACCTATCAAAAGAAAATAGCATTGCCTGCCTCAGAGATTTACTGGGAAAACTCGCTCGTGTTAAATCTATAGAAAGATTAACACAACATGGAGTATACAATCACTGCCTTCCCCAACCCTTTCATTCCCCCAACCCAGGACCCCACTCCAAGCTCCTCCCCCACCCACTCTTCCTAGTTCCACCCCACCATTCATAAGTCTTTGTTAAATTGGATTGAGTCCTCTTGTCACTGGCTTCCTTGAATCAGGAAGCAAATGACTCACAGCTTTTACATGATCTATTGACTTTGCTCTCTGCAGCCATTCACTTGTTTGGTGCCTTGCATCCTTGCTTTTTCTCCTCCTCCCCCCATCCGGCTCTGCGATGAATCCTTCTTTTGTGTTCTCTTTCTGTTCTAAAATTTCATTTTCACCTTCAGGCGCTTTGTTTACCTTGCCTCTCTCTTCTTCTGAAAGAGCATGGCCTTGAGAAGCTGGCATTTGTTTAACCTGCTGGCTTCTCGGTATTTATGAGTTTCCTAATGTTCCCAGGGCTGGGACTTCCAGGCTCGCACCAGAGCTTTCTGAGTAAGCGCTCCAACCTGAAAGGAGAGTGGTTCCAAGGTTATGTCATCCTCCACCATGGCACTTCCTTACCCACAGCCAGGAGAAATAAAGGTTTCCATGGAGATGAAAGAGAAACAAGTCTGTCTGATCAATTCTGATTTTTATAAATGGAAATTTATTTTCAGTCTATGTCTGAGGCTTGAGCTGCTTGTCACAGTTAGGAGAGTGGGACCTTCTCAAGCAAATTTCTGGCATTGAATGGCTACTCAGTTCAATATAAGAGAGAGACTAGGTCTTGGCCCTAAGGGGGCTTAAAATGGTAGCTGAGCATAAAAAGTAATTCACAAGGAAGACGGGATAATTAAAGTCTGGACTAGGAAGAGAGAGTTTGATTAATATTTATTGACTCACTGCATGAATAAATAAATCAGGATTGCTATGGACTGAATGTTTGTTTCTCCGCCACACACACACAACATATGTTGAAATCCTCATCACCAGTGTGATGGTATTTGTAAATGGGGCCTTTGGGACGTGCTTAGGTCATGAGAGTGGAAGCTTAATGATGGAATTAGTGCCCCTATCAGGAGAGAGCAGAGTGATATCTCCCCTGCCCCCACTTCCAGCCATATGAGGACACCACAAACAGACAGCAAACCAGGAAAAAAGTGCCCTAACCAGAACCTGACCACGTTGGCATCCTGATTTTGGACTTTCAGCCTCTAGAACTGTGAAAAACAAATTTCTGCTGTTTAAGACACCCAGTCTATACTATTTGTTAGAGCAACCCTGACTAAGGCAATGATTGACTGAACAAAAATGATTAAATGAATGAACATGTGAAGGCTTGAGTTTTAAGTCTTGTGCTTTAAAAAACTGTACAGAGTATTAATAACTAATTCAAAGCAATTTAAATGACCTTGAAACTATTTGTACTGGAACTCCACATTGATCTCATTAAGTCAGCGATCTAAGCTGTTTCAACAAACACACCTTAAGTGACAAGAGTGGACTGGACCTTAGAGTGAGTCCAAAAGGAAAATAAGATGAATAAGATACTGTTTTTTTCTAGGATAAAAGCACAATTCTCCCATCATCTTTTTATGGACATTGCCAAATATCCAAAGTATAGGCACACAACCTCCAAGCCAGTGGAATATCATCAGTTTTAAGTCCAATAACAGATAGAATGAAAAGTGTGTTGGGACGCAAGCCTGCTGCTGGTTGATCCTTAAGCATGACTCAGCATGTCTATTTCATCAATCAGACAGCTTTTTCCTTCTCTTTCTGGAAGTAGTTTGATACTACCCATTCTGTGCTTTAGGTATATTAAATATTTGTTATGTTCCCAACTAGACTTTGAATTTCCTAAGAGTAGGATCTATTATTTATTTATCTATGCACCTTCCACAGAGCCTCATAATCCGACACACGGCAGATACTTGTATTGAATGAATAAATGAACAAGTGAAATATAAAATAAAAATATGCATTTGCTCAATAAGGATTTGAGGGCTTTTACTATGTGTCATGCACAAGTCTAGGCAATAGAAACATAAAGATGAATAAAATTAGTTACTGATCCTCCAGGAAATCTCAGCCTGTTGGGAATTCAGAATGCAAACTAATAATGAAAATGCAGTGTGCTGTGTATCATGGTAATGATAAATATTGGAAGCTTAATGGGAAATCGGCAGGGACCAAGAATTCTGAAAAGACGTAGGAAGCTAGGTGAACTTGAAGTAGGACCTAAAGAATGAAGAAGAGTTTGCCAAGTGCGAAAGTTAGCAAGATAGTTCAACAGAAGGATAAGAAGACAAGTGTTGAAATCAAGTTCATTATAAACAGAAAGAACATATGCAAAGAAATGAGGATGTCCGACATTTGGAAATTATTTGACATGGCAAGAGTAAAGGTTAGTTATGGAAAGTCACCGCATAAGGAAGCAGCGAGATAGACAGAGGTCAGATTATGAAGGCTCTACCATGCCAAGTTGTTTGAACTTCATCACTTGAGCAGGCATGAGCCATGGATTTTCTTTAAGGAGAATAGTGAGATAATCACATTTTTGTCTTAGAAAGACAATTCTAACTGAAGAGGGGGAAGTGGTCCTGAAGATAAAGGAAGGAAGGCAACATTTATTGAGTGACCACTGTGTGCCTGGAAATTCATTATAGGCTTTCACAGATGTTATTGAAGTTTGCTTTATTTAATCCTTACAGTAATCCACAAGATGAAAGTGTTAATATGCTCATTGAACAGATGAAAAATCTGATGCTTGAAACTGGGAATGGAAGAGTGATTAGAAATTGAGAAACCACTTAATATTCTAGGGGAGATCCAAAGAGGGTCACTGTTACAACAATGGTATTGGGGAGAGCAGGGTAAGGAGGGAAGAGAGGGTGGGGTGACAGCATATTGGAGAAGTAGTCAGAAAGCATGAATAGAATGGTCATTGAATGGATGTAGGCATGGGGTAGAGGATAGTCGATGGTGAATTCAAAGGGTTCCAAAGCCTGGCACTTTCATAACAGCCTTCTTCGAATGGTTTCAAATGCTCTCATATTTCTTGTTATACCATTAACTTGAAATCCGTACACATTTTTCTCAAGATGCAAAACAAAGTTTTAGAGACTTGTGACGTTAGTGTGTCCCCTTGAGAGTCAGTTACTGTGCCAAGGAAGACCCTACGCATCCACTTTTTTAAAGACAGTTTTATATCTTTTAACTCTGTTGCATTGAGAGAATATCTGTTGGTTAAGGATTCAGAGAAATTTGGAAGCAAACAAAAATATAAGTGCAAAGAACTGTATCATATATGAGACACCACCCAGACTCTTGGCAAGCCACAATTCACTTGGAAGCAATTTGTGCCTCAAGAGACTGATATCACAAAAGATCAAAGTGTTCACTGGGAAGTGATTTGGAGAGTAAAGAGGCCACCAGTGACTTCAGAGTAAACCACGCAGCGATTGTGAAACTCACAGCATTTTGCAACGCTATCCACAGCAGAGGAAGGGTTCCAATTCCAGAAAAATCCTGCTGACATCCAAAAGGTCTCTTTCTTATGCTTCCAAGGACTTCTCGTATCACATATTCTCTTTCCTCTCCCAGACGTAATTTTTGGTGGTCTACTCCCTATTTGGAGGGTTTCCTTAACAACTAACATGATGGGAAAATGCAGTCATGCTCATACTCAACTTTGTGTTTTTACAAGGGAATTTAGAGTACAGAAGATGGATTAGGATTGAAGAGATAAAGGAACAATGTAATATACTTTCTCAGCCCTTCTCTAATAGTATAACTTCTAGAAGTTTCTCTTCAGTGGAGAGCCCTGTCCAGGAAAGGAGTCCTGGCTGGTGAGTTTTGAGAGTTCATAAGATCTAGAATCATCCAGTTCCTTAAAGCAAACATTTACACTCACCTACTGCTGGAATGGGAGAAAAACCCCTGAACCTTATGTGCTGCCTTCCAATTACCCTACTGTGCTTTTCAGTGGATACCAATGGGTTCTTTTGTTTTCTACTATTCTTTGTGCTATCTAACATCGTGTTTCCCTCTGCTGCTTCTATGTAGGCTCTGATACCATGCAGGATTTTAGGCTATGGTGAGTTTTTTGTCACTTGTTTTTTAAGGTTTATACGGATACTTTGACATCTGGTTTTGTTGTAAATGTCGGTCATGGATTTTGGTTTTGTTATCTCATTGTTCTGTTTTTTTATGTGGCGATTTCTAAGAGATTCAAAAACTATATTGTAATCGTTACCACCATTCCAGAATCACTGGGGCATTTTATAGTTATCTTTTTGTTATGAATTTCTAGCTTCATTCCATTGTGATTTGTGAACATATTCTGTACAGTTTTATTTAATTAATGTTCGCTTCCAGGTAAGTTCCATGTGAACAGGGAGCAGCCCCTTAGGTTTCCAAAATTTAACCAGTGCTTGCCATACATTGGCATGCAATAAATATTTGTTGATTGTTATTCTTGTCTAATTTTTTTATCCCTCATCAAGAGTACTTTGAACAATTGTTATATGCCCAGCAGTAACTTCAGCACTTTGGAGTTTGTTTGGGTGTATTCAGACTGCTATCACAAAATACCACCATCTGGGTAATCTGAGAAACAACAGAAATTTTTAATTATCTTTATTTTTCAATTACAGTTGACATTCAATATTATTTTATATTAGCTTCAGGTGTATAGCCTACTGGTTAGACATTTACATAATTTACAAAGTAATCCCCCCAATAAATCTAGTACCCACTTGGCACTATACATAGTTATTACAGTATCGTTGATTATATTCCCTATGCTATACTTACATCACCATGACAATTTTCTTCCTACCAATTTGTACTTCTTAATCCCTTCACCTTTTTCAGCCAGGCTTCCAACCCACACTCCCATCTGGCAACCATCATTTTGTTCTCTGTATCTATGAGTCTGTTTCTGTTTTATTTTGTTCTTCAGTTTCCACATCTAAGTGAGATCATATGGTATTTGTCTTTCTCTGTTTGACTTATTTCACTTAGCCTAATACCCTCAAAGTCCATCCATGCTATCACACATGGTAAGATTTCTTTATTTTATGGTTGGGCAATATTCAATTGTATATATATGCCACATAGTCTTCATCCAGCCCCCCACTGATGGGCACTTAGATTGCTTCCATATCTTGGCTGTTGTAAATAGCACCACAGTGAACATAGGGGTGCATACAGCTACATAAATTTGTTTCTCACAGTTCTAAAGGGTGGAAGTCCAAAATCAGGGTGCTGGCATGATGCGGTGAGGGCCCTCTTCTAGGTTGCAGACTCCTCATTGTATCCTCACATAATGGAAGGAGCTAGATAGCTCTTTGGGGTTCCTCTCTTAAGGGCTCTAGTTCCATTCATAAGGACTCCACCCTCATGACCTAACCACCCCTCCAAAGCCCCACCTCCTAATGCATTTATATTGAGCATTAGGATTCCAACATATGAATTTTGGGGGAACACAAACATTCAGACTATAGCAGAGATACAAAGAAATGTAAGATATAGGCTTGTCCTAAAATACTTTACCTCCCTAAATCAGTGACAGTGGTTGAAGATATTGCCAAAGTTACCCACATCTACTGAAATCATTCAATAATTGAAATCACAGAGTTTAGAAATAAGTAGATTAAGACTCACAGTCATTTGGTAGTGTGTTCCTAGACTCCTGGGCGTGGAGAGCTGTTCAGTGGGTACACACAGTGCTAGAAGAAAGAGTCCAGTGACTGACCACTGGGATGTTTCCTGCCACGTGTTTCCTGCCATGTGTGGGGGTCATGACAGGAGCATAATATATCTACATATTTGTGTTTCTCAAATAAAAATCTAGTTACATCATATAAAGATAATATAGTGATTTAAAAAGTAAAATTTGAAGACAAGCATTGAGTTTGGGGCAAGCTTGGAACTTAAACATAGCTATGTAATAGACAAAATAGAACTTCCAGAAAATCTGGGTTTAAGTTTATGAATTTGTATACCTCACATTTAATGCCTACTTACCACATCTCTGACACTATGCTTAGACTGTTAGGTGTATTAACTTATTTACTCTTCACAACTTTGTCAGTAAATTGTCACTCCTTTCACGAAAATCACTCAAACTCACAGAGCTTACTTCCTTCACTTGGATGGCATGGATCACTAAAGCTAACGCATGGCGCTAACTCAAGGCTTTTGTCATGTAATGTGCTGTTATTATTTCCAGTCCATCACACTGTGATTAACACACAAAAACAACCTTATGTAGTGGTTGGAATGCACAGCATAGAGTATAAATGCTGTAAGTGAAGGTGTGGAGGGCTAGGTTATTGAGTCAAGAAATGGGTTTATGTAGAGCATTGATTTTAGTTGTGAATTAAAGTATGAGGAAGGGGAGAAACATGAAGATAGTGGAGCAAGAATTGGAAATATTTACTAAAACACCAAGAAGTGTTACCCGCATGTGATGAAAATATAGACATTAAAAATAATACATAAGTATGATAGAATATAATGAATATTTGTTTACCTTTAAGATATATCTGATTTTCATCACATCACTGTCTTTTTTCTAGGTATTGTAATTATTCCTGTGCATGTCTTTTGCTATCCTATTTGACTACACACTTTGTGAGAACAGGGGCATGCCATTTTTCATTATTACGTCCCTTTACATGCAGTAAAACACTATGTGTATAGTATTTGCAGTAAGAGAGGTGAGTTGAAATCTTTGCATCACTCAATTCTTGTGTGACTGGAAAAATTTTCTCATCTGTGAAATGGAGAGGATGAGTCTGAACAATAAAAAATGACATGGCTGTGATGAAGGTCAAATCCAACTATAGAAACTACACGATCAACGGAAGTGATATCCAAATGTCCATCAGACACCATCATCACTGCCATCATCATCATTAAGTACCATCCCTTCATTCCCATGATCATTAGGTGTAACACTGTGCTTTGCAAAGTCAATATTTGCTGAATGAATAAGTGAATGAATGATAAAACAAATGAATGAATAAATAAATGAGACCAGATAGATGAGAAACAAAGCAGGAACCTAGATTATTCAGGGCCTTGAAATCTCATCTTTTATAAGCAGTTCAAGACAACAGATGGGTTCAGTGTTTAATTTTGAAGTCCTCTTTTGTATGTAGTTTTCTGACAGGAAGACATAAAGTTGGCTTGAATGGAACATAAGTCAAGTCCAGGGGCCATGGGTGGGATTGGGAAAAATCTTCTAAAGAAACCTTTAATGACTTTGGCACTGAGAGAAAAACCAATTTTTCAGTGACTGCGAGCCAGCAAACAACCCTCCAGCAGAAGAGACCTGGAAATCCACCCCCCTCCTTAACTCAGTCTGTCATGGATGGACCCCACAGTCAAAGGGTAATCCTCGTTCAAACTCCTGACATTTGTATCTAAATCAGATATGCACTTCTGGAAGTAAAATTTTACCCAGAAGTTAAGGACATAACTTCACAGAGGAAAGAATATTAGCCAATTTTGGGAGGTTTTAACCCTCATGACATTTCCTGTCCCTTTGGGGAAACTTATGTATGCTAAAGATTTCTTAAACATCAACAACCACTTTTGTCCCACCATAACATCATTACTTTGCCTTTTCTTCTTAACTTCTGATGTTACAGCCCCTTATGCTTGAGGATAAAGACATCAGCCTGAAGTGGGGGAAACAGCAGATATGGAAAAAATTTGTAAGATTTGAAAGAGCACGCTGTTGTACATCTTTGGCTCAGGTATAGGGCCATCTCAGGATGAGTAGAAAGGAAGGAAAACCCACAAAGCCAACCTATTGGGTGGGTGGAGGAGAAGAAAAGAAGAATTTTTAAAAAACATCTCCTTGTTCAAAATGGGATTACTTGCTCAAGACCAAAAAAAAACCCCATATATTTCAAGTATTGTTAAGACCTTCGAGTTTTTTATGAATCAATTTGCATAAATGCAACTGCTTTTTCTATGTACCTATTAGTATTTGAATTTATATGTGTCTTTTTATTGGTTTTGTAAAAATAAACAAACAAACAAAAAACCTTTTCTAATCACAAGAATGTACTATCTTTACAGTAAAGATACTAAGGATCCCAGACATTGAGACCACTGGGCAGGCGATAGAATAGAAAAAAATGAACAACTCTCCACTGTCTCTCTTCATTTGACCTTGAAACTTAGTTTTATCATTTTTCATGAAGAGCTATGAAGGTTGAGAACTCAGTTGGGCTCTGCTCAAGGTAAGTATGAAAATGTCTTCCCATGCTAACTATGGGATGGGGAGCAACTATGCCTCTGGTCACCCCCCTTAGTTTGAATAATGAATATCATCAAAAAATGACTGAAAATTAATAGAAATATTTCAATACTGGTGATAACAGCATTGATTTTAATCCTGGAAAATACCAAAAAGTGTCATTCATCTAGTATGTCAGTTACCTGTGAAAATCCAGAGGCCAAGAAAAATCAGGGAAGGTACTCTAATTGAAAAGGCATTCCATTTTTCAAAAAGCAGATTGGATAATTCTGATGTGGGTAGTTGGTTAGAAGCCTATACTTTGAGAAACACTCCCTTTGTCAGGAACAGGACAAATATTTCACTAATGAACAACCGCTACTTGCCAAACACTGATGGTATTTTACACGTTATCATCATCCCTCATAATAAAAAGGAATAAGTAATATGATTCCAGTTTGCAGATTATAAACAGAGGCCAAGACTGTGGCCTAATAAGTGGTCTAAAGCCTGGTCCATGGAGGATTAAGGACTCAAGTCCATGTTCTGCTGGTTATTTCTTTGCCTACATCAATACTTCCTCCTTTTGCTTACATGTTTATCAATTCTGAGTGTCAGGAGATTCTTTTGGGGGAGGAGGGGCACAAGAGTGCAGGGATTTATTCTTTGTCTCATACATTCATTTTAGATTGAGCAATGTCCGGGCATCAGCATGCAAACCAGGCCTTACTCAATAAAAGGATGGAGAAAAATGTCTTCTGGGTTCAACTTGGCCTAGCAGCGTCTCTCACCCACATCCGTAGTCCTCTGCTCTAACTGACCCTTTTAAGAGTTATTCATCATCCATTTTTTTTGCGGTCTGAAAACTGGATATTTCTCACAAAAGAAAGTTTGGGGGGGCTTGTAATTAAGTTTGTGATAATAATTTGTTTTTTTATAACCCAATCCTATTTCTTATGGCTCCATTATCTTTAGAAAGTTGATGTATTTTTTCTCTTCCTTTATATTGGTTTTCTATTCTTTCTTATACCCAGATGCTAGAATTAGATTTAGGGCATCATAATTATGCCATAATTACCATGATCATATTTTCCTGCCATTGAAAATTAGTACCAATTTTGATTTTCCTCAAAACTTCAACAGATGCTCTCTTTCTATAGTGTCGTACATTAGTGTCAGAGCATGTATAAATGTACAAGCCATTTTCCTGAACTCGTTAGGGCTGTGCTGAACCCACTGTTTCACTGAAGTTATTGTTTCCAAGAATTATCATTTATTTTATTGATAATTTTATTCTGGAGAGCTCGATGATTGTTCTCTAACTAACCTGAAAATTGTCCTGTTTCACTGTCCAAAAAGGAATGTACTGTCCCTGTAAAATAAAGAGAAGGGAAGTGACTTGTTCAAAGTCACTCAGCAAGTCGGAAACAGAGTCAGGGTTAGATATTGTTATTCCCAAATGCTTCTTTACTGTATCACACTGACTTAATCAGATTTAAGGCTGGAATCTTAATTCTGACTACATAGTCACCTTACGGTTGGTGTTTAGCAATACAAAATGGGAAAAGAGAGTGGAAGGAGACGAGAGCTCAAAGAGATGAAAGTTCACCTCTCCTGGAAAAAAGGAGCAAAAGGCTGAGTGTCTCAGTAAAGCCTGGCAAGAGAAGGCGTTGCTGTTTACCTGAAACATGAGTATTACTACTCCCTTCTCAAGATGGTTCTTGGTTGAGAGAAACACCTTGACATTCATTCACTCATCCAACAATTATTGACTAACAACCTTTGGGGTAATCCCTGAGGATATAAAATAGAAGACATTTATCCCCCAAGAAAAAGAGTTCCCATTCCAGTGGCAGGTAGAGATATATAAAACAGCAGTTATACTATGGGATGGTACTTTTCTTTTTTTTACAAGAGTTGATTGCAAGATTTATTTTTAACACTATCTCTAATTTGTTCCAAGAGAACTGTTTCTTTCTCCTGCTCTCATAGAAATATTACTTTATTCAATATAGTTTCACTTACATCTTAAGACTGTGCTCGGTGCTCTATGATCAATAAAGAACTAAATCAGGGAAGATTTCCATCTTCAGAAACTTGCAATCTAGTAGAGTAGACAAAATAGGTGTTTAAACATAATTCAAATCAGAGGGTGGGTATTTACCTTTAGAACAAAAGGAGTAAGTGTTCAGGATAAAGGTGGCATTTATATTGACTATTAAAGAATTTGGTGAGTGGAAAACTGGTCAGTTGCTACAGATATCAGAGACTTTGTGCTTCGAGTCCTGAAGCACAAGGCGATTGGGTGTGAAGAGGGCAGTGGAGAAAATTTGCATTTGGCAAGGTAATACTGGAGCTATATTTGAAGAACCATGAATGACCAACTTGATATTTTGAAAGCAACCTGCCCACTGACATGTTGAAACAAAATCATTTAATGAAATAGCCTTTTTAACATGGCCAAAATAGCTGCACTGTCCTTTGAAGAGCTGATGTATTTCATTTGTTTTACTTCCCTGAAAAGCTTAGATACAGACTAGAGATTGCATAGTAACTTCTCACCATGGCCTGAGTATGTGCGTATGTGTGTGTAGAGACAGAGGCAGGCAGACACAGAGAGATCAACTCTGAGAATGGTTCTGTGGATAAACCATGAGAAGGTGTCACAGGAAGGTGGGTTCAGATAACATGCTCAGCAGGACTCTCCACTGAGGAAGCAGTTTTTCAAGGAATGGGAAAGGGCTGAGAGATGAGGTGTCTTCATCCTGGGCTTTGCCTTCCCTCACTACCCATCCCCATCCCAAAACCTTCCATAAAAACCAAGAACGGTTCCCTCTCCATTTACATTAAGAGAGTGGTGTGTGTGTGTGTGTGTGTGTGTGTGTGAGAGAGAGAGAGAGAGAGAGAGAGAGAGAGAGAGAGAGAGAGAGAGAGAGAGAGAGGCTGTGTTTAATATCAATCAGCTGTTATCTCATCTTCCCAGGAGGTGGACACATGTGGGCTCCTTAACCATTATTTACTGGTCCATGTGATAGTACTTTGACTTCAGCAGTGATTTGATAATTGAAGTGTCCTCTCACCCATTTCAGCCGCTTCCCCCACTCTACCTCTCAATCAAGTCTTCACTGGACATACATTTCCGAGTCACCAATGAGAGAGGTACTTATTAGAGATAAGCAAATAACTCTTAGAACTTCATGACAGTTAAAGGAGGACATGTAGAGTCATTAGCTACCACCCCACATGGACAGATGACCAGTTTAAGGAGGCTTCCTATGGTGTGCCAAATTAGATTAAACCTAATTGAGCAATTAACCCCTGATTCGTACACACCCATTCCCAAATTTTTGTGCCAAACTATTTATCAAAGGTGGCATGCTGCATCAACTCTTTTCCAATCAGACGATATAAATGATACAATATAAATGTTTCAGTAATTACTAGACAGTTTTGGGAACAGGTGATTGATCTTAATGGGAGTGACTTTTTGCATTTTATTATAAGTGTGTGAGTACTATTCATCCCCACTCCTTCCCTGGTGGGGTCTGCAGGCCCCACAGCAGCAGGGACAGCAGCTTAGAGCCATGAGCATGGAAAGGAACTGCCTTTGTGAGTCCCCCCGAGTCTGAAAGCAAGGCAAGTGTTTTCAGCTAGAGTCAGGGAGTTGTATACGCTGGATCCAATATGCAACATGTAAATGCCTTTTTCCTGCTCAGGTCTGTAAGCTTTCTCAGACCCAGACCCACAGCTTCTCATGTTCATCTTTCATCCTTTCATTGTCAAGGACCACAGGTACTTGGCCTGATGTTCTCTCCTTTCAGCACCTGCTACCATTTACTCTGCCCTTGAGGAATTTTCTCCCCACTTTCTGGGCTGTGCAGAGTAAGGACCTCCCTCTCCAGGTCCTCCCCCCCACCCCTACCCTAATCCCACCAATCAGCTCTCTCTTTATTGCTGCTCTCAGAAACAAACCTTTAGGCAAGGAATGCCCATCAAGTGTCTTCACTTTCATTCGCTCAGACTATCGGTGAGAGCGTGGAGGGCTGTATAAGGAGCATTCTGAGGCCAGGTTCAGTGAAAACTCTGTTGTGATTGATTTGGAGTTTCTGCCATTGGCTTGGAAGGAGAATATTGATAGCATATAGAAAGACATTTTTTTTTTATCCCTTAGTCTATACTTACTGTACTTTATGTTTTTATCTCTGATCACTTATGGAAAACCAGTTGGAGAAGACTTTTCACAAGTTAAAAACATTAGGAAATTATAGCATTTATAAAGTTCTTAATGCCATGATTCTTGGGCTATTGTCTTTATTCCCTTTAAGGTAATGATTGGGAATTCCAGTGGGTTTATTTTCCTCTATTTTGGGGAGAGTTTATGGACAGCTCTTCTAGAGCATAATAGTATTATTGTCTTCTTTTTAATGGAGTCTTTATCAAAAACTCTGGACACATTTTCCTCCAAGAGAACTGCCCCATCAATATGAAGTTAAAATCAAATCGAAGTAGTAAGAATCCTTAGACTCAAGTGAGCAATTTGTAACTTGAAGACTTTCATTCTGAAGCATCCTATTACTCTTAGGCCTCTAAGATTTGGGGAATGTACTCAAAGCTCTAGGCTGAAATAGATGGAGCAACAGTGATACTGGCTGAACACCAGGGGTGCAAATTAATTACAATGAGGAGTAGATAGATCCTGGATGTGTTTTGAAGGTAGATTCCATAGAATTTACTGTTTGATCAAAGTGTGTTAGAAAGGAAATTAAAAGCTTTGACCTGAGTTACAGAAGAATAAGTAAAATTTAAGTGACCAGATCAGAGACTGTGTCAGATGTTAAATAATCCATGGTAAATTTATACTATGGAGTACTGCTTAGCAATACAAAGGAACTGACTATTGGTACATGCAAAAACCTGGATGACTCTCTGAACAATTGTGCTGAATAAAAAAACCCACCCCAAAAGGTTACATACTGTATGATTCCATTTATGTAAAACCCTTGAAATGACAAATTTATCAAAATGGAGAATAGTATAGTAATAATAAAGAGTTATGAGTGTGAGTGAATTTATAAAGAGGGATGTGAAGAGGACTTACGTGTGGCTAGAAAAGGTGAATGTGGGGAATCCTTGTGGAGATAGAAATGTTCTGTATCTTGACTATTTATATCAATATTCTGATTGTGATAGTGTGCTATAGTTGGACATGATGTTCCATTGGGTGAAAGTAGGCAAAGATAACATAGAATCGCTCTGATTTATTCCTTACAATGGTATGTGAATCTATGATTGTCCCAAAATACAAATTTTAATTAAAGAAAAATCAGGCACATTAGAGACTTGGCACTGAATTAGTTTTACTGCTGAGGTCTCAGAAAAACTCCTTACATCCCTGGGAGATACAGCCTCCCTGGAGCTGCTGAAGAAATCCCAGCTCTGCTTAGCATCAAGACCCCCTCTAGCTAAGAAGGAGTAGAATGACAAAATGGATAAGAATAAATTTTGGCCTTGAAATTCTCTGAAGTTGAATTCATCAGGACAAGTGAATTTTAATTTTAGTTCTTTAGGACTTTTTGTACGGGAAGATTTTGCTTTGAACTCCCATTTCTTCCAGGGAGGAGGTAATGGCCAGGAGGCAGAGATGAGGGCTAATTTATATGTTAATGTGAGTTACCCATGTTAATGTTCTATGATTGGAGTGTGTTTAAGAACTGTATCATAATATAGGCATTTATATCACTACGGACCCTTTGAAATGTTATGATCAATGTGGATGGACTGACTTAGTGTGGGTGGGGAAAGGTAATATGAAGTCACTTTTCATGTTGGGGCAAAAAAGTGGGCTCAGGTTGATTAATATACAAAACAAGTGGTCCCTGGAGAATCTCCAGTGGGACAGTGGTTGGTTGGTGAAATGGCCTTGTAGGGACAGGACCGGGATTGAGCCAGTGAACTGCTGGTCACATCTCCCTTGTGAGGTAGCCACACTTCTTTTCAATAAAGAAATCATAGTTAATCCCAAGGAGTTAAGAAAACAAAAATTGGGGGAAATGTAGAAGAGATGTGTTTTCTTCATTGTCACGTTTTCAAGAGGAGTCGTTTTGTTTACGTATACTCCTGACTTTTCTCCATCTATCCTTTTATGTTTCCTCCCCTAATGTGGATCGACTTATCTGATTGAACATTTTGAAAGAATACCCAGACATTCTGGGCTCAGGAATGAGAGAGCTACTTCCTCCTTGTGCTGTCCATAGAAAGCACATTCCAGGGCTCCACCCCTAGCTGCCGCCATTCAGGAAAGACCTTTCCATTTACACTGGGAGGACTTGCAAGTAAAGTTGCCTAATATTAGCAAGTCTACTTGCACTTTGTTCTCAAAACAGAATCCTCCACTTTGCCCTTGGTCAGCAGTAAAGGTGTTTTTTAAAAACCCTATCTATCATTCATTTGAGATATTTCTCAATTCAGGACATAGATAATGAAGAGATGTGCTATTTGTTGGGGGTTATTTAGGCCCCTAGCATGTAAAATACGCTGAAAATGCCATACTAATTGTCTGGAGCTGCCATAGCAAAATACCATAGATTGGGTGGCTTAAGCAATGGTAATTAATTTATCTGAGTTCTGGAGGCTGAAGTCCAAGATCAATATGTCGGCGGGTGTGGTGTCTCCTGAGGCTTCTCTCCTTGGCTCGTACATAGCTGTCTTCTCTCTGTGTCCTCATGTGGCCTTTTCTCTGTGCTCATGCATCTCAGATGTCTCTTTCTCTTCTTATAAGGACACCAGTCACATTAGATTAGGGCCCCTTCCTTCTGACCTTGCTTAATCTGAATTATTTCATTAAGTGTCTTATTTCCAAATAGAGTCACTTAGGGAGTCACGGCCTTAACACATGAATTTGGGGAGAACACAATTCATTACATAACAAACAACTATGAAAAAGCAGAGTTCAAAATAGATTTTTTTTAAATCTAAAATAAGCTCTGAGTTATTAACAGAAGGCACACATAAACAGTAAGAAAGAAAGTTGAAAATAAAAAGCATGAAATGTTATCTCAACCAACACTGAAAAAGATTAACTTATAGTAATATATAATAACTGAATAGTAATATAGTATAAAACAAATTATGGGATTAATATAGAAATAACAGAGGTATGGCTTGGTGATAAAAGGAAATAAACCACCAAGAAGATATAATAATCATGATTTCATATATAAGAACATAGTCTCAGAATACACGTGGCAAAATTTCTCAGCAATGCAAATGTCAATTGACCAATATGACTATTAATTGATCATAGTAGATTTTGATTCACTTGTCTCAGAAATTGATATCTAAGAGTCCAGAAACTGGTAAGAAGTGTAGAAAAATTAGCACAATTAAAACATATCATCTAGAATAGAGAATGCTTAACCTAAAATGCATATGGAGTTATTAAGTCTTAAAAGTCACCAAAGCAATTTTGAAGAAAAAGAGATTGGAAGTGTTGGGCTTGAATTCCATTGCTGGATACCAAGAGTAGTATATAAGAGAGACAGTCTTCCTCACAAATCAGTGGAAAAGAATGGAATTTTCAACAAATAATGTTGGGATATTTTGCCATTTATATATGAAAAAAGGTAGAATTAGATACCTATCTTATGTATTACCCCAAAACAAATCCAATCGCTATTAAAGACCTACATGTGAATATTTTAAACCTGTAGAAAAAAATTACAGAGAATATATTTATTACATTAGTTAATATTGGTATATTATTTCAAGAAAAACTACAAACCATAAGTAAACAATAGACTAACAAGTTTGTTTACATAAAAAGAAAAATATGTGCCACAAAACACATGAATACAACTAAAATCAGATGACTAACAGAGAGAACATAATTACAAAATTTTAAAAGAAAAAAGATCAGTATCTAGAATGCATAACAAATCTGCAGGTCAATAAAATATTGATAAACTACAAATAGCAAAAAAAGGTAAAGCATATAAAAAAGAAATTTATAGATAAAGAAATTTGAATGGCAAATAAACAGGAAAATAAACTCCATATTACTAGCAATTTGATAAATGAACCCTAAAAAAATGAAATACTCACCATCAGTTTGGAAAGAATAAAATACTGAGAGAAACAGAAAAAGGCAAAGATATTATGATAGCAATGTAAATTGGTATAGCCAACTTGGAGAGTAACTTATCAATATTTGAAAAAATAATCTTGATGCACAAATGTAATATACCTAGCCCTCCTATGCTTAGATGTCTGTCCCAGTGAAATCCCCATGTATGGACCAGAAGATCATTAGGAGACAATTATCCATGTGTCTCTCAGGTTTCTGCACACCTTGCAAGCAAAGGTACCAACTGTCCTTCTGTTCCAAATTTTGGGTTCAAGGATGCATAGAAGGTGAATGGACTTGAAAGAAAGAGATTATCTGCAGAGGGCAGACTTGCTTTCTGTCCAGTACAGTAAAAATAATGCCTCCCTTTAGAACCAAGATCAGGCAAGTGTGCTTATAGAGCGTTATAAAACGTTCAGGTTCCTTAAGACAGTGTTCCTCAGCTGTGATGCAAATCACTGTGCATAGTTTTCATCTGGGCCCCTAGAAGTTATTCTTATGACTATCAAGAGACAAGGGCATGTATGCTAATTCTCATGCTGTTTGCTGTGCCATGAGTAATAATGTCCTTTGCCTCTGATATGTCTTCTGCAATAATTCATGAAACTATGGCAGACCAGTCTGTTAGCTTACAAATAGGGTAAAATTCCAGTGCAGTTCCTGACACAGACTTGTACAAATTCATTGTAGCACAGATTCAAATCATAAAAAAAGAATTAAAATCAAGTTGAATGTGTATCAATGGAGGGTTGTATTTTAAAAGTTGTAGCATTATAATACAGCAACTAAACTGAGTAAAATTGATGTGCTATGTTTACCCTCATGACTGCTGTTTTTATAAGTCAAAATGAGTTGATCGTTGGCAGTCTTCTATGGTTCAACCTACTATTTGTATCAACATAAATAGATCTCAAAAACAAAATTTAATTTAAACTTTCATTTGTTCACTAAAAAATGACCTATGCAAGCATTTAAAATGAAACCATTCTCTTTTCATTTTCACTGATGGAGGAAAAGTATCCTACTCCATTGTGGATGGAGAGACACTGATGTCAGAATAATAATGGCTCTTGGACTGAGTAAAAGGATGATGAAAATAGGGTGACTACTAGTGAGATTTCAACTGTATCTGTCAAATTCTGTTTCAAAAACCAATAAAGATCAGAAGTAAATATTAAAATAGGCTAACTAGTTTTGACTGTATGTGTGTATACATGGGTTGTTGCCACAAAATTTCCCAACTCATCTTTATAAGGAGGTGCCCACTGTTTCCTAAGTAAAACACAGTATTAAGGTAAAGTGAATATACAGAGACTCAAGATGGCAACCACAACTTGGAAACCATTCTTAGTGATCAGGCTTTCTAAATATGCAGATGGTACTAGACCTCTGCTCTCTCGTTCTGAGAAGGTCTTTCTTGGTTTACAAGACAGTTTTTTGTTTTTTTTTGTTTTTTTCTTTAGAAAACACATTATGAGTCACTCTGAGCAGTATGGGTCTATAACCTAAAATTTTCACCATATATCATTAAATGTCAGATAGTTCAACTGCAGGAAATTTTTTTCTCATAATGAGAAATGCAAAGTGTAGGCTGGTTTCAAGTTTTTTATATTTTTTAATCCTGAAAAAAACATTAACGAGTTCATACATTTAAAAAACATCTTTCAAATACAGTGACTATATCTCCACTAAACTATCTTCCCACATCTTTCAAGTACAGTGACTATGTCTCCACTAAACTATCTTCCCATCTACTAGATTAATATATTTTTTAAGTTCTTTTCTTTTTTTTTTAGTTTTGCAATATTTATTTCTGCAAAGGCTAAATACAATAAAAGCAAAGTATTATAAATATTTAGAGCTTGAATGAATGTTTGCATTCACATTTTTTTTTTTCATTTTGTAGATGAAAATATGTAGATGTCCTTGGATAGTGGCCATGTCAGTGTCTGAACTCACATCTCCTGACCCACCAAAAAATATTATTTCAACATACTAGGCTAGACAAAGAATCATGAAAACATTTATTGAGGGCTTCTGTTATGTCAGGCACTGTTCTAAGCTCCTTTCCTATATTATTATCTCATTTAATTCTCACACATATCTATGAGTTAAATACTATATTTTTTCCATTTTATAGGTGAGAAAACTGGGTTCCGGAGAGATGAAGTTCATTTCCCAACACCACACATGTATGTAGGGACTGGTGGAACCAGAGTGTTAGCCCAAGCTGCTTGATTCTAGAACTCATCCATATTCTTAACAGATCCTTCTAGATTAATTGGGGACATCATTGACCTTAATCAGTCTTTGTCTTATCATCAACTCTCAAGTTTCATGATGAACTTTTCAAGGCTTAGAAGCAATCAAGGGGGCAGGTATTCTTTTCATTTTATAAATGTAAAATATAAAGACCAAGATGGAAGAAAAACTAGAATCTTGGTGTCATCCATCCTACCACTATTTCCTAGAAAGCATGACTTGCCCTGTGGGCCACAGATGAGAACTGGGTCATCAGAAATGAAGAGAATACAATAGTATAGGTTCTATTTTCCAAGTTCAGGAAAGCAGCATTAGAATAGAAAAATAACACCTGATAAAAAGTCAGGAAATCTCTGTATCATCTATGTAGTAGTTCTCTCATCTGTAAGATTTACAGCCATTATTAAACGTAATTCATGACTCTTAATGGTAAAACATGGTCTAATTTTAACCAGCTCCTGAGTGAATAGGGATTTACTATGCCTTGGCAGATTCATATTGCTATGTAACGAAACACATCAAAACTTGGTTGCTTAAAATAACAACCATTTGTGTATCTCATGATTCTGAGGATTAGTGGAGTGGCTCTCCTTGCCTGGGCTGGCCTTTATCATCCTCTGTTGGGCTTTATCAAGGGTTTCTAGTTGGCTGGTGGGTTACCTTGTGGCTCTATGATCTAAGATGGCCTCACTCATGTCACAGTTGACACAGCCTGTCACCTAGAGCAGTGGGGGTGACTGAGCCAAAGTCCCTCCTCATTCAGCAAGCTACCTTGGTCTGTTCTCATGGTAGATTTCTAATAGCATAAGAGAAGAAACTGTCTATGCAGCTTCTAAGGATCCAGGGCACCAAAGAAGCGCTCCAAACATATCACATTCAACCATTCTGTTCTGAACCGCTTCCCATTACATGGTGTATACAGCCCATATTCCTCATGTTGACATTCAGTGCCTCAAACAATATGGGTTCTACTTAATTCCTTTTTCTTCCGTCATGGCACTCCATCTCTTTCAAATTCAGACCTTATTATGTAACCGAAGTGCAGTATTTGTATCCTTCCCAAAAGCTCCCTTCCATTTGGGTTTTCTCAGCACTTTTCCCTCTATCCAAATATTTTTCCCACTGACCCCCTCTTGCTGAAACGTTGTCACCTTTTCAGAAAACACAAATGCCCAGTAAAAATTACAAAACCCATGCATATTCTTTTAACTTGTTTTGTAATACTGGTGTGATTGGTGTGATTTTCTCTTTGGAACCTGATGGCATGGTTTGCACTAATCATATAGCCCTTAGTACACATTTCTTTTCGTTTTTTTTTTTGTTTTTTTTTGAGGGCAGTGTCACTGGCCCTCATATGTGGGACCGAACCGGGGCCGCTGGCTTCCCAGGCTAGCGCTTAACCTCCATGCCACTTGACCGGCCCAGTACACATTTCTTGCACAACAGTTAGACTGTACTTGATGCAAAGATCATGTTTCCTTTGATTTTGCACCTCTGTAGTACCTAGAATAATGTTTAAAACACCGTTGGCAGAGGAAAAAAAATGGGTTTTCTGTTTTATGACTTGAACTGAAAATTCAAATGACCTAAATGGGTATTTTCTTCATGTGTTTGGAACCAATCTTGTTTACCATGCTGTCTCTCTCCATAAGGGCCTTTGACTGTATTTTTAATAACAACAAAAAACATGACTGTGAAGATCGCATTTTCCATCCCTCCCTCAAACACAGAGTTTCAAGGCCATTTGCAAGAGAAGGTAGGAGGTGAAGCAAAATTGTTTGCCCAGAGTGACAACGGTGCTGTCCCACTTCCCTGAAACCACAGAACTGACTCAGTCCTACTCCAGACCTCTAGGCCATTGTACCCACCCAGCACCTGTCTCCCAGCCATTAACCTCCCTGACAACTCGCCCCCATCCCCTGAACGAATAGGAGTACTTGGTCTTTATTGATTTCCTTATGTGAAGGCGATGAGGAACCTCAGTGTTATTGAAAAGATGTGGCAGCTGGTAGCACACACCCATCTCCCCACACTGTTCTTGGGCCCATGTTGAAGATATTGTTCTTACTCTCAGCCATTTCCTGCCTTTGGGAGTTGAGAGAGAGTGAGCCTCAAAAGACTCAGGCATTTCCCATAACAGTTTGACACCTGGGTCCTTATGTGTGAGCACACATGCATACACACACACACACCCCAAAATCTAACACACATTTCATTTTACAGACACAGAAGCTTTTAAAAAGTAAAATCTGCACCCACTCATGTTGAAAATCAGAAGTGCTAGTGGTATATTGTCATGTTTGCTTTAAGGCTTTACTTATGATTAAACAGAACATGCAAGATTAACTTGAAATCTTTATTTTTCTGTCCAATCTCATGCTTCTTCCTCCCTCCCACGATGTCACAACGCAAAGAAATTTGGTGACTTTCCTTTGAGTCCTTGTTCTATACATTTGTGTATACATTTGTAAATGTCATCAGACTGTACTTAATATTCTTCAACTTGTTCTTGTGCTTAACTCGTGTATTTGAGATCAGCTCTCGCTAATACACGTAGGTTTAACTGATTCATTTTGGTGCATACTATTCTAGTAATTACTCTACTGGACTTCCATTCATGTAGTCATTTCTGCTGATAGATATTTGGATAGTGCCCAACTTCTTTGCTATTTTTAAGCAATATTGCAGCAAGTAAACAAATGCAGCACTGTGTATAGTCTAGAGAGCAAACCTAGAAATAGTATTGTTATGTTCCTGGTTATTTTATCTTCACGACCTATCCCTGCATTTAGCTCTGCTTCTAACTTTCTTCCCTGCTTCTTTCTTGCTACTCAAGTGATGATTCTAGAATGCAAACTCGATCATGTCCCTAAAATATTTAAAACCCATTAGTGACTTCCCATATTCAGTAGGATAGGGTATCAACTCCTTACATTGACATTCAAAACCCTTTATGGTGTGGGCCGGCCTATTCACTCAGGCTTGTCTCACTCACATTTTACCCACCAGCAATACTGAATTGTTATCTCTTATTCTATGATGGCATAATGGAATGTAGGTCCTGCCTGGAATTCTCCTGTCTAGAATTCCCTTTGTTTCCCTCTGTGGTCTCATTTCACCTTTCAAAACTCATCATAGAGTCACATATAATAATAATAATAATAATAATAATAATAATAATAATAGATAATATTTATTATTTACCATGTGTCTGAAATTACCCTTTGCCAACTTGTCATCCTGCCAGATATTATATCCCCCCTGAAGATTATCCCCAATAGAGATTATCCCCTTCCCTGCTCCTCTATTATTTTACATATATTTGTAAGTGGATCTGTAAGATCCAATAATAATGATAATAATCATTATGATTTTTCATGTATTAATTGCCTGCTTTTACCTATACCACTCACTTTATCTATAATTTCCTATTTAAACCCAACCAATTGAGGTAAGAATTATTATCACTAGTTATCATTTAACTTACAATAAATTGAAGTTCTGATAACTGAATAAATTGTCCTTTTAATTCTATTTTTTCAATTGCTGGTTGACATATCCATGCCCCCACTAGTTTATAAATTCCTTGAAGAAGGACTGACACTATAATATTCATACATGTAACTCTAGTACTTAACATAAGGTAAGGCCTTGTCAAATAGTTAAGTCAATAAATTAAGTGTCCTTGGCTGGGCCGGCTGAATGGCTCAGTTGGTTAAGAGCTCGCTCAAGAATGCGAGCTGAGCTCTGAGCAACAGCGGTTCGATGCCAGCCTGAGCTGGGTTGCCATTGAGCTGCCAACAGGTAGCAGGATGGCTCAGCTAAAAAAAAAAAAAAAAAAAGTAATAAAATGTCTTTTCCTCTCCTAGAAGTCATCATATGGAGAAGAATTTGCAATGGGTCCTGAGCTCTTCAATTGCCACTAGCACCTGTGGTAAAGGCATTTTGCCAAATATCAATTAAAAGCCACCTTTTGATGTTAAAACCACTCCTTAACAACCAAATCATGAAGCCACAAAAAGTTCACACATTTCATCCCACCAGTTTCATTGAGAGATCGCATCCTTCCTTTCCCAGGGTTTAATGCTCCCTCTAACTCCTGCTGGCTTGGTTAGGTTCCAGTTTGCAGAATGCAGCATATCCCAAAGACAGAGGGTGGGGAAGCTCTTCCCTTGGACCTAAATATTACATGAATTAAAATAAAATGGGCTCCTGACTCTGGAGTCTACCCTGGGCCTCACGCAAAGAGGCACCAACAAATTTCTGTAGCAGAGAGGCAGAACTGCATTCCCAACCATGGCTAAGAGAGAGGGGGATGGTATTTCATCAGATGTGAGCAGAGAAAACAGAGCAGGTGGACATGGACAAGTCCAGTGTGTCGGGGTATGATGATGAACTATCGGGGCTCCAAACATGCTGATGATCATTCCCAGTGTCAGACCCAGAATCCTCAGCAGGAAGTCGGTGAACTCAGAAATAGAGAAGAGACGCTTGGAAACAAGCACTTACTGTTAATGTACCAGATATGTGAATGGCACCCAAATTAGTCTCTAAAGATTTTCTACTGTGCCCAAATAGAGGTCCAATCACACACACACACACACACACACACACACACACACACACACACACACACCTGTAAGATGGAAATGGACAAATTCTAATGGAAAATTAAAAGATGACTAAATCACATTGAGTCGTAGGAAGCAAGAAAGGTCTGAGATGCTTCATAAATGTCTGTCTGTTCTCTTTGTCAATCCTGTCTCTCTGAATATGAGTTTCTTCTCCTTTTAATGAGAGTTCAGGATTATATCATTTGAGTCCTGCTGAGCTCTAACATTTTATGCTTACAGCATAGGCACCTAACTGGCCTCACAATTTTCAATACTAGTGAGTCATGATTAGTATTTCCAGTACTAATGATTGCCCACAATCTTTCAGAAATCATCCACAGTTCCATGAAAAATAGTTGCTGAATTGCAATCCGTGTGCATCTTATCTGCTCCTTAGTCATGACACTACCGCCACCCCGGTAAAGTTTATAAAGAAGGGCTCTAACCTGACAGTTCAAGTTTGGATACAAAATGAGACAAACTACAGTCAAAATGAAAAAAAAAAGTTTTTTGTACTTTCTGAAAACGCCAGCAGAACCAATAACAAGTCAATTTCATAGAAGCTAAGTGCTCTGCTTTTAAATGTAGATGCGTTGTTTACAGATCTCTCCATGGAACAATGAGTCTGCTGACCTGTTGTTAAATTTTGTGGGGGTCTTCTTTTGTAATGTTACCCAAATGCTCTATTTTTCCTTTCATCCCCCAGATAATTGTTCTTATCTGTCAAATACCTAAAATTTTTATGTGTTTATGCTTTGTTGTACTTTTCACATTTTAAATAACTTCCAAGCACACCATCACATTTGATCATCAAACAAAAGTGTGAAATGTTTTTATAAATAAGAAAAGAGCTCTCATAGTCCAAGGAAGTACTCTGATTTACATTGTATTTGAATGACAGATGTAGAGTAGAACCCAGACACCTCACCTTGAAACCCATTGTTTTCCTACTACATAATACTGGGGGAATTTTGGATAGTTGTGTATGCCTGCCCCTATTTTATAGACAACATCGCTCATAAGCTTCCTTGCTCTCACATTCAAATAGCGTAAAAAAGAAGCAGCTACATTTGGTGCCAGTTAGTCCACTTTGCTGCTCATCTCCCCATCTGTTGGACAGCTGGACAAGGGAACAGCTGCCAATCAAGGCTGTTTGGCCTGGGCACTATCAGATCCATTGGCATCCAACACCATATGCCAGCTGGTGCCTGCTCTCATTGAACAGACCTTGTTTGGGTAGGGTAAGGCCCCAGTTGTCATTAATGCAGCCATGAACCTCAAGCCCCTTCATAATGTGAGTTAAGGTCAGAGCCAGAGAGTAAATCAGACTCACCTTTGAAAAAATGTTACTTCCAGTTTTGTAGAATCAGAACCTGGGTTAGTGTCAAACAGATCGGTGTATGAATCCCATGTTTACCACTGTGTGACCTCAGGCAAATCACTCACCTTACCTCACTTCACCTAGCTTAATCTATAGGTTCCTTACTCTACAATGGAAATATGACTCAAGTTGCCTTGTGAAGAGGACATGAGTTTACATGAAAGAGCCTTGCACGTGGTGGACTCTCCATCGTATGAACTGATCCAGAAGCCTGGAGCTTGGCATGCTCTCCAGAAGAGAAGTCTCTGGTGTCACTTCATATCAATCTTCGATTATCTAAAGGCCTGGAAGGAGGAAGAGGATTAGACATTATTGTACTTTACTCTAGAGAGAAGAACTAAGACTACCTTTCAAGTAGTTGCAGGACAATACTTTTTAGTTCAAATTAGAAGCAACTTTTAGAACACAGAGCACTTAAGAGATGGGGAAATTCGGAGTGATATGCACATGAAAAACTTCTGTGAAGAGTCTGAGCACCATCTCTTTGGAGGTTATAGGAAGGAGTCCCTTTCTCCTCTATTATTCTGTCTGTATTTTCCTCCATCTTACTGATTATTCTGTGTTCCAAGTGTATCGTGTACGGATGAAGTGATTGATACATCTCCTTATCCTAAAGGAGCACTACACACATTGCAAGTCAGTGCTCATAAAAAATTCAGAAAGTGTGTTGGAGAAGTTAGGGAGCATGAGAGGGCATGAAACTCTGCAACTAGCCATCTGGAAAACAATTAAATGTCGCACCACTGCGGGAGTGTAATGTGAGTCTTGTTCACTAGGCTTATCCACCTTGAAGCAGGAGAAATAACTTCAGCACCTTTATCTTACATGCAATCCATTCATTGTATAATACATTTGGCCTATGTTTGCTTGTTAGGGCTGCCATCACAAAGTATCACAGATGGAGTGGCTTCAACAACAGAAGTATATTATCACAAATCCTGGAGGCTAGAAGTCCAAGATGAAGGTGTTGGCAGAGTTGGTTCCCACTGGACTGTGAGGGAGAGTCTGTTCCATGCTTATCTCTAGCATCTGGTGGGTTGCTGGCCATCTTGGGCCCTCCTTGCCCTGTAGAAGCATCACTGTGACCTTGACCTCTGCCTTCATGCTCACGTGGTACTCTTCCCATATGTGTGTCTCTGTGTTTAATCATGATACTAGTCCTACTGGATTAGGGCCCCCCTAATGACCTCAACTTAACTAATTACATATACAGTGACCCTATTTCCAATAAGGTCACATTCGGAGGGACTGTTGTTAGGTCTTCAACATATGAATTTTGAAGGAACACAACCCCAAATAGGACCTTATGTGTAGTAAATGTTCAACAGTACATTCTGCCTGAATGCAGCTAAAATCAGTGATCAAGCCTCAGAATTAGAAATTACTTGATGAAACAAGCCCTACCTCTCCTAGGCCTGGATACCCTCTGTGATTCAGACTTTCCTTAGCTTCTTCCAGGGATACCTACAAGAGGCAGAATTTGTTTCATTGATTTATTTCCATCTCCAAAACTCTGGGCAGGTGGGGAGGGGGTAGCCGAAAAAAAGAGGATCTTAGAATAATAAATGATTGCTTAAAGAATTTGAATCCCTTTGCTTGCTAGGATAGTATTAATGAATGACTTAATTAATGAATGAATGACTACTATTGAACAACCAAAAACAAAATCATTAGGAAGAAACTAGTTAGTATTTGCTGAGCACTTACTATGGGTCAGACTCTACTAAGTGGTTTATGTGATTCGATGGAAAACAATTCACAACAATAGGTGTATTACCATGTGTACCTTTCCTAGAAGGGGAAACTGCACCCGGAAGAACTCAAGCAACTTGTCCATAATCGTATTGCATGCAAGACACCTCAAGACTCAAAAGAGGTCTGTCTGACTCTAACACCTCATCTCACAATCCCTGTCCTGTGCTGCCTTGCCTCAACTCTTACTTTTTTTCATAATACAATCCAAATGGAATAATCTACTGAGTGGCTCAGAGTGAGGATGAAGGGTGATGAGGAGGATGTCTGTGCATTCATGTATAAAACCAATACATTTGAAGACAGGAGGGAGGGAAACAAAGAGACAGTTGGTAGGAGGAGGGGAGAATTCTTACCAGTGTATGTTTTAGGTCAGTAGGTGGCTGGCTATTTATTTATAACCTGCCTTCTTCAAATCACGTTTGGCTCTTGCCACCATTAAGAGACACATGACAACAGAATGGTTCAGGAAGTCCTATTTCCTAGAAAGACACCTGGCTCTCCTTCTGTGGGGGCGTGAGGAAGAGAAGCAGACGTGCTGAGGTTTACCTGATTTAGCGCCCTTCCGTGGGTACTCGCCACAGTCTTGAAAAAGGAAATCATTTGGGGTGAATTAATTAAATGAAGGTGGTGTCGAAGCTGTGTCTTTGGCTCTTAGATGAGTGTTGTGACAGTGAACAAAAGAGCTGATTACCTGGATGTCTACCTCACACACCTGAGAATCCAATCTCTTTCTGGGCCTCAGGGAAGAGTTCTGTGAGCCTGGCCCAGTCAACTAGAATGAGAGGGTTCCGACGCCAGCCAAGCTTCTCCCCAGGGCTCATCACTAGGAAACGTGCTACGCTTCAAGGAGGGACATGTTGAAATGAATCCATACATTCTCTCCCCATTTCTTTTTCCAGTCTCCATGCTGACGTTGTTCACTTTGTAACCATGGTTTTTGTTTTAAAAAATGACATATGAGGGGTTCAAAAGTGCCGGAGTCAAGTTTTCCCCATGTGCATTTGGATATTCCACTCATTTACCTGACATACTCTGGATACCTGCTCCTGGAGTATTTCACGTATTGATAGATATGAATTATATTTCCTCATTACAAGAAAACTATCTGTTAGTCATTATTCACCCCCATGTTAGCAAGGGACACAGAGGTGAAGTAACCAGGGAAAAATACAGTTTCCTGTTAGATGCTTAAAGCATTTAAGCAGAAGCTGTATGGCTAACTCATCCATTTGGTAAATAACTTTAGATTGCGACTGGGATGGAGATAGCACCCCCTACTTTCATAGTTCTTATAGTCTATCGAAGAAACAGAATAAAACAGAATAAAATTACCGTATATTTATAATAGCAAAAAAAATATTTTGTGAAATGAGAGCATATAAATGAGAGATCCAATCTACTCTGAGTACTAGGAGAAGCCTCAATAAGGAAATATTTTTAGGCCAAGACTTGATAGTTGTGTGAGAGTTAGCTGGAAAGGAGAAATGGCAGATGAAACAATAAGATAGGAAGAAATCTCACATGCTGTGGGTGAGTGAGGATCTGAATTATTGAGAGGATGTGAAGGAGGAGAAAGGTGGCATGGGATGAGGCTGTGGAATTAGGGAGGGACCGGAACATGCAACTGCTACCAAGCCATAGTAAGTTGGTCTGTATCCTGAGGATAAAAGGAAGTCTTTGAAGGATCTTAATCAGGGGAATTACAGGTTCAGGAGAACATTTGAAAGATTATTCTTGTCAGGAGACTAGGTAGAAGAGGGATGAGAGAAGGATGACGACCTATTAGAAAGCTTCCATGGGAAAGATGGGGTAGCTTGGATTAGGGTTATGACAATGAAAATGTAAACAAGAGCTGGGATTCAAACAGTATTTAGAGGGGATCTTGCCTAGATTTGAATATTATTAGATATACATCTGAAGATGAGGGAGATGTCCAAAATAACTGAGGGAACAGCCATAAGCAAATAGGAAGTTGGAGGTGCCACTTATTAAGATAGAAAACATTAGAGATAAGTCATATTTTCTGGGAAAAGATTATGGGGCCGGTTGGAGATATATGGAGTTGCTTTACCTGTGACACATCCAGGCAGAAATGTCAAATCAGCAATTGGAAATTGCTGTAGAGGTCTAGAGCCTGGCAAAAATATTTAACTTGGGACTATCAACCTGAGAGTCATAGTCTTTGATGTGTTTAGGAAGCCACACGGGTGGTGGAAATATGACAGAAGGTGAAGGCCTAGACTGGGGCAACAAGACAGGAATGAGGAACAGGCGAACTAAAGGGGGACTATCTTAAGAGCAGAGTGGTCAACGCTGCCCAAAGTCATGTAAAGGGGATGAGTGCAAAGATGGCACTCATGGAACTGAAGATGGAACTGAAGACTCGGCTATCACTGAGACCTTTTGAACAGTCACTGCCAAGAAGAGATGGAAGCAGAAGCCAGAATGGAGTGGGAGGTGAAAAAAAAATGGAGACACATACACACACAGCAAGCTCTTGAAATGTGGTGAGAAGACATCTAACCGGGACAGTGGCTGAAGGGAAAAGATCCAGATGGTACAGAGGCCATCTTTTTTTACCATCTGTTGAACGAAACAACCTGCCAGAACACTTTCAACGTCTGCACTCCACCAAAGTATCTTACTTGGCTATGCCCCCAGTAATCAAGTCTTTCTAGCTGTTTTTCTTAGTGTGTGCATTCTCAAAGCCTATCACATTGTAATGTTCCTAAAACCTGGTTGAAAGATTAAAGCTATCATCGGTGGAGAACCTGGTAGAGCTCATGAAATACCCACAGGAAATGAAAGAACTGTTTGACTAGAAGTCTAATCAGAGGGAAGGCCGAGATCTTTTAAAACCCCAGATGTGATATCCTTGTGAGCAGAATGACTAAGTGAGCAAAATGGCTGAGAGCCTCTGGTAAGGGAATATACACTTATCAGCCAATGAAACCACTAATGCAGATATATACATATTGGAAATGATTCATTTAGAAAGTGTAATGGCCCAGCAGCAAGAAGCCCCTGTAAGTTGTTGTGTTTTTTTTTTTTAACAGTCAGTTTTGGAATGACCCTTTCTCACACTTGAATGCTGTGAAATTAGTGTCAGGTCTCAAGATATGTAAGGAAATGATTGAAAGCCAAACAGAGTAAAGATGAAAGTGCCTTCCTTCTTGAGTTTCTCAAAATATATTGGCTTGATCACTTATCAACAACCGGCTCCTGGTTTTAAAGTCTGATGTTAGAAAAGCTTGATACTTAAGCAGATGCTTAAAATTTGGGACTATGCAAATCTTTTAGCCAAGTGTGTTTGACACCAGCCTTGAGACTAGAAGACCTAGACTCTAAACTACCATTAGCAATAATAGCTACCTTGCAGTTCTACCCTGCACTGCCCCTAAACTGGCTTTTCGCCCTTCCTATTTCAAAAAACAATGATTACAACAATAGTAGTTAACACATACTGAGTGACTCGTACATACTAAACACTGAACATGTATTACATCATCAAATCCTCAAAATATTCTCCATTTTACAGAATGAGAAACTGAGGATGGGATAAATAACCTGATTAGGATTGCATAGTTATGCAGTGGCTCAGCTGGGATTTCAGTCCAGCTAGAGGCTGACCAAAACTAATGAAAACGGACCACAACATACATTCTGTTGTGAATGGATCCAAGCAAGTAATGACCATGTGGGAAAAAGACATCATCTCCATCAAAGCCAGCCAGCACTTGAGAGTGGGACAAGGATCCACGAGTGGATCCAAAGCCCCTCCATTTCTTTGCACACTTGGGGTATGGTGTGAAATTGGTGATGCTGCTACATGAGAAGCAAGCTTTGGTTGTTTGTCCCCAAATAACCCTGACTGCTACAGCCACTGACATCACCTATCCAGCATGCATATATTTATATATATATGATCCTAGAAGTCTCTATATTTGTCCATCTCTGCAGTTCCTCTCCCACACTGATGCCACATACAGGGGAGAGATTCTCCAACAATTTAGATTCACAGCTGATCCCCTGGTGTCAACATTTTTGTGTGGCTCCCTCTCCCTCAATTACTTAAGAAATGATCTAAGAAAATGAGCATGCAACAGAAGGTACTACAAAAGAAATAAATGAACATCTGATTATTAAGAACAAACTTATTTTGGTAGTTTAATCTTTCCTTTTATACTGAGCAAATTTATCCAGTCTTGATCATCAATGAGCATAATTACTCAAGCAGACCTAAAATGGTCACATTTTACATGTAAATTCATTAGTCAGTACAAATCTACACATCTGTTCATTCTGACAGTACATACATGCATACACACACACGTGTGCGCACACACAAGTACACTTTCTGATTATGAATACCCACTTATAAACACATAAATTCTCTTTAGAGTTGAATAGACTTACAAATTCAAGAATCAGAAGTCAGAATTGTAATGAGAGTTTTGCAGATTGTATATTATCTTTATATTAAGAATTGATCTTAAAAGCTAGACTCAAATGGGGTAACTCCTTTTTGCTTAATCCACAGCAGTGATCTACAAGTGTGTTTGTTTGTTGTTTTACCTGTAAAGGGTCAGATAGTAAATATAATAGATGCTGTGGGCTATATGGTCTCTATTACAACTACTCAACTCTTCTCCTGCAGAGAAAAAAGTCATAGATGATGGGTGAACAAACGGGCATGATTGTGTTCCAATAAATCTTTATGAAGACTAGGATTTGAATTTTATGCAATTTTCATGTGCCATGAAATACTGTTCTTCTTTTGATTTTTTAAAAAAAAAATGTTTTATTTTATTTTATTGGGGTGACATCGGTTAGTAAAATTATGTAGGTCTCAATTGCATATTTCTATAATACATCTTCTATATATTGCATTGTGTGTTTACCACCCAGAGTCAGTTCTGCTTCCATCACCAGTTTTAAAAAATATAAAAACCATTTTTAGTGCATGGGTCGTATACAACAGTCAGGGTGACTTATGGATGATAGTATGCTGACCCAGCCATACGGTATCCAGTGTCTTCTTATCAACAATAATGATGAGAATATTTTCTGAGAATAGTGCAGTTTATTCTTTGGTTCAGCTATGGGATGGGCTGTCTTGAGAAATATTAAACACCCTAAAATTGAGTTATTCAAGTAGAGCTGAATTATTTGTCTGTAGACTTTCAGAAAATTTTCCCAACTCAATTGGGAAATGACAACCCTTAGAGTAAGTATCCCCAAACTTGGAGATTTCATATTTTACTGTAGGGATTCAGTGTAATAGTTAAAGACAGTAAATTTGTATTTGTGATGTATCTTTCATAAAGTCACTTTTACTCACATGATCCTTGTCTTCATAAAATCCATATTAAGCTCAAAGATTCAGATACTTTAAATATATTTCTAATATGAAACAAAAAATATTACCTATATCATATTATTACACAAAATAAATGAAATAATGTATATAACACATCTAACAAAGTATCTGGTACATCATTAGGGCTTAGTACAAGTTGCCATTTATCATTTCCTTGAAGATAATTGGATTTAATAGTAAGTACAATTTAGCAAATACCTAACCCACTTACTGCTTTTATCAGTGTCTTGTAATTTTCACTGTACAAATCTTTCACCTTGGCTAAATTTATCCCCTATATTTTATTCTTTTGATGCTATTTTTTTTTAAGGGCCGTGTCACTGGCCCTCACATGTGGGACCAAACCAGGGCCGCTGGCTTCCCAACCCAGTGCTTAACCGCCGCGCCACTCGGCCGGCCCTATTTTGATGCTATTTTGAATGGGATTTTTATTCAAGTAGTTTTCTGTTAGTATATAAAAATGAAACTGAATTTTATATGCTGATTTTATTCCTGCAACTTTACTGAATTTGTTTATTAGTATTAACATTTTTGGGGGAGCCTTTAGGGTTTTTTCTGTATATGAGCATAGCACCTGAAAACAGATAATTTTATTTCTCCTTTTCAATTTGAATATCTTTTATTACTTTTTCTTGCTTAATTACTCTAGCCAGGACTTTGGTCTATATTGGAGAATGTTCTGTATATTTGAGATGAATGTATACTCCTCTGCTGTTGGGTAGAATATTCTATATATGTCTCTTAGGTCTATTAGATCTAAGGTACGGTTCAAGTCTAATGTTTTCTTATTGATTTTCTGTCAAGATGCTATATCTACTGTTGAAACTGAGTTATTGAAATCTTGTACTATTATTGTATTTTTGTCTACGTCTCCCTTAAGATCTGTTTTCATTTGTTTACTATATTGAGGTGCATATATATTTACAATAGATACATCCTCATTGATGAATTGACCCTTTTTATAATTATATAATGATCTTCTTCATCCCTTGACTTAAGTCTATTTTGTCTGATGTAAGTATAGCTACTCCTGCTGTCTAGTTTCCATTCACATGGAAAATCATTTCATCCCTTCACTTTGAGCCTATGTGTCCTTAAAGCTGAAATGAGTCTCTTGTAGACAGCATATAGTTGGGTCTCTATTTCTAATCCATTTAGCCACGCTGTAGCTTTTGATTGGAAAATTTAATCCATTTACATTTAACATAATTTTTAACAGATAAGGACTTTTTTTTTTAAATAACAAAATTTTAATAGTCTCTTCCAGAACATTATCAATTACATTCCCAGAACTGCCCCCCATATCCCTGTGGCAACATTGTAGTTACCCACCTACACTGTCCAAAACCTTCCCCATCTCCCTCATCTTCCTCCCTCCCTCCCAGCCAGCACCATCAGTTTTTCCTTTATATCTGCTTAATATGATTTCAATCTTCTTAAATTTACTGAGACTTGTTTTGTGGCCTAACGTGGTCTATCTTGGAAAATGTCCCATGTGCACTTGAGAAGAATGTATATTATGTTGTTTCAGGGTGAAATGCTCTAAAAATATCAACGAAGTCCAGCTGGTCCAAAGTGTCATTTAAGGCCACTCTTTCCATGTTGATTTTCTGTTTAGAGGATCTGTCCTTTGGTGACAATGGGGTGTTGAAGTCCCCTACTATGATAGTGTTACTGTTGATCTCTGTCTTTATGTCTGCCAAAATCTGTTATATATAATTAGGAGTTCCTATGTTGGGTGCATAGATGTTTATTAGGGTTATAGTGCCCTTCTTTGTCTTTTATTGTAGTCTTCATTTTAAAGTCTATTTTTCCAAAATAAGTACTGCTACTCCAGCTATTTTTTCTCATTTCTATTTGCATGAAATATCTTATTCCATCTGTAAACAGCATATACATGGGTCCTATTTTCTTATCCACTCAGCTACTCTCTGTCTTTTGATGGGAGCATTTAGCCCATTCACATTTAAAATGGTTATTGATAGGTGCATATGTATTGCCATTTAGTTATTAGTATTCCTGGTCTTCCTAGGTTAGCTTGTTTACCCCTTTCTTTTGTTTAAAAAAGCCCTTTTAACATTTCTTGCAATGCTGGCTTGGTGGTAATGAATTCCTTAAGCTTATTCTTTTCTAAGAAGCTCTTAATTTCTCCTTCAATTTTAAGTGATAGCCCTCATGGGTAGAGCAATCTTGGTTGTAGGCCATTATTTTGTGTCACTTTGAATATCTCCTGCTATTCCTTTCTGGCCTACAGAGTTTCTGTAGACAAGTCAGCTGTTAATCTAATAGGAGTTCCTTTGTGTGTAACTTGCTGTCTTTCTTTCTCTTGCTGCTTTTAGGATTCTGTCTCTGTCTTTAAGCTTTGCCATTTTAACTATGATGTGTCTTGGTGTGGACCTGTTTGGGTTCAGCTTGTCTGGAACCCTCTGCACTTCCTGAGCATGTATGTCGATTTCCTTCACCAGGGTAGGGCAGTTTTCAGTCATTATTTTTTCAAATACATTCTCGACCCCTTGCTTCTTCTCTTCTCCTTCTGGTATTCCTGTGATGCGAAGTGGTTGTGCTTCATCTTGTCCCATAAGGCTCTTAAACTATTTTCATTATTTTTTATTCTTTGGTCTTTTTTTTGTGCCAACTGGGTGATTTCTATTTTGTCTTCCAAATCGCTGATCCGCTCCTCTGCTTCATCTACTCTACTGGTGATTCCTTTGAGTGTGTTCTTCATTTCAGTTATTGATTTTTCTATCCTTCCTTATGTCCTCCACTAAGTTTGTTAAACATTCTTATCATCAGTGTTCTAAACTGTGTCTCTGAAAGGTTGGATCCCTCTGTTTCATTTAGTTCCATTTCTAGAGGTTTCTTCTGATCTTTTACTTGTGACATGTTTCTTTGTTTCCCCATTCTGGCTGTCACTCTGGGATTGCTTTGATGTATTAGATAGATCACCAAGAGAGCCCTGGCTGGATAACGCAGGCACACAGCTCACAGCCCAACAGTCCCAGGAAAACTTCCAGTCTCAGACTGTCCCAATCAGCCGCTTGCATATCAGGCCGAGCAGCCCGACCACCAATCATCAGCCTAGCAATTCTGTAAGCGCAGTGCAGAGAGCGGGGACCCGAGGCGGCTTGCACACTCCCGAGTCTCAGTGAGCAGCCTGTTGGAGCCCGAGGGCACCCGCCAGGCATTTCCCTGTCAACACAGTATAAGCCAGGTGGAGGGTGGGGATCCAAGGCCGCATGCACGCGCGCACGCAAACACGTACTTCCAGATAAGGATTTTCTAATGCCATTTTATTAACTGCTGTCTGACTCTATTGTAGTTCTCTTATTCCTTTCTTTTTCTTTTGCTTTTTTTCTTTGTGAAATTCTGGTTTTCCATAATGCTTTAATTCCCTTCTTTCTATCTTTTGTGTATCTACTATAGAATTTTGCATTTTTGTTACCATGGGGCTTACATAAAATATCTCATAGATATAGCGATATATTATATTTTAAGCTGAGAACAACTTAACTTGGATCACATACAAAAACACTATCTTTTAACTCCCCAGGCCCCATAATTTCTTTTTGTGTGTGTGTGTGTTACAATTTACCCCTTTTCATATTGTGTGTTCATTAACAAATTATTATAGCTATAGTGATTTATAATACTTTTGTCCTTTATCTTTCTACCAAAATTAAGTGATTAACAAAAAATTATGTTACAGTTTTAGAATATTCTGAATTTGACTATATACTTAATCTTTACCAATATATTTTATATATTTTTTTCATTTTCATTTTACTAATTAATATTCTTTTATTTCAGCTTGAGAAACTTATTTTGGCATTTCTCGTAAGTCATGTTGAGTGGTGATGAACCTCTTCAGCCTTTGTTTGTTTGGTTAAGTCTTTATCTCTCCTTCATTTCTGAAAGGAAACTTTGCCAAGTAAAGTCTTCTTAGTTGCCTTTTTGTTTTTCTTTTAGCACTTTGAACGTATCACCCATCCCACTCTTTCCTGGTCTGCAATGTTTCTTCTGAAAAATCTACTAATACACTTGTGTGGTTATATATATGAGGGGTTTTTTTTTCTCTTGCTATTTTTAAAGTTTTCTCTTTGTCTTTAATTTTAGACAGTTTTATTATAATGTCTTAGAGAATATAATTTCGAGTTGAAATTTTGGGGTGATCTATTAGCTTCACGAATTTGGATGTCCAAATCTCTCCACAGATATAACAGGTTCTCAGCCATTATTTCTTAAATAAGCATTCTGCCACTTTCTCCCATAGAAGCTAGCTTGGCACTGAAACAAGTCTGGAGCCTGGGGCTGTGGAAGCCAGCCTATAACCTGTGATCTCAGGGGCTTACCAATACTTTGGGTCTCTGGAGGCTGGTCTGGTATTGGGGTGGGTGGGGAGCCTGGGTCCATAGGTGCTGGCTGGGGCCACAGGGGCTAGCCTGGTGCTGGGGTGAGTCAATACAATTACAATTTTGTAATTGGCCTGCCACTAAGCCTACCTGGGAGCCTGGTTTGTCGGTATCCACCTGGAGCCTGGGTTTATGGGGTTGTTTGGGAACCTGGAGCCACCTTGGGACTCATTAACTGGCCAATGTATGGATGGGCTCAGGGCTTGGTTTCATGGGAGCCTGCCAGGAGCCAGCACAGGCTGTGGGAGTAGTCTGATGCTGGGCAGACCAGGTGTCCAGACAGGGAGGATGTCTCTCTCCATGCTGAGTTGCTCAGGCTTGGGGAAGAAGTGACGGGGGTAGTGTGAATATCTTTCCTCCTCCTCAATGTGTCATTTTTTATTTCTGAGCTCCACCTCATAGGTGCTGTAATAGCTTACGTGGAATTTTTGGCTCTTGTGAAGGTATTTTTGTGCTCAGAGAGTTGTTCAATTTGATGTTTTGGTGAAGAGACAGGCACTAGAAATTCCTATACAACTACTTTGCTATTGTCACTCTTAGATATTTCTGTTCTCCTTTAAAGATGATAAAACTGGGCCCTTGAGTGGATAAATATTTTGCATGAGGTCAAAAACTCATTAGAGCAGGTCAGGGTAAGAACTCAAATTTGTCTGTCTCCAATGCTCATGTATTTTCCTTCAAAAAAGACTTTCTCTCCAGAAAGGAAAACGCAGTTAAAATAAAAATAATTATTCTGTTTAACAAACAATTAATTATAACCACATTTTCCTTTCCCATGGGGTAAAATAATGCACATAGGTAGGAGGATACACTTTTATACTGCTCCCATCCTTAAAACTACATCCAGATATTGAATCATATAAAAGGAAAGATTGAAATGTCAAAGCTTCCACCAATTCTTTGGCTGTCAAAAGTTAAAAACCCAGATAGATGGCCCTTTGTTTAAGAGAAAACCATAATAACTTTATATTTTTAAAGATTGGCACAGCTGAGAGTTTGGATGGAAAATAAATTATTCTGTGTATTAAAAGGAAACACTAAAATTTTTTTTTTCATGTAGGCCCAAAATAGAGGTGGAGAGGAGTCCAGGAAATGGGAGAGAGCAAAGTGTCTGAAGAGAATGGCTGTCTGGCTAATATGGCAACCAGGAAATCCATAAAAAAAGACTCCAGCCAAGAAGAAACCCTGTAAGGAGTAAGTCTGCGGGTCTCTGGGAAGTTGAGACTTCATTTGTAATTTCCCATGGTCTTCTGCATAGTACCACAAAAAGAGCTTTCTTTGCTCTCTGAATCTTGACTCAAAACAAGGAAAGAAGACTTGAATCAAAACAAAACACATCTGAGTTGACTCAAGGTAGGAAGAGAAGAGCCTCAAGTTACAAGACACTAGTGAGATCAAGTCTCTAGAAAAGAAACTTTCCTAGATCAAGTCTCTAGACAAGGAACAAGGGAAGAAGCGGGAAAATTGGTGACCCTCTCCAACAGGAACCCAAGCAGAGTTCATAGGAAGGCATATTATTGCTGGGCTTTTTAGTGTACATAGCTGGCCACTTAAGCCTGTTGATTTCAATATCAAAGGAAAGTGGTGACTGACCACCATCAACTGTAGAATTTGGGAGCAGATGTCTGATGCTGGGTCATAAAGAAAATACTGAAATCATCCAAAAACTCTAGAGGAAAAATAACAACAACAACAACAACTCTGCACAGAGCTCTTTCCAGCATGTTTGACTCGACCACATGCCTGGATTCCAACAACGTCAACTGACTTGCCTTATGCAAATATGTATATCGTGGTTGATCAGACAACCATCTTTTCCTGTCTGAAAGGATTCTACTCAGACATCAGTGTCTTCTCCTTACGAAGACTCTTTTCACTCTCCTGGTTTCTTCTTTTCCAAAAGCATCTTACATCCATTTCTACTATATTCCCTGCCTCTCTGGATTTATTACTACTTATAATGATAAGACTGTCTTGCCATGTAAGCTGTAAACTCCTTGGATAAAGGGAAAAGATAGTACTCAAGTCTTTTTTGCAGAACCTAGCACAGTGCTGAAACACAGATGTTCAGCAAATCTTGATTGGGTACTTGCTTGAATGGTGTTTTTCTTAAGCAACTTTGTTCAAAACTCGATGGGGAAAGCTCAAATGAGATGCTTGAATTTTCTCTAGTTTCCATCCCCACCTCAGTCACCATCTATGATGGAGAAGCTATAATTATATTCTCACCATGAGGGTTGTCACAATGACAAAATCACAATCTTAGCCAACAGAATTCAGGGAAACCAGACTCAACTCCTTTAAGCACTTAAGAAATATAGGAATTTGATTTTGCAGTTCAGTTTCTTTTCTCTCCTGAAGTATTGCTTTCTAATTGGATTGTCTCAATTCTTTTATTCCGAAATAACTTCAAATTACAAAAAGATTATAGAATACAAAAAAATGAAAGCCTACATATACCTCATCCAGATTCAACAGTTGTTAAAATTTGCCACAGTTGTTTTATCATTCTCCCTTTTTCTCTGTACATATATGTATACATATATGTCCCTTAAATGAGTGTAAGCTGCAAACATCTTACCTCTATATTGGTAAATATTTCAGTGTATAGTTTCTCAGAGCAAAGGCATTCAACTCCACAATGACAGTACAATTATAAAAATCAGGAAATTCAACATTGGCACAATATTATGAATTAGCCTATGGATCACAGTGAGATTTCATCAATAATATCTTCTATAGCAATTTTTCCTGATCTGGTATCCAATGCAGGACTACATATTGCATCTAGATGACATGTCTCTTGGCCTCCTGATGTGGGGATGGTTCCTTGGCCTTACTGTCTTGTGTAACCCTGACACTTTTGAAGATACCAGCCACCAATTATGTAGATGGCACCTCTGTTTGGGTTTGTTTGATATTTCCCAATGACTTGATTCACTTTAAGCACTTTGGGCAGGAACTCCACAAGTGATGTCAGTGAGTCTCCTTAGGAGTCACAGAGTTGTCCGTTTATCCCATTTCTGATGTTGTTTTCTTCACAAACTACTTAATAATTGCAAATGGAAAGATAATAACTTTATAATGGAGAAGCCAGGCAAGTACCTCAATTAACTTATCAAAGTTAACTTTACCAATAGCTAATTTAAAAAAAAAAAGCTACTTCAATAAAATATTCAGATATTTTAAGAACTAATTTGCCATGCATGCAAATTACACATTCTGATTTTTTTTTTAATGCATGAAAAATGTGACTTTGGTGTTTTAAGCAATATTGACTTTCCACCTAGCACATACGATCTGGACTAATTTTGATGATGTTCAATGAACCCCAAGTCTTTAATAACAAGTCACTTACTGCTAACACATCAATGTAGCTTCTACAATCTTTCCATGACCTCATGTACAAAGCAGGAAACAAGAGTATCTCAGCCAAGGTCACAAAGCTCAAGTATGGTGCTGGGACATGAGCGCTCTTTTGTCTCCTTGCAAGCCCTGTGTTCTTCACTCTGCGCATATTTATTTAAACCAGTGAAAATATGGGTACTCAGCCTTAGGAGAGCACTCAACAGGAGCTATGGGGGAGGCCTGGTACTGTTGTATTTTCATACTATCAGAGAGCACTCTGTCACCCCCTCACTAACGCATGGTTCAGGGGAAAGATGCAGAAGGAGACTGGATGTGGGAGGGGAGTGAGGGCCAATGGGGCAGGTTGGAGGGAAAAGGGTTCCATTTCCCCTGACATGAGACCAGTCATGTCTGTGGCCATCTAAAAAGCCATGCGTGCTGATCTATTTGTAGGTATTTCTGGGTGACTGGGCCTCAGCCTGTGAGCTGAAGCACCATTTCAGAGAAAGCAGGAAGCTGTATTTCGCTGTAGATAGGAACTTAAAAGCAGCAACTATATTTAGCACTCCAGGTTAGAAAACCCCAAAGCACTCCAAAGAACCCCCAACTCTCCGTTTCAATCATCTTCAATTTCTAGATAAACCTTATTTATTGGCGGGAATTGCACTGAGAAGATATTTGGAAGAGATGTCATGAAATGAATGGCATGTTGCCTGTACAATTTGCAAGAGAAGATGTGGAACAAGGATCAGGCTAAGGGAGGGAGGCTGCAAAGCTGCCTGCCTTCCCTCTTGAGCTGGGCAAAAAGGAGTTTTCTTTTTCTGCCATGCAAACTTACCTGCACCTGTACAACCAACGGGAAGGGAAAGGTGCTTTGCAATTTTCCACATGTGCAGCTACTGACAGTGGCTAATTAACTGACTGACTCTTTGGAACTAGCCTTGCGCATTCTACAGAGGGTGCGTGGGGCTACCAGATGTCTTCAAAGGGGACACAAAGGCGCCAACACTGGAGAGATAACAGATTCCTTAAATAGTAAGGTGCAATCACTAGTAGGAATCCCTCCAAAGTGTGCCTTTTCTTTCCCTCTTTGCCCTTCTAGGAGGATGGGTGGGCTAGGGCATGGGAACAAGCTACCCAGATCACTTTCTTTTTATTAGCAGCTGTCCCACACTCTGTCTGGAAGCAGCTACATCAGTTGTCCTTGCCTGGACCATTTAGTCACAGCTCTCCTCTTTCTCCTTGCTGATCCCAACAGTTTGGCCTATTTTGCTCTCCCTCAGCCGTCCCCAACCTCCCCCCCCGCCCCGCCCCAGCTGTCATGCCCAATTTCTTCATTCAGGCATCTGTTTGTTAGAGTAGAGCCCATCCTCTCCAGCTACCCCTTTCCTGATTCCTTTGAAGACCAGCACACAAAACCAAGAGTGTGAAGCCATGAAGCAACATGGGGGGGGCAGGCAGAGCAGTTAAGACATCAGCCTCTGAAGTCAGACACACCTGTGCTTGAACAGGGTTCCTCCCGTTATACAACTGTGTGATCTAAGCCAAGCCCGTGTGTCAATTTTCTTATCTCTGCAACCAGCACAATGACAGAAGGAACTTCTCACATGATGCATGCAAAGCTCTTGACACATAGTGAGGACTTAACAAATCTTAGTTATTAGTATCGCTGTCATCATCATGGGATTTGCTCTTCTTGTCCTCCTCCTTCTCCTCACTGTCTTTTTTAATCATTATGAAGTATTAGACAAGACATAAAGATCATGGGTTTGGAAGTTTCTAGAAGGATTCTGCATTCCCCCTGTGATTGTTCTTTAGGAATATGTCCTGACCCCCCTACTAGTCAGGCATTTCCCTTACTAGAAATATGTTTTGCTCAAGGGAGGATGTAAATTTGCATGGAGGAAGCAGTAAGAAGAAGGAAAAGGTCTATGCCTGTCTCTACCCCCAACACCTGGCACAGCTGGGTCCAGGTGAGGGCCTGAAGCAGGCAGGGCATGGGAGTAGTCACCCAGAGTCTTCCGGCAACTTCTCGGTTCCCCTTTGCCCTGGGCCAAATGCAGAGAGCTCGCCGCTAGGGCTCCCCTCTGCCTTGGCCTCTACCCCACAGGTTTCTTGTAGGGGCCAGGACTGAGACCCATTTTCTTGGCTGCCTCCCTGACTTGTTCTGCATGTGCCTCTCAAACAGGGAGCATGAGTCATTTAGCCCCCATGTTCCTCAGCCCAAACATGGTGGCTGGCCTACTGAAGGAAGGAGATGGCTCAAGGTTTCCTCTTCCTCATCGCCTTTCTCAGTTTCACTTTCTGTTCCTTTTCCGTCCACACAGAATCACATTAGAACAGAACAAGATGTAAATACCCTCCCTTCCCCAAAACAACACACCCATGCGGATGAACAAAGGCAGGAATGGGCTCCAGGAGGCAATACCCCATCCGGGATCTCACAGCAGGCAACAAATGGCAATGCAAGGAGGACAGGGGGTGTCACGGCTTCTGGTCCCTGTTCCCATACAGCCTCTGTATTCAAGAGACTGGATGTTTATAATTAGGGGGAACCCCAGACCAGTGACTCACTGAAGAGAGCTCCCCTGTTTCCCCAGAAAGGACTGATTCCTGTGCTTCTTCCTTCATGCCCTTCTTGATCGAAAACTGCTCCGAACACTCAGTGACCACATCTTTCTCCTTATCACCTACATCTCTTTAGGGTCTTCCCCTTCCACCTCCCCTACCTCCACTTCCTTGCAAAACTGGCTTAATGTAGGCAGCAGCCAAATTCTTCTATACTAATGTGAGGGTGGGTGCTAGAAGGATCAGGTCTCTATGCACTTTCAGAGGGACTTTAAAGGTCAGCATCTCTAACCAAAGGAGTGATTGCGAGTCCTGAGGCTAGGAGAGCAAGGCGTGACTAGGTGGCATTTCCGGATTTTGTGTGTGTGTGTGTGTGTGTGTGTGTGTGTGTGTGTGTGTGTAGGGGGAGGGGGAATTGGAGAAAGTGGTACTCCTGGGCCGGATGCAAACTCATGCAGCTGTGCCCTTGAATGTGTTGATGGGTCGGATAATTGGTAAGCGAAATGTTCACCAGAGACTCCAGGTGACTCCCCAGTAATGCCCAGGGTGTTGTGACGTTACTTCCTCCTTCCACAGAAGTAGAAGTAATTGTTTTCAGAGCTATCATTTGTCTATGGACTGTTTTGCTATGTGAAGGTGATATGTAAACCTCAGCACATCTTCATGGTAGGAGTTAGTATGAAGAAAGCCAAACCCAGAGAAGTTGAATAACATACTATGGCTCCAAAGTGGCTTTGACTCCAGGGCTGCCTTACTCTGAAGCCACTCCTTGTATTTCCCTGGGATATGGTGGTTATGATCACATAGATCTGTCTGGCAATGATACAGGAGGGTATGGGTTTAGGGATGGAAACACAGGGAGGGAGAAGAATGCCTGGAAAGGGGTCACCTATGGGAAGCCTTTGCAAGGTGTCCCCTTGCTATTTGTTAGTTTCCTTTGGGTTCCCAGCCATTTGAAAGAGAATATAACGAAAAAAAGCTAATGGCTATCAGTCCAAGCAACTTGCTCCCTTTGTTTTACACCTGTCCTGTCTCACAAGTATATGCCATCCATAATAACTGGAGGCATTTGAGGACTTAAACTCCAGACTAGAACTCAGAGTGAAGTGCATTCTGGGACGTGATGGGGAGCTTGTCAGTTATTGCCATACTGGGTCCTGAGTAATGCTAAAAAAAAAAACAAGACAGGAACTCACTATGTTGTCCTCTTCTCACTCACAGAACCTCACAGTCAGCAACGGCTTTCTCAGCCCAGCCACCTTTTTCTTCTGATCTCTTAGGTTCTTCACAACCTTACTCTGCAAATGGCCCGGGTGAGTTTACCACGCCCACTTTCCTTCTTTGAAGTATTTTGGGAGTGATCATGATAAAATGTGACCACATCATTGATTGCACTGAACAGATCTTCTCCCTGGCAAGCTGCATGCCTTTAAAGCTGTAGACCTGTCATCAACCAAGTCCAAGCCCATTTACCTCTCTGTTCTGATGCTCACCCACTCATTCCTGTGCTAGGTGAATGGCTTTTACTGCAAAACCCATTTGCTCCCACATCCCTTACCCATTCAGGTTTAATTCAGCTCCCCAGCTTCCTTCTATCCTGACCATGCTATTTGACATTGAACTTATTTAGTCTCTCCCCATAAGCTGCCTAAAGACAAGGAATCTGTCTTTACTTCTCCATCTCAGCACCCTGCTTGATCATGAAATAAATAATGTGGTCCTCTGTCATGCCAACAAGATCATTGAATAAATCGTTGATAAATCAGTTCCAATTTATGTGAGAGTTAACTGACGTAACTTAGCTCTTCTTTCTGGCGTGTAATGTCCTTTCCAGGAAGAAGAAACACAAAGTAGTAAAACAGCTCTGTGTCCAAGTCCAGTATTCCAAGGGCCAAAAGTGAGAGGTCAGAGGAGCAGGAGAAGCTGAGGGCATGGGGGTATTATGCTGTCCGTATTTACCCTCATTGGAAGTTTAGACTGGAATCCATAGAAGAGGGAGAGCCAATGAAGTTGTTTTTTGATTTAATTTTTTATTAAAATATAGCTAACGTACAATATTATATGAGTTTCAGGATTACACCATAGTTATTCAACATTTATATACCTATATCACTATATATATATATATATATATATATATATCACAAAATTTATATATATATATATATATCAAAAAAGAAGTGATCACCATGTTAAGTCCAGCAACCACCTGACACTGTACAATGTTATTACTGAATTGGGATAAGATATTCACCAATGATATATTTGATAAGGGGTTAATATCCAAATTTTATAAATAACTTGTGCAACTTAATCCCCCAAAAACTAACAATCCAATTAAAAAATGGGCAGAGGACTTCAATAGACATTTCTCTAAACAGATGGCCAATAGACGTATGAAAAGATGCTCAATGTCACTAATCATTAGAGATTAAAACCACAATGAGATATTACTTCACACCTGTCAGAATGGCTATCATCAATAAATCAACAAGCAACAAGTGTTGGGGAGCCAATGAAGTTTTGAAATAAGGGAAAGGTCATAATTCTCTTATTGGTCTTTATTGCAAAGGTTTAAGTGAGTCTTGGTGTTTATCAGGCTGAATAGCAGTTCTCAAATTTCAAGACAGGACAGGGTCTAGGTCTAGAAGGCACAAGAGGTGGCAATGACCCTACACTCCTCCAGTATATAATAAATGTACCTTTGTTTTCCCACAAACAAAATTTCTGAACCAATCATAATTTTGGTAACCCTCACTTCCTTTATTGAACATTTACTCTGCACCAATTAGCATTCTATGGACTTTACACCTACTGGCTCAATTAATGCTCCCCCTGATCCTCTGAAGCTACTTACAGATATGGTTGGCTCAGTCACGTGTCACTAGTCCTCCATCTGGTATGTTCAGCAGCATGTTTCCATTTTTTCTGTATGCCATTTTACAGGCCCTGTTCATTTTGCTTCTGCCCTTGACAATGTCCTCTGACAGTTTGCCTTGTTCTTTTGAAGGTTAATTGCAGAGTAGTAAAGATCCCTGGTGTCCAAGTGATGGCTCATGTAAACTCCAAGAAAAAAAATGCAAAAAAAAAAAGTGCAGTGAAGACTGAGCCAACTTGTTAACTGAAAAAAACATGTATAGAAGTCAAGAAATTGGAGCTGGCTGTGGACATTCCTAGCACCTTCCTGCAACCAGTGAGCCCAGTGGGCTGAAGACAAATCTCTCTTAGGCCCCTGTGACAAGGACAGAGCTATCCTAGGAGAAAAATGGCTATACGGAGACCTACAGAACCCATTCTCATTTCTACAAGGCGGCAGGCAAAACCTTGGCCACCTTTTGGCATTTGTGTATAATGGTCCCAATCTAGGCAGTTATTCTCTATAGAATTATCAAAAGCAATTCCTCTTAAAATCCAAGTAGGGGACACGTTTTTCCATCCTGTTTATTGATTTGTGGAAGTGGAGTTCTTCTTGTACACTATGTTTGAAATCTTCCTTTCACTTGAGGAATACGGCTAGATAGTTGAGCCATAGAAAAAACATGTTGGAATTCCAGGCCTATCGCATACTAGTCTTGCACAAGTAACTTAAACTCTGCAATGGTGAGGGCTGGGTAATTCTATGACTTGTGATAACGCATTTGACTTACAAGACACAGAATATCCAACAGATATTATTAATCTCCTTTCTTCTTTGCAGAGGCCCCTGTCACTTATTGCTGAGATTATGGTGACTATCTCTTTGTTGATTACCTTTCCTCCTCTCTACAAGTCCCTTTTCCAATTCTGTCATTAAAGATTACCTCTGACATTTGATCAGTCCTGCAGACCAGTTAGAATGACATTGACAACCTGAATCAAATTCAGAGTAAAGTAGTCAAAATTAGGAACACACTCAGAACTACACAACATCATGGATGCTTTAAAGAACTGGCTTGTGTATCTTAGAGACAAGGGTATTTGTGTCATCATTCTCAAATATCGAAAGGATTGCTATGTGATAAAGGAATTGTGTCTTTGGTTGAAGTAATAAGTGGTAGAATTCAGAAATGCTAGTAGAAGAGGCAGGGCAATATATTTTGGAACAACTGGAGAGGGAATTTCCTACAAGGCCACAGAAAACATTGACTTAGGAAGTAGTGAGTTCTGGTAGAGGTGTGCACCTGTAGACGGGGGTTGGCCACATGGTGGAGATGTTGTAGAAGGTATTCAGGTATCGCCATAGGGGGTTGGGTTTCACGACCTTGACAGTCTCTTTGAACTCTGAGATTTTGTAAATGTATAAATCCATACTTACTTGTACCTAGCCTATGCTGACTGTGAACTGGTACAGGGCAGGTTGAGTTTTCAGAAAACTTCCAAAGAAATGATCTTTGATTTCAAAAGCTAGAATAGCCAAATGTTGCAGGTAAAATCAAACTTAAAGTGCACCTCATTTAAACCTGACTGTAAAAATGGCTCAGGCTAAAGCCAAGAGAGTTAAAATGACTTTCCCAAGATCGCATTGCAAATTGTCATGCAGTTGGAGCTCAAAATTTCAAATGAGAGATACGATACATACATACATCTTTAAAGCACAGTTTGAGGAAAGCCCTTTTTTAAAAAAGGGCACTGCAGTGAATAATCTCTTCTCCCACTATTTGCTGAGTAAATATGAAGCACCCTTGTCTTTTTTATTAACCCAGTGATCCATGTTTTGCAAAGACAAGGAATCAGGAAATAGAGTCCTACTCCTAAATTTCAGAGATCAATGGGCCTGAAACCATAAGTTAGCAAGATCTCAAGGGAGGCTGCAGGAAGATAATTCTTAACTTGAACTGTTGCCCTGGGCGGCATTAGAGAGCAGACTTGGGGCTTCTAAGGGAATTGAGGGAGCCTATTTCAGGTAACAGTTGTCTTCTCTGACAAATGGCCAAGGAAGTTTACCAAGTACTTCCTATTGTAGAGGGTGGATGCATCTAGCCGGCATACTCAGAACGGTGGTGGAGTCCAGGAAAGAACCTACCTTCATCATTTTTATGGGCTTGTGAAATAGCGAAAAAAGGAACCAAAACAGCTATCACAATAATTAATGGGAAAAAATTGCTCAGAAATAAACTGAGCAAATTGAACATATAGAGACACAAAAATCTCTATAAGGGACATAACCTATCTGGCCTGGGACATACAGGTCTAGTAAGATCGTCCTGTCTCTAAGCACTCAGGTTCAGAGTAGTCTATGGTTCGATCATTTCTATACCTCTCATGCCTCATACCATCACTCACTCAGTAGAAGTATTCAATTAATTAACAGCTTGCGGAAATAGAAGTCTGCAGCCCAGAAAAGGCCAAGACTGATGACCCCAGGAACCATAATGAAGATCAAGGCCAGCCCTAGGTGAAACCCAGACATCTCTCACTGATTTTCTACAGGGGAATGAAAACAGACATTTTCACATCCATCTTTAAGATGATACTATGAACAATTCAACATCAAGGTCTTTTGCGATCATTCTCTTTCCCCCTGTACAAAGCTCAGGAACCACTGCAGAGTAGAGGTTCAATAAATTTTGGTTAAATTGAAACAAAGCTGCTCTTCCCTGATGTTTCCTAGTGATAAGGAATTGTAATAATGCCAGGCCTTTTGCTATAAATATACATGGGCACGAGGGGTGCTGGGTAAATGTGGAGTATATGGATACAAGCATAATTTTGGGAATTTGGCCTTAGAATCAGTAACACAAATGACTTAACTTCTCCAAGACTCAGTGTCTCCAACTGTAAAATGGAATAATTACACCTACCTTTAGATTTCTAGAACTTTACTGAGGATACAAAGAGCTTATACATACAAAGTGCTTAGACCAATGTTTGCCACAAAAAAAACTGTTGAATATATAATGTGGGTTATCATTATCAACAATTTTTTTTATTTTTTATTTTTTGCTTCTTTATTAAAACCTGAGAAAGAAGCCACTTTTAGTAACTTTAAGAGGTGGGGTTTGAACCGTTTGGAATCTCTGGGGATTCAGGCAGGACTCTGTTGCTTAGAGAGGACATACCTGTTAACTACCCCTCATTATAAACCAGAGCTTAATAATCTGTCTTCCTGTTTGGACCTGCTCCCTTGTAAACTATCACGGAATATAAATATCTTGTTTAATTGAATATCATACCCCTTAACTTGGTGGGTGATCTTCATGATATGTGTGATATTTTCTAGTCACTTCCTAGTTTTTCATTTCAGCTTCATTTAGCCCACAGCTTTATGCTGCTCTGACTTCAGAGCGGGTTTTCCCCCAGTCTCTCCGTTCTGCTGAATTGCATTTTCAGGCCTGTTCAAAAGAAAGAATGAGAAATGAGAAGGCAGTGATCAAGCTCCTTTCCATCTCTGTTGCCTGTAATAGATTTTTTTTTTTTTAAAGCTGAAGACAGTAACGGTCATATAACTGAAAAACTCTATAGAAGAAAAAATACGGAGTCAGAAGAGAAAAAAATGTAAAGACCCCCTAAGCTAAAAGAATTGTAGACCTTAAGTAGTTTCTTTCTGAGTCTCCTGTTCTTTATCTGTTGAAGAAGGGGGTTTGCTATAAGGCCCCCCCAGGGTCCTGAGGACATCATATGTCTTTCATATCAGTACAGTTCCTTTACTCTCTTCTACCACTTTCACATAATTGGGGCTTTTGAAAATTTAAAGTATTAATGAAGAAGAAGAAAAAAACACTAAATAATAATTTTTAAAACAATCAACAATAAAACACAATTTGAACTTGGAATATATCTTATTCTTTTGCCATACATGCCTTCTTTGCACTGAATTTAAAGACACATTGAAAACTAGTTTATATTTCCTGCAAACTCAATGGCCAGTGATGGGAAATTACCGAGATACGAATGGAACAAAATTCTTAAACTTTTCTGGGAAATTCCATCTTTTTCCTGACATTGAGTAGTGTTGAAAATGTTAAATTCAAATTTACATAAACGTATATGTAACACAATTAAATACTATTAAAATAATATTATATAATATCTTTAAAATAAAAAAATATGAAAAAGCAAAAAATAAACGTATTAACAAAGAATATAGCCTAGCTATGTTTTCTGCTAAAATCAGTTCAACATGTATGATACCCGCCTGTTATTTTACAGTTTGCAAAAGTCTGGAACCCGATGTTCTAAGAAGGGATAACAAGGCAAGTGTGATTTGGGGAAACAATAGTAATAAAACGTGCATATTATACATCAAAGGTATTTTTGGAATAAAGCTAGAATAAATTTCTGGGATTAGCATTTTTGAACTTGGATGGCACAGTCAAGTAAAGAATGTTGTGAAACTTGGAAATGGGTAAACCAAATCTAAAGTAATTGATCCAGGTCCATATTTTGTGCTATTGATTGACATCCATGGTCACCATAGTGTTTGGGGGAACCGCTGGCACCATGACACCCTTAAAAGGAAGGTGGAGAAAGAGACAAAAACCTTTGTAAACACTTGCAGTTGTGAATGTGAGATAATGTGATTTAGGGAAATGAAAGATTTTTTTGAACAAGAATTATTATTTGGCCAAGAATTATGGGCATAAAGCCTCATATGAGAGCGTTTGACGAGTTGCCTCAGGCATTGGAGTTGCCTGAAGAAAGTTCTCAGTGAGCTCCCTGAGACAGGCCCCAGATGAATGAGTAAAACAAAAGCCTCTCTGAAATAATGGGCTCCCCACCTTGGAGGAATCCACATTTTGGCATTATTACTCTGTGATAAAAATTTGCAGTCAACCGTGTCTGAGAAATCATTGCATTAAATTTGTCCTTGCCTTTATAGAAAGCTTGGGTAGTGCTTTGAAAATAAGTGTGCTTTATAAATGTAAAAGTCAACCCCAGCACTGCCATCAGCATTAACATTTTCTGTATGCTTTTTAAATGTAATATCTCACATTTATGAATAACTTTCCTTCAAAAGTCTTAAGGGTTTGTTGCTGACAAATTACTTGTGGTTGGGAATCTATATAGAGGGACGAAAAAACAAGAAAAATCCTCCAAAGAATTTCAGGAATAACTCTTTCTGCAAATTTTTATTATTTTTTTAATTTTCATTTTAAACTTTGAGAGAAGAAAGTGTTGCCATTCTATTTGTTTTAATATGATGTCTTTTATTGTACACAAAACTATCTCCAAACGTTCATGCCTTCACCAAATAGCTATTGATAGTTCAACAGAAGGGGAAAACAGAATGAATATATATTAAATATTAGTATTTGCAAAGCATCGTGATAAAAAAATTTACAAACATTATTTGATTAAACTACCCAGGATGAGCAAATGTATGGCCCCCTAAGAGCTTGTAAGTGACATATAGTCATATGGCTTAAGAAAGATAAAGATGAGGTTTGAACAACTTGCAAATGTTTCAGGATTTCCCCTGGACCTGACCTCTTACTCTACCAAGTAATGATCCTGAAAGCTAAGTATGCAAGGGTTAGAGTTTCTGAGAATTCAGTGGTTCTAGACAAAATAACTGAGTGAAGGTGCTGAGCTGGGGAGAAGCTTGATACATAGCAGGAACTGAAAGAAGGTCAACAGAGTCAGAGGGGCTCTGTTGGAGTCAAGAATTTGGCTGAGTTCAGTCCACACAGGACCCTGCGGACCATGGTGAGGGTTTTGGTCTTTATACTAAGAGATACAGTCAGTTATAAATGGTTTTCTCTAAGAGTATTAAATGAGCTCATCAGTGATTAAAGATGATTCTGATTACCAAGTGGAGAATGGGTAAAAAAAAAAAGGGAAAATCATCTGTTAAATGTCTTTGACAGAAATGTAAGTAAAAACAAGAGTGATTTGGACTTCACTGTTGGCTGTGAAGAAAATACGAAGCAGATAGATTCAAGACAAGAAAAGTCAATATGGCTTGGTGATTGATTGGTACAGTGTTCTTTGAAAGAAAACAACAACAACTAAATAGCCCATGAAAATAGACTTGTAAACTACTGTTATTTGGATGTACCTCAATTAAATAATCTGGCCCCTCTCCATGCCATCTCATTCAAAAGTGCACCAGTTGACAAATCCAACCCATGCTCACAGAGCTTCTCATAAGCTTTATAGCACTTCATTTTCAAGTATAAATGGAATCCAAGGTTTATCAATAAATTAAGAAAACCTTTCAATTTGGAACACAAAGACCAAGAGAAATATGAAAAAAGAAGCTTGGAGGACACACAGACAATGCACATAACAACAACAACAACAAAAAGCTATAATTATTATTCTCAGAGATGAAAAGAGGTAATATATCCATGGAACAAGAACAGGAAGATATATATATAAAACAATCAGCTAATAAGGATGCTTTTAAATTAAAATTTTGATGGGTAAAAACAATATTATATTTAAAAATTAAAGTTGATTCAACCTCCCCAAAAAGAAAAAAAAGACACAGAAACAGAATACAGGAAAGATAAAGCTGCTTAATAAATCCAAGATACCCAATATCAAAGAACTAGAGTTTCAGAAGAGGAAAAGAAAGAAATACGGAAGAGAGGAAATTATAAAAAAGAAAGTTAATCAAGAAAATATATTCAGAATTGAAGAATGAGTGTCTATGGAGTGCCAAGAACAATAAATAAGAAAAGATGTATAACAAAGCACATCATCATTAAAGTTCAAAATAATAGTAAAAAGAAAAATCCTAAAAATTTCAGGATATTATAGATGGCTCCATATTTAGAGGAGAAACAGAATGACAGTAGACTACTCAAAAGTAAGACTAGGGCCGGCCGAGTGGCGCGGTGGTTAAGTGCTGGCTTGGGAAGCCAGCGGCCCCAGTTCGGGTCCCACATAGGAGGGCCAGTGACACTGCCCTCAAAAAAACAAACAAACAAAAGTAACACTAGAAGCTAGCACATAATAGATGAATCTCTTCAAAACTCTATTTAAAAGTTATTTTCAATTTGTAATTACTCGGTAAAATGATAAATCAAAATATGAGCACAGAATAAAAGTACACATTTACAAAACTATGTCACCACCTGCAAGTTTACAAAATTATCCAAAAGTAGGAGATATAACCCCGGGTAAAGATGCAGAGAAGTCCCATGATGAGCTAAAAACAACCATTCCAAGTGAGAGAGTAGAAGGAGATGTTCTGGACAAATGTCTGTCTAAAGAAAATGGAAATGGTGGAATGTCTGATATGCTTGACCCTGAGGAAAATAACATACAGAAAGTAACATAAGTAACATGAAGTAACTTACATTACTTTAAGGCCTTAAAAAGAAATACTGATAGAAGGAAATGTAAAAACCAAGTAATCAAAAATAACTACAGGGACTTTTTAATTAAAATTAAAAATTGCTCACAATTTTAGACTAGTATTAAGTAATACTTATGTATTTAGAAAAATAGAAATCCCATGTAATAATTTAATTACGAATTTTTACATTATGATACTGTGATGATAGCAGTAAATAAAGGAGTTGGGTAATTGTAATCAATCTCTTTTTTTAAGATTTTATTGGGGAATTGGGGGAGGGGAACAACATTAGGGAATCGGAGAAGGGGAACAGACAAGTTGCTGTCCTTTTGTTCTTCAGTCTAGTTGCAGAGCACGTTGCTTCACTGGCCCATGTTGGTATCGTCACTGCGCTCTTCCCGGATGAGGCAGATAGGTCGCCGACCTCTGGATGGTCGCTCACCGCGGTTATTGGCAGCTCACGCTGGCTGCGGGCCACCCACTGTAGCCTATGGCAGCCCACTGCAGCAGGGGCTGCAGCCTACACCGTTGCTGGGACTCGCACAGCCTAGCTCCACGTGGAGCTGTTGTTAGCTGTAGAGGGCAGTGTCACTGGCCCTCATATGTGGGATCCGAATTGGGGTCGCTGCATCCCAAAATCAGCTCTTAACCAATGCACCACTCGGCCAGCCTAATTGTAATCAATCGTTATCATCAGTATACAAAATCTATAGGAAATATATACGATCTGACAATTAAGTTTGCGAACAGGTTACAATGATGTTGCTAACTTTTTTTGACATCAGAGGCATTATTCATTACGAATTTGTACTAACTGGACACTTAACCAATTACTATTTGGAAGTGCTGAAAAGGCTGCATGAAAACTTTAGACGGCCTGAACTTTTCAGCAACAATTCATGCATGGCTCTTGCATCACGACAATGCACCAGCTCACACAGCACTGTCTGTGAGGGAGTTTTTAGCCAGTAAACAAATGACTGTATTGGAACACCCTCCCTACTCACCCGATCTGGCCCCCAATCACTTCCTTCTTTACCCAAAAGTAAAGAAAATATTGAAAGGAAGACATTCGATGACATTCAGGACATCAAGGGTAATACAACGACAGCTCTGATGACCATTCCAGAAAGAGTTCCAAAATTGCTTTGAAGGGTGGATTAGGTGCTGGCATTGGTGCGTAGTTTCCCAAGGGGAGTAAGGTGACCATAGTAATATTCAGCAATGAGGTATGTTGCACTTTTTCTAGGATGCGTTCGTGAACTTAATTGTCAGACCACGTATATGTAAGGTACTATTCGCCCTGGAGGTCAGCTCAGCCATGAAGTAACCGGCGCACACCCCTCATCCTGCTTGGTGCAAAACCCAGTGGGAAGTACATCATCCATGTCCCGCTTGGCACAAATAGAAATTTTTCGTTGCCCCCAGCTATTGCCATTGCAACTAGCCATTGCCACCACCAGCCATTGCCACCGGTTACTTACTCCGCCCTATAAAAACTAGACCCTTCCCTTAGTCGGTGTTGATGCCTCTCACGGCCTCAGCCCAACAGGTTAATCAACTTGCTTGCTCAAATACCGGTGTCTCTCACTCCCTCTCTCCTCGGCGAACCTTTCAGTATAAAATTCATAATTAATCAAGAAATGGTTTTGTAGGGCCGGCCGAGTGGCGCGGCAGTTAAGCACTGGCCTGGGAAGCCAGCGGCCCTGGTTCGGTCCCACATATGAGGGCCAGTGACACTGCCCTCAAAAAAAAAACAAACAAAAAAACAAACAAACAAAAAAGAAATGGTTTTGTAAGCAGAATAGTTATTATGGGTTAAACTACCAGAAAAAGTATATATATAAGTGAAAATAGTTGCTTTTGGGTTGCTTTTTGGGTACTCATCAGAGAAAGGATGTTAGAAAAAAAATTTTTTTAAATTATAGGCTTATACTATCGTTTTATTTTATTAACAATGCAAAATGTTTTAGATAGATACAAGTCTAAAAGGTAACTTATGAAAAACATTAGGGAAGATAGTTGGAACTCCTTTTCTAACTGAGATGAATTTGGCTTTCACCGACTATGACTCAATTTTAAATAATGGCATCTTCTTTCTATGTATTTGCAATTTTAAAATGACCTTTGTATGTTTTCTTGCACTTAAGTCGCCAGATTCAGAATGGACTGATATCACAGATAAGCAATCGCAGAAGGTAATTTTCTGAAATAATCCCTAGTTGAGCTGTTTTTCTTCTGAAATGATAATGGTCGAAGTGATTTTGTCTCAAATCAACCATTATCAACCATTATCGAGGCTCACTGTAAAGCAATCTTTCCATCACAGCAAAGCAGCTGTGATAACAAAACGCTATATTTGACACTGGACCTGATGAGAGTCATAGCATCAGAAATGAGAGCGTAAGCATGTGTGCCTATGACATATTCCTTTAGTGATCAAGGAAATACTTGTTTAGGGCCTTGTTTGGGATAAAATGTGAGCTTGAGTTGGATGGAGATGATTATCACGACATCAATGCACTCTTTCAATGATTTCAGAAAACTTTTCATCCAGCTTACAGACACGCCTACCTAATAATAATAAAGTGACAACAACAACAACAAAATAATGACAGAAACAAAGCTGATAGCCAAGCTGGATAAAGTGCTTTTTGGAGGCTGAACAGCACTGAGTGTTAAAAACTCCAGATTTAACTAATATGTATTCAGCACTCACTATCTACCAAGAATTGTGTTTGATCATTTGCAAACATGATCTCATTAAATCCCCAATGTACTGAGGAGAAACCTAACCAGAGAAGTTAAGTAACTTGCCCACAATCACATAACTAAAAAAAGTTATAGAACCAGTATTCAAACCAAGATCACTATAAATCTAAAACCCATTCTCTTTCTAGTGTGCCAGAAAAATTATTCTGCTGAAAGCTTCTGCAGAATTACTGGGAGAAAACACATGAGATGTTGTGACTATGCCCAAAAAAGAAGGGAATGAAGACCAACAGAAGCATGTGAAAACCAAAATTATTTGGGTTGTGTTGTCTATCCGAGCAACAACTCCATTTTGCACTTATAAAGGCAAAGAAGAAGAAAGAGCTAGAAGACTACCACGGTCTCTGATTTAATATTTGATTAGCCTCTTATAGAATAACTATCTAAAAAAATTAGAGATGGATACAGAGAGCAAATATGAAATGCAAAATAAAGAATAGTTAGAACTGGGGAAATAGAGAAGAGGAGAGGGGACAAAAGAGGAGAACAGAACCAGGGAAGGCAGAGGGCAATAGGGTGATCACAAAATGAGTCCCCTCTAGACCAAAGTACTTACTTGCTACTTCCTTTATAAAAACCTGTGTGCCCAAATTATTCTGTTTAATAAGATTACTTCCAAATATTTTATGTTTTGATTCCACACTTGATGGAATGATAAATTCAGTATGCATTAAAGTGAGCAAGTTTCAGGAAATTGGAAATATTGCCACATATTCACAACCTCACTGGGCCATGTATATGGTATGTAAAAGTTTGCTAACCCCTGTCCTCTTTTCTTGTCTGGTAGCTAATGCCATGGTTATTCTGATTTCGAAGGTCTTCCTTAGCAACTTAGGCCACAACTATAGCAGGGTATATCTTCAATCATGATAATAAAACCCCCTAGTGTTTTTATTTTATTATTACTAAAGAGAATAGGCTGTAGGGAGATAAGATAGGAAGCTTGATGACCTGTTAAGAGACTTTCTCTCTTGTCCGGGCACGAAATAATGGAACAGTCTTGGAAATGGTGGTGGCCTTAGAAACCAAAAGTAGTGGGTGAATTTATAAGGGTTTTAAGGAGTAAAAATCACATAGTAATTAATTATGTATTTGGAGCTTAGGAAAGACAGGTATATTAGTTTGCTGGGGTTGCCATACAAAATACCATAGATGGATATTTCAGTCCTTGGCTTAAACAACACAAAGATATTTTCTCGTAGCTCTGGAGGCTGGAAGTCCAAGACGGAGGTATTGGCAAGTTTGGTTTCTCCTGGGGGCTCTTTCCTTGCTTGCAGTTAGCTGCCTTTTTCTCTATTTTCCCTTGTTTTTTTGTTTTTTTTTCTTCTTCTGTGCATGTGCATCCCTAATCTCTCTGTATGTCCAAATATCCTCTTCTTATAAGGGTAACAGTCAGATTAAATGCAAGCCCACCTAAAGGCCTCATTTTAAATTACTCTCCTCTTTAAAGGCCATATTGCCAAATACAGTCACATTCTGAGGTAGGGCTTCATCATATGAATTTGGGGGAACACAGTTCGGCCCATAACATTCCATCCTTTGCCTTCTCCCACCAAAATTCATATTTTTCTTGCATGCAAGATACATTTACCCCAACCCTAACGGCTTCAAATTCTTAACCCTGTCTAACACCAACTCAAAGTCTAAAATCTTATCTAAAACTCCTTTAAAACAAGTGTGGGTGACACCCAAGGTATGATTTATCCCAAGGCAAAATTCTTCTCCAGCTGTGAACCTGTGAAACCAGATGAGACTTGTCTGCTTCCAAAATACAGTAGTGGGACAGGCAAAGGGTAGATGTTCTCATTTCAAAAGAGAGAAATCAGAAAGAAGAAAGGAATCATGAACATCGAAAATCTGGCAGGGCAAGTTATGTTAGATTTGAAAGCCCGAGAAGAGTTTTTTTGGGCTTCACGCTCTCTCCTGCAGACCCCCAGGATGGCAGCCCCATGGGCAGCAGCCAGACCTATTGACACCAAGGAGGAGCCAGCCTCCTCTCCTCAGCTTATACCCCTGGGACTGTGGTGGCAGTGCCAGCCCTACCAACCTCTGACTCGCCTTTGGGATCATTATTCTCCATGCACAGCCAGATAGCTCCAGCACCTGGCGAATCTCAGAAGTAGGACAGCCTTCCTTTAACCCAAGCTGGCGTCTGCTGGTAGAACCCCAACTCTATCCCAGGCTTCTGCCAAGATGGCTGATTCGATCCCATCATCCCTTTATCAAATGATTGTCCACCTCACCCTAGGCACTCCCTCCAGACCATGATTTGTCTTTTTTTTGCAATATAGATAGGCTGATCCTTTCCCAAATCTTCACCTTCTGGTTCCGTTTTGCTTTACAATTCGTTCTTTATTTTTTATTTATTTATTTGTGGGTTTTTTTTTTTGAGGGCAGTGTCACTGGCCCTCATATGTGGGACCCGAACCGGGGCCGCTGGCTTCCCAAGCCAGCGCTTAACCACCGCGCCACTCGGCCGGCCCCTACAAGTCCTTCTTTAATTTATATTTCCCCTCTTACATTTCACGATAAGCAGTAAGGAGAAACCAGGCCACACCTTCAACATTTGGCTTAGAAATGTCCTCAGCTAAATATCTAGGCCCATCAGTCACAATTGCTACCTTCCACAAAACACGCAAAAATAATTCTGCCAAATTCTTGGACAGTTTCTACCGAGGATTCGCCTTTCCTCCAGGGTCCAGTGACATGTTCCTCATTTTACCTGTAACATCATCAAAAGCACCTTTGAAGTTCATTTAGGATTTTCTAACATGCACCTCAAAACACTTCTGGCCTCTACCCATTACCTGTTCCCAAGTCACTTGCACAAGTTTTGGTATTTGTTACAGCAGTATGCTGCTTCCCTGTACCAAAATCTGTATTCGTTTTCTCAGGCTGCCATAACAAAATATCACAGGTCAGATGCTTTAAACAACATAAATTTATTTTCTTATAGTTCTGGAGATCACAGAGTGGCCCATAGCTTTCCCTAGAATAATGGAGTTTGAGATATCAATACTCTGTCAACACTTTCTCTAATCATCTCCTCCACTCCTAGCCCCATCTATGCTATAACAACCTCGAGACTGCATAAGACGCATGTCTTATCCAAAAGAATTCGGAAATATAGCTCATTTTCCATCAGAGGCAGAGTTACAGAAGACTTTAATGAAAATACATACGATAAATATTATTTAAAGTCTTTTTGGTTCTCAGGAAGAGACATATTCTTGCTTCTAAGCCCGTGCCTGTGAAAACCTCCTGACATTCTTTCCGGTGAGAACTCAGACCAGGAGATAAGCAGGGAACCATTATGGCAGGTTCCCGAAGGAGGCGGGGAGGCCATCTTCAAAGGCTTTGGTCCACAGCCTCTCAAAGCAGAACTGGTTTTCTGCAGCACTGTCTCACTTTCTATTGTAAGTATTTCTGCAAAAGGACCAGATGGTAAAACACAGAACATGGGATATTAATGACTTTGGGAGGACATTGCCACCCCTATGTAGGGCATTCAGTGAGTGACACCTACCCCCACCCCCACCCTGGCAGAATGCATCTTATCAAAAAAGAAACCCGCAGCCTGCGTTCTGGTTAGGACGTTTTGGTCTCACCGCATTGCTACCTCTCTTTCATCAGTTGGCTGTTTCCTTTTGGCTCGGTTCCAGTGCCAGAAGAACCATTGATCACCAGTGAGAGGAGGCCTTTGATTGGTGGCCCAGGCCAAGGAGAGGTTTGCCACAGACGATTTAGTTCTGAAGCACCATTTATGAATGAAGTTTTAAAAAAATGCTTCCACTTGATCTGCATTTTGGTCTGTGAGTGGGAAGTTAAGCAAGAAGGAAAAGAGCAATTAGAAATTTAATGGAAACTACATATTTAGAAAGAATAGAATGATTCTAACAGAATTGCTTATTGTACCTATTGGCCCCTCCCTCTCGCTCTAGCCTTCCATATTCAATCTGGAAACTATATATCCAACAGTATAGAACTAGTTGCAGCTTCCTGGGTAAGCCTCGCTGCTTAATACTTCCATGCCTTTACACAAACTCTTTTTTTCTCAAAGAATTACCTCTTCTGCTCTCCACTCAGATCTGATCTCAGCTATGAAGCTTTTCCTGATTTCCTCTTGCAAAACAAAATTGATAACGTTTTCCTCATGCACTCTATGATCTTTCTCATCTGAAACCCTCCTTGCTTCCTGAGCTTGGTCTATAAACCCCTATTGGCATAGGAAGGTCCCAGGAATCCATGTAGGAAAACTGGCACCGGTTTTTGCTCACTAATTATTTGAAGATTTTAAAAGAAAAAGAAAATCTGAACAGATATACTATTTTGTAAATAGCATTTAAAATTTTTTTCTTAAAACATCAAGTAAGAGTCCTTAAGAACTATTTACTCCTATGGTGGTTGTGAATCGTGGCTTCAGGTTTTTTGATGGAGGCAAAATTTTTTTCTTCATTTTTGCTGGAAAAGCTTGAGAAGCAGTGGCTGAAACACCTGTGATTGCATACTTCTCCCCCGCTTATATCATATTCACTTGCTTTCATGTCTGTGATACTGAAAAGGCTAGAGAACACATTTCATGAAAGTGCCAGTGTCACTCATCAGTGTGTGTCCTTAGCATTTTGCCTACGAACAGAACCTAGTATCTCTCAAATTAACCCAAAAATGAAGCAGATAGGATTGCATCATGCATAATATAAAATAACAGCATGAGATGGCTTAGCTAATAAGCCTATTCTATGAAGTGCTAAATGTGGATGCAGCGTAATAACAAGAACAGACAAAGTTGCCTTATATAATGTTCACCACACAGATATCTCCATTCATCACTACTTGGTTGACACTGATCTTCTTAAATGTAGACTAATGAATAATTTGTGAAGCATTAAGTAGAGGTCAGATTTGATTAGATCTTATTCATAAACTTTCAGGACTAGACGTGGACTGAGGAATCATCTGATTCCTGGTTGGTAAGTGTGCATATGTGTGTAACCACTCTTAATTTCTAAGACCCTGGCAGACATCCTACATGAGACTCCTTTTCACTGAACCTGGCTATAGGTGCAAACCACTTCTGAACCCATTATTCCAGGCAGGCCTAAAGAGTCAATATGGTCTTGCAAAGAAGATGAAATCTATCTATGATTAAATTCGATCCTAAGGCCAAAGAATGGGTGGGATAGGGATAAGGGAACAGGGTTGGGTAAATCCTATGGTAGATACCACACTGGTTTCCTTGTTTCCAAAGGCTAAAACAAGATTCTTTCCCTGGCTTCCTTAGTGGGATGAATTATCTTCCAGGAGGTGCCTCAACCCTTCATAAAAAATGTCTCAAGACATTTCTGCTCCACAAATGAACTAGACATATTAGATCAGAGAGACATACTCAACGTAGGCATAGAGTAGTTTGAAGCTGGAATCTTTGACCAGAGAATATAGTTGGGGCAAAGCAATAAAAGAGAGAAACAATAAATTCTATTCGGAGAAGGAGGAAAGAAGAAATGGAGAATATGGCAATGAAGAAACGATACTTCTACTGGACCTTGAAGGAGGAGTAAAAGCCATAAGAAGTAAAAGCCAGGGTTTCCAGCCAAAGGAAGACAGGGACGTATAGAAGTGCAAACCACGTCACACTGGAAAGCGATCAGCATCATCGTGACATAATATACCAGGGGAAATGAGGCAGGAAAGGTGCTTTCAATCACACTCATGATTGAAAGACAGGAAAGGAGGGAGAACAGGAATGGGAGAGAGAGAAAGAGGGCGAGAGGAAGAGGACAAAAACCGTGAGAGGCTTTGCTATAAAGAACATCTACTGAATATGGCACTGATGTCTTTCACCGGACTCAGATTCAGAGAGAAAAATGTTTGCCCAGAGTTGACCAGTTGAAAAACGGTGGAGCTGGGGTTCCACATAGGTGATTCCATGTCAAAGTCCATGCTTATTTTCTGTGGCCCCTCAGCTTCTGGGAGAAGTGGGCACCTTTCCACGAGGACTAGCTGGATGAGGATTTGGCTCTCATTGCTATTGGTAAGTCCTGACATGTTTGCTAACAAATTATCCCTGTTCTTTTGTGCTTAAATTTCAACAGTTTGAATGGGATAATCACCCCCTCACTTTGGATGTTTTTCTCCTTGAAAGGGTTTGTGCAAGAGACAACTCAACAGATATTTACTGAAGCCCAGCTCTGACTCCAGCTAGCAATATGTTCTTGGCAAGACACATAAGACTTGATAAGGTTTTCCACTTATCAAAATATATTTAAGGAGGGTCGGTGTTTAATATTTAAGTGACGAGCAAGTGCTGCGGTATTTAGAACTCTCCGGGTTAAAGTCACCCGCTCTGCCGCTTTTCCCTTGCATAACCTTTACTGTCACTCACTGGCCCTGACACCCAGAGCTTCTCATTTATCACAGGAACACAGCCACACAGCTTTGTTATGAGGATTAAATGTGATCTCATGTGTAATGTTCCAACCTCGGTATCTACTATCGGATCTTTGTAAGTAGAAGACACCTTGATTTTTCATCTTCACCGAACTGCTAGGAAGGGAAAACGGTTCCCACGCTCACGGGCCTCAGTTATGAAGCAGATATAAAGCGATGGGGCAGCTGTGGAGAATTTCCCAGGATTGTTGAGGTAGACGAGGGAAACCCCCTCTCCTGCATGTCTAAGTATAAGATCTCAATTCAGAGAAGTTCCACAGGGCTTTTTGGGCAATACATTATTTCCATTATTCTCCTACACTCATCTTAAATTGCTCCACCCATCCTCCCGACTGTGTCAGAGGGCTCTGCCCATCCACGCTTGGGTTCTTTGGAGGGAAAGAAGGCAGAATCTCTTACCAAATGACAAATCTGTGTGCCAACTTCACCGTCAGGGAGAGCTCAGCAGATTCGCAAAGGCTCTTCCCAGGGTGAAGATGGGTCAGGATCAGGTGTGAAAGTCAACTAAGCCAGTGTGGGCACTGATGAGTCAGAGTCCGTGCCAGCTGCAAATGTCAGATACGGCCATGCCACTTGAACAGGTTACCTCTCGGTCATGGCTAGAATAGAGATGTAGATTTGGAAAATTTACCTGTGCTTTGGTTTAATACTGAACTAGCAAACAAGCAATGAAAAGGATATACAGGAAATAAAGACACCAGTGGGCAGACCCACAGCTCTCAGTGTCACCGTTGTTCCCCAGAGATGTACTCAAGTTCATGGCCAAGCAGTCCATGCTGGGTGAGGGGTCCTTCATCAGTATGAACCATCCACTCCCTCGCTTTTGGTGGAAGCAGCCTCAATTCCCAAAGATCCACATTGTTGATACAATAAGGAAATTTGACCTGCATTTTGATTATATATATTTGAATGTATTTCTTGCCTTACCAACAACACTCAGCATTCTGGTGGGACAGACCCGACCAAGGACTCCCAGAGGGGCCAGCTTAGCAGACTTGGTTTGTCCCAACTACACTTTGTATTATCTAGTGGCCTCTATAGTCACATGACTGAAGTTCAAGATTCCAACGCAACCACTTGAAGCAGAATTTAAGTAAGTAATTGAAATTATAGAGATGGACTCTTTACAGAAAAAAAAATTATATATATATATATATATATATATATATATATATATATATATATATTCTTCCCCAAATTAACCTTGCCTCTCCACCTTAAAAATCTTCAATAATCTCCCATTGTTTTGGGGTGGAAGAGGATGGGGACAATAACAAAATATAATTTGACTTAGCGGATTGACATAACCTAGATCTTTCTGGACTTTCCAGCCTGATTTTTGCTTATCTCTATTTTCCAGCCTCATAAGCCACCTGTTGGTGTCCTAATTACTCCTTTGTATACACATATCCCTTCTATTCAGAATCTTTTCCTTCTTTCTTTCCTTATTAATTCCAATTCATTTTCACATATTAGGTTTACAGTTCTCTTAGGAAACTTTCCTTGCACCCCTCAGTTTAGCTTATGTTTTTGGATATTGTGTTTTGTTTTTATTTTCAACGTCTTTTGTCTTACTAAGAAAAACATAAGACATATTACATCGTACCAATATTTGTTTCTGTTTCAGAAGAAATCATGAAGGGAAAATGTGGCTTCTATTGTATCATTAAGCATGATTTTCCCCAAGAATAAGACAAAAGTTAAAAATAAAAAGTCAGTGAGTTGGCATGGATTTTCCTTTTAAATATCACCTCTTTACATTTTCTTATTTATCAAAGAAAAAAAAAAGTCTAGGGAAATTGACTGAAGACCTAATTGAAAAGCCTAGTACTTTTTCACTCTTGATTGTTTGAAGTATTTACAGTCTGTATGACTCATTTGGCATGGGTAAATTAGTCTTATAATTTTTCCTGCATTGTAGTTTTTTTGACAGCTATACTAAGATATAATTTCCATACTATAAAATTCACTCATCTGAAGTATAAAAGTTAATAGTTTTTGGTATATTTACAGAGTTATATAACCATCACCATAATCTTAATTTTTTAATATTTTCAGCACTCCAAAAAGAATCCTATTGTTCAATTAATATGTTTCTTACATTGAGCATAAGCAATAGAACAGAGACTGATTCTGAATCACCTTTTTGTCACTAATGCCTAGCAGGGTATTTAGCATATAGTAGAAGCTTGATAAATATTAAAAGGTTAGACTCATGGACCTCAGTGGAGAAATAACAGTACATATCACACAATGATTCTTTGAAGATCAGATAATATAATGCATGGGAGAGTACCTTGTAAACTGAAATGTCATGTAAATCTTCACTGTTAATATCTATTTTCAATTCAGGGGAATATCTAGGTTAGAGATACATAAATTTGGGAGTATAAAAGCAAGCAAACTAGCTGCTCTCCAATCTCTCATTCTTTTCCCCAAAATACAAGATGATTACATTTCCTAGTATTCTTTTTGGCCCTATAACTACTTCTGGCCAATGAGATGTGAGCAGAAGTGCTATGCATCACTTCCAAGCGCGGGCCTTAAAAATCCCCTCAATGGGGATGACCAGATAGCTTAGTTGGTTAGAGCTTGGTGCTGATAACACCAAGTTTGCCGGTTCGATCGCCGCACGGGTCACTTTGAGTTGCGCCCTCCTTAAAGAGTCAACTATGCCATTATAGCATGAAAACAATGTGTAGCCAATGACCATGGCTGTTCCCTATTTAAAAAAAAATTTTTTTAATCTCCTCAAGGTCCTCAACACACTGTCCCTTTTCCACGTGACAAAAACAAAAGGATCCAGTGAAGACAGTCACATGGAAGAAGAATCCTGGATCTTTCTCTTTGAGGAAAACCTAGGAAGGCCACCCAGTCTGTACCACGCTCTAACATTATCAAGAACTGAACTTTTGGGTGTGCCAAGTCATGAAATTTCAGGATTGCTTGCTGCTTATATAGCTTCAGTCAGAAATCAGTACTTTGACGTGAGGCACTGCCATCACAAAAAGCTAAAACAAATGGTCATTGGTGTAGCACTGAGAGATAGGCATCAAGGAAGCTAATACAGAAAGCTATAAGGATATAGCCCTCCCGATGATGCTGTTGCAAAAAATTGCCACTGCAGTTCCTGCCTGTGGTTACGCAGGATACAGATCACATGCCTATTCCACCTGCAGCTCTAATCGATAAGCGTGGAAAGCAGGACCTTGGTAGTGAGTGCGCTGGCTACCAGTGGCTGCCTTGGGTGAGAGATTATAAAATATGAGCTCACAGGAGAATGAGATACTTTGAAGGCAGAAATAAAAGCGAATTGAGTAAGTCTAGAAATTCAAGGTCTTCACAGAGTTGGAAAAGTTAACAGATTCTCAACACCCGCAAAAGTAAGATAGAAGATTTTTGAATACTTTGAAATGCCAAGACTCAGAAAATCTCCCTTAGATGAAGTGATTGAATGATCAAGCCCGATTCAATCAACCTAATCCAATCCTGATAGCCTCAAGGTAGTTTTACTTAAGACAGAGGAAGGGGTAAAAATGCAAAGAGATAAAACAGGCCTGAGAACTAGGTCTAGGAAAGGATTTGGGGTATGGTTACTAGACATGGATCTGCCTGGAGAGTATAGATATTAGAAGCTATTAAACTGTTGAAAGAAGTATTTTGCCAACGAAATCACCAACTCATTCAATAACTCTTCTGATTTTAAAACTTGAGGCAACCTTTGGGGGCCTAACCAATCACAAGCAGGCGCCAAGTCTCAAAGCCCCTTAGAATGGTATGTTCCCCAATACCCGCTCCAGATGTCCCACAACAGATTCCTGAATAAGATAAGACCCCCAATGGTGGGGCCCCAGACCATAGGCTACAAAGGACAAGAGAGTTCTTACACGAGAGAGCCAAGTCAGAGCCTAAACAGGAAGTCCCTCCACATACATAGACCAGGGGAATTACACAACCCCTGTCGTGAAAATCTCACATCCCACCCATGATGCTAGAAGTGACAGCCGACCATGTTTGTGGAGCCAGGTGGCAAAAGGAGCTTGAAGCCCTTAAGATACTCTTACAGGACAAGCACCCAGCCCACATCGGATTGTGATGTGAGGAAGAAATAAACTTGGTTGTATTATATGACTGAGCTGAGGGAGCGTGTGTGGACTGTAAACAGATGTAATGAAGCTGAATTATTCAGGAAACAAGATCTTATGGTATATGGTCCTGAAGTTAGGAGTGTAGGTCATTATAGCCAGAAGAGACCCAAAAGATGATTATGTTTCGATTTCAAGGAAACTATTCCACAGAAAGTCAGGAGATCAGTGGTGACTGAAAATGATTCTTATACATACGAGTTTGATAAAGAAACATAAATTGAAGCATCTTTATAGGCATAAAATGCCAAGATAAGAGTTAAGATTTGTAACCTGTAGATCACTTTCTCAAGCAGGATTTCTTGGCAAGCCAGTGTCTGGCAGGCTTTGTAGGGTCTTTAACATGCTAATGTGCATATTAACCCCCAGCCCACCACCACTGCCCAATCACCTACCACTGCCTACCCTCCCACTGGCTTCTAGGCTCCCAGGAAGCCATAGAAAGGCTTTGCTAGGTTGTGTTTTTTGTTTTTGTTTTGTTTTTGGACAAGGAAATTATGCTTTTCCGAGCATATACACATTTCCAAAATCTCATATACACCCACATTCCTTGAAACACATCATGGAAACATCTTCATAGGCCATAAAGTTGTTTTGATTGCCTCCATCACCAGACAAGGAAAATAAAGCCAAATGGGCATGGGGAATGTTAAGAAGATAAAAAGCCTGGCATTCCCATTGCCTTCTCGCTCTCTCAGTATTGAACCTTATTAGCGGTGTGGAGCTTTGAGGCACGCTCTGAGGGAAAAATGCGGCCTCTTCCCCGAACTGTAGTAATTCCAGTTATGGATGATGATCAAAAACAACCAATAACATCTGCCAACCTCCATCTAAGTGGCGGGACCCCCAAGACACGAGCACAGCCAGCAGTCATGCATCACCATACGTATGCTTGAATTTTACAACTTTCAAGACCAGAGCAGGTGTTTAAAAGGATCACTTTTACGCAAAGGCCTGGAAACAGGGAATGGGCTGTTTCTCTGTTTTCAACAATCAGTTGTTCAGAGGGGAAAACAAAGCAGATTAAAATTTAGGCCATCATTTTACAATTGATCATTAGTGCCACTGAGGACCTAGTGCGTAGTTATTTTCCAACCACTGGAAAAAAAGATGTGTCTTGAAAGGGGGTATTTATAGCATCTTAAGTGATTGTGCAGTTATATATAGATTTTGTTTCACTTTCTTCCAACTGTGAATGTGATTGTGTTCATATGCTTGGGGAATTTGCATATAACATGTGTTGTTTGTATCTTAGCCAAATTACTTCAATTCCAGTTCAAACTGCTCGCTGAAATGGGACTGAAACCCCCTGAGATAAATATACTTATCTTTCATTTCTGAAGGCCCAAGTCCAAGAGAATGTCTTCCCTTCTTCCTGAACTTGTCCATCTTGCAAATTTGCCAATAATTATCAAGTTCTCACTGGTAGGAAAGCCAGTGATTGCATGAAGCATCAAAAACTGTGGTTGGCAGCCTCAGAGCAAAGATAACATTGAACCAGCAAAGATCTTTTGTTTTGTTTTTTAACTTTCTTCTGTGTTCCAGGCTGAATTCAGTAAAATAATAATAATAATAATAATAATAATAATAATATAACTTTAAAAATTCATTTGTAAAAATATGTAAAATATCAACACTGGAAAAGTCCTTCATATCTTCTTTAATGGAAGTATAATGCACATACCGTAAAATTCACTTTTAATTTGTACAATCTACTTGTTTTTTAGTATAGTCACACAGTCTGTGCAGCCATCACCACTAAACACAGAACATTTTTATCACCCTAAAAAGTAAGTCCGTACCTATTAGCAGTCGCTTATTCTCCCCTCCCTCCAGCCCCTGACAACAACAAATCTATTTTCTATTTGTACGGATTTGTCTTCCTGGATATGTCATATAAATAGGGTTATACATTATGTGTTCTTTTGTACCTGACTTCTCTTGGTAGCCTCGCTTTACAGATAAGGGAGCTGGGCCCTGGCAGGAGAAAAAAAGTGCCTAAGTCACATGGATTTTTCTGGACATATCAATAACTAGAACCTGCCCATATGAGAGCTATATTTAGCAGAATACTAGCTGAGTACTTTTGGGGAGCTCCAATCTCAAGGGGTCTTTCAGCCTCATTGGAAGCGTCACCAAATAAAGAGAATTGCATTCATTTTTACTGTTCTCTGAGAATGCTGTACAAGGTTGGAAAGAATTTAGTAAGCTTCACGGGGAATAAGGAGTTACAAACTTACTGCACTGTATGTTCAGATCCAAAAAGATGGCGTCTTCACTGCTCTGAAGTGACAGCGGCCTTGGGGAAGCACAAGGCATGTTTACTGCTGAGTGGATAGAAAAAGTGGGGCTGAGTCTTCGCAAACTTCGAACAAACATGGAATAAATGTATTTTTGAAGGAGTGCCAAAATGTTAGCCTGCCCAAGTCCTCTGAATTTGCACCCACCTCTTAAAAGTCAGGTCCTGGCTCTAACACCAAGGCCTCTTTGGTTGATATTGTAAAATATTGATTTGGGTTTGATGAAAACCCATTTCGCCAGGCACGTTCCCCTATGGATTCATATTACTTCCCACGAAATCAGCCTATCTCCATCTTGATACACTTGCAAACTTTCTTATTTTGCCTCAATTCTCTTTCTCCATCGAGTGAGCGCACAATATCTGTTCTTTTGTAGCCCACAACAGGTTTTCAAGTCACCCCACTCCAATGGCCTGTCTCTCTGCAGTCCTAGGGCACCAAGCTCATCCTCTGTCCCCAGTTCGGTACCCACCCGGGGCCCAGTTGACACCCTTAGAGCTCTGCAGGGAGACTCTGGGATGGATTCCACTTCCTCCTTGTGATGACTTCCGTCTGTATGGTCCCTTCTGGAACTCCAGGACCCCAGCCTGATTCTTCTCATTCAAATTCTAGAGACCTTGAGATCTCAGTCTTTTTGTACCCCTAAATAAGCCAAGGTACTTCCTAATAGCACATCATTAGTCAGAGACTGTTTCCTAAATTTCTTTTTTTAAAGATTTTTATTGGGGAATTGGGGGAGGGGAACAGACAAGTTGCTGTCTTTTTGTTCTTCAGTCTCGTTGCGGAGGATGTTGCTTCACTGGCCCATGTTGGTATCGTCATTGCATTCTTCCCGGATGAGGCAGATCGGTCGCCGGCCTCTGGATGGTCGCTCTCCACGGCTATTGGCAGCTCACACTGGCTGCGGGCCACTCACTGCAACCTATGGCAGCCCACTGCAGCAGGGGCTGTAGCCCACACTATCGGCGGGACTCACACAGCCCAGCTCCAGGTGGAGCTGTTGTTAGCTGTAGAGGGCAGTGTCACTGGCCCTCACATGTGGGATCCGAACCGGGGCCACTGGCATCCCAAAACCAGCTCTTAACCAGTGCGCCACTCGGCCAGCCCCTAAACTTCTGAATTGTATGTTCAGTTGCCACAAAAACATGAAAATGATAGTATAGTGCAGTGCTATTATTGTCCAGGCTTTGTAGCCCAGGCTCAACTATTTAATAGCTGTATAACCTTAGCTAAGAGTCTTAACTTTTCTGGGCCTCAATTGAGTCACCTTTAAAATGGGGGCAATAGTTCATACCTTATAAAGTTCTTCTGAAGATTAAATGACTTTATGTATGTGACATTTTACATAAGTACTTGTAACATAGACATTGCATACAAATAATAACTGTTATTTTATTTCCTCTAATGCAAATAGCCTGTATGCAACATTTATACAGAAATGCAGGAGTTTTTGTTTGTATTTTTCAGAACATCTTAAAATATCAACTAGAAACAAAGAACTAGATTGGGAAATAGGAGATCTAGAATCTAGTTCTTGGCCTACCACTAAATTATTCTTGACTATAGTACATTTTCTTTTGGAGGTTAAACATTTTTTATATTCAGGGTTACAATGTATACATTTTTGAATGCTGTCTTGACAGAGCGTGACGATACAAAAGTCAGAGTGATCACAGATGCCAAATTAGTGGTTTTCTAATGAATGAGATGTTCATAAATGATTCTTCTTCCTAAGGTTGATTAATTCTTTAGCTCAGCAGTACACATTCATCTTCTTGAGTTGTCTTTGCTCTAAAAAAAAAAAAAAAGAAAGAAAGAAAAAAAATTCCAGTACGTCATTAAATGGTGAATGGAAATGATAGCTCACAAAATCAGGATATTAAAAATCTGTGCTGTTTAAACCTCTCTAATGGTCTCTGGCTGGACTGTTCTCCAGTAAGTAGTGCTTCTTCTCCAGGAGGTCGCTCTATTCCAACCTGCCTTCCAAGCAGTATGACCCAATGACCTAGGGAAGGTATGAGCAGTCTTGCAGCTTACCTAGAAAATGCAATGCCTAACCCTGCTTTCCTTCCTTTATTTTCCCATAGACCGTGTGGTTGTCTCAATGTTAATTATTAACCTAATCTGTCTCCCTTACTCCTGTGCCCAGGGTGGGTGTTCTGAGAGAAAGAACTGGGTTTTGTGCTTTTTAAAGGATCAGTACTCAGTATCTCACCAGTGCATAAAAAATTACTTCTCTTTTGTGAGTACATGTGGTGAGTCAAGTCAAATGTCTCTTCATCCAACACATCATTGGTCCTTTTTTGTATATACTGCCCTGTCTGTCTGGAATGATGCCCCCTTCCTGTGCATCTAATGAGTCATCCTTTACAATCCAACTCAAATTACTTACTTGCTCTCAAGTGTTATCCTCCACCCCTCGGATTTTCCCTTCTCTGTGTCACACCAGTGTGTTCTGTTACAGAAGTCAAAGATTTCCTCTATGGCTTTGTCTATATTCTTTAAAATTATCATACTGAATTTTTTTTTCTTAATTCAAAGTAACTTATTTATTTCCAAGTCTTCGCTCATAGGATGTGAGCTACTCAAAAAGACGGAAGTGCCTCCTTAATCTGTCTTCTCACAGCCTACTCCAGAGCCTGGCACATGACAGGCACTCAATCATATTTGTTGATTGTAACTGCATGGGACTAATTTGAATTGCATTGAGTTTAGATTCATGGAGGAAATTCATCTTACTTTGAAGGGTTTTTGTAGTATAATTGATATGGTCAAATGAAATGGGTGAATTACCAAAAGTATGTGGTTAACTTTTCACTTTGGGAAATTTTATAAATGATTTTTTTCCCCCATTTTTAACAGATTGATGTATTTATTTACTTATTTACTTATTTATTTATTTTTAAGATTTTACTGGGGAAGGGAAACGGTGTTTTCCAGGACCCATCAGCTCCAAGTCAAGTCATGGTCTTTCAACCTAGTTTTAACAGAATTTTTTTTTTTTTTTGAGGGCAGTGTTACTGGCCCTCATATGTGGGACCGAACCGGGGCCGCTGGCTTCCCAAGCCAGCGCTTAACCACCGCGCCACTCGGCCGGCCCCTTAACAGAATTTTTAAAGATCTTGTTGGGGGTTTTTTCCTCCTGGTCTCCCCTTCCTCTCTGAACAATTACAGGATCCATTTGTCCCCAGAAAAATCAGGATAATAGAAGAGAAAAAGGAAAAGTAGTCAAGATCCAACTTTTGACTTCTAGAATAAGATGTAAAGATTAAAAAAAAGACAAAAGCCTTGTAGTCAGATTTTCTTGTGTGAGAAAGAGAGATTTTCAGATTGAAGCATCTCCCTTTACATAGTAAAAGCATATCTTGGAGGCTTGAGCATACAGTATTCCTACAAGCAGTGGGTAGAGAGAGCTCAGCATATGGCCAAGGATGCCTGTTGACAGAGGAGACATCTTGAGAGAAGAGAAAAATACACTTAATAGGAAATTTGAGCTTTGACTCTCTAGGGTATTTGTTCAAATAAGAGTAAAGTAACAGAACAGGAAAGAAACTAGTTTTGTTTATTTAATTATATAAACAAATTTATTTTTTAATTAAAGCTTGTTGGGGTGACAATTGTTAGCAAAGTTACATAGATTTCAGGTGTACGATTCTGTAACAGATCATCTATATATAGGGAATGGTATGTTTATGTGCTAAATGCCCATTTCCCACTGTCATCAATAGACAAGGGGGCCCAGAGCAAGACAAAACCTGTTACAAAGAATCAAGTTGCTGTTTTATTTATTTTTGCATTTTGTGTGAAGTGCGGATTTTGTCTGGGCTAATCCTTTGTTGGGAAGGCAGTCCTCCCAACAGAGGTATTCAGTAAATGGTGGACTCCTAACTTTATATGGCTTCTCTCTCTCTCTTTTTTTTTTTTTTTTATCTTGGCATCCTGAATATCTTAAGGAGATCAAGGCAATGAAATAAGGACTTTCTCAAGAACCTAGAAATGGGAACATTCTAGTTAATATATGTCATTTATAAGGTTGATTGGCTATCCAAGAATTAGAAACGCTATGTGTGTAGTCAGGGTTCTCCAGAGAAACAGAAACAATGATGAGGTTGATTATAAAGAATGACCTCACACAATGATGGAGGCTGAGAAGTCCCATCATCTGCTCTTCGTAAGTTGGAGACCCAGGAAAGTTAGTGATGTATTTCCAGTCCGAGCCTAAGGCCCAAGAACCAGTGGCAGGGCAGATGCCCCGTGTCTTCTCTCAGCCATCAGGCAGAAAGCAAATTCTCCCCTCCTGTGTGTTTCAGTTCTATCCAGGCTCTCAACAGATCAGCGCCCACCCACAGCAGGGAGCACGCTCACCATAACTCAGTCTTCAATTCAGATGCTAATCTCTTCCTAAAATATCATCACAGACACACCCAGAAATAATATTTAGACAGATATAGGCACCCTGTGGCCCACTCAAGTTGACACATAAAATTAACCGTCACATGCTATATACTAATTCTTTGAAAATGATTAACCGTGGGCACATAAAGTATGGGAAAGGATGGCTGCGCTGTCTGCCTCCCAGTTGCTCTCAGGTCTAATCATTTATGGTCACTCAGGTGCACCGGGCTCTAGAGGGAATGTTTTTCTCCAGCCTCACCTGATAGACTAATCGAGTGACAGGTCTCAGCTCCTCATTGCCCATGCCAGTGTTAGTATGCAGGATTTCCTTGCTGTCAGGTTGGCATATGCCTTGAGTCCTCTGTAGGTGAAATATCAGCTCCTTATGCCAACTCAGCACTCATTTCTAATCTGTTCTCTGCCTTTCCCTGTGAGAGCAGGGATTTCATGAATGCAGCATGATTCCCAGGGACGTTGGTTTCTCTCAGGTAAAGATGCAACTTTGAACCAGAAAAATGGGCAAGCCTTGGAGTCATAGACGCAAATCACAGCTTTGTGTCTGCCATTTACTTTGAACGTAATCCTTTCCATCATTTTTCTCATTTGAAATGTTAGAAGATAGCCAACATAATCTCTTAGAGCTTCCTAGATGCTCAAAAAATCATTTAAGTAGGTGCCATAATTGTCATCATTGTTGTTTTTATGGGGGGATAATTAGCACACCTATGATGGTACTAGAGAAAGAGTACAAAAAAAAAAGATGCACAGCTTGCCAGTGAGTTTTTCTCATAGTCTAGTAGGGAGGTGGGTATTTAAATCATCAACCACAATATCCTGTCATGAGTGCTATTTAAGGGATATATTTGATCTAACTCATTCACACCATCTTATTATCAAACCCAGGTGACTGCAAAATAAGTACCTGAGGTTAAGGGCTCTTTTAAGGACACAGATAACTGGTTCTCCTCCAGATGAGACCCATGACTTCTGCTCTAAGGCATTATTATCACAGGGTTCTAACTGACTGCCCTAAACAACATCTCAAAAAAAAAAAATGCGTGAGAACAGAAGAAAGGAAGAAAAGCAAGACTTACAGGGAAAGAAAGAGGGCTCAGTGCCAAAGACCATGAATTAATATTTTTGCATTCCTGTTACCTGACACAGAGTCCGGCACATTACAGGTACTCGTGTACGTGTTTATTCATTCATTCATTCATTCATTCACTTGTTCAACCAGGACCTGTGCCAAATGTTATGCTGGGTTCTGGAATGCAATGGAGAATACATTTTGCAAGGTGCCTATCCCCAAAACGAGGGGAGGTGGACAATAGACAAGTAAACATGTAGATAATCTAATATTTTGATCAATCTTACAGAAGAAATAAAAGTGATAAAGAGTGTGATGGGGTGGTCGAGGACAGTCTCTTCAGAGGTCTGAAGAAAAAATGATACAAAGGCGCTGGTGAGAAATTTCTTGCTGCATAAGAAGGAGCAAGGAGGCCAGACTCCTAGGATAACATCTGCTGAGGGGGAGGACGGTACAGCATGTGTCTGTAGAGGGGGGTAGATGAAGCATGTGCTGTCAGGTCAGAGCCTGATAATAGGGGACGGTTTCAGATTGTATGATAATATGGCCGCCAGGGATGAGGCAAAAGGAGGTATCAAGGATTCTTCTTAAACTGAATTAAAATGAACTGGAAGGAAAGAAACAAGGGAGGGAGAAAAGGAAGGAGGGAGGGAAAGAGAAGGAAGGATTGATTCATTTATTGAGTGCTGACCTATATTTCTGCACTAGACACAGGAAAGGTGCATGTTTTTCTGGAGTCTGTCGCCTCACGTGTTGTGCTAAATTTGATGACAGGTCAAAGTGGAGTAAAAGGGGAAAATACTCAATTAGAATATAGGCTCTAAAAGAAGTGACAACCCATTATGACAGCAATAGAGGTCTGGATAATTTGGGCAGTTAATCATTCCATGTCTGCCATTCCACAGGGATCAAGGAAAGATTTATCTTGAAAGATGAATAAGATTCACCAGATGACAAAGTGGAGAACCATATTTCAGACAGGGGAGAATGCGTGTGCTAATAAATGAAGACGTGAACAGCCTGGTACATGCATGCCTGTGTCTCCAAGCAATTCAGCAAATCTAGAGGATAGCGTTAAAGAAAAATGTTGAAGAGAGGATGGGAAAGTTGGGCAGTGTCGGATCAAGTGGTGTTTTTACCTGCTGAGAAAGCGTTTACCAGTAGCTCATGCTTCTGAAACTTCAGTTCTGCTCACCTTCCGTCTGTTCCTCAAACAAGCCAAGCTCCTGCTTGCCTTGGAGCTATTGAAATAATTAATACCTCTACTACCCTCTTCCTCAGACATTTACAGGGCTGTCTCCTTCTCTCCCACCATCAATTAAATCCCAGCTCAAATCTGTCCTCAGAAAGGATGCCTTTTGCAGCTCAATCTGAAATTGATTCACCTGTTTCTTTCCTATCTCTGTTTTGTTTTCTTCTTACTGCTTTCTACTATATGGAATCATCTTGGGTATGTGTGTGTTCATTTGTTCTTTTTCTGCCTTCCTCCACTGAAATAAAAGTTCAGTGAGAGATGGAGTCTTCTCTATTTCATTTAGGGTTACATTTTCAGCACCTGTCACAGAAGAAGGGGAGTTGTTTAAACGTCTGTGGAATGAATGAGTGAGCAAGCATTGATTAGGGAGACATAGGGTCCAACTTGTCCTTTAGAATATCATTTTGGGTCCAGTATGGGAGGAGTGCATTATTCTGAAATATAAAATTTTAAAGTAAGAGGGTGAAATTTTTAAAATGTACAATCAAAAATGTACAAGATTACATTGAAAAAGAGTCAGAAAGTTTCAATCAAGGCCAGTTTGAAGACTCATATTCACCGTTCCAGGACAGTAGATCCAGTATGCCTAGGTGTTTTTATTTTTCATTGCAAATAAGGATATGTGCCTCTTCCTGCACTTGACACCCTACTCAGTAATCTGGAAGATTATTCCAGTACATCACTGCATTTAGTGGAGTGTGGCGGGAGGAATTATCTGAACTATTTTTTTTATCCTTATGAAGTATGAATATTGCTGAATTTATTGAGTTAATGCTCAATGCTAAGACACCATTTTATGGAAGGTGGAAGTGGAAGGTCTAAGTTTGAAGGCAGGAGGCAATTTTACAAAGGCCTTTACTTGCCCTTTTAATTAACAAAACAAAACAAAGACCCTCTTTTGTACCTTTCAATTCTATGATACCCAATTTTATATATTTGAGCTGTTTCTGCAGCCAACTGAAAAGTATTTCCACTGGTTTGAATCTACTTTCTTTATCCCAGGAGTGGTCTGAACATTTTGTGGAAGAGCCTGGAAATTGAAAAAGCAACATGACCTCCAGGGGAACTATAACACTATCTCTAAAGATGTACATATTTGGAGTTCCACTTTATAACTGCTCATACGCTGCCTCTGCCCGCCCCAATAAAACACTTCTTAGAGGCAACGTTAACAAGGATGGATGAGGATTCAACAACTGCCTTATAAATGTTAGTGATCCATTGAAATACCGGTTTCAAATGTTGGCTTCTTCCTTGCTCTCAGAAACAGGTAGTCAAATTTGGTCTTTTCTCCCAAGAACCAAGAAAGGGAGATGTATTAGATCTCTATTCAAACTAATTTGCCACACATGGTTGTGTAGTTTAGGGTGTGAGATACACTTCTAGGGTGTGAGGGTTAGTGTCCAAAAGTTTTGAAGGCTGATGAAAATGGTCTATCAGGAGGCACATGTGTTATGCTTCCATTGGTCTTTCAGCAACTCTCCTCTCATCACATAACCCCCAAGCTTCTATCCCTTATTAATATGAAATTATACTGGGGAATGAATTGCAGATAATGATCGTTGTAATTTTGTTTAACACTGTAGGCTAATAGGTTGAAAAGCACCCGATAAACCTTGAGAGATCCAAGTATCAGCCTGTCACAGACATCTACTAACCCTCATTCTTTTCATCTCAGCTAGACAGTATTTATTACTGCAAATGCCCAGTGATAACAGGCAGATGAGTCAGGTGTCTTGATATGGTTGTTGTGCTGCATAAAAGGCTGATGGACATATGTAGTCTGTGGAAATGTGAGTATTAATCTGAGTACCATGATTTAAATACTGTTTTAGACATCACCTGCATTGTCACTTTGCAGATGACAATTGGGGAGTGCTCTGGCCTCCTCTGTGCCAGGCCAACTGTATATGAAGATGAAGAGAAAGAAAGCCAGGGTTCAGCCCTCCAGCCTATAATCAGGTAGATCCGGGTGGGAATTCCAGCCATCCTTCCTTTGAGCTTCACAGCTCTGGATAAGTAACTTTCACAGCCTCATTTCTGTCTATGAAAATTAGGGATAATAATAGGCCATGCTTCACAGGGTTTTTGTGAGGTTTTAAGGAGATAGTATAAATAGAGTGCTTAACATAAGAAGAGTTAAGAGTGGATACATATTTCACTATTTAATTAGATTAAGCGGACAACATAACCCAGATGGGATGATGATGATGATGGTGGTGATGGTGATTCTCATTTTACATGTCGGAAGACAGTGTCAGGAATACTAAGTAACTTGGCTAAAGTCACAAAAGTCCCGAAGCCTTGGGTTCAGTTTCTAAGCTCCCAACTTTCTTGTTTCCAGGCTCCTGGGACTTGATGACAGGATTACGGCAGGGTGTTCCTATGTGAAGGAGCCTGTCAGTACCCATAAGAATTTCCACAACAGAACCTTTTAAAAATGAGTCCGATGAAAAAGAGTTTCCACCTCTTTCATTTCCATTTTTGTCCTGGAGAAAAGACAAGTGTGTGTGACAAGCTTGACTTACAAGGATCTGACAAGAGCAGCCCCTTGTACTGTTTGAGTTACTAATGGGAGAGCAAACAGTTCCTGTAATTTACTTTGTACTTTGATAAAGTCTTGGCTCAAAGGGTCACACCAGCCTTCCAAACATTAACTTATTTCTCCCTCCCAATGCTTCTGCAGGGTCAGAAAAGGTGAGCACTCCCTTTGTTTTATAGATGAGAAAACTGAGACCTAAGAAGATTATGCATCCTACCAAGGTCACCCCACAAGCCAATGTGCCAGCCAATCCACTTTTCCCAGCTACAGGCACTCCTGGAACGCGGACAGGGAAACCTGTCCAGGATATATTCCATCCTAACCTGGAACTGCCACCACGTTTCATTTGTGTTACTTTCCTATCTGTCTCAAGCCTCCCACAAACAAAACAAGAGCCTATTGCATTGTGGCTTTTTCAGGACAGGAAAGCTAAACATGGTGAATGACTAGAAAGGCAGCTAAGTGCAAAATATATTAGCTACAGGTAAATATTACTTATCACATGAAGAAGGAGTGGTGGAGGTTGGTTTGTTTTAAAGAAGTTAGGTGGAACAATGTAGGAAAACACGCACACACATACACACGTGAACTAGGTAGGTCTTAGCAACTCATTTGAATATCAGGAACAGTTAGAGCCATGCAGTTAGGAGCCAGCATTTACTGAGTTCTACCCTCTTGTTTAGAAGCTTCCGCCTGTGTGGCCTCATTCACATGCTCATTTTTAAGATGGCAGAGGCTGAAAGGCTGAATAGGTCATTTCTTTCACAACCTTATTTAAGCGTCACCTTCCCAGTGAGTCCCTCTCTTCCAGGCCACTTTGTCTAAACCCATGGCCTCCTGTTTCTTTAGCTGCTTACCAATTAATTAATTAGCAGTTAATTATCTTGTTTATTATCTATCTACTTCCATGAAAATGTCATCTCTGTGATGGCAGGAAACCTTGCCTAATTTGCTCCCTGCTGCTCTGTTGTCCCTAGAAGAGAGTGCCCAGTGCATAATAAGGCACGACACATAATTACCGAATTAATGAATGAATGCATTCCTGTCCTTACGACAGCTCATAGTTCTCTCAGTAGCATATAATTACAGTTGAAATTTTACATTCATTTTCAATCCTAACCCTTTTTCTCCATGTGAACTTTCACTCACTTAGTTCCCACTTGGGTTGCTTGCTCTTAACTGGTCTCGAGAACTCCATGTTTCCTTTTCCTGCAATAAGACTGAAAAGAGGGCTCAAAAATAATTATTGAATTAATGAAGGCATGCATTTACATTTATATATGTAATATATATATATATATATATATATATGTAAGGATATGTATTTGTATACATGAATACATATGCAGTCACACAGGTATAGAAGGCTTATATTCTAGTTGGGAAGATGCAGACAATAAACAAGTATATACATAAATATATACTAAAATTATGTACTCATTATGAATGTACTTATTTGTTTATTGTCTGCATCTTCCCAACTAGAATGTAAGTGCCCTGAGGACAGGGGTTTTGCTGGCTTGGTTCACTGCTGTATTCCCTACACCTAAAACACTGTTTGGCACACAACAGACTCTCAATACTTGTTTGTTAAATAAATGAAGAGACAAAGGGAGAAGGAAGCAAGATCAGAAATGTATATCTTTACATCCAAATTAGATATGAAATGCTGTTATCTTTCTCTGAGGCTTTTAACTTTTATTCCATATACATATATTGAGTGCCCCAAGTTCCTCACGCCAGAGGAAGAGGGAGAGAAACCGACATACAAATGGGTAAGATATGTAGTATGTCAGGTGGCGATGTTAAATCTATAGGATGCTGTCACTCCTTTTCTCCTCCTCTCTCCCCATTTTGGTGTACCAAAAATGGGCTGGAACTAGGTACCTGCTTAAATGGCTATAGCCTTTCCCATAGGAAAATCCCCTCTTTTCTTTTGCGGCTGATGTGCCTCTTTAATTCACCTTATCTGGTCGGCCTCTGAGTTTGAGATCCCTGTCAAGGCACTTTGTTCTTATTGCATTATGGTTAATTTTATAAATACCTGTCCCTTTCATTAGCCCACAAGCTATTGAGGTTTATCATGTCTGTATCTCCAACTCTTAGCAAATTCTTGGCATGGGCCAGATAGTCACCACAGTTTTTGAAAGAAAATTAATTAAGGCTTGATAATTTTGCTTTTTCATTTAAGTTAAGTTCTTTTTTTGCCATTTCAGACAAGAGCCAGTAGAAGATTCTTTTCCAGGCAGATGCATTGTCCAAAGTAGTGTGCAATTGCAGAGAGGAAGGGAACAGAAATTCATGAAAGACAAACATAACCATTCTTAACACACAGCAGTCTGAGGCCAGCCAGTGGAGGCGAGTAAATGACCTATGTTGACCCTGAAGTCACTATATGGTATAATTGATAGCAATAATGAGAATGTTCACACATCAGGGCAAGATTTAATTTACTTAATGGAGTCTACATCATAGCTTTAGAAAGCCAACAAGTATGCAAGATATATTAGAGGAAATAATACACCCAATAATAAAATATATCTTTAGCCCTTAAAGGACTGAATACAAAGTTATTAGCAAGATTTAGCCTCATGGAATCACTTATTTCCAGAAAACTGGGGTTTTACTGTAAACCTGGAAAATGTGAAAACTTGCCAACTATTCAAATTTCTAATTGCCTACTATAATTCTTTTAAAAATGAGAATATTTTTGTCTCAATTTTAATATGATTTATGAGAATGTATTGAGTGTTGGAATTTTTTTTTTAAATATTTTTTTATGAAAGGGTATAGTAGACATCAGGGAAAAATGAAAGTTCTTAGCACATAGCAAATACTTAGAAAAGAATCTGGCAATACCAAGTATTTGCAAGACAACCATCTAAGTCTCTCCGTCTGCTTCTCCCCTCCCACTATATCTTTTTTTCTCTTTTATCCTCCTTCTTCTGCTCCCTAACTGCGTTTAAATTTGCATCTCAAGATTGAAGCAAGTTTAAATTCCACTGAATCTTCCCTGTAGTTGAAACATGAACAGAATTCTATACTGTGAGTCGGTTGACGTATAGTATCTGAGCTACTCCAGTATCGTTGATTCACTTTTAGACAGGAAGTGATAGAATCTTATTCACTGCACTCTCCCATCCAACTCAACCTAGTTTTATGTTGAAAATTCTGAGGGTCGGATTCTGCTCGCTGATAATACTCCGTATCCCCCCAGATCCAGTTTATTATAACAACTAGGAAATCTTGCTTTGGAAAGGGCTCAGAGACTGTTCCATTGTGTTCATTGTAGCTTTTACCAGGAGAATTGTCTGACAAGGCTAGGGCCTTTGAAATATGAAGCTGATTGAAATGCAAAGATGGGGGTGGAATGAATTCCAGAGGTAATTTGCATACAGCCTGTGCTTTCACTCACTTGTTCCACTGTATGATAACACCTTCAAGTAGTTTGAAAATCTGAGGTGAGTTTGAGGTTGAATGACAGTGAGCATGCATGAGATGAGTTGGAATTAGAGGAGGCAAAGGACATTAGAATAGTAGTAGTAATAATAATAATAATTATAATAATAATAATGATGTTTATTTATTAGAGTCTAAGAATGGTACTGATATAATGCCAAGAGTTTTATATGCATTATCTCATTTAATCCACTGAACAGCCCCATGGGGCAAGTGTTATTGTCATTCACATTTTATAGATAATAAAACTGAGGCTTAGATAAGTTTTGTACCTGATTAAATTTACACAACTATTAAATGACAGAGCCTGAAAATAAGCTCATACTTTTCTAACTCCTGATTCTGTTCATAACCATAATAAACCCACTGAGTGTCTTTTACCAAGCCACCAATGGGTGACTAGATTATCAGCTGCTCAAGAGAGCCCCGGCAACTTCCTCCAGACACCATTGTCCTCTGGGCTACTGCTCTGAGAATAAGACATATATGAGAGAAACTGAGTCTCCATGGGGTCTTTTTTTAGTCACCTTAGGGACTTTGGGGCACAAAACAAATAATAACTTCCCACTTTCTGAGTTCTTGCTGAGCTAATAATCAAATTAGCATGAGACAGATTAATAGGAAAAAATGCTCAAAATTTATTACAGATGTACATTTGGGGATACCATAAGGTATGAGATGCAAAGACACCCAGGACAGCTGAAGTTTACATGCAATTCTGGACCAAGGAGAAGGTAGACAAGGAGTGTGGGACTAGGCGACCCAGAAAATAATTGGAGAACTTAGGGGCAGATTTTTGCTTGGATCCTCCCTGTCTGCCACACTTAATTCAAATAGGGTAAGGTAGATGTGCTAACGTAAATATGCTAGCTAACATGAATATGCTAAGATTCCTTTTCAGAAGCAGGTTCTTCTATCTGAATTCCTTTAACAGGTGAGGAGGGAGGGTCAAAGGTTCAGCTTAAATCAATATCCCAAAAGGCATATTTTGGGGTAGCAAAACTTTGATCACCCTCCAGACCTATGTTTGAAACATTGGTGTTGTTTCCATTTGCTCGGTGATAGAATGAGAGAGAGTCAATGTGTCATTAGGCATAAGAAAACGGGAGATTGGATGAGTCACATGCTTTGGAGGTCTTTGAAAATAAAAACAAAACATCAACAATTCAAAAAAATGTACTTAGTAACTATTTCTGTTGATCACTCTACTTGAGATAGATAGATAATAGATAGATAGATAGATAGATAGATAGATACAGATATAGATAGATGACATAACGTACGTACACTCAGACAGAGATTACGGCATTAATTCCCTTTTAGGAGAAAACACTGACTCTCAGAGGTTAGGAAACTTGCTCAAGCATACAGACGCAATAAGCGACAAATCTCATGGTTTGGGGCATGTCTCAGAACCTTTCTGAGCTTTTAGTTCACCCTTCTGAAAAATGAGGGTAATAACAACTGCCACCATGAATCGGTAAAATATTGTCCATAAGACTTTCTGTGGGCCTGGCACAAAGCAGTGGCTCATTACGTGTAGGCTGGAATAAACCTGGTCCCATCAACTGCCGCAGTGCCGTCTTCTTATGGGCAGACACTGGAGAAGTTAAAAAGCAGTGCCCTGCCATCCCCTTCGTACCCCTAGGGCCGTCGTAAAGGTGACAGTAAGCGCTATTGGGATGGATTAGCTTTGACACCTCTGAAGTCAGAATTTAGCATACTACCTTAATTATGCTTTAATTGAACTACAATGTACATCAGCACTTGGCAGAGGCCCTTTGAAGTCCGGGCATCACCACCCTGTCTCCTGAGAATGTGCGCCGTTACCATGGGCATAATTGTTGGAGCAAATGACACATTCCCAGCCGCAGATATTTCAGCAGGTACTGAAGGTAATTAGGAGAAGATTTTGATCTTGCTGACTTATGGTGAAAAGCAGGGTATCGAGGGAGATAGGACTACAGAGACAATCACGTCACATTAAAATCTACCATGAAAGCACCCTTTAATATGAGGAACAACAGGGAAAAAAAACAAAGCTATTTTCAATATGAAGAGGAAAAAATGCGATCCTTTGATCCCTGACATAATATGACAGGGAAACAAAGCACTTAAACAAATCATCCTATATGGTAATTTTTACTTTCTTGTTTGAAATTTTGTATGTGACAGCCACATTGCCATCACTTTAAAAAGTTCATTCACTTTGTTCCTTCAACAAACATTGACTAAGTGCCTAACATGCACCAGGCACAATGTTAAGTTCATGGACCTTTGTACTCAACTGTTCACAGTGGACTGGGGGAGATGGAAACGTTTTTTCAGATAATTACAATGCACTGTGTTAAGCATCAGGCAAGGTAAGCAAGGGTGCCTTTGAAGCAAGGAAGGGGAGCACTATTATAGACTCGTAAGGGGAGGATAGATGCATGATGAGGTCAGAGGTGGCTTCCTGGAGGAGGAGGCATTTGATCAGCTGATCAAATGGGATTCAGCTGTGTTAATGGAGAAAGCCTGTGTCCCACAGGGCAAAGAGCTTTTAGAAAGGCACAGAAGCATAAGGAAGCTCAGGGGACTGTAAGACGTTCACTTCGCCCCCATCTTAGTGTAACCGGTAGGGTTGTGAGAAATGAAGATAAATGGGGCCAGAACAGAGAGGTGTGTTCTGCTAAGGGTTTGTTCTTTAGGCTGAGGGAAGTGGGAAATCTTTGAGTGGATTTTTAGAATTCAATTTATATCTTTGAAAATCATCAGATTGAAGAGGGATGACTTTTATAATGGGAGGTCAGCTAGGAAGCAGTTGTAATCATCACCTGGAGAGAATTCCTAAGGGTCTGAACTAAGATAGTGACAGGAAAAGGATAAATGGAAGACGGAACTAGCGAAATATCCATCTTCTTAGAGGCTGACTTCAGAGTAGAATTAACTAGGATCAAAGATTCTGTTTTAAGAACAAATAGAGGCTCCTACTTCATGGAATTGGTAAATCAGATCACATAGGCTTAATATATGGGGCATATGTGTTCTTGAAAGAATTCTTTATGTAGATTAGGTTCTCATAAAGTAAATCACATTTGACTATGTCAGAAGAGCTTGTTATTTAAAATACTCCTATTCTGACCGATTAGAGTATAAATAATAACACTCTAACTTGTTTGCTTAATTTGAATTTGCATCTTTTGGGTTAGCTCAAGCATGTTTTGTATGCCTTGTCCACCAATTTCATTTTATTTAGTCAAATGTTATACATATGTAACAATGTGTAGATAGCTCTCATCCACTATAGCCACATTTATCTTCATTGTATCAGTTTCAAAGGTGTTTTAGCTAATTTTGGTTGTTTACCTGTAACCTCAAGTGAATATAAATGATCAATTTACTATTATAAGGTCATTTGGTGAATGGCATGAAACGTGATTTTGATAGATTTATGGGTGGATGGATGGATGAATAGATAAGAAAATACATAGTGATAAGTAGCTAGATAGGGAAATGTGGAATTTATAGACACTTACACCTTCAATTATTTCTAAATATTAATGTTATGTGAGGAAACTGAGGCTCAGAAAGACTGAATAACTGAGCCACAGAAAACTGACCACAAATGAATTGGAATTCCAATCACCTAATAACAATTTAATGCCACTTACTCACAACATACTGATAATAGGTTTTAGATAGATAATAAATAGATACTGTTAAATAATGTTATACTTTTATAGCAAACCAAGATAAGGACCAAAATATATATAATGAAGATAACGATAGTTCCATCAATATTCCATAGAAAAGCTAAATTCAAAATTTAAAAAGGAAATGACTTCATATCAAAAAATTAAGAGGGGGCCGGCCAAGTGGCTCGGTGTTTAAGCGCTGGCTTGGGACGCCAGCTGTCCCGGTTCGGGTCCCACATATGAGGGCCAGTGACACTGCCCTCAAAAAAAAAAAAAAAATTAAGCGGAAGAGATCACCAGGTACTGTATTGCACATGTTGATATTATTATGTCCCTTTGACAAATGATAAAATTGAGATTTAAAGAAGTTAAATGACCTGCTGACATGCTTAGCATCATTCAATTCTAAAGTTGAAGAAACCCTAGTTCTTCACGTTTCTAACAACCCCCATTGACAAAGAGATTCTGCAGGCCAGTTCTTGGTACTCTGATGTGAAGACTCCCCATGAATGCCTTCTGTTTGCCTTTATGGAATTGTTTTGAACTGCCCTCCAGGGGATAATTGAATGAGTTACTGGAATGTTTGCTTGTTTATTACTTTGTAGATGATAAACATTTGTCTCCCAATAATTCCAAAAGCAGTCTTTTAAAGAGCTCAAAGCCACGTGCAAACATTTGATGCAATCTCTCAATTACTTAATCATGTTCCCACGAATGGAGGCAAGAAGAAAACACACTGGGTCAGGTCAGTGGTCTGTTCTGTCCAGTGTACAGCATGAATGCTGACATGAAAGGATCATTTGTCGTGTGTGCTCCCTAATGTCAAGTTCAAAGGATTCAGCAACTGCCCAAGCAGGTCAAGCCTGCCCTAATTACACATTGTAACTCAAACGTTCATCATTTTAGCACAACCCTGTAGAATGCAGTGGTATAGATTTATGCCGATTATATTCACTCGTGCATCTGTTAACTCAAAAACATTTATTGAGTGCCTTTTGTGTGCCAAGCAATTTCTGAGGTATAATGGATCCAGAGATGACTAAAACCTATTGCTCCTCAAAAGCTCAGGTAAACAGGTGACTGCTGTGCAATTACAGATAGGTTATGATGGAGAATAGCTGAGAACACTATAGAATTACAGTATGGGAGTTGTGTTTCCATGTTTGGGGTGGGTTGCTAAAGGGTGCATTGCCCCCTTATCCCAGGCTCTAGAACAAACACACAGAAAAGTAAATGTGCACAGAATTCACCTTTTGGGGCCAAGACCAGCAGATCCACAGCCTAAAGCAGAAACACCTTGCCAAGCCCAGCCTGGATAGGCCAAATGGTACTCAAACCCCCTGACTAACTAAAAACAAATCCTCATTGTTCATAAGCTTTTTGTTTGGGTTGGTTTTCTTCTATGTAACGTTATTACAATAATAGTCAATTAATAATACTAAATACATGGCCCTACCACGTAAAAGATGCTCAATACATGGTAGATCTAACTCTTCTTACCCTTCTCCTAGCGTCAAGAATCCATTGGAAATGGGATGTGCATTTTAAGTGACTGTGTCTACACCCTGTTTAAACAAAATCGTTGACTGTTCCATCTCTGAAGAGTGTCTACCTCCACATTACAGGAAGGGCAAATGAGGCACAGAGATTCACCAGGGTGCCCCAAATCCATTAATTACATATTACATTGAATATATAAGACACACCGGGTCAAGTGCCATCTGTCAAAACTGTTGCTTAACGTGCAATGAAAGCTTAATAAAGGCTTTAGTTTTCTCTCAAAAGAGACTCAGTGCTCGGAAGATGAAAAAGGGCTGTGAGGGCTTCTGTCTGAGGCAGGGGGCTTTCCTTTAGAGGTCGGTCTACATGTCAGGCTTGAGGAGACCGGTACAAAGAGGCACCCCATGATTCTAAGGAGAACCTTCACAGCTGCTACCGGGGCAGGTAACTCACCTCATTTCTCTGTTTATGGAACCTGTAAAAAGAAAATTCTCAAAGCTCTCTCAGAGAGGAAGGCCCTGGTGTGATTGTTGGATTTTACTTTTCATAAAGAGAGAAACTCATATGTATTGCGAGCAAATGCCACCAAAGTTGGACTTTGACGTTGTATTTACAGAGCCCACATGAGATGGCCTGGTGTTTGATCATCCTGGCCTTACCGGTGTTGCTATGCTATAGGCTGAAAAAAGGACACATGAAGACATGGTTACACCAATTAAGCAGTCCCTCCCATTCCTCAGAACCCCACTAATCTGTTTCCTATCTCTTTGGGTTTACCTAGTCTGGATATTCAATCTAAATGGGCATATGCCCTTCCCATTCTGCTATCAGTAGGTGCCGACCACTTATTTTGTGGCCACAAAAGACTTACAACAGGATCCAGGTTATGAGAAAAAAGGGAAAAGAAATTCACATCCACTGATGGCCAACCATAGTTGCATTTATTTTCTGGACTGTTAACGTTCACAACAACCTTCTAGGGTAAACAGAGACGTTTATATTTTTAAAACTGAGCAAACTTAGTCTCAGAATGGTGCGTTAGGTCGGGTTTCCTGGAAAAACACTGCAACAGAGATTTGCATGTAAGTTTTATTGTAAGTACATGTGGGAACCACACCTGTAAGGAAGATATGGGAGCAGACCAGACGGAGAAGTTGATGTCGTTACCACAGAGACCGCAATTGATCCTACAAGGAGCTCTGCAATTTTCTCAGACTGAGACAAGGGGCTGGGATATGTCCAGGTAACTACACACAAAGAATTCTTTCATTCATCTCTTACTATAAATAGCCAGGTAAGGAGAATGATTCACATGAAGAATGAAAGTACTTTACTTGCTCATTCATGCATTCATTCATTGACCCATTCATTCCCAAACACTCAGAGAGCCCCTACTATGTGCGAGAATCTACTCTAAGTGCTCTATGAATTCTGGTTAAATATTGGTTAAGGATCCATTTTGTCTTTTGAGGACCTTGTGGTTCAGCCTTATGAATGGGGCTAAGTAAATGAAGTGTTTGGAACCACACACACACACACACACACACACACACACACACACACACACACACTGTAAAACTTATATCAAATTAACACAAGGAAAGACCTCATCTGCAAACAAATTTCCCCACAGGGCTACAGGAAATCCCTGAGGGACAAGAAGACACTTGTGTGGAAGACCCAAGTGTTCTCTTCCCGCTTGAAAACCACTCTTTGTGGGTAGGAACTAATTAAAGAGTACACTTTTCTGTTTCATCTCCTCTGTTTGATGGATTTGGCTCAGCACAGAGGCCAGAGTTTGGTTTGGATTGCTTCTGAATTTGCCTTTGTATCAACTGCAATCGCTCGACTCTTCTCTCTGCCAGCGGGGAGAAAAAAAAAATGTTTTTAGTATGAATAATAACCCCTTAAATGAAGTGATTCTAAAGAAAGTAGATTGGAAAATAAAGACTGAGCTAAATAAAAATGTCATAATAGGGAAGAAGTCCTGCCAGTATTTTTCCACTGGGACCCTTAGCCCACTATCCATCAATATTTGGGGCTTAAAGTAGACAATGTGATTAGCATGACAGCATTTGCTGAGACCTCCATGGGCATTAAAGAGCACAGTTCCAGCTTCAGAGCAACCTTGTCAGCAGAATAATCTGAACCGAGTATCAAGAACGAGAAATGCTTAATAAAGACAGGATGAGCATTCTTTTCAAAGTCAACCAATTTGAAACCTATAATATGCAAACAGCTTGTTGACCTCTGAATATATTGTTATATTCCAAGAAGAAAACCTGTAGGAGTCTACTGCTACATATACTGTACTGTCTTGTAAAACAAGCATAAAACACACACACACGCACACACACACATAAAATAAGAACAACTTCATGTTAAAATAAAAAGAAGGAGTTGACATTTAAAGTGTGTCAAACTGAGGTTGAGTTATGCTAATCTAATTTCTTAGAAGCACCCAGATCAACAAGCTTCATTACTACAACAGAGTAAAAGAAAAACCCTCTGAACACTAAGAATAGCTCATTCATGAACTCGTTCATTCATTTGCTTTGATCTGTATGTATTGAGCACCTATTGCAGGCCAAACACTCTTCTCAGAACTGAGGATAAAAAGTGATAAATACAATGGGGGAAAGTTCTGACGTTCTTGGAACTGTTATTCAAGCAGAGAAAAAAAAGATAATTATCAAGTATAAAAATAAATAACATGAATATAGTATTGAACACTGATAAGGGCTATAAAAAATTAAAACATGGTCATCATTTAGGGAATAGTAGCAGCGTCCAGGGTTTCAGATGGAGTGGTAGATATTGGCTTCTCAAGAGGGGTGTCATTGGAGGAACAATTTAAAGGAAGGAATGGAGCCTTCTAGGGCACTCTACGGAGAGAAGGTACTCCAAGAAGAGGAAACAGTCAGTATAAAGGACCTGGGTGGAAACCTGAGTTCGGCATCCATGAGGAAATTCTGGCCAGCCCGCTCATGGCCTATTCCGGAGCTGTGTGCTCCAGTATAGGGTTGCCCAGAGGAAGGGTTGCCTCTTCCTTGATTTGTCCAGAGAAACAGGTGCAGCCCTGGGAGGCCCAGAAACTTAGTGAGCAACAATAGCAGGAGATGTAGTTGGCAAAACCAAACCCTGATGTCATTGGACAAGCAACGCACCGAGAGCCAGGCCTTCTAGTTTCTGATTAGGATGCTGCCGCTCATGACAGAGTGATTTGGAGCCAGTCTCTGCTTCCCTTAGAGCTTCAATAGCGTCTGTACAAAACAAGGACACTGAGCACAGTGCTCCATAGGGCCCCTTCCCTCACACAATTCACAAGCCTCTGAACCTACTATTTAACGAGCAATTGAAATTGGGTGCCTTAGAACTTCAGACCTTGGAGGTGCCGGCGGCTAATCCCATCCTGTGATGTTTGGCTTTGTTTGTTGAGGCTAAAATAATTAAATCAATTATCTTTTTACACAATACCCTGTGAGCAGTTTTTGTAGTGAGATGGGTAAAGGAATTTGGAGACCAAACACGATGGAGAAAGGAGATAGAGAGTGGCTGTGGGTCTTGGGCATGGGTAAGGAGCAGCAGACCTCGTTTGCTCCTGCTGGTGGCTGACCCCTGAGTTTTGTGGATTTTAAATATTAAGCCTATCGTTCTTAGAAACCAATTAGAGATTGTCGGGAAGTGTTCAATAGGCAGGTAATTGAATAAGAGGTAGTCAGACCACCCACTGAATGATAAACATGTCTACATTTTCAGAGTACCAAAGAATATACTTGCATTTAGTGTAACTGTCCAGATTGAATGGAAGATGACCTCGTTATTCTACAAATGAGCAAGCAGAAGCCCAAAGTAGCTAAGGCAACTGCTTGAAATTGTTGCTTTCCAGTAAAACCAGGGCTAGAATCCAGGTATCCTGATTCCAAATCCTTTACTTTGAGATGTGGATAATTAAGAGATATTATGAATATATTTAATTTTATATTCTGGGTGATTCCAGTGAGCCCTGATTTCTCTTGTATCATCCAGGCTTCTAACACAAATAGGCCTCCTGGGTTAATTAGCTAAAGTAACTAAGTAAAGCAGCCCCATGCCATAGCTTTGTCGGTAGACCTCCATTGCATCTGAAGGCCCTCTCTGCCCCATCCTGACAGCTTTAGTTGTACAGTGCACAAACCTCACAGCTGTGTGTCGCAGCCCTGATGCTGACCCACCAACAACCCTCAGGCCATTGGAAGACATAGTAGATTTTATCTTCTTTTTTTTTTAATCAACAAAATGGCAAGAGGAGAAAATATAATAAATGTCACTTCCATTTGCTTTGTGCATCCCATACACTAAATTATTTCATACTATTTTAGTTGATCTAAGGCACAATCTTGTGAGACGGTGAAGGCAGAGGAGGAATCGGTGTTCTTTGATTGGTTAGGAAGTGACAATTCTGAGAGATAATGGGACATCTCCATGTTTGCATAGTTGGTAATTGGGGAAAATGAATTTTCATCCCAGGATTTCTGATTCCAAATATAACTATTTCCCCATTTCGTTCATTAGAGTCACTTAAGCCTAAAAATTTTTCTTTTTTCTTTTTTTCTGATTCGTAAAGCTCCTGGACAAGAGTTTAAAGTATGAGGTGTTGGGAGAGGGGCTAAAATGTGAACTGCAAAGGCATTCTGCTATGATCTATGTTTTCCTTTTCTGAGGAATATTCGTGTTCTGTTAGGTGGGACCAGTTAGCTGGTCCCACACGTCACACACACAAGGAAGTAGGTGAAAATCAGCTGCACCCTCATTCTTGTCTTTTTGGGGCTTGGACCTGTCTAAGTGCAGAGAAAATGACCATGTTACTTACGAGACACACACGTCATTGAAAAACAAAAACAATTATGCTAATTAAAAAATTGCTCAGGTTTTGGAACACCGTGAAAGAGATTTAAAAATTACAACAATTTTAGGGGCCAGACGAGTGGCTCAGTTGGTTAAGAGCTCGCTCAAGAGTGTGACCTGAGCTCTGAGCAACAGCAGTTCCATGCCCAGCCCGAGCTGAGCGGCCACTGAGCTGCCAACAGGTAGCAGGATGGCTCGGCTTAAAATAAATAAATAAATAAATAAATAAATAAATAAATAAATAAATAAATTACAATTTCACCCAAATTCATGATTTCTTTTTTATATTGAAGAAACACAACTCCTCCACACTCTGCATTATGTTTATAATGCCACATAAACATTGGCCGATAACATTTTTCACATTGGAGCTCTTTGTGTTGCATTATTGGAAAGACCAGGGACATGCAGTTGAGCTCCTTCGTGAAGGGCAAGATAATCGGGACAATGCATTCTTGCATTAAAACTGGGGGAAGCACTCCAATTAAACAGAGAATGGTGACATGAAAATTCAACTTGTGACAGCAGCATCTTCCATCAACATAAAATCTTGTCTAATTTCTGCTCAATCATATTTGGAAGTGTTTCCATTTGAGAATGTCTACACAAGATTGTGGCCAACCTGCAAGACTTGGTAAAATGTGTTGGCCTGACTGGAACAGGCCTACCTCAGTCACTTAACCATCTCCCAGGGCTCCGAATCCCAAGCCTTGCCTGGTCCTGGTTGCAGATCGCTCAATGGGCACTTCTTTCTTTTTTCAGGACTGTCCCCTTGAAACAGACATGTAGGAACCACCCCCACCCATGCTTCCTGGGCCTACCTTCACTCCAGACCAAGATTCTGACTTTTCCTCAGCTCTGAACCTCCTGATCAGAGCCAGCCCTGCTCCGGCATGCTTAGCCTGACTCCTGAGCGTCCCATCTGGGACAGGGCTGAGGGCTCCCCACTGGCCACAAAGAGAGATTGGCATGAACGCACTGTGGCCACTTTGAGAAAGCCGTTCAGAATCTTTGAAAAAAAAGAAAAATGAGTTAGAAAAGTTATAGGCTCCTTCAGGAGGCAAACTGAGATATTAAAAGAAAAAGCCTTCTTAATTAAACCGTAAGAAACACCTCACAGAACTCATCTAGCTAGACTCATTTTGGAATAAATATTTTCTCTCAGATCTGTTATAGCATTGAAAATCACTCTTTGTATGACTAAGACATAAGTTTTACTATCAGTGTGAAGACACCATGTGTAACTAACTGTATTTTCTCTTTGGTCTTCGGTGGAAGAAGAGTGACAAAAACTCTTCAAGAAGAAACAGTAGGCCTTCCTTTCTCTTATACAAACTCTAGGGACAAGTAAAGTCTGCATGATGTCTCCAAATGAATTCAGCTGACATATTTTAATAACATGAGAGTGACACATTAGCTGTTATTGATAATATTTTCAAATGAAGAGAAATACATGAGAGCTTGTTTTCTTTATAATTGGACGTGGAGCCTGTATGCTTCATGTTAGTTACGTTGATAGGCTTTCTGTTGTAAAGGAAAGTCCTAAAGAAGGCACAGCCTTCATTCCTACTTTAGGTAATCATGCTTGTGGTTGAGGTCGAGCGTATCAGAATGTGTAGCCAAGCCACCCTACTGCAGTCCCTTGGCCTCTTTCACGGCAAGCAATTCGGTTGAGCAATTTTTGAAATTTTTTGATAATTGATCTGCCAATATAAATACATAAATTGCAGGCCACTAACTTTGACTGGTAGGTTCATCATCTTAATGACAGTCCATCAACCAAAATGAGCCACTGAACTCCAAAGCAATCATATTCCCAGAATCAGACCTCATCATTTGGAAAGTAGATAGTCATCGCCTATGTATGGACAAGAACGAGGTTCCTTATTGGTTCCAATTATGGTATGACTGTACTTCTGCAGAGATTGAGGGAGGCCAGGACAATTTTATAAAGCAGATGCGTAGAGTATGTGTCTATGTTTAACCTCAGCATAATGGCCAAGGGGACCAATCTGGCATCAGACTCATCAGGCTCCAATCTTGGTCTTGCCCCTTCTGAATTGTGTGATGCTGGGCAGAGAGTACCCCGGGCTTTTGTTTTCCCATCTGGAAAGGAGAGCCAGAAATTGTTATAGGTTGTTTACAGGGATTAAAGATCAGACATGTAAAGTTCCTAGCATGTTTCTGTCATTCAATAATGTTCTCTATTCTACGTTGCTTGAACTTGGAAGAACAAAGACATACATGCTGAAGCAACTCAAGAGTGCTTTCTAACTGATAACACCCAGACCTCTGATTTATAAAACATTCATGGGAGGTCACTGAGAGGGCAAGGAAAACGCTCTGGATTGACAAGTAGAAGACCTGAATTTGAATTTTCCCCTTTGTAATCTTGAGCAAACTGTTTATTCACTTGGTCTATAACACCCAATGATGATGCCTACCTCTGAATGTTGTAATAGACTAATGAGAGCATGTATGCTATTTAAGTAACAGTGCCTCTAAGAAACAAAGGTACTAAATCAATATTAGTCTCCTCACCCTCTTTTGCCTTCCTCAGACTCTCTGATCATAGTTTATAATTTGTCTAAATTGGAGACTTGAACAATGGCATGGCTTAGTGAAGTTTTAGGTCAAGACCATTTGTCCCTAAGACCACTCCATGAGCTCCTATTTCAAGTGTTTAGATTTTTGTATCAATTGGACAGTAACTTCCAACTGCATCCATGGAGGAAACCCTTGTTCGGACTTGGTTCAGCTTTATGCTCAGATGCATTTCATTTTATCAACATGGAGCTTGGTTGATTGAACTGAAACTGAATCTCACATCTCACATTCATGGCTTTGAACTAAAGTGTTTGAGAGAGTCTGAATCTGAGTCATCTCCTCCGAACTCCAGTCCTGTCTGGAGTAAATGTCGACCCCTTGTTATTGGAAATGCCTGAAGGTGTAGATTATTACTGAGTAAGTTTCTCACCCACTGAATCCAGCCTCTCCTCCTCTTCATTCAGATTGTTCTCAGGAAGCTGACAATTTCTAGTCAAATTAAGTGGACCAACCAAAGATTTTATTTTACCCACTGTTTTGCTAGATTTTAATAAGGTATGATGATGACTAATGCGTTCCAGTTTCAGGCCAGGACAAGATAACCCTTCCCAGAAAGCTGGTTTACCTTTTCTCAAATAAACAATTATGCTGTGCAGTTGAAAGATCAGTTAGGGATTTCCAGTCTGGTCGGAAGTCTGTAATTATATGCTAATTTTCAAACACAGGGTTGACTTGGACTTCCCTAGTGTAAGGAGATTCTGTTTAGAAAAATGTAAAAAATCAATTTCTTGCTGGTCAAAAATAATGCGTTCACTTGTTTTAAAAGTGAAAGAGAACCGGAAGTCAAACTTCCTTTTCAACTTCAACCTATCAGGCCACAAGTACTTCCTTAGCAAAATGGATTTTTTTGTGTTTTTGGTGGTGTTGTTTTTTTCCTATTACACACAACATAAAATAAATGCTTGGAATATAACCAGACCCAGCGTTAATGTTGTAATGGAGAGCCATGATGTTTCTCTTCAGCACTCAGAAAATCATTTGCATCTCCCAGGAAAGTATTTGAATAGCTTTTCTAGCACTTCAGTTCCAAGATGCTTTTCCTCAAGGAAGTTCAGTGCAGAGGTCTGGCTTTCAATCTACCTGATGAATCTAGCTTCACAATAAGACTGAAAGCATTCAAGGACATATGCCAAGTTACTTAAGTGTTTCTATTGCATACACCTGCTACAAAAAAGGAGCCAGTAAACAGTGGTATGCGATTTTGGTGTGTGTGCTACTTGATGCCTCTCGAAACCAGCCACAGGAGTCTGTGTCATTATGGGAAGTGCCTTTTGTTTGTTTGTTTTTATTTTGATTCCTTCAGTGCAGTGACTCAGATTCCGATTTAGTTGATGTTTGTAGACGTTTGCTCTGTGTCAAACACTGTAATCGGCGCTTCACTGATGTTACCTCATTCAATCCTTGCAATCATTGTTGAGAAATGCCTACTATTTCCATGAGCTTAGGAGGTGAAAATGGCTTGCCCAAGCTTACTCAACTCTGAGTGTCTTGGGCAGCAACCTAGCAAATGATAAAGCCAGGATTTGAACCCATGTCCTGTCTCCCCAAGCTAGGCACTAATCAGTGTTCAACATAACACACTCCTGTTATAAAAACAAATCAAAAACAACCCAAAAGTCCTATGGTTAAAGAAATTTGGAGAGCATAGAAAAAAGCAGAGTTAACTGGTTTCCTAAACATAAGATTTTCTTAGAACCAAGAATGAAATTTTATATTAGCCAAGAAGAGAGAGGCAGCCTGTGGTTGGAGTGGAGTATGTCCCAAACATTTTACTTGTGGAATTCTTTCTGTATGAAGCTGCCCACAGGACTCCACTTGTTGGGAAATGTTGTGTGACAGTCTCCTGAGCCTATCATTGTGTGCTATTTTCAGAGCTTTCTATACTATCTCAAAGAATGGCAGAGCTCCTTGTGATTCATCACACAATTCCATTGTTTGCCTTTGAAGGTGTAGCTGGGAAAACAGGCCACATCATGAAGCCATGAAGAACCCACAGAGTATCACTCCTGCTGGGTTTCTGTCAAGCATTTCTACCTATCCAAAAAGATCCTAGTGATGACTAGGATCTTTTACCTAAAGTCATGAATTTGGAAACACGTGATGTAGTGGGCTATGGACTACATCTTCTAAGAACATTAGGTTCCGAGAGCCACAGAGGGAGTTTTTATGTTCCATTTTGTGATTCTCTGCTAGAACTTTATTATCAACATTCTGGGAACTAACAAACTCTGGTTCTTATGAGGACAAAAGATCATGAGGATCTTCTATTTGTAGATATATGTCTGAAGGAGAAGAAATGCTTTCTGAGCTCATTCACTCCCAAATAATCTGGGAAGGCATCAAGAGAAGGGAGCTTGCAGAACAAGCAGTTTTCAATATGAAGTGATGATAAAATCCATTGAACGGAAGTGAAACTTCTTGAATCTTAGATGTCCTGTACATCCTACATCCCACATGTTGGACTTGTGAATTAACATGTAAGGATGTGATGGGAACTAGAAGTCATGGTGGGTTAACCGTCATTAACAGCAAATGAACAATGTGAGACACAGAATGTGAAGAATGACTAATTCCCTTACTCTAGGTTATTGTCCTCACTCTCCAAAGATGTCAATGCAGCTGCGCTTTTTCCCCATTTGTGAATGTGGCTAGAATTCTTGATATGCAACTACAGTTTCTTCCACACCAAAGGCAGGTTAAGTCTGTCCTCTGTACCATGTCTGCATGAGTGCCGGGCAGTTCTTTCATCATGATGACTGCTGGCCTCCAACCCCACTCACTGTCAACCCCCTACAGTTCTCAGTTCACACCCTCAGTCTCAACTCCCTTCCATCAGTCCCTCAACTCCCAGAGTACACTATTTAGGATCCCATCCCTCTTTATACTAGCAAATGTGACCACCACCTATATGAGCTGATGGCCAACCCCAAGATTTTTGTCCTTGATTATTTTTCAAGGCTTGGGAAATACAGACACACATCTACACACACATAGCTATTTGAAAATACATGCTGGTATATGTATCTTAACGTATGTTATATAATACGTATTAATCTATGTTAATACCTAGTTATGTGACTTCATTCATCCATCATCCTGAGTGAATTGGGAAGTTGGTATAAATAGTAGAATTGTCCTGACCATACCATTCTGCTAGGCATTTGACTTTTGGCAAGAACTTAACTTCTTCAGGAGGCCCATTCTTCCTTTGAAAAATGGGCTCATAATAGCCACCTCATTGTGGGACTATGAATTTTAATTATGCATTAGAAAACATTCTACAAATTCTGACAAGCAATCAAATGTTGCTACCACATTAATTCAGTTAGCAGAAATATGAATCTGCTCTATGAGACTACTAGGCAAGGTCCATGGGCCTAAAGGTAAATAAAGTCATGCCTACCCAAAGGACCTCATGTTACGATAAAAGCACTTAATGCACTTGACTTCTGAGTAGCATTTAATCACATCCTCCTTTTTGAAACCCATTTATCTTGTGTTCCTTCTCTCTTTCCCTTTCATCTTTCTCAATTGCTTTGGCCAACTAAGTCCTATTACACAATTCCTAAATGTTGAAGCTCCTAAGGCATGGATCTCAAGCCAGTTCCTCATCTATACTCCCTCCTACACAACCTTATTTACTGGCTTTAAATTTCATCTCTCTGTCAAGGCCTGTGACATTTGTATCTCCACCCCAAAGTGTGATTTCTTACATTCAAGATGAGTGGTACAACTGATGGGCTTTCAAACTCTACATGTCCATGTGGGAAATCTGTTTCTACCCTTGTTTTTCTTATCTTAGTAAATGGTACTTCCATCCGCCCAGATGAAAAGAACAAAAACCTGGTTATTGGTAGTTACACCTTTCCTAACATGTCCTTTCCAAGCCTATTATGAATCTCTGCATCTGTACTACCAACATCCTAGTGCAAGCCACCAGCATCACTCACCTGAACCTTCACAATGACCTTCTCACTCAACCCCCAGGCTCATCTTTCTCAAATAAAAAATGTACTTTCTTGATGAAAACCCTTCAATAGCTTCCCATTGCATTTGAGAAAACAAGCAAGCAAACAAAAATCCTTAGCATGGTACAGTAGGCTAGGACCTGACTTCTTCCCTACTTACCAGTCCTCTCAGGAGTCACCCCCTTGCTGCCAACCAGTCACTTTAACCTTCTTTTGGGTCCTCATATACACAATCACTCTTCTGCCTCAAGGTCTTGCACTTTCTCCAATCTGTCTTAAAGCCTTGCCCCATCCACTTTGTCTTCACTTAGCTAAGACCAACGACTCATACTTACAGGTTCAGTTAAATGCCACTTCAGAAAAGCCTACCCTGACTCACCAATCTAAAGTCGATCTCCCTGCTATTCTTTCTCATGGGAGCCTGTACTTCCCCTTCACGGCATTTGTAATGATTTTATAAATCTGTTTATTTTCTTTTCTTTTTGAGGGCAGTGTCACTGGCCCTCATATGTGGGACCCAAACTGGAGCTGCTGGCTTCCCAAGCCAGCGCTTAACCACCGCGCCACTCGGCCAGCCCTCTGTTTATTTTCTTAATGTTCACCTTCCCCACTTGAGAATAAAGGTGATGCAGGAAGAGGTTAGACTGTTTACGTTCCTGAATACTCAGCCTGGCTGGTAGTGCACGTTTAGAACATATTTATAGAATGAAATAGTTAAATAATGACATACATTTGTATAATCACCCAGATCATTGAAGCCTGACTCTTTAAACCACAGTTCTGAGTTAAGATAATTTGGATGATAATTTTTATTAATCATTTACCTGATTCCTTACACTGAAGTAATGAAACAGAACATCATTTTTTTCTTGATGATCTAGGTAATGAAGGAACAAAGGATATTAAAGTAAATATAGGCAAGGCTTACAATTAAGGTCAAAAGCCAGCAGCACTAGCATAAATTACAGAAATGTGGTTTTCTAACAGTTAATATAAACATAACTCAGGGGTTTTAGTTTGACTACAATTCAAAATGAGTCAACAGGAAAATATGGCTGATAGAACATTAACATAGATACAAGCTACATTAGTAGAACTACTGATACTCAAATAAGACAGGTGAAAGTTCAGCTCTGTTCTGGACCTAAAATATCAGGTATTATATTTCAGAACATCTGCCTTGAAGTGGCACATTTGAAAACTTCAGAGTTTCAGAGGAAATGGCCAAATGCAAGAGGCCATCTTATTGTCTCTTGGGTTTTCTCAAACCTCTTGTATTGATTTTCTTTAGGACTCTTTGTCTAGTCGACATCCCTTATCATTAGATAATTGTAGCCTCTTAGGCAAACTTCTACACTCTCATTGTTCCAGTGACTTATTATCAGCCACTGATTTCCCAAGTGTAAATTGCATTCCCAGAACTTTCCCTAAGCTTCAAATGTCCTGGTACCTGCTGGTTACCTCTCTCCCCGTTATCTTGTAGGTGTCTCAGACATAAGCCAGCACCCCTCCCTAATGCAATGATCCATTCATAGCAGCACCTTCTACCTGCTCCCAAATCAAAAACCTAAGGAGTATCTTAGCCTCATCTTCTTCCGTTCTCAAACCTGCTAAAGTGATGAATTACCACTGACACATGGTAGGATGTGATCCACCATGCTCTGGGAATATTTCAGAAACCATATTACTTGCTTTGGGTTGGACGGGTTGAGTGTTTTCGTCAACCCTGTCTGCTGTAACAAATTGTCATAGCTTGAGTTGTCCAAACAACAGACATTTATTTCTTACAGTCCTCGGGGCTAGGAAGTCCAAGGTATGGATGCTAGTATGGTTAAGTTTTTGGTGAATGCCCTCTTCCTGGAGCTAAAATAGTGTTCTGGATGCAATTTCAATGTGTATGTAGGTGGGGGGGAGATTTGTTACCCATGCCAACAAGCAATTCTTGGGACACCAGCTGACTGCCCTACAATCTGACTCAGTTCTGACACTATCTACCCAGAGATAGCTAGCATGAGATCCCACAGGTTAAGTGGTCAGTCCTACAAGACTCCCACCCCTGACACGTACGCTTCAGACACCAGTATCAAGCCCAGGATACGACTTGTGCTTTGGACCAACCAACTTTAGCTTAGGTGTCCCCATGACCCCCTCCTGGGATTTCAGATGCCTGTTGCAAGCCCAGGTGGTTACTTGAACTTCTCCCCAACCAGCTACCAATCAAAGGTTCCAACAATGCCCTCCTACTCAGTATGCCATTTGCAAGTCCAAGTTGTTACCTGTACTTCTGGCTGGCAGAACTATATATCAGTGTCTCTTATGACCTCATTCTCAGGTTTGATTAATTTCCTAGAGCAGCCCACAGAACTCAGACATTATACTTAGTGATTTATTATTAAAGGATATAACTTGGGAACAACCATTGGAAGAGATGCACAGGGCAAAGGATGAGGAAAGGGCATGAAGCTCCTGTGAAATTTCCAGGGGAGCCACTCTCCATGAATCTCCAGGTATTCACCAATCTTGAAGATCTCTGCACCCCATCCTCTTGGCTTTTTATGGAAGCTTTATTATAGAGGCATGATTGATTAAATCATTGACCATTGGGCATTGATTCAACCTTTAGGCCCTCTCTGCTCCCCAGAGGTCTGAGGTGAAACTAAAAGTTCCAACTGTCTAATCAGGTGGTTGATTCTCATGGCAACCAGCCCCTATCCTTAGGTGGCATCCAAAAGTTACCCCATTAATGTAACAGGAGACACTTTTGTCACTCTCAACATTTAGGAAATTCCAAGGATTTTGGAGCTGTGAGTCAGCATCCATGGATGAAGGCCAAATATATATGAATAGTAGGTTTTGGTCATCTGAATGACCAAATATGTATTTTTCTTATCAATCACAATATCACAGCTGCCTTCTTGCTGTTTCCTCACATAGCTGAAAGAGAGAGAGTGAGAGAGAGAGAGAGAGACAGAGAGACAGAGAGAGAGAGAGAGACAGAGAGAGAGAGAGAGAGAGAGAGAGACAGAGAGAGAGAGAGAGACAGAGAGAGAGAGAGAGAGAGAGACAGAGAGAACATTCCAGTCTCTTCCTCTTCTTGTAAGGGCACTAATCCCATCATGGAGGTCCCAACCTCTGGATCTAATCCAAACTTAAACATTTAGTCCATAACTAACATTGGGTTAGGGCAGGGAGTCAGCCAACTTTTGAGATGGAAGAGCCAATTCTGTCCCTCAAAGTTTTGCGAGATCTATAAAACAAATGAATCACCATTATGTGAATAATATCCTTTAAAATTTTTATAAATGAAACTATGATAGTTTTATTTTCATTTTCAATTGAACTTCAGAGCTACATGTACATACCCAAAGAGCCGCATGTGGCTCGCAAGCCACAGTTTGCCAACCCCTGGGCTATAGTATAGCTTTATGATACAGTTGGTGAAACAGCAATTCTGCTCTCTGTCCCTGTCTATATGGCCACAGTGCCATTATTTAAAATTTTTTATATCCAATTTTTAAATATTTACTTTTTTCACTTCCTTTGAGAGTGCTTGTGCCTCCTATCACCTTCTCTCCCCCACCTACCATTTGCTGAGACTTAGGAAAACAGAGAAATGTGTTGCCTGATTTTTTTAGACAATAACAAGTCATTAGAATGTAAACGAGGCTCTGTGGATTCTCCCATGAATGTATAGTCCAGCTTTAACAATTAATTTTGTCATGTTCATTTTGCCTGCCTTATTATGGTTTCCAGCACAACAAGCTATTTCACCTTATGCTTTTGTGTATGCTGTCCATTCCACCTGTGTACCCTCCTACCCTCACTAATCCTCTTTGCCTGGAGAGTCCCCACTCATCCTTTAAATCTCATCCAAGGCCATTTTTTTCCAAGGATGTCTTCTCTAACTGTCCAGGCTGAGCTACGCCTTCCCTATTGTTGGCTGGCCAGCTCCCTGGGCCTGCCATTATCAGATCCTGTGTTAAGCTGTGTTATCATGGTCTGCACAACCTGGTTGTCTCCAAAACACCCTTCCCTTAACATAGAATCAAATATCACGAAACAAGTGTTTCAAGTTCTGGGGAAGTTCTGGGGTCTTCCCAATATTTCCAAGGATTCTGGGAAGGAAGGGAGAGGAATTCCATTTCCTTGTCCCAGCTCACTGTAAACTGCCACTCTGTTGGATTCTCAATTCCCGAGTCCCAAATCATATGACTTTAGACATATCCTGTCCTCACTGAACTACTTTCACAAAGATGCTTCATATAGTTAAGTCTCACTTTTCTCATCTGTAAAAGGAGAAATAGTGGAACTTTTCTCTTGGTTGTTGTGAAGTTTAAATGAGTTATTGCATATAAAGCTCTTAGCACAGTGCCTGATACCTAGGAAAAGCTTAGTAGATGTAGGTTATTGTTACTATCAACTTAATGAACAGGTAGAAAACTTTCAAGTATGGTCTCTTCAACTCAACTAATGTCAAGTTTTTAGTCTAGAATTGTGACTTTTCATGTAAGTAGAAAATGTGTCTTCTAAGACAAAACATACTCCAATGGCTGAGTCTTTTCGATCCCTCTCGCTACTCAATCACCCTCCTCATCTTCTTTTCCTTTTTTTTCCTTCTCCTTACATTTTCCCACTCTTCTTTTCTTCTCTTCCCACTTCTTGTAGAAGTGTGTAGCTTGTCTTTCCAGCTACAATTTAGAATCTTTCAGGGCAAGAGCTATGACTTGTTCACCTAGTAAAACTATAGACTGTCACACAGTATGTCTTCATTAAATCTTCAGTTTCTGAAACACAGAAATCTTTAGTTTGACTGAATTCCACCTTCCTAGATGTATCCAGGATTGCATATGCTTGATAAGTATCCTTCAAATATGTGTTTTTTTGTGCTTATTTATGTGTGTGTGTCTCTGTGTGTTTGTGTGTGTTACAAATAGCACCAGCAGCTAGCATTATTTGGGAAATTATAAGTAGATTATTTCATTTAAGTATTACAGAAACTCTATGAAATATATATTATCATTATCTGCATTGTACAGATAAGAAACCTGAGGTTGGTTATTGATTAATTTGAAATAATTCATTAAAGGAATTAAACCAAAACAATTCAACTTTGAAGGCTATGGTTTAACTATTACACTGTACAAACAAATACAAGTACTAATTTTATCATAGCAAATAGCTATAAAAAAGCTGGCAAAGTCTATTAATGTTTCTAAGGAAACTACTGGAAAGATCTTTCAGCTCATATCCAATACAGAATGAGTTATTAAAACACAAAGGGAAAGTATAATTAAAACTTAACATCTTTTCTAGGAAAGTAATCATTGTTCTTAACCATTCTCTGAAAAATAATTAGTGAATTAAACTCCATACTCAGGTTCAGAAAAAATAAGAAAATTGCTTCAGAAAATGCCATTTTGTCACCTTTTCACTTAGACACATGAAGTACATCATGTCTTGACATGATGACTAGCAATGGGGACAGACAAAGGTAACCACAAATCTCCTTAGCTCATCCGTTCATTTACTGGAGCAGCAGTGATATTCTAGCCTTTTGCGGATTGGGTGGGATTAACCAATGATTCAGTTTCTAAAATCAGACTGGTAGTAAGCAGATGATAAGGTGGGTTAGCAATTCCTGGTAATGTGCATTGGAAATTAACTCAAGTAAGACATCAAGGACAAGAGAAGATGAATAGCAGCTTAAAAATACAAAAAAAAAAAAATAAGCTAAGTTCTTGATTTTGATAATGTGTTCTGCACTGTGGACTTTAATGGGCCTGTTTAGGAAAAAAAAAAGACTCGAAGTTTCTTTGATGAAAAGTTAGAATAATGACAATAAAAGAAGTGTGACAGAGATTTAGAGATAAAGAGAAGAAATTATGTAATTTCTGTCCCTAGACCTATCTCTGTAGAGTATGCATCTTTCAAAATGACATAAATGGGCCTTGAAGATTATCTACTCTAACACACTCCCTTCTTCCCCACCCCAGATTCAAGATGGCACCCATTAAAGAGCTTCACTGAATTCTCAGCTGCACCATGGGCTGCCCTTGTAGCTTGTATAAACCATTTCCCTGAGCCTCCTCCTACTGCAAGGATGACACGGGACCTATAGAGGATACATATAAAACACTTTGGACATTTCCCTCCTTGACCACTATGGGTGAGAAAACTAAGACCACTGTGGAAGCATTCTCTTTCCTCTTCACTGTCTAAAATTCATGTTTTCTTCTAGACGCAGGTCAAGTCTAGAATAGGGCCTTGACAGGCCCACAAACTCTTTTAAAAATATCTTTGGTAATAATGATCTCTCTTGTCATAGATAACTTCGATGAGTTTTTGTGCCAAAAAAAAAAAAAAGACTCTACTTCAATAGGTAGAAAAGAACAAAGCCTGTTCCAAACAATGGATTCCTGTTTAATTCCTGCCAAAACGACAAATTCCCCACACACGTGGGGAAGGGACAGATAAAGGGACTTAAGGGATATGAAGTGTCGACAAATCTGGAAGTCAACACACGATTTCAACCTCCACTCCCAAGTCCTGAAGATTCTATTTCATTGGTTCCTTACTTCCTACATTACTTATAGTTGTGCCTTATTTGGGGCCTTATCCTTCCTTACACTGTGTATCTTATTTAGATGACATTATTCTAGATTCCATTACAATATATTATGATAGGTGCTCCATCCTAGCACCTCTCATAATATACCGTAATGGATTATTCTGGTGCTTCTTCCTATGCCATTGTAAGCTCCTGAAGTTGAGGAACCATGTCTCGAGTATCTTTAGGTCATTAACATACTGCTCTAGCACCTAGGATGAGCATAATGATCATGGTTCAATTCTGAGAAGGAAGGTCCTTTCAGAGAGATTCACCCTCTATTAAGGCTGAGAATAATAATTTTACCCAGGTATATTACAGGGAAACTCTAGTGTGTTTTGAGAAATCCTTTAGATGCAAATCCCCAAAGTCAATGATCTAAGTATTGTACTTAAACCTATTTCAATTTGAACTGACAATTTATAAAATTGGAGACACAATTGGCTAAGAAGGATATGAAAAAATACTAAACCTCATGAGTAATCAAATAAGTCAACATTAAAGCAATTACATAGGGTTTTTTTCTTTAAAATAAAATGAGAATATCTAATGTTGGCAAAAGTGCAGGCACCTGGTCATTCTCACTCATTTGTGCTCAATGTGTAAATTTTGAAAATGTCTTTTTCAAAGCAGTTCATTAGTAACAAGACACTCGAAAAACAGCTGATATCAACAGCTGATACAAAGGAATTCAGAAGTATCATGACTCATTGTCCTCTTTTTTTACTTCTTCTTCCATTTCCTTTCCTTCTCTTGTTGGTAGCATGACCAAATGCAAGAAGGTGGCAGGACATGGAGGTGGGGGCAGTGAGGAGGTGGTAGCAGAAAACCTAATGAAGAAATCTTAGTGGTGATCCTAGAAAATCAGTTAATCAATCTAGCTAAGCCAACATCAGTCACAGTCTCAGGACTATTCAATGTCGTAAGTCCTTCAAACAAAAAGTCATCAAAAGAAACCATTAAAGATAGAGGCTAATTAAATACATAATTAGAATCTGACTTCTTGGAAAGTCCTAGGAAGAGACTAGAATAAAATTTTTTGCACTTTTTTGGTTGTTTGGCCCTAGGCATTCTAATGTCCTAAAACTTATCTTTTCAAACCCAACATGAAGACCATTCTAAAAAAATAAAGTCATCGTGCTTTACTCTTTAATCATTGCTGAAGACTATCAGATTCTTTCCCAGGTTTTACACAATTATGTTTTGTCAGCTACTCTTTGCTTCTGAGGCTCTTGATTCAATTGAACTTGGCTGGCACGTATTGAGCACCTACTATGTACCAGACACTGTGCTAGGTAACAAGCATATGAAAATGAGTGTGCCTCCATCCCTGTCCTTATGGAGCTCATGGACAGGCACATATAGAAATAGCAAAAATAAAATGGGAGATGCATCAGAACTGATTTAGGTACTTTGCACCACAGGAGCACAAAGGAGGAAGCAAGACAGCGCCACCTGGAATGTCCTATACCAAAAACTGATGCCTGAGTTTGGCCTTGAACGGATAGCAGATTACCCAGCAAAATGGGAAAGTAGAGTCCCGGCCCACATAACAGAATGCACAGGGAAGTCTGGAAAGAGCCATGGATAATTCAAGGACCAGTTTGAGGCTTGGACATGCTGGAACTGGCTGGGTGAGGGTGAATTTGAGAACATGAGAGGAAATCAATGAGCGCCATGATTCTGGCGTTGTGAAAGTCAGAGAAAAGGTGAGGCTCAGAGGTGTCCAACAAAGGCCAACACAACATTGGGCAGCAAATATGAAGTGTGAGCTGGAGCAGAAGGACACAGGAGTAGTGGGATCAGCCAAGAAGGGGTAGCCAAGGTTTAAGAAAAAAGGATGTGACCTCCTTTATGCGCCCTCCCCCCAACATCCTCTTTCCCCTCTGGTAACCACCATTCTGTTGTCTGTATCTATGTTTTGTTTCTTGTTTGTTTTATATCTCACATATGAGTAAAGTCATATGTTTTTGTTCTTTTCTATCTGACTTATTTCACTTAGCATAATACTCACAGAGGCTGAATTATAATCTTGTACATCTGAAAATTATATAATATTATTAACCAAGTTTACCCCCAATAAATGTAATTAATTAATTAATTAATTAATAATTGAGGAAAACAGAAAGGAGGATGTGAGCCAGAAAAGAGCCTCACATGTAATATCAGCAGGAAGCTGCATTACTGCAGGAGTCCCAGGATTCCACCATGCTCCCCAAATGCTCCGGATGCCTGGGTAGAATTTCCTACCCAATATGCACAGATCCTTCCCTCTCCCCAGCAAACATGCAGAGACATGGACAGAGCAGACCGCGCCGAAACAAGATGGCCTTGGATTCAGAACTGAAGCGATGTGGAAGGCAAAGCCCTGAAAGTAACAGACTTCTGGGGTTGCAAAGCCATGCAGCTTGGGTTGACTTCTAGTGAGTGACTTCCTGTGGTTGATTTTAACTCAGTATGTGGCTGTCAGAACCACTGCTTCATTTCTGTTCCTAGAAAAATGTTTCTGGTGGGATGACTTTCACATGATGCCAGTGGGGCAGATCAGTCACGAGAGCTGGGGTAGCAGCACCAGGCCAATGGGGATCTGACTCCTGGTCTGTCCTCACCTGCTGTGTCATCCCAGGCATGCCATGTCAACTGTCCACATCAATCCAGGGTCCTTACTGCACAGAAAAATGTATGGCATTTGTAAAGCCCTTAGTTCAACACCTGACTTGTGGGACACAATAAATATTGGTTGGTTGAACAAATATTATAGTTCTTGACACTTTGAAAGATGATGTTTACATTTTTTAGTAGCTCAAATGCCCACAATTGATCTTCTGATCCAGTGGATCCACAATGATCCCATAAGTGCAATCAGATAATCACCCCACTTCTACCAATTAAGAGGCAGGCTCAGAGAACCTCAGCATAGTTCCCTAAGGTTGCACAGCCAGTGCAAACTAAAGCTGAGAATAGATCCCACATCTTCAGGCCAGGTTCGAAGTGCTTATTATCTATCACCTATCCTCTGTTCCTTCTTTTCTTCCACACATATTTATAGAGTTTCCACGATGACCTAGTTCCTGTGGAATACAGTATTCCGGGTACTAAGGGTGGAGACTTAAGTAGCCCACAGTCCTCTCCTTAGTGCTTGTTTATCCTCCCTTTTTAAGGCAGGCAAAGTAGTTTATTCAACTCGTTCAGGAGAAACTAGTAGAGAGCCTGACCCACAGGAAGAACTCATTAAGTGGTCAGTAAATGGGATGGTGGTTGAATGGATAAGTCTAATACAATGGATCCCATGATGCCCGTCCCAAGAACCATGGGAATTTAGCAGAAGGGAAGACCTCTCTACTTTGCAGAACCTGAGATGTTCAGTAATACCTGGGCTTTGAAGTCAAAGGGTTCAGTTTAAAATCCCAGCTCTGTGTGACTTTGGGCAGCTCCCTTTACCTCTCTGGGTTTCAGTGTCTACCTGAAAAGGCAGCCAATAATACTTGCCTTCAGGACTTATTCTGGAGGATTAAAGAAGACAGCCTTTTGAAAGCACCTGGCATGGCATGCTGGCACGTAGGAGGGGCTCCATCAATGGTAGCGATTATGGCTGATGCAAGGCTACAGGGAGAGGGAGCGTTGATTGGAACATTACAAGCACAGTCGGTATGTAGTGAGGCCATCACGACCCAGAATTATGGCTGGGCTATCCCACTGGGTCAAGGCACACTCTGTTTGAACACAGGGTTCTTTCTCAGACTGAGAGTCCCTTTGGGGCCTTCCCCACTGTCATGGGAGGTAGGACCAAGCCCTGGTCTTGCAGAGCTAGCTGCCGGGTTTCACTCTGGGGCTGAGTCACACTGACTCAAATCCAGTATAACTTGTGCCAGTGTCATTAAGGTGCAGAGGTCTGCAGGCGCCACAAAAGTGAGTCTGGCTTTTCATCCCCTGTCCACAAAGGCCAGACTCGCACACATATAGGACAGAACTGTAAACACATTCCCCAAGCCTCTATTTGCTCTCAAATTGGCCAGTGCGTGCCAACCGACCCCTCCCCACCCCCACCTCACCACCAGCCCCATGCTCCCACCTTCCACATCAAACCTCAAAGGCTGGAAGTGCAAATGAGAAAAATCGTCAGTGTTTACTGACTCAAAGAGCAGCTTTGAGCTGCAACCCAAGATTTTTTAGATTATCTGTAGCTTTTTTAGTCAGAGCTTGGACAATTCATTCTCTGCCTAGTATTGACAAGTATTGAAATGTTAATACCAAACCTAGAAATAGAAAAGGACTAAAGCCTAGAAATTCAATAGAGAAAAAATGGAAATAACTTTAATCATCAATAATAGGAAAATGATTAAGTAAAGTTATGGGACCTCAGCTATTAGAATATACACAGCCCCTAAAACAACGTTAGTTTTAGTGACATCAGAACATGCCTAAAATACAAGATGTAAAAACACAGATTAAAAAATTTTGCATGCAGCATGTTTTCAATTACTAAATCTAGATGAAATATACTAAAATGCTACTTCTTTATGGAATCACAATACTAATTTTTACTTAAGCTTTATGTATATCCATCCACATTTATAGAATAAATGCTTATAACCATTTACAGTAAAAAATGTTTTAAAAATGGCATCAATGGTTAAGGCAACTTTCAATCACCTTTCCCTTTGAAAGAGCGATAAGACAGATAAATTCAGTAAGAGCTTAGTAAAGTATTTAGCTCTCATAAAGCTCTAACTATCTCCATAGATGTAAAATTGTTAGAGATTGGTGAACAAATGGTGAATTAAGGGTTGTCTTAGTTTCCAAATAGTTGGAGAACAGTGTTATAGAAAGAAAAAAAACAACAAACCTTGATTTTGAATTAGGAAGTCCAAGTCTTACTACTAACTCTGCTACAAAATGGCTGTTGAACTTAACTTTTTTCACTCTATTTTTTTCTTCATTCCACTCTGTATTTTTCAGATTTTCCACTTGTTAAAATGAGGGGACATCATTCCTTCACTCATTCATTTATTCATTTATTCAAGAACTATTCCTTAAGGATCTTCCATGGGGATCAGGTCCTAGTGCAGGTGCTGGGGACAGAACAGTGAACAAAAGCGACATGGCTTCTGCCCTCAGGGAACTTATGTTCTGGTGGGGAAGACAAATCACAGTGGACCAATCAAATAAATATATAAAACAGAAGCGGGTGCTATGCAGACATCTAAGGCAGGGCACCTTGAAAGAGGGCAGCCGGGATGGTCTCTAAAGAGGTGACTTGTCAGTAGATAATATGTGAATTACAGGAGCCAACCATGCAATTTAGAGGCTGGGCGGGGGAGGGGAGAGGTGTCTAGACTGAGGGAGCCACAAGTACGAAAGCCCTGAAGCAGGAGTGTGGCTGGGGCAGAGAGCAGCAGGGGAAATGTGGTGGAAATGAAGTCAGTTCTTTCACTGCAGTTGAACCAAGTAGCATCCACCAGAGAGCCTGTCGGCCAACGCCAAAACTCCTGTGCACTTGAGATTCAAAGTCCAAGGTCTTTGCTCAGGGGAGAGCATTTACAGACACTTCATCAGCGCCATGGCGGGACTTTGAAGGGCCGCTGTGCAACTATTAGCTGATCCCGCTCAACAAACAGTGACGCAGTCGCCAGGCATGTTAGTGCCCAAGCAGGTGATGATTTTCTCTCCGCTGACTCCAGTCAAGGACTTTCCACTTCCAGATTTCAGGTTCCAGGTGACGTTGGGCTCAGGGGGTCAGCTGGCGAGGGGAACAGGTCATGCGCCAGCCAGGTGACATGCTCTGCACTCGGCTCGAATTTCAAAGAGCCCACTTTTCTGCCCGTGTGTCAAACACACAGTTAGTTTGAGTGCTGCCAGCAGAGTAAGATGATTCATCAATTTCCAGACCCTTGGGAAAAAAATCTATTGTTTAGATTTTTTTTAATATGTTTTCCTAACCCCTATAGACATAGCTATAACTCAGGAAGATAAGCTAGGATGAAGGTATGGGCAAAAAAAAAACAAAAAAAAAACTCAAAAAGCAATTACTGTCATCTGTAACTATAAACCTTATCATTTATTGTGCACTAATAGTTGCATTTTCAAGTAGATATTAATTAGTGAGATAACAAGGTAATTTGCATTCCCCTAAATCAAGAAAAATTCAAACTACTTCAACACACCAAACATAGGTAACTCAGTCTTATTACTTTTTGTCATCGATGGGGTAACTGAGGCAGGGGAAAAAATGGATCATGACAAGAAGTAAGTTTATCCAGCGTGTCACAGAAATCAGATTGTCCTCAAGGATAACAGCGCATTGGGACAATTTGCAGAGAAGTGTTACTGCTGACAGTCACAGCGGTGGGGAGATTAGCAGTCATGGTTTGTAGCAAGAATGGGTGCTGCCTGTATCCCAGCAGAGCACCCTTTAGGGGGGAGGAAGAAGCTTTACATTAACCCGGAGTGTTTGGGGGTATAAATATTTCTGGAAGGGAAGCTGGGGCTACACAGCCAGAAGGACCTACTCATCTTAACGGCAAATTTCAGAAGTCCAGCTGGGTTTCCAGTCTGAGGCATGAAAAAGGATCCCAGCTGGTCCATTTTCCATAAAAACGATACACTGTATGCTCAGGAGAGTTTGAACAGGGTGGGCTGTGCACACAGCCATTCCATGGCTTGGTTCGGGAATGTATTTGCTTTGTGGGAGCGTGTGTAAGCCTACTTTCATGTGATGCCAGCTTTGTGACACAGAGACGTCCTCGTGGCTAAAATGTTCAATTCTGTACAATTAGAACTTGTGGTGTATATATGAACGTGACATTCACAAGTGCCTTTATTTGTTTATGCACGTTAGGAAAACACTTATATCGGACAAGAGTAAATAGCACAGGTGACCAGGAGTGTTTTTCCATGTTAGTTTCTTTTTTGTTTGTTTTTTTTTTAAACAGGGGTCAACTGATATGAAACAAAATAGAGAGGAAAAAATATTACACTAAAATATAAATTTGAGGCACATCTAGTCAAGGTTCTTTGCTTCTAAAACTAAAGAAACAGAAGCTGAGAGAGAGATAGAGTTGCTTTCATCAGATGACAAAGCCTATGTATGTTTAGTCAGAACTCTGAACCAGGTCCCTGCTGACCCTGCACAGTTCTGGGGGTGTACCTTCCTATGTCTCAACCAGCACCTTGAAGGGTAGGAGGGCTGTCATTGCTGTGTCTTTCGGCCCAAGAGTCTCATCCCTGAGAGAAAGAAATGAAAGGTGATATGGCTCAGCAAAAGCAACAGGGTATTAGCCCTCAGGGACCTGATTTTATTTATTTTTTATTTTTTTATTTTTTTGAGGGCAGTGTCAACTGACCCCCATATGTGGGACCTGAACCAGGGCCGCTGGCGTCCCAAGCCAGCTCTTAACCATCGTGCCGCTCGGCAGGCCCTGGAACCTGATTTTAAGCCCTTCATCTGTACTTTTTGTTTGTGATCCCAGATAAACCACCGACTTCACCAAGCATCAATTTCCTCATCTGTTCAGTGTGGATAATGGAGGTGACTTCACTGGTTAGTTTGAGCATCAAATTGAAAGAGAAGATTATGTATGAAAGACACAGATAAAGAAGAACACGGCAAAGAAAATTCTTGTTCTTTTCTTTCCTTGTCTTCTCTGTCAAGATGCCGTGATTGTTATTCTTGCTGTTCTTATTGTCATTTGATAGCAAGTAAATAGCCTCTCATTTCATCTAGTTCTTTATCACACCTATCTGATTTGATTTCCCTTTATTGGATTCAAGGGAGATGAAGACAGTCTTTATATTGGCATTATCTTCCTTAAAGCGGCATTCATCTTTCTCAACAACCTGAAGGAAGGCAGGAAGCAGGATGTCGAGAGGTACTGCTTCCATCCTTATTTATCAATTACCAGAAATAACATCAAGGATTCCACACTTTCCCCACCTGCTGCTTGCCAGGAGCGGTAATATTCTATTCTATTGCCTTGAATTACTTGTGATAAGGAGGGAGTGTTTGTTAAATATTATCCAGCCAGTAATACCCTTATTTGTATAGGACACCTGTTATCCAAAGGTTTCACTTTATCCTACAAATATCTCATATCCAAAAGACACATCCCAGTACCATCCATAATCCAATGTCCTTCACAACCTCAGTTTCCAAAAGACACATGACTCTGGTTGTCTTTCTCAAGCATTATCCCACCACTTAGAACACACCGTGTCACACAGTCCGAAAAGAAGCTTTATTTTTCGTTGAGATTAGGGAGACTATGAGATCTGAAATATTGGGTTGGAGTCAGGAGATCCAGGCTTCCATAACGATGATCATAGTGGTTCTTTGGATGATAACACTTTTGACCACCTACTACATGGCTTATGTAATTCTTATGTCTTCACTGAGTTTATCCTACCAAAATACTGGTCAAGGTGATTTTGATATGAGTAACCAAAGAACCAACTAAGAATGGTATAAATAAAACATCATCTCACCTGAAACACTTCTGGTTGTAGGATGCTTCCAGGATTGGCCCCACAACATTGGGATTCTGCCATCTTCAGCCTGTCAGCATTTGCTTTCAGATTTTTCCCTTCATGAGCACAAGGTGGCTGCTGCAGTTCCAGGCATCACATCTTCACATAATAATGGGAAAAATTAGAAAAGGGACATGAATGTCATGTTGGAGCCCCTTTATAAGAATGAGGAAAGCTTTCCTGAAGCTTCCCAGGGGACTGCCCTCCATGACTCACTGATCTGTGCCTATTATTGAGTCATTCAAAATGGGGGGGGGGTGTTAAATTGCCATATGTCCGTGTGCATGCACGTGCACACGCACACACACACACTCACACCCCATTCCAAGGCAAGAGCTGAGGATGGACTTAGACTCTCTCAAAGCAGGAGAATGCTAATTCAAACCATCAGGATCCCATTAGCGAGGATAAAGGGAAAGACTAATTGTCAGGTAGGTAGCCATTTTACCAATGAAAAGGCAGATGTTCCTTCTTAACTGCATTGGTCTGGATTAACCACTGTGACAAAGGACTTTAAAATCAGTGGCCGAATATAATATTTTATTTCTCACTCACGTTATAGTCCAGTGACAGCTGTGGGGAAGGGACAGAACAATGCTCCATGTGGTCATTCAGGGACCAAGGCACCTTCTGTTAGTGAATCGCCCTCCCCTTGAAGCCGTCATTCTGGGGGGGATCGTGACAGCAGGAGGATTCTCTACAGAAAAGTACTATGGGCCGAGAGACTGAGAATGGTGCAGAACTTTTAGCTCACATCCCACTGGCTATAACTTGGTTACCTGGCCACACCTAATTTTAAGGGAGGCTGGGAGGATGATGGTGTACTGTGGAAGAAATGGTAGGCCTTCCCTATGATCAGAGGGCAGGTGGATCAGCTGACATGCCATGCTTGGGAGATCTGAATGCATGGGTGCAGCCATGCTGCCCCATGATACTCCTACCTGTGTGGCATTTTTAGCTACCAATTCATTTAACATTCCTCTAAAGGTGTTTTCTGCTCTACCCATCTATTGTCTAATCCCTGCCCCTATCATGGTACTGAAATTGCCCTGGTGAAACTTACTCCAGAGCTTGCCTCAGTCTCAATGTCTTCCACCTCTCAGTGACATTAGATTCTATTGGCTCCCTGTTGTAGAAACACCATCTTTCCTCAGTTCTCATCACTCTTTCCTTTTTTTCCCCCCACTGTTCTGCTTGGCCATTTGCTCTCAACACTGGCCCCTCTTTCTCCTCCCCTCCAATTCCAGTCCTCATGCCTCTACTTCTCTCCCCATGGAAAAGACTATTCACAACGATGGTTCCATTCTGACCTCTGTTATCGTCTGCAATATTAACACCATGCCATGAGCCTATCCTCTGGCCACCAGGTTAGAAATTCAGATGTTATTGTTATTACCATGACTACTCTTATTTATAGTTATACTACTATTATTGTTATTAACCCTACACATTTCTTTGCATATGCAAGGCATTTTGGTAAGCACCTGGTTTCAATTATCTTTAAGCCTCTCAAGAACCATAGGGGTTGACTTCAACCCCATTTATTTTCAGATGAGAAAGCTGAGTTTGGGAGAAAAATGAAATACTATTAAGTGACAGAACAGGAGTTCAAAACTACACAGTTAGACTCCAGAGTCAAACTGTTAGCCCATATACACAATTCCCTCTGAAAACTATGACTCTGAGAGCTACATGATGTGAGTCCCCTTCAAGCATTCCTGAGTCAGGTACAGGGCTAAGCACACAGTAAATGAAAGCATGTGCTAGATTTAAATTCACACATCCAAAAGCCAGCAGATCCTCTGCTGCCCAAATCCTACTATCTCCCTAATCTTTTCTTTATGTATGCACACACAATTCTTTTCCTATTTCTATTCAAATTGTGCCATCCTTGTTGACATGCCCTTAATCTTAGACCCCTAAACAGTAACATCAGGTAATATTTATCAAGTTCCAGGCAATGCTTTTTGCACTCTGTCCCTATAAAGTAAGTCTGATTATTATCCTCCTTTACAGATTGAAAGCTTAAACTTAAAGAAGACGTGGAGGAGATTGAGTAATAACCTGGAAGTCTAACTCTGCCATCCACATTCTTACCCATTAAGTTCTCTGGCCTGTGGCAATGCCACTAGCTCTGGTACATTCCTGCCATAGTCTCTCAAGACTGTATTTGTCCTTTCCTCATTCCTGTTGACAATCTCCAGAACAGATTCTCAAGCATCCGATTATGAAAACCGTCTCATTCCTAGTGTACAACTCGTCCAACCCTTTTAAATGATTTTTATTAACTACGGTGAGCTATTTTATATTTTACTTGGCTCCACCACCTGTCTTCTTGTTGATTAATATCTTCCAAAACCTTTACTCTTTGTGTTAATCAAGGCAGAAGTCTCTTTGTGCCCACATAAGTTGGATGTATCATTCTCTCCGTGATTTAAACTTTGTGGAGAGTATCAGGTGGGACTTTTAAAGCATCCTGCACTTCAGGCTCTGAAAAAGGTCTTTTGAATCAATGGACCACTGTCGGCCAGCATTAGTCTCATTGCTTCAACAATTGCTTTCTGTTTTGCTAGCTCAGGGGAGGCACCCAATCAATCTTCATGGAAAGTAACATCAGGGGTTAAAAAAAAAACAACACAAAACATTGGAATTTATTCATTTCTCCACCAACTATTACTCAATACATTGAGTGCTGACTATATGCTAGGTTCTATCATATTACCTATCTGGAGGGATGTCATGAGCATTAAATGAGGTAAAAGTCAAGTCTTTAGCATAGCTTGTGGCACACAGTAAGAAAGCCACACCTAGATAACTCCCAAGCTCCATTTTCTCTTGAATAAATGCAGTTGTGAATTCATTGGCACCCTCACCTTTGCTATGGCATTGTTAGCCTGTGTCTCTCCTCCTGGCACTTTACACTGGCCTTCCCCCAGAATCTGCCTCTTGGCCGAATATAATATAATGCCCAGTCTGTTCTGCTCTGTGTGGATTCTGCCAACTGTTGGTTTTTGATCCTGCCTCCCAGCTCTGCATTCTGTGTTTCACTCAACATTGATTCAACAGATATTTATTATGTGCCTGGCACTGAACTGGGCTCCGTGTATTCAATGGTGAGCACGATAGATATGCACCTACACTTTGAGTAGGAAAGAAGCAGCAACAGTGAAGTGTAAAAAAAAAAAAAAAGTATGAGCTTGGGAAATACAGAGTGATATGGGAGAACATATTCAAAGCAAAGCATAATATATACATAACACAATATTTATCTAAGCTCACTCGTCTGGGTTAATCTCTTTTCCTTGTGTCTAGTTAAATCCTACTCATTTAAGGGTTCTCTTGATTGTGGTTATGGTGTGGGGGGAGGGTCAAAAATGACTTAAATATCACAGGAGAATTTTCTGGTTCATATGACCAAAAAGTCCAGAGATAATGAATTTTATCTTCCCTTCATATGGTGACTGGAGATAAGACAAAGTACTGCTTCCTCTCCTTTTCTCCAGTCCAGTTGTTCAGCATTGGCTCCATTATTGGCCAGCTCGTCCCCTAGTGGTCCCCAAATCATTGCCTTTGGCCTCTGAAGGTGCATGTTTCCTTTCCTAGTTCACAAAAAGCCAGGAGGAACACATCAAATAAAAGCCCTGACTCTTGTCTAATTGGATCCCGTTAAGTCTGGTGGCTGTTCTATGCACAGGTAGTCAAGTTCTTACCTGTGTATTTCTAATACATCAAGTTTAGTATTGAACCACATGCCCTACCCCTAGACCCAGGGGCGAGGAGAGCTTTCCTGACAGATGTTTTGCCTGAGAGTGGAGTCACGTGATGGGCATTCCATGCCCCCCTTACATTTATGGTTATTGCCAAATTCTGTACAAATCAGATTCCCATCTAAACTCCTGCCAACAGCAAACGAGAGTTGCCGTGCCGCCACATCCTCACCAGCACCAGATATTTTTAAAAACTTACTTATGTTAATGTGAAAAGATATGAAATATAATCTTATTTATAGGCTATTCTTGTCTCTTATTTCATAAGTTGCCAGTTTCAATAATTTGCCTGTTCCATAACTAGGTTGTTTTTCCTCTTCATATTTATTTTTTATACCAACTGTTTCTCAGTGACATGATTCCTTAATCATGTTTACCAACCTGTGTCTTTCCATTCTGATGCTGTTACACAGATGCTTGGGATTTCAAGGTGTCCAAAGTGAATAAATCTTTCTTTATGGTTGGTCTTTCTGTGCCTTTTTGAAAAACTCCTTTTCTAGCCAAAGACAATAGAAGTAATCTCCTATATTGTCTTCTAAATTTTAAAGTTTTGTTGTTTGCCTTTAGGTCCTTAATTCATCCGGAATTTCCTTTTGTCGATGGTATGAGGTAAGGGCCTTATTTAATAGTATTTACATACTTATTTATTGCAATTTGAAAGGTCAGTTTTCTAGTACTATTTATTGGCTGGTCCATTCATTTCTGATGTTTTACCTACTAGTCTCCATTTACAAATGAGTGTAATCCAGGCCTCTGTATTCAATCCACTCATATTATTTTGTGCTTTCTAACTTCCTTCTTCTCTTTGCTTCTTTTTCCTCCTTTCCTACCTTCTTTAAGATTGACAAGCTGTCTTGATTCTGACTCCTGTCTCAATGCTCCAGTGATTTAAAAGTTCTTCTGTGCTGTTCTTTAGAGATTAGCCTTAACTTCAGCACACTCAACTTTGGTTTAACAACGTCAAAGTTTACAAAATACCAGGAGTGCCAAAAAAAATGTATAAAGTGGACACGTTGGTCAGTGTTACTCAAGCAGTAGTTCGCCGTCATCAGAAGTGTCTGGACACTGATGGTAACCACTTTGAGCACCTCTTGTAATTGCAGAAGTCAAACATGACTTGTATTCATCTTTTGTTATTGGTATATATTAAGTATTACAATTTTAATGCAGCTTTCTTTTCTTAAAATGTGTATGCATTTTTTTGGCACCCTCTATATTTGCCTCTCTCTCCCAAAATATAAACGTTTTATCACATGGGAACTGCTATCATCCCTTTTTACCTTTTGTGGTATTGATAACCAGTATTTTAATTCCATCTTGTTTGCAACACTTCAACTAGTAATCATCTTGCTGTTTTCAGCAGTCAAGTCTTATTTGCTTTATCTACGTGATTTTTCAATGTACTTGCTCATTATTGCCCCTTGTGTTCTTTATATTCATCCTTGTAGCATTTTTGCAAATATCATTTCACTGGTTTTGAACATCTTTTGCTACAGCCAGTCTAATTGTTGTATGTTCTTAGATATCTGTCTTTTCTTTGCACTTGCTTTTAAAATTGTATCTCTGTTTGGTGTTCTGTATTTCTCCATTATGTGTCTAATTGAGCTTTGTGTTTTTTTTTATTATCCTCAGAATTCAGTGTGCTGCTTTATTCTGAAGAATCCTATCTTTCTTTTAGTTGTGATGCCTCTAAGCCATGATCTTTTATTTCTTTTACATTTGTGATTATAATTTTCAAAATTGAGAAATACCTTTTTTATTTTATTAAATTTATTGGGGTGTCATTGGTTAATAAAATTATATAGGTTTCAAGTGTACAATTCTATACTACACCATCTGTATATTGCCTTGTAAGTTCATCACCCAAAGTCAAGCCTCCTTTCATCAACATATATTTGACCCCATTTTCCCTCTTCTACCATCCTCCTTCCCCCTTCCTTTCTGGTAACCACTAAACTGTTGTCTGTGTCTATGAGTTTTTGTTTGTTTGTCTTATTTGTTCATTTGTTGCTTTCAATTTTACATCCCACATGTGAGTGAAATCATATGGTTCTTGACTTTTGCTTTCTGACTTATTTCACTTAGCATAATATACTCAAGACATAAGAAAAGATGATGGGCTGGCCAAATGGCACGTGGTTAGGAGTTGGCTTGGGATGCCAGCTCTGAGCAGCAGGGCCCTGGTTCGGATCCCACATATGAGGGCCAGTGACGCTAAGCCCTCTACAGCTAAGATGGTGAGCAACAGTTCAACCTGGAGCTGGGCTCCTGTGAGTCGCCGGCAACAGCATAGGCTGCAGTGGGGCTGGCCAGTATTGGGCATGAGCTTTCATGAACTGCAGTGAGCTGCCCTGAGCAGCCGTCCAATGGCCAGCAAGCAATTGTCTCACCTGGGAAGAGCGCAATGATAATACCAACATGGGCTAGTGAAGCGATGTCCTCCAAAACTAGACTGAAAAACAAAAGGACAGCAACTTGTCTGTTCCCCTTCCTGATTCCCCAGCTCTGTTCCACTCACCAAATTCCCCAATAAAATCTTTAAAAAAAAAAAGATGAAATACTGCCATTTGCAACAACATGGATAGATCTTGAGAATATCATGCCATGATCTCTTAAAATATTATTTACCTCCTTTCTATTTCTTTTTGTTTTTTGTTTGGATAACCTACTAGATATATGTGGAACAAACATATTGTATCCTTCATATCTCTTAACCTTTCTTTCATATTTCCTATGTCTTTATTTTTGCTGAACTACATTTGGGTAATTTCTTTAGATCTATATCTACTAATTCTTTCATCTTCTGTACCTAATTAGCTGTTTAACCCTTCCACTGAGGTTTTTCCCCCCCACAATTACAAGTTTTTATCTTGAGGAATTTCTCTCTCTCTCTCTCTCTCTCTCTCTCTCTCCCTTATAAAATGAACCTATCCTTCCTTCACTTGGGTCATAATTTCTTTTACTCCTTTTTAATCAGTTTTTTTGGTTTTTTTTATAGCCCTCCTCAGATTATTTTATTATATTGAATTCTTGGTATGCTATCTCCCCAGTGGTAATATTTCCTGGATTGCCCTCATGGTATAGCTTTCCTTCCTCAAATGGTTTATAATTGGAGATTGTGAGCCCATCTTTAGTAGAGGTTGTTTCTTTTGTTGTTGGAATCACACAGGCAAAATTATGAAATTTTACATTTTCTTCCATTGTGGCATCTATTTTGTTCATGAATCTGTAACTAATTTTTATATCAGTAACTTTATTTGGAATTCCTATGCCACCTGGGAACTATAAACTCAAACACCATAACCTCAAGTGGCATAGCTTTAAGTTTTTATTTCCCATGCGAGGCATTTCTTATCCACCCAGAGCCCTGTTAATATAAGTGGAACCCCTTACAAGATGCTGTATCTGCAAAATATAAGTTTTACCTTTGCACTGTCCTCAGGCTCAAGCTTTGATTTCCTATCTCATATGGGGCATTCAAACCTCCGCCATCAACCATAAAAACCTATTCTATATTCAGTATCCATTCACAAGTTGCCACAGTGTCAGCTCAGGTATTTCTTGCCATGGCAAATTTGAGCTTCTTCTTAATTTAGGGTATTTAATTGAGCTTTTGTCTTTGACCATATTATTAAAAGTTAAATCTCAAAGTACATCTCTCTTATTTATCTAGTTGGCTAGCTAGCTATGTGTCTTGGGTAAGTTCCTTATGGGCTTGAGTTTCCGCTTTTTTTATTAATTTGATAATGAACACAAATATTGGTGAATTCTCACAATCCCACAATCAGGGATACTGGTAAGCAGTAAATATTCTGAGCTCCAGTTTTCTCACCTAAAACAAGGGATACCAACACCAATCTCTTAGATGTATTATGCAGATGAAATAAAATAATTCATGAAATTTAAAAAAAAAAGGACTTGGCACAATGTCTGATGTGTAACAACAACAAACAAAAGCAGAGGGAAAATATCTTCAATAAATACTATTAGTGTTATTAGGAAATTTGGTAAATAAGTATATGAGTAAATGAAAGAACCTTAGCAATTCACACATTAAGGTCCACGCATCCCATATTCTGCAAATTAGAGTTCTCTCACTATGGAAACAATGGGATTTCATTCTCTAAATGTGGGCCTCTCCTGGTGTGTAGGCCCTAGAGCATGTCCAAGTCTAGTTGCCTGATCTTGGGCTTCAGGTAGCATTTCCTAGCTTCCTTCCACACCTGAATGTGAGGTGTGCCAGAATTACAAAGACGATAACACCCACCTCCTTTGGGAATATTGCTACTGCTATGTAATTTGCCATGCCTCTTGCACATAATCATAATGTCATATTTCTAATAAATAGGTCTCAGGGTAGAGAACCAAAGTTGTGGAGTAAAAGCATTATGAAGACTAAAGATTTAAATGAGGCAGCTCTTTTGAGGAGATCTGAAAAACCACTTCCCACTGAAAATGTGTGGTACTCAGGTTGTACTCTAAGTGTTACCATGGTGCTCATCAAATGTTTCCACTCTGTGGGCCTCACCCAGGTTAAATTATTCAAGTGTGCTTTAAAGTTGACTCTTCTCAAGAGCAGTGGAGAAAGTAGGATTGGTGGCTCATAAAGTGTGTCTTGTTTGGGAAACGGAAATGAGTCTAGGTGTCCAGGGGCGGGGGGAGTCAGCGCCCAGGACTGGCTGTGACTTTCTCTTTTTGGTTTCTCTCACAGTGATCCTGGCAGCCATTCGATGTGACCTCTGTTCAAAGACATGAGCAATGGCTGGAAGAAATGTGAGTGAACTGGCAACATGTAGCCTTGAAAAAAGATTGGAAAAAGACGTGACAGATACCCTCTCTTATCTGTACGGTGCTTGAGTGGAAGTAGACTCTATTGGGGGTGAGTCAAAAACTCAAAGTGTATGTCACCACTATTAAGACATTATTTTTTGAACACCTGCTCTGTACCAGGCTCTATGCCAGTGATGGAAATATCAGTGGAAATTTAGTACAGGTGAATATAATATGCCCCGTGTGCAAGGTGTTTTATTTTTATTATCTCACTTAATTTTCACAGTACTGCAAGGACTCATGTCCTGAAGAACTAACTATATTATGTCGCTTCCCAGTTTCTGGAAAGCATAATTTCACTCAACATGGAAGGCTCTTTGATTTAATCGACAACAAACAGGCTTTGTAGCTAGATAAACCTAGGTTTATTTCCCAAATCTGCCACTTATTAACTTTGTTACTATAGTCAACTTAATTCAAATTCTCTTAGACTCAATCTGTTCACACATAAAATGGGCTAATAATAACTGCTTCGTGGGCTACTCATGAGAATAAAATGAGATGTATTTACATAAAGCATATTAGAAGTTACCATTTAATGAGCACGTTTTTTGTGCTAGACATGTGCTAAACTATTTATAAACATTTTATTTAGTCCTCACAACATCTCTAAAGTACAAAGAATTCTAATTTCTTTTAAAGAAACTAAGGCTCATAAAGATGAATATTTTGCCCAAAGCCATACAACTACTGAGTGTCCTCATTGGCATTCTAAGTCCAGCTGTCTTACTCTTAACACTATCCTTTAAAGGATTAGGAAAGCCTGACAAATAGTGGAAATACTTACCATTTTTAGAGGTTTGGAAGAATGTTGGCTGTAAAGTGTTTCCTGCATTGCAAAGCATTGCAAAGGAGGTTAGAGGGGGTAGTTTCTACAGTTTCTTCCACCTCAGATTTCCCAAACCACTAGGTAGAAAATAAGCATGCGTTGACAAAATTTGGCCCCAGGATACAGCATAACCACAGTTTCCTGCGTGACCCATGGTGGTTACCTACTTCTGCTCCATCTTCATAAAGAAGACCCCTTGGTCTCAGACCCTATTCCTTAGACTTTTGGGCTTTGGATTGGTTTTGATCACTTTCCCCTTTCATTTACTGACTCACATTAAATCTCTACCCACACTTTTAACATCACCTTCTGGAAACTTCCACCATGCACAATACTTGATGTCTAATTTCTCCTCCGCAAGAGGTCCTCACTGGCCCTGGTCACTGCTTCTTCCAAAACAGCATCTCTGAGGCACAATGAACATTTGTTCACTCACATCATTATTTCTTACCATCCAGGCATCCTCATGTCCCTCACCGACATTTATGTCACTCGGGGAGGTGGGGCTAATAATCGAAGATGCAGAGTTATCCCAACCTCCACCTCTACCCAAGAAACACATCTCAGGAAAACCTGCTCACCACAGAATAACTTCCTTTCAGGTCCACAGTCTTCCCTAACAGTGTGTGCACCTAGAAGCTATATCATAAGTTCTATATGACAGGTATCCTGCCTGATATTTCTGTCAGACATGATTTGGCTTCAGAAGAAACAAAAGTCTTTAAACATAAATGAGGGGTAGAAAAAAGAAAAGAAAACAGACTGCCTCCCTGCTTCACACAGCGGAGACTTGAGGTGACGAGCTGGAAGGGACATTGGAAATCTATCTACATTTTTCTTTGTACAGTTGTGGAAACTGACAACCAGAGAGAGAAACACACTTGTCTGAGTGTCTCATCCTTAATATCCTACTTATTCTGTTTGCCTTTTTCTCTGCCCCACACATATCTACACACACACACACACACACACACACACACACACACACACACACACTGTTGCTTAAATTATTCCATCTAAAAATTCATTTGGATAAAAAAGTAAACCTTGGGTCTTAAAAATGTGACTATTTCATGGAGGATTAAACTGTATACCAGATTTTCTTTTTTTTTAATTAGATGGATTTTCTCAGTGGAACACAGTACAGTGGAAAGAAAAGAAACTTTTGAGTTTACCTGACTTTGGTTTGAAATGACTCTCTTAGTTATTCACTGTGTGACCTTGAGTGACTTATTTCATATCATTGGCACTCATTTTCCTCTTCTAAAGAGGCGGGGACTCTCTCTTCCTCACAGGACTGCTGAAACAAGCTGAAAGTTCCTGTCCTCTAGCCGGCACATAGTAGGGGCTTCAATAAATAGGAGTGAAGAAAAGAGGATTTGGTAAGTGCTGTGGTGAGATGAAATGAAGTAAACAGGCAAGAGATCAATGAACCCTCAACAACAGACCCATATTTGGGCTAACCACACCCAGGTTCAGAGCAGCACACAAATGTAACACACCAAAGGAATAAGAACATAACTTGACCTCCAGTGATGGATATATTTCTCTAATCCAAAGTAGGAGGCTTGATGGACTCCATACCATGGGAAGGTCTCCCTTGTGGGGCAGCGGACACACCTGCCAAGGCCCCGTCCAACTTTGTAGAGCGAGGCTCTGTGGGATGAGGAGGCCATAGGGACTCTCTCCCTGAGGCTGAAGGCGATCAGGAAGCCTGTTTTCTCTTCAGGAGCCTGGGAATCCTAGCCATTGCCCCAGGGGAGGTCACTGGCAGCCTTTAGCCAGAGTGATCTGAGTCGGGATGAGCCATGATATCTAGTTCCAGTAAAACCCACAGAATGTTCTGAGCTTGTGACTAAGCCTGAACTAAATAAACAACCCTCACCCATCCACCTCAAGAGGGATGGTGATGTGTGGTGTGGCCTAGTAATCTCTTTTCTCAACACAAAAATGAAAAAAAAAAAAAAATGAAAGCGCCACGAGGCTGTACTTTGCCTTTTCAACATTCTTTTACCAATGACTTGTTCAGCCTCTATTTCATGCCAATCATTGTGTTAGGAGCTCTGCCAATTGGGAATGTTACTGACAGTGTTCTCTGAAGCCCAGATCTCCTCCGGGCCACCATGGGGACAAGGGAGGAGCTGAGGAGACCGTGGTTGCCTGCTGCTACCTTGAGTCAACCAGAAGAGCTTCCCTTTTATTTGAAGGACCTTCTTCGTAATATTTTATTGCAAAGATAAAAATGTTTAAAAGTCCTGCATTTTTTCAAAGTATGGAAACAGAATCTAGGACAATGACATTAAGTTAAGGGGATGATGGTCATATTTACAGAGAGAGGGAGAGAGAGAAAAATAGCTGATATGTATTGTTGTGTACCAGCCATTGTTTTCAGTTAATCCTCACCAGACCCTAGAAGTGAGTAGTATTATTAGCTCCATTTTAGAGAGGAGGGAACTGAGGTCCAGAGAACTGAAGAAAATTTGATCCAGTCAGGTGGTCAGCAAGTGCTCCTATTTAACTCTAGGAGCATGGAGGTTAGAGTGTGTGGTCTTAACTGCCACACCATGCTGACTCCTCCCGCCAAATCTCCCTTTTTGACCACCGGGGCATGGGCTCAGCTTCCCATCTCCATCCTGGACTTTGTCAGGTGCAGTCTCTGCTCAAATGTTGCCTCCTCAGAGGGGCCTTCTCTGACTGCCCCATCTAAAATGAAGCCCCCACTGGTCAGCCCGGTTCTCCTTCCCACTGCTTCATTTTCTCTCTTAGCCTTTCTCCCAAACTGATAAATATTGCATATGTATTTGTTCAAGGTCTTTGGCCTGTGGACCGTCCCAGAACATCAGCTCCTTGAGATCAGGGCCTTTGTAAGCTTCTAGATCGTGGTCCATCTCTGACAACTTAATTAGAAAAATGCCTTGTGGAAATAAGTATGTAAAGAGTTGAAGAGAGAAAGTGGATTGGGAAAGGCAATACAGTATAGAGTGCTAAACCCAGGATACAGGGTCCGACAGCTTCAGTTGAAATCCCAGCTCTGGTCACACAATTAGCTGTGTCACCATAAGCAAGCCTCTGTTTCCTTGTTTGTAATCGGGGCAGTTAACTCAGACTCAGTGCTGTTGTGCGGATTAAATGAGATATGCATCAAGAAATGGTTCTTTATTGTTTTCTTTTTTTTTCTTTTTTTAAATTAGAATCAGGTGTACAACACAATGCAATAGATAAACTCTTTACCCCCCCCAAGTGAAAATCCCCTCCCCAGTTCGCCACCCCACTCCCCCCCATATCATACATATCTATCACAACTCCCCTGACTCCCCTCCACAGTATACTCCACATCCCGTGATCACCCACATATTCAGTTACAGTTGGCATACAATACTATACAACATCAGCTTCAGGTGTACAGTGCAGTGATCAAGCCTCTACTCCATCCATGAAGTGGTCTCCCTAACAAGACATGTGACTATGTGACACGCCACAAAATTTTTACAACAATATTATATTCCCCGAACTGTATCTCATATCTGTGTGGCAATATTGTAGTTGTCTATTTATGCTGTTTAATCCTTTCCCCTTCCCCCTTATCCCCACCCCCCTCCCAACTAGCAACCCTCAGTTTTCCCTCTACATCTACGAGTCTGTTTACTTTGGTCATTTACTCAGCTCTTCAGACTCCACACACAAGTGAGATCACATGGTACCTGTCCTTCTCCAACTGACTTATTTCACGCAACGTAATAGTCTCTTCACAACATTATCAATTACATTCCCAGAACTGTCCCCATATCCCTGCGGCAACATTGTAGTCCCATCTACACTGTCCAAAACCTTCCCACTCTCCCTCTTCCTCACTCCCTCCCAGCCAGCAACCATCAGTTTTTCCTTTATATCTGCTTGGTATGACTTCAATCTTATTAAATTTACTGAGACTTGTTTTGTGGCCTAACATGGTCTATCTTGGAAAATGTCCCATGTGTACTTGAGAAGAATGTATATTCTGTTTTTTCAGTGTGAAATGCTCTAAAAATATCAACGAAGTCCAGCTGGTCTAAAGTATCATTTAAGGCCCCTCTTTCTGTGTTGATTTTCTGTCTAAAGGGTCTGTCCATTGGTGACAATGGTGTTGAAGTCCCCTACTATGATAGTGTTACTGTTGATCTCTGTCTTTATGTCTGTCAAAATCTGTTATATGTAATTAGGCATTCCTATGTTGGGTGCATAGATGTTTCTTAGGGTTATAGTGCCCTTCTTTGTCTTTTATTGTAGTCATTTTAAAGTCTATTTTGTCCAAAATAAGTATTGGTACTCCAGCTTTTTTTTTCTCATGTCCATTTGCATGAAATATCTTATTCCATCTGTAAACAGCATATACATGTGTCCTATTTTCTTATCCACTCAGCCACTCTCTGTCTTTTGATTGGAGCATTTAGCCCATTCACATTTAAAATGATTGTTGATAGGTGCATATGTATTGCCATTGTGTTATTTGTATTCCTGGTCTCCCTGGGTTAGCTTGTTTACCCCTTTCTTTTGTTTAAAAAAGCCCTTTTAACATTTCTTGCAATGCTGACTTGGTGGTAATGATTTCCTTAAGCTTATTCTTTTCTGAGAAGCTCTTTATTTCTCCTTCAATTTTAAGTGATAGCCGTGCTGGGTAGAGCAATCTTGGTTGTAGGCCTTTATTTTGTGTCACTTTGAGTATCTCCTGCCACTCCCTTCTGGCCTGCAGAGTTTCTGTAGACAAGTCAGCTGTTAGTCTAATAGGAGTTCCTTTGTATGTAACCTGCTGTCTTTCTCTTGCAGCCTCTAGGATTCTGTCTCTGCCTTTAAACTTTGCCATTTTAACTATGATGTGTCTTGGTGTGGACCTGTTTGGGTTCAGCTTGTTTGGAACCCTCTGCACTTCCTGGGCATGTATGTTGATTTCCTTCACCAGGGTAGGGAAGTTTTCAGTCATTATTTTTTCAAATACATTTTCGACCCCTTGTTTCTTCTCTTCTCCTTCTGGTATTCCTATGAGTCGAAGGTGATTGCGTTTCACCTTGTCCCATAGGGCTCTTAAACTATTTTCATTATTTTTTATTCTTTGGTCTTTTTGTTGTGCCAACTGGGTGATTTCTATTTTGTCTTCCAAATTGCTGATCCGCTCCTCTGCTTCATCTACTCTACTGGTGATTCCTTTGAGTGTGTTCTTCATTTCAGTGATTGTTCTAACAGGTTGTTCTAACAGGTAGTTCTAACAGGTTGTTTTTTATGGTTTCCCTATTCTTCTTTATGTCCTCACTAAGTTCCTTAAACATTTTTATCATCAGTGTTCTAAACTCTGTCTCTGAAAGGTTGGCTCCCTCTGTTTCATTTAGTTCCATTTCTAGAGGTTTCTTCTGATCTTTTACTTGTGACATGTTTCTTTGTTTCCCCATTCTAGCTGTTGCTCTGGGATTGCTTTGATGTATTAGATAGATCACCAGAAGAGCCCTGGCTGGATCACGCAGGCACACAGCTCACAGTCCAACACTCCCAGGAAAACTCCCAGTCTCAGCCTGTCCCAATCAGCCGCTTGCAGATCAGGCCGAGGAGCCCAACAACCAATCATCAGCCTAGCAACTCTGCAAGCGCAGTGCCGAGAGGGGGGACCTGAGGCGGCTTGCACACTCCCGAGTCTCAGTGAGGAGCCTGTTGGAGCCGGAGCATGCCACCAGGCATTTCCCTGGCAACGCAGCACAAGCCGAGCAGAGGGTGGGGATCCGAGGCGGCTCACGCACTCCCGGGTCTCAGTGAGCAACCTGTTGGAGGCGGAGGGCACCCGCCCAGCGTTTCCCTGGCAACGCAGTATAAGCCGGGCGGAGGGTGGAGATTCAAGGCCGCATGCGTGCGCGCATGCACGCACACACTCCTGCGCCAATTCCACCAGACCAATGAGGTCCTGGACCTGATCCTCTGTAGGAGGGCCCAAGCGCGACAAAATGGCGCCCTCCCTACACCACTCGCGTGCAGGCTCTGCTCCACGGGAATAGCAGTCCCAAAACCTCCAGCCTTTGCACCAAAGGTGCTCAGTTCAGTCCGTCCCCTCAGGCTCCCGGCTCACACAGCCACTCCCTCCACCAGGAACCAGGTAAGTGCTCACCGGCGAGCAAGCCCGGGCGCCGGCCCCACTGATTCTCCAGCCGCTCTCAGCCTCACCGAGCTGAGCAAAGAGAGTCCTCACTAATTTACTGCCGGCTATCTTAGAACTTCTGTTCCCGGCAAAGGAGCTCTGGGCTGGTGAGCTTGGTGTGCGGCCGGAGGGTCTCTCCCCGAACCAGACAAGCTTCCCACAGCTGGGGCTTCCCTCACGGGGTTCGCCCTCTCTCGTCTCTGCCTATCCTATCAGACCCGACGTGGCCTCCTCTTTAAGTTCTTCGTTTAGTGATTCTGTTCATCTAGTGTTCCGGGGACCTCCAGGGTTGAATGCTGTATAATTTGCTTGTAATTTTTGTGTGTTCCTGGGAGGCAGTTAGCACAGCGTCTGTCTATTGCCTATTTTCTTAAAAGGTGTTTTTTCCCTAGCGCTAGTCTTGGAAACATAGCTAAACACATAGTAAATACTCAATAAATATATGATGGATGATTGATGATGGAATGCTGGGTCATAGTTAATAATGAGAGAGGCCATGTTGTATTATGAAAAAATAACGAAAAGGGGGTAGGAGGACCAACAACTAGACCCAGTTCTGCCATATAACCAGCTGTGCACCCTTGGACAAATTGCCTTGTCTCTTGGGTCCACATTTCCTCCCGGGTAAAACAAGAAGCTTGGACAGAATGGTGTATACTTTGCCTTTCATCTCTGAAATCTATGAAATTGAAAACACCCCACAGAAGGATATCCACTAGCAAACCAGGCCACCCCATATGCTGTCAGGAAGCTGGAATGATCTATTATGGGTTTTTTTTAAATTTGCTTCCTGGGTTCCAGTTCAAATAAAAACTCTTCGCACGACTCACATCAGAGAATAACAGTCGGTGCTTTGGCCAATGGATACTGATATTTACAATGGGCAATTAATTTACTCTCTTATCGGGATCTCTGAGGGTTGTTCTGGATTGGTGAGCCTCTTGACTAGGCTGGAGGAATTCCTTTACCCCCTGTATTTGCCCTCCCTGAATGGGAAATGAATGAGATGTATCGAGGTTGTCTTGGAGACTTCTGTTCCAAAGTCCACCTTGGGGAGCTCGGTGGTTTTGTTTCTGGTCCATGGGAAGGGTCACTGTTTCTTTTGACATATTGATTGATTGGAAGAGACCACTGCCAAGGATTTTGCAGCTTTAGAAAGTCATGTTGGTGACCTGATGTGAAAGTTCTGTGTTCTTAACCATTATTCCCTTAGCCAGCATTTTCCAAACAACTGATATTTTACATTTGTCCTGTATTCAAAGAAACTACACGGCCATAATGACTTCTAAGAGTGCAACAGAGTCATCCTTTTTCTGTGAATTTGTGTTGTATGGCTGGTGGAGAAGCAAACATATCTCACTTATAAAAATATGGATTATCTGAAAACTTGCTATACATCTCATCTTTTCTTTGACATTTAAAAAAAATGAATGCTATATAGAACTTTTTTGATTTTTAAATCATTTCACATTTATTATTTGATCCTCATCAAAACTGTATGGAACTAATATTACTACAGATATTATTACAACCTCCTTTTTCATATGTGGAAGTTGAGTCTCAGAATGCCTATATGACTGGCCTAAAGACACATTAAATTGTGTCTTTTCTGCCTCAGCTCCTTGGCTCAGAGTTGAAGGAGAGCATAGAAGATTGGAAAAGAACCTTGGCCGGCATTCCTATGAAGGGCAAAATAAGAGACAATACTATTTACAACATCCTGTCAACGTTCTTATCCCCACAGAGGCACAGAAAATCTCTAGGAAAGGAGAAGGGACCTTAGTGACCAGCAACTTGCTTGCATAAATATCAATAACGTAAGACCTGATCTGATTCCTGGCCCCATGGAAATTCCACAGGGTCATGGAGGTGGGAAGGTGAGAAGGGAGGTTGGGACTGAAGATATCTGCTAAGGAGTCAGCTGCACTCAGGCTACAAACCCAGCTGTGCCATCTGACAGCTCTGTGATTTTTAAGCAAATGATTTCCTCTCTCTGTGCTCCCTTTCTTCAGGGGCAAATGAGAATATCTCTCTCACAAACTCGTTATTGAATCAAATGTAAGAGGAATGCATGGACAGTGCAGGTCAGCGCCCCTGGAACTGAACAGTAGCTACAATTATGTGTAACGGTGAACATTTTATCTCACCTCATTGGGTCACAATGTCTTTATGTGTGAAATAAGGTGGTTAGACTAGATGTATTCCATTGTTTTTCTTCAAGCTCCATACGGTACATGATTTATAACTGTATTCTGTAGAATAGAGAGAGATAACATTGTTAAGGATTCATAGAGTGACATGTCACTGATACGTGTTAAGGTAGGTAGCAGGGCCTTGTGAGTGAATAGAAGGTACCTTTGGCTATTACATCTCCTTGATAACAAAGGTAATATTTTTAAAAGCCATCTTTTATTGAGCACCTGCTAAAATATATATTATCTCATTAATTCCCCATGAAAACCTTACAAAGCAAGTAATACCAGCTCATTCTGCATAAGTAGGGAGATTAAAGCTTAAATGGGTTAACTGACTTATTTAAAGCCACCCAGATCGCCTGTAGTGGCATAAAGTGTGTTTCATCTGACTGTAGCTCTTGTGCCCTTTGCACTATCCTGTGCTGGCTCCATTCATTAAATTAGCTGTTTAATCTCTATACGACCTTTCTTTTTATTATTCTACATTGACGTCTCTTTCTATGTTCTTCCCTCTACCTAATAACAATATAATGCATATTTAAATAAATGTACCCTCCGCTGCATTGTGTGCTATTGGAAGTGTGTGACCTATTATTACCTACTGAAATCTATGTCTTTATTGCATAATTCAGCATTCTAATATTCGCTAGGAAGAGTGTTTTGAGTCACTTCCTTGCAAAGGTCTGTATTAAATTACATTCGTTATTCTTCCTAAATGTAGACAAGTCATGGTTCAGGTGAGCTAGAAAGTTCCTCCCATTATCCTCAGCACATTTCATCACCTTCGTTATTCTCTGTGACATTTATCAACACAGCCGTCAGACATTTGAAAGAAAGAAAAAAAAAATCACTTTCAATTCTGAAGCGTTTAACTAACGCCGAGCCAAATTCCGCAGGTGAAAAAGTCACATTCTTGCTACAAATGACACATATTGCCTGCTGGAGCATAATGAGAAGCTATAAAAGCAGCATGCCAAGAGTCAGGGTATGTGAACTATTAAATCTAATAGCTGTGACTTTTGTTGCATCACGCTTACAGCTCTGGTCATGTTATTCCAAATAATACATGACTCCCCATGTACCAAGTTATAGAGGTTGTGGTGACATTCTCCTAGGTCCCCTTTGCCATCTCCCTGTGTCATTTTCTCATCCTTATGCAGAAGCCCTGTTTTCTAAGGCACATGTATATAACATGTATATAACAGTGTCTGGCCATGTTGTCTTTCAGCTGTCACCTTGGCTGGTATTTATCACTCTCTCTTCCTTCGGTCATGGAGAAATCAAAGTCTTACTACCTGCTCCAGTGTGAGTCATTTTGGGTGTTGGGGAGATGGTCAACATTGTCTTAGGCTGAGGTCCCCAGAAGCAGACCCTGAGAGGAGGACTCAGGTGCAAGTGACTCACGGAGGCAGTACTCCCAGGAGAATCTAGTAACGGAATGAGAGAAGCAGGGCAGGAGGGAGAACTCAGATCAAGTCCTGGGAGGGGAGCTTCATCCTCATACTGCAGTGGAGGTCTGCATGTAGCTTCCATCCCAGAGCCTGGAAAACTGGCTGTCACTGCCTCCCACACCCTTCCATCATCATTGACAGTGGCCTCTGGCTGTAGAGAGGGAAGTTATAAATTCGCGGACAGCCTGAGGGCTATCGTTCAGAAAGGAGATAAAGCCCACTGAAGTTGGGCAGGGCTAGAAGAAATGGTAAAAAGACATCTACAGAGGTAGGAGTGAAGTACCAACAGCATCCGCTAGGCACAGCCACATGGATCAACCACCCAAACTCTAATATCCTAATTCCTCAATATTTGTACTGAGTTGCTAGGGACCCCGTAACAAAATACCACAGACTGGGTGGCTTCAACAACAGAAATATATTCTCTCACAATTCTGGAGGCCAGAAGTTCAAAATCAAGGTGTTTGCAGGGCTGGTTCCTTCCGTGGGCTGTCAGGGAAGGATGGTTCCAGGGTTCGCTCCTTGACTTATAGAAGGCTACCTTCTCCCTGTATGTCCTCATCTTGTCTCCCCTCCATTCACATCTCTGTGTCCAAATTTCCCCTTTTTGTAAGGACACCAGTCATGTTGGATGTAAGGTTCACCTTACTCCAGTGTGACCTCATCTTAACTAATGACATCTTCAATGACCTGGTTTCAAATACAATTATATTCTGAGGTTCTGGGGGTTGGGACTTCAACATATGAATTTTAATGGAACACAATTCAACCCACAACAATATTCTTCCATTTCAAAGACTTTAATAAAACCCAACCGGGTAACCCACTTCCATGCCCACATTCAACTTCTTACCTTCCGGTACTAGGGTCTGGAACCTTTAACGCTTTACTTTGTAGCACATCTTCAGTCCTTGATAAACACAACACAACATAGCAGACCCATAAAATAAAGGGTATGAGAAAATGCTTTGTCAATTATAAACTCTTACTTGAGTTTTAATTGCCATTGATTAGCATTCCCTCAAGAAATAAACATCATGTATTTAGCACATATTTCCTGGTGTTTCCGATTTTAGAAATACTCTATAAGTGCAGGATGGATTAAAGGAAGGAACAGTAATTGCTGAGCCTGTTGAGGTGTTGCAAATTGAAAAGCATAGGAGTTTGGATGAAGGAGCCACAGAGGAGATGCTAGAAAATGTGAGACACAACCAAAGGGACAGTTGCACAGCCTAGTGACTCATTCGATACTGGCAGGCACATCATGGGGACAAAAGGCAGATCTTGATTTTTTTTTCTTCCTGCATCCATATTTTATTATATTGTATTCCTACACTGCTACTGGTTCCCTAGTAACTGCCAAATAAAAGCCAAACTCTTTAGCAAACACCCTTCATGACCTTGCCCCTACGTGGTCTCCAGCCTTATATTTCCCCATTTTCCCCTCACGTCCTTATTCACACCTTGTCAATATGTTCTGAGCTCCTTACCTTTGTTTCTTCCTAACACACCTGTTCTCCTCTCTTCCTGCAAAGTCCTTCCCCAATGGACACCTGACAAGTGTCCAAACTGAGGCTGAAAGAAGGAGGTCTACTTGGCCTCCCACTGGAAACCCATTCTCTTTTGCCTTTAGCTACTCTTGCAGTTTGTAAATCCTTCTATCATCATCCTTCTCACAGCAGATCTCAATTGTTTCTCACCGTGTGCCACCCTCATAAAATCATAAACTTGAGGACAAGAATGTGTTAGATTCACCTTTCTATCTGCAATTCCTAGCACAATGTCTTGTCCTTGAACATAGTCAAGAACTATTTGTTGAATGAATAAATGAATGTAGACACAGACTAAATCAGATGCTGGGTAACACCTTCCACCCCATCCGAGGGATCTTTCCGACCCTGGAAAGCTGGTGTAGGAATCTTCAGAAGCTATAGTTCTGATGTTTTGTTTTTTTAAGATTCTGAGAAAAAGATGTATTTCTCAGGTGTGCCCTCCTGTACTGCTCCCAGTCCTATCATGCTGTGTGTTTAGCCCTTAATTTAATTGCTGGATACCTGCGCACATGAGCTCAGCTTCCAGAATCCCCATACCGGAAGCTCAGTGTTCTCTGGAGGCTCCACCGTGTGTTCATACCAGCCGACAGAAGAGCCTCCCGGTGGAGGACAGGCTGGTTATTAGGAAGATAAGCTCCCTCCTAGTGAATGAGCAGCTTCTCACATTGACAAGGAGGAAATTCTGGGATGTTCTAAATTAAATTACAGTGGCTGGAGAAAGAGAGCTGTTAGTCTGTTAATGGCTGCTGAGCCGTTGACCAAAGATTTCTCACATCCCTGTTTTGCCTGTTGGAATTTCAGATTAATTTCCAGGTGGCTATTTCCACAGAAGATCTTAACCAGGCACCATCTAACGCCAGGACCCTACACCACCCCCCAACTCTTGTTTATAAGGGGGCCTCCAGGATTTCTGCCCCTAGCCAATCCATGGAACTGGACATTTCTTTGTTTGAACCCTGCTATGCCAGGGCTGCCCCCCAACACCTCTACCCTTGCTTCACCTTCTTCCACCCCTCTGCCTATAGCTCATGTAAATTCTTTCAGACTACCTCTTCTTGTCTCTTCCCCCTACTTGATGTGTAAAAATGCTTGCGAAACCATGGGAAGGCAGACATGCTGTCTTTTCTACCTAGCCATGCTGAGACTGGTCATTTAGACTCCATACCCCAAGACAAGCCTTTTGGGTAGCATTTGAGGCTCAATAAGACCTTACTTCCCAAAAGACTTTTAGCTGTGGGAGTTAAAAAGTTTGTCTAAAACGTGGCTGAAGCTGCTTAACTTCCACACAATCGCCCCATAAATTAGCTATTTTCCCACCGAATTAGAACATTTCTATTCAAAGTATGATAGTAATACTTTAATTCACCTTCAGATTTCCATTTTTCAAAAAGACTCTAGTATCTGCATTCCTGTAATCAAGAAGGCAGAATGTAGCAAAATAATAATAATTTTAGAGACAAAAATCAAATTCAAAACTGGGCAAGGTTAAATAATGGCTTTTTTTTTTTCTTATCTAAGGCAAGTTTTTGAAAATCTCAGTTACCTCATCTATAGATTAGGGGTAATAATAACCAGCCTTATAGTATTTGGTAATGATTAAAAATTGTGCAATCCACATTAAAGGATGTAGCTCCGTGTTTCCCACCCAGAAGGCTATTGATGTTTGGGGTGGGGAAAACGTCCTTTTGTGCAAGTCTGTTGCATACATTGTAAGACAGTAAACATCTCTGGAAGCTGAGCTATAATTCCAGTAGTGCCCCTGGTCACCGGGGCAACCGAAAGTGTCCTCTCTTGCCTCCCCCCCATATTGCAAAAAGCCCCATCATACTGAGATAAAACTTATCAAGTGTTATGGCATGCTACACGTTGTTCCAAGAGCTTTATTTGATTCATTTCCTTTAGTCTTCATAAAAACTTTATGATGCACTGGAAGATAAAATAAATTGCTAGGTTATATAACTAGAGAGACAAGGACCTGGGTTCGCAAGCTTGGCATTTAGTGTCTGAGCCATTCTGATGGGAAGCATAGTAGCTGCTCAATAAACATTCTCTTCCTTTCTTCCTTCCACTTTGGTTTCATTTCTGGTGCCTTTGGCTAACTCCTCAGAGAGCTCCAATTAGATTTTGTCCCCATGTCTTATAGGAACCCCAGAGGCATGACTTTCATTGGCCCAAGCTCAATCTTGACAAGACTAGATACCTTTTCTTTTCTAGTGACAGATATCTCAGGGCCAAATTTGTCATGCCGTAACACGGCATAGCCCACTGAGGGATTTCACTGGGGAAAAATGAATAAAATATTAGCTTATATGTTTTTCCTCCCATTTGATTCTTCTCCTTCCTTTCCTCCAGGACACTCCTAGGCTGTGGGTACACCTCTCCCTTGGCTGATTTTTGTTATGCTGCATGTGGCTTGGGAGGTAAGAGTTCTGCCCCCAATTCCAGTGTCTGGGGTGGGGGTGGGATTCCCCCTACACCCAAGTAATTATCCAACACCAACTGGGTACCCTACAATTCAACTCAATTCTGACACTATCAACCTGGAGATAGCGATAGGTTCCACAGCTTGAGGGTTCAATCCTATAAGACTATACCCACCCATGCACCCCTTCAGACACCAATAGCAAGTTGACTGTCACCTGTGATTCTGACCAACTAGCTATAGCTCAGAGGTTCCAACAACCCTCTCCTTTGGTTCAATACATTGGCTAGAATGGCTCACAAAACTCAGAGAGGCATTTTATTTCCTAGATCACCAATTTATTATAAAAGTATATAATTTAGGAATAGTCATAGAGAAGAGATGCACAAGGTAAAGTATGGGGAAAGGGCACCAAGCTTCCATGTTCTCTCTGAGAATGTCACACTCCCCAAATCTGAGGTGGTCACCAACCCAGAAGCTCTCTCAACCTTGTACTTTTGGATATTTATGGAGACTTCATTACATAGGCATTATTGATTAAATCTGTGGTCATTGCCAATGTCCAGCTCCACTCCCCTCCCTGGTGGTGGGGTTAGGGGCTACTGAAAGTTCCAACCCTTTTATTACATGGTTGGTTCTCCTGGCAACCTGCTGCCATCCTTAGCTTACCTGGGGACATTCCACAGTCACCTCATTAACATAACAAAAACATTTTTATTACTCTCATCACTTAAGAAATTCCAAGGGTGTTAGGAGCTCCCTGCCAGAAACAGGGAAGACCAAATACATGTATTCTTACTATAAATTAAAATATTGCAGTCGGTTTGCAAAATAAAGTCAGTTGTGTACCTTGGATATAACAGGAGTTCACGGCCCATCTCACTAGCCCACCTGATATAATGTAGAAATAGCCCAATCAGCTCTAACACTGTGGGGCCAAAGTGCTTTTTCTACTTGTTGCCTGCCAGTCACAGGGATTACGTTCTTCCAGGCAGTGGGAGTAAGGGATGGGCAGTCTCACTGAGATATGGTGCTGGGGTAGGAAGAACCCTGCACTCAAGAAAAGAAAGAATGAAAGACAGTTTGGGGAATATAATTAATAATTATATGGGGTGTCAGATGGTCACATGTCTGGTTGGGGAGACCACTTCATGGATGGAGTGGAGGCTTGATCACTGCACTGTTCACCTGGGGCTGATGCTGTATAATAGCGTATGCCAGCCGTGGTTGAATGTGTATATGGTCATGGGATGTGGAGTATAGTGTGGGGTGGGGTCAAGGGAATTCTAATAGATATGTATGATATGGGGAGGAGTGGGGTGGCGAACTGGGGGTGGGGGGTTGTCACTTTGAGGGGTAAAAAGTATAACTATTGCACTGCATTGTACACCTGAAATTAATTTTAAAAAAAAGTTTATTTCACAATAAAAGAATTAAAAAAAATTATATCACCAATCAAAAAAAAGAAAAGAAAGAATTTCCTCCACCATCAGCTCACCTCATGCATTCAGACTCTTTCCTATAACAAGAAAGTATTAACATCAATGCTCCGTTAGCTATTCTACTTTAAGATTCTGGTAAATTCCAAAAAGGAGGGCTAAAGTCAGTAAAGAGGCTGCAGAGAGGAGCAGGAGACAGAGATGGACAAAGTACAGGTAAGCTCAATGTCAGGTAGCATGCATTCAGCCCCTGCCTTGTGTCCTGTGGATGCTGGGACTACAGATGTAAGTGACATCATCTACCCCAGAGGGGCTCATAGCCAACTCATTAATTATTGGTTTACATTAATAAGAAGGAAAAGATTGCAGGTTGTTTAATTTTTGTCGAATTTTGTCTAGATTCCAGAAGACTTGACCCACGAAGACAGTGTTGGAATCAGTGAGAGGCTGGCGTGGGAATCCAGGTGCCCTACGAGTGCCCGGCATTCCTTTATTCTCCTCTGTGGCACTGTCTCTGAGATGACAGCATTACATGGCAGATCCAAGTGGGGGCTTGACAGTCTTCCAGGTCTGCTTTACAACCCAGCAGTTCCACTTCGCACTATGGTGGCCTTGAATATCTGTGAGCTCTCTCCCAACCTTGCCTCCATCCACTGTAAAGTAGAGATGATATATCTATTTAACTCCCGGCATGGTATTAAATTATGTATATGTAAAACAGAGGGTGCCAAAAAATATATATACATTTTAAGAAAGGAAAAAACTGTATTAAAATTGTAATAATATATACCAATAACAAACGATGAATACAAGTCACATTTGACTTCTGCAATTACAAGAGGTGCTCAAAGTGGTTCCCGTCAGCGTCCAGACACTTCTGATGATGGCGAACCACTGCTTGAGCAATGCTGACCAAAGTGTCTACTTGAATACATTTTTTGGCATCCTTGGTATAATCAGTATACATACACACATATATTTAAAGTGCTTTTCATATAATATAATTTTTATATAATTACTACTATCTGAAGTACTCTCAGGAATATCTCAACTAAACTCCTCAGACTGCAGGTACAGGAGCTGGGGTCCAGCAGTGCCGTCACCTGCCCATGTTTTGTTCAATTGAAATCTAGTTTCCAAAAATTTCACACCCAAGTTGAAATCAAACCATGGACCAACTCAGTGCCTCAGACTGTGCCAGTTCTGTTCACAGCTAACCTCGGAGGATAAGTATTATCATCTCCATTTTACAAATAAGAAAACTGAGAGGATGGAAGGGACCTACCTTCCCGAGGTCACACACGTAGGAAATGATGGCGACAGAGCAGACCCTGCTCTGCCAGTCTCCAAGCCTATGCCCAGTTCAGCTGTATTATGTGGACACAAATGCCCCATTATTTATAAAAATGTGACTGTTTGATTTCCAGAACAGGCACATCCTCAGTTTGAAAGGAGATATGGATTGTTGATTTCATGTGTGCAGGTAGGATTTTCAAAAGCTCTCAAAGAAGGGAGCCACTGGTTTGTCCTGAACCGTATTTCTGTTAATTGCTCTTGTTGCAGTTTCAAGGTCATGAGAACTAAATTGGATCCCTGCAGCATTACAATGCCCTGGAAAAAAATTAAAAATCAGAAAAAGGGGGGTTTTCTGTATTTACTTAGCTTACATAGAGATGCCTTTGTTCCAGATAAGCCCCTCAGAAATGCGAATGGCTATTGTGATTGCGTTTATCTGGGAGAAGGCAGATAATTTTCTGAAAGGGGAAGCTGGGTCCTCAAGAATTCTGCAGGGAACAAAAAGCATAAAAGCACAATGGAGCCAACCTCCATCTCTGTGACAAGACATTTTGAACATCTTGCCAAACAAAGTGGCTCTGAAAAGGTTTCAGAATCCATGTAGGGAGACTTGTACCTGTCAGCCAGGGCTCACTGGACCCCGAAGTCAACGAATCATTAAAAGTGAGAAGTGAAGGGCTGGCCGAGTGGCACGTTGGTTAAAAGCTGGCTTGGGACACCAGCGGCCCTGGTTCGGATCCCACATATGAAGGCCAGTGACACTGCCCTCTACAGCTAAGATGGTGAACAACACCTCCACCTGGAGCTGGGCTGCGTGAGTCCCAGCAACGGTGTAGGTTGCAGCCCCTGCTGCAGTGGGCTGCCATAAGCTATAGTGAGTGGCTGGCAGCCAGTGTGAATGGCTGGCAGCCGGAGTGAGCTGCCAAGAGCCACCGTGAGCAGCCGTCCAGAGACCTGCTACCGATCTGCCTCACCTGGGAAGATCGCAATGATAATACTAACATGGGCCAGTGAAGCAACATCCTCCACAACTAGACTGAAGAACAAAAAGGACTGTAACTTGTCTGTTCCCCTTCCCCAATTCTCCAAAATTGTTCCCTTTCCCCAATTCCCCAATTAAGAAAATCTAAAAAAAAAAAAAAAAGTGAGAAGTGAATGGGCTCTAAGACTATCATTTCTAGAATGGCCACTCAGACACACCTTGCCTTTCCTGGCAATAATGATAGAGTGCCTCACTCTCCATAAGACGTGCACTTCTTATAGAACCATTTGCCAGTAATAAGAATGGGCTTACTCACTCCTTCAGTCATACCATGAATAACCAGGCCTAAAGCATGTCTCAGGCACCATGCGTAGTTTCCTCTGTGAACCAGCCAACCTCATGACCATTTGCACCTTTGCACATATTTACAAAGTGACGTTCAATGGCTACAGCCCTGAACAAAGTTGTATGGCCATAGGCAAGATGGTTTTCCAATGTGGCTTCATTTACCTTGCCTGTAATATGAGTTTGGATGAGGCGACCTCAGATCTTTTCCAGCTCTGACATTACAGATTTTAAAACTGGTCCCCAGAGGAGAATAAAAGCCATGTCCATAGCCCGTTAGGTATTGTGGTCTTGGTCAGTGACTCATCCATTAATTCATTAATCAGTTCCTCACTCTCATGCTCCCATGCCAAACATGTACAAAGCTTCTCTTCTGTGTATGTGTCAGGCATCAGGGTTACTCAGGGAGACAGACTGTGCACAGACCTTGGTAATCTAGTGTGCTGGACAGTCCCATAGCAATGAAAAGGGCTGGGGGCCAGAAAGGATAGAGACCTCTTTCTATCTGGATAAAATACAAATCAGATTTTCTATGGAGAAAGAAAGAAGTCAAGAAGAGAATGGGCCTTGCATAGAACTAGGAATGAGGCGAATCTCAGCTCTGTCACTTACTGAGTGATTATGTGTTTTTCTTCTCACTAAGCCTTTTTCCCATCTACTCTATGAGGGTGGTGATAACAATACTTAAAAATAATAATAACACTTCCGAAAGTGTTTGAGAGGACTTGATGAGGTAATTAATGAGAAATACCAGTTAGACTGTAAGAAATTCTTTTTGTTTGTATCTATTCCCTACTCTCCCTTGTTTAGCACAGAATGTAACACTGAGTGTACTTGAAACTCTTAGCTGACGTTTCTTCTTCATATTTCTAATGCTCGTCTGCAGCTCAAAATGGTGAAATTGCTGGATCCAGTCTCCTTAGAGACCTAAAAATCTCCATTCCACTTCAGGCCTTCCTTTTACAGCCTCCCAGGATCTAAGAGAGGATTAGCTTACATTTATGACCACCAATGCACCCTGCCCATTTGGAGGGCTGAAGCTGATAGAGCAAATCCCCAGCAATTGATTTCCCGCCCGTTTCCCGCCCGTTTAAGTTCACAGTACTCTATCTTCCCCACCCTCCTGTGTTATCTTAAAATACTAATACTTCCTTATGCTCACTTAATAGCTGTACCAGGGAAACAAGAGGGCTGAAATTGGCATGATAGGTTCTCCATAATTCAGAACCAGAAGCTGGAATTGAGAAACCCGGTATAAGATTCAACTCTAGCCAGTGAAAAGCTGTGAGAACTTGAGAGCTTGCCTAAGCCACCAAATGTCTCTGAACCCCAGTGTCTTCAGCCAGTTTCATAAGATTGCTATGAGGATCAGAAAAATGAGACAATGAACGTAAAAATATCTTTTAAAAGCTAAAGCCCTGTATAATCATTAGCTGTATAGATAATTACCATTGATAATCAAAAGTGTTGACACATACTGAGCTGTATCCAGAGAGAGCAGCAAGATGAATTTTCCTTGTTTATTCCACATGACTAACTTATGGAATAGTGTGGGATAGTGTGACCATGTTTGAGGATGGCCCAGTGGTGCCATAGAAACAGAACGGGCCAAAGTCTGGAAAGTGTGGCCAGCTCCCTCAGTCTGATGATATCAAAGGCAACAAGCTCTCAGTTTCTTTGCCTTTCCAACCTGGTGGGACACTTACTCTCTGAGGAAGGTACTGATCCCTGAATTTCCTGGTGTCTCTATGGGAAACAAGGAAGCATTTATCTTGCTTATTTACTGGTTCAAGGAAGCAACGTAAGCTGAATCTGGGTCAGCATCATCCTTCCCAGACTTTGGAGGTGGATGAGCCTTGTGTTCTGACCTCAGACAGATACATTCACTCCTTTGGTCTTCCTTTGTGCTCGTGATACAAGTTTCTATCATGGCACCCACAAGAAGTTAGTTCCTTGTCAGTTCCATGCCATTAGACCTTAAGCTCTCACAGACAGAGTCCTATGAAAGCAAGGCTTTAATACAAAATAAATCATTAATATGACTAGTGAGTGGGTGGGTAATTGGACAGGCCAAGAAGTACACGTTGTCTTTCAAAGTTAGTTTGACTTTAGTGTCAGAGCAGATGGTTGAAATGGCTTGATACCTAGCTCTATATTGAATATAAATGCCTCCACTGCCTCCACCACCACCACCATGGACAGCCGCTGGTTTATTTTATCTTCTTTCTAATGCCTCTTCAAGTATTCAAGTTCAACCCCAGTTCTGGCCCTGATCACTGAAGCCCATCAGTTGCGCTCTCCATATTTAACCTCACCAAGACAGCTGCTCTTCTTTTGGCTGTTGGGGTCACCACGATCACCCCTTTTACCTCATAACACAGAGATCACTATGCTGAAACTTTCTAGAGGCACTCATGCCAATCAGATGGTTCTCCAGGCTGTCTCCTTGCTTTGGTCCTGTCTGTCCGCAGTACACTGCAGAGAAATCCCAGCTCAGCTACTTAAAGCCGAAGACATTGAAGTATACAGGCCAGCAAATTGTGGCCCATAGGCCAAATCTGATCTGCTGCTTGCATTTGTAAATAAGGTTTTATTGGAACACAGCCATGCTTATTCGTTTACAGAGTATCCGTGGCTGCGTTCGAACTGCAGCTGCAGAGCTGAGTAGCTGTGGAAGAGACCAAATGGCCACAAGGTCTAATATATTTACTATCCATCCCTTTACAGAGAAAGCTAACCAAACTCACCTTTGTAAATTAACCCAGATGTGTAAGTTAGTTGGACAACCCTCTATGATAAAGTGATTGGATCTGGATTTAGTGGTAAGTGGTCCACCATGCTGCTATTTACAACCATTCCACATTCTGACACCACTACCAGAAAATGATTTTGTTGGCATGGGCTAATGGTCTGGTGGAACTCAGACAATTCTCAATTCTAAGAAGGAAGAAAGGAGGGAAGGAGGGAGGGGAGGAGAGAAGGAGGAAATGGAAAGAGAATGAAACAATAGAATTAACCCAGAGTTCATGGGAATTGCCCTTTTGCCTGAAAAGAATATGGACCACCTGGGTGCTGTACCCAACCTGAGTGATTGTGCACATGCCACTAATGGGAGTCCCAGCTTGCTCATCTGTAAAATGATTAGAATATTTACCTATATACAGCTTTTGAGATAAACATATGTGAGACAGGAGGGAGAGAATGTGTGTGCCTTGGAGCCTGGGCTGGGTCTTCTTATTACTTTTCCCTGCACACTCTGACTCAGCTGTGCCACACGCTTGCGAAAAATTTTCCTCATGGGCACTTTATATTTTGTGACATTTTGATGTCAGAACGACACCAGTCACTGCAAATTAAGTGCCCATGTGTGTTGTCACCAGCCCTGAAAATGTGTGTATTAAAAGAGGCAGAGAGTAAATCATGGGTATGGCAGGCACTAATCCCAACTGGGGCACATCCCAGGCTGGAAACCTCATTGAACCCCATGCCAGTCACACAAAGGGAGAACCCTGCCAGGATCTTCCCAGAATAGTAATTTTTCTTTTAAATTCACCGCATTTCCCCCTCTCAATGCAGACCTCCTTCCCCATCATCACCTTAACTGCCTAACTCTTCCTCTCCTCCCATCCCTCTGGTAAAGCAACTGGATTCTTCTCAGGCCTTCCCAGAGATATTATTTGTAGAATTAGATCAGTGTGGGGAGCCTTGTGCCCCAACTTCAAGGCCAGGGGTGAAAACACAAACAGTTTTACATAAGCTGCCAGGGTATCATCACGTCCCGAGGCCTAAGGAAGACGGAAGAAGGTTTTTACACAGCATGGCCCTAATGGTTCTGAAACAGGCTGGTTTTTCCAGGCCCAGTGGTAAAATAATTCTTGCATGAGAGTAAAGGAGGCTTAATCCTGTGGTGATTGGTCAGTCTGGAGTGAGTACCATCACATTTCATGACTTTCAATATTTTATACATGGAACACCATTTACAGAGATTGGAAAGTGTCTGCTTTGGAAATTTGCCTGAAATTTAAAAAGCCTAAAATAATTCTCTGTTGTTGTTTTTTTGTTGAAAAGAAAATATAATTAGGACTTTGAGCAAGGATGCATTTAACTCATAGTTGACGGTTAAAATAATTTATACCGTGACGTACAATCCTAGAAATTTGCCAGCAACCTTACAGATGTAATACTTGTATTAATTCAGTTCAGTCGGCTAACATATTTCAAGAGTCCATTATGAGTCATAACTATATAAAAATAATTTTTGTTTAAAGCTTTAAAGCTTATAAAGTACTTTATCTCATTGATGCTTACAAAAATTCTCTGAAGAAGGAGTTACTGCAATCCTTATTTTACAGGTAAAGGAGTCAATTCAAGAACACGGTCATTTGTTCAAGGTCACAAGGTGTGAAAAGTGATGGAGCTGTGAAAAGAAATCATGTCTTTTGATCCCAAATCCATGAATCCATGCCTATCTGCTCCCTGCACCACCACCTTATAAAACTCACTGGAATTGCATCTCAGTTCTAGATCCATCAGGCTATTCTTTCCCACATTCTGATGCTGATTGTTTTCTCAAGTCTAATTTACTTCCACAAAAATATTTCTCAGTTCAGACCTTCAGGCATCTAACTCCTAAAGCTGCCTCCAGAGAGCAACTCTTTAGATCAGGAGTCATCACATATTTTCTGTAACAGGCCAGACAGAAAATATTTTCAGCTCGGTGGGCCATATGGTCTCTGTCACAACTACTTGACTCTGCCATTGTATTGGGAAACCAGCAAGAGACAGTCCATAAACAAATGGATGGCTGTCTTCCAATAAAACTTTACTTACAAAAACTGGCAATGGACCAGATTTGATCTGAGGGCCATAGTTTGTTGACCCCTGCTGTCAGTCTACATTGCTATCCAGTAACCTTCCAACTGGTAACACTCCTCAACATTAAGATATTTATTAACGATAGAGTGTCCTCGTCATTTATGGAAAATGCTGAAGTTTTCTCCTCTTCAGGGCCCACAAAGCACATGCCAATTATCAAGTAAAATATGCCACAAAAATAAGGGTCCAAAAATGACAAGATGAGGGGCTTCCAACACAAGCAGAACAGAAGCTCAGCTCATCCAGGGCACCATGTAGACGAGGAAGGAAGGAAAACAAGGAAAGAAATGATCAATTTTAAGTGACTATTATGAGTTAGTCACTTGTGCAAGACATTTTATATATTTCATAATTCTCAAAACTATGATTTTAGACCTTTTATCGATGGCAACACAGAGTCTTGGGTTACTGAGCATCTTGCCCAAGTTCAAACAACTAGCAAGTGATAGAATTCAAACTCACTCATGTTTAATTCCAAAGTAAACGTTTTTGGGGGACGCCATAGGGCCCATGTAGAAACCAGATAACATCTCTCACTGATAGGAATGGAAGCTCTTACGCATCTCTAGCCCTGAGCACAGAAAAGATGCTACAGACAAGTTTATTATAAAGATAGCATTGAATTGATGATCATTTTGTTCAACTTCTACCGGCAATGAAAGCTAGAGCTGAATATTTAAACTCTCTAGTCATTTATTCTGAGCCCTTGACCCTTCTGTTTACCAGCTCAATTAAAAAGGCTTTACGATCATTTATGAGGGAAAAACACATCACTGACCCCCATGATTAAAGAGTCGGCAAGACCAACGTCACGAAACTGTGAGTCAGCTGTGGGCTAAATCAGAAGCCAAAGCAAGTTTTAGGACAAGGACATTTCCCAGAGCTAATAAACAATAATGATGCACGGTTTTATGTCATTGGGTGAGGATGCATGGGAGATATTAGTGCCTAGTAACATATCTCTATAGCACAGCATCTCTATTTTTTTCTATAATCTGAAAAACATAGAGTTCAGAGGACAGGAGATGGGAAGCAATTGTTATTTCTAATGATTTTCCGTAATTGTATTTCTTTTTTATAGTGCTATGGAAACCTTGATTGTAATAAATCTTTTGTCTAAAGGTTACCTATTACTATTAATATATCCAATAAAAGACAGTAAACCAAATCTTTGGGGTTGTAATCCAAGTTCAGGATGGAAACAAAATTTCCTTTCATTCTTATTTAGTTTAGAATATTTGGAAGATTCAATTGTTTATTATCTTATACTATTATTTCTCAAACTGTGTTCTCTGGACAGGTGGCACCCTGAGAGAAGGCGACAGTTGATCCAGGGAAAGGAGATGGAAAGGGAGAGGACAGAATGTTTCCAATGGCAAAATATTATAGGAACTTGTTATGATTGCCTATTATTATCCAACAAACTACTCCAGTGAGTAGCAACTTAAGATGACATGCATTTATTGCCTCCAGTTTCTGGAGTTCAGGAATCCAGTCTCTGCTCAGCAACACGCCTTTGGCTCAGGGTCTCATGAGGTGGCAGTGAGGCTGTCATTAACAGCTACAATCATCTCAAGGCTCAATTGGGGCTGGAGAATTCCTTTCTAAGCTCATCACATGGACTGTTGGCAGCCTCAGAAGGTCCACCCCCAAGTGTACTGATGTGATTGTTTGTAGGTCTTGGAGCCTCACCATGTGGGTTTCACCAGAACCACCTTGAGTATATTCATGACATGGCAGCCAGTGATCCTAGAGCAAGAGAGAACCAGAGTGGCCCAGACAAAAGCCATGGTCTTTTTATAACTTAACCTTAAAAGTGACATCTCATCATTTCTGCCACATTCTATTTGTTGAAAACAAATCAAGGGCTGGCCAAGTGGCTCAGTTGGTTGAGAGCTTGCTCAAGAGTGCGACAGAGTTGCCGGTTGGATTCCCGGCCAGAGCTGAGGAGCCACTGAACTGCCAACAGGTGGCAGGATGGCTCAGCTAAAAAACGAAACAAAACAAAACAAAACAAATCAAAGTCCAGTTTAAACTCAACGGGAGAGGTTACAAAGGGAGAGATTACACAGGGCTTGAATACTAGGAGGTGGATGGGACCATTTTAGAAACTGCCTAGCACAGAAGTGCTTGGTTAAACAATGTTAGAAGGTTTCTTCAGTATATAACTTCTCAGCGCTTTTAGTATACAGATGTGTTTTGGACTTCTCCAAAAGGCCATTTGAGCAGGGGTCAGGAAACTTTCTCTTAGAGAATCAAATAGTGAATATTTTAGTCTACAAGTCTGAGGGTTTCTTTCCCAACTATTCAGTTCTGCTGCACAAAAGCAGCCACAGACCTTGCATATACATTGGTAGGGCTGTTCCAATAAAACTTTATTTATAAAAACATTATATTTTGCCAACCTCTGGATTAGACAATGTGACTTTAGTTGATTATATTTAACAATAACAACTTTTTGACATGAAAGCCCTAGCCCACAGAACAGAGTGAAATGTTGCCATGTATGCATCTGTGATTTTGTCAATAAACGCAAAAACATCAACAAGAAGTGTTTAAGCACACTTGTTGAAATATCATTGTTTTTCTTTGTTCAGATTTGTCGAGCACTTTAGGGTCTTAGGATTCTTGAAACTTTAGATTATTAATTTCACAAAGGCCGAATCCTTGTCTGTCTTACACACCTACCATCATATTTCCCATGCCTAGCACAAGGCCAGAGACCTAACGAGTACTCAGTATTTTTGAATGAGTAGGTGGATGATTGAATAAATCCTAACATTCTATGTTTATATTTTCCTCCTCCATTTTCATTACCTATGTTGTCCCTCTCCAAATGTCCACATTCCAATAACTCAAGTGCGCTGGCCTACAACTGCCCTATGGAATCTCCTTTCCTGCCCTCAGTCACACCTGAGCCTGCAGCTCAGAAGTATTAAAATGATGGCCCCAGATGGACTCAGCATGATGCTGCTCCCTCTTGGCTTTAGCTTTAACACCTGAAGATTTGCGGAGAGCAGACTGGCAGGAAGGAGGAAGAGAAGGGAGAGAGGCAAGAGAGGGAGACCAGCAACATATTTCACAAGCCTACAAGATGCCACGACTGAGCTATGCAATTCTATAACACAGTATGTTATTCAGTGCTTAGGACACAACTTTAAAATGCACATTACTCACTCCATTTTGCAAATGAGGAAAGAGTCTTAGAGAGGTTCTACGACTTGCCCTAAGTGACACATAGAGATGAAGGAGAAACCTAGTCTGTACTGACTCTAAAGGTCATTCCCTAAACCACACATCTCAGTTTGCCCGGGACAGTCCCAGTATCTACCTGTTGTCCTGGCACAATTATTAAAATCATCCTTTGTACTCTCACAAGTGTCCCATTTTAGAAAGTACATTATCTAATCATCTGCCTATCACCTCCTCTCTCCCTGGGGATAGCTCTGTCTCCTGCCCTGGATACCAATTCAATCAGAGGCTATGGCTAGGATTTCAGCCCAGAGTCAAGGGCATTCCAATGAGGAGGTCACCAATTGCTCCAAATAGTCTATGGAGCTCTTCCCAGGCCACTGGCTTTTATAGTGTATGTGTTGTGGGAGGGGAAGCATGTTGCATGAATGCCATCAAAAAGGCCCATGCACATGTGCATGTAGACAGAGATAGGCACACACACACGTGCATTTATTTTTAAGCTAACTTCCTAAATATTTTGCTTCCATTTATCTCATGGAAAGAATTTTGCATGCAGTTATTTCTCCACTTGGATTCTTATACAATGAAAGTTTCTGCCTGTCTCCCCTGGAGTTGCCATCACTCCCACTGCTTTGGGTTAATTCTGTCTGCTTGAAAGTTCACATAGCAGATCCTTAAATTGGATTTGTCTTAGAAAAGCTATCTTGGCATTTATTGTGCACTCATCATGCAGTATATCGATCTTAGCACATTATTGGTAATTCTTTTATGATACTGATCCCTTTCTATCTAACATGACTGTTAGTTTGTGAACTTCCTCTTTACTCTAGTTAGGATGCCTAGTGATATTTTCTAAGAGCGCCTCCATATATTGCTGAATTTGGTCCTTACAATAACTCTGTGAGGTGGCTCAAGTGTTCCACATTTTAGAGATGAGAAAACAATATTCAACAAAGTTAAACAACTCGCCTGAAGTTGCACAGAGAATAAAAGTTGAGACAACTTGCAGAAAGGGAGGAAACACAATTGATTCATCTCTCTATCCTGCAGAATGCCTTGCTTATAGCATGCACATATGTAGTAATGTTTAATGACTGGTTGAATTAATAAACTAGTAATAAGATTTAACCTTTCTAACCAACAATGTTCTCTGTCCTAAGTTGGACAGGATTTGATATGTCCTGTGTGAAATTATGGAAGGATATGTTTAGATCCAGGGAAAATGCCTTAGGGTAAAGATGCAGTTGGGAAGAACTGAGAGCTACCATGTGAAAGAATGAGTGGATTTGGGGTCTGCGCCAATGGCAATGCCACTGGAATTATTGTACAAAGATCATAAAGATTTCAGGTCATTATAGGAACACACATTCTAGCTAATAGTATTGTCTAGACGCTAGAAGAATCTCATAAGGAATCTCATAAGGAAGTGAGGTTCTCATCCCAGCGGGTATTTTAACAGGAGCTTGACACATCATTGGCTAGACTATGTTAGAGGGTGTTCAAGCATTGCATATGGCAGTCAAAGTGGCTGATCATTATTTAAGTCTCCTTTGACAGCAGGAGTCTAAGACTTTCCCTTTAGATGCATTTTGATACCTGTATTTCCTTTATTTCCTTCAGTTGTCTCCCTAATATGCCAATAGGCTATGTGAATTGACATGGCGCTGAGCATTCTGCAATACTGACACAAGTATCCATGAGCTACATCTTTGTTCTGTCTCCTAGAAACCATTCTTGTTTTGATGTGAAAGCATCTGAGCCTTAGCCACACATATAGTAACAACAGGTGTGAACCATTTAAAGATGGCTGCATCATAGTACCAAAAAGAATGAGGTTGACTTCACTGGGACAGGCTGCTAAGAGGTTACTCATTGTGAGAGGATTTGGCCCCTCCTCGGCTCATGAGTCAAGGGATCAGGTACACAGGAAACAGTTCCAAGACACTTTTCCAATCCCAGGACCACAGAGAGAAGGAATTCCAGTTGACCAGTATATCTTTGCTCAGGTTAACCCGAGCACAAAAATCACCTCATTGATTGCCGAAGATAACTGGCAAATGAGCAGTGGAGAAGATGGGCTATAGGTTTTTAGCTTTCACTGGATAGGGGGGAAAATATGGGTGACTCATGAAATAAAGCTGGGTAAACCTGATAAGAAGTTGAGAGATTGCTAAAGCTGAGTCCTTAATTTTACAGATGAGGAAACTGAGGCACAGACAGAATAATTGGCTGATCCAAAGTAACAAGGTTGAGCACTGGAACTTGGACTCCTGGTTCCTACATTCTCCAGCCTCCCAATTCTCTTGGATAAGAATAGAAGGTACGATTTTCAACAATATGGATGGACCTAGAGACTATTATGTTAAGTGAAATAAGTCAGTTGGAAAAAGACAAATACCATATGATCTCACTTATATGTGGAATTTGAAAAACTGAATGAATGAGCAAAAGAAACAGAAATAGTCTCATAGATATAGAGGAAAAACAGGGTTGCTAGTTGGGAGGGGGGTGGGGATGAGGGTAAAGGGGAAGGCATTAGACAGCATAAATAGGTAACTACAGTATTGTCACAGAAATATGAAAGACAGTTTGGGCAATATAATAATGTTGTAAAAATTTTGTGGGGTGTCAGATGGTCACATGTTTTGTTAGAGAGACCACTTCATGGATGGAGTAGAGGCTTGATCACTACACTGTATACCTGAAATTGATTTTGTATAATATTGTATGTATGCCAACTGTAATTGAATATATAGATAGTCACGGGATGTGGATTAAATGGTGGAAGGGAGTCAAAGGAATTGTAATAGATAGTATGATAATGGGGGGAGGTGTGGGGAGGGAGAATTGGGGGATGGGGGTTGTCACTTTGAGGGGTAAAAAGTATAACTATTGCACTATTAATATTTAAAAAATTAAAATAAAAAATAAAAATAAATAAAAAAAATAGAAGGTACAAGTGTGTACCTAAGTCAGAACCCAAGAGCCACACTGCTTCTGGTAATGGCAAGCACCTCAAAACATAGAACATGGGGGTATACTGACATTTCCCAGTGTCAGATACAGTTGGGCCATTCCTCTATCCTAATTTCCTTTCTATAGAAAAGCAGCGTGATATGGCTGTCTATACCCAAAGAGGTGGGTATAACGATATGCATTTTCTAGATGAGCCTGCTGATGTCCTGAAAGGTTAAATATGTGCCCAAGGACACACAGCTGAAAGTTCAAGTCTGAGCTTTCACCCTAGGTCTGTATTATCATGGGATGCATGCTCTTTCCACCACTCTACCAATAATAAGTCCAGAAATGCTCTGAACATCATCTTGGAGATGCCAAAGGAAGAAGCTGTGAGGCTCTTTAGTGGCAGAGAATAAACAAAACAGGGATCACATAAAAGATACCTTTATCAAAAACAATAAAAAGTTTAAAATGTTATAGGATGCAGCAAGGTGCTTGAAAGTCATCAGAATTATTCATTTTAGGCGAAGATTCATTCCCCTGTGTTTCTGGGCAGGGAGCCCATGTGAATAATTTCATAAATGCCATGGCTACTCTGAGGTCATCATGAAAAAATAATAGACCTTGATGATAAAAGAACTAGTTCATCATCAATTCCATCCCATTTGCCAACAACAACAAAAAGACAATATTTAAAGAACTGTAATCATTTGTACATAATTCAGACTCAATTCTTCTTTGAAGCCAGATCTGCAAACACTCTACCCACTAACATGACCTGAATTCCTATGGTTTTGAATGATTTTTTTAAATGATGGAAATTCTCATAACTATCCTTTTATGATTAATGAATTTAGAAGAAAGAAATAAAAGAATCAGCTGGAGGGTAGAGCTCTTCCTGACATCACTCTGAGGGAGCTAAATGGTGAAGCATCTAGAACATGGGGACGGGGACAGGGGGCAGGTAGAAATGGGTTGGGATCCTAGCTCTGCCACTCACAACCGATGTGCTCTTATACCTAAGTAAAACCACAGAAGGCTCAGTCATGCACCAAGATTGCTGAGAATGTTGACTGGGACTCATAGGTACTACTGATTAAGCTTTGTGAAGGGTACACAGCAGAGGGATGCCGATAAGTGGAAACAATTTTTTGTGCTTCCCTTATCCTCCACCCAAGTGGGCCTGAAATAGAGTGTCCCCATGAGAGGTGGGGGCAAGAAATCCATGATGTCAGAGGAGTATGAAAAGGGGGAGATTGCTGTGTTTCTACCACTAAGATGGAGGAGGGGCAGACCAACCTTTAAGGTTGGCCCAACAAATAAAGCAAATCCTTGTGGTGCCATAACTCATATTCTCCCAGTTTCTAATGTTCTCTCTGCATGCTGGAACCCCAGTGGGCCTAGCCATGGCCTAGAATATCTAGGGCAAGTTCCTTAAGCTCTCTGAGCCTTAGTTTCTTGATTTGTCATAGAAGGGTAATAACACCTATCTCACTGGCTTTGTATGTAGATTATATTTAATGAGATCACTTATATAAAGCAACTTGGCACAAAGTAGGTGCTAAAATATATCACTTTTCTTTCCACACAGCCATATTCCCACCATGCTCATTCTTACATTCTCACTTTTCAAGGCTCCTGAGTCCCTAGGAACAATCTTGCCTCCAACTTTGTCACATTGAAGAAAGGGAAATTCATTCACCCCTGATACACAGGGCTCCCATCTGGACATGTAAGAGCTGCCCCCCCCATCTAGATTTTTGTGCAACACCTTGAGGCTCTCATATTTATACAGTGCATCTGCACCCACAAGCAACATTCACATACGGAATCCTCTTTTGATCTTGGGATGGAAGCAAAACAACTTATTACACCCATTTCACAATCCAAAATTGAGACAGAAGAGGCAGGAACAGACACGTCTCTGTCTTAGGGGCTCTTGAAGGGTTCATCTCTACTTCTTATATGATTCACTTGACTCCTCAATCTCTGGACCTGAAATCTAGCCAACCATCGGGATGAAATACGTTATGTTGGGCTCTGCCTTCTTATTGACACACCAACCGACAGTTTCGTACAATAAAGTAACTTATCAACCCTTGCATAATTAATAGCAAACATAAAAGAGAGAGAGAGAGAAATGTAAGGGTCTGAAAGGGAAAATTAAAATCATATTCTACATTTTACACATGAGAAGCTTTGGTCTCAGGCAGATGAAGTGTCATTGCTGTTAATTGACAGGTCAGGATTAGACTCTACAACCCAACATTCTTTCCATGGGAACACACTGCCCTGGGGAGTTGACTGATTATTCCGCGGGACAGGCCCTCACTGTTTCATGAGGGTTGCCTGACTGATCATTCTTCCTTATTATAAGGCAATCTCTGCCCCTGTGTCAATGAAAGCTTTGGACTATTAATTAACTTTGAACTTGTATGTAAATATCTAGAGACAGAACCGTTTTGCTTGAAAGTCTTCTGTTATCTGCCTGATATGATAGAACACACACAACGCGAATCACTTGGGATGTAGCCTGCCAAAACTTATACCTGCTTTGCTGATCATTTAGAAGTATTAGGCCCAGTACATGTTTGGACCTGGAACTAGAACCCAGGATTCATGGTTTCCAGTCCAGGACACATTAACTCCGGCAAAAGTTTTATTAAGCACTTATGATGTAGCATGTATTATGTTAGGATTAGAGGGGAGAGGCTTTAAATAAGACACGCATGGCTAAGGTGATTCATCTGACTTGTCCAAAAGGACTCACTTTAGAGAATAAGAATCACCCAGAACAACGGGCATGTATTAGGACTGTCCAGGGAAGTTGAGGTATGTAGCCAGCCAGATAGGGTCCCTGTCCTCTCAGGGTGTTCTTTGTAGCTGGGAAAGGCAGGCAACAAATGAGTACAAAGTAAAGTAGGTGATGAGTTAGGATGTAATAGGGTGATGTGGTGGGGAGTGGCTGTTTGAAAAAGGACTACCTTGTAAAGAGTGATCCTTTCGTGGGAAGGCTTCTTCCACTGAGGAAGTAACATTTGAGTAGAGAAGCAAAGATTAAGGAATACACTGTCAAAGATGTCAGGAGTATTTCAAAGAGAGAAAATGGCAGCTAATGCAAAGGCTCTCAGATGGGAGAAAGCTTACGGTGCTGAAGATACAGATGGGAGACTATGGCAGAAGGTATAGATGGGGCAAAAGCCAGTCAGGACATGTAGAGAGGTGCAGGCCACAGGAAAAATTTCCTAGGTGCCTCAGAAGTTTCACACTATTCAAGTTAAATATCTATAACATAGATACTGTTTTTAAAAACTGCAACAACAAGACACTCAAACGTTGTGCTTAAACGTTCAAATCTCGGAGACCCTCTAAGGTGTCATTTTGGGTTAAGTTAACTAGCCTTGTGCAAAGCTTAGAATAAAGATTCTCTCCCCATCTCTGTGTATACGGCTAAACTTTGTGGAATTACATTTTTCTTTAGAAAGTTTTGTTTGTTTGTTTGTTTGTTTAACTTGGAATGCCTTCTTCTTGGAACTGTACATATCTGTGTACATGGGCACACAGATACGTCACTTAGTTAAATGTCAGGCAGGGCTCTGTGTGCTCAGAGAATACTTCCAACTCAGTGTGGGGTAGGTGGTCTAGTGAAAAACATATGCATTATGTGGAACACCAGGACACTGTGTTTTTATTTCAGCATTTTTATTTTATTTTTAATGGTAGGTTTTGGATCCTCTAACTGATGTATTTATAATAAGAAATATGAGCAGTAGCTAGATATTTTTAGTGATTCAACTTAGCGTAGAAAAATCCCAGTGCTCTTTGAAGCTTTAGTCCGTGTAACCAAAGAATGTACAGCGTTTGCAAGACAAATCCTTTCCTTACTGTAACTTTTACAGCTATGTTCCCATGTGAGTAGAGGCTTTTTTGGTACTGCAAAACCGAAACAAGAAACAAAAACCAACAGTAAATTCAGTGCTGAAGCGAGTATGAAATAATTAATTGTCGTCTTAGCTCTGCAAATCCACATATTTATTTCATGAAAAGGATCCTCAGAATCTTTTCATTTATTGGTAGTAAAATAAATGCAATAGATGAGAACTTCTGGAATAATGATATGCCAATTGCTTTAATGGGTTGAAAAATTGGATTTCCATATAAAATTTTCTTTTGAGAAAAGGGTTTGATGCTAAAAGTATTTAACAACAAGGGAGAATCGCTTCCTTTTTCCCCACTACTTTTTTGTATCTTTTGGGGAAACTTGATCTTAGTTGACATCCGCTGGCTCATGAACTAACAGGATTAATAATAATTAATTCCTGCCTCAAAGACAAGGAACTGAACTAAATAAATGTTGACACTCCTGTTTGAAAATCAACAATGCTAAGTTCATACAGTGCTCAAGAGAGGAACTTGGAGGACCCAGTGTGTGGCAGTTGACTTTCAATGATCACAAGTATGTCATCGTGTGAGGCCCAAATACATAAAATATACACACACCAGAGAGTCCTTGCAGAAAAATGCGGCTGTCAACATCAAGACACAAGTAAGGGCTGTGATTCTGAGCTTCATTGAAAGAGTCACATTCAATCCACTGCTTCCTTGAAAACTGACTGTATTACCATGGCTCCAAGTTCTACAGGAGAAAAACCACAAAGTATGCACGAACCAGATGAACAGTCTGCGCTGATGACAGAAAAAATAGAAGGCCATTGAGGTGCAGGGCAAGCCTGACAAAATGTCTTCTGTGCGCCTCCTGGAAACGTGGGTAAGAACTAGGTGCTAAAATCCGGACCTTTGATTGGTGGCCTCCAAGAGGCGGAAGTAGCCGGTCTCCTCCAGGCCAAGAGAAGGAGCAGGCCCACGGTTTGGATTCAGGAGTCCAAAAGGAACAGGGCAATTTTGTGACACCGCTCTTGGGCTAGGGGAGAAATGTGTCAGGGAGGGAAAGAGATTTATGATTCTCTTTAACATTTGCCCTGCCTTCAAAACAGAAAAGAGACGATATATTTGCCTGGAAAGCATTAGGAATTCATAGCCTTGGGTGTTTTTTTATTTCATATTCCAACCTTAGTCATGAGATTTTAAGCGAGCTATTCAAACTCTCCGTGCCTCAGTTTCTCTCATTTGGAACAAAGGGATTTAAAATGTTAACAATGTGATATTTGATACATGTAAGTTTAAAAGTAAATATGTGGTACTCAAGTTTAATATGTCTTGGATTTTTGAGAATTCCAGAAACTTTGAATATTACATTTATGTAATTTTTTTTCATAAAATGCAATAATGAAAGCATACTTTTCATAAATGTATAAATGAAAAATTAAAATTCTTGCCTTGTAGATATTTGTCGAGTGTTACAATATATCTGAAGTTGAGAAGATAAAAACACAGCTTGGGAGGAGTCTGAGTTACTATACCCAAGTGAGTGGTTCTTGGACTTGCTGATTTTATGGATGAGTAAAAAGCTTTGTTTGTTTGTTTAACTAAGAGACTGTTTACTCTGTTTTTCAGGATTTTATTTTAGCTAAATAAAATCATTTAAAATGAAACAGTCACAACTGCTATCTAGCATCATTTCATAAAGCAATAATATTTCTTAACTTAAAAAAAGTTGAAAGGACTCAATATAAAAGACAGCTTTCCCCAAAAAAAGTACAGTTGGTAAACTAATAAATATATAAAAATACAGAAAAATCCCCATATGCATTGATAGATGATAGTATTAAAGGGTATGGAAATTTTTTTATGCTTGTTTGAAAGTTGGGCATCTATATTCAACACTATTCTAATTCAGCACAGAGTTGAACTGGAATATGTAACTCAATCTGGAACACCACTATTAGAAATCTATTTTAATGTGACAAGAATGAGAACAATGCCTTGAATGCTATGAATTCAATTAGGTTAGGAATTTATCTGAGACCTTAGCTTAGCATCAGACCCATGACATGGGTGTTGCTCGTGAACACTGCTTTACAGAAAGAACATCATTTGAGAACCACTGTGATTTTTAGCTATTGATATTCTCGGCTCACAACCCCCATGATTCAAACCTGAGGCTCTAAAGAATTAGAAATTAAGGCTTGATGAAATAAACATATTCAATGTTTCACAGTGAGGCAATGGAGCCATAAAGAGATTAAACAAGTCATTCAAAATCATACTGTTCCTAAGTGGTGTCAGATTCAAAACCTGCGATTTCTGGGCTCCTAGCTAGCATAATCAATGATACGTATGAATAGCTAACGTTTTGACCATGTATTATGTGCAAGGCATCATGGGCAATATTTGACATTTGTTATGTTATCAGATTCTCACAGTGACCCAATGAGATGAGTTCCAACATTACCCCCATGTTACAAGAGAAGAAATAGTGTCCCAATGCTTAAGTCAGCTGCCCAGGGCCGAACAGAAGCTGCATGGCAGAAGAAGAATTCAAACCAAGCAAAGTGAACCCCAGCCTTGCTCATTTAACCTCTGATATGTGTCTCTGCACCTCAGATGTGTAATTTCAACAATCATGGAACTAGCATTTCTAAGGAGATAGCAGTGGGCCATTGTTCCTACTAATATAGCTAGAAAAAGTATAAATGATAAATTACCTCCTCAACATCATAATTTTAAGTACAACAGCAAGCTGGGGGAACAAAGAGACCTGGGTGAGCTAAAACTGTAGCGAGAAGAGTCCTTCCTAGATGAGCTGTGACTGCCTATCTTTTTCTTCCCTGAGGACATTTGCCAATTTTGGACACCAACTAGTTTAGCCAATGGTCTCCAAAGCCAAAAGGACTGGGTTTGGCCAATGGTCTCCAATGAGGGGAAAGAGAAACCAGTGGAGGGTTGACAGCCGCAGGGGTTAGGGTGTATTGGTACCTAGAGGAGGCTTAGGAAACTGAGCTAAGTTCTGCAGAGACATTGTGGCTGAGACTGGCCCGAAAAAGGCAGAGTGAAATCTCCTATAGTCTTGAATACTTAGTACACAGAATCCTGATGGGAAAAAAAGAGCCTGCAGCAAGCATCCTGCTGGTTTCCTCTTAAGACATTTGATATATTTTGATGCTCTCTGAGGTAGGGGACTAAAAGAGATCAACTTTTGAGGGATAGAAATAATCCCTCTGATAGACAGTAGAAATAAAATTGAATATTTTTTTAAATACATGATTAATCCAGCACACAGTAGGAAAAGAGAAAGCAAGGCAAAGAGATAGGACAAGTAGAAAACAAGTATGAAGATATCAACCAACGTAAGCCCAATTTTATTAGTAATCACATTAAATGTAAATGGATGACTCATTCCACTTCAATGACAAAAACTGTCAGCCTAGATTTAAAAGAAAAGATACAATGATATGTTGTTCACGAAACACACTTAAAATTTTTAAAAAGTTAGAAGTTGGAAGTAAAAAGATGGGAAAAGCTATACCCAAAGAACCCAAAGAAAGCTGATATGGCCATATTGGTTTCATGCAGAGTCAAAGTTGACTTTAAGGCAGGAAGTATCATTAGAGATTCAAAAATAATAATACTAAAGAGATTTTATAATGATAAAACTTCAGTTCAACAAGAAGACAGAATGATCCTAAACTTGTATACACCTAACAAAATAGCTTCAAAATATATAATACAAAGATCATGGCAGTGGACAGGCACCAGAGAAGGAAAGAGGCAATAACACTGTAATAATATTTGCAGAAATTGACTTGTCTGGCTCCACAGCTCATACTACGCCTCATACAATGCCAATACTGTACCTACTTCTCACCCTCAGCCTCTCAGAAGCTGTTATTATTGGCAGTGTCAGTGGCAGCTGTGTTCACGTGGGCCATTGCAGGGTTCATTTTATGACGCTATGAAAAGTGAAATTGCAGAGGCGGAAGTTGCCCGAAGCAAAAGAGTGCACACAAGAAGTCCTTCAGGTTTTATCTCTTTCACTTGGATCAATAGTACTCGGCTTCTAAGTTTTTGTAGTTGTAGAGGTGATAACCAATAATGGCCCGTGTTGACTTTGCAGAAGGATAAGTCTTGTGTGAGCCTAACTTTTGGCACAGTTTGATTAGCATGTGTGCCAGTATCACACCTTCCATCTTTGGGCCAGGAGCTGATTAACAATCCTGAATAAAAAAGGCCGAAAGGAGTATAACTGTTTATGGTTTCTCGGAGAACCCTTTTGTTCCCTCTGAACTTTGCCCCTTTAAAAGGTTCTTAATTGCGCCTAGAGATTTGCTATCTCCCCCTCAATTTGAGGGTAATTTAAGATACAGGCAGTGTCAAGGCCAATCCTGGACAAAATTCTGAGGAAAACAGTGTTATGTTGGCTGCAGGGTGGAACAAGGAGGTTGTTCCCTTGGAGATAGCCCCCTCCACCACACCCCTCCCCAAATGATTACAAGTCTCACAGCATCTATTCTTAGGATGGGTGAGGACTGAGACAGGCCAAAGGTGGAGTAGATGGAAGCAGCTGGAAGGAAAAGTTGGCATTAAAAAAAAACAAAAACAGAATAATATGCAGAGCAGGTCCCCAGAGCTACAAGTAGAAGGCGTAAGATGAAGGATATATACGGAAGAATTCATTTTGAATATACAGAAGGAAACCTCACTTTATAAGACTGGAGAAAAGGAAGAAAGACTGGAAGTGGATGAAGACAGCTATGTCACTCTTCACAGAAGAGCACTGCAAGTTTTCATTTCTCGTGATCTCCGGGATAAGGTTTTCTGCTGAGAAGAGGTGGACAAGGGGCTTGGAGAGAGCGATGAAGGTCTGAAGGAGCCCCTAAGGGAAATGAGAAAGAACTGGCCAAAGGACTGATGGAGAGTGGGAAGACTCAGCGGGGTTTGGGTTGGTGGTGCTCATTTCCCAGGTTTAGGAGCTAAGAAAAACAGATTGTAACTTGGTCCCAAGGCTGGTACTTTGCTAGAAGGGAAGACAGAAGAATGGGAGATCTTCTATTTCCCTTCTTTTCATCCCTACGCTCCCTGGGTAGCCAGTGCCTTTAGTTAGCTGAGTATCTTTACAAGATAAGGAGTGATACAAACTTGGTCACATGGAGGTGTTGGGGGTACCATGTTGTACAACACAACAAACTTTCAATTTGTCCACAAAGAATATTTGGCGCGAAGAAAGCTGCATTAAAAAGAAGACAAACTCAAACTGCATCATTTTTTCCATAGCAAAAAAATGCCATGAAGACAGAAGACTATCACATCAAATGATCCGTGGCTAAGTGGCATTTTCACTGACACAACTTGGCTTTAATTCTTCCAGCCCCTTAAAAGATTTCTTTCCTCAACAAAAATGTTCACTCCTAAAATCTTGGATAATCAGGTATCCATAAGAACAGGACACCTGATCCATTTTTAGTTTTAAGGATTCTTAGAAATCTCTGTGAACAACCTCTGCCTAGAATCTAAAGCCACCAAATATGGACAATCTAAACATAACAGTTATCTGTGGGCTAGGCTTGCTCACCCTCATGGCTGTTAAATTCACAAGCTCCAATCTCAAGCCATCTAGGCTGCAAACACTGAGGATACAGCTGTTTGCCTTCAGATATACAGATGAAAAGCAAGTCTCACATTTATAATATAATTTCAAATACAATGTCCTAAAAATCCCCGGTCACAATTTCATTGTTTTCAGGATTTTCTAGCTCCACGACTTCTCCCAGAACGATTCTCACATGGTCTGGGCTTTCACAGGCAGGATATGTAGCACATACCCCTTTCCATCAGAGACCCTAAGACTGCTCTCACTTGAACACTTTCCCTGAACTCTTGAGCACTGCCTATGGTCCTAGGGTTCAAATGCTGACTCCATCACATCTTAGCTGCTTGACCCTGGGGTCAGTTACACAATCACTTTGAACATCATTTACATCAGCTTCATCAGTTACAAAAGAATTTTAAGCATGAAGAGAGTTTATAGCCACACAGCCCCTGGTTCATAGTAGGCATCAGAGAATACCTGTTCCTCTTTCCTTTATCAACACCTCACAAAGGGAAGATCCCTTGTAAAACTGGACCCAAAGGAACTTATATGTAAGTAATTACTTTTTCGTAGTTGAATTTCCATTGTGGCAGAACTATTCGCTTGGAGAAATAGACCTATCCTTGTCGACATGATTAAGCCACAAGGAACTAGGATGATTCTTTAAAAAAAATAATCCCCATCCAAACCTTTCATCTTTTCAGGGACTTAATTCAGCATGAGTGAGTGTCTACAGGACTTGGAGTTATCACGAAATGCCACAATACCCATTCTCCATTTTTCAAGGAAGCACAGACTTAGGCCCACAGCCACCAATCCAAATCTGTCTTAAGGAGGGGAGTTTACAATTATTAGATATTATTTAACTCATACTTCTAATAAACCAGAGCTTCAAATACTGAAGGGCAGGCAACTCACTCTAAAGCAAGGCTTTTAATGAGTAAGTCCTCCTAACTAATTATATAAAATAATTAAAAAGAAACCTCTGTACTCTTGTTCAGCATCCATCATTTCCACTGTCAGTCATTGCTGGTGGAAGGAAGGACATGACTAATATTTCCCTGAATAAACCAAGCTGTTTCTTTCTGATGTGTGCCATAGGAAGTATCCAAAGTTCCTTCTCTCCTACCGTTAGTACCAAGACAGACCATCTTTTGAATCCCACTCAGCTGTGTGGTCAGTCCCCATGTGTGTCACATCTATTTCCGCAAACACTCTGAGAGCTGCGTTGACTACAGAAAAGAAGGAAATCCACCTGGTGTCTTTCCTTCCCTGACCTTCAAGTCACTGTCACCTGCTGAAGGTGTTGGCTGTTCTGTTCTCCGAGGTAGAGTGCCCAATACCCACTAGGCTCTCAGGAAAAAAAACGTTTCTTGAATTGAATCCCTGACCTGCCTTAGGAAGGAGGAAGGAGAGGCTTGGAGGAAAGAGGTTTTCATGCTTGCAGAGGAAAATCCTCTTAAAAAAATACAAGTAAACGGAGTGTATCTTGGTGTACTAGCCAAGGGAAATTTGAGATAATTGCAAATACATGAGACAGCAGATATGAAGGGGCTTTTAAACTTTACATAGCTACACAGACATGGATGGTAATCGTGAAGCTGGGATGATGTTGGGAAGAGAGTGGGGGTAGGTGACCTTCTTTATACTACAATTATCGAGTATTTAGGATGTAGCAGGTACTATGCTGAGCACTGAGCATTGCAAATGCATCGGTGAATCAAACAAACACCTTCTCAGTTTTTTGGAGGATGTCTTTAAGTCATTTTTCCATTGTTCTCTGTCTCTGGATTCTCCTGTGACATCTGTATGGTGGGGAGGGAAGCATCCTAGAGCTGGAAGTTTGGCATAATGAAAATGTAGATGGCCCTTAATTTTGTCCCATTTGTGAATCCTTATACTTGTTGATCTCTCCCAGGATAGTGCCTGGTGATTTTAGTGTCTTTTATGCAGAAACTACTTGGAAACTACTTGCAGCACAAGTAGGGTGATAAATGGGGACCACCAGGAAAGGTAGCAGGTGCTAGGAAAAGAAGAGGTGGCAAAACAAAGTAGGGCTGCTGAGAAGGAAACGGTAATGATACTCGGAGGCAGAAAAGCCTAATGTGTGGTGATTAGACGAGCCCCCCACCATAATTTTTTTTTAATCAAATAACCTATTTACAAGACTGGTAAACTGAGATTCAGAGATAGGAAGTAACTCACCCAGAGCCACTCATCACATGTACCCAATGGCTAATGTCTTTTGTCATGACAATTAAATGGTTATACTTTTTTTTGTTAAGTTTTGCCTTAAATGGAGCTCTAACCATCCTGTAAGGCATGGTGGTAAAAAGCAAGGTTGCTAGTGTCAGACTGAGTTCAAATCCCACCTGTACAATTTACTGCCTGTGTGTCCTTGAGGTGCATCTCAGTTTCTTCATCTCTAAATAGAGATAACCTTGGCACCTATCTGTGGCCTTTACGGGGATTATATCAGAACACATAAAAACCTTCAACAGTGCCTTAGAACACAGTATGTCCTATGCAAGAGTTTATAATGTGAATATGTATGCATACTCATGTACTTTTAGCCTAGTCATCCCTTAAATATTTGTTAAATTAAGCAAACCAGCTTAGTAAACAGAATGTATTTTGTCTTCATATATTACTTGACTCTTCTGTTCTATTTATTCTAAGTGTTCAATATATCAAAGTGATATGTTTACTAATATTCTTTAGGAAGTGAGCTGGGCTTATATACACCCATCCACTCAACAAATAGATGTTTATCAAGGTTGGAGAAGCGCTATCCCCGGATACTTTTGCATTACCTCCTGTCAGGACATTCCTAACAACTCAAGCAAGTGTTTCCCCAGACAGGCAATGCCTGCGAGGTTAGGATGAAAGCTGGGGTTCTGAACCCTCCGGAAAATGATACAAGCATTCACCTTACCCAAATTCTCTCACCTCTTCTGGAATAAGCCAAGTTTCATGCAAAAGTGAAAATCTCATTGCAAAAGAGAGAAAATCACCAAGAATCTCTAGGCCAAGAAAATAAATGTATATCTTTTCATCTTCAGCCATCTAAATCTAGGACAACGGGTCCTCTTTGCTTCCCCCGTTGGAGGCAAAAGGTGACGCCCACTTTTGCTTAGAAGGAAAGAGGAAGGAAGGAGGGACCATCTTAGTCCCTAGACACAGGTCCTGTGCCCCTCCCCCGGGCCACCCTGACAGCCTCTTTCTCTTGTCCTTCCTGTTTGACTATTGGCAGTGACATTCAGTAACCATGAGGTGATGGGACTGTTCCTGATTGAGAAAAGGTCAAGTGGTAACAATAAGAGCTGACATTTATTGAATACTGACTCCATGCCAGGCACTGTTCTCAGCCATTCACAAGTATAAACTCATGTCATTTTTACAACAACCTTTTATGGGGCTCATTATAAATATCACCAGTTTGCAGAGAAGGAAGCTGAGACTCAGAAAGCCTCAGTGGGAAAGAGTAGTGCTAGAATCTGAACCCAGGCCAATGGACTCTGGCGTCCATTGCTCCTCAAAATGTGGTTTGGAGACTGGGGCCACCCCACGACCAGAGTGTGATGAAATGGTATAAAAATTGAGAGTAAAGCACTAGGAAATTTTACAGCAATTTCCTGTTCACCTAGCATCCAAGAGTGTGATCAGCAGACTTTTCTCAGTAAGCAGGGTATATATAGAGCAGTTGTGGTGTAGAACCCACAGGATAAAATACATGGGGTATATAGAGTGCATGCTAGCTACACACAGTAGGACCATACATAGATCTATGAGTGACCTGGAAATAGAAAAACTAGTCCTTCACCAGACATGGTTTGATAAGTACTGCTCTAAAGCATCATCCTATATGGCCTCCAAAAACTCTGCGCTTGCTATGCCTGTAATAAACGCGTGAGATAAAAATGTATGTACAGAAAGGACCATCACATCAGGATCCAGAAGATAATAAACAACTGGAATGAGCGATAAGTAAGCAATATTGCATGTGAAAAGCTAAGTGTCATGGAAAAAAACTTACAGAGCAGGGTAAGGAATCAGGAGTTGGGGGAGGGGCCTACAGTATTAAACAGAGGTCATCAGGATAGTATGTGACCATGAACTGGGCAGATAAGCCTCTTTGTAAATGTTCGACTTTGCTCTCCGATTTCTCTCTGAGTCTATTAACACAGAATTATTAAAGTAATCAAAACATAAGAAGGAAATCCATTCTGTGCCAACCAGGAAAGTACAGTCCGTCATGATATGTACTCTGAAGCTAAATTACAGGTTTGGAACAGACCATGTCTAAGATCTCTTCCAACTTTGAAATCCTACAACTTTGGCTGAAAGAACTGTTGTATACTGCTTTCAGGGGACTAGACCTTAACAAAAGGGCTTGTTTGATACAATTCATTACTTCATCCATTCACTTATTTCATGTGCACCTATTGGTCACCTACTATGATCCAGGCATTGTCTTTGTGCTGTGTGAGATACAGACCCAGCCTTTGAGAGTTTCAGAGTTCAGCAAGAAAGCTAGACATTTAAACAAACAAACAAAAAGCGACAACATGGGTCTTAAGTGCTACAACCCATGTCTGAACAGAGCGCTATGAAAATAGAGTTGAGGGAGTGTGTAATTCCTCTGGGTAGCATGAAAGGGAGCATCACAACAAGATTGAGAGGTAGAGTCACGCACTCTGTGTTTTGAGGGATAAAGAGGAGTTGGCCTTCTTGAGTAGGGAGGAAGGAAGGCAAATCAGACAGGAAAGTAGACGTGGAGTTATCAAATAAGGTGACATATTTAGGGAGGAGAAAAATAACTTAGTCTGGCTGTAAGATTTTATGCATGTGTGGGTCATGATTGGGCTTTGTTGTTTGTTTGTTTTGTGGTTGTGGTATGAATATGTGTGTGATTTCAGACACACCTACAAAGTCATCATTTTCTTTCTTTGAGCTTCCATTTCTTCCTTTATAACAAGATGTAGAGTCCCAAGGTCATTATACTAAATTCCATGTGGGAGTCACCATTTGAGTCCCAGTACCTAGTGCAGTGCCTAGTATAAGTGAGCACTGAAAATTGGTGAAATGGATGAATAATCCAATAAATGAATGAGTCAATCAATGATCAAGAACATCCTTTTCAGCTCTGTTTGCCATCTCTAGAATCTTGAGGTTTTTTCCCACAGCTTTGGATGAACCATTGGTTTGCATGTCCCTGACTAGGGGATATTTGTGAGTTGAGCATACGTATGAATATACTTACACACATCTTTAAGTAAATAGGCCTACAGGATGTCAGAGCATTCAAGAGACACGGGAGGAGGGGGAGAGCATAGGAGAGAGAGGATTGATCAGAGAAAAGGCTTGACTGTCAAATTATTTTTAGTGATTGAGGGCCAGCTGTCTGTTTCTCATTACTTTTTCCCACTTCCCCTTCCATGAATTAGAACCGACTGCATTTTTCTAATACATCACTTCTGCTGTAATCACACATTGGGAGTTCATCTCTCAGTCACACTCACAAAAGGAATGGGCTCCCCAGCAAAGGGACACAATTCCCTTCTTGGCATGAGTTGCTTATGATGTTTCCAAAAGTACTCATTGCTCACAATGGCTTTCTAAAAGCTCCTCCACAACCCCAAGAATACCTTCATCCTTTTACATAAACATTTTTGAAGTTTTGGGTTTTTTTAATAGAGAAATTTTCTAACATACACACACACACACACACACACACACACACACACACAATACTCGAATGAATTAACTCCCTTGTATCATTGAATTTCAAGAATAATCACAATGTTATCAATATCACTTCTGACCTATCAGGGTCCTCCCTAATTTTGTTTATTTCTTTGCCTGCTGGATTGGTTTAATCCCAGATGCCATGTCATTTTCATGTGCAAATGCTCCGGTATGAATTTCTGAATGATAAGGTCATGTTTTGTTTGTGTGGTTTCCCCAATACTGTGACAGTAATGCACCTTGTGAAACTAACAGCAACAATTTCATTTCATCTTATACATAATCCATATTCAAATTTCTCTAATTACCTAGAAGATGTCTTTATGCAGTTGGTTTATGTGCATCGGGACTAGACAAGATCCACACATTGCATTTTTTTTTGTTTTAAGATGGCATTTTTCAGCTGTTTCTTTGAAATATTTACTTTTCCTTTCCTATCTGAAGGCTAAAAGGTTGAAATACTCAGGAAAGGGTGAATAAAAGCTACCATAGCATAGCCTGATGCAATAGCACCATTTTTTTTTTCATAAAGATTTTCACTCAATGCATGCTAGTGGAAATCCATAATATGCAAATATCGCATGCAGTCAATATGTCTTAACATGTGGGCCTCCACATTGTTCGTTCTAGGAATACAAATCAAGGGAGATATCCTCAGGGGGATACTCAAAGGGGAATCACAGTGGCCCTCCCTCCTACTCTGGTATCATTTTAGTTTCCCCTGATAATTATTGTAATAATAATGCCATATTATATTTTATATAGCTTTTTACAGTTTACATGGTACTTCCACACATACTCAACTTACTACAGCAAAGAGTCTATTTTTTATGAAAAATACTTCACCTCATGTGATTTTTCAAGTGAGCCTGTGAATGAACACAGGGCAGATATACGTCCTTTTTTATAGATGTGGAAATAGACTCAGGGATATTCAACAACTGAGACCCCACAGTCAGTGAAATTGAACATTTGATCCCAATTCAAATGATATCAAGTCCAAATATCTTGAGACCAAATATACCATACCTTAACTTTAGATAGAATATCCCTAAACCAGGCTCCTGCAAAATACCCTCTAGCCAGCCACCATCTGGTGAAATGTTATTTATTCCCTTTGGGGCTCCTTTCAACTTTGCTATCGCCCTGGATAGCCATCACCTAAAAAACACATCCCCATATACCTGTTCTGTGTTCAGTGTACCAGATGCCTTCTCCAACCCCAAGAAAATTATCATGTAGACAAGGCAATGACTGAAGTGTTCAGCAATCTATCCCAAAATTGTACAAATGAGGTTAGAACTGTTATGTTAAGGAACTCTTTCTATGAACATGGAAGGATTACTCTTTCCCACCCACCCCTTATAGTTGGGCAGAGCATGTGACTACCCTGGTCAATCGTTCTGGAGAGAAGCAACACGTGTCTCTTCCAGATCACTCTAATTAAAGTTTAATACAAGACCCTCCAGCATGTTCTTTCTTTGACTCAGCAACTCCGGAGGTAGCCTTGTAATGAAATGGCAACAGCAAAAATCAAAGCATCCTGGAACTACAAAGAATGAAGGAAAGTCACGCTGGATCTGTAGTATGTTACATGTGAGCAGGAAATTAACTTTTGGTTAAGCCACTGAAATTTAGGAATTGTTTTTTACTACAGCCTAACTTAGCCTATCCTACAGGTACAAGACTCCATCCTCTAGGTAGTTTACTTGTGATCCACTGAAAAATTGTCATAAAAACCATTAATTCAACAATGACTACAAGATGTAGGGTAACTCCTGGAGTTGAGTAAGTCACAACTAGCAAACCGTAAGTACCAGTCCTCTCAACAATTTTACTAAGTGACGTCCAGGGCCTCTGGAGGATAGTAGGTAGGGTGAAGACAAAAAGACATGCTGGCCATGAAGTATGAGTTTTGAAAGAAAGATGAAAGGTCATGCAGAGAAATACAGACCACTTAAAGGTCTGGGGTTTTATCACAAGGGCAATGGGAAACCATTGAAGTATTTTAAGTGATGTGAATATGATCAGATTTTTGTCTTTTAAAGGATTAATCTGAACATAGTAGATTATAAAATGAAGAGGCTAAAGCAGAAGTTTAGAGACCAGTTGGAAAGCCACTGTGGTATTCCAGGTGACAACAAAATGAGAAATGAGAGTAGGAATGGGGAGAAGTAAAATTATTGATAAATGTTTAAGAGATAGATATAGAACAATTAACCTTCCTAGTTTTCCCAGAACAGGGGACTTTCAGTGTTACAACTGGGGCATCTAGGCAAACCAGAATGACTTGGTCACCCTATGTGGACCCATATGTGCTTCGTGACTGACTAGGTGTGGGAATTTAGGAAGAGGATTTAGTCACCCTGGATAATTGAGTGGCTGGTAGTGCCATTTACTGAAACAGAAGACACTGAAGTAACAACAGATAAGATAGGAGAGAGAAAATAATAAGTTGAGTTTAAAATATCTGACCAGGGCCGGCCGAGTGGCGCAGTGGTTAAGTGCTGGCTTGGGAAGCCAGAGGCCCCGGTTCGGGTCCCGCATGTGAGGTCCAGTGACACTGCCCTCAATAAAATAAAATAAAAAAAATACCTGACCAAATGAAGATGTCAAACCAGCAGTTGAACAAACAGGTAAACCTGATATATTATTATTAATTACAGCTAAGTAAAGTACCATCTAGGTGCAAGGAACTTTTATAGTTAACATATGTTAACTCACTCTTCTCAGCAGTCAGCGATGTATCTCCATTTCATTCTAACAAAGCAAAAAGGCACTCTAGGCAACACTGAAAATGACAGAGCTGGAATTAAAGCTCAAATTAACCTGGATTTCAAAGTGGCCTTTCTTGTTCCCTAGTTGTGTGACTTTGGACAAGACTCAGGGAGTTTGAACAACTCAGCCTTAAAAAAAGAAAAAAATGGATGCCATGCTGAGAGCAGACTGTCAGGGGTGGGAGAAGGGATAAAATCCATTAGATGCCAGACCCAGAAGAGACTAATCTTCTACTCAAGGTTATTTTTAGAAGCTAGAAAAAAAAGTAAGGGGTGCAAACTTCAGAGAGGCAAACTGTAGGTGAGTGCATAGGAGGAAATCAGAGTCACACCATTTATTCAAAGGAGATGATACAGGAAAGTCTGCGGGTATGGCTTCTGGAGCTGAATTGCTGGGATTCAATGCTTAACTCCACCACTTACTATGATAGCTATTTAATGTCGAATGAGTTACATTTTCTTGACAGAATTTTCTCAACTGAAAGACGCTAATAATTGTGACAGATTCCTACCTACCCATCTCATCCACTGATCAGGTCGAAGATTAAACAGGGTCATTTATGTCAAGTACTTTGCATATATGTCTAGCAGTGTCCAGCCAAAAAACAGGAGTCACTTCAGATCTTTCAATAAAGAGAATTTAACACTTGGAATCAGCTGCTCAGGTGATAAAAAACCTGAGAAGTGAAATATGGGACAGTGAAGAACTCAGAGAGACACAGCAGCAGGAAGTCAGCAGCACTGCTGAGAGCAGCCACCATGAAACTCACCAGAGCACAGAAACTAGGGCTGTAGATGGCTGCCAGAATGATGGGGACTGTACAGTAACCAATGGAAGCCTAAAGGAAGAGGCTGCCAGGTGGAGCTGTGGAGAATCAGCTGTGGCCAGAGTCACCAAAGGATGGGCAAGTCCACTGGTTTCTATTGGTTACACCTACTTCTCTATCATACACAGAAGGATGGCTCTGGATAAGGAATAAATCTGCGAGCAGACGGTTGACCCTCACAGCATCCTACCTATCACCTAGTAAGAGCTCAAAAAATGTTAGCTCTTATTAAGTACCTGGGTACCTATCATGTGCCAGGCCGTGTGCTAAGCACAAAGGGTACTGATGTGAACAAAACAGATATGGAAATCACAATGCAGGGTAAAATAGACAATTATATAAAATAACAAAAATGATGATTAGTAGTGATGCAAGAGGCTATGGAAAAGGAAAATGGGAGCATTTGAGGAAAGTCAGGAAAGTCAGTGAAGACTTATGGGGGGGAAAAAAGATATTTCTTCCAAGAACTATAGCATGAGTAGGAGTTGCCAGGTAAAAAGGAAGCAGGAAAAAAAAAAATCTAGGTGGAAGGAAGAACACACACAAAGGCATATTTGGATTTTTTGAGTTTCCAGGAGACTGAGGCAGGATGCCAAGAGAAGGGCTGGAGAGAAATGAGGCTAAAGATACAAATGGTAGCAGCCATTGTAACCCAGGCTACACATTAATTCATTCTAAAGGAAAGGAAGATCAAGCAAACGGTCTAAATACAGACAGATCGATCAGTCTGTGCTTGGCTTCAGCTATCTCTTTGGTCTTTACCAGGACAGGAGCTGACTGGAGCCCAGGTGTGAGGAGGCCACAGCTTATACCTGGCTGGTAACAAGTGAAGAAGGAAGAGGTGGAAAAAAACATGGTGTGATCTACAATACATTTAGGACCATTCACTACAGAGCCAGTGCAGAATGCAGTGGTACTTAGTTTTGAAACAATTTTCAGGGAATGCTAGGGCAGAAATTCTCTATGAGTTCTGATCTCAGGTGACCCTGTGGCCAAGTTGCATGAGATGCTCAATCCTGGGCCTTCATCTGCTGGTGCTCTTATCCTCCATCACCATGGACATACTCCACCTGTCACTCCCAATACTTATCACTTTCTAAAGCTCAATTACAGAGAAGTCCTCTCTCCCCACCCAGAATACCCTATCTTTCCCATTCACTTCAATTTCCCTGCCTCTTGAGCTGTCACATCGACTTGTCAAAACTCCAACCTGTCAACTCTAACATGCCTTCCATTTCATACCTGCAACCAGGTGGCTGAATCTGACAGCATAAGCACAGAATGAGGCTGACAGGTCAAATACTGCCCCCCAAAATCCCACTACCTTTCTGCAGCCGGTTCGCTTTCCTATTGCTCTAACAGCTGTTTTTACTCTTTCTTCTTCCTCCACAAGCTCTTAAAACTATTCTTTCACCCTCTTAATTCTCAGAAAATGGCCTTGCTTCAATTTTTATTTATAAATTAGAGAAAAGTCAGAAAAGAATGTGCTCATGTTTGCTGTACAAAATCAATCTACCCAATCCACCTGACTCTATGCCCATCACCTCTGCTTCCCCTTCTATGACAGTAGACACACTGTCCCTCCTATTTCATACCGCCTTTCCACCTGTTCACTGGGTCTGACCCATTCTCATGTGCTTCAGTCCTGATGGCCCTCTCCCCGCTGCATCACTCTGTATTTCTTCTATTTTCTCTCTTTCTACTTAATTATGACTATTATTCTACACACTTCCTGCACCATCTTCTTCCTCAGGAAACACATACACACACACACACACACACACACACACACAAATGTGATATACTTGTATATAGCTGTGCATTTATATAGGTAGATAGATAGATAGAAGATAGATGATAGATAGATAGATAGATAGATAGATAGATAGATAGATATTTCTTCAGCTACAACTGCCTATATCTCTTCTCTTTATAGCAAAATTCAAGAGATTGTCTCATTCCTCTTTCTTAACACTCATTCCCCTCCTATTCTTTCCAGAATTACAATCAGACTTTCATCTCCACCACTCGTATGAAAGCTCTTCAGTTCAAATTGCTAATAGTCTTCATAGTGACATATAGAATGGTCAACTATCCATTCTAATTTAAGGACTTCGACCCTTCCTCTTCTTTAAATATTGTCTTTCTCCCCTTGGATTTGGGGATACTATGTATTTCTGCTGCCCAGGTCAGTTCTTCTCAGTCCTTTTCACTGAATACTCTTCCTCTTTCTGACCTTCAAATATTGGAGCCACACAGACTTCCATCTTTGTGCTTCTTGTCCTCTCTAGTTAGGCAGTCTCATCCATACCACGGCTGTAATGTCCTCTCTACTGGAGCTCCCAAATGGGGTGGGTGAGAGATAAACTGAAATATTGATTTGGGGATGTCTGGAGTTCCCCAGCTTATCACCTCTAGTCATAAACAGTCTCTTTTTATAATCTCAGTGTGAGCAAATTGTGCCATGATATGACAAGTACTCCCCATGATGGGAAATGCTTCTCTATGCATTGATAATTCTCAAGTTTAAATCTCTAATTTGATATTTTCTCCAAGCTCCAGATATAGGTATCCACTTGCCTACCTGATGTCTCCACACTCATGTCCATGGGCAGCTCAAACTTAACCTATCCAAACCAGAACACTTGACTTCTAACTTCTCTTGAAATATGCTCCTCTCCCAATGCCGCCCATCTCAGTAACATCACTACTATCTAGCCACTTGTTCAGGCCCAAACCCTTGGGACCATCCTCAATCTCTTTCTTTCTCTTACACCACACATCGATTCCATGAGGGGATCCTGTTGGTTATGTCCTTCATCTATAACCATTTCTCACCAGTTCCACATCTGGCAACCTAGTCAAGCAACTGTCATAGATTTCCTAGACTGTGGCATTAACCTTCTAGCTTGCTTTCCTTCTTCCACTATTGCCTCTCTGTACTCCGTTCTTTCCGCAGCACAGTGATCCATTTAATATGTAATTCAGATCAGGACATGCTTTTTCTTCTCGTAACCCTGAAGTAGCTTCTATCATAGATGGGGTTAATAAACCATCTGTACTGTACTGTAGCCTCCAAGGTTCTATATCAGTTGTCCTCACATTCAACTGGAAGCCTTAAAAAAAAAAAAATACCTGGGATCCACCCAAGACTTACTGAATCAGGCCATAGCCTTGGGTTACATCAAAGCCTCATTCACTCCCACTCTGTCCCTTTATATGCCACACTGGCCTTATAGTTTTTCCTCTAACACACCAAGCGTAGGCTTCCTCATTCACTTCGTTTTCATTGCCCTTCGCCTGAAGTCATTTCTCCCACGTGTTTGCACACTTGTTTCCTTAGCTGAATGTCTGCTCATCTGTCACCTCTTCAAAGGGGTCTCTCCTAGCCATCTTGCTTATCTTGTTTATATAATTTGCATGTTTATTTTAGTCTCCTTCCACTAGACTGCAAGCTCCATGAGAACAGTAAATGCTCTTATCTTGTTCTTCACTGTGGTTTCAGCACCTTACCCCATAATAAGTATTCAATATGTTGTTGTTAACTGGAAGAAATATTCACATGTAGCTACACCTGGGACCCCAAAGACCAATTCAAAGACCCAGGGATTCAGACCCAGGGAAAGGAAAAGAGCTAAGTACTTAAAAACCAAGATATAAATTAGAGCATCATCTCAGGCCAAGTAGAGGTCAATCGCTGGGGCTGAAGCCATAAGGTAGGGTAAGACTGACAGCAAGAACTCTGCTGTGCCCCTAGGAGGACTTACCTGGGGCATTCTTAAGTCCTTTGAATAAAGGTAACTTTGGTGCTTGAGGCTGACGCTGAGCAGAGCCTTCAAAGAGGCTCCACTGGAGCTCAAAAGGCTAGCAGGAGTGAGACACTGTTAGACCATTGCTAGATAAGAGTGTGGCATGCCAAATCCATCTTGGACTTTTCTTCAAATGCAGGGCTCTGTGACTCACTCATAGCATTTTCTTTATTTGAGAAATAAGATGCAATCATTTTGCTGAGAGATCCCAGTAAAATAAAAATAACAGGAAGCACTCAGCTCTGTTAATTGTGCATTTTAATGTCACATCAGGACGTTTGTCACTCCAATGCATTTCCTTCTGATGCCCACCCCAGATGTTTCAGGAAGTCCAGCTACTCTTATGGGAAATTAAGCAGCAGTAAGATTCTGCAGTCATCCTAGTCTAGACTCTGATATTGATCATGGAACAGACAATTTGGAGGAACGAGGTTGAGTGGCCTTCTTGTGTCTTAGATATAAGTGCAAATATTCAGTGGAGAGTGACCTTTAACAAATGCAAATCTATCATATAAAGCATCACATCTGTGACTCTTTTCAAAGTGTGTGCTAATGGTCAACTAGCTGCTCCTCTCTCCGCTTCCTCTGATTCACTTAGGAAAACTCCTGAGAACCCACTAAAGGGTTTTATATGTTTCTCACCAAAGTTTGCTTTTCAAATGTTTGTCAAGTCCAGGCATTTGTATTGATCCTATTGAAGAATTCAAACAGTGAAAATGAGACACAATAAATGCCCCAAAATGGAGACCCCCTAAAGACTACATACGCCAAGCCCAACTTGTCAGAGCTCTATAAAATATGAGTCCCAGAGAAAGGAAGAGGCATCCATATAGCAGGTCGGCTAAGCACCTGGTTTTAGTATCTTAGCCATGCCAGGTACTTGTTGTATATCACAAACCTTCTTATTTAAATTCTACACATTGGAAACAATATCATATTTAACTCGTAGGTATTATGTAAACATCTGGCACATACAAGCACTCAACAAATAAGAGTTACCTTATTAGGAAAATTCATGAAACATCTGGTTTTAAATCAAGCTAACATGTTCCACACCAAGACCAAGGGACAATAATTTCTAAAATGTACAAATCATTATTTACTTATTTTATTGCCAAGGCTAAGCATTAAATACAAGTGTTTTTACTTGACTGAGGTTTTAAGACTTAGATACAAAGAGTTGTAAAGAACTAAAAATCTTAGAGGTCCTCAATCTAACCGCCCACAAAATATTAACATCATTTCTCTAGCAAAACTGTCCAATGGTGGTCCTGATAGTACATGCGAACCACAATGAGAGCCCACCAGACACCCAGACAAGTCATTACATACAGAGGAACCTAGTGTAGACTTTTATGGCCTGAGAGCAAATGAAAAGTACCTCATTATTATCTCCACGCAGAAGCTGGCAACTCACTTTCAGGAGCCTCCCAGAATATAGATTTGTGAGTGGGGTTATATCTCTCTTTACTCTTCTTTACTCTTGGAAAATGTCCTTCATCTCCTGCAACCAGTCTTCATGATTTCCAGACCAACACCACCCTAAACCCTCCCCACCCACCATACTGGACATTCACATTCTTGCTTCAATTCATTGATGACTTTTAGGCAGCAGTGCCAACGGTATCCTCAGAAATGGTCTAGCCAATGTGGAAGGTGGTGGTCTATTCAATGTATCTCCATTAATATAATTTATGTCATCATCCTTAATGTTAGATTTCAGTTTTCTATTTCACCTCATTGGTTTCTTCCAACATTTTAATTTGTTAAAGTCATTTGAATTGTATAGTCTTTATATTCCATATGCCCCCTTCTATGGCATCTCCTAAGTAACAGACAAAACTATTCTACTGTCTTTAGTCATCAGTCTCCACCCCAGAGACTTATCCGCAGGGACTTAGAGTCATTATTCATGTTCCTCATCTCATTCCACAGTTCACCTGCCAATAATGTCATCCTGGGCAGCACCTGTCAAAATTTCATTCATGGTGATATCCAAAGAGGCTACATCAGAGTTTTTTTCCAAAGCACTGTTCAAGTGAAAGTGTATATGGATTGCATTTTTGGTTGTGTTATCATGTGAACCAGTCCTATGTTCTCAGAATTTAATATTTACAAATCTTGGTGTCTTGGGAGAGTCATATAGAGTTCTGAAGCAAATCCCAGCCCAGGTGTTAAGGTAGATCAGATGAAAAGTACTTAACTCATAGGAATCCATGTGTGGACTTCAAAAACTGTAAGTCCCTTAGAATTATAGACAATATATTATGGTTACAGAAATACATGTAATTTCTTAGAACAAAGTTCTCAGCTCAAAAGAGTCCTATACTTATGCACTACCATTGAACAAGATTAAATTTAATTAACGATGCTGCACATTTAAGCCTGATCTTTCCCATTATCATATTTTCTATTTATGCTATGCAGCAAGGCCCCTGCCATCGCACTTTCATTCTCCATTCCTTTCTGATGGCCCAGGACAGTCAAATGTGCTGTGCGTACAGCTACATGGATTACTATGTTGTACACAGTGGCACATTCATAGGACAACTCCAAAAATTGTCTTTAGCATAACTGAAAAATTCTTGAGGCCATCTCAACTCCTTCCTGTGAATTCATCTTCTGATATCTAGTGTTTATGAGGAGAGGGCTGTTTTAAAAACTTGAGTAGGAATCACAAGGACAGGAATGAAGAAATGTGGATGATTTGTGTTTAGAAAATGGGGTAAACTATAGGTGAACTGATTCTGGGTCAAGAGTGTTGTTAGCAAGACTAGTCCCTGAGTTAGTCCTTGGGACGATTATACAAAGGGTTTGGGCTCTCAGGAAAGAAATGCTTTCTGGAAGATGAGTCAAATAGCTGAAAAATGGAAATGACAATCATTTCCTTACTAGAACCATTACATTTCCATCTGGGAAAAGAGACAATGTATTCTCTCTTCACATGGGTCACTTAGAAATTCCCCAAGACCCCCTTGCACCAGCTCATGCCTGCATGTCCTCCTCAATGCTGTCCCCTCTGCATGGCATGCCCTTTCTGTTTGTTGTCTCTTTCCACAATGCTCAATGATCACCTTATCGAGGAAGAGTTTTCTGACCACTTAGTCAGATTTAAATGCCATTTTTGGTACTCCTATGGTCATTGGAATCCAAAGGAGCAGTTGCTATGAAATGGTTGAGATTGTTGCTATATGCTCTGATGTATTAGAGAAAAAAGCCACACTAGTGATAAAAATAAAATAAAAAAACTCAGTGGCTTAGCATATAGGTGTATTTCTTACTCACTCCTGCATCTATAGAGATCTTGGCCCTCTTGGGTAGCTTGAATCTGAACAACGATTCTGTGACCTCAACTTGGGACATTGCCATTTTCAATATGTGACCTCCACCATCACTATTTGAGGGGATACAGAATGCCTGGGACCCTTAGTGAAAAAGCACAGATCAAAGCCTGTAGCCTACCCACTATACACTTGTATGTCAGCTAGAAAAAGATATTTGTAGCTATAAGCCACTGAGATTTCAGGATTATTTGTTACCACAGCAAACCCTATCCTATGCTGAGTGTATATCTACCCTGGCGAATAGCAAGTTTAGGTTAAGCAGTAATCCATGACAAGATTTAGCAAACAACACAAGCATCAGACCTCTTTGATTTGCAAATGTTCAAAGCTCATTCAATATGGTTCCTATAAAAGGGATAGGGTCCATACACAGTTGGACCCAGGAGCAAACATGGGGTCACTGAGAATCATATTATTTCTCCTTTTCTTAATAGCTCTTCTTTCTGCTATAGTGGCTTCATTCTCAGGCAAGCTCTTCTAATGTGGTGGCAAGATGGTTTCAGGATTGTATTTCCCAGATTAACAACTTGAGTGAAAGAAGAAAATCTCTTTCCTGGTAGCGTTAGGAAAAGTTGCAGGTATTCCTCCCACTGTTGGGATGCTGTGCTTATTTCTAAAGAGGGAGTAGCCAGGGGGGTACAGTTCTCTCAGTAGCCAAGTCTGCATCAAGTCCCCATTCCAAGAATCAGGGTTAGTTTCATTTCCACCCAAACTGCATGGACAGAGTGTGGGAAAACATGGTTCCTAAAGGAAAACTAGAGTGCCATAACCAGGAAGATGAATGGATGCCTGGATAAAAATGCAAAAAAGGTCACCAAAATACATAATGCTTAAATAAGGGCACTGAACTCGACTTCCTCTAAGGTCTCTTCCAACTTTAAGAGTGTTCTAATTGTACATTTATTTTCACAAACATGGTAATTACTTACTCTTTGTGATTAACTGCTTTTCATAATGGTTAAATTTTTAGATCTAACAAAGTGGAAAAGCCCCCCATTCTCTTTTTTCTATTGTTAACCTCTTCTATATGGGTCTCTCTCCACATCTAATAGTATTATATCCTTCCTGCAAGCAAAGCAACTAAGGGGCTGAACATCTTATTATGAGCACTGGCTTCACCAACTCAAAGCTGTAAAGTGACCACACACCACACAGGGGCAATAAACTTGGGCTCTTCTTTCTATTCAGGGATATTGTGAGAACACATGTATGTAAAGTCTTTAAACCCTTCAGAGAAAAGGTGCTATATAAATCTAAGTGATTATTCATCCCATTATCCAACACAAATTGAACCTCATCCCTTGGAGACTGTTTCATTGCTAATTTCACTGACAGCAGTTGATAAAGTTGACATTTGGTTTTAATGGCACCAGCTAATAAGCTGTCAAAAGGTTTCACAATTTTATTAAGTAATATATTACATTGCAAATACTAAAAATTACTCTTGGAACTAACATAATCTACATTGGACACTCCACTGAATTAATCTGATAGCATATCCCAAGCTTTGTTCTTTTTTTGTTTTTTCCACCCTAGGAAGACTCACATCTTTGTTGACTAGGAGGATGAATGTTTACAGAGTCTCGTGTGTGTGTGTGTGTGTGTGTGTGTGTGTGTGTGTGTGTGTGTATGTTCTGCCCATGTACTTCTGATAATGAATATTCGGTCTATGTCAGAGTAACTGTCATTTTGGCTCGATGCTTCCAATGTTTGAAAATACATACAAACCTGTAGCACCTGGTTTTGCTTAGGTCTCTTTACAGCATTCCATTTTTGAGACTACTCCAATCATTATCATGGAGTGTAGCATTTAAAGGAAACTGAAGATGAAATCGCTATAATTGCTTCTATTTATTGAAAGTCTTCTCAGGATTAGGGCTTTTCATAATTATTAATTGTATCCTCACTACAACCCTTTAAGATAATTTTTATCAATTTAAACCCTCATACTTACAAGTGACAGAAAATCAATCACAGACTAGCTCAAACAAGAAAGAGGATGTATTAACTCAAATGTAAGTCCGGGGTAGAATCCAGGTGCCACAGACTTGGTTCAAACAAGGGCTCGAATGATAGAGCCAGAATCTTTTTCTCAAATTGCTTCTGTTAGATGGATCCTAGTCTCAGGCTCCCTATGGTGACACTCATTACCTCAAACTCATAAATATAGCACACAACCCAGCAGAGGACAGAATCTATTTCTTCCATGAGCTCCAAAAAGCATTATATTTTCTTTGTTCTGACTGGCCTGACACAGATCATGTGACCAGCTCTAAGCCAACCATCAAAACCCGGGGATGGAATGCACTAGTTTGTACTGATGGGCTTAGCCTTAAACTAGATCATCTGTTGCACCTTGCAGGGGAAGGATAGAGACAACTTCATCCAAAACACAAGAACAAAGGGTTGGGTGGGATAAGATCATCAAAACAAAATTGTGATATTGTTGGTATAGGAATGAAAATGGGGAAAGAATTGGTGCAAGCCAGCAGTCTCAATAACTATCCATTACAGATTGGCATTATCCTCATTTTACCAAGGAGGAAACAGATACCCAGAGAAGTTAAGAGACTTATATGATATCATACATCTAATGAGTGGCAGGACCAGAATTTGAAACAAAATCCCTATGACTCAAAGCTAATGTTCACTGTCTCCTGAGACACAGTGACAGCCTATATAGAAAGCAGCATCTCTAACTGAGTGTTAAAAAGGCAGGTCCAGGATATCCACTTTTGGGGGGATAGAAAGAGCTAGAAAGCAGTGCCCTGTAATACAGTTAATGTGCACTCCGCCATCTGTGAAGCTAGCTCAAAGAGGGAATCAAAGAATTTGCATTGGTGGAAAGAACGGTGGGGTGGGAAGAAACTGGCATCAGATGCCCTGCCCAAATTCCTGCTGCCTTTCCTGTCTTTAGTGAGAGGTTAGGAGAGTCATGTAACCTCTTCAAAATGTGAAATAAAGGATAACAGCACATGACTCCTGCACCAGGAACTGTTCAGAGAAACTAACATAGTCTAAAATATCTTATAAAGCGTCATATGCTTACAAGTATAAGCTGCTGTAATGAAAACGAAAAGAGAGTTCTCTTCCACCTTACAGCTCACATAGCTGTGCTGGGCCATGAAGGGTGCCTCCATGTTCATGAATTTGATTTCAGTGATTAATTCTCTGTACATTGATAAAACCCTCTCTGTCCTGAAGTGTCACAGTCTTAACTCACCTTACAAAAGTGACTCTTCGCCATTCTCGGCTGGGTCATCTTCTGCTTGTTTTCAACATGTTGGAATGCCTCGGGATAGTGACCAAGTCTCCACCTCTTCTTTCTTTGTACCCTCTTCCAAGGTGTTCTCATCCAGGGTTATGACTTTCTTTTGTCTACCTATCAGCCCCAAAGAGGATCTCCAGGCCTGACTTCCAGATATCTGCATCCAACTCCCAATGCATCACCTCTACTAAGGCTTTTAACAGGCATTTCAAAACAACCATGGCTAAAACAAGATTCTAAATTTCCATCCTCATTCATTTCTACCAATCTACTCCTCCCCTCATCTTTCCCATCTCAGTGACTTCACCCTCAATTACTGTTTCCTGCATCTCCCACATCTGATAAGTCAGTAAGTCCCCTTCACCCGATCTATCTCCAAACCATAGTCTGAGCCTCACCTCTTCTCTCCACCTCCACTGTCATCACCCTAGTCCAACCCCCTAAAGCTTCTCCCCCTGTATCCCTACAGTAGTGCTCTAAGAGATCTTTCTGACCCTACTCCTTCCTTCTATGATCTATTGCCTAGTCAGTGGCTAGAGTAATACTTTTAAACTATGCATCAGATCACACTCCAAGCCTTCCAATGGCTTCCTATCATCCATGGGTGGGTTAAAAAATCCTGTATGATCTAGCCCCTGCACACTTTTCCAATTTCCCATCTCATGACTCTTCGCTCAGCTCACCAGACTCCTTATTCTGCAGCCTTCTCTCATGTCCTAGAATCCCTGCCTTATAGACTGCCCACTAGCTGTTCCCTCTGTTGGAAATCATTATGCCCTTGGTTTTTCAGAGCCAATTTCTTCAGACCATGCAGATTTCAGCTTCTATATAAACCCCTCAAAAGAGCCCTTTCTGACTACCCAAATTGAGCTAATTACCCATAACTCTTTATCACATCACCTATTTAAATTATCTGCATAACATTTACCACTATCCATTCTTTTTCTTGCTGATGTATTTGTTTGTTTGTTCCCACAAAGATGTAAGTCCAACGTAATCAGGGACTTCAGGTTATTTACAACTGTATTTCTCAGGCTTAGAACAATGCCAAGCATGGTTGAATGAATGAACAAATAAACGGGGGTAAAGATGAATAAATAAATGAATCAAAGAATGAATTGTGAATTATGGCTTTTATTTTCAACCTTGGGCCACCTGTGCAGTAACCTTGCCACTTACAATATATATGAAATTACTAACTCCATGAGGGCAGTAACAAGCTCTGAACTTCTATTTTCCTGGAACCTAATCAAGTGAATTGAATCAGGCTTTATATCTACCTCATCACAGGGAGGTCGCACAAGGTTTCCTGTGGTCCTGACCTGTGCTTCTGTTTCTAGTAAGAGGGCTGCATGGTTTTAGGGAAAGTGGTTGGATCCAAAGTCAGCCAGGCCTGGGCGGGAATTCCGGCTCCCCACTTACTAGTCGTGTTTCCTTGGGTTAAGTTGCTCAGCCTCTCTGACCTGCTGTTTTCTCAGTTGTAAAGTGGCAATAATCATAACTCATCTAATCAGGCTCTTGTGAGATTCAATAAAAACAGGACCTCTGACCCACAGAAGGGAGCCAGGAAATATTATTTCTTCTTTTCTACCATTTGTCATTGATTATAATAATTCGCATGGTTCATCGAGAATATTATATACACTAGACACTGTAGATATTGGGGAGGGGGGTCACATAGATGAAAAATCTCTGTATGGCTACCCTAAACTTGTTCTTCCAGGTTCACTTTCCCTCTCTCCCTACACGATCCCTGATCTGCATCCTATTGGGAGGGCCTACCTGAACCGTATCAATGGGTTTTCTTGTCTTCTGGATTCTGGTTGAGTTGGACCAGTGGCAAGATCAGCAGCAGATTAGAGATAGGGAATGTGGTCAGGGAATTGAATCCCTGGCTCCATCTCTTAGGGCTGGATGAGAGCTAAGTGCTTTCTTCAGTTGAGAGTCCTAGCCCTCTCCTGACTGGTTCCCAGGAACTGGGCCTTTCCCTTTCTCTTCTTTGGCCCAGAGTGCTAAAGGCTCCCAGGGTGGTAATTATTCCCTGGGGTTCCTGCATGCATGCTAACCCATTTGTAAATAGGTATTTAAATTTCCCTTGAAGTACCCAATTTGAATGTGCCATCTGTTCCCTACCGGGATCCTGCCTGAAACATTTCCTTTCCCCTAAGGAGCTGACATTCTAAGAACTCCAGAAGTCCACAGTTCCTCAGTGGCCCTTCACTGCCATTGCACCTGCCTCACGGCGCCCCCAGTCAACAGACAACATTGACTTTATTCATAACCCACCTTCCACAAGAAGCCATCAAAAATATCTGTGTGTTTATGAAACAACAGTCAGAATTGATAGGCACTGTATGGCAAACATTATTTGGTTTTGATCAGTGGTTCTCAACTGATGAAGTCTCCTGAGGAACTTTCAAAATTACTCATGCTTAGGCCAGCCCTAAACCAACTGAGCTGAGGTCTCAGGACATGAGGCTCAGGCATCTGTATATGTTTAAAAGCAACCCACGTGTTTCTAATGTGAAGTCAGGCTGAGAAAAAAGGCTTTACACGTTCTCTGAAGAGGCCAAAGCAGCGGTTACCAGTACTAGATAAGGTGCCGCCATGGTCACACATTCTCACACAGAAATTGTTCCCAGGCTCTCTGCTCACCACCTCCAATTCCTCTCTCACTGGCCTCTGCTTCATTGCATTTTGTATGAGCAATCATTCTTCTAGTAACTCCAGTTGACTTGGCCACCAAAAATAAAAGGTTTTATCTTATAACTTGCCTGGCATGTCCCTTGAATGTACTTAATAGTGGTCCCTTGGTTTCCATCTTCATTTCCAAGCATGAGAAGCATGCTGCCATGACACCTGCCCAGAACCCCCAGTCCACAGCCTGCCAAGTCAACAGTGCTCTGCAGCCTCCACTTCCCAGGGATAACCGGCCATGTCAGGGACACACTACACCACTATAGAAAACATGCAGCAATAAATTTCATGAGGGATACATTTTTCACATCTCCTAGCATACTGAGAATGTTCAAAAAAGGCCTCATTATCACGATCATCAAAGTATATTGTGAGTATCCATCCTTAAACAGATCAAGGGATCTTTGTAAGGAACCCATTCAAATCCCTTAACACATGTGGATTTGTACTACAACTGTCTCTACCCCCAGGAGCTAATTCATGGAATAGTTCTTTGTAAAACATAGAATCTTCTACACATGTGTGTGCTTATTGATACTGTTTCTATGATTACAACTTTGGACCAAAAAAAAAAAAAAAATATATATATATATATATATATATATATATATATATATATATATATATGCTAGAAACATGTTTAAGTTAAAGTAAACAAAAATAAATAAAATCCATTCAAACCACTTGATAATATTAGTGTTGGGAATGAAACAATGTCCACTAATGATACCAATGTGAATGCAAACTTTATAGAACAGAATATTATGAAATATTATGAATTCAGATAGATTTAAGTCTCAACATCCAAAGTTATAACCAAACATGTGAAGCACAGTTTCTGGTAAGGAGGTTAAATGAACAGGAAAAGGGGACAGTGAGGTGGTTAGTGAAGAAGGAATGGTTATTAGAAACATAACCACAGTGCCACTCGTTTGACTAATATCGAGATGAGATAGCTGTCGTTGACTCCCAGTGGCAAATCCATTCTGACTAACTTCCAGTCAACCAAGCCAGCTGAGGTTTCTCTTCTTACTGGTGGCTGTCCTGCACCCCTGTGGATTTGGAGACAAGCTCTATCTCCAGCAGAAACAGAGAAAGAAGGCTGGCTGTTTTCTCTTACATGACCTGAAAGTCAATTCATTGTGAATAACACTTGACGTGAAGTCTAAAGAAATAATTTGATGCAATTAGAATGTATCATTAGAAACTGAGATATCAGGGACTTTCATATGTAATTACTAATACATGTATTCAGTAAACATGACTTGAGCAGCTATAATATCTGGTAAGTGCTATGATAGACATTCGAACAGAGAAAGATGGCTACATGAAGGAGGGAATGATTTGGCTGCACGAGAAATCTCTGGGGTTGGTCTGCCTTAACTTTCCTTCTGGATACGTAACTTGTAAGACAGGTTAAGCCACCTCAACTACTCCACATTTTAAAAGCTTAATTAGTTAAGATGCCCTCCCCCAAATAAAAAGACTATGACAATAAAATTTCATTAGTTTCCATGCACAGATATAAAATGATCCCAATTTTTCAAAAGAAGCTATGATTTGGGGACCCTTGTTAACAATTATGAGAGCAGTTATTGCGTGAGTAATTCACAGCTGATCATATCATATATTTGAGAGAGAGGGGGCAACAGCATGCTCTATAAAAATAATGTATTTAGAGTCAGATAAAGTTAGCCTTGAATCCTGGACCTGCCACGGACACACTATATGTCTTCAGGCAAATGGCTTAGCTTGTTTGAGCACCAGTTTCCTCACCTGTAACACAGAAATAATACCTATCTTACAGCTTGTGTGTGCAGTGGAAGAATCTATATGAAATGTTAATCAAACATGTGTTGGCTCGTAATGACCCCTGGTAGTTCCCGATCGCCCTGTAGCCATTCTCTACCTAACGATGCTCAGAATAAAGGCACAGTGGAGTTACCAAATAGAATGTTGTTTGCTTAAATCTAAAGGGAGATAACAACATTGAAAATCGGACTGATTCAAGAAGGAAAAAAGGATTTCTCACTACTCATACAGCTAATTTTTTTCTTTTTTTTTCATCTCTTATTTATTTTCCATTTTTTATTAGCTTAAGGTGTATAAAACATACTAATTAGACAGTCATATACCTCACAAAGTGATAACCCCAATAAGCCTATTACCCATCTGACACTGTACCTAGTTATTAGAATATGATTGACTGTATTCCCTAGGCTGTACTATATATTCCTGTGACTATTTTGTTTTAAATTATAGTTGACATTCAATATTATTTTATATTAGCTTCAGGTGTACAGCATAATGGTTAAATGTTTATATAATTTGTGAAGGGATCCCCCTGATAAGTCTAGTACCCACCTGACACTATGCATAGTTTTTACATTTTTGACGATATTCCCCATCCTGTCAATTACTTCCTCATGACTCTTTCATAACCACCAATTTGTACTGCTAATCCCTTCACCTTTCTCATCCAGCCCCACAAATAGAAACAGACTCATAGATAGAATAAACTGGTGGTCTTATTTATTTTTTTAATATATAAGGAACTGGAATTTGGAAGAGTCATTGTAGATGACATCACAGAGCAGGGCAGAAGAAAGGATAGGCCTGGGGGGAAGCCACACTGTAGAAGGAAAAGAAACCTTCTGATTACAGAAAGCAGCATGGAAAGATTGAGAAGGGACGAGACCATGCTCGCTAAGCAGCGAGCTGGCACAGCCCACCTGTGCTGGGACTTGGGGGGTGACCAGACCACAGGACTGTGAGCCACGAGGCCCAGGCGTGGTGCTGTCGCTCTGTGGTCACCACCTCCCATGTCTGGCATAATCCCCCATGGAACTTTTGCCTCACCCGCAGCTTTACAAGTAGTCCCTTTACGAGACTCTTGTTAAATTATCCTACTTTCCATGTGCCATCTGTGTTCTGCTGGGAATCCTGCTTTTACAGATGTTAATATCATAATGTCAGAAAATCACACCTACCATGGAAGATTATGAAAACCAGATGCTTTTATGAAATCATGAGATAACAAAGCGGTTAGAATTATTTGGGAAAATAGAAATGCATGCCAGAATATCCTCGTTTCTTGAGGACAGAGTTCGGACAAACATGCTGCAACTTTTCAGCTGGAAAAGAAAAGTCACATTCATTTTGAAATTAAAAACAAAATTTTTTTTTTGTCTAAAAAAATTACGTGACAGCTTCTCTTCCTGTTCCCTTCCCAAATAATTCTATGCAAAGGGACCTCAGTGGGGTGAGTCAGGTAGGTGTCTGTGGGTGAAGAGGCAGAGTGAGGTAGCCTAGTACAGGAGGGTGTCTGCCTGGCAGGGCTTTCCAACACAGGGTTGGAGCCTCATCAGGTGTTGGGGGTGCCCCAATGGAGTGGGATGTCAGAGTGGGCTCTGGAAGGCATTTGTGTGCAAGTGTGACCTGCAGGGTTATTGGAGCCTGAACAGGGTAAAGGGCACACGCAAATAGGGGATGCCAGTCTTGGCAATCGGCTATGGGATGTCAGATCCCAAGAGGGTGAAGAAGTATTCACATAGAGGGTGCCCCAGCACAGTGGCAGAGCCAGAGAGGGTTGGGGGAAGGTCTCAGAGGGTGACCCAGTGTAGAGTGTCAGAGTCTGGGAGGGAGAAGGAGGGATCCACTCAGGGGAATGCAGCGCAGCCTGGCAGACTGGAGCCCAAGCGAGGTGAGTAGGCATCTGTGCAGTGGGGAGAGAGGCAGCAATGGTGGCAGACAGGTCTGTCATAGGCTCGGCCAGGTGAGGAGACTGTGCATGCAGGATCAGGGTTTAGTAGTGATGGAGACCCAGTGGATGGTATGAGAGCCCAAACAGGGTGAGCCGGTGATCTTTGGAAATGTGAGCAGAGGCAGTTGTGACAGGAGATTTGTTACATATAGAGGGAATGATCAAATAAGTACATGCATTAAGGATGATGGAGTAAGGATTCTCACCATCATAGAGAGTTCTAAATATCAAAAGGGAGAAAACCAGGAGGAACCCTAGAGTGCTGAGTTGGATTTGGAGGTGTCAATGTAATCTCATGGTTTTTAATATGTAACTAGATACATATGGATATGAGTAAGATATAAACGTGTGTACATGTCTATCTAGGGTATATGCTTATATTCCTGAGGCCTGAACACAAAAAGGGCCTAAGAGCAGCAGCATCCCAATAGCAAAGACCACACATAGCACCCACATTCTGGTTTCTAAATACTGTTTTCCAGTAAAAGGAATTGGAATTCGTTGGAGAGATGGCTGATTCCAGGGCTGGGACAGGGAGAGTACAAAATAAGCCTGGGACATCGTTCCTGAATGTAAAGAAGTGCTCAAAGACGGATGGGGGCACATTGAAGGGACACATAAGCCAGCTTAAAAGGGCTCCTACTGGTCAAATCACAGATAATTAGAGCATCAACAAAAAAAGAGAGAGAGAAATGGATTATGACCTATTGAATAAAAGCAGAATCTAAGTGTCTACACTGATATAAATGTATCCATCAATAAATTGGAAAGTTGATAAGTAATGGGGTTATTTACAGAGTTTCATACATAATACCTCTCTTCAAAAATGTGTACTAACCTCAAAGGAAAGAGGAATAATTTTACAGTGGAGAAGCCTGGCAGAGTCCATTTAATCAAGTAGCCAGAGTTCACATCACCAGTAATAGGACAAGTGTAAATCGTGTGACCTGACAGGAAATAACAAGAAAGACATAACATCACTTACTTTGATGATATTCCAGCCAAAAGCGCACATTGTAGAGCTAATAATGGAGAAACAGCAGACAAACCCAAATCAAAAGAACTGACTCTGGGTGGGGAACACACAATGTGATGTATAGATGACGTATGACAAAATTATACACCTGAAACCTAGGTAACTTTACTAACCATTGTCACCCCAATACCCTTTAACTAAAAAAGAAAAAAAGGGGGCATTATACAACAAAACTGGCCTGCAAACCTTCAAAAATATCAAAAGAAGACTGAGAAATTGTTCCAGAAACTAAAGAGATATATCTAAAAGACACTAAACTGCATCTTTTTGCTATTATTCTGACACTTGGAGAAATTTAAATGGGGTCTAAGGATTAGATGGTAGCCATGTCCCAATGTCAACTTCTGATTTTGATAGTTGTTTCATGATTATACAGAAGAATGTTCTTGTTTACAGAAAATGAACACAATTACTTGAGGCAAATTACTTTCAAATGGTTTGGGGTGGGGATAATAGCAATTCTTTATGCTGTACATGCCATTTTTATTTAACTCTGATATTATTTAGAAATCACTCTGAAAAAGTTATTGAAAAGTACTATCACAATCTAGCACTAAGCCTCCACCCTTCAGTCATTTTGAATATGCAAACTTGGTGCCTGATGACTCTTCTTGACAATTGTAGCTCCTTCAGCAAAGAGAGCTCAGACCTATTCTTAGGAAGATAATTTTGGTCATACAAATTATAAGATGATAGTTGGGAACATGATAATCCCAGTGATATGACTTTCTCTTTTTTTTAGCTAACTGCTTCCACTTGGAAATGAAACTTTAAATATTCTGTGGTGACCTTTTTGCCTGGGAGGAGTTTAATTACCTGCCCAGTTTACATAAATTATGTCGCCTGTTTGTCTAAAATTGAATCCTAGGCAGAGATCAATATGGCCTTAGAAACGCCAAGCAAATGACTTCTCTCAAATGCCATCAAAGGTCATCGGAACCTTTCCTGCTTGGATGGGGACACATTCTGTTCGACAACCTGGAGCATGTCACTGGCATGCTGCCTGCTGCCTTGGGTTCCAACCACAAGACTATGATTGATCATCAGTAAGAGGACATTGGGTACACACTCCCTCAGGAGTCAGCTGTATGGAATTAATTGAATACCATGATGAGTCTGATTCATCATTCTCCAAAAAGAAAGGGGGAAAATGGCACAGAACACACCCAGGGCTTGATGCATAAAACCTCATGGAGGTAAACTGCAATTTATACTCAGGATTGTGATGGTTACAGACTGTGTATGTGCTATTTGTTGCAGTGCCACACAATTATCCAGGAAAAATAAGTATATTTGGAACTTTCTTTCATTCTACTATTCTTTTCAGGAAGGAGATACTTGGTGCAGGACAACTATGTGTTTGCCTTTATTCAAATAACCACATTATAAAATATTTCATAGTAGAGGTGTAAATAAAGTGTAAAAGGGTCATAGACAGAGGTAGGTTTCATCTGGGAGATTCAGAGAAAGCTTCCGAGAGGGTACAATATTTGCTTGCTAACTGGGAGAAGGGGTGTGATCATCATAAATATTTGGACATGAAGGCAAGAAGAAATAACAAGAGCAATCACACAGAAATTGTGCAAATCTGAAGCTCAGCAATGATTTCAATATAACCTGAAAATTAGGATAAAAGTATTGAAAAGAGAGGACAGCTCATGGTGCTAAAGTCAGGCCCTCTGAAAGAGTCCACATTTAGTTAGCAGAAAGCCAGAGGGAGAAGAATCAACCAAAAAGCAACAGAAACATGTGGGAATGCTGGAGGATTCCATTAGCTTAAAGACAAAAGGAGAGACATTAGGAAAATGTGATGAACAAGGTCAAAAGGGAGAGAGGGGACAAGGAGAGTAGAGCTGATAACACACCACTGATAATGTGATTGCAAGAGCAATTCCAGCGTTGGAAAGCATGAACCACATCAGATCTCAAGGGAAAGGAAGAAATTCTGCAGTAAAAGTAAATTCAGTATGTGCGGATTGAGTTTTGGTGTTGAATAGGATGGAGATAAATGTATCCATGAAAACAGATATAAGGAAAAGGGAAGGGAAGGGGATTGATTTGATCATGAAATGCAAAACATGTGGTAGGCAGAAGGGTTAAGTGCAACCTAAAATCAGAGATGCCATAAGAAAAACAGCAGATAATTGTTATAGCAAGTTTTCTCCAGGAAGAGGTGAGAGAAGATGGCACTGAGAGTTCAGGTATAAGAGTATCTCGCAGAAGAAGGAAGAAAAAAGATAAGGTATGTTAAGATAGGAGTGAAATATGTCAGCTCTCTCAAGGCTTAGAAACCTCTCCCCCAAAGACAGAACTAAAGACAGACAATACTAACTATTCAAGACATAGGCTACAAAACCTGAAGAACTCCGAGGGCCACAGGCTTGCCGGAGCTCTCCTTGGTACTGAGCATTGGATAGCTGCACTGAGATTTCCACAGAAAACAGCAAGGAACACCATGGTGCATAGATCTTGAGGTGCTAAATAAAAGCAAATTTGCTACTCATACCGCAAATTCCTTTGGACACTTTAAGGTTTATCCGCTTGATAAGAATGATTAAATCCAGGAGCGAAAGCAGTTTTGGAAGCAGAATTAGATCATCTGGAATACATTCCAGATTTGTCACTAATTCTCTGATGATCTAGCCAAGTTACTTCTTTCCTTTGATTCTCCATGTCCCTCCTTGAAAATGCTGATAGTGAGCTCAGTGGATCTTGTAAGCTTCCTACTTCAAACATAAATGTGCAGTAAGACCTTTTCAAGTTGGTAATGCTTTCTTGCATCTGTGGTCTCATGAAGCAAGAACCCCAAGAGAGAGTTCGGCAGTAAGGCATTCTCAAACACTAATGATTGGAATGCAGATCATAAATCCTCTATGGAAGGTAGTTTTGTATAGGTTCCAAGAGCCTTAAGTGAGTTTATGCTAAAGGAAAAATCAGAAGCCTAGGTGTCTAGAGAATTATATACAGTTGGCCCTGTAATTATATATAACATGGGTTTGAACTGCACAGGTCCACGTATAAGGGGATTTTTTTCAAAACAAATACAATAAAAGTATTTTTATTTTTCTTATAGTTGTTTTTAATAACTTTTTTCTTTTCTCTAGCTTACTTTATTGTAAGAATACAGTGTATAATATGTATAACATACAAAATATGTATTAATTGACTATCTATGTTATCAGTAAGGCAGACAGTCAACAGTGGACTATTAGCTCAGTCAGTCCTCGAAATTTGCAGATTCCCAACCAGGGATCAAAAATACTGTCTTCAGGGCTGGCCGACTGGCGCAGTGGTTAAGCGCTGGCTTGGGAAGCCAGCGGCCCCGGTTCGGGTCCGACATATGAAGGCCAGTGACACTGCCCTTAAAAAAAAAAATACTGTCTTCAATCTGCAGCTGGTTGAATTCACAGATGTGAAACCCACAGATACAAAGGGATGACTGTATTTAAGTTTGGGGAGAGTCAAAAGTTATACATGGAGTTTTGATTATGTGGGAGGCCAGCGTACCTAACCCCTGTGTTGCTCGAGGGTGAACTATTGGGTTGTGGGAAAAATCATGATGCATTTTTGCAATGAAAAACAGACAAAATATGTCATGGCTTCCCCGACAGCCCAATACATAATTATATATAATAGAGAAAATTAAAAGGAATTAAAATGTTCAAATTCAATGGAAATATTCAATGTCATTTAAAAAAAAGGTTTTAAAGTTTAGTTAACATAATGGATATTGAAGAGTCATTAATAATTTGGTTAATTATTTAAGATAACAGAAATAGGCCATGGCTTCCAGCTCTAAAAGATGTCAGTACCTCCCAATACTCCCTTGGGTTTGCCCTTAGCTTCGATCACTACATGAAATCTGTATGTTCTACTTATCATGTTTATTTTTATCTCTGAAAACTGATATTTCAAGTGTTAGTATGTTCCATGAGGGTCATAATGATTTTTGCCTCTTTTGTTCCCTGCCTCTTTTGTTAACCCCTATCTCCTAGAAAAGCACTTGGCAGATAATAGGCATTTATCAAATATTTGCTGAATGAATAAATTTAATGTCAAGTGAAAAAAGCAGGTAAAATTAGATACAGAGCATGATGATTTCTAATTTTATAAGGCTAAAGATATGTGTGTATGTGAGTCTGAATATGTCTTGGATATTTATCATAAATTTATTTCATCTTAAACACAAAAGTATAAAAGAAGTATGGAATAGCCACTCATTTTTTAAAACATAGGTGTTTTTTTTAAGATTGTACTGGGGAATTGGGGGAGGGGAACAGTGTTGGGAAATTGAGGAAGGGGAACAGCCAAGTTGTTGTCCTTCAATCTTAGTTGTGGAGGGCGCAGTTAGCTCAGCTCCAACTCCAGTCACCATCCAGCTGCCTGTTGGCAGCTCAGCTCAGGTCAGCTCAGCTCAAGGTGCCATGTTCATTGTTAGCTGCGGGTGGCTACCATCCCATACGGGAGTCAAATCAGCAACCTTGTTCTTAAGAGCATGTGCTCTCACCAGCTGAGCCATCCTGACACCTGTTGGCAGCTCAGCAGCAGCTCAGCTCGGGTGCAGCTCATTGGACCATGTGGGAATCGAACCGGCGACCCCGTTGCTCAGAGCTCATGCTTTTAACCAATGGATCCACTTGACCAGCCAAAACTTAGGTGATTTTATTTGACTTCAAATTCAGTATGATTATCAATGTGATTTAGGTGTGTGTGTGTGTGTGTGTGTGTGTGTGTGTGTGTGTGTGTGTTTGGTAATGCTGTGTTGGTAACTCCTGGTCCCTTCATTCTATTATGTGGCAGGCCTGAATCTTTCTAATGTTCTCCATATCCATTACTTCTTCTCTAGTCTAAGCTCCCACCATCCTCTCTCACTTGAGCTGACAGTCTTTCAGAGGGTTTCTCTGTGATCACTCTTAATCCTACAATCAACATTTCATATAGCTCCTACAATTTACAACTGTAAAATTGATCCCACTATTCCCCAATGAAAAACCCTCAACAGCTTTCCTTCACACTTAGAATACAATCCAAATTCCTTACTAACCATGGCCTCAAGATTCTGGCCAACTTCCCCGACCTTGTCTCTTGCCAAGCCATCCCACACCCACCTCACTTTACTACACTTTTCCCCTTGTCCTCAAAACACAAAATCTTGGGCTTCTCTCAAACTTTTGTGCTGGACTTGCCTCTTCCTGAAATTCCCCTCCTTTAGATTATTTCAAGCTGACTGCTTCTCAATCTTCAGGTCTCTGTTTAATATCACTTCTTAGAGAATCCTCTGGGATCACTATCCACACCAATTCCACATGAGTCACTTTCCTGCTACTGGCTTGCTCTACTGAAGTTAAAACATTTAACCTTGTGTCAAATTATCTTGTCCATTCACTTATGCATTTATTGTATGTATCTGTCTCTTTCCTGAAAGCAGAAAGCTTGTGTGCCTTCCCCTCTTTATTCCCAAGATTTAGGATAATCCTAGACATATGGAGTTACTTCAGCAACTACCTGTTCACTGATTGGATTAATGATTCTGACCTTGGCAAACATGTGCCCCGAAGTGTGGTAATCCTCCTATTCCATTCTGAGGATCTTTCATTCCGGTTCCTACTATTAATCTTAATTTTTATCCTTGACTTTACTTTCATAAGATTTTGAAGCAAGGCCTAGAATTCAATTGGTAAAAGTATGAGTAAAGATGTGAGCAGAGGACACTCTAGGATGAGAACATGAGGGACAGAGAAAGGTAAGGGATTTGATGATTTGATTAAAAGCTATTGTGAAGTCTACAGTGATCATATTAATCAGAGCTCTTTTGTTTATAAGAGACAGACAGACAGCCATACCACACTGCTTTAAGCAAACTAGAGAAATTAAAATATTTTAGAGACAGGAGAAGAATTTATTTGCTCACATTCGAGGAAAATTTAATAAGAGTATACTGGCTTCAGGCATTGGATCCAGGTAACCAAAGAATATTATCAGAAATGTGTTTCTTTGATCTCTCCTATCTCTTCCTCCTACATTGGCATTTTTTTCAAGCAACCTCTTCTGAGGAAGAAATGACCACCAACAATTTCAGCTGAAAACACAATAGCTTAGCAATATCAATAAATAGATATCACTTCTTTCCCAATAGCTATAGCAAAAATTTCAGAAGGCTTTTGCTAGCCAGATGTATGAGTTAACTATTGTTTCAAAGCAAACTACCCTAAAACTCATTATTTAAGACAACAGTAATTCATTCTTGCTCATGAGTCTGCAGGTGGGATGGGTATTTCTGTTGGTCTCAGCGGAGCTCACTAATGTACCTGAAGTCAGACGTGGGACAGTTGGCTCTGCTGACCTCATCTGGGTCTCTAGGTGTTTGTGCAATGGCAGGCTGGCTGTTCTACAGCAACTTTAGCTAGAACTGGGCTTGCCTTCATGTATCCCTCATCCTCCAGCAGTTTAGCCCAGGCTTTTCTCATGGCAGTGGCATAGTTTTATAAGAGACGATGGAAAGTCACATGACAACTTGAGGTCTAGATTTAGACTTAGTACACCATGACTCCTGTTGTGTCCTATTGACCACACCAAGTCACAAGGCCAGTCCATGTTGAAAGTATTGGGAGGAACATCAAGAGCTGCAAAGTCATGATGCAAGCAACATGGATACGGGGAAGGTGGAAACTGAGATGATTTTTACAATCAATTTCATACTGGACCTGGGTCAAAGGCCCATCATTAAATCAGTTACTGGGCACCAAGTGTGGACAGAAAGCTTAGGAGGGATGGTTTCTAAGGGAAATTGAAGCGATGTTCCCATAAGAAGTGATGATTAGAAAGCAAATCCAGTCATTTCCACTACATGGATGTACAAGCAAGAAGCCACTTTATCACAGTGGTTTAGAGCATAAGGTTTTGATTCAGACTGTTGATGTTGGAATCCTAACACTGCCACTTACTAGGTATGTTTAACACATTACTTAACCTTCCACATCCCAGTTTTCCCATCTGCAGAGCAGAAATAATCACAGTTCTTCCCTCATGGAATTATTTTGAGAATCCAATGAGACAACACCACTAAATTGCTTAAAGGAGAACCAGGCAAGTGTTCACTAAACCTTAGCTGCTTTGTACTTGTATTATTCTTTCAGCAATAGTGAGGTTTAAAAAAAAAAATTATGACAAGGAGAGAGACATGTCAGGAACACCATTTCAAGGAGAGCAGTTTGGCTTTCTTTATAATGATGGAGTGAGATTCCTCCCTTTCATCTCCACTATACTTGCCTTACTGAATTCAGCTTCTAGTATCATATCAGAGCCGCAAGGGAAAAATATTCTTCCATAAAGAAATCTAGGTAAATTCAGGCTTTAGAAAACAAAAGCTATAAATATAAAAAGCCTGTGGCAAAGGCACAAACCTGTGTCAGCATGGTCCCAGGGTGGTGCTGGAGTCCATCATCAATTATTAAACAAGGTCAATATTTGTGGCACAGAGAAGCATTTTAGCATATATTATTTATGCAGATGGTTGTAATAGGCACTCCATCCTTGAGTAGGGAGCTTCAAGAGTGGAATACTATTAACAAGAAAACTAGTTGGCACAGGAAATAGGAAATCTTCCTTTCCAGGAAAATGTTAAAATGTGATTCTCTTTCTCTTTTCTTCCCTCCCTCCCTCTCTTTTTCTCTGCACTCTTATTTCTCCACAAGGAACAAATCTCTAATAAAATTATAATTTTATTATAATTGTGCTTCTCCATGCCTGATATTATGCCAGGTGCTGTAGGGAAAGTGGAAGAAGATTCTAGAAAAAAACAATTTTGCTTCTGGCCCTCAGAAAGCCTACAGTCTGGATTGAGTAATTATAATTTCAATTATAATTAGGCAGGAAGAAAATGATCTGTATTAACAAACTCTATAACATGAGATAGAGACAGATGTTTACTAAGTTAAAGTCAAATAAGAGGTGATTAGTGTAACCTAAAAAAAATCACGATGGGCATAAAATAGCATGCGGTGTTTCCCCCAGATTTGAAAGATATCCAGATGGGAGATGGAAGGAGAGGAGGTCAGAGGTTGAATTCTCGAGCTGACAAGTCTGAGAAGAAAACAGCATAGAGGCAGCAGTGAGTCAGCTGCATTTGGAGAAAGAGGAAGCCCATTAGAAGAGGCTCACTGGGTTAGGGAGGCAGAAAGCTGAGCATTCAACATGTGACTCTCCCATTCCTTAATCCATGAGAAAATGTGACTGCCAGAATGAGGTCATTAAACTTGATTATATAAGCAGTAAGAAGCTGCTAGAGGTCGAAGTCATTCTTTTATTAACTCAATAAATAATAATAACATTTTATTGAGTGCCTATGGTGTGTCAGTCTTGTACCACAAGCAACAGGGATGTACAGATGGACAGGCTGATAACCTTCTTCTAAGACCACTGGGGAGCTAATTAACACACACACACCACTCCTTCCTGCCTCTACTACTATCTATAAAGCTCGAGTTGCATTAAGAGAGGTACAAATGGCCATTCAGATGTTAGCTCTGGACAACAGGAAAAAAACAACAACATGTACGTGTCTGTTAAGTTTGAAAACTTTCACTCGAGTGAACTCAATTCACCTATCTGGTTGTAGCAAGCACTTGTTCATTTCTAGGCACAGCTGGAAAAGTCTGATTCTTCGTTCCTGATATCAGACCTCAGAGACCCCCAGGTAAGAACATCTGCCCCATGCTCTGAGGTTGTTCTGGCCCGACTTACCTGTTACCCAGGACTCTCCTTAGCATCTTGCCTACAGTTCAGCTCTGAAAGCCTAGCATGGAAGGTGCTCAGGAAAAAGGAAACTTTTAGCTCTCTGGAAACTGAGAGCTGTTTCTCGCTCTGGCTTTGTGTTAGTAGGCAAGGGATACATAGAGCAAACAGCACCTTTTCACATCCATTCATTGGGTCTCTGCACTCCTCCTTAAGAGAATGACATGGAGAGCCTGGAGGTGGTCTCCCAAACCATCAGATGGGAATTACCACTAGTCATCTACTCCTGTCCTTCCTATCCACTTTCCCATATTTTAAATAATCATAGCTGGCAGAGATTAAGGGCTTCCAATATGCCTGAACTAAACCTTTAACAAACCATGTGTTTTTCAATCCTTACAGAAACCCTATGGGGTGGGCATCTTAATCCTCTCTACATTACAGGTGAGATTAAGTAGAGGTTAAATACCATGGCCAAAACCACTTATCTCGTACCTGCTGGGAGCTAGGATGCCAATGAAGATGAGTGGAAGCTCAGTCCTGGGAAATGGTGCACATCTTTCTAAATTTACTCCAACATAGCGTCCATAATAAAAAGGATCTTCCTCTGAAACAGGAGAATACGTCACCCCTAAGGATTGTCTTGTACTGTAGAAAATGCCCAATACATTGTTTGTTGAATGAATAGGTACATTAATTTGTGTTATGTATTTCATATACTCAGGCAGTTTCACATTTACCTATCAAACTGCGTGCATCGATATGCAAATATGCCATATGTAAACTCCAAAAAGGCACAGAGAGGTGATTATTGTTCTGTCTTCTACTGGATCTCTTAAGGATAGCACGGTGCCTAGTTTCTGCTGCATGACAACTCTTAGGAAAGTACTCAGCTCAAATAGGTGCTCATTACATATCGGCTGAACTACAATATAAATGTATATCTATACTTATCAAATAATATAGACCTATATAGTGTACATATATGGAAGTCTACGTATACACATATCACATGACATTTGATGCTATTCTTCCAAATTGTTTGTCATCATTTCTCAATGGGCTAAGGTTTTCCTCTAGGATGAATCCTTGGAGTTATCCACATTCAACAGTGAGGAAAGTACAAGTGACCAGGTCTGGAGAGCTAGAATCAATTTACCCCAGAAAAAAATTCATCCAATAGAAAAATATCTATTGCTGAGTCTTCCCTGCATCAACTTGTTGATGGATGATGTAAGGAACACACAAAAGCCGGGAAGAGTTTCTACCTGTTAGGCTGTTAACTGTGACTGGGGGAATGAATCCCACCCATTAAACACACACAGGACAGCACAGGACAATGTGGGGTCATGTCCCTGTGGCCCACAGGAAGAGCAAGCACTGCGATAGTTTACTGACAACCAGGAAGACTGAAAAGCATACAGGGCTTTTCATGGGTATACCTTAAATGACGGGGAGGGGCAAGGGGCCAGGATTTGTTCTGAATGTGGAAAGATTAGTATCACCAAAACTGAGCGGAAAAGAAGAGGCAAGAAACAGAAATCAGAATTCGCAATGTTTGGAACCAGGTGTAGGGGCTGCTCTTCTCAGCACCCCTCCTTCTCACCACCTTTCTGTTTGTCCTCATCAATTCTCATACAGTATTCTTATCTGGTCATTTGTTTGTAATAGTAGCTATTATATATGGTCACCATGAAATCTAAAGAAGATTCCATATATGTAAGTGTCTGCCACAGAGAAACGACTCAATAAATGTTAGAACTATTAAATTCTCTCGCTGTAAATATAATTTGGGAAGTGGCTGAGTCAAAATATTAGAACTGGAAGAGATGTGGCTTACCATCCAATCTAATCAGTGTAATCTAGACATAGCGAGTTTTCTTCTCACCATCTTACCTCTGAGGACAGGTGGTAATTCAACCAAGTTGAGCGAGACAACTTTATTTGTGTTTATCTATTGAGATATGTCTATTGATTTCCTCCAGAGCCAGGCCACATTCAAGGGTCTTTGTAAGACCCACCTAATATAGCATGTTTCCCCACTTTCACTAGTGACTGTAATCAAGGTCAACCTCTATAGAGATAGGCTTTCAGCAGCAACAGCCATTTCATTATGTTCCATGGGTTTCATCAAAAAATTCTCCCAGATAATGATGAGAATAAAACATGCTCACATCCCTTTTTGTCTCTGTATTAATGAGTTAGAGTACACAGAGATTCAATAAAATTGACAGAGCAGGTCCACAAGCATCACTGAAGTCATCCTTACCAGGGGCCATCTGTGTCTCACAAAGCCACTTTTCCACTAAAAGGCCTTACTCAGAATAGGATGCCACTCTCTACTGTTTGGATAGCAGGAGTGGCTCGTGGGAGCAGTGGCAGAGCCTCAAGCATGCAATGCGAGCCCTGTTGCTGTGTGATTTCATTGGCTTTGCTCTGGTCTAGGCTCAGTCCCTTTCAGGCCCACAGTTTTGACCAAGTTCTAACCCTCATTGTCTCTTGCAGATGGAGAGAGCCTCACAGCTATTTCTCCTGCCTCAGCTCTCCTCCTATCACCAATTCAATCTCCCCTGGGCTGACCAAAATCTTACCTGCAAACTTCCTACTTTTTTTGTAAAGGCATCCGCTGGCTCCCCATTTTACCTCTGAGTTCTTGTTGCTGCTGTTGCTGTGATTGCTGCCATTATTTTATTGTCACCATAGTTGTCATCATCATCATCATCATCATCATCGTCATTATCATCATCATTTCTCAGTAAAATTCAAACTCTTTGGAATAGAATTCAGGGTCTTCAAAATCAGTCAATATTTCCAGCTTTGTAATAATTGGGATGACTCCTATTTATTGAAACTTCAGATGTCCCAGGTCCTGTTACCAATGGTTTACTGCCATTATCTCTCACATTTTACTCTCAAGGAGTCCTGAAGGTAGTCTTATCATACCCACTTAACAGATAAGGATGCTGAGGCAAGGAAAAGTAATGTACCTCACTTAAGGTCACATAGCCACTAAGCGACAGTAAGAACCCTAACCCAAACTTGTTTCAGACCCACACTGTTAACCACATTCTCTGAGCCTCATCTCCTATGGCCTGTCCGACACTCCCATCTCACCCACACCTGATTGCTGGCTCCTCTAAGGAAAACTGATCTTGCCAAGTCCTTGGGGCCTTTGCATACACCTTTGCTTCTCCATGGAATGCTGGTGCACCCTCCAACCAATGGCAGCAAATGAACCACCTCTCGTGCCACTGAAGAAGATGCTGTGAGCACCTTGCTCACTCCCATGTGCAGCCCTGGTGCTATCATCTGTCAGCAGCTGCAGGTACTGACTGGTAATGCAAACCACTCTTGGACACTCCTGCCTCCAGAGAGCTTGGCTTCCAGGAGCCACCTCCTCTAGAGATGTCCAGGAGGTGACCACATACCTCCCACCACCACCCACCCAGGACAAATGATTGACTGATGAGGGAGGATCACAGCCCAGGCCGCTTGCCTGAGATGGGATACCCTCTATTGTGGTATGACTACTGTGCTCCACCCTGCTTCCCTTACTGCCTGGCTAAGGGTACATCCTAAGTAAATCCCCATCTCAGGCTTCTTGTGACCTGACCTAAGACAGTCACTTCCTCTGTGATGCCACAGCTGACCTCTCCAGAAAGACTTGACATATTTTCATTCAATGCTCATAGAATATAGTCCCATTATAACACCCAGTGCACTCTTCTGATAATATTGTATTGAAAGTGCCTCTCCTCAATAGATCATCAATTCTTCGGGGTCAAGAACTGTGCCTTTTGAATCTCTGTACACACACACACACACACACACACACACACACACACACATACACACACACGTCGTATAGTGACAACCATTCAGGACTCATGCCACTTGAAACTTCTCATCCTGCCTGTCAGGCTGGAAGCTCCTGACTCCAAAAAGCTTGGTTGCTGCTCTGTCTGTCTGACCTCCCAGCTCTCCTTCTCCATGACCCAGACTCACATTATCACATTACATTGAGTTACTCACTTTATCTCAGGATCAGCTTTGCCTCTGCTTTCTTATCCACAGACCCCCACCCCTCTGTCTTCTTGTTCCCCATGTTGGTTTATCTTCCTTTCCCTATCCCTGACTTCCCAGACTTCACTGCAGCGCAAAATTTAGGCTTACAGATGATCTCCTCAGAGCCAGCCAGATGACCTTCCCTGGCCAGATGCAAATGTACAACCTCTTTAATCTATGAAAGCCATACTTTTCAGAGGAAGGGGAGAACTGTTCCCCTAAAGGATGTACATCTCCCAACCCCATTAATAAACTAATAAAAAAGTTAAAGAGAATTTTCTGAAGACAGACCAGCCCTGCGATAGAGTGTTGGCTAAATGAGATATTAATAAAAACACCACATGAGTCTGTGTGAGATTCCTCAGGGAGGAGGGCTGCGATGGTCATGGACAGTGTGAGCTTTCTGCTCATTTGTCTGGTGTGTGGTTTCAGAATCCTTTCTAGGTTTTGTCATGATCAAAAGAGGCTTTAGAAAAACAAGCTGAATGTCAAAAAAAACCCACAAACAAACAAACAAGAATTGTTCATTGAGAATTTGACACTTTAAATACAAAGCCTAATTAATAGTTCCAGCAACACTAGAGGCTAAATATTCCTTTAGCCTCTTTGCCAGGCAAGTCACTAAAGCTCAAAAAGGATGATTTGGAACCAAGCTCACACAGGTAGCAAGTCGCAGAGTTGGACTTTAACTCTACTTGATCTGGCCAACTCTCTTCACTGCACCATGTTTTAGGAGACCATCCCATAAGTGGGGGCAAGATTTGAACAGAGAAGTGATGATTGAAGGTTGATCAAGAGAAGGCCAAAAAGGGTCTTTAAATAAACTCATGAATTGGGGAAAAGGCTGAGTAGGTAGCCTGCGTTTCCAGCAATGAGAAGAAGTCTTCTTTCAGCCAGTACAGTGTTCTGTTGTTATGGTAATATACAAAATGGGAGGCTAAGGAAGCAGTCTGCTAAATTAGAATTACAGACAATGGACGCCTAGTATTGTTTAGCCAAAGCAAAGGAAGGATAGGGCAGAGGAGGTAGATGGTACCTTTTTGGGTGGGTCAATTTAGTTCAATGATCAAAAATGAGGTAATAATATTTATCTAAGATAAGTACTAAGATCCCAGCCACTGACTGGGAGAAGGGTAGTTCCCAGAAGAAAGAAAAGATGGCCATTTGTGAAAGCAAAGCATTACAACATAGGGTTTCCTGAATAAGAGAAAACAGGCATAAATTCAATTACAGTAGGTCCACGACTTAACGAACATTCGAGTTGCGAACTTTCACAGATATGAACGGACCTCGCATTACGAACATTCGTAGATGCGAACAAATCGTGGAAGTAGCTCCCGTGTCTGCCGGACATTGTCCCAGAGGTGCTGCTGTGTGCTCACTGTGCAGTGCGATAGTGGACAGTAGTGCAGGGCTCAGTCAGAGCCCAGGATGCCCGGAAGCACGAGGAAAAGCAGTGGGGATGGGGAGTGGACTGCTGGGAAGTGTCAAAGGTGTATAAGACTCACTTTGTCTGACTTACGAACGAATCCGACTTACAAATGTTCTCCCAGAATGGAACTCGTTCGTAAGTCGAGGACTTACTGTACTGGAAATTCTTCATTTATGGTGGGAGAAAAAAAAGAGACATGCCGTGAGAGCCAGGCTAACAGGCGTAAGTAAGATGTGGGCAATAACTGACAGGTTTTCAAGACAAGCTGTTCTCTCAACACCTGGGTCACCCTGGATTCCTTCCTGCCACAGAACCTTTGTACATGCTGCTCTCTTTGCCTAGGACATCCTTTGTCCACCTCTTCACTGGATAACTCCCCCTTACCCTTTAGAGCTCAGTTCAACTATTCCATCCTCAGGGGCACCTTCTCCAATTGTCCCACCCGCCCTCACAGTATGTTGAGCCCAGTTTAGGTCTTTCTAACACAAGTTTTCACTTGTGTTATCACTCTTTATTTTCACTTTCAGTAATTGCTGCTCCCTGAATTAATCAATTATTTAATTAAACTTGTGGTTATCTAGCTTATGGCTGTCTTTCTGACAAGGCTGAAAACCCCATGTGAGAAGAAAAGTAACATCCTTATGGAGCACTGTATCTTCAGTGTAACCCATGGTGTTTAAAATAGCAAACAATAAGTATTTCTGGAAGACAGGGAAGTAGGGAAGGAAAGAGGAAACAAAGGTTTCCTGACTTAATCAAATTACATTTGCTTTCAGTTTTCAAACCATTGCAGATGATACATGGTCCCATTTCATGTTACTAGTGTAGGTAGCATGGCAATGTGAAATTGCTGTAAAAGTCTCTAAATGCTTACTTTCAATTTCTGTACTTTTCTCATCCGCATCAGTTCACAGACCATCATTTGAGCAGCTACTGCTCTAACGCGTTGCTTTCTATTGCTCCAGCTGGCTATAATAGTTAATAGGTTTTAGGTTTAGGTGACCTATCTGGAAGAAACATATTATTATTTTCCCAAGACACAAGTTGGAAGACTGCCATATTAATTTTTTTTTAATTTTTTTGTTCAGACTTCCCAAGCTCAAAAGTAAACCTGAGCAGGAGAAAGTAGCCTAGATGAACACATAAGCCTCTGATTGTTTCCCTATAAAACATCTTTGTATTAAAGAACTAATATAAATTATTTGCCTGTTCATTACTAGAATATATAGACACTACATCACAATTTAGAGCAAGATTTATAGAAATATAAACACTCAGATAGAGGCTGGTAATTTTTCCCGATACTGAACTTCAATTATCATCAATCATAGCTTAATCTACTTCTGATTCTTGCATTATCTCGTTCATTCTTCATACGATCCCGGCTTTGTATGGTAAACAGCCTCTACTTTACTATGCACGGGGCAGGCCCATCTATCTATGCCAGCCTAGTCTAGTCCCTTGCACAATGTTTTAGATCATAGAAGATCCTCTACTCCACAAGTTTCAGTATATGTCTCGTTCTGACTATGCATGACCATCGGCGAGAAGGAATTTTTCCAGCAATCTTTTGAGCTCCATTTCTTTGATAAAGTAAAAAATCTCCTGCTTGCAACTTTTTACTTTCTTTCCACTTCATGCACAGAATATAATTTCACATAAGAACATAGGGAAATGGAATGTGCTTTGGGGGGCCAGAGGGGGTGGGGGTAAACAACAAAAAACTCCAGGATGGTCTTGTTCCAAGTGAGAAAAACTTGCCTTGGCAATGAGTTTTATGTCACCACAATCTTCTAAATCATTCCTTCTTTATTGAAAAATGTCTCATTATCACTCAGAGTGCTCTTCATTTGAAACAAGATCCCAACAGTTTTTACAACCTGTTTTGATCCCTTAGAACCAATTGATTTTCTCATCCAAGAAATGATACTTTTTTATTTATTTCGAATGTTTAAAAATGCATTTCTGCAAAGTGGAGGAAATAGAGTTTCTGCAGTGTGGGTTGTTTCTTTCACGCCGGGTGCTCATTGGGTTTTATGGCTGCATTGAAGGCAAGAGACTGCTGTGGGCTAAGATAAGAATTCTTAGCAAAACAAGGTAGCAGGACCAGAGACCTAAGAGGGAGCTGGACCACCGTCCAAGTCCATGTTGACCAACCGGGCTTAGCTGAGATATTCAAGACATGAAAAGGAACTTGACTTTATGAACTTGTTAGGAAGGCTTTCTGAGGAAATTCTTTTATTTATTTATTTATTTATTTATTTATTTATTTACTTATTTACTTATTTACTTATTTATTTATTTTTGAGGGCAGTGTCACTGGCTCTCATATATGGGACCCGAACCGGGGTCGCTGGCTTCCCAAACCAGCTCTCAACCACTGCGCCACTCGGCCAACCCAGGAAATTCTTTATCTCACATCCACCACAGTTCCCCTAAGAATTTTCTGCTGTTTCCAGTTCAATCAACACTTCCTCTCACATACCTGCAAAGACAGTGGGGAGGGGATAGTTTTGAGGGCTTCTGAAGCAATAGAAAGCTGCTCTGAGTTGTTTGCAAAACATTTTGAAACTTCAAAGTGCAAAAGGAGCACCAGTGTATTTTTCACTTTTAATGTAAGAATGATTCGAGACTTTATAACAATGTTGAGACACTGAAGTGTCATATAATCTTTGAGGTTCCCATTTAAAATTGGTGTTATGGGATCAAAACTTTCCCACTCAGGACCTTGTGTTATTTATCAGAAAGGGGTGTGAACACTGAAGGGGAGAAGGTGTTTGATGTGTGAACCATGTGCAAGGTTACTGTAAAATATCACCTCATCGAATTGTCACCATCATTCTGTGAACAATTATCCTAACCTCCTTTTATGGTAAGGAAAGTGAGACTCAGAGAGATTAAGTGACTTGCCCAGGTCACAAAGTAAAGCTGGTGTCCTTTCTGAACTCATAGCTGGGCACCTGGCCTTCATTCCAGCCCATGGATTTGATTTCTATTCCATTGATACATGATTTACTCCCAACATCTCAGCGATCTTTCTAAAATGTGAATCATATTGTGCTATCTTCCTACTTAGAACATCCCAAGGGCTGCCTAATGCTTCCGCAATACCTTACCAACACTTCCAAGACACAGGTAACATGACCACTAGTTACCTCTCTAAATACAACTTCCTCCATCCTCTCTCCTCGCTCCTAAACTCCAGCAACACTGACCTTCTTCCCATCACTGAAACGCACTCTCTCCTCCAACCAACTTTTTTTCTCTACAGAATTGATCAGTACCAGAAACTATCTTATTTGTTTGTGTTTATTCTCAATATGCTTCTCTTAAATATAAGTACCTTGAGGGCAGAGCCTTTGTCTCTATTCATGATTTAATAATAATGATCAGCACAGAGTCAAAAATAACTCTACACTGGCAGTTTTCCCACCACAGATTGTTTATCTATACTGTTTTCTCTACTGGAACATGCTTCATCTTTGCTTGGCTAACCCCATTCATCCTTTTGCTTTCATCTTAAAGGTCACTTCCTTGGAAGGCTTTCCCTGGCTTCTCCAACCTAAAAGCTCCTGTTTGATGTTCTCATAACACCTCTTCTGTCACATTCTTATCAAAACCTGTACCTATGGATGAGTAATGGTTTACGACTTGCATGTGGCTCCTCCACTAGACAGAAAGCATTGCAAAAAAAAACCCCAAAAATGGAACTATGTGTGTTTTATTCCATGTAGAACCTGCTGAACCTACAAACAGCCAGGAGTATAGTAGATGTTTTTTTGTTGTTGTTTTTTTTTTAGCGGAGCCATCCTGCTACCTGTTGGCAGCTCAATGGCAACTCAGCTCAGGCTGGGCATCGAACTACTGTTGCTCAGACCTCAGTAGTAGATGTTCAATGAGCATGGACATGCATAAAGAATGAATAAATGAATGAGAATAGAGGAGGCAGATTCATGGAGCAGTGTGGAGGAATGTCTCCCAGCTACCTTATACTAAGTCTTAAATTGTAGCTGCAATTATCTGAGTGGAAAATACATATCAGACAGGACAGAAGGACAAAAGTCTTGTTTACCACAAAGTAGCAGAGCTGAAGGATGAAGGTGGGCAAATGAACAAAGAAGGTCTGTGAAGAGTATGACAACAGTTACCTGTGCAGTGCTTTGTAGGATTTCCATGTGTGGAAAAGAGACAAAAGCAGAAGACAAAATGCAAAAGATAAAAGGACAAAGAAAGAGGAGATAGAAATGGGTGTCCAATTGGAGAGGCATGGAAAAAAGACAGGTCAAAGAGAGGAGATGGAATGAACAAAGAGAAGTGAAACCCTCTTAATTCAAAATCTGACTCTGAAAAGATTGTAACTCATTAGAGCAGAGTGGAGCCTTAAAGAGCTTCAAGGGACCAAGCACAATCAACTCACAGCAACTAAATTATCATACTGTCTCTTCTATTGGGATTTTTCAACCAAGTGAAAAGCCCCTGAGCTTTGCTTCTATTGTGGTCTGGCAGAGATGGCCACTTGCCTCTCCAGTAAGAATCCCTCCTGCTCCCTTGGTAATAGCAATACTCTCATCCAAAAAATTTTTCACACTTCCTTGCAGAGAAGTGACCAAAACAACATGGAGGGCAAAGCATTTAGGTGGACATTCTAGTGGAGCTATGTCAACATGAGCCGAATCAAGTAGGAGGTAGGACCTGTTGCCCTTCTTTACCCCTTTCCTCATTCTTTCTGTCTGACATGATGGCTGGAGCCCTAGCTGCAATGATGTGCCGTGAGGTAGCCTTGAGAATGGAAACTAAGTGCTAAGGAAGGTTAAGTAGAGTAGAAGGACTCTGGACCTCTGATATCCTTGGCGCCACTCTATTTGCCTTGGACTTGGCTTATCTGCATTAAAATGAAAGCCTTATGTGTTGGGTCACTATTCTGGGGTTTTTCATATATGCAGCCATGCCTGATTCCAACTGATGCATGAGGCAAATAAAATTTGGCTCATATCCCGTTCTTGATGCAAAATCACTTTCAGGGCAATGAGAGGGACAGGCAATGGTATCAAAGAGACTCCTTTGTTTTTTGACCTTCATCAAGGGCCTTAACACCCCCAAGCCTCTGTTTCTTCCTCTGTAACTTATGGTTCCCTTGCAGAGCTTTTGTAATGATGAGATCAAAGGATTGAATGTGCCTTGCACACATTAGTAGCTCAATAGCTATTGTAATTGTACAAAATTTAATTTACTAAAAATAAATTGCTGTTCATGTATTTATTCAGTCAACATTTTCAATACTTACTTTGATGCAGAGCAGACAAAATTGCAGTCAGGATAGTTATGACAAATGAGCCTGATTGGCCTAGGCCAGATATTTTGGGAGACCCCATGGGCAGTTGGTAGATTGAGAAGAAAGAAGCAAATAACCAAAAGATAATTTTTGTATTTCAATACAATTTTGTGTCTGCACACTCAGTCATAGAGCTGCAGCTATTGTCCCCGTCCCTCACTTGTTGACACCTCTGCCTGTTCTTATGCCCGTTTATGCTCCTGATCTCATCGATGACTGCTGAGGTTTAACAGCCTTGGTGGTATTGATGTTTTGGAACTGATAATGCTGTGTTGGTGAAGACTGTCCTGCACATCGTAGGACAGTTAGCAGCCTCCCTAGCCTCTTCCCACTAGATACCACTAGCACCTCCCCCCACCCCTCAAATCATGACAATAATATGTCTGCAGACATTGCTAAATGTGCCCTGGGGGCAAACTCACTTCCTTTGAGAATCAGCACAATGAGATTTAAACTGTCCTCATATAGGGCAGGATAGCATTGGAGCTGTGTGGTTTGCACTGAGGTTAAACTTCACCGAGGTCTAGCACTGACTCAGGGGTTGCTTGGCTGCAAGAGTCCAATTCTTCCCACATAGTCTGTATGGGATTCCTTCCTTGGACTATCGTTTTTCCCACAGAGTGTATCTTAGACCATCGTCTTTGAACATGAACTATAGATCCCAAATGAGCTGACCACTCTCATCTTGCCCGCTTTTCTCCTTATTTTCAATGACCCTCCAGCCACAATGTCCTGGCTTCAGCTCCTGACAGGGCCAAGTTCGTCTTCTTCCCTAGGACTTCACATGCTTTGCCCTGTTCTTACCTCCCCTTTGCTGAGCTATTAGACTCCCACTCTCTCACCTGGACAATATTAGGACTACCTGTTGCAGGATCTCCTAGCTCTCAGTACTTCCATTACATAGCACTTCTTAGAATTGGAATGAATGCTTTGAAGAATATTTGCTCAAGTCCAATTACGTTGTTCAACTTTGAACCTTGCTATGGGCTGTGTCCATGCCTGCCCTGGCCTGTGCAATATCCCCTGCATGTTGCCCATGACTGGGCATGAAGCAATTGTTCAGTGAATTTTAAATGGTTGAACAAACTAATTTTATGAACAAAAAAAAAAAAAAAGCAAAAACAAATGTCTTTATAGGAGACAAAGAATTTACTATATTATCTATCACCCTATGTTTTTTTTAAAGAGTTCCTGTATGTCAAAGAGAGATCTCAGCATCTGCAAAGCTGGCAGTTGCCAATATTCCTTGTATCAGCTCTTCATTTTTGTTCTCAGAATTGAATTGATGGGAAAAGATCAGAGACAGGAGCACATCTGCTAATCCTTGGACTGTCACAGCACAGTGCAAGTTTTTGAAGCTTCTAGAAGCAAGCCAATCCTGAAATTCACAATATGTTCATTTCAACTGTACTCAAATGTACATAATGTTGGCATTTTCTACATTGTAATGTACAAAAAGAACTCATTGTTGAGGAGTATTATCTAATAGGTGATATTTTCCAAGGGTCCTGTTACGTTCAGTTAATAAGATCAAGGAAAATCTAAGAAAGTCTCTGAAATTTTTGTTTCAAAACAGAAGTCACAAACTGGGAGGCTCAAAGTTAAAGTCAATCAACAGGAAGGTTTTTGTTTGTTTGTTTTTTGGATTTTTTTTTTGGTTGTGTGTGTGTGTGTGTGTGTGTTTACTTTAACTAGATTGAGACTTGCTAGAGAATTGTTAAAATTAGTTACCAACATCAAAAAAAGAAGAAGAAAAGGAAACCCAGAAGGTTCTATCTGAAAACCTAGATTTCTAGCTTTTTGTGGAAAATCAGAAGATCCAACAATACTGGGACTACCTTCCCTCATGTCAACATTTTGCAGGACTAGAGTCTAATTGCTGCCATGTAACAGAGGTGGCATTCCAGTTCTACTGCGGCCATTGTTTCTGCTGGTTGCCCTCTGGCCTTCTAGGCTTGTAGCTTTGCAACCTCCATTTTCTGCCTTGCCTCACTCTTATCCTTATGAAGAGTATATATTCTTAATTTATCACTGATAGTGAAAGCCATGCAAATAACAATTCACATAAGACCCATCTCTTTCCAATCACACAAATAGGAAACTTTCACTCTTAATGAGCAACCAGTCCAACCGCCCAATCTTTACAGCTGTGCTCTTCAATGTGGTGGTTACGAGACATGTGTGGCCATCGAAATTTAAGTTAATTTAAAACAACTGAAATTTAAAATTCAGCTCCTCCAGTACAGTAACCACATTTGAAGTGCTCAATAGCCGCATGTGGCTAGCGGCTACCATGTTGAAGAGCTCAGACAGAAACCATTTCCCTCATTACAGAAAGCTCTATTGGACAGGCTGCTCTAAAATATTTCTGATAAATGGAGAAGGGAGAAGAAGAAAGAAGAGCCTGTGGGGTTTTAGAGAATTTACTCATTGTTATGGATTGAATTGAGTCCCCTCAAAAATTCATATGTTGAATTCCTAATCCCCAGGACCTCAGAATATGACCTTTTTCGGTGATAGGGTCTTTATAGTGGTCATCAAATTAAAGTGAGGTCATTGGGATGGGTCCTAATCCAATAAGATAAGCGTCCTTATAAAAAGGGAAAATTTGGACACAGAGACATGTGTAGATGGAAGATGATATGAAGAGACACAGAGAGAAGGAGGCCATCTATAAGCGAAGGAGAGAGGCCTGTAGCAGATGTTCAGAAGAAACCAATGCTACTGACACCTGGACTCTGGAGTTCTATCCTCCAGAACTGTGAGACAACAAATTTCTTTTGTTTCTGTTGCTCAGCTTTGTTTGTTTCAACAGACTTAGCAAACTATGAATATATTCATGGTTCATTCACTTGTTGACTATGACGGTTCCCAAACACTTATTCAGTACTAAAAATAGCACTAGACATTTTAAGGACTATCAAGGTAACTTGATCTTTAAGAGATTTATGGTCTAGTAAGGGTGATAAAAACATTATTTCAATAACTATAACTACAGTAGAAATAGATAAGTGGCTTGTGAAAGTTTTTGTTGCTCCTTGAAATTTAAGAGGATACCAGTTCTCCGAGACCCCACTGCAAGGGCTCGTCACAGCAAGGCTCAGTACCAAGCCCTTGAAAGTAAAAGAGGAGAATTTATTAATTGTTTGGACAAAGCAAGAAGCACTTCCTCCTCAACCCAATCTTCCACCTCTGGTCACAGGTCAAAAGACCCTTCATTGCCCTGACATTTTCCCATATGGTGGATGCAGCTAGTGACAGATGTACAGTTAATGACCTCACTTAGATTACCTCCTGGCTGGTAGTGGGTTCCCACCAACTGGTTACTATTAGCAAGACCCCAATACCATCCAATACCTTTCATACCATCCTACTACCAATAAGTAGGATGACTGTTACAACAGGCCTGGTTATGATCAAGGCTAAACCTTCTCAGAATCCGTTGTTTCCCCAAAATCCCCTGTTAGCAGAAGGAATAGATTGATACTCACTGGCCCATCTCTTCCAAGATTGTTTCAAGGATATCAGAACCTTATTTTTCATTAGCTCACTTACTTCTAAGACCAACTTTTTAGAATTAATAGCCAAATCATCACTGGCCCAACTATTGGTTTTATTTAGAAAGATGCTTTACTTTCTTATCAGAGTGTGAATGTTCATAGTCTGACACTCATTTCCTTTTTCCCCTCAAATTCCCAGACATAATCACGAAGAATAATATCACTTGCCTAATGAAAGTCCTTGTACCCTGCTTAGCCTCTCATTGTGGGCAGGGACCATGTCTGCCATGGTCTATGTGTATCCCTAACACATAGCAAGGACTCAATGAATGTTGAGTGGTTGATTAATTTTATGAACCCACAAATTTTAATGTTTTAATGTGAAATATTTTTCATGATTAATAAATTAGTTTTATGGACTACAAAAGAACTATGCTATTTAAGAGGATGGTAAAGTTGCTTCCCACCAACATGATCATGAAAAGCTTTGTGGAGGAGGTAGTTAATATGTGAGTAGAATCTCTAAGGATGGGGGTACTTTATATCTGTGGAACTGAGAGAGCCAATGATACAAAACAGCATAAGCAAAGCCCTGAAGGCAGGAATGTATGCATGAAAGAGAATTGTAATAAATCAAGTTGGAACAGGGAATTGTAGGCCAAATTGGGAAAGAACTTTTGTTTTTTGTTTTGTTTTGTCCTGTAAGGAATGAGGAAGTATTGAAAGATTTTGAGAAAGACATTGATATGTTCAAAGCTGTTTTTTAGGAAAATTAATTTGGCAGTAATGCTTGAGATTGATTGAAGTGGAAGAAAATTGAAAGCAGAGACAACACGTATGAGAGAAGGATGTTCCTATGCCTCTGTTTATATATTACTTTTTATGCAGATGCAATGGTTATTTTTGCTGTGTGAGTATTGACATATTCTTCTGTCAGACTGACATAGTGTCAGAACACTGTTTTTGTACTTCATGTACGTTTTGTTTATTTTCCATCAGTTTAATGTTTTTCATTCTTTGGAAATTTCCACACTGCCCTAATGTGCAAGAGTTTTTTGCCCACTCTTCCAGTGGAGGTGGTGGGAATGTCAATCAAAGTACAGAGAATTGAGTCTTCTTGGTCTGGTTTGATTGTTCTCAGCCTTAATATCACATAGAGTCTCACCTGGAGAGGTTTTCAAAGCCCTCAAGGCCTCAAACCATACCCAGATCAATTAAATTAGTCCATGAGAGTAGAACCTAGGCATCAGGGGTTTTCTAACACTTTCCTGGTCATTCCAATAGGAAACTAGGTTGAGAACCACTAGTCCAGGGTCTCCCTTCTCCCCTGGGAAGTCTCCATCAAGAGATAAACCTTGGAGGTCTGCTTTTGCTTTATAAATATCATGTTTTTCTTTCTGTGTGTGTGTATGTGTGTGTGTGTGTGTGCGAGTGCGCGCGCGCATGCACGCAAGCCTGGAAAGTCTGTTACTTCCATAAGAGAAGAAATGGGGACCCGTATTAGGGTCACAGTGGTAAGAATGAGAGAAGATGGCATGGGTAATGTCACAGAGGAAGAATCAGCCCAAAAGAGTTGGATTCAGGGATGAGGAAAAGAAAGGGTTGAATCAAGGTTAGTTCTGAACACTGGAGCCTGCATCACTGGGTCTATGATAAGTTATTAATGAAATAGGGAGGAGGAGGATGAACAGGTTTTGTAGGGAAATGATGAGTTCAGCATTGAAAAAATCGAGTTTAGAGGTGTCAGCAGGACATTAGGTGGAGATGTCACACAAGATTAGATATATATGGATGAAGCTTTGGAAAGAGGCCGTGCTGGGGACGTAGATTTGGAAGTCAGCCACACATTGAGGTTAGTGCAAGAGGTGACACTGGATGAGCTACCAAGGGGGAGGCCTGAGAAAGACAAGAGAAGGAAACCAAGGACAAGTCCTCCTTACACTTAATCATCCCAGTCCCCAAAGATCACCACTTCTCTTTCTTTGTTTCTTAGTACTTTCAGCTATGTCAGAGCCTTTCTCGCATTACATTGGTCTAATCAGATGTTTGCATCTCTGTCTCCCAGGTCTATGCTCAGCTTTGTCAAGGGCAAGCCTGTGAACAATTAATCTTCACATTCACCAGTGTGGAACCAATCCCCAACACATAGCTGGTCAATGAATAGCTGTAAAAGTGAATTAATAGAAACTAAGTAGTCCCAGGGCAGGGGACACAGTCATGTAGCATGGCAGCGTCCTCGCAGGGGCCTGGCCCATCACCACCATGCTATCCAGCCTCCCAGGGGTCATTTTAGCAAGTACCAGTAAACCAGGGAAAAACAGATAATGTAAAATTTTCAAAAGACATGGTTCTTGCCTTTAAGGAACTTATGATCCAACAGAGAGAAGTCACCTCCTCTGTGAAGCTTTCCCGGATAACTGCCAGGTAGACCAAGACACTCTCTCCTTCACTCTCTTGGATTTTGCACCTATTAATACAATAGCTAAACACATTTTCCTCTGATCCTGTGACACATTTCTCTCCTTTATAGCAGATGGAACAATCCTCAAGAGACATAATTGTCTTATTAATTTTTACAGTCCAGTGTCTAATATACCCAAACTGAACTACCTTTGTTTTTTGAAATGTTGCTATTTTTTTTTCTGCTTCAGGTAATTGGTGTATGCTTTCCCTTCTATGTAAAATGTTAATCCCTCAGTTCACTTGGTGATGGCCTATTTGATCTTAAAATTTTCAGCCTAAGTGTCATTGCCTCCAGGAAGCCTTCCCAGGTTTCAGGTTAACTCTGAGTGAGCTGGTCCTCCAAAATGATCCATGGCTCCCAGCTCTTACATTATAATTGCCTGAATATTTATATAACATCCCTACCCATTCACACTGTATCATAAACTTCTTTAAGATGAAGATGATACCTTAATTTACATAGTGTCCTTTGAGCTTAATTTAATGCAGGTAGTACATTAAACTCCCAATAAAGATAGAATGAATGAATGAATGAATGAATGATACACCAACCAAGGAGGCACTCAATATATTGATGAATAAATTGGATATATAGATATGCAAAACTCAAAAGCTATAACTAAAGAAACTATGTGGCAGTGTGAATGTGAGTGATGATTGTACCATGGGATATAGATCACAAGTATAACAGAAGTTCCAGAAATAGGGCAATGAAAAGCAGTAACAACCAGTTGTACATGCCATTCCAAGTGGCCTCAATAGTTGTTAATAATAATTTAAGCCATTTACTATACTTTAGATATATTTTATTGTGATCACAATTATTCTTTTCTGAGGCACCATTTAATGAGTTTACTGGTCAAACTTTTCAGAGATCAATAAATAATTATTTATAAGTGAACAAGGTTTTGGAAATTCTAAGCAGATTTTTTTTGAAATGTAATGAAATCTAGAAAGGACACATAATTCTTTTAAATGCTTTCGTGAATTCCATTAAGTTCAAACTACATAATGTGTTTAACAATACATGTTATAGAAATTCTGTTTTCTTTTAAAATGTTAAATAAACAAATCCTCAAAAATAAACATAATTGTGTCCAGTTACTATTTACTTGCACCTATTATTATTAAGATTTATGGATCAAAATCATAGTACTAATGTGTCAAATACAGACTTCTTTGATCATTGCTTTAAGATCATCTGGAAAACACAGTCGACTGAACCCTGACCAACCATGCATAATTGAGATGGATGATGGGAGATAGATAGATAGATAGATAGATAGATGATAGCTAGATGAGAGACAGACATTAGTCTAATTCATTTATTGCCTCTGATAAGTGAAATACTGTATTAGATGCTTTATACCTATAAACTAATATAGTCTCCACTACCATGTTAAAAGAGAGTATTGTTATTCACTTGGCATTGATTAGAGTTGTGGGCTCAGAAAGATTCTTTAATTTATTAAAGATTTCTAAACACAGAGGTAGCTAAACTAGGCTTAAACCCACAGTTACCTGACTCCATAACTTTGGAACATTCTGTGCTGCGTTGCTATGTTGTCTTTCAAAACCAAAAATCGATTATCATTTGGACCTGCTGATATTCCCTTACTCTGAGTTCCACCATTCTTATCAAGCAAGTGATAGGGCTACAGATTCACCCAGGTCCTGAAACCTCCAATCTGGTCTCAACATTAATGTTTAACCAGCTGGACCAAGTAGCCCCAATGGGCTGATGACCCTGCTATCTCGAATGACCATGTAAGTGATGACAAATCCAAATAAGAATTGTCCTTGGGGAGAAATTACTACTGATTCACTGCAGTTACCAAAAAGGTGAATTCATGGGATGGCTGAATCTATTTCATTTAAGTTTCTCCTCTCAGTAATACCTTAATGGATTTTCTAACTCAGGGCTTGAGACACATAACAAGATAGTCACGGGATGTAAAGTCCAGCATAGAGAATATAGTCAATAATGATGCAACAACTACATATATGGAGCCAGGTGGGTGCTAGACTAATCGGGGATCACTGCATAATTATATAAATATCTAACTGCTGAACTGTACACCTGAAACTAATATCAAATAATAATAAATGTCAACTGTAACTGAAAAAATAATAAATAAATGTTTTAACTATTAAAAAAAAAGAAAACCAGCATAAAAAGGGTTGTTTGAAAGAAATCACCACCCCCATCCCTCACAGATACACACAATTATATAACATGTCTGTATCCATACACACTATGCATATTACATAAAGTTCTATGTAAACTGAAACCCAAATGCTTACATGCACTCAATTACATGCCTGGATTTTGCATTCGATAGGGAAAGCTGGACTTAGCTGTCAGCCAGGTCACCTGCCTTGGATTCTCCAGCATGATAATCTCAAGAAGCCAGACTTCCCACGTGGTATTTCAGGATTCCCCAGGATGTTCCAAGAGGCAGGAAGTAGAAGCTGCTAGTTTCATGACCTGGCATATTGCCGTTTACACCATATTTTGTTATTCCAAGCAGCTACAGAGCCTGCCTAGGTTCAAGGAGAGGCGACAGAGACCCCGCCTCTCAAAGGGAAGAGCATCAAAGAAATGCGCCACATAGCTTCTTCCATGTTCTCTAAATACAAAGAGAGGGTGCCAAAAAAAATGTATACACATTGTTTTTTGTATACACATTTTAAGACAGGAAAAAACTGTATTAAAATTACGCTGATTAGAAACCACTTTGAGCACGACTTGTAATTGCTGAAGTCAGACATGACTTGTATTCATCTTTTGTTATATATTATTACACTTTTAATACAGTTCTTTCCTTTCTTAAAATGCGTATACATTTATTTGGCGTCCCTGGTATATTCAGTAAAACGTAGGTGGGAAGAAAGAATCATCATATTTTAACAGGTACTATTTTCGCTGCCCTCAGATGACCAAGCTTACTCCAGGGCAGGTTTTTCTCAACCTTAGCACTGTTGACATTTGAGGGCTGGATGATTTTTTTTCGTTGGGGATGGAGGCAGGCTATCCTGTGCATTACAGAATGTTCAGCAGCAGCTCTGGTCTCTACGTGCTTGAAGTCAGGAACACACCCCCAGTTGTGACCATCAAAAATGTCCCCTAGAGGATAAAATCGCCCCTAACTGAGAACCACTATTCTATGGGAAGCACTAACCACTGAGATATTGTATATAGTATTACATACAATCCTCAGTGGGGCATATGGCAGGTACTATAATTATGTCCATTTTATAGGTAAGCTGAGGCTGGGAGAGTTAAGTGATTTTCCATAATCACTCAGTAGAAAAAAACCCGTATGTGTCTGACTGCGAAGTCTAGGTTCTTTCTACCATGACCTTAATTTCTATTTTCTATTTCAGGATGTGCAGAACCCAGATAGATACCATGGGCCACATTGCCAGTTCTCCAACGTCAGAGGCAAAACCCCAGACACATGCCTCCAGCCCCACTGAGGCCCTGCTGATTCAGCAAAGGGGCCTGGCTTGGTTCTTGAGAGCTGCTGCGAGCCATCTCTGGCTCGGAAAGCATTGATCCACTCAAAATTAGCAGGCGCCTCTGTTCCCTGCCCTGCTGTTTGCTTATAGAGGGAATTCGAGCCCAATTTGGATCAGCGCCTGAGTCTGGGCTGGGTGCCAGGCTCGGCGCAGGCTCGCTGATGCGCAGGCTCTCACCTGGCGTGCGGTCTATTTCGGGAGACAGCCTCAGTGGCTGCAGGTGCAATGCCCTGGCAGACGCCGCACGTCCGGCATTTGTCCTGGGGTAGAGACGCCTCTATTTCTGGTGCAGGCTTGTCCTTGCCGCCTTTTTTTTTTTTTTAACAGTCTTCTCCCTTAATGCAGTTATGACTTCTGCCCCTCGCCCCACATCATCACCCACCCCATTCTCTCCTGAGTTTTCTATCTCTTGGGAGGCAGACAAATATGCAACTGGCAATTAGGAAATAAAAGATAGAACAGAGCTGGGGACAAAAAGGAGGGAGAGGGATGAGCCGAGTGGCACGTTGGTTAGGACTTGGCTTGGGAGTGTGAGCTCTGAGCAGCAGGGTGACCGGTTCGGATTTCACATGGGCCAGTGACGCTGCACTCTACAGCTGAGATGGTGAACAACAGCTTGACATGTTGGGCTGCTGTGAGTCGCCAGCAACCATGTAGGTGGCAGTGGGGCTGCAGTGGGCTGCTGTAAGCTACCATGAGTGGCTAGCAGCCGGCGTGAGCTGCCGTGAGCTGTTGTGAGCGGCCATCCAATGGTAGGAGGCTGCCTGCCTCAGCCAGGAAGAGTGTAATGATCACAATACCGACATGGGCCAGTGAGGTGACGTCCTCCACAGCTAGACTAAAGAACAAAGGGACAGCAACTTGTCTGTTCCCCTTCTCTGGTTCCCCAATGCTGTTCCCTCCCCCAATTTCCCAATTAAATATTAAAAAAAAAAAAAAGCATAGAGGAGGTGAACAGATGGATGTTCTCTAAGAAGAGCAAGCCTGAAGGAGACACGCAAGCAGGAAAGGACATTTCAGGCAGAGAGGATCTCAGGTGAAAAGACAGGGATGCTCTAAATGACACTGTGGCCTGAGGCTACCCCAATGTCCTGGGACAATGAGAGGGGTCCATCGTAAAGAGGAAAAGACCAGGATTGGGGATCTGGGATATTCCTTGTCTGTAAAGGGTAGAGCAAGGTTCTCAGGAAAAGTATCAATGGTTGGATTTGTACTTTACAGAGATTGGTCCATCCCCTTTAAGCAGTATGGTTAGGAGAGGGGCAAAACTAAATACACGGCACTGGTTGGAAACTCATTAGGCACTTGTGCAAACAATTTGCAGTTTAATCATTCAACAAATATTAATTTAGTCCCAACCCTTGCTGCCAGTTACTCAGCTAGAGAGCCAAAATGGAGTGGTGAACAAACCTGACACTGCCCCAGCACATGCAGATCTGCTGTTCCAAGAAGGGTGACAGATATTTTAAAAAAATAGGCACAATTACTCACATCATTAGCATGAAAGGTTCTAAGAAGGAAGAGTTCAGTGACCTACGAAAATGTGCAACAGACATTAGACACGGTCTGAGGGTTGTAGTCAAGAGTGGGGGGCAGTCTCTCTTTCATATTATTAGGTAACTTAGTCCCCCAACAACCTTGTGAGGGAGGCAGTATTAGATATAGTTGTCATTTTACAGGTGCAGAAAGAAAGGCTTAGGGTGAAGTCACACCTCTTCCTCGAGGCAAGGTTCCCAGCTTCTACGTGTGTAGCAACAGCAAGGTCAGAAGACAAGGAGGCTGGTTCCAAATGGGGCTTCTTCACTGGGCCTGGTCATGCCAGCTGTGCGACCTGGAGGACTCAGGTTTCATGACAGAGTCTAAAGAGCCTCTCCCTCTCTCCCTCCTCCCTCTCTTGTTCTCCACCCCATCTCTCTCTCTCGCTCCCTCTCTCTCTCTCTCTCTCTCTCTCTCTCTCTCTCTCTTTCTTCCTCCTTCCCTCTGTCCTTCCCTCCCTCCCTCTCCTTTCTCTCCAGGCTAAATTGGTCTGTTGAACTGTGTGAACAGAGCTAGCCAATGGTGTGACAATGAGGTAGAGATGGATGGAAGCTTGCTGCTCCTTGCATCAGAAAAACAGAGGATTCCTCTCTGGCAATTGGCCGCTGACACAAGAGAAGCTTGCATGGAAGGTGACTCAGCTCTGGCTTTCTCAGCAATGCTCTACCACCAGCTATTTAAAAAGAGGCCAGGCAACTCTGAGGAGGCCTCAGACTGAGTCCACAGCAAGCCACTACGCACTGGGAAACTGCCAGTCAGATGATGTGAAATGGCAGAGTGCTTCCACAGGGCATGAGCATGAGGCCTGCTGGTTCAGGTGGGTCCTTATGTCCTGATCAAGTGTGGCATTTGTCTCTGTCACCTGGAAGGTAGCCTTGGGAACAGGTGTGCAGCTGGCTGACTCATTCTGCATGGCCCCCAAGTAGCTAGGTGAAGATGGCTTCCAGCTGGGAGAGAGGGAGGGGTTCATATACATGCAAAGATGTCTTCCATGCTCCTCTGATAGAAGCTCTAGTGCTCAATGGAAAAGGCATAGGCCTGGGAACCAGCTGGATGGACTTGGAAACCCAGCCTGACCCCTCAGCAGCTGTGTTGCCAGAACCTGTCTGCACCTCAGGGCCGGTGAAAAGGAGGCAGGAAGAAGATGGAACTAAATGTCAGTGGGCCTCTTGTACAGACCAGGCACTTCACCATCTCATCTGGTTTTATCCTCATCCCACCTGGTGATCATAGCCCCTCCCTCCTAAGGTGTTTTTGAGAATCAATGAAATAATATAGAGGAAACACTTAGCTACACAAACCTATGACATATGTTTCATCGTCATAATTATTACTGTAAGTATTAGCCTCATCTCTCTCATTTTAGAGATGCAACACCCGAGACTAGGAAGCCATATAGCAGGGATTCTAATCTAGCTCTGCCTGGTGCCAAAGCCCCCATTCTTTTCTTCTTCTTTTTTTTTTTAACTTTATTGGGGAACAATGTGTTTTTTCCAGGACCCAACTGCTCCGAGTTAAGTCGCTGTTTTCAGTCTAGTTGTGGAGGGCGCAGCTCACTGGCCCATGTGAGAATCAAACTGGCAACCTTGGTGTTACAAGCACCGCACTCTAATCAACTGAGTCAACGGGCCTCCAAGCCCCGATTCTTAACCCTGTCAAAATTGTGCCTCCCTGTCTCTTCTCTCCACCCTAGAGGTTGGCTGAAACCCACTGAATAAAGATCAAAAGGAAAATAGAATTTAGTCAAATGTTTCTCAAACAAATAATTTAATGATAATTAAATCATTAAGAATGTATTAATAAATCAAAACCGTGTATTCATAACTAAAAATCATTCCATAAATATTTACCAAGGGCTATTTACGTGCTAGTCATTGTGCTGCTATGGAGATAAAAAGGAATTACATATGGATTCTGCCTGCCTACAGTTTATGTCTAGTGAACATGCAGAAATCACTTGAGTGAGAGTAGGAGTACCTAATCGTAATCATAATAAAATACTGCAGTAGCCTGTATAGATGCACACTATATTCCAGATGAATACCCAGCATCTTGTATGGATCACCTCTTTAGCATTTTAAACAATCCTCTGTGATAGGAATTATTACTTCAGTTTTACAGAGAAGAGACCAGAGCTCAGAGAAGTCTTGCAGTACGGTCAAAATGATATAACTTGGAAGTGAGGCAGAATCAGGAAGCAAACCCAAGTCTGTCCCACCCAAATTTACGCTCCTAACCATTGTGCTATGTACACTTCCTCACACTCCCTAACCAGCCTCTCTACTTAACAATTATAAAAACAAACTAGTTTGACTAAATGGCTTTCATAAAAAGCAGAGTTACACCAATTAACACTAATATGGAGTGATAGTAAATAAAGTTGTGCAAATTCCTTTTGGACCTTCCAGTTTCCCATTCTGGTACAGACTAATTACATGCTGCAGTCTGGTCCACCTCTGTGAAGAAAGCACAAATCCTGCAGTGGCATCCCCCACGCACATTGCAGTTCACACACACCTCTATGCTCGCAATACTCTCTCAGGCCAGTTCCGTGACAGCAGATCAGCTCCTCTTTGAGAGGTGTGTGCCACCACCATATCACGAAAGAGCCCTTAATCAAACAGTAATGATAGTCTGATTCTTCTTCAAGGGCATATTTGAATGACATTACTGAAGAACAAAATAAGAATGTCATGCCTCTCTCATCCTTCTCTTCAAAGCTGCTCAAAGACATCCGAGCCAAACACAGATAGGCTTGAAGTCATGTGAAGGGTATAATTGGGGACAATATTGAGGGCAAGAAGTGAACTGTGTTTAAATGGATTCTTCCCCCTCCAAAACACACCGAGGAGAAGCTTCTCAACAGACACATCACACTTTTGCTGAGTGTCAGCAGAGGGAGGAAGACACTTTTTCACTAGAATCAAGGGATTTGGGGTAGTTGACACCCTCCTCACATTCCATCACCCCAAAGTCAGATTTGGCCACAGCTGCGGACCGATTCATCTCTCCCTTCTCCATTTTAAACATACTATTCTTCAACTGCCCAGAGATCCCTTTATTATTCAACACACTGAAAAGCTCTGTGCCATATTCCCCATCCACAAACCACTTGAAGGTCAAGGTCAAGGTCCAGCTAAGAATGCACCTTATTGATGAGCCTCCCCTGACCACCTAGTTGGGGAGACACAAGGACGTCTCTAATTGTGCCCTGCTTCCCTCTGACACAATCATTATCACCATGAATTGGGGTCATGACATGAAACACCTTTCTCTCCCACTAAATTGACAGTCTTAAGGACTGAGCTTTAGTTAGATCTTCGTTGTTGCTTTATTTACTGTTAAAAAAAGAAAAACCAGATTATGCTCTCACAAGGGAGATCAATGCATGAGGAACCAAACAAATAAGAAAAATACTGCAGATTGTGGTAACTTCTAGGCAAGAAGATGAATGGGTGGTACAGTAGAGAATAAAGGAAAATGGCAACGCCCTTAGCATGGGCGATCAGAAAAGAGCTCTCAGAGGAAGCAGAATTTAAGCTGAGACACAAAGGAAAAGAAAGATCTAGGCCCACAATGAACTCGGCCAAGAACAATTGGTAGGAGGCCTAGCAAGTTCAAAAATTCTGCTATGGGAAGAGCTTGGTGTGGGAGGGGAATTAGGGGGTGAGCATGATTGAAAAGGGTAAAAAACAGGGAGACTGGAAAGAGATGAGGTAGGTACAGAATGGATACAAGGCCGGCCCAGCTCAGGCTAGACCTCACAGGCCACAGTGACGAGTTCTGGTTGTTACAAAGGCCATAAGAAACTATTAAGATGCTCAGTAGGGGAATGACATTATCTGATTTATGTTTTTTTAAAAGCCATTCTGACTTCTATATGGGAAGAAAATGAATTGAGGACTTATGGGAACAAGAGTAGAAGTGGAGACGCCAGTTGGGGGGTTATTGTTCCATTACCAACCACAGTGTCTGATATGGTGGAGGTGCTTAGCAGGAGAATGAATGAACAAATGAATGAATGAATGAGAGGATAGATTACCCTGGGGCTTACAGAAAAATTGTGGCCACCCCATATTTTCCCAACTGGTGGTGATGATGCCTTCCTGTCAACCTTAGCACCTTGACTTACTCAGAAACACTTTTAAAAGGCACATTCTAGAAATTCCTCACTCATCACAGGCCGAGCTTTCCCATGTCACTGGCTTACAAAAGTCATCATCTTGTCCTGGTAATATTTAATCATGTTTGACATCATTTCTTGCCACTGTTCTTCATTTCTGTGAACAGAAAACAGCCTCCTGTTTCTGGCACACACAAAAAAATCAGGTTCTGCTCCAACCAGACAGAGAAGGCGAAAAAAGGGAGGGGAAAAAATTCTGATGGGGACTTTCATCCCCCTTTCAGGAAGCTGGCTGTGGACCATACTTGTAGTCTTGACTTTGAACCTGAAACCTCAGCATCCCCAGGGGAGCCCAGAGGGGCGGGCTCTTGGCACGCGTAGTTTCTGAGCTGCACAAGTATCCGCTTTTGTCAGCATTCTGCTTTATTAGCTAAGCTGCTCTAAAGCCCGGAAAGGCACAATTTCATGCTGAGTTTAGGGTGAAAGTGATGTGGCAGGTTCCATTCCCAGGGTGCTCCGGAAAAGCAACCGGGGTTGTTGAACACAAACCGGGCTGGACAATTTCCTAAACCAACAGGAATCAGCTGCTCTTTGACAGTGGAGTCTGCAAACAGATGGAAAATTCTTCAAGGGGAACAGAAATAGAGGGAGTGGAGAAGGTGCTGAGTATTCCGCACGGATATGATTCTAGCAGAGCATTTCCCCCCAATATCCGTCAACCCCTGGAAGGACCATTAGAAGGGACAGCAAAGTGATTCTCCAATAATCATACTGATAAACATGTAAAGTCAATACAATTAAATGAATTTTTGAGCCAGAAGGGAACTGAAGGATCAAACAGTCCCATTTCCCATGAGGAAGTTGACATGCAATGATGTGGAGTGATTTCTCAGATTTGCCGAGCTATCGAGGACAGAGCAGAAATATGCCCCAGGGAGCCCCACTCTACTCTGTCCAGCCTCTTTGCCTCTTTCTGATACACACTTGTTTGTTGCACAGGTAGGTGAGGAGGTAATTAAAGTTCACCATATCATCATATAGACAGGGATGGGATCTTTGACACACACCAGATCTGTGACCCTTTGGCATGTTTCTTGACAGGAAATAAATGGGAATAGTATCCTTGCTTCATAGAAATAAATGAGATAATTACTATAAAGTCTGTGACTATATGCTCATCAAATATTTTACTTTCTTCTGGATATTAAGGACACGTATGTTTTCCAGTGTCTTTGTACCTGGTGGGATCATATGACTAGTTTTGGCCAATGGAATGTAGACAGAAGTGATGTGTCCACACCCAGAGGTCCACCCACCCACCTCCATGCAGCAATTTATTTACCTTCTCTTTCTACAATGACTGCACTTTGAAAATGGAAGACTGCAAAGTAACAGGAGACTGGATCCTTGAATCACTGTATGGAGGAGAGTCACCTGACCAATAACATGAGTGAGAAAAATAACGTTTTGTGTTGAACTATATTTTAGGGGATAGTTTGTTATTACATCTCCTATTATTTTCTCTGACTAATATTGTTAAGCACTCGTTAAACGATAGTTATCACAAATGGCATATTTTTCATTCAGAATCTATACAAGCTACAAATTCTGATAATCAGGTCTCCTTTCCACAAACCTGAACAGTTAACCACAACATCAACTCTGACGAGAAACGCCATCAGAATCTGAATGCTAGACATATTAGCACTTGAATTTGTCAAAAATTTGCAATTAAGAGGAGTTTTTCTCTTTATTTTCTTTTCTCTCTTTTTGCATTTATTTGTTAAGTGATTGCTAAGCTCCAGATAGTGTTCTGGGTACTATCACATATGTTATCGTATGCTATTCTCACAATAGCCTTCTAAGATTGTGAGATAACTATGTCTCTAACTATGCCCACTCCTACCTCAGGTATTTTACACACACCATTCTTCCTGCGTAGAATACTCTTGTCCCAGACATCTGCATAACTCACACCTTCGCTTTGCCCATGTCCCTGGCAACTTTGTCTAAAACAATGTCCTTGTGCCATCCACATCACCAACCTCTACTCTTCTCTATCTGTTCATTCTCAGCACTGTTCGACCCTGGCAGACCAGAACCCAGCTCCTGACAGAAAGGGTGCACCATAACTGATGCCACATTGGGTTTTTGTTGTCCCTCAAAGTTAGTATTTTAAAAGTAGGAGAAAAAAAAAATGAAAGTTATATAAAAAAAACCCAGACTATGTTGACGTTTACATAAGCAACATTACTTCCTAACCAAATGAAAAAAGATGTGCTCTCAGGAAAGTGAGTGAATGCTCTTTCTTAAATTGTGTTATGTATTTTTTAGGCCATCTTCTAGCACTTTGACTCCTTATTTCAATATCTACATGTTAAAAGGTTATGATGACCCTTGCTAAAATCAAGAGCTATTGCCAATTATGTTATTGTTGGATCCTGGCACTGATGTCAGAAACCAGTGTCCCTCCTGAATAAGGACACAAAAACATGGTGATAATTCTTCTGAAGAATTTCCAGTCTTTGCAGTTTATTAAGAACAATGAATAAGGATTTCTTGAATGTGCCTATAAAGAGAAACAGGCCCTGGGTCCCCATGGAAGTCACCTTTATGGAACATGCTTGGTGACTGATGAAGTGTGTTTTGTGTAAAATGCAAATTCACGTTTTGTGGAAATTGGAAGTTCATTTATCTAAATCATTTCTGTTATAGTCTGTGACGGCTTCTGAAAATTGCCAGGGTAGGTTTTTTATTTGATCTTTTAACATTATTGGAGGTCATATAAACAGGATTATATGAAGTCTTTCACTGTCAATTAGTGTAATTCTAAATCAACATTCTGTCAACGATGTGCAGATTTTACAGCATAAGGAGAAAGAAGGAAGAGCTCATTTTTTTTCCCCCAAATGGATTTCCCTGGCTTTTGGTTAATGCTTAATTAAAAACAGAGGGAAAGAGGGAAGAGAGACAGAGAGAGAGAGAGAGAGAGAGGGAGGTGTAGGAAAGAGTGATGGAGGGATGACAGAAGAAGAGAGAGAAGGAGGAAAAAGAGCTACTAAATTTACTTAAAGATGTTTTGGAAATTAATCCATTACTTATTTTCACCTTAAGAAAAAAAACTGAGTTACTGAAAGGTTAAAAAAATCAATTTTCTATAAAAATTGGATGCCTAAACGGTATTCCAATGTTATAATCTAAAATATGACTCTTTGTGAACCTAACATGTAGGAGACTTATTTTTAGCTAATGGATCTAGCACAGGGCACTGATTTTTTTGATGGAAATAAAAAATAGACCAAATTTCATTTATTCCTAGAATATCAGCCCTACTATTAAGTGTAATTTGCTTGACTTACATTTGCCTTCAAGGATTTCAGAGCACTCCTGGGACAATACTTTCCATAAGCCTCCATAAATATTATATAAGAATTCCCTTCATTTGAAAATTTTCTTAAATACCGGATGAAAATTTTACCTTCTTCTTTATAGCACTACAGGAAACCTACTACAGATGGATGAGAAAAGGTTTAGTACGAAGTAAATTATCTCACTTATCTCCACGGTATCCTTGTTTTAAAAAAATGTTATGCTTCAAGCTAATAAAGTTGGGGAGAGTCAACTGGTGGAATAAGAGTCTGATGAATAGGTGATTTTGTGATCTAACAATATATGGTATTTAGGACTGGCTTATCTCAAGCACTCAATGTTTTGCACCCCAAGACAGATTCAAACTCTAGAGTTAGATATACTGGGATGGAATCCCAGGCTGCCTCTTACTCTCTGTGACCTCTCTGTCCTTATCCATAAAACAGGGGAAATTATATTCTCCACTTCAGAGCTGTGATGAGAACTAAATGACATTATGTATGACAATAACCAGCAACATCCTCATGCTATCTCTATCATCTTTGTCATTTGCATTGACCACAACAGCTTCAAAATTAACCCTATATCTGATCTTGCCTCCTTTAAATCCATTCTCAAAAGTGTAGCCAGAGTGAATTTTCTAGAACATCAATTTTCTTGATCCTAACACTCCGATGCATAAAATCATTTAAAGTGTCTCCATTGTCCATGGAATAGTGTCTATGATCCCTTATGTGGCAGACCAGGCTTCTCCCCCTGGTATAATCTCCCATTCCTTTTCTCTCTCCCCCTATTTCCTGTCCATGCTCTGAACTTCCAGCTCCATTTGATAATGCTGAAAAATTCCTTCCATTAACTTGTACTCTTCAGTCTGTCCTTTTCGCTGCCTAGGGTTTTCTTTCCATTCATTGCCTCAAAAGGTTAGAACAAAAGAACAACAAAAAACAAACAAATAAACAAAGAAAAATACATAAATAAATAATTTTTTTTTCCCTTAAAGCAAGAAACCCCAGACTGAGGAAGGGAAAACGCAGAGAGGAAGGGAAAAGTAATCTGCGATGTTCAAAGGGGAGCAGGTGCCAATTCGCTTACCAAAGAGAAGATTCATTATGAACTCATCAGTCCGGCTGCTATGCACACTCCCGCTGTGGCCTATTTGCTCTCACTGTTAATGTAGTCATAATCTAAGCACTCCAAAGTCAGCCTGGCCGCTTTACAATACATCTTTAAAAGCATCTGCAGCACAGATTGAACCAACACTTGAAAAATATCGGGAAATGATAAACATATGATTCTGCTTAAGTAGTGACGTGGCTGCAATTAAAGTTGAATTTCTCCTAGTGGCCTGCTAAATTGTATTTGTACACATGGGCAATAAGATAGTTAGTTCTCAATTAGGATCAGTGAGTAAAAAAAAACCAATAACAACAACAAAAAACAAAAACAGCTGAAATGTACTGACCATTTCAGTTTGGGATGATGGTGAGTTTGGGGGTACTATAAATGGTCTTTATAGGACTTGTGAATACCTATACGCTGCCAAGGCCCAGTCACCCCTTCTTCTTATCGAAGTCCCTGGAGACAATATATGCACAGAAGAAAATGACAAATAGGCAATCAAGTGCCACTTTAATTAGGTGGGCTTTCACCTGAGCCTACAATGGTAAGGTTTTGGGTTAGTTGGGCTAGAGACATGGCTTAGAGGACACAGTACACAAAAGCCTAAGGAGCTTCACCTGTCCTCCAAGCCCAGGCACCAATCTAGGGTGCTTTGCGTTGCCCCATGTAAAAGGAGGCCTGTGAGATTAACACACTAGAGCATACATATGAGAAGAATAGAGAAGAGTAACGTGAGGATCCTCCTATGTAGAATTGTTACCTCACTTAGATCACTGCTTTAGTCTTTAACAAAGATAAGACACATAAATAAGATCAGAGCTCCATAGGCAACCTAACAATACAGTTATCTTGCTCCCTAGGATACAGAGTTTGGACAGTATCCCAGAATCTCTCTTTCCCTATATTCTCCAACTTACTTTTCCAGATGACTTTCCAGGTCCACATGCTGACCTTGAATGCATGGAGCAAGTCACTTCCAGACTCTGAACTCAGTTGTTTTCAATCTTTTAAGTGATGTGTTAGCCAAGATGCATCCATGGTCCTTTCCAGAGGTGATGTAATGTTATTGACTATAAATAAACATCACCTTCTATAAAACAAGGGGATTAGTGAAATCTAGTACTTCTCCTAAGAAGCAAAAGGAATCCTTTTTGGATGTCAATTTTCTTTTCATAGTCTTCATATTCCTATCCACAGGCAACTCTTATAGGACACCGAACGAGAGAAGTTGATTGACTCAGCACACATTTATCCCTGCTCCTGAATGAAAGCCCCAAATACCCTTAACTTCAGAAAACCCAGAGTGTAAAAAATTAGGAAAGTCACCCAATCTGCTCTCTAGAAGATTCGAATGAGACTCAAAATAGTAAAAAATAAGGAAGAAAAATTTCCTATGTGGACATAATGGGATAGTCAGCATTTTTTTCACTTCTCTTTTTAAAAGCATTAAGAAGAACATTTAAAAATAATATTCAGATCCATAAAATCCAAAATACACATAAAAGGCTACCTTAAACTGAGATTGGTAGACGGTAAATAGAAGCGATGAGAAGAAGCACAATGAGAGAGACAAGAGGATTCACCATGGGATCTCAGAAGGCATCTGCAAAGGTGCACTTCCTGAATGTGAGGTTCATGGCCTAAAGTGCAAAAGCTATCACCTTTCTTTGCAACAGGGACAAGAACTGAGATAGCACAGATCAGCAATATTTGCAGGGATCATGCTAACAAGGAACAAGGAGAAAGTCTCCAGGGTGTGAAACGTTTGAGGCTATTCTCCCACCCATAGGAATCTGCTGAAAATAGCTGGTCTCAAAAGACCCATTTCATTAAGAGATGAGTAATAGACCAGGAACAAGAAAGCCATTCAAAGATACTACTGAAAAATCAGGGAAAGAGAAGCAAAATGTACCGTGAGAGACAGGTTTCTCATCAGAAGAAAATTGTGAGCAAGTGTGTCATGAATCCAAACATATTTGCTGTACTTAAAGAAGACCATAGCAGGAATGGAGTAGCTTGGAAAGACATAACAAGACCACAGGAAGAGGTAGAAAAAAGCTGACATAGTTGAGAAAGATGTAGAAGAAGCAAAGCCATCTTGTGTATAGTGAGAGATAAGATCAGAAGGAAAACAAAGGAAATAGATACTGCAGAAAATATATGAGTCATAAAGAATAAAAATAAGGGAAGCCAAATAAAGAGATGAAGGAAAGGAAGGAAGGAAGGAAGGAAGGAAGGAAGGAAGGAAGGAAGGAAGGAAGGAAGGAAAGAATTTTAAAAAAGAAACCCATAGCAGTAGAAAGCAGGGCAAAGGAAAGCCAACATATGCATAATGCTTATATACGCATAAAGCAATTTTGGTAGGAGTCATAAGGTTTGAAAGGAGACTTCATTATATAGCATTTTACATTTTTTTAAAATAATTTTTGGGTTACATGCATTATTATATGTAAAAATGTTTTTAAGTATGAAAAAAAGGAACAAGCTAGAGGTACAATACAAAGGAAGGAAAAATAACTGGCCTGATGCAACCATTTATGTGTTCAGATGTATCAGCAAATACTGAATGCCATTGTATGTCAGGCAGTGTTCCAGGTATTGAGTCTGCAACAATTAAAAAAAAAAATCAGACAAAAATGTCTGCCTTTATAAACTTTCATCTGAAGAGGAGAAATGGACAATAAACAAAAAAGAAAGGAATTACATATCAGAAGGTAATAAGTGGAGGAAATTAAACCACAGTTAGGGAGATAGAGCTTGCCAATTGAAACAGGAGTTGTTTGCTTGGATAGGACAGCCAGGAAAAGGGTCACAGCTAAGGTGGTACTGGGCAGAGGCCTAGAAGGGAGGGAGGGAGACATACTGGCACATCCCAGGCAGAAGGAGTGGCGAGCACTAAAAACACTGAGGCAGAAATGTCTTGGCTTTGTGGAGTCCAGAATAGGCAGCATGCAGGGAGGATATGCAAATCGAGAGATAATGGGGACCAGAGGATACAGAGGGCACCAAAAAATATATACACATTTCAAGAAAGGAAAAAACTGTATTAAAATTGTAATACTCAATATATACCGATAACAAAAGATGAATACAAGTCATGTGTATACATTTTTTTTTGGCACCCCCAGTATATGGCTTTGAATATCATTTTAAGACTTTTGTCTTCTTCTCTGAGTGAGGGGAGATGTTAATGAGTTTTAAGCAGTGAAGGGATTTGACCTGATTTCTGTTTTTATTGAAAAGTATCACTCTGGGTGCTGGGTTGAGTTAGTTACTACTTAAAGCTAAGGCCAAAAGAGAAAATATAATCAGATTATATTTATTACATTTCATTCTTTTCATTAAGGTAACCACTATCAGTTGGGGCTTGCCATTTTCTCAAAAGTTATGTAGAGCTGGAAGTTTGAAAAGAATTGGTCCCTCCCAAAACAATGTCCCCCAGCCCCTCCCACACCTGCGTGGTCAGTGTCAAGGGTGTCTGGGATAGCCAGAGACTGTCTTTGGGAAGTACACTGATTAAGAAGAAGAGATATGCGGGCCGGCCGAGTGGCGCGATGGTCAAGCGCTGGCTTGGGAAGCCAGCGGCCCCGGTTCATGTCTCACATATGAGGGCCAGTGACACTGCCCTCAAAATAAAAAAATAAAAAAAAGAAAGACTTTAAAGGAATTGTACAAGCCATTGGGAGGCATACTTTTAAGAAGGGGTTTTCATCCTTGGATTTATCTGCCTAACGGGGGCCTTTGAGAATTGCCCCTGTGCTACCAGAAAAAAAGAATAGAAGAATGGGAAGAGATGACAATGTGAGGAGCTGCTTGAAGGACAGCTGGGTACACAAGACCACTTTGTCTCCAAACTCAATTTCCAAAGATATTAAAGTTGAGTCCCAAGAATACCTGCAGTCTCAAGAGTTGCCGTGGAAGGTCAAAGAGACTAGGGATTTATGGTGTTGCTGGAGTCCCCAGGGGTCATCAGGAGATGTCAGGAGGTGGAAACAAGGTGAGGAAGCTCTTGGCACCAGCTGAGTGTCTGCCACGGCATAGCACCCATCTCACAACAGTGACAGTGAGCAAGAACGGAAATTCTGGAAACTCAGAGAAAACACTTAACTGCACTTAATTAAAAGACATTTGTGTTTTCTGTCTCCATCTATCACTCACTCAAAACTGAAGAAAACTGCTTTCCCTCTCCACACTAGCATGCATGGTGTTGGCATAATTCTGTGATAGCACAATTGTGCATTGCATATAAGCAAACATCATTTAAAAACAAAACAAAACAAAAAAACCTAACAGTACAGGTCATGTGCAAAAAGGGCCTAAACAATGAGCAGGTGAGAAAATGGCTGACATTTGGAAATCTGTGATTCAATTCAATGCACTTAATTTTATATTCCATGAAAATGAAGGGAGGAATAGAACTTACAAGATCACATAGCTAGTCAGTAGTACTGCTGAGTACAGAGCCCAGAGCTCCCTTCTCTCAGTTCATCACAGCATCTTACAAAGCTGATCAGAGCAGCAGACAGCAGACTACTAATCATGTGACATGAGGATGTGGGCATATTTATGCTCCCGGATCCTGTACCATCTCCAAAAATAAATGGCTGCACATAGAGAAAACAGAGTGCCATGATCTGGAGCTCTGGTGTACTCACTCCATGGTGTTCTGACGATAATTTATAATGCTATTGCAATTACAGTAGAATTATGGCCCGCCCAGCACCTAATAGAGCTGTGTGCATACTCTTGAGAAAGACGGATGAGCTGGCATCTCTAGCTGCAGAAATGAGATTAAATGGCTCCCATCCCCAATCCTGCCATTGATTTTTGTAGCCCTCCCATTAACATGATACTTCGCATACCATCCCTCTATCATTCCTCGGAGGTGAAGACATAGTTTTAGAGTGTAAATAATTAGACCCTCAAAATCCAAGGTGACAAATCTCCACTAGCTCCAACTGCCATGAATCAGGACACATAAATCAGAGCCTCTTTTGAGGACGTGTTCACATGGAGAAGACATGTTTATGGAATGAAGCTGCTTCGTGTTTCTGTTTCTTCTACTTTGCTCCTTGTGCATATTTGGCTTTGGATGCGAATCAGTTAGAATAGGGTGACTATATAAATCAGGAGAATTTATAAAAGCAGGGAGGGTGCTCTTACAAGAGGATAATTAGAGCAAGGAGCACACATCCATCCTACTTTGGGATCATAATACCTTATATCAGCAGCATTGCTCTATGCTTTGGTCTCTCACAAAATGCTTTTCTGTGGGTTGCTCACTGTTGCCAAAGAGAAATACGACAAGAGGTCATAAAGTTCCAGGGGCTACGTTTTTGTGAGTGCCTACTCTGGGTTCCTAAGTGTCTAGGATAATGATTAAGAACACCTATCGCTTATAACAACTGGGTAGGCTGATCAACCACTCTGTGCCTTCATCTTTAAGAAATGTAAAGCACTGGTACAATGTAGCATTCAAAGAGGTGAACTATTACCGTCAGGTGCAGAGCTCTTTATATACACAGAATACCATGTAATCCGTATGGGGGCCTGACGAGGCACATATCATTCATCCAACTTTTCAGATGTGAACACTGAGGCTCGGCAAAGATAAGCTACTTTCCTGAGGTCACAGAACTGTCAGAAATTGGAAAAATCTGTCTCTCACTCAAGTCTGTCTGACATAAGTTCTCACTCTTACCTAGCTAGTTTACTGCCTCACATCACACTACTGGTAACTGAACAAAAGTTCAAACGTTTTGTCTAACCTAGGCTCATAGACATATTCATTTACTCCTTTGCCCATTGAACACACTTGAGGTATTTGATATACATATTCGTTTGTTATTGATTTATAACACTCATCTTGTTCCAGAAAGATTTACAGTAGTTTATAAAAACACAGACATTTTTAAAGGTATGCTTAAAAAAAATCAAGAAAAAAGAAAATAAGAGAAGTGAAAAATAAGATAAAGTCAAGGATGAGGTTAGTATTCAAAATATGAACAAGCTTTTTGCGGGGGCATATTCACTGGAGCTGACAGCACTGCGGAACTGGGAATTTGGAAGTAAAATGAAAAGCTCCCTTCTCATAAACTTGGATTCTAATGGAGGAAATACATGCACAAACAATCACGGGTACTAGGGAAAACTGGGAAAATGTGTAAGACCAGTGGGAGCATGTAAGGAGGGCACGATCCATTATATCTGCACAATGTTCACCAAAGCTGATAGTTTCCTAGCTGATGTGTTTGCTGTCCCCCTTCCAGAATGCAGGCTTTCGAGAGATCCGTTGTCTTGTTTAGATCCGTATCTCCTCTGCCTAGAACATTGCCTACCACACTAAGGGGTTTTCAATGACTGGGTGAATGAATGAGACTCAGTGGGGATATTTTTTTAAACGCTCTGTTTTGCACAGCTTGTTTTTTTGCAGAACTTTTCCTGTTCTATCTGTCTCCCCCAGACTTTGGAGGTGACTTGCTCATGTAATCATATTACATAAAAGCTGAAACTAGGCAAAGATTCAAAAAGAGTTCATGGAGAATGGGTTAGCAAGCAAGCTGTCAACCCACAAGCAAGAAGGGAGATCCATTCATTACGAAGGTAAGAGTGGTACTTCTAGAAAAGCCAGCAGGCCAAAGATGAGTGATTTGTCCAACTTGAGACACCCAGTAAGGGGCCACTGAAGTGTTTCAATCCAACTTGCTCTGCACAAGCTCCTGGTCTGTACAGTTTCCATCATATTTCAATGTAGAGATGAAACTGCGCAGGGGGTCTGAGAAAATACCCAGATAAAGACAGAGTAAGAGGCTTAGGACACAAAAGAAGGACGAAGGAAAGTGGAAAATCAGAATATACAAATGAGTACCAATTCACTTAAAAAAATAATAAATTTCAGCCACAGAGAAGAATTGCTGTGTGTTAATCAATTCATCATTAAAATGCACTGAGACAGACGAAGGGCCTCAGCCTTTTGAAAATTGGTTGGTTCGGTTTCCTTTCTTTTTCTTCACATTTTCTTATCTAGAAATCTCACCAGGTGTTTGGGAAATTGCTTTGAGAATCAGCAAAGAAGTTTTGGTGAAGGACTAGAAATCCTGTATTCTGAACCTAGGGTTTTCAGCTGTAACAGAAAGGTAGTAACTTCCTATCCTCGGGGCTTTGGTTTCTGCTTATGTCAAGTAAAGAGTTTGGAATCAGTTATTCCTAAGGCTCTTTCTAGCTCTAACTGTCAAAAGCACCAGGACTCCAGACAAAAGCAGGAGACTGGGGTCTGGTCCCAAACCTGTGTCTTCTTTTTTTTTTTCTTTTTTTTTTTTCTGCTCTTGTAAGTTGAGACACAACGCATAAACATTGGCATAACGCTTTGGAGTTTGCAGACCCCAGGTATATCAGCTTGTTTTAAGGCAATGCTATTATCTGCCAGGTCTATCTTACAGGTCCTTTGCAGATCAAAGGAGGTCATGAATACGTAAGTACTCTGGTAATTACCAATTGCAGTAATACAAAAGAATCAACCCTCTCTGCACTAATACTAAGTATTTTCACATAAACCTGGTAGTTTCTCTTTAAGAGAGGTTAAAAGCCTTTTCCTAGGAGACAGGTCAAGACAGAAGTAGAGGCAAAAACACTGTATTTTTACTTTTTTTCTTTGAACCACCCTGTAATAAACTCTGCAGTTAAGAATAAAAGGAGATAGGGGGCCGGCCGAGTGGCTCAGTTGGTTAAGAGTTGGCTTAGAGCACATGCTCTGAGCAACAGGGCCGCCAGTTTGACTCCCACATGGGCCATTGAACTCTGCGCCCTAGCTGAGCTGTTGCTGAGCTGCCAACAGGTGGCAGAATGGCTCACCTGGTGTAAAAACAAGACTGCTACACCAATGGTGGGCTACGCCCACCCACAACTAAAGATTGAACTCGGCACCTTGAGCTGAGCTGCCGCCTGGATGGCTCAGAGGATAGAGCGTGTGTTCTTAACAACAAGGCTGCTGGTTCAACTCCCGCATGGGATGGTGGCTATGCCCACTCACAACTAAGACTGAATACAGCACCTCAAGTTCAGAGGCCACGAGCTGCCGACGGGAAACCAGATGGCGACTGGCACCCTCCACAATGAAGACTGAAGAAAAACAACTTGGCTGGTCCCCTTCCCCGACACTGTTCCCCTCCCCCAATTCCCCAATAAAATCTTAAAAATAAAAAAAAATAAAAAAAGAATAAATGGAGATAAAAGGAAATTAAGTGAAACAAAACACAACAAAATAAGATAAAAAAGAAGACATGGTTTCTCTGATGTGATGTAGAAGGTAGATTTGGACCCAGAAAAATAATTGAAAGCAATGTAGTCAATAAAAGTGTATAAATAAAAAGAAGAGTGGACTTGTGGCCTCAGTTTCCTCAACTGTAGTATAAGAGGCCAAACTCCGTGGGGGCAGAGGCCAGGTTGCCAACTCAGGTGCCTACAATGGACCTGTCCCTAGAAGCCACCTGATGTCAGGAGTCCAGGATGGGGAGGGGGGGCATCAGGGAACCTGCAGTGCACGTGTTCTTTGTGAAAGAGGCAGCCTCTACCCAGCTGCAGCTAATGTTGGCTGTGCACTATTTGTTTAGAATGTCAGCTATATTCTGTAAAAGATGCCAGAAATCTGTATGATATTTCCTGATTTTTAAATGCCAGTAACTGATTTAAAAAAAAAAAATCTGGGTGGCTAAAAAATATCAGGCCTAGTATAATATTTGGCAGTTTTCCATCTTTGGACTAGACAATCTGTAATTTCTTTTACTGCTCTGACAGTCTGAGATGCTGGTATGTGAGCACTGCCCAAAACAGATCAGTAGGCCATGAGTAACACTGTATAGTAATGATTACAGCAGTAACATCGTCATCTTATGCCCATGTGACAAAGAACCACTTGGAAACCATTTTGGTACCCATATTGTCTTACAACGTTCATAGCACTAACTTTATAACTTTCACTATGCACTAAGCCAGATATTGGGGAACGTGAGCTCTAAGGGAGGTTAATGGAGGCATAAGACCCCTCAGCAGGTTAACTGCAAAACCAGCACTGAAGGAAAATGTTTAAGTGATATGGATGAGCATTTTCCTACCAGGATGACAAAGATACAGCACGGACCATTTTCTCTCTGATATCTGGGCAACCTTTGGACAAGGAATGCACTGACATAAGGGATGGTGTGTGAGAGCCATTGCCTGCTGATTGCCAAGTTGGAGGGAAGTGGGCATCAAAACTTCCTGGTGTTGCCACCTGGGGGCTCCCAGTCCTAGCAAGGAGCCTTGTTAAGGTAACAAGAATGATTCTCCAAGGACCTGGAGGGGTCAGGGACAGTGCTTGTGAAACCAGGTTTGGAGGGAGGGGTTCACTAGCAGGGGTATCAACCAATTATGAAGAACTCTAGTCATTGTGTTGGACTGGATATCATTTCTTCAGCTGGTGGGTAGTGGGAGGCCCAAGAATCCTGGAGGAGTGGTCAGAGCAGCTAGGTGGTGGTGGTGGGCATGTGGGATGCTCAGGCCAGCAGCCGTTTACCAAAGAGTATAAAAACATTTCAGGGCCGGCCGAGTGGCGCATTGGTTGAGGGCTGGTTTTGGGATGCCAGCGGCCCTGGTTCAGATCCCACATATGAGGGCCGGTGACAATTCCCTCTACAGCTAACTACAGCTCCACCTGGGGCTGGGCTGTGCGAGCCCCGGCGATGGTGTGGGCTGCAGCCCCTGCTGCAGTGGGCTGCCATAGGCTACAGTGAGTGGCTGGCAGCCAGCTTGAGTGGCTGGCAGCCAGCGTGAGCTGCCAATAGCCGCGGTGAGCGACATCCAGAGGCCAGTGACCGATCTGCCTCATCCGGGAAGAGCGCAATGATGATACCAACATGGGCCAGTGAAGCAAAGTCCTCCGCAACTAGACTGAAGAACAAAAAGACAGCAACTTGTCTGTTCCCCTTCCCCGATTCCCCAACGCTGTTCACCTCCCCCAGTTCCCCAATAAAATCTTAAAAAACAAACAAACAAACAAAACATTTCCATGAGCAAATAGTAAAGCTGTAGGAGAGCATCCAGCGCTGGCTACAAAAGACAAAATTTTAAGTAAAAATGTTCAAAGTGTTCAGTGATATAAGACTTCCCAGAGAAAATGGCTATAAATCCTGTTTTGCGAGGGTTGTTTTCTTTCATTTTATTTTTTTACTGCAAGGTATCATTTTGATTGCAGGTCATGGGCTTCCCACAACAAATCAATATGGAAAACTGAAGGATCAGATCCATGAGGTTCAAGTCCTACAAAGGGTTATGGGTAACGTGATCATAGGATCTAATTTGCCCTGTTAAGTCTCAACATCTGAATTCTTCTTTCAGTCTCAAGAATGTCATGCTTTGGATGAAAAATTTTGTGGTTGAACTAACTATAAGTGTTGTCTGGCCAGTGAAAACTAAATGTGAGAGAGTAACCAAGAACGAAAGGTGAGGACTGTGAAAGCTTGGCTGATATGATCATTTCACATGAACAAGACAGAAACATGGAGAAATGGCCCAGAGGAGTCTAGGAAGGAAGCTCATTATTTTGTGAAATCCCCAAACAAGATGGTTCCTGTAGAAGTTGAAAGCTAGGGGCAAACACAGCCAATATCAATAACAGAAGCTACCATCTAACCAGTGCCCACTGAGTTCTGAGACCTTTTGCAAAGGGGCTAGATTATAATAAATTTCATCCTTACACCAGCTGTCTGAGGTTAAAAAAAAAAAAAAGTAGCCCAAGTTGACAATGAGAAACCCTGGAGCTCAGAGAGTTTACTGACCGAACAAGGACACAGAGCATGAATGATGTGGTGAAAGCATGGGCTTTGTAGCCAGGCTGCAGGGAGGCAAATTGTGGCCATGCTACACACAAGCTGTGAACATCCTTTTCAAGAAGAGATTTTTCTAAGACTAAGATGAAGGCACCAAAAAAACTGAGAAGCGGGCCAGCCAAGTGCTCAGTAGGTTAAGAGCTCACTCGAGAGTGTGAGCTCTGAACAAAAGGGTCGCCGGTTCGATTCCCGACCTGAGCTGAGCTGCCACTGAGCTGCCAACAGGTAGCATGATGGCTCAGCTTAAAAAAGAAAACAAAAAACAAAAAACTGAGGAGCTAGGAGTAGGAAAGCAGGAAAGGGTGTCTATGTACTCCTAGGGCAATCAAACTTTCCTTTAATCCACATATATTGAGTTCCAGCCAATGTGCTCCGAAGATGAAAGACTCTTCAAAGTATACCAGTGAAGATGTTTCACATGGTTTTTCCACCAAGGGACCTAGGAGCTATGGTTGGAGGGGAGGCACTGACGTCCTAGACACCCCGGCATAGTCAGGCACACAGAAAGTCTTGAGTTGGATGCTCTGAAATGGGCTCCTAGCTTTGCCCATTACCAGTCACATGGCAGAGGCAAGTTGCTAACTATTCAGAGCCTCTGTGTCCTCCGGTATCAGCTGGAGCTGGAGCCAAAGCCATGTCCCTATGAAACATCAAATAATGTAGAAAGTATTCTGTACACTATAAAAGGATATTCTAAAATAAGCTATTATTCTTGCAGGAAGCAGTTACAGAAAATTAAGTAAGAGATGTTAAGAGCAACAAGTGTCTAAGAGAAGCTGAACTCCCAAGAGCGCTCAGCCTCTCCATGGACCTATTTCCTCAGTGCCTACGTCTGCCATTCACCTCTCTTTGCGTGCTTTCTTTCTCATTCACTTTTCTAATTGAGAAGCTTCATTTCCTTATTCCCTTTAGCTGTTTCATGGGTCACTGCTCTTTAGGGAGACAGGCTATTTCTGCTATTCTGTTTCCTTTTTATTTAACCATGTAATACTTTTTCCATATCTGGCAAGCTCACCCTGGAGGGGGTGGGGCAGCAAATAGTGTATCTCTGGGCGCTGGGTGGAAGTCACTTGCCTAGATTTAAACCTCTAATAACATTTTTAATACTTGGTATTAACCAGGCCCATAAAGATGTCTGAAATAATGACCATCTTTTCTGTACGAACAGTGACATCCAATAAATTTTGGAATCTGTGGATTGTCTGAAATACTATACAAAGTGTTACAGACAGAAACAATTAGTTGTTTGGATGTGTGGCTGTGAGAGCTTGCAGTCATACGCATATGTGGGTTTTCATAGTCTTCCTGAAAGGAAGTATTTCATTGTCTGTCTCCTTAGAAACAGTCACATCCGATGATACCAAATGCCACTTCTCACAGTTTTTATCTTCATAATGGAATAAGGGAGATTTTGTTGGCTGTTGTTATTAAAATTCACTTGCAACTTCACTAAGATAATAAACCCTGAGGGGCTACATGTTGTGGAGATCCACAAATATTTCTTTGGCTGCAGTTCCTTTCATTCTCATGCTGGGTAAATGCCAGAAAGGTTGGAGGAAACGTTTAGATAAAAAGAGGAATAGGGTCTTTTCAAAAGGCCATAATGCTTCAAAGAAGAAAACAGTGGGTATGTCCCTCTCCATGAACTCACTGCAAATCAGTCACCCAGAGCCACTTGTCCTTATTAACACATTTTTTGCGGGAAACGAGTAAATTCGTCATATAGCTTTTTATGCCCACTTACAAAATGTTAATAATGATTGCATACTTTATTGATCATGCATCCCAGCCATGGACTGGATTAAACTCTTAGCAAGCATTGTTTCATTTTATTCTAAACAACAAGAGGAAGTTTAACAATTTGCTCAAAACCATTTACCCAACAACTGAAAATCTTGGTCAGTGACTGGCTGAGTAATTCTGCCTAATACTGTGGTTCTCTGTTAGAAACTCCACCTGTCTGCAGATACAAACCACATCCCAAGTGATAAAGGAAGAGTTTGATTTCCATGCATCTTACACCTTTATCTTATTTCTATATTGGTTCAGACTTTGATCAAGGATGGCTATGGATACTGATTACTGGACACTTGTTATCTTAAAAATCCGAATACCTTACCAAGGCCCACAGTAACCTGCTTAATCTGTCCCCTGGCATATCTTAAATCGTGGCCTCTTCCTGCTGTAGATTTAAACAAAAATGGCCACACATACTTTGCTGTGCCTCCCTTCAAGAAGTAAAGTCATTTTCCTGATCCCTCAAATCTGGGCTGGGCTTGTGACTAGCTTTGACCAGTAGAATTTGGTGGACGTGATATTGTGTGCCTTTTGAAGGCAGGCCTCAAGGGGCCTTGCGGCTTTGGTCCTGTCTCTCTTGAATACTGCCTCCATGTGAAGAAGTCCAAACGAGCCTATTAGAGACTTGGCCTAGCCGTGAACCAGTAGCAGCTACAGGGTGAGGCTACCTTTGATCATCCGGCCCCAATTCAGCTACCAAAATGACCTCAGCTACGAAATTTGTGTTTTAACCCACTACATTTGGGAGTGGTTGGCTAGGCATCAACAGATAACTGTAACACCCTTTCATCGTCCAGGCTTGGAGCTCTAGTTTCTCTGGTCTTCTCTCAGTTCATGGAATATGACATTGTCTTTCCAACCTCAGGGTCTTTGCATATGTGTGCTCTATGCATGAAAAATTTCCTCCTCCTGACCTATCAAATGGTTTGCTCCTTCTCATCATTCTGGCCACACTTCCAGAGAGAATCCTTTACTGACCATCTACATACAGTAGATTTGTTTTTCTCCATATCAGGGCCTTGTCTCTTTTTCTCATTGCACATATAACAATCTGCAATTAGTTTACTATTGCCTACTTTCCTCCTCTCCAAATGTAAGCTCTGTGACAGTAGGTGGAGAAAATGCTGTCCTCTTGTCCACTGCACCCTAGGGGAGTCCCTGACAGAGGTCTCATCCTCACTGCCTTGGACCCCTTTACATTTTTGTGCATACCTCTGCCCAGAGTGCTCTCACTCTCCACATCCAACACTTGCTTCTCTTTTCACAGGGCTACCCTTACGAGGCTGAAGCCCGGGTGGAGTTGCATGCACCAAAAAAACAGAGATTTGAAGACTGGGAATTTCTATGGCCTTAACCAATAAAGGAGTACAGCGGTGGGTATAAATCTTCCAGCTCCCTTATCTCCTGGTCAGGATAACCCTGAGGTGTGATCACAGCATCAGTTATACTCACCAGCAGGAGTGAGCGAAGTTCCCCTCTGTGGGACCGCCCCGCCCCCACGGCTGATTTTCTTCGTTGTGTCCACGGTGAGTGTACTGTTATTCTTGACCGGCTCCCTTCCTGCCCTGTCCTACTTCCCAAATCCCCTGCAGCTTTTTCCAGGAACAAATCCTAATAAATCACTTTCATACAAATCCTTGTGTTAGAATCTGCTTCTAGGGAACTCACCCTAAGATGATAAGTTTGTTGTGTATTCATTAAAGCAATTCTTGATTTTTACACATTTGCTTTTCACAATGACACCCTTCAAGCAACCTCATAAGCAGAATTCAGACCTAACTCTGTAGCACCACCAGACTTGGCAGCCGTGGTGGTGCAATTACTTCAATGTTTTATTGCAATTTGCCCTAATGTTTTATAAAGATGAGTAGGAACACAGAAAAAAATGGAAGTGCTCACACTAGCAGTTAAACAATTGAGATGAAGATTAAAAACCACTTGGTGTGCTAAAAGCAGGGAGTTGGGGATTATATGAGAACACTTGATGGATCGAAGCAGGCCATCTGGGAATTCAATGTGAGGGACAAGAACCAAGTTCAGGAACACGTGGGAAATTCTGGAACTAGATCATTTAGGGCTGTATTGAAAGATGAGGCTCATTGGGAGATATGACGAGAATCTTAAAAAGTATGAAAACTGGCACCCCAAACCATTCCAGAATTCCAAAGGCAAGGAAGTCCACGGAACCAGTTCTCAGATGAGCTTGCTTTGTGTGCCCTTGTCCAGAGGAGAAATTGTCCTCGATTGTACTCACGTCTCACCTGACAAATGTTTCAAGAAATGTTGTAAAACCCTTTTAAAGTCACCCTCGGAATCTGATGCTGACTTCCTACTCAGTCTCTTACTGAGTCACCACCAGCCAGCCAGTCATTCTCCTGCATTTTAAAATAAACTTTCTTCTGTTTCCCAGATCTCACATTAAAGAAGCTGGAAATCTTTAGGTTTCTGAGGAGAGAAATTACATAAGAACATGAGTTCAACTGTTTATATTTAATGCCCAAACCAATTGTTAATGTTTTAAATAATCGTTGCCTAATTCAACATGTTAGCAATGCTTTTGGAGTCCATGGAATTTAACTCCTCCATATCATTTGCAAAGTTTTGTTTTTGTTTTTTTGTTTTTCAGTTCTATTCATTCAGCTTATATGGTTATTTTTGGTTTTCCTTTTTCATTTTGAATTAATGTATTATTCATGACAGAAGAAGTTTGATGGAAATACAAATCACACCTCTGCCACCAGTTATGCAGCCTCCTGGAAGCTGAACATTCTGAGCCTTGTTTTACTCATCTGTAGTAGTGACACCTATGGATGGCTGTGCTGAGGCTTAAGTTAGAGGCGTAGGCCAAGCACACAGGGCAGAGCCAGCATTTGGTGGACCTGTCGTCTCCTGCCCATGCTGCCATCCCAGAACAGTTCGTTTGAGTGAGTTTACAAACAATTTGACTGTCATGCTTTAGAGACCAAGTCTGACCTCCTCAGCCTCACACAGCAGGTCCCACGTGATCTTACCTCCACGTGCTCCTTCCGGCTCATCCAACTCCCTGCCTTTCCCCACCCATCACTCTGCTTCTGAAGGTGCAAGAGGAAGTACCTGCTGTCTGGAAGTGCCAGGCTCCTCCCACCTGCAGGCCTTTCCTCCCTAGGCTTTGGTCCAGAAGAGATATGCTCCTGAACTCCTGGAGTCCCCCCATCCTTCGACCTGGGTACAGTGTCCGTCCTGCATGGTGTCCCAGGATCCCAGGTCTCCCACTAACACAACATTTGCCATTCCGTTTTGTAAATATCTTTCATATTTTCCAGTTTCCTCCATTAGAGTATAACGTTCTCAAATAAGGATATTATATCGCCATACACTTTACCAGTCACTGGTCTAAGGCCTTTCTATAATAAGTCTTTTTAGTATTACAGCAATCCTATAAGTATTCTCAGCCCCAGTTTAGAGGCAGAAGAAACAAAAGGAAAAGAGGAATTAAATGATTCTCCTGTGGCCAAATATCTAGTAAGCAACAGAGCTGGCTAGAGCCCTATGTCCTTCCCTGGGTCCAGGATATGAGGCCCACAGTTACTCAGTAAAAACTGAATGAACAGATGATTCTATCCCAGGAAGGAAACTGAGATCTGAGCAGGGGTATAAATAGATCAAGACCAAAGCCCACACTTATGATTTGTTCAGGAGGCAAAGAGCTAGCACATAAAACCTAGAGTCTGGAAGAACCTGTTACCTCCAGGGTTATGAGTTGATTCTGGAATAATGGAGCCTGCACTTCCTTGGGGACCAGGAGACCTGGATTTTAGTATCTAGCTGGGTGACCTGCCACTCGACAGACTTCAGTCACCTCATCTAGTAAGAGTAATGAATAGAATAGACTGGGAAGGTCTCCCAAGAGTAGATGTCCTTGCTCTGTGATTCCAACAGAGGGGTCCCAGGGCAGGGACGTGCGCTTGCTGTCTTTCTCCCTATCAGTGGTTGTCTCATCATCATTTCTGTCATCATCATACAGAGTAGTGGTGAATCATATAGACTCTGAAATCCTGGCTTTGTGACTTCCAAGCAGCATGGTCTTGGAGGTGACTTAACTTCTTGGTACATTGGTTTTGCCTCTCTGTCTCTAGTCTATCTCCACTAGTGGAAAGAGAGCTGGTGTATTACTCTTTAATTGCCTAGTGCCATGGGAGGAAAAAGGAAATTGGTTTGCAGACTTTTACCAAGTCATGGTGCATTATTATTTTTTAAAAATCCTAATATATAATATATATGTAGAGAGAGAGAGAGAGAGAGAGAGAGAGAGAGAGAGAGAGAATGGGAGGGGAGGGGAGAGGAGGAGAAGGGAGGGGGAGGGAGGGAGGAGAGCTAGGGACCCAGAGGCAGTATTGACAACTACTGTCAGCTCTATCTCCAGCCTCTGGGTCAATGATTGAATGAATCAGCTGTCAAAAGAGAAAATGACTGTTCACCATGCCAGACTCACAGTAGGTCCTCAATAGATAATCGCTGAATGAAAGGTCAGCAGTCACCTCCATTGTGCCAAGAGAATCCGAATTGCTTAAATATTTGAAATCAAGACACTGGATCATATGATTTTGCAAATTCTAAATACTCTGAAATCTGTAAAATCTCTCATCCAATAAATCATCCATAATCTTCTGCTTTGGTATGTTTCTGGTTTATTTTTGGCTCCAGTTTTGTAAAATTCCATTCTTGTGATTGTTTTTCCCCAATATCTATCTATATTTAGTGCTGTATGAGCTATCTGGTCGGGGTTTGAGGTGGGGAGCACACACTGCTCTTTGGTTTCCCGAGGCAAATCGGAGCAGTGAACATTTATTAAAGAGCTGGTAAGTAAAGATCTCTGCTAAGCAAAATTATATGCAGTGGCTCATATTTTGAACAGCCCTCTTGTCCCCATTTCATAGGTAAGGAAACATACTGAGAGAGAGGCAGCAGCTTGTCCAATGGCACATACTTCGTAAACAGCAAAGCGTGGATAAGAACAAAAGTTCATCTGATTTAAGAGCCTGGGTTTCTAATCTCCAGACTCTGCCACCACCCAAGTGCAAGCAACAGAGAGAGAGTCTGGGTAATCTACGGAAAAAAAAAAATTATTAGAATGATGGAAGATGAGGAAAAGAAAGCCAAAGAACTAAAAAGGGACAGGCAGGGATCGAAGTGCATCCTTGAATCCCAGAAGTAAGAACTGACAAATAGCCTCTTCTTCAGAGAAAGCTCTGGAATTGGGTTACATCAACTCCATCTGTTTTCAGTGCTTGTGTTGCTCTGTTCAAGAGTCAAAATTCCATGGCAAGACTGACTGGCCTCAAGCTCAAATCCCTCCTTTGGTTCTGGCTTAAATCTGGGCTTGAATCTCGTTCTCTTAGTTATTAGTTATGTATATTTGGGAATTTACTACACTTCTTACAGTCTCAGTTTCTCCACCAATAAAAGAGTCTAGCAACTGGCCACATAGGGTTGCTGTGAGATTTCAGTTCAATAGTGAACGAAGAACTTTTGGCACGGTACCTGGGTTGTGAAAAGAATTCATTAAACATCAACTATCACTCCTACTACCACTGTTACTGCTATCACTCAACCACTAAGAGGCAAACTCAGCTCCCCCTGTGCCCAAAACAGCTGTGGGCAGAACTAATGGTTTTCAAATATTAGTCCATGATCAAGCATTCCCCAATCTGCAACAAAATGAGAAAAATAAGTAATGTTAATATATTCATGAAGTTGAATATATTCTTCATTTTTTGGGGGGGCGGGGAGTGGTGGTAAGGTGTCTTTTGTGAATTCATGGTGACAAGATATAGCAGTTTTTTTGGGTATCTTAGTGTATTTATGTATTTTTCTAATTGTCAGAATGTTGTCAGTCCTATGTCTGCCCACCTGTTTTTTCCATCATTTTAATGGGCCCCAAATCTCAGGCTCTGAGAACACCCTGCACACAGCGCTTCCTCAGCAGTGCTTTCAGATGCTTCTCCAGGGTATCATTTGTATCGGAGGAGTCCTCTCTCCCTGTCTCCTCATTCTTGAGCCTCCTTGCTTCATTTTTCTCTGAAGCATTATCATTCTGTGAAATCATACATTTATTCACCTGTCTGTTTGTGGTCTGTCTCTTCTCACTCATTATGTGAGTTACATATCAGGAACCTTTTTGGATTTATCTGTATATTCTCAGATCTTAGTACAGCCTCTGACCTCCTTTAGTATGCTCATTCCTTAAAATAACAAACCCGAAAACTTTAGAGTAAATTTATGAGTGAATGAAGGATTCTGTAATTGGAGCCAGATAGAGCTCATGTGAATACCAGCTCCGCCGAAGTTCTCAGAGCCTCGATTTTCTCATCTGCAGAATGGCCATAATAATAATTGTGAGGATTAAGGAAAATCGAAGCAAAGCTTCTGTGTACAATAGTCTCTCCTCAATCGCGAGTGTATCTGGCCCTGGATTGACATCAATAAATAGTATTCCAAAGTTATTTTCCAAGTTTGATATTCTATTGCCTCAAAATAGGATGCTACCCTGTGTAGGGCAGGGAATAGATCCCATACTCCTCCTCTATCCCACTGCTGCAACAGCCAAGGTCAGAGAGGGTGTCTTAGGAGCTCAGGTGCAGACAGTTCCATCAGTCAGTTACAGGAGTCCAGAAAGACACAAGGTGACCAGGGTGGTGACCAGGCCTGCCTTGTTCCCCACTAAGCCCCAGGGCCAAGCACAGAGTCTGATACCCAGTAGGCACCCGTATCATTGATTGTACAATGAATCCCATTGGCTGGGGATGAACGAGCAAGCACAGGCAAGGCCTGAAGACAAGGAAACAAATTAGTAGACCCTAAAAACCATGTGGAAACTCAGCAGCTGCAAAGAAAAAGGAGGGCTCTGGAGGAGAAATGTGATAGAAGTTGCAGAGTCTGGCAGTCACTCAACATCAAGAGTTCATCTTAGTATGCTCAGTGGCCTCCCTTCCTTTCTCATTTAAACATCACATGGGAGCCGGGGATGGCGATGCTTTTGCAATGGCAGGGAGAAGAGGGGTTCCTCATTGCCTGGAGATTTCAGTCATCTCCATCACCCAGGACAGACCCACTCACATTGCTGAGAGAGGAGCCTTACCGAGCAAGCCACAACTGGCCAACTAGTCAACCATCTTAAAGATTACCGCTCAAACGACAGACAAATAGATCCATTAGCTTTATGCAGCCAAGTGCCTAGAATTCCCCTCAACCAAGAACACTGGGTTTGCCCAGCTGCCCTGCCACAGACCCCATTGCCATAGTGTTTTCTCTAGACTTAAGATTGAACATGAATGTGGGGAAAGATGGGGAAGCTGTTAAGGATTAAAAATTTGGCCTACATTTCTAATGGTACAACTAACTTTTAATTAATGCCAGGGAAAGAAAGAGAGAAAGAGAAAAGAAAAAAAGCTGTATCATCAATTTATCCAGATGTCAGTTGCTGCTTCGTTGTTAACGCTTACTTTTTATTGTACTAAACACTCCCAAGAAGTATTTTGACAGTATTTACCCTGCTTTGTAATTAGACTTAGCAAGACCTGCACCTATTAACACAAGCATGTTCTTTAAATACCTGCCACCATTTTGAAGGCTTCCACCCTTGGGAAACTTATAATTATAACTTTTACTATTTTATAAGATTATTTTAGATGAAAAAATCCTTTGGCTCTTTGGTCACAGTCTCTGGAAACAGGCTGTAAGAAGGTATGAGGCTATGAAGGCTAAAAAAGAAACGGCCGGGAACATTCATTTCTTTTATGATGCCAACTTAGTATGTTCACAGCTCTTACAGTGTAAGGAAAAGACGGTTACTTAGGAGGAGGCAACTACAGTAGGTTGAATGGTGGCCCCCCCATGCGCATACAAGATACATGCATGTCTTAACCCCTGGCATCTGTGAATGTGACCTTATCTGAGAAAGGGGTCTTGCAGACATAATTAATTTCAATATTTCAAGATGATATTATCTTGGACTATCTGCTTGGGCCCGATAACCAATGACAAGTGTCTTTATAAGAGACTCCCAGAGGGAGACACAGAGACAAGAGAAGGCCTTGTGAAGATGGAGGCAGCCACAGCCAAAAAAATGGCTGGAGCCTCCAGAAGTTGCAAGAGCTGAGGAAGGATCCTTCTCTAGAGCCTTCAGAGCAAACGTGGCCCTGCTGTCACCTTGATTTCAGATCTGGCCTGCAGAGCTGTGAGAGAATGAATTTCTACTGTTGTAAGTCATTCAGTGAGTGGCAATTTGTCACAGCAGCCCTAGGAAAGTGATGCATCAGCTCTGCGGTCCTGGGCATATTACTTCACTCTCTGAGCCACTTTTTCCTCATCTGTTAGATGAGGACAGGAACACCTACCTTAGGATAACACCTAATCAGGATTAAACCTAATAGAACATAAACAAACTAGTGCTTAGTAGGTGTTCAATAAACAGAGACTGTAGTTATCAAGTTGTTATTAATCCTATCAACTTCACAAAAATTGAAAGGAAGAAATACTCAGAGGCCCAAGAAGGCCTCTTTCTTTTTTATTTTCTTTCCCTAAGATATGCTATAAGAGACTAGCCAAATTTTAATGCAGGGTTTAAACTATTGAAGGTTCCATTTCAGGTTTTTTTTTTTCCATGGCCTCACCCTATACTGAGATACATGATAAATGCTAAGCTGAGTAAATATTAAACTAAAGAAAGTGGTCAAGGAAGCAGATATAATTAAGCTGGTGTTACAGTCTATTAATCTCTTTTATAGGAACAAAGCAATGGTCTTTTTAGAAAAGAAACTCAAGTTGAACCACAGGCTGAAAAATCTTCTGAGCATGGAGTCTAATTTGATTAGCCAGTCAAGTTTCTCTTCTCAATAAACTCCAGCCTACTTAAGATCAATGAACTCTCCATTTTAGGGAGAAATCTGATTGTGCGCTTTTTCTTGCTCTCATGCCTTCTCAAGGCATTCGTTCATCCTTTTACTGTTATTATTACCTCCCCTCAACTATTATTCTAATCTACTTTCACTTTTCTCCTGTCCAGTACTCCCCTCTTTGTTCAGGCTCCCAAAACTCTGCCCTATATGACAGTTGCAGTATTTGACCTTGTTCTTCCCTCTGTGTAACCCTGTAGGCCATTTGCGTGCAGCAGCCGGAGTGAATAAACCATTAAAAACATAAAGCACTTCATGCCAACTCACAGCCCCCAATGGCTTCCCATCTCACGTGTCACACAATCCAAGCCTCTTGCCCTTGGACTTGAAAACCTAACATGCCCTTGGTCCACTCCCCCACCTCTCCCCTTACCATCTGTTACTCCAGCCTCCTCTCTGTTCTCCAAACGTTCTGATCTCATCCGCGTCTTTGAGACTTGCCCTCTGGTTGTCCCCCGGCCTACAAGGAAATCCCTTCCCTTGCCAATGGCTGGCCCCTCCGTGACCTTCAGATCTCCTCCAGGTCACCCCCTGAGAAATGCTGTCTTGGACCATCAACCACTTTCAATTCCATCTTGCTCTTCCATTTTCTCCTTAGTGTTTATGACTATCTGAATCAGTGTGTTCATTAATTTACTCACTTGGTTTCTGTCTCCCTCCATGAAATATCAACTTCTCCAGAGAAGAGACTTTGTCCATCTTCTTCATTTCTGCATCTCCACTGCCTAAAGTAGCACCTGGCTCATTGAAGGCGACCGGAACTATCTACTGAATATTCAGTGATTATTGACTTAGAGCAGAAGTTCTCAATTGAGAGTAGTTTTTCCCCCTAAGGGATATTTGTCAGTGTCTGGAGAGATTTTACAGTGTCACATATGAAGTGGGTGCTATTGGCATCTAGTGAATAGAGGCCAGGGGTGTTGCTAACCATCCTACAATGCACAGGACAGCCCCCCAGAGGAGGAATTATGCATGAATAGTCAAGGTTGAGCAACCCTGACTTGCGGTCCCCAAGTTTTCTGCCAGACACCCTACAAAGTGCCAACGACCTTGCAGAAGGAACACTCAAAGCTTGACACAAAAGCTTTTGTGAGGGATAAGGCCAACATAAACAGATAGTAATTAGAGAGTGTGATAACTGACTTATTAAGAGTAGGTCCACAGGGTATGGAACACTTAAAAGTAGCATACAATCTGGCAAGAAGTTTAGGAAAGATTTATCAGAGGGGTCACGGAGGCTTACCCCACTGTACCAGGTTTTTTCTTAACTTCCATGGTCATATCCACATATTGCCTATTCTATGACATACACAACATTTTTTCATTAAATCCACTCAGTTTTCATGTAAATACATTTACTTCCAAAATTTGATCTCTTATGATAATAATCTCAAGATCCATCCATGTTGTTGCAAATGGCATTATTTCATCTTTTCTTATGGCAGAATAGTATTCCATTGTGTATGTAAACCACATCTTCTTTACCCAGTCATCTATGGAAGGACACTTTGGTTGTTTCCATGTCTTGGTCACCATAAATAACGCTGCAATGAACATAGGGGTACATATATCTTTATGGATGAATGTTTTCAGAATTGTATACCTGAAACCTACTAACTTTGCTAACAATTGTCACTCCAATAAACTCTAATTAAAAAAAATTTGACCTCACTAGTTTTATGTGATTGTTTTTTTTCTATTAACTCACTTCTTTTTAAATAGCTTTAGTGAGATATAATCCACATGCCACACAAGTCCCCCATTTAAAGTGTACAGCTGATTTTGAAAAAGCCAAGGACATTTTAACAAAGATGAGATGCTTTTCAAATGTAAGAGAAAAGATCAAGTTAAAGAAGATTCCCCCCAATTGTTGCCAATTTTAAAGTTTTAAAAATAAAGTTCTTACATATTTCAAATAAAATTAAAAAGTGCACTGCCGAATGATTTCCAGTGTATTCAGGGAACTGTGCAACAATTTTAATCACTACTAACTCACTTTTTAAAATGTTTATCTAAATGGTCCCTGTGGGCAACTTGCTGACCAATAGTGACAGAAAGGACCTCCCTTTTGGAAACACTGCATGACCTCAGTCTCTGAGGCACAGAGCAAGGCGGGGGAGGTTGGGCTTCTTCTTGTGCTTTGGCTTATGGATTGGGTAGACAGGGATGAGTCAGAAAGGGTTAATTCCTAAGGAGTAACAGCACTACAGGACTTTGTGGTGTGTGGAGAAGCCTGGGGTCAGGAAAAGGGAGCCAAAAACAAAGTCTTTGGTTTGAGGTCCCCGGCAAACACATCACAGTGAGAAAGTCTTGGGAGGCATCAGAGGGAAGGACTCAAGGGTGAGAGCAGAGCTTTTCTAATTGCAGGAAAAGGCCTATAGCAACAGGGGGCAGAGGACTCAAGCAGGACCGCCCAGGTCCCATGCACAGTCCCACCTGGCCTGGGAAGCCTCCTGGGGTCAAGGGTTCCTCCAGGCCTTCTGGCTGCATGTCCTCACTCCCCTTCTCCTGCAGCAAGGTGGCGGGTAGGTGGCAATACCCCATCCCCTAGGAGATCAAGACCCAGGTCTTAGCTGCCTCCATCAGGTGTCACTCCCTGTGTCACTCCCTGAAGGTCCAGCGAGATCTATTTACAAGGAAGTCTTGTAGCAGCCCCATTCAAAAACTTATGAGACAAAAAGTAGTGCACTCTACCTATAGACATGAAAATACAGATAGAAATGCATTGGCATTGTTTAGACAGACAAGGATGCCTGAGGAGAGATCAGGCCCACTCTGTAGGAGTGGGTAGGAGGCAGTGTGATAAGCGTCACATAAATACAGAGTTGGCGCATAGAGTTTTCATTTCTGTTCTTCTGACACCAGACAGTCTGTTGCCATGGAAATTGTTCTGACACTTCCCAAATCGAGCCTTCCTTTCAGAAGTGCGGAACAGCCAAGTGGTCCACATTTAGGAATAGAACACGGTCAAGAGTTGTCACCCTGCCCCACATAGAGCACACCTCTCACATACCTGACTTGGACTCTCCTGACCTCACATTAAGGTAGATTAAAAAAATATATGGCTTCCCCTTTTCTGGCAAAAGGACCTGCATCCGTCTGGTCTCCTCTCAGCCATCAAAAGGATTCATGAAGCTTCGTTTGCTTGAAAGAACCCAGCACCAACTAAGGGCCCATCCAGCCTGTTTCTGTGTCTGGGGAAAGGTGCTCTGGAGATGTTTCAGGGCCATCTGAATATGAAGGAGGCACCTGCTTGTCACCCTAAGCTATCCATTTGATGATGTAAGACTGCTAGTTCCCAGGCAATGCTCAAGGTATCATAAAAATCACAAAGATAAACTCAGCCCAGCCCTGGGTTCAGTGTGTTTCCACCCCAATGATAGCAACAAACTTTGTAAATGTGTGTCTCCAGGGAACCAAGTGCTATCTACGTTTTCTGATTAGGTCTCGCCGAGGTGGGCAATACTGCTAATAGTGCCACTGACCCAAGGAGCCTGGGAAACATCAAATCCGTGTCTTTGACTCCAAGTCCTTTGCTCTTAGCACACTGCACATCCTTGGAGGTCCATGTGCCCAGTAGATCAGGGTCAATGGCACAGGAGACAACAACCAGGTGGCTTTGGGATGTAGATGGGGGAAAATCATGGGCTTTAGGGAAACTCAGAATGATTCCATGGAGGAGGCAGTATTTGATGAACCAGAGCTTTGAAAGTGGAAATGAGGAGTGAGATTCCTAACAGAAGGAGTATTTACAAGTTTCCCCCAAGGCTGGCTTCCCTAGCCTTGAGCAAGGAAGAAGTTGGTCCTAAAAGGCTTTTCATGTTTTCACATCCATTCCTTACCTTCACACTGTGAGCAATGATCCAAGAAAGCACTTAGTACTATAACCAACGTGAAATAAATGTCAACAATGTTACCTATAGGATGGAGCTTCTATTCTAGTGAAAGTATTGATGAGCACTGAGTTTCTTCCCATACATGTCAATACTTATTTCTTAAGAGGAAAAAAACTATTTATAGGGAAGGAGTTAGTAGCTATATACCTGTTCCAAACTACATTTTATGAATTTGGTGGTTTAGTTATATGCTAGAGAATGGACTTTATAAGAGCAAGACAATGAACTGGCTCACATTACCTTACATAATCTATATACTCGTAGATGAAAGTCTTCTGCCACCCCCAATACAAACTCACATGGAAGAGCAAATGCTTTTTGGCCATCACAAATCCTGTGCACATTACTACCATCGATTCACATCAACCAACTATATTGAGTGTTTCAATATCTATATTATTGCCTTAGTACAGAATAACTCATACTTATGGAATTCTTAAAACCTGTCATATCTCCAAGATGAAAATTCTCTTCTGGGTCATCAAGGGGGAAGGGAGGGCTTTGTGCCTCATAAATAAGATGCACGTGTCATACAGATTTGGTGTTACCCATCACTTACCTTTTGGAACACAATGAGAATAGAAGATTAACGATGCTTCAGGCACACAGAAACACACACACACACACACACACACACACACACAATCCATGCTAAGCGAGCACAGATGAGCAACCACAGCTGTGGGATAAAGGGCCACGGGCAACACAGCCATGGGTGCTTGATGAGGTCATGTGCTTCCCAGCACCAGCACACCTCTGTTCGCAAAGGCTATGGGGAATGCCTCACGACTTCAATCTCTGAAGAGGTTGCACATCAGAGCTTGTTAATTTTTCCACAATTTATAGAGTTCTCCAGGAGCTTGGTAGGAAGACTTGGTGGGTTAATCCCCTTCGGGCGTACAACAAGGTCTTTAGGATCTGGTTTCCTCTTGGATATAGCAGACCAGAATCATCAATGCAGCAGGACTTCCCAGGAAAGTCCTGACAACATCACCTAGTAATAGCTAACAGTGAAAGAGAAGGGATATCAACCAGAAACTACAATTCTCTGTGGTCTGTGAGCCAAGAAGCCCCTCCTGTCTCAGTATCCCTTGAGGGAGTCACTGTGATAGAAGATTTGGCCTTCATGGTGGAGATACTGACTCTTTGCAAACTCCCTAACTCATGTTCAGAAACAGCACAGCGTAATGGGTAAGTCCTCAGCCTACAAGACCAGGTCGCCTGGGTTCAAATACTGGGTTTGAAACTTAATTACAGTGTGACTTTGGACAAGTCACTTACCCTCTCTGTGCTGCATTTTCCTCATCTACAGAAAAAGTATTACAAGGATCAAATGAGTAAATCCAATAAAACACTTATTACTAAGTGAAATAAATATTTAAACTGTTACCTATTATTATTTAAGCTCTGTTTTAGGAAGTCAGAAGATGGGGTAATACATTCTAAGGAGTTTCCATTAGGAAAAAAAAAATGCATTTAAGTGGTTTTATTTACATAAAGGAGTAAGCACTACTTATGCAGAAAATTAGTTATTTAACTAAATAAAACAAAAAATAATTAGTGCTTACTTAGTAAGTGCCAGGCACTGTTCTAAGCCTGAGCATTTAGCAGAGGAAAAAATAAATGCAATAATAAAATGATAAACATTTCTGCTTTCATGGCACTTACAAATTTGGGGCAAAACATACAATACCCAAGATAAATAAGGAAAAGGGATGGCATGTTAGAAAGTATTAAGGGCTAGAGAGAATCAGCAGTTACACATGAAAGGGATAGGACATCTCCTGTGTGTGATCTATTAAGCAACCAACTCCACTGGATGCCTACAGAGAGTCAAGGTTCTCCTAGTCTTGTAAAAAGAATACATGTCCTAGCTAGGGGGAATAAATGAGGTGTCATGGGGGGGTGGTATATACAGCTCCTATTTGTAAGATGGGACCAACAGTGGTTGAATCATCTGAGGTTGTGCCTATAAAGGTCAAACTATGTCCACACAGGCACCTCTCTGTAGAGACAGTTGCTATTTTTAGACCACTGTGCTGTTTGGGAATTAGCTCATCTTTTCTCTGAAGCGAGACAGAATCCATCCTAGTCTTGAGAACAGCACAGGTGTTTCATCTGTGTCTGATCAGCCAGTGGTGGTCTGATCTCAATGGACTTGCTTCTTGCAAGTCCTATGATCCAACATTCATTGGCCTAAATTATCCTCCGAACTGTTGAACCATCCATGAACTCCACCCAGAACCTAAAATGGGGGCTGAGAGTCGTGGTTTGAGGTGACAGAATGGGGATGTCAGCAGCCACCAGCTCTGATATTTAAAAAAAGAAGTAATGAGAATAGACATGATGCAGTAAAGATTAACCTCTGAAGACCCCAGATCAGTCATTTGTTCATAAAACGTTAACTAAGCACCTACTATGCACCTGTCTTTTGCATGGGCACTGGGTAAGCAGCAGTGAAAAGATGCAGGTGCTTCCAACCTTTCCAGAGCTTTCAGAAGAAGGCAAGATGGCACACAGGCTGTCACCATATTTAACATCTGAGTAGGTTTAACAGTTTAGGAAGCCTTCCCTTGATCCTCAAATAGCCCAGTGGAAATACATATTATCATCTCAATTTTAAATGAGGAAACAGACCCAAAGATTAAGTAAAGGAAATCAGAAGGTAAGATCATTTAAGACATCATTATAGTGGAAATTTGACAGCTCAAGCTATGTTTGCAGTAAAACTGTTGACCTTCTCACTCTTCTGGAGCTGAGGAAATACGGTACTTGAAAATCCAGGCAAAAGCAGCAATTTCGCTATACATAACTTCTGCATAAAAACAAACCGACCTTTAGGCAGGCTGATGTACATATGGGGGCATGTGTGAGAGGCAGCCCACCCACACAAGTGTCCCGAAGGTGAACCTCTCCTGTGCATCACTGGCTTTGAGGGGAGCAGTAAAGGACTTCAATTTCCAATCACCAGCCTTGGCATCAGTCTCCAGGGGACAAGAGCTAGGAATGGTGAATTTCAGCCCCCACTGATGAGAAACAAGCAAGAGAGAGGTGGGGAAAAGTGAAGGGGAAAGCACTGAGTCACCTATTTTATGCCAGGCCTTGGGCGAGCACTATATCGCATCATTCCGACAGTTCCCCATGGAGCACGCCATCGGCAAGATAGGTACTTGTATGCACACAAGAGATGAGAGAGTGTGGGCTTGGGGAGACAATGCAACTTTCTGGTTTGCACTGGGCTGGTCAGATGGCACACAGCAGTGCACCTGGATGCATTGGGTTTCTATTACTTGCCGGCACTGGGCAAGGATGTTTCCAGTTGTGTCCTGAAGGACAGAAAGACCCTGTTCAGGAAGCACTTGGGGAAAGACCACAACTAGAGTTCAGAAGAAGGGAGACACATCCAGATCACCTCCCAGGTGCCAAGAGCCTTTTCCAAAGTGCCTCGCTCTTACAGAAGCCCAGGGGCCACCCAGGCAGATCAGCAGACATGTTTTTCACGGAGCCAAATGCCATCAATGAACAAGTTTCCCCTCCTAGTTTTATCCACCAATTGTTTCCATGTCATGACAATAGAGGGCATGAATGGGAGAAGAATTGAGCTTTGAAGAGGAAGGGGGAAGTGGGGATCGGGGGAGTGGCCTTTGGGTTTGTTTGTGGCTCCGATTTCCTTTCATGAATATTTCATTAAATTCTGTATTAATCATTAAGCAGTAACGACTGCCTCTGTCTCCCGTGCACTCACTCTGTCTCTGTCACTCAAGTGTCCTTTTCTGTCTCCCTTCCTCTTCTTCTTGTCTTTTTCCCTATCCATTCTTTATGCAACACCTGCCTCTGATATTCTCTCTCTCTCTCTCTCTCTCTCTCTCTCTCTCTCTCTCTCTCACACACACACACACACACACACACACACACACGCACCTTTCTTTTCTGCTCTGTTACCTCACCTCACCTTTGGAATCAGGAACGTATTCAAATCCACTGACTTCTTAGCCACATGTCACATACGACAATGCCCATTATAAAAGCTGCATGGGGCTGGAGGCTGCCCGTTTCCAAAAAGCCAGGAGCCAGAAAAGGCACTCTAGAAGGCGTATACAAGTACAGCAGGGTTCAAGGCCTGAGGGTCCCAACACATTCCAATCATTAACTACCCAGCTGGCAGCCCACGTGGGAATCTAGCACAGACACACAATTCATTGCCCACGAGACCACTACTCACTCTGACACAACAATTTCCCTAGGGAGGGAAGGACCCTTGAGCCGTCTGTTCTCTTCATTAGGCAAGAGTCCACTCTTCCCACGGCAAATCATAGCACTGTGTTTGAAGGAATTAATAACAATTAGAAGGTGAGACAACAGGAAGGGAGACAGAGGAAGTTAAGATTTTACGACTTTTCTTGAGAGAGAGAGAGAGAGAGAGAGAGAGAGAGAGAGAGAGAGAGACTGACTATTGGTACCTTTGCATACAAAATCCATAGGACTTGTCTCCAAACTTACCTTCCCCTGCATTTCCCCAGCCTTAACCCAAATGTCCTTATTGCTCAACCTAAGCCTCTGAGTTCACATAATATGACCTGACGGCCTTTTGGCTAAGACCAACTGTCAAATAATTTGAGCAGAATTTTTTCTCTTCCATTTCACCAAACTACGTTATATATGGTATAAATTTCCCCAAAAGGTTAACAGGCATTAATTCTGAGTAGTAAGATTAGAAATTCATTTTATTTATTGTTTATGCTTCCCCTCCCCCCACCCCACCCCCACATTTCAATTTTCACAATGAGCACGTATTACTATTGTAATGCTGATATAAACCTTTAAAAACCAGCAAAAATCCAGTGACTCCCCTGAGCCCAGAACCCCCTCTTCCAGAACCCCGACCCCATTAACCTCTGCCTACTCAGAATTATCAACGTGCCTCATCTCTGCCATACTCATTTCAGCTTCTAATTGCATAGCTTGGGGCCATTTTCTCCCAGAACTTCCTAACTGCTCTGCAAACTAAGGTGCTCACTTGCATTTGACAGGTGAGGAAAGGGAGGGTCAGACAAGTAAATGCTTTGCCTGTGTTCACATACTTGGTGTCAGGCTCAAGTCTCAAAAGAGTCTCTTCTAGGCTCTTCTAGCTGTCGCACAGGTGACAGAGTGGCCAGAGGACTTTCCGTGCTGGTTCTGCTGATCCCCACAGGTGGGGTACCTGAGTTCCGGGTGTCAGGTGCCAGCCAGCTCTGGATATGTCTGTGACCTCTAGAACTGTGCTCTCTGTAGTGGATGTATTCACGATACAGCAGGTGCCCCCTTCTACTGGAACCGCCCACAGAGAATTCTTCTCTCCAAACTCATTCCCCAGGTACATGGCTGTCCTTCCTCTCCTCCCATGACAAGGCCCCCGGCAAGAAGGATCTTGACGAGGCAAACAACTCCTTCATATACTTAACACTCTCCCCAAGAATGTCTGTAATACATTGCTTTTCCTAAGGGAACCGGCAATATGGGGAGGGCAGGGCTTATGTCAAATCTTCCTTCAGGGTAGAGCAAAGCCAAAGGTACAGACACGGCGACACTCATTTTAATGGTGTATATTATTTAAGGCAAAACATCCGAAGTCCTATCACGTTAACACAGAATCCATATAAAAAGTTATTACGGAGGTAGTTTCAGTTCTGTGCTCACTCTGAGTCACACAGCACACAGCATCTGGATGGGCCACATGGCAAGCACCCGGTCACCACACACTAGACAAGGCAGGCGTGGACCAATGCTTCTACCTCCTGGGGGCATTTAAAAACACCAGAACCTGCGCCCTACCACAGAGCCATGAAAGCAGACATTCAGAGGCTAGGGCCAGGCTGGGGTGATTTTTATTAAATACTTCTTGGATGTGGCAAGACTATTAGCTCCTGGAGGGAGAGTCCTTTCTTTCTCCTTGAGTGTATGCCGATGACCTTGCACAGAGTCTGGACTTGGTGCGCATTCAAAATATGCCTCATGAACAAATGAGTGGGGTTTGGGCTCGCAGTTAGGTGTCCTGATGTCTAGTTGTGACTCTGCCACTAAGTAGCTGTGTGACCATGAGCTTAGGGCTAAACCTCTCTGAGCCTAACCATTCTCATCGGCAGCAATGACCTTTCTGGACTCCCTGCTCACTTAGCCCGTCTGCCTCTGAAATGAATAGTCTCTAGAACATGTACCACTCACCTACACACAAGCCCAGTCCAGCAGTGCACGCCCCTTTCGCCAGGTCTTCACTTCCACCGACAGCCCACAGCCTGGGGTGCCCAATTACCTGCTGCACTGCACTTGCCTGACATATGTAATCACCATGTCGGTGATATCTCTACAGCCACAGGACGTTTCAATTGCATCTTTCAGGTCTTAGTATGATGCTTCTGAGCTGTTTCACAGGCAGCTCCTGAGAGAAGGCCATATGCTTGGTGTGCTCAGCAGCTACACTAATAACAGGGGGACAGTGGCATGCCATTGTTTGTAACAGGGGGACAGTGGCATCTCTGTGAGCTGCAGGTTCTGATTAGGAGTGGCAGGTGAGGGAAAGGGGGGCACAGGAGATTAGGGGTAAGTGCTTTTTCCAAGTCACTAGCATTTGCATTTGTGGTTTTGTGAAGACATGAGAAAAAACAACAACACTGTGACTCTTTGATCAAATCCAGGCACCCTGAAATGTTGGGGAGTTGGTTTCTTAATATGTTTCACCACCAGAAGGAAGGGAACGAGGAAGGAGAGATGCCATCAATCCTTCAGGATGAGCCCAAACTCCAAGCAAGACAGAACCGCTGTGGTCAGCACTCCACCAGCACCAGCACCAGCCCTCTCCGTCCCTGGTTCTCGGCACTTCTTCTCTCAACGCTTGCCCTGTGCCCCAGGCACATGGGACTAACAGCGGCTACCTGAACAGACTATAATCTCTCAAGGCCCTCTGTATTTACCATGCCTTTGCCCCATCTTTTTCACTTGATAAATTTTACTCTTTCTTTAACATTCCCTTGGATGCCACCTCCTCCAGGAAGCATTCTTTGACCACCCCAGCAAGCCTAGGATGGATTAGGGATCTCTCCTTTGTGTTCTTCCAACACGAAGACTCACTCTCATCACAGCACCTGTCACCATGTGCCAGGCCCAACTATCTCCTTCCTAAAAGGCTGTCATCACTTTGAGAAAGGGAATTATCTCCTTTGTGTCTCCATCCCTAGCACACGGTGGGGGATATGATAGGCTCTTAATTTGGGGAGAGAGAGTGGCAGAGGGGGAAAAGGAAGGGGGAGAGGAAGAAGAAGAGGACGAAGAAAGATAAGAAAGGAGGGAGAGACAGAGGGAGGACGGGGGGAGGGGAGGGAGAGAGGCAGACAGGAAACACTTACTGATTGAAGTATATGTGCTTCATGGGCTGAATTGAGCCCCCCACCTACATTTATACATTGAAGCCTTAACTCCCAATATGACTGTATTTGGAGATAGGACCTTTAAGGGAATAATTAAAATTAAATGAGATTAAAAGGCTGGGGCCCTTATCCAATCTGACCTGATGTCCTTATAAGAAGAGAGACACCGAGCATGCATGCACACGGAGGAAAGACCATGTGAGGACACAGGAAGAAGGCAGCTGAATGCAAACCTAGATGACAGGCCTCAGGAGAAACCCAACCTCCGAACCCCTTGATCTTGAACTTCCAACCCCCAGAACTGTGAGAAAACAAATTTCTGTTGTTTAAGCCACAGAGTCCGTAGTTATGAAAGTCTTAGCAGATTAACACGATGAGTGACAGAAATCTTCAGCCCAGAGCATGACAAGGAAAGAAGAGGGGTGTGTAGCAGGCATGACAGGCGCTGCTCAGGTGTCCCCTCCACAGACAACCTGCTGGGAGGGACACAGGAAGCCTCCAGTGGCCACACCCTCCATGAGCATCCACCAGGGGCTCCCAGGAGGCCCTGGGACTGAGCGCAGCAGTCTTTGTGGGGCTTCCGCACCCGCTGGCAGGGACCCCATCAGAGCTGAAATGTGATCTGAGGCTCTTCCTACCTCTCCCTCCTTCCCTCTCTGCTTCCCAGGGGTCAGACCTACATCACAATCTCAGGCTCTGTCCCCCCACTCCTGCTCTCTCTTCTTTTTATCCTACACCCAACAAACTTCTTGCTTTCCAGGGAGGCCAACCCGACAAAGGGTGTGGAGAGGAGTATACTGCATACTTTTTGCTTAGAATCATCACCTAGCCACCTTGCTTTCTCACCTGGAGAAGACAGAGGGTGTGTGTGTGTGTGTGTGTGTGTGTGTGTGTGTGTGTGTGTGTGTAATTTTTTTCTTATTGTGGTAAAATTCACATAGCATAAAATGTAGCATCTTGACCATTTCTTTAAGTACACAACACAGTGGCATTAAGGACATTCACGTGGTTGTGCAACCATCGCCATCTTCCATCTCCGGAACTCTTTTCATCTTGCAAAACAGAAACTCCATACCCATTAAACAGTAACCCCCCAGCTCCTGGAAGCCACTGTACTGTTTTCTATCCCTAGGAGTCTAGCTGCTCCAGGTATGAGAGGACAGAGCTCTATTCCCATTCACAGAGGAAGAAACTAAACACGGCGGAGAGGAGAGGCTTGGCCGCCGTCAGGAGGCTGGTGATGGAGCTGCTTCCTGTCTCCCAGCAGAAGCGCATGCCTGCTGTGCCTGTTCCTCACACGCCTTTGGCCCCCAGGCGCGGCTTCAGCTGAGCCTGTGAGGTACTCTCCCCAATGCCGGACAGTTCTTGTCCCCAAGGGGATGTCACCAGGTTGCCTCTCCAGTATCAAGCTTCACCCCTGGCAAGTAGGTGGCCAGGCTTCTCTGCAGCCTGGGCAGTCAGCCATTCCTTGAGATGACGACTCGGAGGATAAAGAAATGTTCCAATGGCAGAGCAAAGTGCATAGGACCGTCTCAGCCTAGGTCAGAGTATGTGCCAAGGCCTGTGGCCACAGAGAGCAAGGCCAGAGGGAGAGTAGCCTGCAGTCTGGTAAGGGGAGAATGGTGGGAGAATAGAACCGACCATGGCACCCAGAGCCTCCTCACAGGGAAACATGTCTTTTACATCGATTCCCTAGTGTCCCAGTGATACCTAGCCCTTGGCAAGCACTTGATAAATACACACTCTAGGAATCAGCCAAGTGACATACCATTGACTCATTGGTATCAGTTTGACTCGTGGGTTAAATGTACTCAGTATAAAAAAGAAAGGTCAATGTGTCTTCTTTCCCTTTCCTTCCTCTTTTTTTTTCTTCTTTCCCTATCATTGAGTGAATTCAAGGCAGAGCGGAGACGGGGTGGGCAGCCTTCTGACACCTGCATGCTGGTGCTTCATCTCCCCTGTTCTCAGGCTGCGAGGTGACGCAGCCCCAGGCTTAAGTCCCGGCAGGAATCCTGGAGGCCAGCAGCTTCCTCCTTCTGCACTGCTAAATCAGTCACACCAGATTTTCTGAATCCCCCACTCTAAGTTCTCCTCTGATCATTATCTTGTCCCTCTTATAAACCCATTCTGTCTTGCCCCAGCAGAGGGGGAGACGAGCTGCGCCTTAGCAGGCTGACTGCAGACTGCTTGGAAGAGGCCTCCTGCTGATGTTTCCACTCCCCTGGACTTCAAAGGGGAGCCCCACACACTGAAACACCAGCGGGGAGAAAGGCTGGACAGGAAGAGAGATGCAAACTCTACCTAGAGAGGCCCAGCGGTGTTCTCTGTCAGCGTGTGGCAGAGCCATTTCCTGAGGGGACAGCGATGAGTATTGATGAAGCTGGGGGTAGATGCAGTGAGAAGTGGAACCTCAACCAGCAGTGAGTGCCTCTGTGCTAGACGCTTCTGTCCACTGGACCTCAATTTCCTCATCTATCCATTGAATGGGTCAACGATCTTTTAAGTGTCCTTCAGTTCATGGGATATATGTATTTCTGGGGAGATAGACAAATAGATGGATAGATGATGGATGGAGGGGTGGGTGGATGGATAGATAGATAGATAGATAGATAGATAGATAGATAGATAGAAGAGATAGGAGAGATGGGGAGTTTAGAGAGAGATGGAAAGGAGGAAGGAAGGAAGGAAGGAAGGAAGGAAGGAAGGAAGGAAGGAAGGAAGGAAGGAAGGAAGGAAGGGAGGGAGGAAGGGAGGGAGGGGACAGAGGAAGGGAGGAAGGTCATAACAAAATGGCCTAAGAGTTGGATCCAGACAAGAACAGGACCTTGATTTGAATCTTTGTTCTGATTATTAATAGATTCTATGCAGTTCCGAAATCTGTGCATTATCTCAGATATTTACCTTCTCTCCTCTCTCAATTTTCTCCACTGAAATTAGAGAAGAACACTTCACTGCATAATAGGCCTCAATAAGATAATATATGGAAATTGTCTCAATTGCCTCAGAGATACTATTAGATGTAAAACAACAACAAACCACAAAAACAGTAGAGAACAAGCTTGATGGTTTTCAGAATCATCAAAAGAAATGAGACAAACGCAATTGCCAGATTTGTATATTCAACTACCTACTTGGCATCTCCACTTGGATGTCTGACATCTATCTCAAAAACAACCTCTTCCAAACTGAAAGCTCCATCTAACCGCCAACTTTCTCCCTTTGCTCCCCATCCCCCACCCCATCTCACTGACAGGGACTGACATCCATCAAGTTTCTTAAACCAGAAATCTGAGACATTCCTGGCCCTCCTTCTCCCTAACCCTCATGTATAATTTTTCACCAATTCCTATCAAGTTGACTTCCAAAATACTCAAGTCACCCACTTACCAACTGTTCACTGACCCGTCCTAAGTCAAGACATGATCATCTTTTTTTCTGGGATACTCTGGAGGCATTCTAACTGTCCTCCCTGCTTATACACTCGTCCTTCCACTGCCTTTAATCCAGTCTCCATACAGCAGCAGAGAGTCCCTGAGCATGGAAATTGGATCAGGCCACTTGCCCAATCAAAGCCATTCAGTGTCCCCTTTGGCACTTCAGATAGAATCCAAATCATTTACCAAAACCAGCAAAGCTGTGCCCTCAAGTGGAGGTGCCAGGTGACTTGCCCAGTCTCACCTTGCATCACGCTCCCTCTAATTTCCTGTGCTCTAACTACACCCCCCTTCACCCATATCCTCAAATACACCCAGTTATTTCTCCCTTCAGTCTTCATTCTTGTTCCTTTAACCTAACCCCCAACCATGGCATCCCTTAGGCTGACTAATTTCTCCCCATCCTCCATCATGATTATCACTCAATACATATTCCCCACTCCAAATTACATTAGGCTCCAGTGGCACCATCTTAGAACTCTCTACTTCTCC